>JAZGQO010000008.1:30000000-31368500 GCA_036850965.1 Patella caerulea
TGTGGCGCTTTGTGGCGTGTTTATCAATCACATTGACCAGCGGGGATCACGTGGTAAAGTGGGTAAGACGCTGGCTCGCTAGACATGAGGTCTGGTGTTCGATTCCTGCAGATCCAGATTTTTCCGGCGTGGTTTCCTCTTGTCAGTGATGCAGGACGGAGGGCCTGACAAGCACAGCTGTCTAGTCGTTCGGATGGGTCGAAAAACCGATGTCCGGTGTACACATTGAAGTGCCCGGGCAAATTTCCCTCATAGCACACTGTATGGGCTATGCCCGTCTTATTTAGGCAGAACAGTAATACGTTAAACACGACACCTACACGACAGCATTTCAAGACATGCCAAGTGAACAAAATACACACGGATTTAAAAAATACATTTATTCTGGGCATTGGTCACACTTAGGCAGGAGGGGGTGGGGGAGCTCAATACCCATCAAGATTATAAATGGACGGGATAACTGATCGATGACATTAGTCATTGTGACCTTTCTTTTACTAACCATTTTATTAAAAATCATTACAGAGAAAGCTTAGATCCTTAAGAAACATCGTCGATCAGAGACATTTCCTAGAGGAACTACCCAAATACTAATCCTTAGAATTTAATAATAAAGGTGGGGCGATAAACCCTATTTCATTAACGTGAAAGGCTAAAAAGGAAATGATTTAGAAATCTGAAGAAAATGGTGACGGATGCGTAAATTTTACTCATTTATCACTGTTATTGTTTAAGTAGGTGTTTCTAAGGAGTGTGATTGTTTAATTTGTCTAAATCGGTTTTATGGGGATTTTGTTCACGTAAAGATATTAATCTGACTACAAAAAAATAACACAAGCGTACAACCTAGCACCCTAATGACATGTGCATTATATAGCACACCCTTAAAATAAATAACTTTGTGCTTCGATATGCGGAAGAGAAGTCATGATAATTTATTAATACAATATTATTCATAACTTACATTTTTAAACAGCTTGACAGTTAATTTATTAAATAGTCAATCTTTGAAGGTGTGGAAGATGCATTTATTGAAAGCTTTGTATACTTTTATTCCTTTAAGATGCGTTATGTAACATTCAGATGATAATTCGAATAAAGATAATGCAAAATGAATATAGTGAAAATTTTATTCAAATTACTCTATCCTATGCCGAGTTATCACTATTTTGAAGTTTTGACAATATGTTGCAATGATTGTATATTATCGTAGCACTGGTAATTGTTATTCGAGACTTGGCCTCGCTTCTTAATTTTAAATTAAAACATTAAATGCCGCCGAAAAATACATGTAAATCGGCGCTATACGTTGGCCTACCAAGTTGATTGTGGGTGTTCCATGTTAATAAATGTTTAAATCAGGGGCGTGGTGAGAATGAGTTCATGAGTAGCCATACTCATGCGCCAAAAAGTTTTTGCGCCAAAATCACAATCAAATTACTCAAAAAATGAAAAACATTTGTAAGTGGAAAAATTGTTTCATCTGACCCAATTAAAAAAATTTTGAAAGAGTCAAGTTGGAAAATTTAATCATATTTTATTACCGTATTTCTTGTCTCGGATTGCTGGAGATTGCGTTTCTGGGCTTCTAATTTTCGAAATTTTCCCGGGGGAGGGCCCCCCGGACCCCCCGCCGCGGGCTCGCGCCTTCGGCGCTCGCGGTGGCCGGCTTCGCCGGCCACAGCTCCGCGGTCAGTAAAAGGGTTTTTGTGCCAAAATCTTTTTTGTTACTCATAATTTCTTCTCAATAAATGCCCTCACCACGCCCCTGGTTTAAATAATAGTTTATATAACATTTGAAGCCAAAATAAAGATATGCAATAGGAAGATTTAGTTCTTACATAATGCATCTTTAAAAATACAATTGCGATTTTATGAAAATATCGTACGTCCAGGATGCATTTAATACAACCAGGTTTGCGCCTCCGATTGCTAAGTCTATCTCAATATTTATGGGCGTATATGAAACTCAGTACAGCGGTAAATATTAACCACTCATTACATTTATTACCGAGTTGACGGGACACGGATTTACACACATAATATACATGATGTCACTATTTAATTATATATTGGATGTGTGCACGTCATCTTATTAAGTGTGTACAACGTGACAGTTTACCAAACTTGAGTACTGTAGATTTGTTAAAATAATAAGTCCCTCGCTAGCCACAAACCAATAGCTAAAATGCAAATAAATTGTTCTCATATATAAAATAGATAAGAAGCACAACAGTTATTAAATCCCAGAAATTTCTTACGGGTGGCACTACTAAGAACTTTATGAGATATGCTCTTGATAAGACAGAATATCCATAATCACAAACGAGACAGAATGTTCAGAATCAAAATCGAGATAGAAGGTCCAGAATCAAAACCGGAACAGAAGGTCTAGAATTACAACTGAGAGAGAGTCTCCAGAATTAAAACTGATATTAAAGGTCCAGAATCAAAACCGGGACAGAAAAGGTCCTGAACAAATACCGGGACAGAAGGGACGCACCGCAAGGCTCATTATAGTGTCATTCGGCGATATATTACCAGCAGTTTATTCGGTATCTGCCAATCAAGTTTCTCTAATCCCTAACCTTGTTCACGAACGTGGATAATGTTAGTATGCTAGTTATAAACATTTGAGAAAATGATGACACTGACTTGGATATGTCGAACTATTTTACCATTGCAAACAACACCCAATGTGCCCTTACACACATCACTTTGGTTTCCAATTGAATAAAATTCTCAATCCGGTCTAATAATTTGTTTTATGTGGTTTAAAATTTAAAAACTTTTGGCCAATTATCCATTTGTAGACAAAACAATTGATGCGATGTTTGTAAATATTTGCATAATAGGAGCACCGCCATTCTATCAATTCAAATGTTTATTAAAAGCAACAAACGTCTACATGAAGGTAAGTATATTTATCTAGGATTATTTTATTGGTTAAACTAAGTCTATGCTCACATTAAATCTACATTACATGGATTCATTCTCGGTTAATTTTATTCATTGTTTTCCAGTCCAAGAACCTTGCCTAAATTAGTTCATTGCAAGCAAATGAAACATAATCAAACATTCTGTACCCTGTTGAAATCATGAAGCCTGTGGTCAATCTCCATCCCAGATATAAGTTTACTCTTTGTGTATCTCTAGTAAAACTCGTCGATCATTTTGAATGTCACGTCATGTATCCTTCCGTAGGTCGCTTCATAAAGATTCAAAATGGCGACTCAAATTCTCGTTTCTTCAGAATTTAGCCGAATCACTCATATTTTGTGCTCCCATTCAATTGGCTTTTTTCGAATGAAATTTCGATCTCAAGATGTGGAACATGTTCCGCAGTTCATTAATATGTAACCCATGCAACGAATCAAGAAATCGGCAGCATTTCATTCTAACAAATCTTGTCAATAAGTAGCCAACCAATTTCATGCTGATTAATGACCGGTGATTTTTACCAGAGATAAACGAGTGGTAAAGTCGCTGTGGGATCGAGATTGGCATGTGGTAAGTCGGGGATTCCCAGTCCCCAAGCGCATGCGAGTACGTGGTACGTGCATTAGGAAATGAATAAGTACAAGCCATCGGAAACGGTGTTGCTGAAGTTTTCGGTCTCAACTTGAACCGATCGCCTAATCTCAACCAATCTGTTTATGTTTTTTGAATAGTCAATCTGGTCAAAATACAGATCTATATTTCGTTTCGTTTTTTATACTTTCATGAAGATCTTAACGGTTGTTGTGATAGGTCAAATCAGGGGTTATACGAGCGGCTTTTGACCATATCGTGTCAGACATTTGATTAACTAATCAACCATGATGTTACTAGCTGATTACCCACAGTTCCGTGCAAAACACGCCTAAAACTCGCCGTAAAAGAACACACAATATAGGACACGTCAATGATAACAACTCTTCCAGATCCTAATGTAGTAAGGACAAGTAAAACGAAATTTTAAATCATAAAACGAACCAGGTTCTGTGGTTTAATCACATTAAAGAAAAGTATTCGGGTGTGTGTTTGACATGCAAATGACGCATTTCACGTGCTATATTGTTGTATATATAAAGCTGACATACATCTTACCCTCTCGTTTTCTTTAAGAATATGCCATAACAAAACAGATCCACGTGCAAGATCTTGGGTCAAAAGGTCAAAATACGTCTTCAGGCGTAGCGTGTTCATGGCAATCTCGTTCCCAGAGGCAGCCGTGGAGCCGAAGGCCTCTGGCGCATTAGACCGTCCATTTTTTCCAATTTTTTCCAAACCTAAGCCCCGCCCATTCTGACCTCTGATTGGTCAATCTTTTTTGGGTCGATTTCTCGAAAACTATAATATAGAGGTCGGATCGTCGTTTCGTTTGTTGTAAAATGATCCTTGAGTCAAAGTCAACTCGCTGACATAAAAAATTAAATCCTAAACGAACAAATTCAAGTTTTTGTAAAGATCTATTTTTCTACGCGTGGGTATATTAAGTGATTCGGTCATCCAGGCACGTAAAATCAGGGGCGTATGACACTCGGCTAATCTCGACAGATTCCGTAAACTACATCTAGTCTCGGATGTATGACAGTAAGTGATATGTACCTACGCCCATACATTTGCGATGCGGCTACCGGTTTACTTTAACAGGAAAACTTGACGCTATTACACAAATTGGGAACCTATTCGGCTAGCGACCTATTCGACCGATCGAGCTGCAACCTGTTCGTTGGAAACCTATTTAGAGTAAAGAAAACAGTCTCTATTGATCAACCAATAAAATCCAACGTTATGTCTATCAAATGAAAGTAGAATATATTATTTTTTATCCATTCCTTCAGTTCAGAATAGAAGTGTAATTTCGTCATTATCTTACAGCTGGATCGGTCGAATAGGTCGCTAGCCAAATAGGTCGCCAACTTGTGTTTGGAAAGGGCGCAGCCATGTTTCATCCGGGACCTTTAAAGTAGTTCCAATATGGCGGAATTCATCATACAGCCGAGTTTAGATTGTCCAAAATCTTACGAGATTTGCCGAGTGGGGCGTATGGCGCAAATAAACGAGAGATTTCGCGCTTAGGAATTACATGTCACCTTCCGGGAAAATGGCTACCCCGATTCACCAGAGAAATTTCTTCAAAAAATGTTCTGGTTTCGAGATTGTATTCATGGTAGATTGTCTGAAGACGGGTTCCATGAATTGCGTGGGTCGTGGGATTAAATCAAAAGAAAAGCACCGAGTTGTATGGCTGCCCCAGTAGTTCAAACAACCCCAGTAGCAAGGAATGCTGTTTAAAGTTCCTTCCTGGACCATCACATTCTCTAGATCCACATCTCTTTGAATTCTGTCATTAGAGGCCACAGATTCGAGATGGATGATGAGGCGTCACTGCTGGGAGGGGGCGGGGGTGCCTCACGACAATGAGTGGACTCTGGCGCGTCAAATATCCTGGAGAAACGGTGTAACAATTACATTAGTGTCAAGGGGAATTATTGTTGAAATATATAAGCATAGCAATTTTTGTATAGATCGCATGTTACTTTTGGGATATCCCACGTATCGTCCCCACCCATTTCGGAACTAGATTTCCAGTCTATTCTCTGAAACCATAAAACAGTCGAATGTCTTTCTAAAAGCACACATATTATGTCATATAAATGTAAATACACGTAACGTGATTCATGTTCAATTTTGAAGAAAAAGTGGATAATTTCTAATCAAATTACGCAGGATATGTTACAATTGGTGCCCTGTATTGGAAATTGTTATATTATCTTGAAAAGAAAGGCATCATTTGTAACAAGTGACCAGAAAGAACGAGGCTAGACATATTCCACAAAACCATTTAAAAGGCGACGTCATAACTTATATGGAGAGCATATGCAATAGACTGTAATAAACAGACACTAGAAATGTCTATTCGGTTGAGACTCATGCCGTATTTCGCTGGACATAACTGATTTGAAATTAAGAGTCAATACGGAAACAATTGAATGTAAATCGGTTCATATACAATCAGATTATATTACTATAGGCTTTGCGACCTATTTGGGTCAATTTCTGGGTCCCACATAGCGATTTAGCTCCTTTAACCTAATAAACACAACCAACTATGTGTCGTATTTACCAGTGGAATTAACGTTTAAATAATCTAAACACACTAGCAAATATATTACACATACTAACAACACGCTACAAGCACAGGCACTTGAAGGGATTAAAATAAAACTTCTTACTACTGCTTGACTATATACAAAAAAGTGCCTGTGGCTACAAGCAGCGTCAAGTCATCCCATATACAGTTTCCTGAGCGTTGAACACAAATTCTAAAACATGCTTAAATATGCTAATACTCAAATCGAAAACACCGCCACTCCTTTTCTCTTAAAGTAGCAAAAAGTTTATGATGAGCTTTACGCGGATAAGAACTATTACGCAACAATTCGCTGAACTATTTAAAAATACACGCCAAATTCTAAACATGCACGAATTACGTTTTAAAAAAAAAAGTAACTGTAAATACTTTTTTAGAAATATATATATGAGTCCAAGTTAATGATTTACTCTGCTTAAAAGTTTGTAAACATTCTTGCTAATTTGGTTCAGGTAATAGCCGAACGTGTTTTTCTTTTAAGGATTTCCGACTTGGGTGTAATGGTTTACTGGAAAGCCTGAGTAGAAAGTACAACTATAAAGGTGGGGCTTGGCAGGCTACAATACATATGCCTGCTGTGGCAATTAAAATGATCGACAAACCCAAGAGATTCTCGTATTGCGAATTTTTCAAGCTAACTATATATTATAAAAACAATTCCATAGCACTAAAAGTGATTAAGGCCAATAAAACATGGCGTAATGGTTGTATACCATTACAAGTCAATAGGATTCTTCTTGCATTAACGCCAAAAGCTATGAATTTTGAGGCTATCATAAGAAAAATGTCTAAAGAAATATAGAATATAATGGGTTGATCTTCAAAGAAAGATATTGCACATGTCCTCAATTACATGCAAACATATCACGTCATATTAACATCAATATTAATCAGGAAACTACACACAACCTTAATGCAATTAAACAGCAATAAAGTAGGAATTATTGCCGAAAGAGATTAAAGTGTAGTAAATTCATCCTCACAAATATTGGACATTTCCTCAATTACACACACAAAAAATCACATTATTTTCGACAGCATCAATATTAATCGGAATTCTAAACAATAGCCAAATAAAAAATGGCATATACATTATAGATCTATAGATAGATTTATTCTATCAAAACATCATTCGGGGCAGTATACAATACAAACGAAAGGGACATTCTGAAAGATTAGATAAAGAGCTGACAGTTATAGCTATGATAGTTGAAACCTAGATAATGAAAACAGAATATGCTGAAAATTTCTGGCAAATTGCTTCACTCTAAGCCGAGACATTAGCGATTCAATTTTGGGCTACCCTTGAACTTGTGTACATTAATACGTTAATCATCCGCCATAAACGGTATTCAAATCCACTTAATATCGCAGGCTAACGAAAGCACGGAGAGTTGATTATGGCATTGATAAGCTAATTAATGTTTAATTAATAATGTTATGAAAGACAATGGACAGATTGAGCTTTTACATAATATATGTTTAATTTAATACTAGAAAACAGAAATATTATAAAATATTATACAATTATAGATGAGCTTATTTTTCTGAGGCCCCTATAGCTCAACGGGAGCCACGGTGGATAAGACACTGGCTCGCTAGTCCGGAGGTCGCAAGTTTGATCCCTGCATTGGCAGAGAAAGTTCATCGGGATTTTCCGACGTTGTTTCCCCTTTTCATTGGTGCTGGACGGGGGACAGTTGTCTAGTCGTTCGGGTGCACGTAAAAGATCCTTTGGCAGTTAGAATTCGATATATAAGACTAGGCAGTTAGAATTCGATATAAGACTAGGCACCGCTGCTCGACCCGGGAAAATTTCCCTCATATAGCGCAATGTATAGCGTATGCCTGTCTTTATTAACCCAGTCGGGAGCTGCACAGTAGGACATTATACCCCATTTCATTTCTACAGCCCAGTCAGTCAGTTAAGGTGTCATATATACTATTCAAAAAAAGTAGGGGATATTTGATTTTTAAGTGTTATTAAAGTCACCTAATGAAACTGACGAAGAAACAAATGACAAAATGAAATGAAGTTCACATTCATCGATTTATTCCAAATGATAGTTAGACTAAGTAAGGCACAGACTGACCATTATAAGGGTAAAATGATACCCGGGGTCAAACAGCAAAGTTACCACAGCATCACAACAAAGTCAGTAACGGGTAAATCCTCCTCTGTTTGCCAAACAAGCATTGATCCGACGTGGCATATATAACATAGTTTGAGTTAACAGAATAAAACATAATCTGGATGCAACATTTTATTCTAGCATACAAAATATACTATATAGTCGTATCTGGTGGGCCACCAAAGCTGGTCTGATTTACATGAAAAACCAAAGCCAATTTATACTAAATTCACTTTGATAACACGGGTAACTAATAATATGGAACAAAAGGACTTATGTAAAGACTACATAATTAAATCATTTGTCATTGATAGATTATCTCACTATAAGCATATGGCAGGCTACAGAACAATTGATGTGTGACAGCTAACGCTAGTAAACGTCATTAGTGATCAGCGGATTATCTAACTTGACCATTATACATATGGCAGCATCTGGTTCTTTATTAAATGAACAATAGTGTGTTCAATTAGAGAACAGTGGAGAGTTTATTACACATGCGGTCATAGGATAATTATAATCTTTTACCTATCACAGTCTCTCACACTATGTAACACATACTCCTAACGAGACGTCTAAGGTCATTTTGGTCCAGATTGTCACATTCCTGTTGCAACGCAGCAGCAAGTTCTTGGACATTGGCAGGACGATGTTGACGTTGACGTAACCTCTGTCCAAGCATGTCCCAGAAATGCTCGATGGGGGAGAGGTCGGGACTCGGTGCTGGCCAAGGTAATGTGGTGATGTTCTGTTGTTGAAGGTAACCTGTAACGATCCTGGCCCTGTGACATCTTGCGTTGTCATCCTGGAAGATGAAACGGCGGCCATGACGTCGTGCGAACGGCACAACATGGACTGCCAAGATGTTGTCCCGGTAGTACTGACCTGTAACACGCCCTGCAACAACATGTAAAGCTGTTCTTCCAGCAACAGTGATGCCTCCCCACACCATAAGAGAACCACCGCCAAATCGATCATGTCTGATGACGTTAACGTTTCGACGACGCCACACCCTCCTACGTCTGTCCAAAAAAACAACAGTGAACCTTGACTCATCTGAAAACATCACATTGCTCCAGCGTCGATTATCCCAGTGTTGACGATCCCTACACCAACGACGTCTTGCCCGAATGTGATGATCTCTCACACAAGGGACTACGCGAGGACGTCGGGCGCGAAGGTGACCCCTATGCAGTCGATTCCGAATCGTCTGGCCACTCACTCTCACGCCAGTGTCTGTTTGAAGACGAGCGCTGATCTAATAATGTTATGAAAGACAATGGACAGATTGAGCTTTTACATAATATATGTTTAATTTAATACTAGAAAACAGAAATATTATAAAATATTATACAATTATAGATGAGCTTATTTTTCTGAGGCCCCTATAGCTCAACGGGAGCCACGGTGGATAAGACACTGGCTCGCTAGTCCGGAGGTCGCAAGTTTGATCCCTGCATTGGCAGAGAAAGTTCATCGGGATTTTCCGACGTTGTTTCCCCTTTTCATTGGTGCTGGACGGGGGACAGTTGTCTAGTCGTTCGGATGCACGTAAAAGATCCTTTGGCAGTTAGAATTCGATATATAAGACTAGGCAGTTAGAATTCGATATAAGACTAGGCACCGCTGCTCGACCCGGGAAAATTTCCCTCATATAGCGCAATGTATAGCGTATGCCTGTCTTTATTAACCCAGTCGGGAGCTGCACAGTAGGACATTATACCCCATTTCATTTCTACAGCCCAGTCAGTCAGTTAAGGTGTCATATATACTATTCAAAAAAAGTAGGGGATATTTGATTTTTAAGTGTTATTAAAGTCACCTAATGAAACTGACGAAGAAACAAATGACAAAATGAAATGAAGTTCACATTCATCGATTTATTCCAAATGATAGTTAGACTAAGTAAGGCACAGACTGACCATTATAAGGGTAAAATGATACCCGGGGTCAAACAGCAAAGTTACCACAGCATCACAACAAAGTCAGTAACGGGTAAATCCTCCTCTGTTTGCCAAACAAGCATTGATCCGACGTGGCATATATAACATAGTTTGAGTTAACAGAATAAAACATAATCTGGATGCAACATTTTATTCTAGCATACAAAATATACTATATAGTCGTATCTGGTGGGCCACCAAAGCTGGTCTGATTTACATGAAAAACCAAAGCCAATTTATACTAAATTCACTTTGATAACACGGGTAACTAATAATATGGAACAAAAGGACTTATGTAAAGACTACATAATTAAATCATTTGTCATTGATAGATTATCTCACTATAAGCATATGGCAGGCTACAGAACAATTGATGTGTGACAGCTAACGCTAGTAAACGTCATTAGTGATCAGCGGATTATCTAACTTGACCATTATACATATGGCAGCATCTGGTTCTTTATTAAATGAACAATAGTGTGTTCAATTAGAGAACAGTGGAGAGTTTATTACACATGCGGTCATAGGATAATTATAATCTTTTACCTATCACAGTCTCTCACACTATGTAACACATACTCCTAACGAGACGTCTAAGGTCATTTTGGTCCAGATTGTCACATTCCTGTTGCAACGCAGCAGCAAGTTCTTGGACATTGGCAGGACGATGTTGACGTTGACGTAACCTCTGTCCAAGCATGTCCCAGAAATGCTCGATGGGGGAGAGGTCGGGACTCGGTGCTGGCCAAGGTAATGTGGTGATGTTCTGTTGTTGAAGGTAACCTGTAACGATCCTGGCCCTGTGACATCTTGCGTTGTCATCCTGGAAGATGAAACGGCGGCCATGACGTCGTGCGAACGGCACAACATGGACTGCCAAGATGTTGTCCCGGTAGTACTGACCTGTAACACGCCCTGCAACAACATGTAAAGCTGTTCTTCCAGCAACAGTGATGCCTCCCCACACCATAAGAGAACCACCGCCAAATCGATCATGTCTGATGACGTTAACGTTTCGACGACGCCACACCCTCCTACGTCTGTCCAAAAAAACAACAGTGAACCTTGACTCATCTGAAAACATCACATTGCTCCAGCGTCGATTATCCCAGTGTTGACGATCCCTACACCAACGACGTCTTGCCCGAATGTGATGATCTCTCACACAAGGGACTACGCGAGGACGTCGGGCGCGAAGGTGACCCCTATGCAGTCGATTCCGAATCGTCTGGCCACTCACTCTCACGCCAGTGTCTGTTTGAAGACGAGCGCTGATCTGATTTGCTGTGATGACACGATTTCTTAAGGCCAAGGTACGGATAAATCGATCCTGGGTTTGAGTTGTCGCCCTTGGTCGACCTGAGCGTGGTCTGTCCTGTACAGATTGTGTATCACGGTATCTGGACCATAGCCTGCTTATGACAGACTGAGAAACATTCATCGTCCGCGCCACAACCGCCTGTGTTGTGCCGATCTGTAGCATGCCAAGGGCACGTAACCTTTCATTTTGGGTAAGCCGACGCATATAAATTTGTTTTCTGGTCACTAAAACAATTAAACTGATGTTTCCACCCTGGAATTCAATGCCACAATGACTGTAACATTCAAAGTCAGAGTCGTGCAAATCTTGGGTTGGAACCCCATGATGATCCCAAGCATCACCTGCATTCCATGCGGTAGCTATTGGTGCGTTTGGGCGTCACATGTAACTGGAAATGTTTCTTCTGTTAGGTTCTATAGTGAC
Source organism: Patella caerulea (assembly GCA_036850965.1). Taxonomy (NCBI): domain Eukaryota; kingdom Metazoa; phylum Mollusca; class Gastropoda; family Patellidae; genus Patella; species Patella caerulea. The sequence continues at coordinate 30,011,959 of JAZGQO010000008.1, forward strand.
TTTTTTCGTAGTTATTTGCATATTTTAGTATTATACCCCCAAAATCAAATATCCCCTACCTTTTTGGAATCGTATATATGGGCGAATGATATAGATATACATTAATATTATGTATATCATATCCGAGCTTATTGGACCTGATTATAAAATTAGTACTTGCATCGTGAAATCTCTCAAAATAGGCAACCCAAATATTCCGATATCAAAAATCTAGGCATGTTCTTAGATTCAAACCTCAGTTTTAACTCTCATATAAACAACATTATCTTCAAAATTTGCCATTTTCATCTTCGAAGAATAGGGGACCAATCCGCCATATTATACCTGAAGGCTGACTGCAGCTGCTGCATTGGTTCGATCATTCGTGCTGTCCAAAATTGACTACTGCAATGCCGTACTTTCATGGAGTAACTTCTAAACAAATTTCCAAATTGCAAAGTATCCAAATCGTGATGGTGGAATTGTGACTAAAGCTAGATCAAAATCACATGACTCATTTTAACTCTGACATACAAACATTAAATAAAAAAGCACCAAGATATCTTCAGAATCTCTTGACACACTGCCAACAAAAAAGGTCACCGAGATCCGCGAGTAAATTATTGTTAGATGTACCGGTTTATAAGTTGAAGAAATTTGGTTCAAGGACTTTGCAGTAAAATGCATCAGTTCTATGGAATTCGCTAACACCATGGTGTATCTTCAAATCAAGTGTGAAAAACTGGTTGTTTAGTCTGGAGCATCCCCAAGTGGGATGAATTGATCCGCAATATATATTTCGTTATTGTTTATTATTAAAATTTAAATGATTTAATTAATAACTGACATAGTTAAAGATAATTTTAACAAAGCGGTAAAATACCAACAAGGAAGAATAATATAGCTTCTACCGGATTACCAATTTTTATACGTCCACATTCATAATGTGAACGTATTATGCCGTCGCCCCTGTCTGTGTGTGTGTGTGTGTGTGTGTGTGTGTGTGTCTGTGGTTCGCCTACAGGGCGCAATTCTTCATGGATTTTCTTCAAACTTGGTATACTTATTCCTTATACCCCAAGGAAGATCCCTATTGTCTTTGAGACATGCCCGACCCCCAGGGGCCGAGCCACGCCCATTTCTAGTATTTGTTTGTTTGTTGTCTACAGGCCACATTTCTTAAATTATAATCTTGAAACTATGCATACACATTCTTTGTACCCCAAGGAACACCCCTATCGTTTGGGGTGTATGCTCCACCCCCAGGGGCAGAGCCACGCCCATTTTCTTTTCGTGTGTCTTTGTGTCGCCCACACAGCGCAATTCTTACTGGATTTTCTTCAAACTTGGTATACGTATTCCTTATACCCTAAGGAAGATCTCTATTGTTTTTGGTGCATGCCCGACCCCCAGGGACAGAGCCACGCCCATTTCTAGTATGTATTTGTTTGTCGTCTACAGGCTACATTTCTTAACTTATAATTTTGAAACTTAGCATACACATTCTTTGTACCCTAAGGAACATCCCTATCATTTGGGGTGCATGCCCAACCCCCTGGGGCAGAGCCACACCCATTTTCTTATCGTGTGTCTGTGTCGCCTACAGGCCTCAATTCTTAATGGATTTTCTTTAAAACTTTGTATACTTACTCTTTATACTTTAAGGATGATCCCTATCGTTTGGGGTGCATACCCAACCCCCAGGGGCAGAGCCAAGCCCATTTGCTTTTTGTGTGTCTCTGTGTCGCCTAGAAGCCACAATTCTAACTGGATTTTCATAAAACTTTGTATACTTACCCTAAGGATGATCCGTATTGTTTTTTGGTGCATGCCCGACCCCCAATGGCAGAACCACGCCCATTCCTTGTATTTATTTGTTTGTCGTCTACAAGCCACATTTCTTAACGTATCATCTTGAAACTTTAAATGATTATTCTTTGTACCCTAAGGAACATTTCTATCATTTGGGGTGCATGCCCAACCCCCAGGGGCAGAGTCACGCCCATTTTCTTTTTGTGTGTCGCCTACAGGCCACAATCCTTAATCGGTCATCTTGAAACTTAAAATACTTATTCCTTATACCCTAAGGATGACCCCTTTTGTTTTGGGTGCATGCCCGACCCCCGTGGGACAGCAACATCCATTTCTTGTATTTGTTTGTCTGTCATCTACAGGCTGCATTTCTTAATGTATCATCTTGAAACTTTGAATACTTATTCTTGGTACCTTAAGGAAGATCCCTATTGATTTTGGTGCATGCCCAACCCAAAGGGACAGTGCCACGCCCATTTTTTTTTTGTCTGTCTGTGTGTCACCTACAGCCCACCATTCTTAATCGATCGTCTTGAAAACTTTTTTTTATACTTATTCCTTATACCCTAAAGATGACCCCTATTGTTTTTGGTGATTTCCTAACCCCCAGGGGCAGAGCCATGCCCATTTTTACTTGTGTCTATGTGTGTTGTCTACAGGCCAGGATTCTTAATGGATCGTCTTTAAACTTGGGATATGTATTCCATATAGCCTAAGGACGTCAACTGCATGTCCCGACTCACACAGGCAAGACACGACCAATTTTTGTGTTTGTCGTTTACAGGCCGCAATTCTGAATGAATCAGCTTGGTACTTGGTTTATGTATTCCTTATAGCCTGAGGGCGTCAACTATTGATTTTGATGAATGTCCCGACCCCCAGGAGCAGAGCCCCCCCCCCCCACTTTTTGCCTTTAGTGTTAGGAAGGCACAATTCTGAATGGATTATCTTGGTATAGTTATTCCTTATACTCTAAGGACGGCAACTATTAATGTTGGTGCACGACCCTCAACGCTAAACAAACCAAACGCCTAGCCTTCTTGACAAAGTACCATATCAATCAAAGCAGGAATGTGGACGTATATTGTAGCGTTAGCGTTATGTTTAAGAAATCATTTCAATTTTGGATATGGTGTGTAAAACTTTTGACCCTATGACAATACCACCCTCTTGTCGGTGATTCGAGACGCTTTATTCTAACAGGTTAAAATTGTCAAATATAGTTTGGGAAAATAGTCAGATAGGCATTTTTGGTTTTTAATGTCATCTTTCCTTTTCCAAAATTAGTTCCCGGACAATTATAGGCAAATTTAAACTTCGCATAAATCGGCAGGCGTTTTCTGATCTCCAAGGTCCTGTTCGACTCGTGTATTTTTCATAAAATTGTTTCTGAAGACAGACTAATTACCAAATTCAATTTGACATTTATTGTTTGTTTTGTTGGATGAGCAAGAAATCTTCATATAACGGGGAAGTCTGTTTTTCTACTTTCTGAGTGCAATGTCGTATTTTTATCTCTCGATGTTAAAGGGACAATAACATTCTTGCTGGCTTGGTAGCTCCAGAAAATAAATAATACCCTTATTCTAAGTACTAGATGTTTAAGTGTCCTACCTGTTGTGAAAATTATTCATTACAACCTATTTTACTTGTTCAGAGGGTTCGAAAATATTTTAAAATCCAAGTCACATTCGAAAATATTTTAAAATCCAAGTCACATTTGAAAAGGTTTACGTTAGACTTTTCAAATCAATTGGTTGAATTTTTCCATTTTTTTAAAATAGGTGTGTTAAGATGAAATTTATATCATCATTTAATTGTAATAGTCTAAAATAATACGATTTGTTGACCAGAATGAAGATTGGGACATATTATTCAGTTACAACAAGAGTGTTATTGGGGCTTTAATAACATGCAATTTATTATTAAATGAATTTATTTCTGTTTAAAAATGTTAATAGAAAACAGTATTTTATTAAATAAATGATTCCTGTTTTTCTGTTTAAAAAAAGAAGGCGAATCCCTGAAAACTGTTTTATATAGCCATGGCGGATAAGTCAACGTTCTCAAGTTAATATTGACTCAGGTATAAAGTTTTCTTGTTAATTGGTCTAATAAGCTGGGATCCTGGTACCCATTGTACTGGTGACTTACACACGCTTTCCTCACTAGCCCTTTCTTTTCAGGTGATACGAAACGAAGGCGGAGCACCTTAATTTACCGACAGTGCTAGGCTACTTGTGAGAAAACACGAATATTTGAGGTGGTTTTTGGATAGATTTTTTTTTGCAGATGGCATTGCATATGTTGCCACTGCTTAAAAAAAACCCAATAAAACGACCACCGTGTTGTTAGGCCTATTATACGTGCACAGATTAAGAAGTTGTTGAGGCTTTTCTTGTAGTTATTATTTTAAACTGGGTCTTTATATTTGACATGGAGCAACTTTTTCTGTAAGGAGTTCTTTTTTCAGAGCTGGAGAAACCTAAGTGTGGGGACCTGCTATAATTTGGATTACAGCCTACTGTTATTTCACGGTCTCACTGTCAAGGAATCCATTTAATCTTCTTCCAATGGCATACACATGACCTTGATATTTGTCTCATCCGAATCACTGCAAACGTCAGTCTGGAAAATGGTAGTAATTAGTGCCAGAGTGATATTCACATAGCAACCCTTCAATTCATGTGCTTTTATGCACGAATTTGTTTATAAAGAAAGAATAAATATACATGTACAAATTCACACTAATCAGCAGTGAATATTTGCTAGGCCACTACAATCACTGATAAGAATTACATTGATATAACTTAATGAGCCACAAATATTAACTTTTTCCTTCCGACAAATTAAATGCAAAAACATAAATAAAGATGTTTGAAGTGTATGTAGGTAAAAATTATTACCTATTTAGTGTAAACAGGTATGGAAATCCAGTAAAAAAGCGCAATTTTTCCCGAAACAGTAATGTCTAATGGTTACCATACACTCACCATTGAGTCTGTAATTAATTCCCTGTGATGTGATGTCACAGGATAAAAGCAGTCATCTTTTACAAAGCTATAAAAAGACTTTTTGCAGTACCTCTGCGAAACAGATTGACACGAATTGTCTGTTTTGAAATCAATTTAAATTTTCAATCTAATAATTCTGTACTTTTAATTTTCAACCCATTAAACTTTAAACACTTGTTATTTACTAGTTTATTCTCTACACAGGCCCTCACGGTCTCACTTTGATTTCTGATGTCCACAGTCGATCAGGAAATTGACATTAATTTCACCTAAAAAGTATGTTTAGCAGGCATTGATAACATTACAGAAGTTTACAGGAACTGTTTAATTCCAACAAACCAACAATAATAGTTAAATGTAATACTTTATTGTTCCATAATATTTAAATAAAATAAGTCTTTTAAATAAAATAATTATGGTGATAATAATTACAGAAAATGTAATCTGAGCAAATTTGTGATGGGCAAACAAAATGATTAGGATTAGAACTTAATTAATATCTCCATATTGTGAAGAGAAGCTGACAGCAAGATAACCATTCAGACATTTAATAGAAATAATAAAAAAACATATAACACAACAATTTAGAGACTTTTAATCTGAGCGCCACTCCTCCCTGTGGCTTTGTTGACAAACCACAGGAAAACTGAGATCGAACCTGGAGTTTCTTGGTGAGTGTACGTCTAGTGAGCCAGTCTTACTGACTCAGCCACTGTGGACCTAATATTCATGAAATTCAACTCATTGGCACTATTATATTTTGTATAACAACAAATGCTACAAACATTAATAAATAAACATTAAAGCTATTTATTCCGAATATCTGATTGTTATATGACCACTTTCAAAGACATGAATTTTGAAAGTAGCAGAAAAAGCTCAATACTAATTTAACAATAATTCATACCAGATTCCATAAACCAGTTTATCTCTCAATATCATTAATGTCCGTAAAGGTAAGTTTAATAATAAAACCGTTACTATACCAAGGCATATTATTTTCCGTACAAACTTTTCTAACAGGGTTTCTAAATGGGTTGATAAATGTAGGTTCCACCGTTACACCAACTGATGCCACTGCTTGTCGAGCACATTCACAACTATACTGACAATAATCTGTAAAATAACTTGGTATATCTTCTTTCTAAAAGTAAAAATATTCAAAAACTTTAGAAATATACTTTAACAAAAAAGTAAAATTATTGTAATTTTAACATGGATCTGATCTCACTTTAACCTAGGCAGCTCATTGGCTTTCTGTTTTATCAAATGAAAGCATTTTTGATCCCAACAAGTGGCCAAACTAAAAATCAATATAACAAGTATGGAACAAGAATGGATGTACTACATAAGATATAACCCATAATTTGAAGTGGTACGTGTACTAACAGCAGTCTACATAAAGTAGATTTACTAAATTTATTTGATGGTGAGATTATGAGATTATATCATAGATAACTTACCTTTAATTTAGAGATTGTTTCACCCCATGTTATATATGCACCGATACCCGCATTAAAACCTGTAATAATAATATTACAAATATTATAGTACATTTTTATTACAATAATACGCTTTTCCCGTATGGGTCCTATGAGTATTTCGCAGTGGGGGGGGGGGGAGTCGGAAGACTCATAGAACATTTATCTAAAATTCCTTTTTGTTCTGGGAATTTTAAAACGATTCAAATCGTACTTGACTAGGGTTACCAGATTATTCATTGAAGAAATCAGGACATTTGTCATTCTGATACGATGCATCAGAAAAAAAACCCAAAACAGGACTGTCCTGGTTAACCCCGGGTGTATATAGTAACCATATATTTTACTTTTTATTTTAACACATCAAAATTCAATTTTTATTGACAAACGTATGATATCTTACCAACAACAAGATCAGGGTTATCTCCCTTGTATTGATGGTATGGTTTTTGATGTACTGTTATAGATACGTTATTATATACTTCACGTTTACCGTCTAAACTAGACATAATCTCTATACCAACCATATGTATATCAAACTTTATAGAAGGAATTAAATAACCCAATTCCTGTAATAATATAAACAAATATTACATGTCAATTTAAATGGTACAAGTAGAAGGAACACAAATAATTTATTCAAAAAGTATGATTATAATACGAAATGAAACATAGTACTTTTCTGCATTAACTATACACAATACATTGTTCTAAGACAGAAATTCTGTCTACTCACTGGTGCTACAGTCTACTCTTACTTTGAATTTCAGGTGTCAAAGGTTCTTTTATGTGCATGTCAAGAGTCCACAATACCTGTTTTTGATTGTCAAATCCAAAAGACTACACATTGTTTCTTGTCAAGCCCTATGTCCTGCTCAACTAACAAGTGGAAACCATCCTGGAAAATCCTGAGTAACCTTCAAGACCAAAACCAGGATGAATCCTGGGACCTCCTGGTTAGCAAGCTTGCATCTTATTCCCCATTATCATCACATCCGTAATATAAACTTAATAAAACACCATATAAACCAGGCGTGTCAAACATGCAGCTCATGGGTCGGATCCAGCCCACCAAGGTTTTAAATCTGGCCTGTGGAAAAAATTTCAACAAACTGATGTGTAGATAATTCTTAGAGACTAGCAGTGGCAATCATTATTGTTTCCGGTTTCAGTAAAACTCTGACTTCTATACTGTATGTTATAGATATCTTGGCGATTTACAAACCAGCTTAAAAAAATTACCTGTGTCAAGGACGTTTGGCTTTGGTTTTAGAATTCAGTAAAGTTCAAGGACGATTGGCTTTGTTGAATCAGTTTGACACCCCTGATATAAACTATATATCTCAGATTATAATTATTTCAATTAATGGCTGCATAAAATAATAAATTACCTGAAATACCATCAACATTTCCACTTCTTTTTCTACACCTACTATATGGATAGTCATATTTCCGCTGGTTTCAATTTCTGAAAACTTCTCTGGAACTATAGTTAAAAATACAACTTTTATTAGCTCAAAGGCATTTTCATCTAAGTAAAACAGGTATGGGTATTTAAGATCTATTTTACCGTAAAAAAAATCTGTTCCAGTCAGTCAAACAATTATATGTTTTCAAATAAAAAACACTTTGTAATTTTGGCAACATTTTAGTATCGACAACCTCAACCATAATTTGTAATTAAAAACAAATTAACTGTTTCTTAAGACTCCTTATGCAGGAGAGGGCAGGGGTGGGTTGTTTATATATGCACTTTTATTTTGTCAAAGGATGATGAGGATAAACATCAAGGTTGTATTTTTATTACATGCTTTGTTCATTCAATCTGTTGACAGGAAGTTACTCTGTAGTATGTTACAACAGGAATTTTTTTAAAATGTGGCCTGATCATTGAAATCAGTTGGGGTGACTCACAATAGAAATGAGTTTTTGTGTAGCGCAGCTAATTCATAAAAATGCTCAAGGTGCTTGGAATTGGTATGAAGCGTATCAATGTTACAATATTCAGTTATAATATGAGTTGAAAAGAAATGTTTTTGGTTTTGCCTTAAAAGTTTTGAGATTATCACATCACCTTAAATCCATATATTATCAATTGCATTCCAGAGCAATAGTGCAGCATGGAAAAATGACCTGTACCCGAAGGTCTTCATATTGTAGTCTGGATTGTAAAGTTGTTTTTCTTATCTGGGGTCGCGTGTAGGAACGTAATTGTGTATCAGTTCTTGAAGGTACGAAGGGAATGAATCAATGACACATTTAAACACTGTACAATACTAGTCTGAGGCCTAATGCATTTAGTTTAAAGCAATCCTCAGAATGGACAATCGCTGCCCATCCCACGGACTGACCCATGTTTAAAGATATATACTTACAATCAGGTATGAAACAAGATGTTATAATATAATATAGTGTTAGAGGAAAATGAAGTAATATAGCTATTGGTGAATTTAAAGGAAATCCTCTCCATTTGTAATATGATTGCCAATCTTGAAATGGTTCATGGAAAGGTGGAGCCGTTTTATCAGGTTTTGATGTTAATACTGAAGATTCTACTGGTAATATGTAAGGGTTGTCATCTGAAGAAAGCTGACCTAAAAAACATAAATATATCTAAAACTTTTTTTTCAACTGGATGTATTTTTTATATGTCTATCTACCAATAGAAGTACTTGTAGTCATGTACTTTATATACCTGAATCTAAATAAATATATATTATATATAGTTTAAAGTGGAAAAAATAAAAGTAAATTACAATGAATTAAGTAGTAACAATCACCATCATTTTTCAGAATGATGTTGAATCTTATTTCAATAAAATTAAAGGAGCTAAATCTCCATTCTTTGGCACCTAGAAATGGATACAAATGAGTCGCAATGCATATATAGAGAATCTCCTACGAGTGTTTTTTGATATCAAAAAATATCAACACAAGTTGATAATGTAAAAAAAACGAGGCACTGCCGCCGAGTTTTTTTTACTTTATCAACGAGTGTTGATATTTTTTGATATCAAAAAACACGAGTTGGAGATTTTATTTATCACCCAATCCTTTCTTACATGCAGAAATAAATAAATATAATTCTTTGGTATAAATTTCACCTTTACTGGACCTAATTTCATTACTGCGTAGTGATACATCAGTTTTTTGACTGCAGTTTTGCCATTGCAAAGTCCTATATATTGACCCAGTATTTCCTTCAAAGTCAATTAAATAAAAACAGTTTCTTTTCAAGAAAAAAAAAGTCACTTTTTATTTAAAATAAGTGGTTTCTTTAAAATAAAAGAAAGTAGTTCCTTTTTGATTGACCAATCAAATTCATGTAAAGCGATATCTCCTAAGGAGATATCGTAGTAGATTATGTAATTTATCATACAAGCGATATCTACTGTCAAATAAGATATTGGGTGATAAAATATATAATGTAATATGAATGTTTGTATATAAACCGATTTACTCTTAATTATAAACAGTTATAACCCCAATTTGCGCGAAGAGTCCAATTTGAATGGCAGTTTTTGGTGTTTGTTGGATATGTTTAGCCTCATTCATTGAGTCCCTTTATTACACATTGGATGTCAGACACCCACCTTCTAATGGTAAGAGAACATCAATGTTGATTTAAATTGACCAATAAGTTGTATGTGCAATGTCAAAGACTCTGGATGATACTGAGTGAGAGACTTGCTAAGAGTGAAATGCTACGGCCTACTCTTATATTGCATTCCAACTGCCAACTGATCTTTTATGTGCACGCCAATGTGTACACGGGACCTTAGCTTTTCGTCAAACCCAACGACTAGACAGCTGTCCTATGGGCAATTGTCCAGCTCCAAATGCATTTTAATAAAAGGTGTTTTAGTAATATTTTGATAGACTTACCGAATGGACATTCATGTATATTGACTAAATTCAAGCCTAAAGGACATTCTCTTCTCCACAAACCATCGTTATAAACACCATGTTGTTGTAAAAAACTTTTATATTTCTCAAGATGAAAACCTGCTGCTGTTGTTTCTAACAACACAATAAGAAAATTATTCATAGCACCAGAATTAACTTTTTATTCTAATATACCATTTAGACCATCTATGTAAAATGGTGTATGGTGGTACTTTTTCCAAACTTATTCACCCAAGGGGAGATAGAAATGGGGTTTGACATCCACTTCACACAATTAGGGACTAACATATGGTACAATTTTATTTCAATTAGGTATTCTCTTGAGCATAGAGATCTTTGGCAGTGGGAAGAAACCAGAGGACCTGGAGAAAAACCTATGAGATTAAGCAGGCAACCCTACTTCTGGTCACGTACAAGCTTGGAATAGAAATAACATGCCACTTGACTAAACAACAGACCTCATGACCACTTGATCCCCCCCCCCACACACACACACACACTCACCCAAACAACTCAAGAAAATGAGGAAAGGTAAAATTCAATAACTAGTCAAAATAGTTATATCATTTTAAGAAAAACTTGTGGAAATTCTTCATATCAAGTGACTTGACAAAGTCGCCTGTCCAACCTCCTGGGTTTACTCTGGGTTATCTAATTTCCCCACATTGCTAAAGAATCCTACGCGCAAGCGAATTATTGAAATAAAATTAAACCATGTTAGTCCCGAAATGACCTAGTTTGTGTGGAGTGGACATTAAACCCCATTTCTCTCTCTCTCTGTCATATCAAGTGAGCCAATCCAAAGGTGTCTTTAGTAGGGGGTGATAATCAGAGAATACTGCGAAGATCCACGAGCTGATACAACCTATTATTGAAGGTCTCACGTGAACCAAATTATATGATTTGAATCAGCTTTTGATTTTGACATGACATTTTTTACTATAAGTAATCTCTATGATGTACTTCGTTTATATCACCAACTACTTTCAGGGCTAACCAATGCTCAATATTTTACTACAACTGATCTACATTGATCACTAACTGATATAATAATTGTATATATCAATCATAAAGATGGCTAACCTGATGTAAATGTAAAAGGAAATGTAGCTAGTTCATCTGTTTTCTCCATATAAACTTTGATTCTCTTACACCAATGTTTATGACTATGCGGTGCCATCGGACCTTTCTTCGACCAATCATTTTTTTGGCATTTTCTCGAACAATACTGAAATCCTTCACATGCTGAACTGCAAAAGAGGAAACATAATTTATTTTAATGAATTCTAAAATATCAAACACGAAAGATGTATGTTAGATGTAGTAATATATCTTATTATTAAATCATAGCTACTTATTGGAATATTCATGACGATAAAAATAATCTATCTTTACAATTTGAAAATAGTGTAAATATTTCAAACAATAGTCTTTTACTTTGTTGACAAGCAAACTGGCATCCATTTGGATACAGCAGCAAGATCAGATACAAAATCCAGACAACATTGAAGTCAGCACAAGCAAATGTGTAAGCTAATAGTTCACTATAATCTTGCATTAGCGCTATGCAAAAAAAAGTATTCTCATTCTCAGACAATTCTTGCAAAAAATCTGATACAGCAGTGAGGGCTTATTTACGCTATATGAATTCTAAAATCACATTTCAAGGAAATGAATTTATCTGATCATGTCATTTATAGAAATGTATGATTAAATAGTAATTTATGAGTCTCAGGAACATTTATCAATGATGGGTACATTTCAAACTTTTGCATTCTGTCACTAAAGTAAATAATTTACATAGTTCAATATTACCCAGTGGCACAGGGAGGGAATCCATATATAAATATTGCTTTTTGGGGGCTAGGACATGATCTTGTTCATCACTCAAAATCATGGTTCACCAGACCCCTGCTGAAAATCAGAATATTTTTTTTGTATGGCCTAATGTTGATGCCAAACTATTTCAGATGAGAAGATATGAATTATGAATAGTGTTAATAATTGTACCATGTTTTAAATAGTTCAGGAGTTCCTCTTGTTCTACAAGAACAACATTCTCTAACATAGGATAACTCTTCATCCTCCTCGGATCTATTTGAAATAGTATCAGGATTGATATACTTAATCTTCAACTTGGATAGATCTAAATGGGTATTCCTGTAAATATCATGAATTACAGTGTACAAAAACTTCAGTGAAATGATTGCTAGGAAAAACCAGAATTAAATCCTACATGAATTTGTATCTATTTGTTAATGATCCCCGGTGAGCATGGCGATGGCTCATTAATCAACAGGTCTCGGGTTCGATCCTGGTGTTGGTCGAGAGTGATGCATGAAAAGTGGGAGCGACAAAAATAGTGTCAAACGTCCACTCAACATAAATTATGGTTCTATTTTATTTTTTGGTTTGGTTGGTACCAAAGTTAAAACCCTCTACCCTCTTCATGTATAAGCTTCTTTAGGATCATCTCCAACACTTACTCTATAGAATTTTTCTACAGGGTATTAATTCAACTGCACAGAAGCTGCTCAAAATCGATAACGATTTTTAACCCAAAACTAAGTATGAGTCTGGTATTCTACATTTATCAATCAAGGAAATAACTCTGGCAGTTCCAGACTGGAACCAAGGAGCGACAATAATGTGTAGTCATACCAAAATGTCTCCAAATAACTAATAATAGTGATATCAAACTTTGATAGTCCTTGACTAATACCTTGCTATTTCTGCATCCTTAAATGTAACAAGTTTTGGTCGTCTTGATTTTCCAGACAAAGGATAAAGACAAGCTAAACAAAGTAATGAATAAGCTTGTTGCGGTAGAGATTCTATATTGGGATCTTCCAGATGTACAGCTAAATAGGCGCCCTTTTTATCTGACATCATTAAAGTTCTCTTCTTTACACCATCTACGATCTCTAAAGAAAAAAAAAGCTAACATGTTTTCTTAAACTTTAACAACCTGTTCAAGTATAAAAATATAGATAAGTTTATAAAACTAAAATTTTTCATGCAACTCTAACGGTGTCAATAACACACAGAGGATATAAAATTTGGTTGAACATACAACTGTTTTGTCTTGGCATAACAAAGACAGGCATATGACTCCACTATTTCGATTTCAAACTACATGTATATCGAGGGTTCTTTTTCATGCAAGCCAACCTGTACACAGGATTCCAGTTTTCATCTCATCTGAATGACTAGACAGTGTCCTTGTCAGGCCGCCAGCCCTGGTCTACTGTGGATATTATTGGGAACTTTTTCTACCACACGAGATCGAACCCTGGGTCTCCAGGTTATTAAGCCTGCACCTAGCTCAGTAAGTCACCATGGCTCAGCTTTTGCACTATCTGAACAACAAAACCTTTGTTCCTTGCTTGGCACTCTAACAAGGGGAAATCACCCTGGAAAATCCTGAAGAACACTGCCAGGATCTAACCTTGGACCACCTGGTTAGGTAGCCAGTGCTTTAATCACACTGGCTCCAAGACTACCAGTAATACTTACCTGGTGCCTGTTCTATTATCAACCATACTGTATCTTCCTTCGGTAATTTACAGATTTCACTTTCTCGATTCTTTGAATTTTTCATGTTTTCCACCATCTCCTTCGAGAACTTGTCGAATTCTTCCGGATGATCTTTAGCATAATCATCTACAAATTGTGCTAACTTACCTGGTTCTAATAACTCTTTACGATTCATCCTGTAACTGAAATAACAATACATCATTTTAGCTTTCAGCAACGATAAATGACATGTAAGCATCATAAGCCAACATCCCAACTGGTAAAAGACACACCACTTCATGCAAGAGAGAAAGAGAGAGAGAGAAATGGGATTTAACATCCACTCAACACAAACTATGTCATTTCGGGACTAACTATTGGTTTGATTTTATTTCAATAGTTCGCTTGCGCATAGGGGTCTTTAGCAGTGGGAGGGAACCAGAGTACCTTGAGGAAACCCACAAGGCTGGACAGGCGACCCAAATCCTTGCCACGTACAACCGGGGATTCGAAACCACGCCAGTTGACTCAATGGCAGGCTGTATAATACAGTGCGCGCTCGTTAACCATTCAGCCATCCCCCCCCCACTTCATGCACCATTAACTTTTCCTTTTGACAGTTCAAGTGAAAGGCAGATGGATGACATTCTGGCGAAGTTAATTAGTTCTCAATAATAAATCTGTTTCTTCTTCAAATTAAATTTTAAAATCATCTTTTAGATTATTAGCAAAATAGATAAAGGTACAGTATATGAAGTATATCTGGATAAAAATATATTTCCCATTTTATATAATAGTACATGGCGGCTTAAAATATGTAAAAGACGCCAAGTTTGTGTGGAGCAGTTTGTATCATTACGTCTGATGTAAACAATGTCCGACGTAAATAAGGTCTGTCAAAGACTAATGACATGAAATGGGGTTTAACATCCTATATTGTACATGTTCAGCTCGGACTGGGCTAATGAAGACAACCATATGCCATACAATGTGCTATGAGGGAAATTTTGCCCAGACAGTGGCATTACTTAATATACGGTATCGAATTCCAACTGCCAAGGGATCTTTTTACATGCAGGATCTCATTTTCATCTGATTTGAATGACTACAGAAGCTATCCTTGTTAGGCCCTTCGTCCTGAACTACTGACAAGAGGAAGCGATGCCGGAATGTCCTGACGAACTTTCTCGCCAACACTGGGAGCGAACCTGCGACCTCCAGCCTGGCCCTAGTCCAGGGGCTGTCCCATTGAATCAATGTCGAAGAAAATTGGAGTCAATTTTACTGGACAACTTTTCACTGCTAAACGACGGGGTGTAAATCCGGGTGAAAGCCTGTACAATGTAAAGCCTGTACATTTCGTTTCTTCTTGTACTGTATGACCGACATTCCTGAATGTGGACGTTGACCTACAGTTAGAGTGTCATGGCTGCGAAATTGTAATTTGATAGGAGGGGACGTATTTTTAACAGCGTGTTGTGTGGCTTATACTGATTCTAGCGAAGTAAGCCAGGTCTTATTTTCTCACCAACATGTTCGTTTACAGTACATGCGTCCACATGGATTGACACCCCATCGTTTGGCAGAGAAAAGTTGCCCAATAAAATTGACTGGGGCGCCAATTTTCCTTCGACATTGATTGAATAGAACGGTTTCTGAACGCTCAGGGTGAGTGTAATGAGACCCACGTTCAGAGCTGAACTAGGCTGGCCTTAGCCAGCCAGCGTCTTATTCAATCACTTATTCAATTCAGTTACTGACTAAAGCCTTGTGCCGTGGCTCCCTGTAAGTTTTCTGCAGATTTCCTTATCTCCAATATGATCAAGCCAGTTATTGAAATAATTTGTGTTGAGTGGAGGTTAATCCCCATATCTATTTTCTCTCTGTTTATATTTTTAGGATTAATAATAATAATAATAATGACAACAGAACAGCACAGGAGATTCCACTTTACTCTCCAGCCAATTCTGTTGCAATTAAATGACGAAGTGGGTCCAATACACAAAATTTACCGGTAATTTAGCCAAATGCTAAATTATCATACATGCTGAGTACTTTTCTGTCCTCTTTTCTGTATAAACCCTTTTTTTTTATATTTTTACACACAACGTGATTTCATGTAGTCTCGATTGTCATGCACAGAAAGTATTTTAAATTTGGTTATCTCCCTTCAACCATAATACTGCCGCCATTAAGTTCATTATGATTGCCGACCTGTTTTTTGACAAATAGGAATTCACTGCAAGTATAAGTATAATAAATAAGATTCGAGGGCTGGCTGAAAAGTCCTCAGTCTAATCCTAAAAATGATAGATCAACTGGGTCAAAACAAACTTTTGCCACCAACAGTTGTGTCGGTTGACGTGTAGGCTAATTTGTCAACGAAGTCTAAATATTAAATATATTATATTTCTAAATAAGAACCTATAAAGTAGAAGAGAACTGTAAATGTAAACTATAGTGATTAGTGTTATTATAATTATAGACTTTCAGACCATCTGGCGAACCCTACCCAATGAAACCACCACAAATGGACAAAACTGGCTATAGGGCAGTTATCAAGTACCTGCAACTGAAAGGATTGACCCCAACACAGATACATGCGGACATGGTTTCTACTTTAGGGGATGATGCCCCTTCCTTCTCCACAGTAAAGAAGTGGGCTGCAGAATTTAAGCGTGGCAGAGTGAGCCTCGATGATGACCCGCGATCAGGAAGGCCATCAACAGCAACCATTCAAGAAAACATTACCCGGGTGCATGACATGGTGATGGCTGATCCACGATTGACAACTCGACATATTGCCAGTGTTGTGGGCATCTCCCATGAGAGGGTTGAGCACATAATTGCCCATGACTTGGGAATGACAAAAGTGTCTGCAAGATGGGTACCAAAGCGCTTGACTGCAGATCAGAAAGGGTCAGATACCTGACGTTCCTCGACAATCTGTGCCTTTTTGAAGCTGATCCAGTTAATCTTTTGGCCAGATTTGTAACCATGGATTAAACCGGTTTCCGAAAATGATAAAGGAACTAGCTGCCAGTCATCATTGTCCTAGTAATGATGACATCATGTTAGCTATGAACAGCTTTCTTTTACTTTAGGGTGGCTGAAGAAAATTTCTTCCAGACCAGCATCCAGGCAAAAGTGTGTAACCCAACATCTCAGAGGGGATTATGTAGAAAAATAAATGGTAATCATCTACTTTAATTAAAACAGCCAGCCCTTGTATATCGTTTTAGGATTAGATACATGTATATAATGATCGATTAACACACGATCCACAACTCAATGAACTTATTTATCAGTCTTTGCACCAACTCGACCATTGCGGCTTTGCAAAAATTGGCCATTATAAATAACAAGGGCGGTGATGGATATAGTTTAAATTGCGTTTTGTTTAAAACATCGAAAAGTTTGTACAAGAAAGAAAACAAAAACAACCCCCATAACTAGCTTTCAGTTGTTTAATAGGGCCATGGCATTATAACATGTATTGTTTATTATAAAATCACATCCCAAGTCTTTTCGATTTCATCTACAAATAATTCAAGTCATGCAATGAATTAGCTCAAATATGAATAAGAAATATGAATATGTAAATCTAAATGATTAATGATAAAATGGTACAAATGATATGAATAAAAATGTATTAAAATAATTTCAGGGAATTAAAACCATAGAATTATTTTTCATTTATTTAAATTTTATATTTATTTCTGTTCCTTCGACATAGATACTGTCATAATGCCATTTTCTATTACATCTACATTCTGTTCCACATTTCTCCGATGCACATTTAGCACATGGGAAATGACATCCCGGACAATCGTGATCCAGACAATCACAAATATCCACGCCTGTCTCCCGGATCCTTCCTGCTTCATCATATAGACTATTGGGCTTCGTACTGAAAAATAAACACAGTTAATTTTATTTTTAAAACAAACAGTACGAAACAAGAATCGAAAATAGTTTTCCTATTTCTCGGTTTAATGACACGGGGAAAGCATGCTGGAATATTTCTAGACCAACTACGGCCTACTCTTATATCGAATTCCAACTGCCAAGTGATCTTTTACGTGCATACCAATGTGTACACGGGACCTCGTTTTTTTGTATCATCCGAATGACTAGGCAGCTGTCCGTGTCAGGCCCTCCTTCTGCATCACTGATAAAGGGAAACCACGCCAGAAAATCACGATGAACTTTTCGGCCAATGCAGGGATCGAACATCCGACCTCCAGGCCAGCGAGCCAGCGCCTTACCCACTTAGCCATGTGATCCCCGCCTGGCTAATGAAAACACACCATGCAGTCTGCCCGGAGGGAAATTTTAATTTGAGTCCAGGGTTCTTTTCCGTGCACGCCAAAGTCACACCTGCATGACTAGACGTTGTTCCTTGCTAGGCTAGAAAATACAAAAGCACTTTTCACTGTGTATAGCAAGTTTGAAATATAATCACCAACGAAACATCAGTGATAAGAATAGTTATGTGCTGTGTGATTTTCACTGGTGGACATTGTCAGCAAGGAGAAATCAGCCTCTTGAAGACATAGTCCTTCCATACCTAGGTTTTAACTTTCTCTGCATTTTTCGCAGTTCTCTTGTACTTCGTTCTGGATCGAAGTCATCCAGGAATTTTCCAGGATTTACAAAAGATAACATCTTTAATTCTTTTTCTGTCTGAAAAAAAAACAAAAAAACGATTAATAATGTTATATGGCATACAGTAATTTTATTGAAATTCAAACCTCTAAATCCACATAATGAATATGGTGTACCGGTGCAGTAATTGCCAATAATAAGGGGTTCAAGATGTCGATGCTTGTTTGGAAGTTCCGGCACTGAATTCCCAAAAGTACTGACAATGAGTGGGGGGTTGGGATGGCCTAGTGGTCTAGGGTGCCGCGCTTCGACCTCTAGCTGGCCGGTCACCTCTGGCTTGCGGCTGGGGTTTCAAGCCCTGGTGTGAGCGTATGTGGCATGGAGATAGGGGCGCCTTCTCAACCTCGTGGGTTTCCTCCGGGCACTCCGGTTTCCTCCCACTGCTAAAGACCCCTACGCGCAAGCAACTAATTGAAATAAAATTTAAAAAAAAAAACATATGTTAGTCCCGAAATGACCTAGTTTGTGTTGAGTGGACGTTAAACCCCATTTCTCTCTCTCTCTCTGACAATGAGTGAAAAGGGTGATTTCGGGTTACAACACAGGCAACGAATGCATACGATGATCTCTTAATCAACAATGTCAATGCCAGACGAAACATCATATTTATCTGGACTGACGGATTTGTGACAGGATCGAATTCGGTGTCACTGGATTGTAATTCTGTCAAATCGGGACGTTCCGGACTGACAATCGAACATCCCCTATATAATGAGTAAAAGGACTGGGATCCTCAGGTTAGCACGCAAGCGCCTTAATAAACCAAGCCGCCATGAACAGGCAGGATCAACAAAACAATGACGGCACATATTGTACATATATAACTTGCGATAATATAGAAATAAATGAGAAATGTTATTAGAGTCCATACTTGAATCAAGAAGAGATCAATAAACCTTCGTCTTATAAGATGATTGTGTGTGGATGAAGATTAGACTGTTGATTACAAGGTGTCGCTTTTTATCAATGAATACATTAGTGAACAATAAACACGACATGCACGGGATGTGTTCTTCCCTTGTCTTACTTAAAGCACTGAACAACGTTTAACCCTTAACCGAGAGTACATTTAGTTTTTCATCTAAGGGGTGTGCAATATGTGACAATGGGAACGAGGCCATTTAAATAAATAGGTGTGATTAAGCGTCAAATAACAGTGTAGCAAAATATTATTGAGATGTAACGGTAGTTATAATATAAGGTTTAAAGATTCAGTCATATACTCATATACACCGATACCGGTGCTGGCCTAGAAATGTTCATCGGGATTTTCCAGTCAGATTTCTCCTTGTTAGTAATGCAGAATAGCGTCTTGTCGTACGGAAGGTGAGAAAACAAAGATTTCGTTTTCACATTATAGCGTGAACCTACTAAAACCCTTCGCTGTTGGAACGGGCCCGTAGCCAGCTCATACAGTTTGGGGAGGGGGGCTGAGCAACTCGCCGGCTAAGAACACTCCTAAGAAATCGCTATTTTTGGCGAAATATTGGGGAGGGAGTGGGGCTAATTCGATTTTTGGGCTACGGGCCCGGGTTAGAAGTTGAATAAGCGTTCGTAGCGATATGTCGCTGTTTGGCAAAATTTTGCCCGTATGCCCATTTACACTAGGCCAGTGGCAGTTGACGCAGAAAAGTAGGACGTTAAACCATCTTTCATTTCATAACCTATATAATTTTTAACTTTTTTAATCCAACTACCAAACCCTGTTTATCACGAGTTGGTTTTCCCGCGATTGTTTATCTGTTTTGAATGATTCGATAATAAAAATGATCGTTAACTTGTGTTTGTTTATTTCATTTTTTTTCGTTCTATTTTTTTTCCAAACGCAAACGCCGCGAGTAATATTTACGACTTGTTGTCATCTCCAATACCAGTAAAGTGGCTACATGTAGAGACGACAATACATAAAATGACGATATTCGTCAGTGCAGAGGCTCTGGCCCAGCCATACCCCGATTCATGGCCGTTCAATTCCATTTCGGCCCAACGTGTATTATGTACCTCGTTTTTTTACGTCCGTAAACCGAAGGACGAGTTACACATTCATTTTCAATCCATAGACATGTCCCTGAATGAGTTTCGACTTACTACAGAAAGTATTCGGACATTTACTAATGTATTTATTTGATAGTATAAAAGTTAAAACATTTGCCAGAAATATATTTCCACTGGCTGCGCACTGTTCACAGTTACATGTTTACAATTACATGTTTACAATTTTGAATTAGAATGTTTGATCTCTTAGCTTCACACGAAGATCCCGTGCATACGTAAAAGGCCATAGTGTCGCTGCCCGGGGAAATCGTCCCTCATAGCACATTTTATGGCGTAAGTCTGTCTTAATTAGCCCAGTTGGAGCAGAACAGTAGTACGTTAAACCTTATTTCATTTCATCTAATATCGGCAGGTCCCGATACACCCGCAAAATACCTTTGATTTCATTAAACAGCAAGTTGGAAAATGTAGGACGTATGTGTGTGTGTGTTTGTGGAGGTGGGGTGGGGGGCAAGGAACAACGTAGGCCTATAGTCGTAAAGTCGCTATCTATAGTATATGTGTGGACAATAACGCAAAACGATTATACATATACGGGATGACATCGGTAACGTGTACGTGTGAATGTGCTATTGCGATCGGGAAAGGAAACATTCGATCACCTTCATTGAATTTTAAGCAGAGTAATTTTATCTAACGCCTTCCGAAGCACTGTTATATTTGTCTGAGCTTGTTTTTAACATTGTATTGATTAGAATGATCAGGTGACATTTTACAGGAACTTCAGCTCAATCACCTTTGGAACAGAATCGTCGTCGGCATAAAAAGAATCTGATGACTGAGTATAACCAGGAAAATCCATACTGCTCAAGATCTTCTTTTTTGAGCTATCCGACTGACTAACAGAAGAACTTCTATCTCCATTACTTGTAGAATTATTACTGTCCTCAGAATGTATCGAAATCCTGTCTTGACTGGAATCATTCATAGCTGAAAAATACAAGTTTAGAGATATTGATTTTATGATTTACATGATAAATAGACATCTAAACGATATCGGCACAGCATACGCGTGCTTAATTGAATCCGCGTAGTACCCTAATCCCTTATGGGTGAACCATCGTTATTTATCTTAAAGAACGTTTGCCGTTCTTGCTATAATAGTTCAAAATAGATGACGAAAAATGAATATATTCTGAGCGAGTTATCAGTCTTTGGAGTTTAGTTGACAAGATGTAACATACACTGTTTATTTATCGTAGCAACAGTGCTGTACAATCGAGAGTAAGTCTCGGTCATCTATTTTAAAATTAAATCATTAAATGGCGATCTAATGATCTTGGTGTGTGAATAATAGTTACATTCGAGGCCAAAATAAAGATATATATATATGCAGCTTTAGCTCTTACATAAAGCATCCGTAACGAGTGTATAGGCTATCCCAGCTTTGTAATCAGCTGTTTTTACACATTAACGACGTTGTATATTGGGTGAAAAGATGACGATTCATATACACTATGGCGGCATTATTTATATTTGCCTAAGTTTTGAGGGGGAAAAAGTCACGTAAAACGAAAGTCGTTGCTATTTCTATTTTTTTTTTCTTTTATAGTTCATCCAACTTCCTTTATTAATTTAAAAATAGTATGGTTAACGGTATACATTACGGGGTGTATGCTAATTTCATAGCACGAAATTAGATAACGGGTTATTTATAACACATGGACTAAGAGGCGAATTCTATGAGTCCAAATGACTAATTTCGCACGGCATGGTTCCTTAAAATAGGCACAGGAAAGCCTAAAGGGTTCTTTCTCTTAATGTACTCTTAATGAGTGAAACCAAAATTTTTTATTTGAAAACAGGTTAACGCCCATATCGCTGTCAAGGTTTGACTATAGATACCTCGATAACCTCCACGATTCCATTTTTGATCCATCTCTTTCTCGTTTTAGGATTAAGGATACTAAAAACAAATGGAATCGTTGGTTAACATTATTATTGTTAACAATAAACCTCCGAGCGAAGCCGATCTCAGATGCTTTGGGAATCAAATGTACCGCGGTCATACAACGATACATAATATACACGTGACAGATTTAATGTAGTCCTACCGATAATGCAATTACTATTTATAATTTTATTACCGAGCCAATTCGACTGGGGCTATCTCGTCTTTATTTGGCTCGTACGTAATAGTCGTAAAACAATAAATGTTCGTATGTCATAATAATAATACCCAAAATTACATCTCAGACTACCCAGAGCTTATATTTTAATGTCTGGTTAGTGAACCGGGACCACACCTCTATCACTCTATGACCGGGACAATTCGCATTCGTTCTTCGGATCAGACATTAAATCTTGTCTCTGAATTTCCACTGCCATTCGTCTTTCGATGTGATCCTACTCCTAGGCCGGGTAATTAGTAATTATATATTTTCCATAAAAAATAAATTTAAATCTTTTCACCCGCCTATATATCTACGTTCTAGATTTCCTTTTCAGGTATCCTAAGTAGTCGTTGACATATTTACAACAGTTATTCATAGCAGCTCCAGCATGGTTCCAAACAGTCAGGGAATCCCCGAATCCCCCTTTCTTTGTTTTGAATCTTTCGCTTATTCGATCACGACTTAACCGGAAATAGAGGACGACGTCCAGACACTCTCGATTTCATAAGTGATCGACGCTCTTCTCGAAAATATTATACCAAAAAAACTGTACGATTTCACTTTTAACGATCATTCATTTGGTGAATTAAAAAAAAATACCAAATAGTATTCTGTTATTGCAAAAATAAACAAAATATAAAAAAAAAACTGAGGAGGAGGGAGAAGCGCTGAACTGTGAACGTTTATCAACATTATTATTCCCAAGATTGGCCTAGATCTAGATCATTATATGGGAAATTGTCTTTTTCATTTACACTATATAGTATTCTTTTTTGACAGACCATAAATTTTGAAAAGGGTAAATAATCCATGATTGGAATTGACAAACAGTCGAAAAGGAATTTTTTTTTTTATGAAATTGTCAAATGATATTGTCAGCAATATTTTTGTCTGGGTATTCAGGACTACGGGCACCTGCCTTTGCATTATATGGCGTTCATGCATTGGATAAAATCTTTAGCGAATCAACGCCATGGTTACATAAATTGTTGTCGTCATTAGTCTCCCCTATCCAGACACTCTTTTGTGAATAAATTTCTTTAGAATCTGGTAGATCTAGACTAAAATTGTCGTCAAACTGATTATTAATTGTGTTTCGGGTGATTCATGAGTCATTATTTGTTGACGAAAAGTGATTTTAAGAACAGTTTTACGGATTATAACGGTTTGGTAAGTGTCTCAAATTGACCCTACTTTAAGTAGATAGACTAAGACCTTCTATGTTTCTTATTCAAGAAGAATTCTGCAGAGAAAAGGAATCTGACAGAAATGAGAAACCAGAGTTGTTTCTTCTTCTCATTTGTCCGTACTCTTCACTTCACTCTGAAATAAGGTGAAACATACATAGTTGTGGAATGTCGACATAGTTGTATATATTTAACTGAATCTATGTTTATACTACTACGTTCAACGAATTCATAAAAATATCATCAATGTCAATATGTATTAATTGTGGTTTATCTGGGAAATTTGTTTTGTCATGAATTTAAAAAAAGAAAAAAAGATAGGTCAGTTAAAGGGATATCTCATCATTTTTGTTGTCAATACAATAACACTAACAGTAATTAGACCGATTCTATTCTGTTGGATTGTTTTGGATGACAAAATACGTATTTAATAAACACATATTATTATAACCCAAAGTGGGTGATCGAACTGTTCGAACATCATCAAATATTTTTAGCAAAAGCTGGCCAAGGCAGGAATGACAGGCTGGGATGAAACAACCCTATCAAAAATTAGGGTGGACTGAAGAAAGGAATGAAATGACATACACACATTATATTGGACTCTATTAAATTATAGGGATTGCCAATGGAGAAATCCACTATACCGTATTAATTGTACATGTACGTGAAGCTATATTTGTTATCTCTAACTAAACTACACTGTATCTATGACAGACATCAGTCACAGTAACTTTGAAATGAAGAGTCTCCTGACAGGAGATGTTATTTATTTTGTCGGTCCTACTAATAAGCTTACACAGCATGCAGAATTGATTTTCTGATAAATGTTAACAGTGGTTTATGGATTGTAAGACTTGATATCACATAATATGTAGGATTCTAGGAAGGTGAAATATCTGATGGAGTAAGGTACACAACCATTAGTACAGAGATACAATTCACAATAAAGCTTATATATGATAATGTACATGTATAATTAACTATCTACATGTTCTCACTCCGCCCGTCCATTTTATTATGAAATGAATTATTATTTAATAAATAAAAGGTCAGAATATAGATAGCCAAAAGAAAAAGGAAGAGAATAATGATTAGTGGTGGGTAAAATAAAAAAATATCCTCAATGTCAAACATAAAAATATCCTCTTCCTGTTTTAAAGGTTAACATAAAACAGCCATGGGTATTTTGGTATTTTACTTGTATCATCCTTATGTCTCTAGGAAATAAATGTTATTTATAAAGATTGTATTGGCTGTATAATAATAAAATAGTGGGTAAGCATATGAAATATCATTAAAATATACAGATTTGTAGAAAATTTGATTGTGCCATTGTGATAAACACAGATAAAATCCAAGACTGTGACAAATTTGTTCCTTACTGAAAGTACCGTATTGTATAGATGGGTGGAAAAGTCTCTGTACAGGGCAGGCAACATCCGATCTTAGTGATATGGTTGGGGACTTAACGCAAAGGTAATACTCCCCAAGCAACAAACTTGACATGATTGTATAGTTAAGTCGTTTTAATCAAGGATGCGTTTCTGGTGTGTTGCATTTATCAAAGTATGACAGAGCTCAATACACATTTATTGTACAGTATAATCAATACATAACCAATTCCAAAACTCAACTGATTTCCACTGCTATCAAGTACACGTAACTATACAGACCTACACACAGATCATCTTTGTGGGGTATAATCGTGCACACAGTATCTTTTTACCCATTGATAAATATTGTACTGAAATCAGTAGGTATTGCGACACTGTTGAATATTACTAACACTGACAGCTGTCTGATTATGACACATACATACATGTACATACTGTAGCTTATTAAACAATATTTGAATTGTAAATTGGGAAATGATTACATGTCCAACACAACAATTTATCTTGCAAGTATTTTGAGGGAAGGTGGGGTAGGGGTAGCAAAAATTTATCATTTGGGTTTTACAGGCAGCTCTGGTGTGTATTGTTTACAACAAAAGTGATTAAATTTGTGAACTGTCGAGAAACGCATAAGAATGTGAACTTAAATATACATCTTTTCAAGTACAGGACTCTCTAAGTGGAGACCGTACATCATTCTGCACACAGATATCAATCGACTTCATACTTCAAGAATAGATCTCTGTCCAAAGTGGCCGCCATTCCGCCATATCCCTAAAATTAGCATACCGTTTTCTACTCAGTTTCACATCTGTCATACACACAAAGAACGTATAAGCTTTTTTTTTTTCAATTTTATTAAGTGAAAACAGAATACCGGTAGATGCTTAGCAAAATTCTTGAAGTATACACGTGTACAGTTTTTCGACTAAAACCTAGTGTGTGTTCTCAAGCGGGGTTAACTGTAGACAGACATCTTAAGTTTAGTATGGGGACTGTGGTGGCTAGATGAGTACTTGTAGACAGTGACTCATCAACCAGGAGGTACATGTACCAGGTTCGATCTCTGTTTTCCCTTGTCAATGATAAAAATCTTGATAGAATTGCTGTGGATTGTGTACACTGAGTTAAGAACAACACAGGCACAGGTAACTGCGAGGCATGATCTTGTGTTTTAAGGTATACATGTACATGTAGGTATGTACATGTAGAAAAGGTCTGTCACCATCTGATGGCCCATGGGTTGGACAGATGTTGTACATGTAGCAGTTCCTGAAAATATTTTATCGTCAATTATAGGCCTACTTATTTTGATGTTTCTTACTAAAGGGTACATGTACGGTTGAAAATAATAATCAGTTTAAATCAAGGAACACTTTTCTTGTGATTTTAATCTTTTTTCACAGTATTGCTTGTTATGTTATTTATCGATCCGTGGTGATATTAAATGAATGTGTAGCCCTTCAGCAGTTTGTCTGAATTGCATACAAGTCAACAAGTGAAACTGATGTCCGTGTTATGTATAATTTATTGATTTGGTATTGTAACTGGGTGTTGTCCAGTCTCCCACTGAAATATAACATGATACTGTATAATCTTATGATATTGTTTTTTTTATTATAGGTATATGTTACCATAATGGAGTAATTATAATTAAGCCTATGAGCATTAGGCTGCTGGTGAAGTTGTAAACAGTATGGAAATGGGATTAAAGGCTGGTATGGAACCTGATGAAGTAACTATAGTGGGTAAGTTCATGTAACAAAATGAAACAACGAACTGGACCTGACCTCTTGTATAAACCTACATGTAGTAGTGTCTAGTTGATTAGGTTGGATTTATTCATGACACACTATATATTTCTCATAAAGATCTAATTTGTAAAAGAATAAAATTTATTCTTTTACATATAACATAGATAGCCTTACAAACATCTCTAATTTCCTAATCATCAGAAAAAATAATTGTGTGTCAGAAAAAAAATGTCAGTGGAGAAATTAAGAGACGAATAGGGATATCTTTAAGAAATTCACACCTTTTTAAATATTGCCCTCTCAGTACATATAGTTAAGTGATACATGTACATGTAACTTTAAATACGAGATGTATCATGCCAAATACATTCTTAGTGTTATTTTATTAGTGATCACCTACACAGTTCAGACACCACACTATTAAATAATGTTGCATAATAATGGGCCACCTACATACTACATGTGTAACAGTTATAAAAAAAAAACATTTTTGTCAATGAAACTACTGAATGAATTTATCAGTAATTTGAGTTGTAAAATTCATTATATATTGTGTGTAACAGCCAGTACCTGATTTTAGTAAAGTACTATAAAATTAATTGACATTACCGTGTCTCTTTAAGGATTAAAAGTATCGCCAGACATTTAACGAAGAGATTTTTGTAATTGGCATCATGTAGCCAGATTAGTATTGATTTAGGTGGATAATGAAGGATTAGACTAATCTTAATCATATTATCCAGTTGAATGCATTTTTTACACTGTAGTGTAGCCAGTAACTCCATAAAAATTTTGTTGTTAGATATCTGTCTGCACTTTTTCTCCTGAGTCCACTGAGAGGTGCCAGATTGGTGTATCTGGGCATTACGCCATTAGAGCACCTAGCCAAAACATTTTTTGGGTGTTTTTTTCTGTACATGGAATGTGATTAAAGATGGCTATAAATATTGATTGCATGTAACTAAAATGATTTTAAATTGTTTTATATTTTCTTCATGCCTGTTAATATTTATGTTTCTATGTGGAAACCAAAGTTAAAATTATATTTTCGGTGTGGTCAAGTTGCCTATCAGATACATGTACCTTTGTCTTTACAGTTGTAAGGTTTATGGCATGTTTTCGATCCCTGGCTTGTACAATATAGAATAGTGTTCTTTGGTTTCCTCTCATTCCTAAAGACCTCTATATTAGTGCTTGCTAGGTATTGCCACTGCAGCCACACTACGATATTATTGTGATTCAGTTGATAAGATACCATTCACTATTCATAACCAGGTCAATATTTACCAAGAAAACAACAGGATAAATGAATAATTGATATTTTTAATCCGATCGATCTCGAAGGAATAAAACTGTTTTACGTCAAGATACATGTATTGATGTGAATCAAAATAAGGACCGTAACAATTAAGGAGTGTTTGTGTACGGTACTTTATTATAATGTGTGACATTGATAATTAAGATTAACAGGTTACTTACTGAAGCTACAAAAAAGCATAAAAAAGAATAGTGAAAATGTGAAATACATGTATGGATTCAGTGTCTTGCTATTCAAAACGGGAATCAAGGGAGGGGGGAATTGTGATACATCAGTTCAAAGATATTGTTCCAGCACTACCCTACACACAAGCAAGTTCTTGAAATAAAATTGTTATATTATGGAAATGTGGTTTTAAAGTACATTGTAATAAATGCCATACTTTAAGTACCTAGAATTTGATGTAGATATTATACATGTATATATATGTATGTGTATACATGTAAGTACAGTGTATGTTAACTGGACATGCAAACACCTGTCTATTTTATCTGTACATATTCATTCAGTATGTAGATGTCCACAAGCTGTAATACATGAACTGTTGAAAAGGTTAATTAGTGGTCACCAAGTTTAAAGTCCTACAGTACAATGATTATATGTACATGTACATTACACTCATAAAATCTAATCTAGTTTTATTACTCATATATCTACATCAACTTTAAATCTTTTGGATTTATTTTAAAGTTTAAATGTCTACACATGACAACTTTCTCATAGAAATACATTATATATCATTCAAAATTCAGGTTGTTCTATTTTTTCTGGACTCTTTATTGCCGCTTAAAATCATATTGCAGAGCTATAATTATAATATATTGCAAAATCAGTTTCTGCATACTGTAGAGCATGCCTCAGTTGACACAGTTTACAGATGTATTCATAGATTTTTTTTCACTGCTATTTTGGAATTCAATTTTTTAAATGTATGAAGTGAAGTTACCAGTAATTTACACATGCTATTGTTGTGCTATGTTTTACTTGAAATTATTAGGAATTAAATGAAGACAGCTAGTAGATGTCTATTTTCCAACAAAATGAAAGTAGAGTAACACCAAATATGATACTGAGATATGTATTGCAGAGGACAAGACCATATTGAATCAATTGATAATTGATTTTCTTTGGACAATCTTAATTGGCATGAATTACAGTATAGGCTACATGAACGTGGTAATTTTATCTAATCAGAAAATACACAAGATTTGAGTTCTGATTAATTGATCGTGTTGCCAATATTTGATACATCTGACGTGACCTGACCTGCTCTGTCAAGATTTTTGGCAGACTTTTTATGGATTTGTGTTTGCATCTTGAGGCTTGTTAAGGATCTTGTTGAAACTGGAGTACAATTGCATTGAATGTTACAAAACTCCTGGTGGTGTAATATAGTACATGCAGGTGGACTGCATCACACATAATTTACACATAAACAAATACGGACAAGACATCATAATCAGACATCACAAACAGACGAACAATTCAAATAATGTGAATGGATCCGGAGCCTTTTTTGTTTCGAACACTATTATGGCCATTCATACAGCTATTAGATTTAAATAGGAAGAAAACGTATTGGTTTAAAGTTTAAACCCCTGACATTTATACAATGTATATTTCTGTTGTAAGATAGAAGCCTGCGTTGTTTTTCTATTCGTGATGTTCAGTAAATATTGAATTACGGTTATTTTTCTCATCCTTTAACATTTATTTACACACTTGTGACTTAAATATTTCTTGGTATAGGGAAGGTGTTGTGTCTGTACAACTGGCCTTTTGACCATGCTATTTAAATAACGTCATTTCAAGGAAATTTGTTTTTCGTTTGTCAATACATTAGCTGTTAACCTGTGCTTAAGGTAAAACTGTCGATTGGAACAATAAATCTTAATTGATTATTAACCTTGTTTAAGTTTTCACTCTCTCGATTTTAACACACAGTTAAAGTTATTTACACTATAAAATGTTGGTTGACCTTTCTTTACCTGTTTAGAATTTTTAAAGATCGTCATGTGCAATTCGTCTGTCCTGATTTACAATTCAAATAAACTAGTAAACCGTCTTTCATTCAGGGTCATTTAAGGTGACCTGTATAAATTTAGTAAAGAAGTTAATGTTATTTAAAGGCTTTCGTTTGAAAATGTCAAGTTTTTATCATAAAACCATTGATGGGAATTGAAATGAGTAGCGGAAAGGACATTACTTTACTACCTCAAATAAATCCAAACTGATCATTTTTGCATCTAAAAAATAGTTTGAAATAATCACATAAATGGTAGCTGATGAAATGTGCTACATGTAGCCATCAATTTTAAGATGATAGTTTGTAACCCAGTTCATGAAATAAACCTTTCTTGAAAACATATTGTGAGCTGACGTTTTAAAATTGGCTTACTTTACCCAGATTTCCAATGCGAATTATTTAAATAAAAATATGCTATGTGTTAATCCTAAAATGACCTGGTGTAGTATCAAGTGAACTTAAGACACTATTTCTTTCTTTCTCACTCATCATCTACATGTTGTTATAGTTAAATGCAAAGTCGTAACACATTTCATTGATGAATAGAATCATGAACGATTATTACATGTATTCATTTTCATATTTGGGGGGGGGGGTTGGATGGCCGAATGGTTAGTGTGTGCATGCTGTATCATACGGCCTGCCATTGAGTCAACTAGCGTGGTTTCGAATCTCTGGTTGCACGTGGCAAGGAGTAGGGTCGCCTGTCGTGCCTCGTGGGTTTTCTCTGGGTAGTCCCGTTTCCTCCCACTGCTTAAGACCCCTACGCGCAAGCGAATTATTGAAATGAAATTAAACCATATGTTAAATGTAGTCCCGAAATGACCTAGTTTGTGTCCAGTGGACGTTAAACCCCATTTCTTTCTCTCTCATTCTCATATATTTTCTGAAGTATTTGATATGTAATATAGATAAGGAAGTAGAACCAAGTTCAGAAAATATCCATTTAATGTAGGAACTATTTTTGAATATATATACAGGGGGTTGGATGGCCGAATGGTTACTGTTAGCGTGTGCTTGATGTGTCAAGGTGTTTCATTGAATCAACTGCCATGGTTTCAATTACTCGGTTGTACATGACAAGGAATAGGGTCGCCTGTCCAACCTCGTGGGTTTTCTCTGTTTCTTCCAGTTTCCTCCTACTGCTAAAGACCCTTACGTTCTAGCAAACTTTTGAAATAAAATTGAACCATGTGTTAGTCCCAAAATGATCTAGTTTGTGTCAAATGACCGTTGAACCATATTTCTCTCTCTCTTTTAATGTGCATGTATACTACATGTATATCTGATGCTACCATTGTTATGGTTTTCTCAATATATCTGATACAATGTACATGTATGTAACTTGTACAAGATTTTAACAAGTAGCTGAAACAGGTAGATAACCTGTTTATTTACATATATACCTATATACCATGGTGAGATGTAGGTAAAGCTTTTGATGTGTACATCTAGGTATGTGAGTTACGCTAACCTACATTTTATAGCCACACCAACATATTTACCTGACTACAAGAAATTATTCAACACTTGTAGATGTAGATAAATCTACTGATACAGGACCTACGTATTACATGATATAGGTACATGTATATTATGTAAATCTAGGTGTCATCTATTGTTATATTCGTTTGTATGCATTATATTCTATACAGGGCACATGCAAAGTATATACGCAATAAGTTTATGTAAATATTTTTGTTGAATTCAAAACAACCCATTGTTAACCAAAGTTATAGGAGCACCCATTTATAGAAAAATACTCACTTAAAGAAATAACAAACAAGTACAATCTATGTTATATAACCAAGGAAAAGCTGAGAAAAAAATGAATTGATAAAGAATTAACCGTCTTACTGACAAGACTTTTTTCGTTCTTCACGAGACCCATTATCAGATTATTAAGATCATTCTTCAATCAATCATAAGATACATAATGTATAAGCTTTGTGTAGAATTTGTCTGGCAATAAAATTTCATATTAATGCTTCATTTTGTTCGTATAGAAATGTGAAAATGACACAGCATATATATGTGAATAATTATGGTGCATTAACTGTTAAAGCCTTTTTAAATGTTTTCTAATCTTAGCAGTCATCTTCAATCCAATACATACAAATCTACACATACATGTACATGTATAGTGAGTCACAATCAAATTTTATAGTTTATATAGTAGTGTAAAGGTTCATCTATAGAAATTGGGCTTTTTACTTCAGAATTTTGCTAGATGGTCAATTATTATATTTAGCAAGATATTTTTCCAACGAAATTTACCATTTTCAGTATTATTTTATTTTTGAATTTCAAGTGTTTTTACACATAAAGCTGAAATTTAACTGTAGTTATTGTATGATAATTAAGGGGTGAAGTAGGGCTCTATCACCTGATTGGCGAGAATTTTGCTTGAACAAGGATTTTCCTGCGTCTTTTGATTGCTATTGTGGTGAGAATTTTGCTTGAACAAGGATTTTCCTGCGTCTTCAAATTACAATTATCCGGAAATTTTACGTGAGAATTTAATTTTCAGTCCAAGGGGAATTGACTTCTGACAAACTTTCTTTATTAACCCACATGGGCATTACTGCCAACACAGGGAGACTCTTGATCATCCAGACATTCTTCTAAGGACACATTATGATGAATCTAAGACATTTTCCAGATTTCTAGTTACTGGTAGATATGTTTCTTATCAAAGTGCAATGTTTTACTGTTAAATAGACAGTACATGTCATGTATATTTTGTTTTTTACTTATCTATATTGTAGTCAAGGAGCATAGTTACTAAGTACATATAAAAGGTTGCCATGACACGTACATGTATCTAATGAATTTAAATTCATTATCCATTTATTCGGTTTTTGAAATTGAAACACAAAGAACATAGTTTTCAAGAAAGAATTGTTATTTTTCCAATTGATTTAAAAATATACAATAAAAAAAAAATGAGATTTCAACTTTATCACACAAGCGGACTAAAGTCTCTGAAGTAGTTTTAATCCTCTGAAAATTTGTGAAATTAGTTTAATTCTGTTCAGTAATTACATGGATATGATGTACGGTATTTTAAAATTATCAACATTGACATTTTTTAGAGGATATAGGGGGGTTGGGTGACCGAATTGTTAGCGTGTGTGCATTGTATCATAAGGTCTGTCATTGAGTCAACTTTCGTGGTTTCAAATCCCCTGTTGTACATTACAAGGAGTCGGGTTGTCTTGTCCAATTTGTGAGTTTTCTCTGGGTACTCGGGTTTCCTCCCACTGCCCTACACGCAAGTGAATTATTGAAATAAAATTGAACCAAATGTTAGTCCAGAAATGATCTAGTTTATATCAAGTGGACGTTAAATCCCATTGCTGTCTGAGTAAGCAGTAGCGCCGCTGTCCAGGGAAAATTTCCTTCCTAGTGTATATCTGTCTTTATTAGCCCAATTGGAGCAGAACAGTAGGACTCTAAACCCCATTTCATTCCATTTTGATTTCTTCATCATATGTCAAATAGTCAATTTGATTAGATTTTAGTGTGACTTACAGTCTGATATTTAAGACATGAAATTTTTGATATAGTCCAAAAAATGCGAATGACAACCACCAACATTAACACACCAGTTTTGTATGTGATTGTCGTTCTTGATCTTTTTTAAAAAAGAAATCTGTGATTTAAGATTTATGACACTGTAGGTTATATCAAAATTTATAACTGTAACATGTGAGACAAAATCTTTATAAGTTTTTTTTTATTAAAAGATTAGTCCATGCAATAAATCTTTTTAAAACGGATACTGTATATATTTTATCGGTGTAAAGTGGTTTGATCAGACAAGAAAAAGATAGTTGTTTGTTTTCTGCTCTGTGTGTGATGAACGAGTATACTGAATGATATATATACATGTGTAATTTGAAATAAATTTTAAAATTATTAAAGCTCTGACAGCTGTGTGTACTTCTTTAACATTTTACTTAAGTTTGAGTTTAACTGGGTTGTCGCTGGGTGGGGGGTGATTGTTCTGTTATTAATTCAGTTGGAGTGATTTCATTCCTAAACTTGTTTGTTACATTGAATAAGATTATCTGCTCATCCTTGCAGAGCTGCCAACCTAAAATGAATTCAATGAGTGAGATTTAACCACCCCTGGTCAAGACGAAAACGAAGTCCTGGCGGGGTCCTAGGGGGGCGGAGCCCCCCTCCCCCCCCCCCCCCCCAAGCCGAAAAAGGATTTAGCACTTTTAAAACACTTTTGGAGACCGGAGAATAGAGATAAAATTATTCACAAAAGTGATACATTTTAAGAGTTTTAATGCATATCATTTAAAAACACGGAATTAAACTTCGAATCGTACTTAGCTGCACCAGTATTTTTATTTTTTTTTTTTAACTTGATGATTACAATCTGAATCGTTGTCAGTGTCGCGCATCTTGCAGGCTTTTCTCTCACTGAAACGCGCGGGAAGGATATTCCAGTTTCAGAACAGTGTTAATGGAACAAACAATTTCATTGGCTGATCTAACTTATCCAGCCAATCAGTGGTGTCGTACTTAAAACAAACCGGAAAAGAGCGACTCGACGTTCGGAATACATCGCGTTCGACTATTTGCATCTGATCAATGTGCACCCGAATGTAACTCATACGTGGAAATCCGTTATATTTTAATTTTATACTATAGTTTTGAAAATGCGTGAGATTTCACTATGTGCTCGTGAGAGCGTGATTTTGATTAAAAATGCGTGATTCTCACGCCAAATGCGTGACAGTTGGCAGGTTTGTCCTTGTGAGTTTTCTCCAGGTCCTCCAGTTTCTTCCCACAGCTAAAGGGATTTATCAAAAATAAAAATTGATCCATATGAGTGGACATTAAAAAACCCATTACTCCCTTTCTCTTGACGTAGAAATTTGGTAATATAACCACATGTAGGGCGGGTCCTCTGATACGTAGATTATAATATATCATGCTCAGTCACTGCATTTACATGTAGTAAGAGTGTAACAATCATCACGTCTCTAATAAAAATCACCATTGATAATATTACATTATAAAACATTAACATTGACTGCTTTATTTTTTTTACATTTATAAACTATATTTTATTCATAAATGAAAGAAAAACAGATATGGCATATTTAACCGCTTTCTTCTTTTCATTTGTTTGTATTCATTGGGCGGAACATTTATGTGATATCATTGCAATAAAGAGGGGCGAGGTCTAAACTCAGACAAAGGTGTGGTACAAAATATAATCCAGTTTATCTTGATCTTTGATCGTGGATTTATTTATTAAAAATATTGAATGTTTATTTCTTACAGTTCATGGTGCTAGAGGTCTTCAAGGTAAAAAACCAGGTGAGTAGGTTGATCTGTCTATCACATGTAAAAATAAATCATGCATGACTATAATAAAACAAAATAAAGTCACGCTTCACTTGTTCTATATAGATAAAAAGGTTTTAACATAGACTTGTTTATAAGTATAGTATTAATGAATAATGTATTGATCATATTTTTAGTTCAAAGATTTAGAAATATTGCACCTTTTGACATTCAAATTAGAAACCCATTATCCCCATACATGCCATGGAGAGTAAATTGCCCTTTAAGTATAATAGGGTGTTTGAAAGGTATATATTTGACTGTAGGCTATTGAAGTATACAGTAAGGTATATATAAATATAACTAGACACCTTGATGGATGACACTGACATCAACCATTTCACAGAAAAAATGTTTGAGCCTATGTGTGGCAGTATTTTTTCTGGTGACAGTTTTAATAGTATAGATAATTTATTAAATATGACACTTGACAAGGAAATAGTTGTGATATTTAATCACCCCAATTGACCTATTCTCTTGATGAATTGTATTGATTGTGTTGTTACTTCTGACCTCAAGACCCACATGTATTGGAATAATACATAGGCAATATAGGTCTAAAAAGAAATCAATAACCGTTGGTTAATGATAAAGTAATGACTAGGTCTGGTTTTGTACGATTCTGTTGTACCTAGTAATTTACAATCTAATGTAGTATTTCAATACATCTACTCGCCTACTGTATATGTGTCTGTGTCCTACTTAATTTGCCATAATTTTCTATCTGTTTAATGAGCTAAAAGAATTAGTAATTTATTTCGTTCCATCCTTTTCAATTGACTTGCAAGAGCAAATTGCTCTGTCATTGATTATTAGAATGGTTTCAGTTTGAACTGCTATTTTTTCTACCATACATGTCATGTATTAGTTTGTATGTCCTTATGAATTATGTCACCCGGGGAGTTGGGTGGTCGAATGATTAGCATGTGCACGCTGTATCATAAAACCTGTCACATTGAGTCGACTGGCATGGTTTCGAATCCACCTTGTATGTGAGAAGAAATAGGGTGGTCTGTCCAACTGCATGGGTTTCTCCAGGTGCTCCGGTTTCCTCCCACTGCTAAAATTAAACTTGTGTTAGTCCCAAAATATAGGTACAGGACGTTATTCCCCATATCTCTCTCTCTCTCATTTTGTGACCCTGTACACACATGTATTAGGAAGAATTTGCAGCCTTTCGACAACAGGTAAAACTTTAGTAATAATTGTGAGCCAAGATTTCCACCTCATGTCATACATGTGAATGTATAATCCATATAAATATATTGTGTTATGTATACTGCCTCATTTGTTGGCTGGCAACCCATGTTTAATAAAATATTTGCTGTATGATTACAGGAAGACACAAGTATTCTGTAATATTTGGTGTTGGTACTAAGAAATTCCGTACAGCTGTAGTAAAAGATCCTACTGGATCACCTGATTGGAATGAAGAGAGCGCCATGTAAGTATACCATTTTAGAGTTACAGACCAAACCAAACCTATGTCTTTAGTCTTAACTGTTTTAAATATTTCTTTTGCTATGAAATCACTTTAACATTGGAATAAGTCTTCAATGGTGTATTTTTTTAGAGGATTTATAAACAGTCTTATAATGTTTTTTAGAGGCTTTATAACAGTCTTATCATGTTCACATTATATTAAGTTCAGTACATGACAAATTCATAAGGGATAGATACTAATGCATAGAATATTTCAGCATTGTTAACATTTTCAAACTAGGATAGAGTAACACTTTAACATTGTTATAAAGTTTGATTAAGCTTTCAAAAGATTAAACTGCATAGGCCAATTAAAAATATTTATTTGATGGAAAGTTAATTATGTTCTGTCACGCAACACACCATTTTTTGATCCATGACATTTACATATGAGTAAAGGTTTTACAGGTGTCGTGTATGCCTGTCCCATATAGTTGATGTTTTTCTTTCATGAAAGTGTCAGTTTCTCTTAAATAAACAAAATGCACATGTAGGTAATTGTTGACAAGAAAAACAAGAGCGAATGTACTGAACCACCTACTTAAAGAGACACTGATAACCATGTAAATATTACAACGATAACCTTTTAGGGTTAATTGTAATTAATTGTAGGAGGATGTAGATATAGTAAGATACATGTACAAGTAATTTAAATGGCGGCCTATGTCATTTAGCAAGGAAATGATATATAAAACAAATTATGCAACTATTCTTTAAGAGAAGTAATTTAAATGGCAGCCTATGTCATTTAGCAAGGAAATGATCTATAAAATAATTATGCAACTATTCTTTAAGATAAGGAAACATCCAATGAATAGGGTAGATCTATTTGTCTGTTTCATAATGTTGTATTTGTTTTGTTTTTTTTTGATGAAATTAATATCAAATTGGCAACTTTCCGCATAGTTCCCACTTTATTATTTTAAGTTTAAGCCATGTTGGTAATGGAACAGATCTGTTATGGTTATTCGTACATGTACATGTATTTGTTTTTTTGATAAAATAAACATCAAATAATTGGAGGTTTTCAGCTTAAATCACACTTTATTATTTTCTGCCATGTTGGTTACAAATCTATTTTGTCTATTTTGTACATTTGTTTTGCGGGGGGTTGGTAAAATGATCAGATAATTGAGATTTTCTGCTTAACTCCCACTTTATTATTTTTCAGCCATGTTGGTCATGCCACAGATCATGTTTTTTTTACCGTTATGGAAAAAGATGATGTCCTTGGACAAGTTGTTATTCCGGCCTTATCTTTACAAAGCATAAAGGGACAAGTTAAAAAGATCGGCCTTAAACCACATAAAAAATGTATGAACCCGAAAGGTGATTTAATATATCAGTGTTACGTATCTAAATACAGGCCAGCAACATCAACACCCATCATTAAAAGAAGTACACCCATGAGATCGGGAGGAGGCGGAGCCCATCTCACAGGTTTCGCGCGTTTAAAGAGTAATCTGACACCATCACCCATTAGCAATGGTAAAGACTCAAATAAACGTGAAAATCGCAGCTCACTTGCAACATTTAATAAAAAGCTCTCCCGTTCAATTCACAATATATTTAATTTTTCTAAATCAAGTGATGAAAAAAATGACGACGATGAAGATCATGATCATTCGAGTAATAAACCGTTTTCAAAATTCGCAGCAAAATTTCGCAGCACTAATAATCTGGATGATATGGCTCAAACTCCAGTTATCACAAACGTCATTCCGAATATCGGTACGGTGAGGGGGGGTACAAGAATTATAATAGAAGGACGTAATTTAGGATTAGGTAAATCAGATATCGTTGAGTTAATGTTATGTGGTAGTGATATATTAGACACGGTGGAGTATGAATCTTCTAACTGTATTGTGTGTACGACGAAGGAATGGGAGGCAGGGAAAGGTGATATATGGTACGAAACGGTGTCTGGTGGCCAAACGGTGGTCAAAAACTTTTTCACTTTTGTCGATTCTTCATCTAAAAATAGTGCTCCTGTACCAGTTATAATGAAAATATCGGATTCCTCATCGGAAAACAATGACGACGCGAGTACTGGAGTTGACAGTCGGAACACATCAGTTGCTGGAGATGATGAAATGCTTTCAGCCGTTACACCTGAGAAAAATAATATCAATTCTGTTCCTCCTAGTCCATGTCCACCGAGAACACCTTCAAATCAACGTAAACTGGAGGTAAATATTAATGACTCGTTGAGTTGATTTTATCACCTAAAACCTTCAGCACTTAATTATATTTGAATATTTTCTACACAAATGCACCTTAATGTACAAATATTATTTTTCCTAAGGCACAATCTATTTGTTTGTAATTTAGCATGTTTAGTTTATATAATGTTTGTCTACCATCATATCCACCTTTAGATTTTTTTATAGATGTGTTATAATTCATCAAAGTAAAATTCAGTCTGTTTTTTATAAGGGGGATCCAAGGAAATAAGGATTTTAATTGTAAGGCACCACCAAACGACATGTAGGGCCTAGTATCTGAAATTTTAAACTTTG
Organism: Patella caerulea; assembly: GCA_036850965.1. NCBI lineage: Eukaryota > Metazoa > Mollusca > Gastropoda > Patellidae > Patella > Patella caerulea. The sequence goes on from JAZGQO010000008.1 coordinate 30,051,557, forward strand.
TACATGTACCTGACATGTAATATAGTATGCATTACGTAAGATTTAGATAAAGAGCTGTCTGTTTTTGATATACAGGTAATAGTTATGAATATTTCGAAAATTTCTTTCAAATTACTTTATTCTGAGCAAAGTTATGATTTTTGAAAGATGTAGTGTAGATTGTTTATTATCATAGCAACGGTACTAGACAAATGAGACTAAGCCTTTGACTATCCATTTTTCATTAAATTGTTTCCATCCTCTAATCCATTTAAATATCTGCCATCCGATGGAATCAAGAGTTGATTATGGTCTTGTCATGTTAATAAATGTATAAATAATAGTTTATATATAACATTTGACGCTAAAACAAAGACCTTCAATACGCAGATTTAGCTGTTACATAATGCGTCTTTAACAAAATAAATGTAAAAAAAATCTATTCTGTGTCAAACAAAACTGTTCCTGGAAATTTCTTTGACAAGTGCCTTATTTCCAGTCTTGATTGTATATAATAAGTAGATTGTATTTTAAAAAAAATTCGTTGAGTTTTGCTTAAATGAAGAAATTATGTGGAGATATGTATACTCCTACAGTAGAAATAGTGAGTCATACCGAGTGAAGTGACACCCATTGATAAGAACATCATTAATTAGTATGATGTATTAGCCCAATGACAGACTGAATTTTTTTTAATGAGTTATTTTATGTTATTGTGAACATGTTGAATTTCTGTAGAATTATTTAAATTTAGCAGATAAGTGAAACGAGTGAAGTATCCCGGTGGTCGTTAGTGAAAAAACGCATGGTATATACAATATCTGATTTATTTACAGCACATACTCCTTCTTCTCCCTTCTTCTTTTTAGATTTTAGTTGCTTTTCCTATTATACCTTGCAGAGTTCTTATTAAACAAATTTTGCCAATCAAGACAGTTTTGATATTCAGATGTGAAAATTAGTTTTATTAAATTGAAAGTTGTTTTTAGAATTACTTCTTGCTTTTGTAAGCAGTATTTAAAGCTGATTATCATTATAAGGGAGAGTTTTAATCCTTTGCAAACTACAATATTGTCAAAGATAAAACTCTAAATGGATTTTTGGTCCGAAAATGGTTTAGTTCCATTCAATATTTACATAAATATGAAGAGTTAGGTTTTTCATGATATTCAGAATCCTTTACATTCAATATAAACAAACTGGCACCTACTATTGGTGTTGTGTAAAACTGTTTATTTAACCTTGGTTTAATTCAATTAATTCTAAGCTGAAAGATTACCTACTGTTGAGATTGTTGTTTTGTTTTCGTAATTAGATTTGAATAACAAATTGAGTAAATTTTAGCAACAAATGTAAATCCACAGCTTCACCATAAAAGATCACTAAATGTTAGTTAAATAATTATAGTTTGGGGAAAGCAAACGGACTGACTGTTCAATTTCTCAGTCAGACATTTTCAAGCGTTATCTAGTCATTGACCGGTAGAATTTGTCTAAATAAGAACTTTGTTATGTTGCTATATAGTTGACTTAGTGCTAGAAAACTACATGTTATAATGTTTATGTAATGTGGTATATTTGTATGTAATGTTAAATGTGTAATTGTGTACATATTGTCCTATGAATATGACAGTATGTGTAATATTTAAACTACGTGTGGGTTGGGTCGTGGAAGATGAAACATTTCTATTATATTTGTCATGTCTAGCATTTTTTTTTTATCCTAATTACCCTAATTAATGGTGTTAATGACCACTGACCTCTTGGTTTAGATAACATTATTTATATTTTACATATTTTCTACATTAGTTATAAAACATAACATTTTGTGGTAGTAAGAATTTTCTATTTTCATTGGTTTTGAAACAGAATTAGTGAAGTTATTTCAAATTAACCTTTGGCATTAGTTTCATGTCCACTAATTTAAAGGGGTGTTGTTATATAAAGTTAAATTTTAAAAAAAGTATACCAAGTTGAATGTAATAAATAGTAAGTGCAGGAGGAATGCACTACACACAAAACAAAAATCTACAGATAAACCATTGCAAAAAAAACCCCAAATATCAAATCAAGTGAATGGATCCAGGGGCCAGCCGTAAGCATACACTGTGCTGTACAGTCATCCCTCTATTATAAATACTGAAGAAGTACAATGTGGGAAAGAAAATGACCCATATGCATGAACGGTCAAGACTTGATGCCAAGACTTAAATTTTCCAATCCTTGAAAACATGACCATATATACCCTGTGTTGTGTTTTGCTATGAAGACTTAAATTTTATCCACTTTTTTCTCCCAGACCTAAACAATCATCGACATGTTTATATTACTAATTGGTTTAAAGTGAAATTTGTTTGCATGTGATTAAAATCAACCCAGCTAACTTTTAACATGTCATACAAAATTTAACGTTGAAGATAATTACAGTACGTTATATAAAACATGGTAAAACTACGAAGTTGGGAATTAATAAATTGAACAGAGATATGTTATCGTATGCTTTTTTTTTGTTTATGTAAGGCATTGTCATGCTTATACGATGTAAGCTTTTACAAATACGAGGTTATCATATTTGAAAAAAAAAAATGTGGGATGCTTTATGCAAGTGCAATATATAGATGTATCTTGGGGTTTTATTTATCGCATATCAGCTACAGTGTATGTAAAATGTTGTAGTGGAAAATGTATTAAACGAAGACGTAGTTACATCAAGTGTTTGAATAGGAAAGAGAGGCGTTAAATACATCCCAACCTGGATAAAATGAAACAGCAGTGCCTAATACTTGTGGAAACTAAGTTTATCCATCAATTAAATCTTGAAGAAGAACATTATATACATTACGTGACACTGTAGAAACAAATTATATATTATGAATTTATTTCAGATAAGTTTATATCAAGGTGGGGAATATGTACAAATCGTTTTTATTTCATATTTGTATACTCATATTACATGTAATTTGATTGTATATTGTGTGGAAGTTGGATCTTGATCTCCTGAACTGTATCTTTGCAATGCTGAAGCTGCAGGTCAGCCTATGTTGAATTATCTGACAAGCCATCTTTCTAATTTTCAGTTTATTTACATGTATATTATATGTTATGTTTTGTTGTTTAATACATGTGATACGATGATAGAATATGTTTTACAACAATATCATTTGTAATATTTTTAGTTACCTGATCCGAAAACTAAATCATTAGGTCGAGTACAGAGTAATGAAGGTATCGAAGGAAGATATAAGAAGAATTTTATGAAACATGTAAGAAGAGCTAGTGAATCTATAGTAGCTGAACAAGAAGGATTATCAAGAGAAGATGTTGATAGACATAGTAAGTAATACATTAATAACAACTTCTGTTTCCTTGTTTCTTAAGAAGCATCAATATAATTCAAGTTACGTGTGTTTTTTATTCAATAGTAATATACTGTGTGCAAGATTTAGATAAAGAACTTGCCAGTCGTCATATAATCTGATAATGAAAAAAGTTTATTGAAAATTACTTTATTTTGAGCATAGTTATGAATGTTTGTAGTATCGAAACGAAGTAACCATATTGTCGAGTACCATTGCCATAATTAAGTCTCAGTTGTTAGTTCGGGGGTTTGGGATGGCCTAGTGGTCTAGAGTGTCTCACTTCAACCTCTAGTTGGCCGGTCACCTCTGGCTTGCGGCTGTGGGTTCGAGCCTCGGTGTGGCATGAAGATAAGGGCGCCATCTCAAACTCGTGGGTTTCCTCCGGGCACTCCGGTTTCCTCCCACTGCTAAAGAAACCTACGCGCAAGCGAATTATTGAAATAAGATTAAAACCATATGTTAGTCCCGAAATGACCTAGTTTGTGTTGAGTGGACGTTAAACCCCATTTCTCTCTCTCTCAATTGTTAGTTCTCTTACTTTTTATTGGCAGCCAATGGACATATTTTCATCTAAGCCATACTATGATCTTTACAGTTGATTATTGCCTTATCCATGTTTCACGTCAAGCCACACCAGTTTGAAAATTTTTTTCTAAAAAATTTTGGTTTCTATTTCTTTGGTTATAAATGTAATACAAAAAACAGGTTATAATTTAAAAGTAAACATCGTTTAGGAGACTATTTAATTATCAGGACCTGGAACTTCCAGTGGAAGAACTAAATATTACATTGCTTTAGCCTTAGTTTCCCCTTGGAACCCAATTACATGTAAATGTATAGTTTGTATACAAAAATGCTTCATTGACTAACATTTTCAATTTTCAACACATATGTTGTCCCATGGCCAGCTACATTTATTTGTACCCAGTTTATACATTGAAATAGGTAAATAAATGGACCTTTTATTCAAAAATAACATTCATCACGCTCCAATTTTAGTTGCTCTAAACAGCTGATATTGAAATCGAAAGTCTATAATAGTATAAGTCTCGTAATATACTTTGATGATATACATTTTTTTTTCAGGTATAACAAAGAAAGAACTGCAAGCTGAAGTTATACGTTTGTATAATGAAAATCAAAGTACGTTAAATTTAGCTCTCTTTTTTATTTGAAAAGTAAATGTTATTGATAATTAAAGATGGTCCCACAGTCGTAGATTTCACATATGTACTGTGTACCTGTTGATATAAGTCTACAAATCAAATGCTAAACATTTAAGGAATTTTTTGTCTGAGAGTGTCACCAAAAATAAAATTGAGCCATTCAGAAGTAATCACTAGATTTGTTTAACAAGGTTACCTTATCCACATTAGGAATTCCTCTGTTGAATTGTTTGAGCATCTTGGCAATAGTAACTGTCTTTTACAGTCGCTGTATTGACATGAAAAAATCAAATTAAATACCAAGCACTCTCTTACAATAGATTATAAAATTATCAAGGTAATGAACAAAGACTGACATGTTTTATGCTCACACAACTGAACTCAAATCATATCACTGGACAACTGATTGATGTCGTAATTCGGAATATTTAGAATCCGCACTACTTTAAACTTTTTTGGTTGAAGTTATATGGAAATAAATCGGGATATGAAACTGATGCCAGATTTCACAGAAAGCATTAAGTCTATTGTATCTGTTTTATGTTCATTGTCATCAAACTTTTAATTTAATGATTTTTATATTTTCAGCATTAAAGAATGAGAATGCTGATATGAAAGGCTACATTGATCGACTTATAGCTAAGGTTATCCAGCATTGTCCTGATGCCTTAGAAACAGTGTAAATATTTTCAGTTTATATTGATTGATATAGGTAGTTAGTTGTCTATAAATGTTATTTGTTATTTATGATACAAGTCAAACACATGGTTTATTTGATTCTCTATCCATTATAAATTATCATGTCAAAAATTTTAATTTATGAAGCAAGACAATTTGAGAAAATATGACTATGACGTCACGCCACGTAACATCTGAGTATCTGGATGAGATATTGCGGCATATCTGTCACTAATTGTATTACTTGCATAAAATTTTCGTTAGTTTCTTTTACTGAGAAACTTAGATGTTTTGTAAAATGATCTAGACTAATGTACATTCACTTCATTAATATTATATTTGTGTTGTTTGTGATAGAAATAAGTCATATCAATTACTAAATAGAAACTAGTCCACAACTAACTTCTTACTGAACTCTCTTCAAATAATCTTTAGTTTGATAAGTGGTAAACTAGCTTATTTTATTCAAGTAAGACAAACTAGCTTATTTAAGTAAAAAAAAACTAGATTATTTTATTCAAGGAAGAAAAACTGGTTTGGTTAAATAAGAAAAAACTAGCTTATTAAGAAAAATTAGCCTATTTAATTAAGAAAAACAAGCTTATTTAAGTAAGTAAAACATACTTATTTAAGTAAGTAAAACTAGCTTATTTAAGTTAGTAAAACTAGCTTATTAATGTAAGAAAAGTTGACCTATTTATGTAAGAAAAAAACTACCTTATTTAACTAAACAACTACCTTTTTTTAAATACAGGAATCTCTGTGGATGATTTCACTTTTTCCATTGAATCTGACAGGATTTTCATTAGTGAGCAATTTCTAAACTCTAATTAATGTTCATTTCACATTGTCATGGGGTGAGAGTTTGTTTGAGAGTTTCACACTGGATGTGCACATCTAAAGTCTCAGTTTGATATTAGACTGTGATATGTTCTACACAGTTGTAAAGAAAACATGGCATATGAACTGTAAAATTATTATTAGTCTTACCTATTAAATTGCCAGATATCATATAAATGAGTGTACCGTCTACATGTGATCCAATTCAAACATTATTGAAACCTCTAGAGCAGCCATTTTTCATACAATTTCTAATACAGCTGAAAGAAGTTTTTATTATTTTAAAATATTGTATAGTCATAAACCATATTATTCTGTGGGGATATTCTTAGGTTGTTACTTTATTATTTTAAATCATTTTCAATGAATTTTTGTTTTCTTTTTTTAATTCACACCAATTCGAAGTGTTGTTAACATAATTCCATACCCAGCTCAAATCAAAAGCTTTCTATCAAAATAGAATATCTACCATTTGTAAACTTAGGTTGTTAGCATTTAAATACGTTGAATCAGATCTGAAGTACATGTACGTGTATTATATTGATATTAATAATAATATGACCTGGTTTTTTATTGGTCGTAATATGATGTAGATTTAATATGTTTGATATTCGATTCAACATAATTTAATCGTTTGAAAGATCTCCAACAAGAAATTGTCCGTTTTTAAGACGTCTATCACAAGTATGTATTATTTTGAAACGGTTTTCCCTCCATTTTAAAATTTTTTTTTCAGAATCACTTTTCAGTGACATTTTTTATTTTTGAAAATCACATTTTTCGTTTTTGGAAATTTCATTTTTTGAAAATCACGTTTTTCATTTTTGAAAATCACGTTTTTCATTTTTGAAAATCACATTTTTCATTTAAATTTGAAATGTATATATAATCCTAGCAGTCATCGTTATGTTGTAGTGATTCCAGTATATTCAATAATTGTTAATAAGCCATAAACAGCATGTTTATTATACAGCTTGAAATAGTTTTCCGATAATTCAAATGATACAAGAAAAAGTCAGTATTTAACCAGGGTATAACCTAGTGAAATTTATACTCATTGATAATAATTTATGCAGTATAATAAATGTGATAGTTCACACTGTCTTCCACATTTATATAAATACAACGCTGGTTAGTCATGACCAACTCATCATGTCATGATAATCACAGTAATCAAGGCACAAATAGTCATGATAACAAGGAATATTTAAAGATGCATTATGCAAGAGATAAATTTACCTATTGTAGGGCATTTTCTAGCTTCTAATCAATATTATATTAATTAATTTAGACTTTTATTCACATGACAAACCCATAATCAACCCTCTAGACCATCAGATGGCTGAAATATTGAGTGGATTAGACAATATCTGTCATATTATCCTCATTAAAATTGCTAAAAATCGAGATTTCGTATTGTTATGGCAATGATACCTGACAAATCGAGGCTGCATTTAAGACCACAAAAAATTATAACTTGGCCAAGAAGAAAGTTGTTTGACTGAAATTTTCAATACATATATTATTCATTGTCTATTTAAAAACTGCAGCTCTTTAAATAAATCATACATAATGCATTTTTAATATTAGCCACCACCAAACCTGAATTAATGTATTATACTTATGAATACATAGAAACTTTTTAGACATGATGTTCTTTGAAGTTGGGATTTGTTATATCTTTAAATAATTATTTATAACTAAATTGTTACCTTTTTAAACATGTACTATTATTATGAAATTTTGTATATAAATAGTATCTTGATGGCTATTGTGCTGTTGGTTTGTTTTGTGTACTGATATTAGTATTTAATTATTTTATATTTAATGTATTATTGCTGTATGTCTACTTATTGTAATAATCAAATACTACATGTAATACTAACCTACATAATGTATATATCTACTTCAAAGTATTTTATTTGACTGTTTCTTTTACTGTACTTTGGCAATTTTCAGTTAAAATCTAGTTATTCTTGCCAGTAGCTTCACCCAAATTCTAAACATTCATAAATAGTGTATGCTTAAGGCTTAGTTACATGATATATTTTTCAGTTAATACTTAAAACTTTCCACCTAGATTATATCAATTTAAATGTTAATTAACTTTTGTGCTACCAGATTGGACCGAATTATGTGCTATTGAGTTCACACATTGTTCTCCCATCTTTGCTAGTCAAAGGTTACGATTCGCTTCTCTTCACCTGTGGCAGATCTCAAATACATTTTGAAGTTTCGCAGTTCAAGGTTTCATTGGTTACAGCTATCAGTAGCTGTATCCAATCAGAAGAGCACATATATATATCGGTGAAATGTAAACAAACATATTTCCACTTCCTGTTTTCATGCTAATTTTTTCTGACGGTCAAAGCAGTTAGTGATTCTAAATTCAATTTATCAAATATCAATTTTCTGTACTGGGTACGGCAATTTTCAACTCTTTAACATATGTATAACAAAGCAATTCTGATTGGCTAGCGATGACGTTTATGTAAGGTGTACAACTTCGATATCTCCAGGTAGCAGGGTGCGCGAACTCTATAATGTATTCGAGATCTTCCAAGGGTGAAGAGAAATGAATTGTAACCCTTGGCTAGTGAAGGTGGCATTCTCTGGTCTTAATCTTCCTTGATTTTAACAGAAACAGCCAAATAAACCTGAAATCTAACTCTACAGACTAAATGTGGGCTTATTTGCATAAAGATTTTGATATCTGGGTATTCTCTTTAGTTAAAGATAGTACATGTATATTAATTTTTTAAAAAGAAAATAGATATTCCGTAGTGTTTTTTTGTAATTGTGTATATATCTATACAATCGGCATATGTAAGTACTATGAAATATTTTTTATATTAAATGTTTATAACATTTTATTGTTCAACATATGTAATAATGTATATTTTCTTTATTTTTGTAAATGTACATGTGTGTTGTCTAAACTGATTTTTAAAGATTCAAAGTTAAAGCTGTTGATCGTCATTTGAAGGATTTTAAATACCTTGCAGACGTCAGTTATTATCTGTTCAAAAAAACTTTAAATTATGTTCAATGGTGACAGTTCAAACCTTGTTCAAGTATTGAACATGTGTTAAAGTTATATTTGGAAAATGTATAACCAGTTCTATCACATATTTCTATCACATATGTGATAATGACTGACATCAATATTGCCCTTTAATTAATCAATTTCAATAAATTATAGCAGAGATTAGGCGTGAAAAGTTTGATATGCTCTGAAAATATGTCAAGTGACGATCAGCAGCTTCAAGAAATTATCTGATTTAAACCAGTATTATCAATGTTTGGATTTATTATGATCAAGTAAAATGAAGTTATTATGTTAGATAAATAGAATCAAACACTTATTTGCGATACTCTAATCATAGGCCTATACATTAGGAAACTAAGTTATGGATAGATGGAATTTAATAAAACTTTAAATATTGAAGAAACATACCGAATAATGATTATAAATTTTTGATGATGGAATGATTTATATACTGGGCTATTTTTTATATGTACATATATAGATTTGTTATCCCCCAGAATTGGTGATATACTCATGTTAAATTTTTGTAGCCAGATACAACATTGACCTGTCAGTTATATAAATATTAATATCAAAAATAGATAAATTCAACATTCCAGAATATATGTGAGCTGCCCTAATATTATATGATATAAAATTCTATACTGGATAAAGATAAAACAAAATACTGGATAATGGAGTATATGTGTCTGTATCAAAGAAGAATGTACAGATCAATATTGACAAAGTAAACATTAGCACTGTATAGGTGACCAGCAATAAATTTAGTACATTGTGCCCTTAAGCCGATTTATTCTTGCTATCCCACATAAAAACGTGCCAAAAACAATATCATTTAACCTTGGTAATCTGCGTAAAATCCAAGCGACTTAAATCTGGTATATTTGTCATTGGTTTAAGTTGATGACCAAAATTAAATCAAGGTTTCATTCTGTGAAAATCTGTAGGAAGTTAAAGTTACATACGAGACTTGTTTATGTCGAGTTTTACCTCAAGTTGTATTAAAACATCATTAGTTATAGATGACCTTCACAGATGTGTTGACAAGTATTTCACACGGTTGTGATGATGCACACTTAAAGGCTTAAAGCTACTTATTACTAAAATGCTAAATCTTTGCTCTATGGTATAAATTTATGGCATTTGTGTCAGCAAATTGAAAGTTTATATTATTTGTATTGGCAAATTGAAAGTTTATATTACTTGTGTAAGCCAATTGAAAGTTTATGTTACTCCTGTCGGCAAATTGAAAGTCTATATTACTTGTGTCGGCAAATTGAAAGTTTATATTACTTTTGTCGGCAAATTGAAAGTTTATATTACTCGTGTCGGCAAATTAAAAGTTTATATATTACTCATGTCGGCAAATTTAAAGTTTATATTACTTGTGTAAGCAAATTGAAAGTTTATATTATTTGTCCTTATATATAAATTACATGGTTGTCAAAAAAGTTGTGAATGCATTTTTGTTCATATTTCGATGTGCACATTAATCATTATTATATTATTCATTTGACTATATATTACTAAGTATATGAATTGTTATATTAAAAGGGTCACATAAAATAGGAGGAATTACAATCTGTTACGTATAATCACATATTATTTATTTGCGATTATATTTGATGTAGAAAAATATGACAATAAATATATTGTGGCAAAAATTTTTGTTTTTTATTTTTTTGCCATGTTGTTTTGAGTACAGGCAGTTATCAAAGGTCAGACAAACATTACATGCACAAATAAGTTATATTACTCAGTAAAAAACAATATGTACGATTATGGCGCTTATAAAATCACTTGCAACCTACGATATTGGGAAAGTTGGATCTTTAATAAAATCCTAAAATGTTTCAATTCCGTAAAGTATTTACAAAGATATGACGAATTGAAAATTTCATCTATCTATGCTGCTCCCAATGTGTAACAAAATGGCCACCATCTTTATTTTCTGTGAACCACATTGATGGACCTGTTTTAAATCTGATTTAATCCAAGCTTGGATATAATCTACCTTTGGCATTTTGATTTAGTTTTAATTAAACATTCAAAAGTACATATTTTCAAGGGTTAAGCCATGATAATTTTGTATTTTCTGATAACTTCAAATTCTGTATTGTTTTATACATACCGGTACATATTTAAAGGAGCTGTCTAAGATTTTACAGAACACAGTAAATAAAAGTGTGTTGACTGTTGAAGTATGTAAAATGTCTATTTGCATTGTCTCGCAATTTCAAATGAAAATATTAAATCATTGGGATATGGTTGCCTGATTTTGTGTTAGATAACTCTTAATAAGTCTTAAGGAATTCCATTCAATTGTATAACTTGATAATCACCATTAGTTATAACGTCATATACTATAGACAAATGGTTATCCAGTCCATTTTAATTTGTTATGCCGAATGACAACCTGCTTTTGTTGAAACTATTTCATCAATAGAACAAGCTAGTGTTGAGATATAACCACTGACCATGATACATGATATAACCCAATTTTATATAATAAAATGAACTAGGGATTACTTTTCTGGAGGGCTGAGTCTGGGTGGTCCATTGGTGTGATGTGTGCGCGAGTAAATTACAAGGCCTGTTCTTGAATGAAGAAGAGTGTATTAAACATGACGAGGAGTAGGGTCGCCTGGCCAACCTCGTGGGGTTTCTCCGGGTCCTCTGATTTCCTCCAATGATTCCTATGTGCAAGCGAATTATTGAAATAAAATTGAACCATATGTTAATCTCGAAATGACCTAGTTTATGTTGAGTGGACGATAAACCCCATTTCAATCGCTCCTATTTTTCTGTACCAACTGAGCTGTTTCAGGTTTTAGATGGTCATAAATATGGTATAGGCAGAAATTTTGCGTTTCCGCATCCTCTTTTATGCGCACTCAATCAAGTACAAAGTACCTCATTTTTTTGTACCATCACATCAACTAAGATTGCCAGTTCCTTCATCCTTCACCACTGATAAGAAGAAAACACACTGGAAAATCATGAAGGGACCTTTTTTGGCCTGTAAAGGGATCTCCTGGTTAATAAGTCAGCAACTTAAAACTGAGCCACCTATTAAGTATGCCGACTAAGACATAATCTTTCAAAAACACCAAATACTGTATACCGCTTGCCCCATCATTAATTATAATGGTATATCTCTTACCTCATCATTAATATATATAACTGTATACCGCTTGTATATCCCATCATTAATTATACCGGTATATCTTACCCCATCACTAATATAATTATATAACTGTATAAAGCTTACACCATCTTAATTTATATACTGGTAATTAATCATACCAACCCAATTCAGTATTTTATTTTAACTTCTAAATCAAAAAGGTATAAGTGGGGACTGAATGGTCTCAAGACATTCGCTTTAGGTCATAAAAGTCTGTTATTGAATTGATTCAGGTGACATGGTTTTAAATTCCCAGTGTGTACTTGACAAGGAGTAGGGTAGTCCAATCACATGGAATTTCTGGATTTCCAGTTTCCTCAGAAACCATATTAGTCCCGAAATGAACTAGTTTGTATTGAGTGGACCTTAAAGCCATTTTCTCTCCAAGAGTTTAGGCAAATAAGACCCTTCTTCCATTAGCTCAGTTTAGGTGCAGAAGAGTAGGACGTTAACCCCATTTCATTTCATTTCAGCAAACAAGAGTCATTTCCCCTGATACACATTATTAATAGAAAGGGAGAATACTATTTTTAATTATCATAACTAGTTGCTCTTCTGTTATATAAATTAATTCAGTGCGTAACGTTCAGGGGAAATAAATCTTTCCAGGTATGTTGGTAGATCCAGGATCATAGGGGTGCAAATATACAGTACTTGGAAATAATATACATGTATATGGTGCTTTAAAAAAATATAATTGGTGCAGTTTGTTATTTCGTAGACAGTGTCACTACTATGTCAAGGATTCTTGATGTGCAATGTGCACATGGGTGGATACTTGTTTTCTTTCTATACAAAAGACTACAGACCCTACCTATTGAATCACATATTGAATCCCAACAAAAGAGAAAGAATGAAATGGGCTACTTTCTGCACCAAAACGCAAAATGGAACCAAGAAGACAGGAAAATCTTTTTAAATAAACAATAACATATGTTTTGTGTCATTGAAATGTCAATTTTATTGAAAGAGTTTGCCCGAGACAATGACTGCACATTTAATTAATAATAGCATCCATATCCACTTTCATTCCACCTACAACCAATCTCTCAACGCAGCAAATTAAACACAACTGATAATAACAAAACATAACAGTACTACATACTAGTAACATAACACATGCACTTAGATAAATAATTAATACATAAAATCACAGACATTCAACATTATATCATTACAGTTTTAATAATAGGATTTGAATCATTGAAATAAAGCTTGGTTGTGTTAATATCCAACCTTAGAATACAGATGTAGTCTCATCCATTTATGTTGGCATAGTCCCATCATTATTTATACTACATGAAATATTGGACTCCATGAAAATTTCATTGAAATGCATATGCAGAACAGTGTGGCCTGTCTTTATTTAAAGTTGTTTAAATCAATTCAAGATATTTCCTAATATATTGATATAACACTTGGGTATACGCCCCTCATACAATATCAATATAGTACTTCAAGTCTCGCTATCAACCATTAAACCACAATAGATTTGGGGTAAACCGTTTTTTTTTTCCTAATGGAATAAAGAACAAATGAAAGTCAATTGATTGCATCTAACATGCAGATGTGACATTATCCTGTGGTGTACAGGCAACATGCCAATTGTACAAGACAATGGAAATATTGAACTTGCATGATTATTTCATAGAAATTCACATGTGGCATTTGGTATCTGTATTTTAAGTTTTGTAAAGCTCTGAATTAAAACATTGTGTAGTATATTGATACAAGACTCAGGCTGACACCATTCGTGCAACATCAATATATTAGTTCATACCTGACCCTAACCTTTAAACCACTCTTATATATTAGTTTGCTATGTTTCTCAAAGCAACCTTAAGTTTTGTCCAATTTACAATATTCAGCTTACACATTAAATCCTTTTTTCTCTTTTATAAATAATGACTTTACAGCACTGAATTTTCAAACCAATTAATAAATACAAATTATACTTGTGTATTGGCTTTGTACAAAAAAAAGTTTCTTTTAAAGGTGTAATGTACATTAGTGAATTTTCTTATTGTACCTTAATGCAGTGAAAAGTTAGTATTTAGTAAAAGATAAAATATTAGTTGAATAAACTAAATACTCAATACAGAGAATTTTAATCAGCAATTAACACTAAAATCATTATGCAAATATATCCTGAGAAATAACCCTCCAAATATTTTGACACATTTATGCTGATGACAATAAAGCTAAATATTTTGATGCTCAAGGAACTGACAATTAAAGCTACACCAAGCACTAACTTATAATGAGCCTCTCTGTTATGATGGATTACAAAGAATGCCCAAATCCACTCTGAGAACAAATATATGTATGATTAGATTAGTTCCGATACTGTTTTTTTATATTGCACTTAATAATTTCATAAACATACATTTTATTATATATTATTCAATCATATAGAACATGAATAACACATTAAATATTACTGTTTAAAATGCCGGCAAACAAATTGTAAGCACTATATGGCTACGTACAACATAAAATCAACGAAATAAATATACATCCATAATCATTCAATGTACATATGATACATAATATGCATAAAATATACAGAAATATACAAGGAGGTAAGGGTACATGTATAGTCATGATGTTACAATAAACATACCCAACATAATCTGAAAGATTTCCAAGTCTTTCAAAATACAACAATAAAACAAATATTGAAGCCAATAGGTGATAATTACTAGGAACATATTTCTTCAAGAATAAATACAATAATGCACCTTCTGATGATAAAACCAAATATTATTCAGAAATATCTAATTAACCACCCATTGAAATAATAAAAACTAGAAGAAATGGATCCGCTTGACTAATTTATTCTCCAAGAACATTTTATAGCTAAGGAAAATAGTCACAGAACACAGTCATGGCTTTTATACAAATGTAAATTTTACATTATTATGGCAAATTAAGATGCAAATGATTTTTGTACAAGTTTTATGACTTGATTAATATTGATAACTGAGAAAGCAGTTGAAGATTTGAAAATGATCGAGATTACAAAACCATTATGATTAAAGTGTAATATTATCATCAGCTATTGTGCCAAGTTTCCGTCTAAAAAAAAAGCTGTCTGCAAATAAAGCTGTTGAACATCAAAAACTAATACTATTAGTCATTAATCTAGAATTATGATCAGACAAAATCTAATTTTTCTTGGCTTAATTCTCTTTTAAATGTAGTCAAATTGATTATTTCACATTTAATTAAGAAAAATCAAAATAATATTGTCTGTAGAGGATACCGAATCTGGCAGAAATTTAAATGCATTATATTGTTATAAATACAGAATGGAATTCTGACATTTTTGTACGGATATTCCTTAAAGAAATTCCAATTTCACAATATCCCTCCAATGAGGGCTTTAGTTTATTTAAAAGATGTTACAACAATTACAGGATAATTTTACCGAAAAAGTAAGCAAATAGTTTGTCTTGATCATTTCAAAATCATTTATGCATAAAAACAAATATACACAATGTGAGACGTTATTATGATGCACATTAAAAAATGGCATCTAAATGCGTGAAGTAAATGGAATAATTTTAAAATGTAAATTATGAAAAGGAATAATCTATGTAATATAAATATTTACCTATTGTATGTAGGTAGTAAGTATGTGATACAAAATGATCTATGTTCAAACAATCTACAAGGATTTCATTATAAATGGTGGAAGGCGGGGGGCTAAGAGAAAGAAGTCTGTTCTATTGCAGACCAACTCAGCTCTTCCAAAAGATAATCTAGAGATTTAAGTTGCGTGGATACTATTACTATCTAGTAAAAAAAATCTAAATGTATTATTATCAAAATTATCTACACGGAAGAGATTATTTACGAGAAAATCATTATTTAGCAGACAACTCTACTTTAGCCGTTCTCCCCGGTGTGCAACTGACTTCCTTTACGATATACATTATGCAAATAGCTACTTTAATTTAGTGTTATTGGGTTTTACCACACAAAATTGAAATTAAATCATGAATATGAATATCAGTAATAACATTATCGTATCTTAATTAACAGGATAAATTTTATTAACGATTTTCTTGGATTTCCTATGATCGACATATAACCTAATAAAATCTTAAATTGACGAAGTAAGTTGTCTGAAGCAAATCAATAAATATTCCTATTATTACTTTAATTTCATCTTATTAATAGCCTTTTATATTTATAATTCTGTTAGCTTACTAAAATCTCAGACTTTAATACCAGAGACTGATAAAATTTCTCTAGTTTATTTGATCCAATAAAAAGAGAGAGAGAAATGTAGCATGTTAGAGCTGTCTATGTATGTGAGCATATTTTATTATTAAAAGAACCGTATTTGCCTCCAGCTGTCTTGAAAAAACAACAAGATGATTGTGCTAAGAAGGTTTTTTTATCTTTTAAAAATGTTATTGTAAAGGAACATGAAGTTTTGATGGAAAGTAAACATTCTATAGAATCAGTAACTTTCAGACTTTCTTTATCATCATGTACAAAAAACAGATCAATATTTGTTGTCATTCTCTTCAACTACAGTTTCAATCAAAACTCAAAAAATACCTCAATTCTATGTCATTATATATATGATCAGACCATAAAGCTATTTTAATCATTTTAATTTTCAGAAACAACTGGGCTTTACAAGATTTCATTGATTCTTTTCCTCTAAGCGGTTTTGATTTGTCAAATTTCCAACGAATACTCTATATATTCCAGAAAGATTACCTGTTTTTCCAGTGATTCTTTTTCTCCAAGATACATTTATTTGTACCATCTTTCAAAAATATGTTTCATTTAAACAAGACTGTGCTTTATTTAATATCAGTTTTCAAGAAAATGTTTCTATTACAACAATATTTTTTATAGTTTTTGAGAAAAAAAAAAAGAGACTAAACGATCTTCAGTAATTGTTTCTCTCTAACCTATTTCTATTATCTTTCAAAACCTTGGTTCTTTTAAAGTCAGAAAATACTCTATTCCTTTATTCAAACATTTTTAAAAAATCAAAAAACTTTAAAGAATAAATTATACAATTTTATACAATACATTAGTTTACTATTTTCTTGTTTATTTTTATGTCTTTCTAATAGCAATCTTATTGTGTTTTAATATTAGGAAAGAAAATGATACCGTAATCTGATTTTAATACCATCTTAATGCATTATACATTTCGATTATTGGTTATCACAAATTCTTTATAAGCTTTTAAATATTATGCACTATAACAAACAGTCTCCAAACTGTTAAAATGGCTCTGTGTAATACACAATAGATACATTAAACTCGTATTATGAACAAATATGTTTTTTTCTATCTTTGTAAAAAGACAGAAAATGTGGTGATAATTAAACATTAATGTACAAACTTTATCACTTTATTTTCTGTGCCAGACTCGATAGTTGGACTGAGTTTCTTGATGATCTCAAACCCTGATAATAGAATATTATGACTGATATATACATGATGTCAGCCATTGAGTGAATACTGATCAATGTATTAATATATCTACTATAAATAATGAGGAGTATCTTGACCTGTTAACAATCGGAATATAGACGTTGGCATGGTTTTCATATGGATCTGTAAATATAACAATAATAAAACAATTAATAAATTAAACATATAATAAACGAGTTGGAAATATACTTCTTTCCTAGCTTATTATTGCAAAAACTCAAATATTCTGCATGATGTCCTTAGCAATTTAAAATATTCTGCACGACATCTTTAACAATTTAAGCATGGTATTAGCAAATACTAGGAGACAGCATGAATCCTGCCACTTTCATCAGAATGTAATTTTCTAAAATTGTGATAAAATCTTTGGAAGGAAATATAACCATAATGTACATGCATTCTAATTAGAAGCAGTGAGTGTTATGTTGTGTTTTTTCCTATTCAACCAGTGCTATGTGATTGTTGCTATTTTAAGTTATAGATGCATTATACAAAAAACTAAATCTGCAGGGTTTTTTTTCTGGTCTCAAAAAATGTGTAAACTATTATTGAAACATTTATCAACAAGACAAGCCCATAATTATCAACTCTTCTGTACATCGGTCATCTCTGATTTTAAGTTGATAAGAACACAGCATTCATATAAGAGTGTAAAGATAAAATATATATCAGTAATCAAGATTTGCTACCATAATAAACAATCTGGCTATATTTTGTCAAAATTCAAACACTCATAACTTTGCAGAGAAAAAACTTATTTGACTGAAATTTTCAAAATATTGATTTTTCATTATAAATTTTTCAACTACCGGTACCGGTATTATAGACAGAAGAACCAATTCTTTATTTAATTCTTACATAATGCATCTCTAAATCAATTGTCATATATATTTCCCAACCCTTACACTAGAGAGAGAGAGAGAGAGAGAGAGAGAGAGAGAGAAATGGGGTTTAACGTCTACTCGACACAAATTAGGTCATTTCGGGCGGGACTAACAAATAGTTTAATTTTATATTTCCCAACCCTTAAACTAGAAACAAAAAAAAAACAAAACAACCACCACTGTACACTCTATACTAATAATCTCATCTGAATAGTAAAGATGACCTTGTCTAAAATGACGATACAGTTACAGTGTGTTTTTATACAACTATAGCTCTTTGTCGACCTTACTTGAATGGAATTCAACCTAAGAGTCAAATCTGAGTAGAAGGACCAGAAAAATTACTTTAGGTTGGACAGGTGACCCTACTCCTTGTCATTTACTAGCAGGGAATCAAAACACGACCACTTAAATCAAAGACAAACCGTGTGATCTAATTGCACTGTTTAAAGCATTTGGTCACCCAAACCTCCTAGTTGGGGTAGGAATATGACCTAACATAACACACAGCAACCAAAATAATTCATATCAGTCAATAATTTTTAACAACATAGAGGGAGAGAACTGGACTTAACGTCCACTCGACACAAACTAGGTCATTTTGGGACTAACATATGGTTTAATTTAATTTCAATTATTCGCTTGCGCATAGGGGTCTTGAGCAGTGGGAGGAAACCGGAGTACCCGAAGGAAATCCACGAGGTTGGACAGGCTACCCTACTCCTTGCCACGTACAACCGGGGATTCGAACCCACGGCAGTTGACTCAATGACAGGCCGTATGATACAACGTGCGCACGCTAACCATTCGGCCATCCAACCCCCCCAATCTTTACAACATTACTTACCTCACCAACTGAGTTGGCTAATAAAGAGACTATTTTTTCATGTGGTACAGCCACAACACTTTGGTTATTTATTTCTATAATACGATGTCCTACTCTAACACCACCTCGTTCAGCTATACCACCACGTAATAAACTACATATCTGAAATATACAAATTACATATCAAATATAAACATTCCAACATTCAGTACTTTTGACAGGTAAGTAAATGAAATGAGGTTGAACGTCTGCTGTCCTGCTCTGACTGGGCTAATGAAGACGGGGTATGAAAATAAAATGGGGTTTAATGAAGACGGGCATACAAACACAGCATGCAGGTGCGGATCCAGGATTTTTTGCAGGGGGGGGGTCTAGGTTTGATAATTGCTTAACTAATTGCGCTCAACCGATAATTTGGTAAATTAGATTCAATTTGGTTCATTCTGACGTATTTCCGGAAGGTAAATTCCAAAATAACAGGTCTAAATCGCCAATAAAATCGCATAAAAAATTTTTTAAGCCTGAGCAGGGGGGGGGGGGGTCCAGACCCCCTGGCATGCTAAGACTAAGAGGAAAATTTTGAACAGACAGTGGCGCTATGGCCTACTCTATTTTGTATCTAACTATAAAGGGTTCTTTTACATGCACGCCAATGTCTACACAGGACTTTGTTTTTTTATTAACCCATCCTAGCGACTAGACACTGTTGTTACCAGGCCATCCGTTCTACAATAGTGACAAGAAGATTCTCAGCCAACACTGGGAGGAAGCCTGGTTAATCGAGTCATCATCTTACTCACTGTCTCCATGGCACCCCACAGGTAAGGAAATGAAATACCGGTAGCTTTAATTAACAATACAATTTTTTCATTTTCTTTAAGAGTATGATATCTAGAAAAGAATTGTGTTTCTCTAGGCAGCACATAGAATCTCAACCAAAGATTCCAGTTTTGCCAGTTTTGATTGACTACACAATGAATTTTAAGTGAACACCTTTATCTCCAAGATACATAAATCAAGAGTTAAATTTGTCTATTGCAGGTATTTCTTTAGGCCTTAAACGTTTTATAAATTATCACTTAGACATTCATTAAAGCCCCAATAACACTCTTGTTGTAACTGAATAATATGTCCCAATCTTCATTCTGGTCAACAAATCGTATTATTTTAGAATATTCCAATTAAATGATGATATAAATTTCATCTTAACACACCTATTTTAAAAAATTGGAAAAATTCAACCAATTGATTTGAAAAGTCTAACGTAAACCTTTTCAAATGTGACTTGGATTTTAAAATATTTTCGAACCCTCTGGACAAGTAAAAAAGGTTGTAATGGATAATTTACACAACAGGTAGGACACTTAAACATCTAGTACTTAGAATAAGGGTATTATTTATTTTCTGGAGCTACCAAGCCAGCAAGAATGTTATTGTCCCTTTAACATGACAAGATCATAATCAACTCTTGATGCCATCATATGCTTGAGATTTTAAGTAGATTAAAATGGTTCAGTCATTTAATGATTTAAATTTAAAATCGGAAATCAAGGCTAAGTCTCGAATATACCAGTACTGTGGTTACAATAATAAACAATCAATGCAGGTGTCTTGTCAAATGTACAAACAGACCCTCCGTCCTGCATCACTAACAAAGGGAAACAAGACCGGAAAAAATTTGATACCCATACAATTAAAAGCCAAAAATACCCATTTTTAAAGATTTATTTGATATTCTGAATTGTGAAGCTATATTATAACTTTGTCATATCGATCATATGAGCTTCTGAGAAAGAAATTCAGATCCAATATATTCAGGCACTATAATTAATCCTTCTTTGTTAATTCAACAATATACAATGTATATATACAATAACTGACAGAAAAAAATCATGATTCTGCAACTCTATCCATAGAAACTCTCTCTAATTAATTCAATAATCTCTATTCATTCACACAATTACGCCAAAAGCAAAAAAAGATCCTTGTTAAAAATCATTAATTAGTTTAAATCTTGCATGAGAAAAATCTATAAAACATTGAATAGAATGGATCGATCTGTAACTAGACTTTGGATGGAAATGTTGATGAATATCAAGATATTGACTACTATCACTGTTTAGGATAATTCATTTTAAAACCATTTCAATAGATGGATTCACATATAGTTTATGCATGAAAAATTACAGCGTTCAGCTTGTCAATCTTTATGGAAAATTCTGCTGAAGATTGTTTTTCTGTTTCTTACATCTGTCTTTCAAAATAAAAAAAAAAAACAAAACAAGAAGATAAAAACTGAAAAATTACTGTGAGTAAACCAGCTGCAGTATTACACATAAACTGGAGACTTAAGACATATCTTATAAATGAGCACATGAAAAATTTGGAGAGAGAGAGAGAGAGAGAGAGAGAGAGATGGTGTTTAACGTCCACTGACACAAACTAGGTCATTTCGGGACTAACATATGGTTTTCAACTTTATTCCAATAATTCACTTGCGTATAGGGGTTTTTAGTAGTGGGGGGAAAACCGGAGTAACTTGAAAAAACCCACGAGGCTGGACAGGTGACCCTACTCCTTGCCACGTACAACCGGGCATTCAAAACCCCCCAGTTGACTCAATGACAGGCCGTATGATACAGCGTGCACACGCTAACCATTCGGTCATCCAACCCCCACAGAAAAATTTGGATTTTTTAAAGTCTTGCACACACTGACACAATTGATTTGTCCATTTTAACAGCAGTATTGGTCCGATTTTCACGAAATTGAAACTCAACCATCATTTGGGTGAAATGGAGATATACTAAAATAGTTTTTAAAATAGGATACAAATTGTGACTTTCAGAGAGTTCACAAACTAAAAACGCTCTTTTTCAAACAATCTGGGGCCATAATCCAGCAAGTTATGCTTCATAATGAAACTATTGAAAAATGTTGAATATAAACATTAATTTTAAGTTTCATCAAAATCGGATCCAAATTTGACTTCTAGAGGGTCCACAACGTTGGTATAACAGACTTGTACTGGGATGGGCCACTTTGTAAAGGAGTTTGGTCCGATTTTCATGAAATTTGAACTCAACCATTAATCCGGTGTAACAGAGATATACTTAATCAGCTTTTATAATTGGATAAAAATTGTGATATCTCGCGAGTCCACATATTTGAAATTTTTTTTAAATCGGATAAAAATTGTGACCCCTCGAGAAAGCACAAATTAAAAGCTACCAGAAGAATTTTTAAAATACAGACATGACGTCATTATGGTACAAACAACAGTACATTGTAGTGTCTGTATTTTAAGTTGTTTATAATGTTCTCATTCAGTATTAATAATTACCTAATGTCTCACACTCGACCACTGAACCACACATAAATATGTAGGTATATCTAAAGCTGAACTCATCACTACTAGACCAATTAATAATTAATGAATGAATAAATAGGCAAAAACAGGAATTATCAATTTTACCATTATGTCTTTGACATTTAAATTGAAACACACATAGTGAAGTGTACTGATCTTGGGAACCACTATGATTTGAACATAATAAAATTTTAACTACCTTTTAATTCTGATATCCTGAGTAGTCAAATCAATAATTTCTTTGGTTGCCGATCACTGATGATCATCACCCCATTTATTATATTGTGTCTATTCATACTTTTAATCAATAGACTTTATAACGGTCTAATTCTAATTTTATTTACCAACAAGATCAATGTAATTACTTCCTGATTCAGTTTTGAATGATCGTTTAAAAGAATTTAATTTATGAGAGAAAATGCCATTTAAAACAATAGTGAAGAGCACAATAAAGATTAGAAATAACATCTCACATTAAAAGTCTGTGGTTCATAATTCATACATAAATCCATTACATGAAATAGCTAGACATGTAAGAATTGATCCAAAAATTTCAATTTTTTTTCATATGATTTAAAGCTTTGAATTGTTTTGTGGGATAACAATCTTGTTTTGTTGCAAATATTACGTCTATAGTTTAAATTATTGAGTTCCACTCCTGAAAGAGTTATTCGTAATCCAAAATTTAAACTTATTTGACTCCGCTTAATCTTTCAAAAATATAAAATCTGAAATGTTGGAGTCCAGCAAGGCTCATTTCTGAGACCCTTATGTTCACAAATTTATTGCAATATGTTTGATCTCTGCTATTAAAATCTCTGGTTGGCTCACAAAATGCCAATATTTTGAACTGATTTTCCAAAAGCAAATACTAAATGCAGAATTGACCTATTTGCTCAAGGCAAACAAACCTTGAAGGGTAAAAGCATTAAAAAGTTAAACCATTTGATACTATTTTAGAAGCCATAGAATTTTATTTAAATACACATGATGATTGAACAGTACGTCACATGAGAGTATATAACATGATAAAGTGATCCATCTAAGCACGGAGACAGTGAGATCGAACACCAGTCAAGAACTCTGTCAATTAGTTCAATATAGTATTGATTATCTAGAACAAGTAGGAGTCCTAGTACAACCTTTCTAATCTGGAAATAGATTTTTAATTCTCTATCCATTGTGACAGTTGTCTATAGATAATAAAAGCATACTAAGACAAATGAGTCTCAAACTAGAAACCATACATAAATATACATGTAGACCTTTTACCAACAAAGTCAGTCAATCTTTATAACATCATAAGTTTTTTTTTCCATCATGTATATTCAGAAATGCTAATCCAATTAGATCTAATTTTATCATCATGGAAGTCCATTATCTACCGAACAGGATCGTCCCATACAAGCCCATTAGTGCAAGAAAGAGAGTTATGAAATTATTGAGATTCAAATTACCTATGGCTGACTGAGAAAGACGTATATACAGTTGCCTAAGAAATGGATTATCTAATCAATAGACTAGTAATAAAATTGATCAGAAGCTGAAGTGATGAGGAACCAACTCAAATCACATCACATTCCCAACAATAGTAAACAGTGAAAGGCAAGCCCTAGCAATAATGGTATAAGTTAATATAGAACGTGAAAATGCTGATTATCATTGGATGGCATTGGTGCGTAGAAATAGATTGACTAGATAACATGAGTTAGATAAAAACAGTGAGGAATCTTAATATAGTTTTCACTTTCTATCAGTCAATAATCACTAAGTTAATATCCAATCTAGCGGTTCTCCTTTAACTGACATTTCTAACTGTAATTATACCAAATCTTACACACACGACAACACCAGTAATTTCTATTTCTTTAACAAACCAACTACAACCTTTAAGACCGGAGCTGTGGGAGAAAGTTGCTGGGTCGACAAAACATTACCAGTGTGTGGTAAATAATTAACAAAAAAACCTGATATAAAGAATTGCAATTTGCTGTGCATTATTTAACTATTGGTTTCCCCACAAAGAATCAGTGACAAGGTACAATGAAAAGATACCGCCATTAGGGTCAATAATCAAACTGGAAAATATCTCCAAACATACATGTAGTAACTTCTCGATGAATTATATTTTGACACAACAAAATCTTTTCCTTAAATCCATTTACATAGAAAAATAACTAATTCCTCTGAATATTACATTTTAAAATTTAATCAAATTTCATTTTAAAGAGGCATTTTATATACAATATTCAAAATAAGCATAGAATTGCCTGATTATAGACATTTTAATTCTGGATCTCCTGCTGAACTACATAAAAACCACAACAGGTAAAACCATTTCAGAAATTTAAAAAAAATTCAAAAAAAGGAGGAAGAATTAAGCGTACACCTGCAGTACAGTCAAATCACAATAGAAAATTAGTTGTTTAATTACCCGTCAATGTCTACAAAGAACTAATGCCTATTTCAACAGAAAAACAAAATTCTAATTTAACATTTAACAAATGTTTTTTTTTTCATCAAACATGTCATCTACCCAAAATAGATTGGTAATGAAACATTACATACATGTACATGGGCTGTCAAAGTATTAAAGAAAATATCTAGCATCTAAAACGGTCTTTTAGATCTCGTAGTCTAATAAAGCATGAAATGAAATAAGATTTAATGTCCTACTGCTCTGCTTTCACTCGGCTAATGAAGACAAATTTAAAGCATTTTTATGGTATCTAGAATATATTTAACTTCAAAGTTTTGACATTAGTTGTATTGCATTTCTCTTGTATAATTTCATTATATTTCATTTAAAGCGATAATTTCATATTTTCTAAGAAAGTCAAAACAGAATTATCATACAATCATAGGGACCATTCTAGCACTTTAAAGAAATTCACATAAAAATGAGAAATATTTTTTACTCGCCCACAGTACTTGGAAATAATAGGGGTCTTTATTAGCAGCGAGCAGAAACTAAAGGACCCGGAGAAAACCCATTAGGTTGGACAGGTGACCCTACTCCTTGTCACCTTCAAGCTGGTATTAAAAACACTGCCAACTGATTCAATGACAGGCCTTGTGATTTTACGAGCACAACATATAGGCTTTATTGCAACATATCTTAATCATATGACCTTAAAAAAAGACATGTCACTTTAATAATATGAATATTACACAAATTCTATAGAAATTAATTATTAGAATATTACATAGGCATTTCCAAATCTATTTAAAATCGATTAAAGACTACACCCAAACTACAATGAAAGTATATTAAATCTTAACTGAAAATCATAAAAATATCAAATCCCTACACACACCTCCTAATAACAATTTTGTTAGTAGTTAATAAATTATTACACTTTTTCAACCATACACATCACTGATTCTGATGTCGATTTTACCCTCATGTGGTCATTGCCTTTAATAATTACATCAAATTACATCTAATTACGCTTGTCCAGGCTTCTTCAACCTTTAGGCTGGAACCGTAGACATCCGAACATGAGAAGAATATTAAAGTGCTACAACTTTGTAAACATCAATTACTTAGTGAGTAGATTAGCCCCTTAGGCCACAACTATTTACATAATACCTACAGCTTATATGACTTGTGTCCAATAGCAAGACAATCTCAACATATGCTAATCTTTCTGTTTGCACTCAGACAAACAAACGGAACCATTCCAGCATCTTTCCTTAGAATTTACAATACAATGACTGTATCCACAGTAAGTATCTGATTACTAACAAAGAAAAGAACTAAGAATACTTCAAGACGAACTAATCAAGACTCAAAAATATTTAATCAATTTGAAAGGTTGACTTATGCCATCAGGTATCAGACCAACAACTTATAATAGCAAGTGCAAAACAAAACCGACAAGATAAACCCACGGACAAGACAAACTACATAGGTCATAGACATTGTAATAAAGCACTTTGTTGTGGGTGTCATCTCTCCAGTTGTTAAAGTGCCAATCCCAATAGCTTTTTGGGGAATAGAAGTACTTAATTTTGTGTTAAAATCCTTTAAATGATGGATTACAAAGAATGCCCAAATCCACTCTGAGAACAAATATATGTATGATTAGATTAGTTCCGATACTGTTTTTTATATTGCACTTAATAATTTCATAAACATACATTTTATTATATATCATTCAGTTATATAGAACATGAATAACACATTAAATATTACTGTTTAAAATGCCGGCAAACAAATTGTAAGCACTATATGGCTACGTACAACATAAAATCAACGAAATAAATATACATCCATAATCATTCAATGTACATATGATACATAATATGCATAAAATATACAGAAATATACAAGGAGGTAAGGGTACATGTATAGTCATGATGTTATAATAAATATACCCAACATAATCTGAAAGATTTCCAAGTCTTTCAAAATACAACAATAAAACAAATATTGAAGCCAATAGGTGATGATTACTAGGAACATATTTCTTCAAGAATAAATACAATAATGCACCTTTTGATGATAAAACCAAATATTATTCAGAAATATCTAATTAACCACCCATTGAAATAATAAAAACTAGAAGAAATGGATCCGCTTGACTAATTTATTCTCCAAGAACATTTTATAGCTAAGGAAAATAGTCACAGAACACAGTCATGGCTTTTATACAAATGTAAATTTTACATTATTATGGCAAATTAAGATGCAAATGATTTTTGTACAAGTTTTATGACTTGATTAATATTGATAAGTGAGAAAGCAGTTGAAGATTTGAAAATGATCGAGATTACAAAACCATTATGATTAAAGTGTAATATTATCATCAGCTATTGTGCCAAGTTTCCGTCTAAAAAAAAAAGCTGTCTGCAAATAAAGCTGTTGAACATCAAAAACTAATACTATTAGTAATTAATCTAGAATTATGATCAGACAAAATCTAATTTTTCTTGGCTTAATTCTCTTTTAAATGTAGTCAAATTGATTATTTCACATTTAATTAAGAAAAATCAAAATAATATTGTCTGTAGAGGATACCGAATCTGGCAGAAATTTAAATGCATTATATCGTTATAAATACAGAATGGAATTCTGACATTTTTGTACGGATATTCCTTAAAGAAATTCCAATTTCACAATATCCCTCCAATGAGGGCTTTAATTTATTTAAAGATGTTACAACAATTACAGGATAATTTTACCGAAAAAGTAAGCAAATAGTTTGTCTTGATCATTTCAAAATCATTTATGCATAAAAACAAATATACACAATGTGAGACGTTATTATGATGCACATTAAAAAATGGCATCTAAATGCGTGGAATAATTTTAAAATGTAAATTATGAAAAGGAATAATCTATGTAATATAAATATTTACCTATTGTATGTAGGTAGTAAGTATGTGATACAAAATGATCTATGTTCAAACAATATACAAGGATTTCATTATAAATGGTGGAAGGCGGGGGGCTAACAAAGAAGTCTGTTCTATTGCAGACCAACTCAGCTCTTCGAAAAGATAATCTAGAGATTTAAGTTGCGTGGATACTATTACTATCTAGTAAAAAAATCTAAATGTATAATTATCAAAATTATCTACACGGAAGAGATTATTTACGAGAAAATCATTATTTAGCAGACAACTCTACTTTAGCCATTCTCCCCGATGTGCAACTGACTTCCTTTACGATATACATTATGCAAATAGCTACTTTAATTTAGTGTTATTGGGTTTTACCACACAAAATTGAAATTAAATCATGAATATGAATATCAGTAATAACATTATCGTATCTTAATTAACAGGATAAATTTTATTAACGATTTTCTTGGATTTCCTATGATCGACATATAACCTAATAAAATCTTAAATTGACGAACTAAGTTGTCTGAAGCAAATCAATAAATATTCCTATTATTACTTTAATTTCATCTTATTAATAGCCTTTTATATTTATAATTCTGTTAGCTTACTAAAATCTCAGAGACTGATAAAATTTCTCTAGTTTATTTGATCCAATAAAAAGAGAGAGAGAAATGTAGCATGTTAGAGCTGTCTATGTATGTGATCATATTTTATTATTAAAAGAACTGTATTTGCCTCCAGCTGTCTTGAAAAAACAACAAGATGATTGTGCTAAGAAGGTTTTTTTATCTTTTAAAAATGTTATTGTAAAGGAACATGAAGTTTTGATGGAAAGTAAACATTCTATAGAATCAGTAACTTTCAGACTTTCTTTATCATCATGTACAAAAAAACAGATCAATATTTGTTGTCACTCTCTTCAACTACAGTTTCAATCAAAACTCAAAAAATACCTCAATTCTATGTCATTATATATATGATCAGACCATAAAGCTATTTAAATCATTTTAATTTTCAGAAACAACGGGGTCTTTATTAGCAGCGAGCAGAAACTAAAGGACCCGGAGAAAACCCATTAGGTTGGACAGGTGACCCTACTCCTTGTCACCTTCAAGCTGGTATTAAAAACACTGCCAACTGATTCAATGACAGGCCTTGTGATTTTACGAGCACAACATATAGGCTTTATTGCAACATATCTTAATCATATGACCTTAAAAAAAGACATGTCACTTTAATAATATGAATATTACACAAATTCTATAGAAATTAATTATTAGAATATTACATAGGCATTTCCAAATCTATTTAAAATCGATTAAAGACTACACCCAAACTACAATGAAAGTATATTAAATCTTAACTGAAAATCATAAAAATATCAAATCCCTACACACACCTCCTAATAACAATTTTGTTAGTAGTTAATAAATTATTACACTTTGTCAACCATACACATCACTGATTCTGATGTCGATTTTACCCTCATGTGGTCATTGCCTTTAATAATTACATCAAATTACATCTAATTACGCTTGTCCAGGCTTCTTCAACCTTTAGGCTGGAACCGTAGACATCCGAACATGAGAAGAATATTAAAGTGCTACAACTTTGTAAACATCAATTACTTAGTGAGTAGATTAGCCCCTTAGGCCACAACTATTTACATAATACCTACAGCTTATATGACTTGTGTCCAATAGCAAGACAATCTCAACATATGCTAATCTTTCTGTTTGCACTCAGACAAACAAACGGAACCATTCCAGCATCTTTCCTTAGAATTTACAATACAATGACTGTATCCACAGTAAGTATCTGATTACTAACAAAGAAAAGAACTAAGAATACTTCAAGACGAACTAATCAAGACTCAAAAATATTTAATCAATTTGAAAGGTTGACTTATGCCATCAGGTATCAGACCAACAACTTATAATAGCAAGTGCAAAACAAAACCGACAAGATAAACCCACGGACAAGACAAACTACATAGGTCATAGACATTGTAATAAAGCACTTTGTTGTGGGTGTCATCTCTCCAGTTGTTAAAGTGCCAATCCCAATAGCTTTTTGGGGAATAGAAGTACTTAATTTTGTGTTAAAATCCTTTAAAATCCATACCCTAAGGCCCATCTACTAACCCGATATTTGTGATACGCTTGTAAATAACTTAACCTGACAGTCTTCATCTGGAAATGGAGAACGTTTTATCATTATACAGTATCTGGATAAAACCAGACTTTTTTCTATAAAAATAATACGTATGTGAAATTTACCTTTTGTTATCAAGTACAGGGCATGGGTCATTCACTGTATAGACCTCTCAAGAAACATTAATCGATTATCAGGTAACCCAATGAAAAAATGGACCCAAAATCTTAAAAGGGTTATGTGTCCGAATAAGCAGTGTTGACCTTCACGTCCAAACGACTCAATATTTTGAGTCAAGGTAAATACACCACGCCACTATATTTTGGTCCATAAATTTCATAAATAATTTCATAATTTTTGAGACTCGGTTCTTATCGGGATTGTCCCTTTAAGTGATAAAGAGTAAACATTCTCAACAACTTCAATTCCCTTCAATTACCGGTATTACTACCCCAAAATAACCATCATCAACTGCTTTTTTGGTTTTCTTCAACTATTATTACTCCCTAGATAAAAAAAATTCAGTACTTACCACACCATTTTGAACACTAAAACCTAGTTGATATTTGACGTCTGGTCGTTTGATGATCACCTCTACAACAGGCGGACATGGTACCACCGTTAATTTTACTACTGTTTGGTTTTTGGCAGCCTGAAATATATTTTAAAATGTTAGTTTATAAAACATGTTTCTATTCACTTAGCTCGATCCCTGCATTCACCGAGAAAGTTGATCTAGATTTTCCAGAGTGTTTTCATAACAGCTGTCTAGTTGTTAGGATGTACACATTGGTATGCATGTAAAAGATCCTTTGCCAGTTACAATTCATTATAAGAGTAGGTCGTAGCACTGCTGCCCAATCAAAACATTCCCCTAATAGCACACTGTATGGCGTTTGTCCATCTTCGTTAGCCCAGTTCAAAGCAGAACAGTCGAACGTTTCATTTCATTTCTATACACTTAAAGATACTAAACGTTCAAATTAGTCATCATCTGAAAGTCTTACCCTTTCAGACCCAATGTTCCAAAATGGTAACTGATTTATTCCTGATCTATAGGAGAAAGAATCTAGAATTGGGGTCAAATAAATAAAGGGATATAATTTGTATGGTTACAATCTTCTTGATGCCATTATTTCTGTTTGTATTTAATGGAAAGCCTCTATTTTTGCCAACTTTAATATTTATATTGATCAATAATTATTTTTTATGATGTTATAAAGTAATAGCCCTATTAATGCATACTGCAGATAAATTAAGGCCTTTACAATAATCACACAAAAGGATCACTGAATCAAAGTAAATATTGAGCCATAATATGGAAAAAGCATGTATAGGAAATACTCTCTTATATGAAGCCAGCAGCATGATTCCTGTCTGTTGAAATTTACGACAGGATATAAGCTGTCAAAGTAAGGTCACATAAATCCCTGTTTGATCATAATCTAATCTTAATTATTAGCTATATTGTATGATGTTTTAATGAAGTTATAAATAAGGTGGAAGATAAGAAAACGTTGTAATTACATGGCCATCATACATGCTATGAAGGCTGAGACAGAACAAAACAATATTGAATGAAATCCAGGGAAGCTCTCTCTTATTTTGCTTAATGAAGACAACTGAGTAATGTAAATATCACATGAAAGTAGCAGGGCTCTCATTTCAGGCATATTAGTTAGTCTTGATAGTGAAACTGACAG
This sequence comes from Patella caerulea, assembly GCA_036850965.1. Lineage (NCBI taxonomy): Eukaryota > Metazoa > Mollusca > Gastropoda > Patellidae > Patella > Patella caerulea. The sequence goes on from JAZGQO010000008.1 coordinate 30,083,572, forward strand.
ATTGGAGAACTTACCCATCAGTCAATTTTACATGTCATGAAATAATCATTTCACAGAATTTAACCATAAGAGACAGTAAGTTAAATTTAATCATATACAAAAGGAGTTTTTGGATAATGCAAAAAATTAGTAGCCTATATTATTTGAAAAATGTCTTGCTAATTTGTTTGACCTTGACCTTACTTTATCTGTGCTGACAATATGGATCTTACACTGTGAATAGCATAAATGGATTTAATTTGTTTAATTTTATCAGATCCAAAATTCAGATACAAATGATTTATTTGAATTATTGGGCCAAAATGTTTTTAATCGACCTCTCTGGTTTTATATTTTAGACTACCATTGGGAGAATTATTATCAAAAATCCGTGGAATAATTCAAAACACAGCCACCAACCTACCCTTAAAACAGGGTAGTGATATGCATTCAACATTTTACAAAGGTTTGATCAATATTTTGGGACTGAACTGAAATGAAATGGGGTGTACCTTCTGCACTGTCTCGGCTAATGAACATATGGGCATACAACATACTGTGTTTGCCAAAACAGCGGTGCTACGGCCTACTCATATCAAATTCCAGCTGCCATCGGATCTTTACGTGCATGTCAATGTGTACAAGGGACCTTTGGTTTGTCATCCCATCTGAATGACTAGACAATTGTTCTTGCCAGGCCCTTCGCCCTGCTCCACTGACAAGGAAAAAACCATGTCAGAAAATCTTAATGAACTTTCACTGCCAACACTGGAAGTGAACCTGCAAAGTTAAGGCTAGCTTAAGTTGCATTATTCTTCTATGTAATATCTAAAATGTCACTCTGATATGGTTCAAAAAATAAAGTTTGTTTATCAACACTAATAGAAATGAATTTGTTAAGTTTTTCCAATATGAAAAGGCTGACTACTATCCCCCCCCCCCCCCGAAACATGATGACTCATTTTATTGTTGAAATAAAATGTCACCAGCAGCTGACATTAGATACACTGAGGTAAAAAAAAAAATCAGAGAATACTGAAGAAACAAAATTAGATCACATGTACATTTAAACATGCTTATTTCACAGAATCAAACTTTAATTAAACTGTCAAGACGTTCAATAATCTGCGTATGATGTTGAGAAAACTGCACAGCTTTCTTTCATAATAGACTTGTTTCATTTTCTCCTGTATTTTCCGTGACAGTTCGATTCCACAGCTTAAAATAACTAGTCTAGATTTCGACACTTAATTTACATTTGAAATTCAATTTAGAAAAAGTGACAGAGGTTGGCTTGTATCAAACGACAGTCTGTTGAGAGGAATTAATCATACTCTTTCTTTCTATTCAATAAACACAGTGGAGTGAGAACACCATACATAACCCTTCGACAGTTCTCAAATTTTAACTCAATTACTTATTTCTATTTTCCTCCATCCGAAGTTGGTTTAACATTTGCTGAATACAATAATACATCACACATGAAACATGAGATAAAATAATTTTAAATTTATGAGGCCTACGGAATTAAACAAGTACCAGTACTGACAAATAGTTAATAATAATCATGGCAGTTCATTTTTTTTTTTTTTTTTTTTGTAAACAATATTTTATTTCATTTGAAAATGGATGGGAGAACAAGCTGGGCCTATGTTGACTCCTTTCCAAAATTTACAGTTCATTTGTCTTGTGTAACTTAAAGGGACTAAATCGCTAACATTTGGGACCTAGAAATTGACACAAGTGGGTCGCAACGCACATAATACTGTAATATGAATGTATATAAAACTGATTTACATTTAATGTTTCCATTTTACTCAGTTACGTTCAGCGAAATAAGCCAGCAGTCAAAATTGAGTGCAAAATTTCTAGCATCTGGTTATTCCAGTCTACATACGCAGTTTGATTTGGTGCAATGTGTTTAGCCTCGTCCTTCGAGTCTCTTGTTAAAACTGTGACTGAAACGCATCATGGTACACGATTCGTGTACCAACAGTAAAATGATTATTTTTTCTTAAATATTGGATATCAGAAGCCCGCCTTTTTCCTGTAAGATCACAGCATCAATGTTGATTTAAACTGAGAAATAACTGTGGTAGTCTATTCCATAGAAAAGTTAATGGCTGCAGATTTTAGAAGATTTTTCTTTCTCTGAGAATTGAGATTTCTGCTGGTTGTATAGGGTTCTACAAGACTTTTTAAAATATAAAATACAAGCAAAATAAAAACCTATGCTTTTGTTAAATCATTTCAGAGTAAATTCTCAGTTTCTTATGTAATCTGATAATCATATTTATCAAATATTCTGAAATAAATATTGGATTTTGTCAAATGTTTCAGTAAATAATAGTTTTTATTTTTGCGATTGCTTTGAGCGTTTTAAATGGTTACATAAACTAGAAATGTCAGCCAGTATTTATCGTAACACTGTGTTAGTAGAATTAGGTTATCTGAACAGACTTGAAGAATGTGAAATACATGTGTAGATTATATAACTACTTCAAATTGCTATGAACCGAGTAAAACAGATTTAAACAAAATGTAGATATCGACAAACAACGTCTTGAGATCTGAAATATGTAACAAACATACATCCATCAGAAAGCCACATAATTAATAATCCATTTAAAATGTTACATACATAATTGAATACCACCTACATTACTACCTACACTGACTACTGGTGCATAGAAAGTCATTATCCCCTGGGAGCAGAAAGAAAGAACTTGTTTCAGTTTTCATCTTATAAAATGTCACATACCGAAATATGTAATAATCTTGTATACTGTAGTAAATAATTATCATAACTAGGCCTACTTTGATTTATATATGTGTGTACCATAATTTCACTCGGCAAACCTTGGCAGATTCCAGTACAATCTAACCTAGGCTGTATGACGAATTCTGCCACATTGAAACTACTTTAAAGGTCCAGGATGAAAAATGTCTGTGCCCATGGTGCCTTGTGTTAGGTAGGAATAGAGATACAATCTTGACAATCGTACATAGCTTTCAATGTCTGGAGCTGATTGTTTTTCAAGTTTATCCAAAGGACAACTGGGGCATTCCATGTCAAGTGTACACAAAATTTGGGCGATTTTGACATGACCATCACAGATTTTGATGATTTTTGGTGTGCAAGTTAATCATGACGAAAAAACATGATGTGCAAAATTTTAGCGCTGGGGGCCCCATGGGGCCCCTTTAGGGACATCCCCAAATTTGGGCCTTTTCGGCTGACCTTCAAACTTTGAAAATCCATAACTTCGCCGCTAGTCATCCTACGTACATGAAATTGGTACCAAATTGTTCAGAAAACATGGATCTTTCTAATGACCAGGAGCACAAACTCGACAGAACAAAATCCAGGCAGATGTTGTTGACCTTGACCTTGGAAACCACGCCCATAAAAAGGGGCAGATTCGATTTGGCCAATTTTTCGTGTGAACATTGCCTCACCTATATATTACGAACACACAAAAAATCAAAGTGGGATCTCCATGGGAACAGATTTGATGGACATGAAGTCCATCTTGGTCGCTAAAACAGACATCGATTTTATTCGAATTCACTGTAGGTTGTTTTGTGCAAGCTGACTTCTGATCACTAATTTCAATATGATAACTTGTACTCTCTGTTTTTTATACGCCCACATGGAAATGTGGACATATATTGCCGTTGCCCCTGCCCGTCCGTCCGTTTGTCTATCCGTCCGTCGTCCACACTTTCTTGTGGACACTCTAGAGGCTAAAGTTAATATTTGATTGACTTTAAATTCATACACAGTGTTTAAGGTCATGAGACAAAGAATCCTATTGATTTTCAGCGATATCCAATAATTATTGTCACAGTTATGGCCCTCGATCACTTTGAAAAATCTTGTGGATGTTTTAGAGACCAAAGTTAATATCTGATTGTCTTTAAATTTATACACGGTGTTTAAGGTCAATAGATGAAGAAGCCTATTGATTTTCAGCGATATCCAATAATTATTGTCACAGTTATGGCCCTCGATCACTTTGAAAAATCTTGTGGATGTTTTAGAGACCAAAGTTAATATCTGATTGTCTTTAAATTTATACACGGTGTTTAAGGTCAATAGATGAAAAAGCCTATTGATTTTCAGCAATATTCGATAATTACTGCCAGAGTTATGGGCCTTAATCACTTTGAAAAAAAACTTCTGGATGCTCTAGCGGTTAAAGATAATAATCGATTGACTTTGTATACACAGTGTTTAAGGTCATCAGACGAAGAAACCTGTTGATTTTCAGCGATATTCGATAATTACTGCCAGAGTAATGGGCCTAGAAAAATCTTGTGGATGCTCTAGATGCTAATGTTAATATCCGATTGATTTTGAGTTTATACACAGTGTTTAGACGAAGAAGACTATTGATTTTCAGTGATATCCGATAATTACTGCAAGAATTATGGCCCTCGATCCCTTTGAAATATTTTGTGGATGCTCTAGAGGCTAATGTTTTTATGCAATTGACTTTAAATTTATACACATTGTTTAAGGTCATAATTACTGCCAGAGTTATGGTCTTTGATCACTTTGAAATATCTTGTGGACGAATTCTAACTATTAATTAATGGGCTATTACTAGTAATAAGATTTTCATGCATTGTAAACTTTCTCCTTACTGACAAAAGTAAAAATATGCGACAACCCTTGTTGACGCCAGGACGACTTAGCTGGGCGTATTTTCCATTGCCTGGCAACCTATCTTGTCACTGGACGATCCATTAATAGTGTACAGACCTCAAATTTTTACCGCACCTCAAAAATAGAACCACATTTTTCCCCACACGAATTTGTGAGTAATGAGAATGCAACGTTACGAGCTTAAAGCACTATAATAAACAACACTGTGGCCGATGTCACTACTATAGGTACTATGTTAGTTGGACACCGCATGTTGCTCATCGTTGGCATCTCTTTCCACGGCCGAAATCAGGTTCGCTGAGTTGTTGTTACGACGTCATGTCGTGGTGATAAGGTCGTGTGCACTTGAATAACTGTGTAGCACCTGACTTGACCGGCTCCTAAAATCTGTTCCCATGGAGATCCCATTTTGATTTTTTGTGTGTTCGTTAATCATAGGCGGGGCAATGTTCACACGAAAAATTGGCCAAATCGAAGCTGCCCCTTTATGGGGGCGTGGGTTCCAAGGTCAAGGTCAACAACATCTGCCTGGGTTTTGTTCTGTCGAGTTTGTGCTCCTGATCTTTAGAAAGATCCATGTTTTCTGAACAATTTGATACCAATTTCATGTAAGTAGTATTACTAGGGACGAAGTTATGGATCTCCAAAGTTTGAAGGTCAGCCGAAAAGGCCCAAATTTTGGAATGCCCCTGATGGGGCCCCATGGGGCTCCCAGTGCTAAAATTTTGCACATCATGTTTTTTTGTCATGGTTAACGTGCACACCAAAAATCATCAAAATCTGTGATGGTCATGTCAGAACCTTGTGTACACTTGACGTGGAATCCCCCAACTTTGCAACGACAACTCTACAAATGACCCCATCTTGGGAACTTCTTTGTAAAAGCGACAAGTTTTCCTGTTAAAGTAAACCGGTAGCCACATCGCAAATGTATGGGCGTAGCTACATATCACTTACTGTCGTACAGCCGAGGCTAGATATAGGGTACCCGAATCTGCTGAGGTTTGCAGAGCGCCATAATTTCTATTTGCTTATCACAGAACACAACATCCAGTTAATTGTAGCAGTTGAATTACTATGGGTACATATGAGAACCAAAATTATGATATCAATTCTATATCTAGATTTGTTTGACTCTCTGTGTATCCAAATTAATTCCCAGCTGTTTTTTCTTTAAAATATAAAATTAGGTATCAAAGTAACATTTGTCATAAGAAATGTTTTGAAGTTGCTGACAAGTAAAAATATCTTCTGAAGAATAAATTACACAGTTCATGAGGGAACGAAAAAAAAACCCAACTAAATTACTAGTTTCTTTACAGCTTAAGGCACTCGTTTAAATGAATGAGTTTCTACCTCAGGAATTGGTTCTAAATTACATGTTTTTCAAGAAAATGGGTTTTTTTATTTATAAATTATACACTTTTTGCCCACTGTGTAGGCGTACTCGTGACAACAATCGACATCAGTGCCAACACTTGTAAATAATCAACAAGGTCAAATTTTGGAGGGACAAGTGGCTATGCCACAGAACTGAGTTAAGACCACTCTTTCTATTTAATTATACAGGCCTTCACAGTATTTTACCTGGCTTTTACATAAAATGCGGAAGAGATTGCCAGTGTTCAAACAGTTTATGGGATCTGAAAGTACCAGATCATCAGGCTAAATAAAAATAATTGATTCCTGGTATTTCTAGGGGTTTAATATACTTGATGAAAATTTATACACCACGCATCATGGATAATCTAACTACAGTTGCTGTTCAATTATCAGAATGAACGCTTTTATACAAGGTATGCAGACGAAGACATCAAAGATTTGGTTGAAAAAGCAAAAGAGATAATCAATCAGGAGATAACATCCTCCATAATCTAGCTTTATATCTAATGTATCATAAAAGGTTAACATCAAACATGAAAATAAAGTCACTTAATAACAGAGGCTAAATCACCATTAACATCAAATGAATTCTGGATCAGGTGTTCTTTAACAGACATTATATATGTATAAAATCCTGTTAAAGACGTTTAAATCTGCCTATTACAGGTATCTATTTTAACTCCAAATGTTATATAAATTATATATCATTTAGACATATGTATTGTGCAAGCCTGTCGCATATATTTTCAAAGAAAATCAGCAAAAGAGTTACACATAATGATACCGGTTACAGTATCCTCATTTAACTTAGCTTAAGTTTAAAATCAATTTCTATTACCATAATTTGTCAGTACTTATTATAGCTTGACATGTATAACATAGTCCATTATCCTGGCTTCACTCGCCTTATTTTCGTAAAACTTAACGCAGACAATAGTGCAGTGTAAATGATGTGTCATGGAAGTTCTTGGGTGTCAGAAACAATTTAAAAGTGGAGCCATCAAACCATGTTGCTTTTCAATTTCATTTGATTTTTGAATATTATAAAATGGCAAAGTTTATTTAGAGAAAATCCTGTAGAATTTACAGAAATCTCAGGTTTCTTTTTGCATCAAACTAAAATTTAAGAACCCTTTGTATCTCAGTGAGTATGGTGCTGCTGGCTCACTAGCCTGGAGATCTCAGTTTTGATCCCAAGGTTCTGCTGAGAAAATTCCTCAGGATTTTCCAACCTGGTTTCTCTTTATAAATATAAGATGTGCAGGATAGAGGGCTGGCAAAGAAAAATCAAATTCCACCAAAAAAGAAAACTTGACAGCTGGACATCAATGACAAATTGGCATATATACTGCATGGTTTAAAGCTATTTTCATTATTCTACTTGATAAAAAATAAGTCGGACATAAAGCCCCATTTTATTATACTTTCATTTTAAATCACTAAGACGTATTCATCAGAATAATGACGTCAAGGTATGGAATAAGACTGTCAGAGAGCATTTGGGTTTAATGCACTCTCGACACATTCAATAACATGAAAATTTCTGCTTCCTCTAATGTGCATATAATATATCCATTAGATAAATCCATTTCTGAAAATACCTGTTAACCATTAACAGCAGGGATGTTCGTTCATTTAGCTGTTTTAGATAACAGTAGTATTTGTGAACATGTAATAGTTAGTTTATAGGGATGAGCGAAAGGATTAGGATGACTTTATACCTAATAACAATCAATACATGTCTACATGATGGAGACTAGCTCATATAATTATATACAGACCATATTGAAGAAGACATGAATCTCATCATTAAACCACTAACTAGCTGTAGTAATTCAATGTAAGTAGGGGTTAAATAAATCACTCAGACAGTTTCGCAACCACTTTACAGCCAGGTCAGGTCATAGATATTCTATGATATATTAATCTGCTACAATTAGTGTATAGCTATTTAAATGATCACCACCATATTTGATGCATACTGTTCGCAGCAGCTAAGTTGTCAGGGCCATCCATAAGGGTCGTACCCATTTAATAATTATCAGAAGTGTTTAGTCCATGCTACTGTTTAGTATGGTACATTAAACTTGTAATATTATGAATTTAGCTGTTTAAGTAAAGAGGAAATTGCTGAAAATATATAGGCTTCTTCATCTCATGACCATATATTATAGTCCCTGTGTATAAAGTAAGTCTCTAGGGCCATAACTCAAGGGTGTAATAAAACTTGTAATATTATAAATCTAGCTGTTTAAGTTACCGGAAATCGCTGAAAATGGACTTCATCTGCAAGCTATAAATACTGTGTGTACGTTTAAAGTCAGTCAGATTGATCAAAGTGATCAAGTGTCATAAACTCTAGTTTCTCCACCCTTTCTCATAGCAGATGATGTTTCTGTGACCCCAACATACAATACCGGGTTGGAATTACAGATGCAGGATTATCTTCAGAGCAAATAATTTGGATCAGGTTGAGTATGGTTGTAATTTTTTCAATACTGAATAATGAATTTCTGCAAAGGTTGGACTTCTTCTAGAATTCAATTTGTATTTTGGGTTGAGCTTGGGTGAAACTATTTTCAATACTAGGTAATGAATATTAAGAATAGGCAACAGTTAAACTTCTCCTATAACATTACATTCTAAACAGAAAATCTCGTATTTATCAGTCAGAGAACTGTACAAAGACTTCCATCTTCTATCCATTCTTCCGATAATTTGTAGAATTAAACTTCATCAGACATTTAAGAGTTTGTCTGTCTAGAATCCATAATGACATCACATTTCCACTTATTTCCAAACCAGATCATGTTAACCTGAAATACGTCTTTGTCCTTCTGCTCTTGTCCACGAACACCACATGAAGTAATACAAACAGTAGACCTAGTTCCAATAATCTTATACAAGACAGCTGGTACAGGAAGGGCAATAATTATACATTAATTTGTATGTAAATACGGCTTACCTTAATGTACGTCTGACAGGCGGAGAGTGGCAGACCAACTAAACTGATGCCATTAATAGAGATAATTTGATCTCCTATATTTAATTGACCACATCGTGCTGCAGGTCCTATTGGAGACATATTGGCAAGAACAACAGTAGGAACCATGGAACCCCAACCAGATTCTACTATAACTACTCCTAATAACTCATTTTTAGCTTTTGGCACTATCACCTGAAACAAATATATCATTATATCAAAAGCAATTGAACAGTTTCGCCTTCTTTACAATTTTTGCCGAGTATTTAACTTTATTGATACAAGGCAAGGTTATTGAATTTTCTTTTCTGTCATGTTATGTCATATTGCTGTCACTTGCTTTTTATAATTAAATTTTAGTATTTACTGGGTATTTAAACTTTATTGATACAAGGCAAGGTTATTGAATTTTTTTTTCTGTTATGTTATGTCATATTGCTTTCACTTGCTTTTTATAATTAAATTTTATTATTTACTTACTAAAATTTTTATCAACTAAATGAAATGAATAAATATTGTAATGAAATGCTATTATTGATTGACGCCATTAAATAAATTTACAAGAAAGAACTCATTTCCTACAAAATAATTAATAATTTCTCTATTTCATACAAATTGATTTACAGTTCAAAGTATTGTTTATCCAAGACATTAAAGCCACTGATCATTGTTTGCATTTTTTAGACAGTATCTAACTTTTCACGGCTAAATCCACGCTAAAATAGGTATTCAAATTAATCTTCTAATATTTATCTAAACATACATTATGCAAGAGCTAACTCTGCCTATTGCAGGTCTTTTTTTAGGCCTTCAATATACTAGGTGCCCTGGTAACCAAAATGCACACATCTTGTCAAAACTACAAACAGTGATAACTTGTCTCAGAAAGAAGTAATTTGAATAAAATTTTCAATATTTTTCATTTTATATTATCTATTTTTGAGCTATTATAGTAAGAATGGTCAGGTCTTTATCAATCTTAATGTATCTTTAAGAAAACAAAATCAGAATATTAATGGTAGATAATTCTCGACCTGGTTTCACTCCGCCGCTCAAAAAGAGGTCCATTAACAGATTTTACCCACCTTTAATCAATACCTTATCAAACACTTACTTCTTTATGGTGATCTTTATTTGCAAATAAATTCAGTTCCTCCCCATAGATTTCTTGTTGATTTAAAACATCCTGATAGTCCATTTCCTTCAACAAGCCAGGATCTTCAATACCATTAGCCTTCAGGAACTCCATATAGGCCACCTGGAAGGCCTGCCCAATGGACTGGGCAATAAGTTGGGCCTGGAATAGACATGAACATGACAGTAAATTTGCTATAAATATACGTTTATACTTATATTTACTTTGACTAATCATCGTTATTGATAACAATCTGAATATCGGAGAAGCTAAAATGGGGTAATTCACTGACACAAACCCTGTCATTTTTCAACTAATATAATAATATATTAATAAGATATATCTTTACTTTCATTATTTGAATGCATGCAGGAATCTTTAGCAATAGCAGTATGAGGAAACTGAAGATTCCAGAGATCCCTGCGAAACCGATCTTATACTATGTCATGTACAAGCAAGTGAGGGAAACCAGACCATGCGTATCAATTAAAAATTCCATGATATAAAAGCTCATGGGAGAAGCCAACTAGACCACCCCTCTTCAAATGTTACATTCATTTTATTACGTTTCTTAAATCAAAACACTAAATCCACACTATTGTTGGCTCAGCAAATTTTATATTTTGCTTGGAAATGCAAAAAGATTGGGTTTGTTCAATTAAATCAATGATCAACTTTGACATTTCTCTAGACCCCACGCAGATTGTTTTAATCTCACCATCTTTGAAACTATATTTATGAAGACTATAATTTAAACATCTATTAACACAAAACCTCAAGTAATTTACTGTACTTTCTCTTTAAGATTACATGATTTCTTTATTCAATCTATATCCATTACACTTTATATACATGATCTTTTTATCAGCCATTATGGCAAGTAAATTAACTGAAAACTATTTATTATTTTTGACATTTAATACTGTAAATATATATGTATTGATCAATTTGTTTTAAGTTATAAGAGCTCTGTAAACAGATATTTGTAACACTATGATGTATTTTCAAAACACATGAATTAACTAACAATACAATTTTTCCCCTTGTTTCTGTTCATTTTTATATTCCCCCATTAACCTGACATTTTCTTATTTGATTCTCGTTTGCCTGTCCTTTCATGTGCAGTCTGCGACCAAGTATGCATTTAATACAGAAATGAAATAAAACGAAATGAAATAGGGCATAACCTCCTACTGTTCTGCTCCTAACCTGGGATAATGAAGACGGACAAAGCCATACAGTGTGCTATGATGTCAATTTTGCCCAGGGAGTGACGCTACCGCCTACTCTTATATCGAATTCCAACTTCCAAGGGATCTTTTATGTGCATGCCAATGTGTACACGGGACCTCGGTTTTCCGTGTCATCCGAATGACTAGACAGCTGTCATTGTCAGGCCCTCTGTCCTGCATCACTGACAAGAGGAAACCACGCCGGAAACATTTAATACGGACATGGTGAGCCTAACATTCAATATCTAAGCTATCAGAGTTGATTATGCGCTTTTCATGGAGATAAATGAATTGAATTGTGGTTTAATGTCCTACTGTTCTGCTCCAAATGAGCTAACCTACTATGAGGAAAATTTTGCCTGGACAGTGGCGCTACCACCTAATCTGTTATCGAATTCTCTCAAGGGATCTTTTACGTCAATTCCAATATGTACACTGGGCCTCTGTTTGCCTTCCCATCCAAACAACTAGACAGTCCTGCACCACTGGCAATACCGGGAGCATACCCACGACCTCCTGGCTAGCAAGCCAGCGTCTTACCCACTTAGCCACCGTGGTTCCCCCATGAGTAAATAATTTACATTACATCTGGAGCCACAAAAATGTACGGTAAAAAGCAAGTTTAGCTCTTTTGTTTTTTTTAGCAAAGTTTGAGCCACTGTTGTGGTGCTGGGTTTGATTCCTGGTGTTCCCAAGGAGTTTCAAACCAGATTTCCATCTATCAGAGCAATGGGAATCTAGTCTTTCTGATTGTGCAAAAACTGTCCAAGCCAAATTGCCTTTACAACACAAAACATGGTGTATGTCTGTCTACATTAATCTTGTTAGTACAGAAAAACAGAACATTAAACAGCATTTCATTGTATTAAGTGGTTTGTCTACTACTGTGCTTTGGTCGACCCAGAAGAAATTTGAACTCGGTAAAAGGATCAGCAATTAAATGAAAGTCTAATCTGGTTTGATCTGTGAATGTCAATCCATGTTTAATTATGTCTGTCACTCTGTCTCGACACTCAATTACTGCATTGGGGACTTCCCTCTGTTGAATTTGATCAACTTATTATTTATTTAAATTCCATCTACAAGACACGGAAATGGAATCTCTATCAAGGGAATACATTGAAATGTCAGAAACTTATGGCAATATTCTAAATTGATAACAACAATCTTCTACACATTCTTAACACATGTAAACTAAACTATATTTGAAAGAAAGGTGCCAAGCAATGAAACCAAATGAAGAGTTCAGGTTGAAGAAAAATCTTTTGTGTTTTTGCATAAAGCGTAAAATAGATTTTTGGACGAGAATGAGTGGGTTTAATTACAACTTCAAAATGATGTTTAACACAACCATAATTACTAGTACAACTGACTTCAACTTTTTAGGCAAATAAAGGTTAAAACAAGGGTATGAATAATACTATAATGGACTTGTTTTTGTACGGGAGGCCACTTCAGAAGGGCCTTGGTTCGATGTGATTCTGATTGTTTTTACTTGAAATTCATTGTTCCACAAAAAACTAATACAATTTGCTACCAGATTGCGCCATTAACTGGGGTTCGTGGAATAGTAACTGAATTATGACATGACAACAAAATATATTAATTAATGCAAACTTTAGAGCCTAAAGAATCTGCAAGATTTTTCAAAGTGATCATAGGCCATAACTCTAATAGAAATTAATGGATATCCTTGAAAATATATAGGCTTCAACTGGATGATAATTGTAGCCTCCGGAACATTCACGAAGGGCAACAAATGAAAAGTAGTTAGTTAGTAATTGATGAAATTCAATACATGTATCTGATAAAGGTTATGTGAAAATGGGATATGAATAATTGTATAAAGCGTACAGAGGTTTTACATCATTATATAAAGCTGATCTGTTAAAACATTATTGGTCAGATTTGTTATATCAAAGAAAATACATGTTGGACATGCCATTGTTCACATCATCCTGCACACAGAGAACTGTCTCCTCTAACAATAGATCTCTGTCTTGGATGGCTGCCATAATCAAAAGATAGTATACTATTTTGAAGTACGGTTCTAATTTGTTTTACACTTTTTTTTACATACAAAGACTACATAAACATTTTCAATTCATTTAATTAAAGCAGAATAAATACTGCTCAAAATCATCGAAATTTACTCAATGTTTTCGACTAAAGATGTTGATGTAGGATGTTGTGTCTATTCTCAAGCAGAGGTAATTGGAGACAAGACAAGAGGACTTTCCTATGTGTCAACATGCAAACTGTGTTATACTAAATAAAACTTCATATAATATAACATTTAATGTCTTTCACACAGAAATAACCACCATTCACTGATATTCTTAAAGACAGTATTATCTACATACATGTAGATGGTAATCTATTTGTGAACCATAGTTAAAATGAGCAAAGAATATCTCAAATCCTTTATGTTTTACATGAATACTGACGAGCCAGGTCACAGTGTGTGGATGTAGGTATCTGGAATTCAAGGCTGGACATCGATCTTGTCCAGTACTTGATGACCAGATAAAAACGATTGTAGTCAATCCACAAGGCTTCTACAAGGAAAGAACCTGGTAACTAAGTTTTTTGTTAAGAAGTTTTGTTGTAATAATCCCAAGAAGAGGACGATAAAACCTCACACACGATAGGAATAGAGGGGCGGAAGAGTCCCCATAACAGTGCAGGCAAGTTTTGTTGTACATGATATGTGTAAAGAAAAATATAAAATTATATGAAGTTCAAACCAGTGTTGTCACCCAGAACCGATTCAAAGAACTAAAGTGTACAATCGATTGTTGGTGATAATATGCAGGACTGATTTAGTAATATAAACTTTATATTCAATTTGAATATATGATCTGGAATAACTTTTAACTTTCATAAAACATTGTTTGATTTGACAGGGGTTAAATAAAGAATTCACGTTGCTCATGGATGTGAGATGATTAAATCAATGCATGCACTCAGGTTCAGATGTGACAATTCAATTACAGCAAAAATATATCTCTTGAATAATAACGCAGAAAGACAATGGCAATAAATGGCATAGTTTATCACGAAACAATAAACAGATATGCTCACTTTGGTTCTACATGAAAAAGTGTAAAGCTTGTTGAATGTAAACAACCAAGCTGTCACCGAACCAAGAAGAAAATTGTTAGGGCAGTACTAATTTGATTTTATTCAAAGCAAGGAATCTTTTATATGCTTGCTGATGTATACACAGGATCAAGGTTTTTGTTCCATCCAAATGACTAGATAGCTGTCCATGTCAAGCTCTCCATACTGCACCACGTAGGAAAATCATTACGAACGTTCTCAGCCAATGCACGGATCGAACGCCTGACCTCCAGGCTAGCGAGTCAGCATCTTACCTAGATTCATATGAAGTAAGAGATTTATATTGACAGATATTGATGAGATACAATCATCATGGTTATAATCAGTTGTACAATAGATTAAAGGCACCAGGTTTTCCTGTCTCAAGTAGGCTAAAAATATTAACCCACTCACTGTCTTATGATTTCAGAATGTCAAAAGGTCATCAAATCGTGCAACCTTGTTCGGTTTGTGTAACGTGTAGAACTTGTTAAGAAATGGCCAAGATAAATCTGTGGATATGTTGAAAGACAAGAAATTAATATACATCGCAAAATTTGGAATTAATACTACATGAATGGGAGCAGCATACATGTGTATTGAAATTAATGCAACATGATTTGAGGCACATACACGTGTATTAAAATTAATGCAACATAAATTGAGGATCGTACATGTGTATTGAAATTAAAGGGACAATCCCGATTTGAACAGAGGCTCAAAAAATAAAAGTCGGAGAATGTATGGAAATTAAACGCCAAAATATAGAGGAATGGTGTATTTACTTGTCTCAAATTTTTAACTAAAAATATGGAGTCGTTTGGACGTGAACGCTAAAACTGCTTATCCGTACACGTAACCCTTTTAAGATTTTATCCAGATACCACAAAATACATCTTGAGACACCGGTCTCAAATTCCAAATGAACACTGACAGGTTTAAGTTGTTTGAAAATGTATCATAAATAGTGATTTAGTTGCTCCGCCCTTGAGTGGAGGATTTTAAGGGATTCTAACACAGAATTAAGCAGTTTTATTCCCCCAAAAATATCAGGATTAGCCCTTTAATGCAAAATGAATTGGGAAGCATACATGTATTCATGTATATTGTAATTAATGCAACATAATTGGGGGCATTGAAATCAATGACACGTGTATTGAAATTAGTACAATATAAATGGGGGCAGTATTCATATTAAATCAACATGAATGGGGGCAACATATACATGTGTATTGAAATTTTAATTGAAATCCATCTACTCTGTTGTAAAAAAAAAAAAAAATTTACAGCACAGGACGATGACATCATTATTGATATATCAATTGAATAATGACTATTTTTTTATTATTAACATTAATGAGTCTGAGAAGAGATCAGGTTGCGTTAACCAAATGAAGTTCTTGCTTGCGTCATGTTTTACAGAAGCTACATCATTAAAAGGATTAAAAGTGTAGTCTGAGTCAGTTATCAGAAGAATACAATAATCCAGCAAATGTTTAGTGAAAAGCAGTACCATGTTTTTTCAACACAATATTACAGACATTAACATCTCTAACTGTCTTTTTTACCCTTCTACAACAACATGTTTCTTGTGCTTTAAACTTAATATCTGCAAGTATCAAAGGGAATTAGTATTCTGGACATGAAATAACCTCAAAACAAAAACGACAGAACAAACCATGTTATGTAGCATTTTCCTTTTAAAAATAAATACAACTGTACTCCACTGAACTTTCCTTAAAGGAAAAACGATTCAATTTAATTAGAATTGTTGATCAGATTGATCGAAATTCACCAGATCGACCAAAAACACAGCCGTCAATTAGTCGATTTCTATTGATTATCTGAAAATAACTTGTAAAAGGAATAAGTTCAAAAAGCTAACTACATGTATTATAAAATGGCCGCCAACCTTTTCATCAGCTTTAACAGCCTCAACTGATCTCGGTGCAGTGATAAAAATATATGGCACAGCTTCTAAAACCAGTATATTTTCCTCCATTTTGATTAAGTTATTTCTTTTAATTTAATTAAAAATACCAGTTTGCAATAATATCCTGACAGACATCATAAATTCTAGGAGTAAATATTAAAATCCAAAATCTGCAACTTTTTTGTAAATGTAATGTGCATTCTTCTTTTTAATAACCAGAAACGCCAGCTTGGATTTCGTCATGCGTAGATTCAATTTTGACAGTCTATGGTACTTATTTAATAATGTAATTCATTTAAATCTATAATATGATAAAGAATTACATCATAGAGGTTCTTTTAAGAATTCTACTTCTCTTTGCTTAGCATTAAAAGTTTGTTAACAAACACTACAAAACACAACTCGAGTCAACAGACAGTAAAAATCAATTTATCAAGTAATTGGGTGGAAAATGGACGTCCACTTTCCTCTATAAAGAAATAAGATTGCTGCCAAACTCTCACATTTATATTGATAATAAATTTCATGAACATCAGAAAGCATACATCATGTGTAATATACAGAGAAGCTTGGCAATTTATGCTCTTAAATCTTATTACAGGAATTCACTTTGGCGTTCTTTGGATTTTTTTTAGAATAAAATCAACACTTCTTCTGCCAGAATTTCCCAAGTGTAACAGATGCTTTTCTGCATTTATCAATGTTTTACCAATATCTAATAACAACACACATTAATCTCCATCTCTGCTAAAAACATATTTCATATATATCTTAACAATGATTGCAAATAATCCTGTCACTATTTTATAAAACTCATATATAAGTATGACAGGTAAATTATTTATTTTGTTCTGTGAGAGAAGAGAAAGATTGTCAATAATCTATTTAGCTATGCGTCATGAGGGAATTAAGAAACAAGAGTACCAACCAGTTAACATAGAGTAACATGTATAACAAATAACCACGAGTAAGATCAACTTAAACACGTTCAATAAATGAGATATAAAGAGACTGGTTATAAAAGAGGGTTGATATGCCAACCAGTTTGTAAACAATGAATAAGATTGATTTCTTTTCTTTAATTAGATGAACTGTGATCGGATAACTGGAAAAGCTCTTCAGATTAAAATATTCATGTAGATCGTTTAGCTTACAATAATATTCACATGTTATAAAATTAGTTAATTCCAATATAAGAGTTCATGCTACATGCATCCCTAAAATGAGAGCAAGTAATCATTTTTGCTGTCATCATTTACTTATTTGCCAGCTACCGCACATTCTATTAGATTTAAAGCTGAACTCCGGTTACAAAAATACTGAAATAATGTAATAAAAAAAAAAGTTAACGCCCGCAAGCCGCCATACTTGTTTCCAATTTGTGAAATAAGTATGGCGGACATGGAGGCTTATGACCTGGAAAGGTTAGTTGATCTCACTTCCAGTTTGTTTCTCGTCAGCTAGCTATACACATCCGGCTTTATTCTCTTCACACGGTTCACTGATTGCTGTATTTCCCCCCAACAGTATACCAAATTATTGAAGATTGCAAAATGTCTGATCAGGTAGGCCTGTAAATAATTATATGAACTGCGTCTACTACAATATAGCCTAAGCTTTACTCCAAAACAAAAGATGCAACCAGATGTCTTACCCAACCTATTTTTCAACCAAAACAAATCACCTATACAAACTATTAGTATTGCCTTCTTCGTGTGTTCCATGTTGAATAGTGTTCATGAAAACGACCAATGGACATAACTACATGTTTGGGACGGCTCTCATTGGGGAGTGTTTGACAGTGCTAAATTTATTGATGTTATGTTTTTTTTTCTCCATTTTACCAACGTGTAAGAAATTGATATTGTAGTAGACGCAGTTCATATAATTATTTACAGTCTTACCTGATCAGACATGTTCAATCTTCAATAATTTGGTATACTGTTGGGGAAAAAACAGCAATCAGTGAACCGTGTGAAGAGAATAAAGCCGGATGTGTATAGCTAGCTGACGAGAAACAAACTGGAAGTGAGATCGGCTAACCTTTCAAGGTCATAAGCCTCCATGTCCGCCATACTTATTTCACAAGTTGGAAACAAGTATGGCGGCTTGCGGGCGTTAACTTTTTTTTTATTACATTATTTCGGTATTTTTGTAACCGGAGTTCAGCTTTAAACCCATGACACAATTATATACAAGTTACTTTAGAAGTTCATTCCTGGCAAATTTTCAAAGTGGGTCCTCTGGTTTTTATCAAGCAAGACAAGAGAACCCTTGTCCAAATGTCGAAAGATATTTAATCTTCCCAGGGACGGATCAAGGAATTTTTGCAGGAGGGGGTTTGCCAGGTTCCAGTTAAGGAAACATGCCATTATCGTCTCTAAATTACATTATTATACATACAAATTGATCTTTCTAAAGAGAGAGAGGGATAGTTATGGGGTTTAACACAAACTAGGTCATTTCGGGACTAACATATGGTTTAATTTTATTTCAATAATTCGCTTGCGCGTAGGGGTCTTTAGAAGTGGGAGGAAACTGGAGTGCCCAGAGGAAACCCACGAGGTTGAGAAAGGGTTCCTATCTCCATGCCACATACGCTCACACCAGGGATCGAAACCACAGCCGAAAGCCAGAGGTGACCGGCCAGCTAGAGGTCGAAGCGTGGCACTCAAGACCACTAGGCCATCCCAACCTCCTGATCTTTTTAAAGGGAGAAATCATTTTTATAATGATGTAGGATCACATTGTGATTTAATTTCATTGATTGTAGCTGAGCAGGGTGGGGGTTGGACACCCCAAACCCCCCCTCTGGATCAGCCCCGTGCTTCTTTAACATAACTTGTATTCCATATGTCAAGGGTTATTTTCATTGAGTTACAAATCGCAACTTAACAATTAATAGATTAATTTGTTTATTTTGTATTTCTAAACTTTGAATCCTTTAGCTCTTTATAGTTAATAGTACCATATCTATGCCAAACTATTCTCCTAAATTTATATGATTGACCCATAATCATCCACAGATAGTTTAGTCTAATCTATAAAGCAGTTTGTGTTAAATATTAAAACAGATCTATATTTAATTATGAAACATAACTAAAGATATAACATTTTTTTTTAAATGCTGTACGTTGTGGCCAAATTTTACCCAATATAATATGAAATGGATTGAGTTTTCTTTTTTTGATATCACAAAAACTCATTTCAGGCAACCAAATGAATGTTATACATGATGTTAAATCAGTAGGAAGCTATGAAAGCAGCCGTTATTCATTTGTTCAAAAAATAGAATTTATTTGCAATCTAAAAAATAGCCCTTATATAGGTAAATTTAAATGCCAAGTGATTTCTGCTACAGATGGAAAGGAGAGGAAAGAAAAATGGGGTTTAACGTCCACACAACACAAACTAGGTCATCTCAGGACTAACAAATGGTTTTAATTTTATTTCAATAATTCGCTTGCGCGTAGGGGTCTTTAGCAGTGGGAGGAAACCGGAGTGCCCGGAGGAAACGCACGAGGTTGAGAAGGCGCCCCTATCTCCATGCCACATACGCTCACACCAGGGCTCGAAACCACAGCCGCAAGCCAGAGGTGACCGGCCAGCTAGAGGTTGAAGCGGGGCACTCTAGACCACTAGGCCATCCCAACCCCCCAGATGGAAAGGGTAAGGCATATTTTATAAGGGAATGGTGTTATATAAACTGATAAACCTGGTTGTCTGGTCCAGGTAATCGAGAGAGAGAGGGGGGGTGTTAACATCTACTCAAAACATACCAGGTCATTTCGGGACTAACATATGGATTTATTTTATTTCAATAATTTGCTTGCGCATAGGTGTCTTTAGTGGTGGGAGGAAAACAGAGGATCCAGAAAAAACCCATGAGGCATGCACACACTAACCATTCTGCCATCCAGGTGATAAATGTTTTAGGTGAATCTGACAAAATTATTGGACCCTAATGAACTTTGGGCCGGACATGTATTAAAATATCAATGAAAAAATCAAATCAGTGCTGGCCAGAATGACAAGCACCAGAGGTTTTAAGTCTTACAAAGCTTGAATCTGTGTCTGATATTTCTAGACCTTTCATCTTATGTACATCATAAAAAAATTTGTATCCACTAAAATATTGTTTAAAGCAATCATTTCATACGGAAGAAGTTGGTTGTTCACTCGTTATGCGAGACCCATGACACTTCGTCGCCTGAAAACCATATTGTTCTATCTCCCATTACAGGTAATGGGAGATAGAACAATATGGTTTTCAGGCAACGACTTGTTAAAAGTCAGTCTATGCTTCATAAGAAGTTTATAGCAACAAAAATTTTTAGTCTCATTTAGCTCCGGAGGTGATCACATTTGGTCAATGAACAGGTCATCCTCCATAGACCACCCTATCAACTGTCAATTTACATTTCAAATTTCAAACAAATCATTAATAAACAGATACTTCCTTAATTCAAAGGCATATTAATGCCACTTTAAATGTGGGTAAGGTTATTTGAAATAAACAAGCCTGGAAACAAAGGTTTTAGATGTACCTGACAAAATGTAAGGCACTAAAGAAATAGTACCTGACATTTTCAACTTGGTGCAGGACAAGTTTTAATAATATCATCAAAAAAGACAAATCAAATTTTATGTCTCACAAAACCTGTATCTGTGCCTGACATTGTCAGTGACAGGTGTCTTTATTTCCAGGCTTGGAAATAAAGTATGATACAGTATGATATAATCAGTAGGTTTGACATAAGGATCAGGATTTATTACGATAGAGATAATTATAGATATTACCATACCTCCCGGTGAGTTTCATATATCACATCCAGGGGTTCATATTTAGTACTACTGTACTCCGGGATACGTATGTTTCCACCAATAGCGAACATATTACCGTATATTAATGTATCCATACTCTACATTTGTTCCTTTAATAAAATCCATGTTTAAGTAGGTCTCTCAGGTTTATAAAGACATTACCAGTTCCGAGAAGACAAAAGTAAAATGCTTTGAAGACCGATTTGAGCACCTCTTCCTGTTACTGTATGAAGAATCTGATTAACCATTCCAACACAATGCTCCGTTTTATTAATAGCTTCACACAAATAACTATTTTCAGTAATGGAGAAGTAATAAAAAGTACATAAAACAAAGAGAATCAACACAGAATGATGAGTAAACAGACAATGTCAATGTCTATAACAATTTAGAAATATTCTTAAATGTCATTATAACAGTGTTAAATAATGCCAATTGACAGAAAGCCAAGTGATTAGATGACATTGCTATCAACTGTTTGAATCAACCCAGAAGAACTCTTGTTACATCTGCAATACATGGTAGAAATCAATGAAGTCATACCATCTAAAACTATAGCCATTCACGTTTGTGTAATCTTCGAGTGAAAACTGACCAGTTTTATAGGTTTTCAACTTGAGGTAGGACGAAATTTAATGATTGATGTCTCTCGCGACAGAAATAACCTTCGATATATATATATATATATACACACAGTCAACTAATTCATTTGAGTCTACATAAACGCTATAAATAAAATGAAGAGTTTAGTCCACATCTGATTGTCGCTCATCTGAACACTTTGAAAAGTTTGTAAGAAGTAAGTCTGCATACATCTAAAAATAATGAACTTGGTACCGCCTCACTGTTTCAAGTGTTGTCGGTCTCGACATGATCTCTTTCACTTGAGCACAGAGAGTTAAGCGGCTTCTTGCAATAGATCTATGGTAGTAAGCTGATAAAGGCTTCACCTCGTTAGCTGATAACGGTCTCATATCGTTAATATCACAAGCCTTATTGTTGTGCATTGATTTTTCTACCCATAATCCTGCAGACACCTCAATAACTGACCCGATAAAATAGTTCCCTGACTTTTTTATTCTTCTTATGACACACTGTTATTGTTGTTATTATTACATACATGTAGTGCACATCTGGTATCATATGTATCGTGTTACTTTAATCAATCCATTCGAAGGTCTATTTCTGTTTTTTTTTTTTTACCACATCTTAAAAAGTGCAATAACCTGTGTTCAGGTGTGTGTTGTATAATACTGGTAATCAATTTCTAAATCAATTTTTGAGTTATTTTTTGTTGAAGCCAATAAACTTGTTCTTTCCTTTCAGCTTCAGGACTTAGATCCTATTTTTCTACACAGACTGGGCAGTTTTCTACAAAATTACAACTAAATGCAAATTGGAATCAGACTTTTATTTTATTTCAACCACTGAAGTCATTCTAGCTACAAGTACCTCTCTTAGATTAAAATATTTTTGTTTTTCATTTTTATATACAATAATGGCCTCCACTACATGGAGACAAAATTGGGAAGTAAAACTAATTTTTGAACTACTGGTATAAACAATGAAATGAAACAGGACTTGTATTTTAATCACATTGGTAATATGCCTTATTCACTGACATTTTTTTCTCGATTTTTTGCAAATTACCATATTTCGACTTCTCGCAGATGTAGACTAGATTGATTTGATACAATTAGACCTTTTTAAAAGATATTTTCGTCTGTTTGAAGTCATCTGTTAGACTGCGTCTATAGATATTGAGGTTAGTGATGGTCGAAGACGACAAGAGGAATATGACAAATTGGTTTCAGCTCAGACAATGTCGTTTCTCTAGGGCTAATATAGACACATTATATTCAATATCTTGTGTCGAAGGAAATTGATGTCACAGCGCAAACAATTTGACAGTTGACTTATGCTTAAAGCCACAGCCTCTTCAAGAATTGATTATATTATTTCAAATTCTACCTTTCATAACATTCAAACCAAATCAAGTATTTGGATTATAACCTAAACTATAAATCATGCTGCTCTGATGAAATGTGGAATAAATGAAATGAAATGGGGTTAAACGTCCTACTGTTCTACTCCGAGCTATTGAAGACAGGCATATGTCATATAGTGTGCTATGAGATAAATTTTGCCAGGGCAACTGCATAATGGCCTACTCTTATATCTAATTCCAAAATATGGAATAAGATATTAATTAACAAACTCTGAAACTTGAATTGTAGGAGAGTACTTTAATTTTAACAAACGTCAAAGAAATGTGGAAATATGGCATTTAGTTGAAGCTGTTAGTTAAAAGAAATTTTTTGGTTTGCTGTACGAAACATTTTTTGCCAAATTGAATGAATATTCTCACTATTGATCAAGTATCACTTAGCTTAGCAGATTTTTGTGCTTGATTTTCTATAGATTGTTTAGTTTTGAATCATTCATAGTTAGAAAAAATTACCCAGAATCTCTGAAAAGCATCAAGTGATGATTGGAAACAACTGATGCATCTGCTAAGCTGCTCAGTCAAGCCAGTTTAACTATTCTGTCCTCTTCGGTCAGAGGTTAGAGTTAAGTAGGCATGGGTAGCTTCATTATATAGAGAACAGTATATGTGGCATCAAATCGGAGAAGCTCTCGTAACTACCACCAGCTATTTCAGAACAGTTGACCTAAAAACTCGAAATCAACACCCTATTGATTCAAAAAGCGATTTTAAACTGAATAGAGAACAATAGACTAAAACTAAATAATAAACGATCTTTAGTGTCCTGACATAAAATAAATCTATGAAGAAGCACTATTAAATCAGTGATAAGACTGTCTAAGAAACATAAAAAATATCATAACTGCGAGCAAACTATTAACAAACGGTTCTCAAACAATCCAAGCAAAAGCTTTCTCCTCTATTATATCATGGTGAGACTGTTACAAACTGTTGAATAAACGTAAATTCAATTTGCCATTTTTCTTTTCCAAGGAAGTAAATAAAATAATGACATATAAGGAATGACAAGTAATTGAGGTTAAATGGTTTGAGCAGTCATTGATTGCGTCTGCTCAGATTATCCCTCTGGCAACATATATAGATATATTAGTTTAGGTAGTGATTTCACGCTCTTCTACTCTTACATTCAGGGTAATTTCTCCACAGGAGCCAAACGATCTGTCTGAAAGGGCTATAGTTTATTGCGCTGCAAATAAATTCATGAAAACCTGATTTGTTGAGAATTTATTTTCGGAAATACAAGACAGAATCTATAGTCGTCCATTGTTGTTATAATATTCCTATTTATCATGTTCTTGTTTACGCTAAAGGCAATTTCACGACAGAAAGCTAAATATAATTACTTTCAAATTGCTGATCCAAAAATCATTACCTGAAGTGTTTTTTTATTCAAGCGGTTTTTATTTGTCATTTAATTTTTTATGACGGTAAATATTGTGAAAAATACAATAAAATACCTTTTTTTATATTTTTTCTTTGGTTCTGAAGAGAAACAGAAAATATTTTTGTTTTAAGTTTGAAGATCTGTGTATTGTCACATGTACAACATATCTACTTAAATAAGATTTATAGTTGAAATAAATACTGTAACATCCTGTGGATAATTGATGTGGGGGATGTAAAACAATACTTTAAAGTAATCATATTTCTATTAATTTATGAACATGAATCACAACCAGTCTTTGCATCATTTTATCATACAAACGTTTTAGAAATAATTCTGATCATGTTGTTTATGACACAAATTTCGGTCTTTTGTACTCCTTTTTATCTGCCCTGCCAAATTTAACCAACAATAGCTACCACTAAACATGATCACACCTTTTAATTGTAATGAAGCCCTATGCATATTTTTCAACTACAACCTTTGAAAACACTAATTCTTGAATTTACATGATAAACAGTGGGTATTGTTCAAGAATATTGCAAGTACCAGCGCTTAAACTGTCAGAATTTCTAAATTATTTTTGGAGAACTGTTGCATCATACAAGTGAACAGCAATTTTAACAGGAAATTAATTGAGCTATACATGACGTAAAAAACTTTTTTTTATGCTTTACACTGCTTTAAAATAATTAGTTACTACAGATCATTAACTCCAGTCCTGTCATGTCTTAGCTTTAATTATTGTAGATGGTTGCCAGGTAACAAGATCATATCCTAATATAACAATATTCATCCATTCTCTTGCATTTTGTCCTTTAATCAATTATTTTTTTTAGCTTTTCATCTATTTTCTGCTTGTGGTGTCTGGTTTCTAGACTCCTTTGTTATGGTACTCAATTGTTTCTTATGTCTTTTTTTTAATCTCTGACTTTCTCTAGCTTTTGTGTCAAAATATGTCTGAAGAGTGATATAAAATAACAACAATTCCAGAATATCGTAGAAATGCTGAATTATATAGGATTTTATTTGCATCAGACCATGCCTCTCAGATTATTCATATTTCCAAATAACACAAATTTGTTATTAAAGGGCTTTATGACCGTTTTCGCTATATTTCAAAATTAGATAATGCAAAACGAATGAACCGAGAAATTCTCATTTTAATGTACTGTAGCCGTGATTGTAATTGTTACAGTAGTTAATCATCAACAGTAATTGAATCACAGATCCAATTCAAATCTGTTGAAAATCAGACGCATCAGATGGCATCGAGATTTGATTATGATCTTGTCATGTTAATAAATGTCTTATTTAGTTTATATAACATTCCAGGCCTAAAGAAAGACCTGCACTAAGAGGATTTAGCTCTTGTATAATGTATGTTTAAGCTGTAACAAAATAAACATCTAAATTTTTGCCAAAATATCATTTAAATGAGGAATTTCACTATTCACAGTGAACAACAAATTCAATCAATTTTTGCATGTCATGTATTGAAAAGTCAAAATTATCTTTTTCTTGGGTCCAACCATACCATGCAAAACTTTTACAAAGTATTGTATTTAAAGAAATTAATATAGATATAACTCATCAAAGACAATCATAACCAGCAGCCAAATTACAAATCCAATATATGAATTTGACAGTATCAAATATTAACACCAAGAGAATATTATCATTTAAGTTGTTATTGTATTCAATCAAATGTAGACTGTAGAGACATTTATATGCAAGAAATGAGTTTACATTTTACAGGAGAGAATTAACAGACACCAAGCACAGCTAAAAACGGATATGTATATTGTCTGGATTCAAATTTTCAAGAAATAAATATGTATTCAGAAATTATATCCAGTTGATCTAGAATTCATAATTTTCAGATAAAGAGTCATAATATAATATCTTTAGTCTTCTTTTTAATTCATTTTCATCTATTATGTTTATTCAGCGAAATGAATAGATTTTGTTGATGATTCGTTGAATTAGGAACATTATCAACAAGAATTAGTAATAGGTGTTTATAATGTGATAAATGCTTCTCATATTTCAGATCACAATCCATTATTGTGATCCTTTCTGCATCACAGATGATAATCACACTTTCATACTAATCATATAATCACATTACCTTATGTACTGTATGTTTAAATGCAAATGTTCGAGTCATCCTCTGAATGGCGTAATCATGTAGAATATACGTTATAACATTTATTAAATATGCATGGTCACTCACCTCTTCAGATTCAAACACATGACAGAGAATTTTGGCTTGTCTTCGTCTGTTTGGACCTTCTCCAGGACTGGTTATAAGTCTTCTTCTAGCCATCAAAACCAATACATCCCCAATATCAGCTATATAACTTATAGTACGCAATGAATGGTCCATCATTATCTCCTGAATATATAATAAATCACAGTAAATTACACTATATCTTACTCTTATGTAATATGGTTTCTTTATATAACAAATATCCATTTTATTAATATACATTATGTAGATTATAACCAGTGTTGGACATAAACACAACACCACAAACTCTCTATAAGATTTTTGCAGTGAACTACAAGTATTTGAAAGAAAATTGACCATTAAACAACAAATTAACAAACTCAGTTTCAATATATATTTTTATAAACTTCTAGCAAACACAAAATTATAAACAACGGTAATCACTAATCAGATGATAACTCTAGCCTCTACAGCTTCCAGAAGATTTTCAAAATGACCAAGGGCTATAACTCTGACAATTATTATTGGGTATTAACCTAATGATGAAATTGATAAATATTTCACAAAAAAGAATCCATTAAAAATTGCAACCCCCATTTCGCTTATAACATTTTTGGCAAAGATCAGTTAAAAAGTGTAGCCTCTATCATGTTCACAAGCCATAGACAGACTAACTCACGGATAGGGTGATGACCATATACACCCAAACTCAAAACTATGTGTTGGTGAATAAAAATAAGATATAAATTTAATCTGAGTCATAATGAGGCATGTTCAGCTTAATACCGTATATTTTACTATATATATTTTGTGAAGGACTGTTCTACCTATTGCCAACTTACATCAATCTTAAGAGGAAACCCATGTGCCAGGAATATTGAGTACAATGAAACTAAAGAGTTTGATGCGTATATAATAAGATGTCTGATTGATAATATACTTATACAGACAATGTGTGGTGATGTCTAGAATAAACAATAGAATGTTTGTGTCAATATTCATAGTCCAAATCATCACCATTAACCATTATTCTTTACAGACTAAATACAAACAAATCCAAACATTCCAATTGCCATTACCAAAGCAGTGACACAGTAATGTCAATCAAACATCAATTCCAAAATATAAAACACCTCACTGAATTCTAAGACAATTTTTTTTTATCACTTTCAAGTCTTATCAGCTTTCTCCAAGATTGCCAGGCAACAAAACGTATCGTCATGTCTGAGCCTTCCACTGAAAGCATGAATCAACTTTTTTGTTCTTTGTGGCTTACAATTACAATGGGCTAGTAGAGAGAAAAAGAGAAATGGTGTTTAACATCCACTAAACTCAAACTTTATTTCCATAACTCCCTTGCGGGTTGGGGTTTTTTACTGTGGGAGGAAACAGGAGGACCCAGAGAAAACCAAACAGGTACCGTGGCTTAGACAAGAATGATTTTAGCTAATCGCAGTGGCTAAAATTAAACTTCACAGAGAACTGAGAATTGATAAGTAAGGAGAAAGATATTCATGTAGCGTAGGTCAATCAAAATTAAAATCAAACATAACAAGCTCTCAAACTATTTTCTTTGTCTAACTTTGTCCAAGTTTTGTACTTATAATTCAAGTGAAAGAAAAAAGGGTTTGACATCCATTTGACACAAACTAAGTCACTTCGTGATTAACCTATGCTTTTATTTCAATAATTCACTAGCGCATAGTGTAACAGTCGGAAGAAACCGCAGGACAAAAAGAAACCCCATGAGGTAGGACAGGTGACCTTATTCATTGCCAACAAGCTGGGAATCAACAGGACTTATTAACAGACCTTATGATCTAAAGTGCACCCATTAGATCACCCAAACCTTTATGATTTAATGACTATATTTCCTAAATGCTGATTAAGGGGCTAATTTAGTGTTAGTGAATGTATTAAGATTTAAAGTGAGAGATAAAATAAAACCAAGTACGAACAATCCAAACCATTAGTCAGAATTCGAAGTCCTAAAAACGTTATAGGCAAAATAGTGTAATCAGCAAATGGACTGTTCATCGTGTACAAAATACACGACAAACAGTGGTAACAGGTGTCTAGAAGAGTAAGCTTACCCTGCCTGGCGCCACACCCGCCATAGCTGCATCCAAACTATTAGTCGAAATCTCGGTAAAATAGCGTGATTGGCCAATGGACTATCAGTATGCAAAATGCATGTGATGAACAGTGTTAACGATGTAGTAGACATAATCAGAGAGATATTAAATAGGATATGCATCAATTAAATATGTCTAGAATAATAGTTGAGAGAGACATGTTATATTTACCAATCAAGTTAATATGACGGCCATAAAACTTTTTAAAAGGATTTTATACGTTTAGTGCGCAAGTATCCTTGTTGTTGAAGCTTAGTTGACAAATGTCTTGATCTACTTAAAAAATCAGAATAAAAAGAACATTTATTGGAGAATGTATTAAGAGGTCAGAGGTCATATAATATTATAGATTGTTTGTATACCAACCTGTAAATCTGTATTTAATACCATTAATTTCTCTGTTGATACAAATAGATCTACATCTGTACTAGGTTGACTTTCACCTTCTGGTGCCTGTAATCAATCAAACATTATATTCTTAATTATTCCACAGTGATATCTGCTACATACATATTACAAATAAAATGTACATTTCCACATAAAATTTAGTTTATATGTAAAATGGGGATCAAGACCACCAGAGATTCCTCTTCCTTCCATTTCATAATTAATGTAACAACATGCTTCATTTTCTAAATGTTCATATTTCGGAACGAAATCAAGACTGATTTGTTCAGCCGCAGTTCTTTTAAGAAGGTAGAATTTATCCCCCCTGTGTTCCAATTAATATCAATTGATATGTACATAAGCAACATAAAGTTTCATTTATGTTTCCCATTGTTATTGTCTGTAGAGGAATGCCGAATGTTGTTGTTTTTTTTTAAAATAATGAATGGAATTGAAGCATTTTTGGACTGATATTCCCTTAAAGACTGGACGATTTAAAAATCCCATTTTTATCGTCTGCAGATGAATGCCAAACACTGCAAATTTGTGAAAATAATGAATGGAATTGAATCATTTTTGAACAGATATTCCCTTTAAAGATTCAACGATCACAATGTTGTTGTTGGCAAGGAGATAACCATTACCAAAATGTAACAATTACTTAGGTAAATACTTTGGTGAACCAGCTTTGAATCGATTGATAAACTAAATGAAAAGCAGATTGCAATAAAAAACTGGCACACGATAAATGTATCCACGAATGCACTAATATCTCTAAATTGGTAAAGTGATGTACCTGAAATTTGTCACCAAAATGTAATGTGCCCAACGTCTGAAAGTGATGCATATAATATTTTTTTAATTACTGATGGCAAAATGCAGAAAAACAATCAAATTAGACTACAGAAATCATTAAAACTCAAAAATACAATAAACTACTGGTAATTGGAATATATTACAACATTCATGGAATGGTTATGGTTTTTCTACGATCTTATTAATTAACAGTATTTGCTACATAGGTATGCATCATTAAACATTCTCTTTATTTATCAATCAATCTATTAATTTCCATTTTAAAAATAATAAATTTGAACATGCTTTGTGTAAAAATAAGAGCTAAGACTTTAATAAAATGATGTACAGAGGACATATTGTCAATACTAATATCTCTAACAGAAAATACAAACATCCAATATTAAAGCATGCAGAGTCAAGTGCTCTTTACAAAATAAAAAAATCCCTAGAGATAAATGTGTGGAAGATTTTATTAAACTTTCTAAACACGCAATCCTGTAAATAATAACTTTGATCAGAATCTTGCCAGAAACCATCAAAAGTAATTTAAGTGTCATAAATGATTTTGGGGCGAGTAATTACCATAGATGTTTTGAACAATTATGATTCAGGACTTGAGACTCCCTTATTGGCCTTATAACAGAGAAATTCTATAGCAACTATCGCACCGAGTAGCAATAATGAGTGCCACTGTCCAACTGATCTATAGAACATAACAATAAGATGTAACCTCAGGTTAGACACGATCGAATGACACAAATAATTGGCGAGTTAATATTCATGAATCTATAACAACTGGAACAGAGAACACACCAAATCAAAGCGACATAGCATATTTAGAACCTGGATGATTTCTACATCACATTTGTTTTAATGACTGAATTAAACTGGGTTTAACTGTTAACTTTAACAAACTGTTTTATATCATCTAGGCTAATGAAGACAGGATGTTGTTTACCAGAAATATAAAATGTGCTATCATGGACAAAATGCATACTTATGTTTATCAAGAAAGACAAATGGGATTTAACACCATATTTTTACAAACCAGAACATTTCCGGACTAACAAGGAGAGAGAAATGGGGTTTAACGTCCACGTTTAATTTTATTCCAATAGCTCGAATGCGTGTAGGGGTCTTTAGCAGTACAATGACCCGAAAAAACCCCACAAGGCTGGGCAGGTGATCCTACGCCTTGTGACTAACACACTGGGAATCGAAACCAATTAACTCAACGACAGACTTTATGATTTTACGTGTACACCATAATCCAACAGACCACCCAATCCCCACTTTAGGAGCAACATACAGAATGTCTTTATTCTAATAATTCGCAAAAAATCCATTTGGTTTGGCAGGCAATCCTATTCCTAATCATGTGAAAGCAGGAGATTCAAACTATGATACTTGGCAAGGATGACAGACCTACAATCTACTGCACTAATGACCACCAACCCTTGTTTCATACTAGTTGCTTTTAATTTCCAATCCAATTCCAAGTATACAAATGTAACAATTTACCCTTTATCAACATCGATATTTACTAAAGTCAGTATTAATTGGGAATTATGGTAGATTAGACAGCTCTTGCTCTAGTAGTTAAAAATAGATGATGTAAATAAAATATGCTGAACCGATATATTAGCTTTTGAATTTTGGGCTAGCCTTGATCATCATTACTAAATTTGGTACGATGAAAATAATTTCTCGATTATCCATTTTGATGTTTAATTACTTTTAAAAAAATATATTCTCGTTCGCCAAATATGGCAGGGTTGCAATGTCATTGAGAGTTGATTATGGTCTGTATAATTAATAACTCATATAACATTTCAGGCCTAAAGAAAGACCTGCAATACACAGATTTAGCTCTTCCATAATGATGTTTAAAAACAGTGTTTATATATCACTTTAACATGTGCCTAGTCCAACAACTGGTAGTTTTTGTTTTAAACTAATTTCAATTCTTCAGGTACTAGAATAAACACATCAATACGACATTAAAACAAGACATGACATATATTCGGCACAAATATAAATAACATTTTGAATTCACAAGACTTCATGTAGTTTCTAATTGTTTGGACATGGGGTTTGACAACATCCTTTTTCACAATCAAGATTAAAGATACATACATTACATACATGTAGGATTTAGAGACAAAGTTGTCTGTTGCTGCTATAATAGTTAACCAGCGGTTGCCAGATGAGATACGACCACATTTGCAAGAGATGAATAGAGAACAAGCAATTTTTCAATTGAGGGCCATAATCCAGGAAATGAAATGAAATGGGGTTTAACGTCCTACTCTGTTGCACCTAACTTGGGCTAATGGAAGACGGGCATACGCATACAGTGTGCTATGGCGGAAATTTTGCACGGGCAGCAGCGCTACAGCCTACTCTTATATCGAATTCCAACTGCCATTGGATCTTTTACATGCACCCAAATGAGTACACGGGTCTTCACTTTTTTGTCCCATCCAACGACTAGGCAGCTGTCCTTGTCAGGCCCCCTTTCTGCATCACTGACAAGGGAAAATCACGGCGGAATATCGAGATGAACTTTCTCGGCCAATACAGAGATCCAACACCCGACCTCCAGGCTAGTTAACCAGCACCTTATCCACTTAGCCACCGTAACCCCCCATAATCCAGGAAGTAATAGTCTGAAATGCGCGAATATCAAAAGGGACTGAGATATAGAGATTTATTTCAAGTATTATCAAAATCGCATAAAAGCTGTGACTTCAATGGCCGATCATTGACAGACAGAAACTCCATGCACTTAATTCTTTGATTATCAAGTAACTATCATTTTGATAAACAAATTCTTGATTATCATTCCTGATATCGGCCGTTTCCCCGCTATATTAGCTTTTAATCAGGATATGGCAGAAACTGTCTAGTCCACTCAATATCTGAGCCAACTAATGCTCAAAAGAGTTGATCATGGGCATGTCATTAAAATAAATGTCTAAATATCTGGCCCCGAGTTCACAAAGCATTCTCAGATTTCAGTTAAGAATTTACTCAAAATTGTTTGCCTTATTTTAATAAAAATATAGACCTTTATAAAACTTTTGTTGTTTTACTGTATCAAATACATTAGCCCGAGACTGCTTTGTGAACTTGGGGCCTCAAGTCAGAAAAACACATTGCAATTAGCAAATTCAACTCTTGCATAATGCTCTTGAAAATTGAGGATGTGTTCCAGTTTAGTTATAATTTGTGTGGAGACATACAGATAGAGAACAGTATACTAGACATGAAATAATACACCCACACTGGGCGAATAAAACTGACATTTATCTCACATATAAATACACATAAGGAACAAATAAAGATTCCTTACTACATGAAAGTGCAATATAATTAAATGAAATAGTGCAAAAAGCAACAAGAGGAAGAAATATCTATTCATTTACTGTACACATATTTAAACCTAATCATTTTCTTGCAAAAAAAAGTTTTAAGTACTGATAGGTGAGATTCTTACTAAATACATGACAGATAAAACATGCAAACGGTACTATGCTGACAACAGATACCATCAACACTTACCGACGCCTACACGATAGAATGCACAAAACATTAATAATAGATTAGTAAGTGTGTGATGTTTGTTACAGTTATAAATCTATTTGTAAGTGAGACAGTCATCAACCTTCTTAGACATGTTTTAAAGGAATATAAAAAGAAACAAATGGGTTTTATGTTGTTATTAATATTTAGTTAAACTCATCAATAATTTAAATATAACTTTCATTGACATTCCGAAGCCATATTTTATCAGAGGACAATCCACTCTTCTGTGGACTAGTCAATTGATGAATTGTTTGTGTCTCCCAAATTACAAATTTTGACTTTTAATTGTTAGTGAGGATTGTATTAAGATAATCAATTAAATGAAAATACAGTACAAGATAAGAAAAAATGAATAGTCCTTCTTGGTCAAATCACAGACATTTGAAGTAAGTTTGTGAGCTATATAAACTTGTGTACAGCTGACAAAACAAAACTGCTTTTGTGATTTTGAGAATAACAAATGCTTAGTATATAACCATATACACAATGCTGACGAGAACACAGTGGGCATTATGTTTACATGTCTTTGAATTCCAGTAGGAACCAAAGTAGAAAATTTCCCATGGTTTTTCTTGGCCTACACCAAAATTGTAGGCTAGGAAATTCTAGAGTCCCCTTACCTATTTATAGGCGCATTTATTAAGTCGTGCCAAATGAAAAAAAATGTGGATTTTTATTATCACATGGCAAATCATACTATACATGTACTCCTCTCCAATTATGTACCATGTCATTAACTTCATGTATGTACATCCACCGGAGCTAAATCATTTATACATCCAGACATACCATATCTTGATAATTTGGACTACTTACAAATGTAGAAAATTATCAGAAACTGAGGACTATTATTTACAGATTCAACATATATGTATAGCTCAAAGGAAATTACACAATTGATCTATTCAATGTTTTTTATTAATATACAATGCTTGCCATTTGATTTAGATCAGATCATAGAATTGGGGGGGGGGGGGGGCTACAGAATGTTTTTTTTTTTTGGGGGGGGCGAATGTTTTGAAGGGGCTGAGGACGTGGCCGGCTAAGAACATTCCTAAGAAATCACTATTTTTGGCGTGATATTTAGGGGGCTAACTACGGGCCCGGATTAGATAGGCAGATAAGCACATTTATTAATCTTGATATTCAACAAGGCTTGTGATCTGAATGTAATCTTGATTAATTCAAACATTCTGTTCTGGCTTCTTGAATGTCAAATTAACGAAGATCATAAGTTTATGGATGATGATCCTCAAACAGAATTTTAATATTCAAGCCCAGCAAGGATATTAGGTGCCATACACTGATACATCTGTTAAATGACAAGAATAAATATATATAGAGAGAGAGAGATAAATAGGGTTTAACGTCCACTCGACACAAACTAGGTCATTCTGGGACTAACATATGGTTTCATTTTTATTTCAATAATTTGCTTGCGCGTAGGGGTCTTTAGCAGTGGGAGGAAACCGGAGTGCCCGGAGGAAATCCACGAGGTTGAGAAGGCGCCCCTATCTCCATGCCACACACGCTCACACCAGGGATCGAAACCACAGCCGCAAGCCAGAGGTGACTGGCCAGCTAGAGGTTGAAGCGCGGCTAGAATAAATGTAACAAGCAAGTATGAGATAATACAATTTTACCAGATTATATTTTTCGTTTAAAGGGAGAGAGAAAAATAGGGTTTAACTTTTAACATTCACTTGAAACAAACTAGGTCATTTCCAGACTAACATATGGTTTAATTTTATTTCAATAATTCGATTGCGAGGTTCGACGGTCAACTCTACTCCATGTCACATACAACCAGAGTTTCGAAACTACGCCAGTTGACTCACTGACAGGTTTTATAGTGATATTTATATTTCAATATCTAAATTAAAATGCAATTATTTCAAAGTTTAAACTTACGATGATAATAAGATTTGACAATAAATTGTAGCTAAAAATGATTTTAGCCGACTAGCCAGGATTATTTGATTTTAGCTGACTAGCCAGGATTATTTGCTTATAAATCTGATTATATTACAGATAGATCTATCTATTATATGCTTTCAATGGCCTCCGCTACATGAAGATATGACCACTTGTTATCTGATGTCCTGTCATGTATCAAACAAGCATTTATTTAACCAATTATCAGCTTCCATGCTTAAGTGGGAATTCGGAAATGTAACTTTTGTTTTGATTATTTTCCATTGCTGTGAATGTCTACCTACAGTTCCGAGTGCCAGACGATAAAAACTTGACTCAACCCAACCGAACATTGGTTATTTAACAGCTCTTTCCTATCCAAGTGTAATAAACAAATAAAATGAAATTTTTAACTATAAAGAACGGGGGAAAAAATATGATCTGAATTTTAATCAGATTGTCCGATTACACACTTTAAAACCTGGGTTCAAAAACTCCATTAAATGTCATTCCAGAACTACCTCAGTACACTCAAACTTATTTTTGATAGATTGCAGTAACAATTATTGTAAACTCAATATAGCTGGAGGAAAACTAACATTCGTGTGAAATTACATGTCAAAATCCACCATTTCTATATAATGGCTGTTATTCATCATAGTTAGAGAAAAGTAAAGGTTGCATTCTGGCAGTTCATTTAACAAGACGATGTTTCACTAAATGTATAATACATCAACTTGTACACAAAATTTAAAACCATCCTCTCTAAAACAATTTCAATTATTCCGCTGTCAGAAGCAGCCCTTTTATTTCAAGGTTTTCAATATCAATGTTTTACTAATAAGCTGCATGACCAAAAATTGCAAAATCTACTGCATGATGAACAGTTTTTGTAAGGTAACATCATAGATTCATTAGGATTGGCTTCGGTCAGACAACACAGCTGGCTGTTGTTCTGTTCAAATCTGTCAGAAATATTGTTAATAATTTTTTATTCATATGAACATTTTGGAACTTCATTTCAGCAACATCTGAACAATGCCCGACGGATAAGCAGCAGGCTTTCATGCAAGTTTCCATTTATTGATTTTAATGGCATTTAGTAATTGAACTGGGAATACTCAGGACACAATTCTATGGAATACAATTACTGTTGATTATTGCTTGATAAAGACAAGAGAAGTCTAGTCGAAACGTCATACAATACATGTACTTTAAAAATAGATTATGAAAATTGAATATATTGAAAATTAGCTTTTGAGTTGTTTACAACATAGTCTAGATTGTCAAAAACCATTGTTACGATAGTAAATAAAGTCTTGATTATCTATTTTCAAATTAAATTATTAAATGGCAACCATGTTTCAATCCATTTAAAATCATGACCATCCGATGATCTGGAGAGTTCATGATTATAATAATTTTTTTTTATATAGTGTTCTACATATTCATTTCAGAAATGCTTTACTAGAGTTAAAAGTCACAATGATTAACTCAATAGACTTCTTTTTTCCACTGATTTAAATGATGCATATCAATTTCATAGAGATCAGATAATACCTTTGGCTGTTAAAGAGTTTACATGGTTCAACAAATTGACATAATTTCAGAAGAAATTAATGTGAATAATTCAAATATATAGGCTTCTTCATGTCAATTATGTGAACAATTTCAAAACAATCAGATGATAAATTGTGGACAGACAGACTAACAGGGGTGACTGTAAATGTAATAAATGACCAAATTTCTATGTGGGCATATAAAAAGTAACTTAGTTATTGGGCGGACAACAGACAGAAGTGGTGACAAAGGCTGGTTGGGGTTGGGTCGATAAAAAATGAAACAGTGTTAACACATGCCAACATGAAAAGTGCTAAACTGAATCTGTATAACGAAGCCCTTAAAGTCTACCCCGTAATGAAACATTGTTTGCAGTGTGATTTTAACGACTTTTGTTGACTTCCTTTGAAATCTGGATTCTATTTAAGTATGATGATGATTAATTCTGAAGGAGTAACAGAGTTTAACTGTTTCTGTCATGATGACCTATAGATCAGGAAGACATAAAATTTATCTTTTACGTAATCTCACAGAAATTTAAACTTGGTCCAAAAAACCAGAACCCATAGGCAACCAACAATTGACGGGGTTTTAGAGAGGTTACGGAGGTTTGAACCAATTCATTTAACAGTTCTAAACATATTTTTTTGAATTTCAATTCACCTTAATAATCTGAATAAAACAACAAAATCACCAGGGTTAGGTATAAGTATCCAGTATAATTTGATTTATATTAAAGGAGTTAAATAGCTATTATTTGAAATCTAAAATGAAAGAGAGAGAGAAATAGGGTTTTAACGTCCACTAACACAAACTAGGTCATTTTGGAACTGAACACATGGTTCAATTTTATTTCAATAATTCCCATGCGCGTAGGTAGGACACCAGGAAAGACAACCTTACTCCTTGTCACGTACAACTGGGGAATTGAAACCCTGCCAGTTGACTCAATGACAGACCTTATGATACAGTGGCACATGTATCGAATAGTTCAAAAAGCATGTATTAATGTAATATGTCTGTAAATAGACTGATTTAAATTCAGTAGTCGAAATACATCAATAATACTGAGTTTGAGCTTTATACCCTTTAATATATTAGTATTACAATACATTCCATCTCTGCCAAATATATGTTGATCATTTCATCCTAGAAATAAAATTTCATTAATGATCATTAAATATGAGAGAGATTTTGATGGATGTTTTATATTAGTTGTGTTTACCTTTATTCTACCAACAGCTTCTTGTGCTTGCATCATCCTTAAAGCTTTCGATGGTTGTCCTTCAGATATTAATTGTGTTGATCCAAGATACCGTGCCCGGAATAACACTCCCTCAATTAAGACTTCAGGGTTATCAGGATTTCGAATTTGTGCTACAAAAATAGGTAAAAGATCATTGGAAATTATCTCTTAGTCATAAATTAATACCTTAAAACTAAATTTACTTCCAGAGTTGAGCAACCATTTGGTTTCGCTACATTAGAAAAATTAACCCAATTAATCAATTTGATAACGTTAAAATCCATTTTAACTGGTTTCAATTCATGATACAAATAGTAAAGGTCTTTATTTGAATTTGTGATACTGCTGTATTTAAAAAAGAAAAAGAAAATTTCAAAGTAGGCCTACATTTTTTTAAATTTCAATTTTTCTATCTTGATCAAATATCAAGAAGCATACATAAGTAATATCAAGATAAAAATGAATGAAAATAATTTAAGCAATCAATCCACAGCACATGCAACATTCAATACACCAAATCACAATTGCTAAAATATACACAACACGTCTGGTACGATTAACATTTGACATAATTTAATTATTCCTTGGCTGTACTAGGGTCAAACTAGCCATTTAAAGACAAAACCTAGAACATAAACACAGCTGATTGAAGGACTGATAAAACCAAGTTTTATTTAAGGCTACCTGAAAATGTTTCTTCCTCCCTCACCCTTAGAATCCCCATCATAATGTTGCTGTTCACAAGTTGTAAGCAACCAACATAAATCTGAACAATTCTTAGATCAAAATTTTTGCTAAAATCCTATCCACTAGTATTGGGTACTGTGATTATAGTCAGAATACACTATGAATCACAATAATGTGTCACAATATGAATCATGATACATACATATTGAAATCACTAAAGTTTAACCAGAAAACCTATACTAAACAAATATTTGTATTTTAATGTCAATGGAATTTAATGAGTGACAATGACTATAGTGAATTGCATTTCAAGAAATATGTTGCCAGCACTACTATACACATCTATATATACATGTAGATGTCACAAATCAGGAACAGCCATACTTACAATGATCATAATGATAGCATGTGATATTAAATCTAGAAATAGGGTTTACTCTAAACATGTAGCAGGAAACCAGAAATTATCCAAATTATCCAGCTCTGAGAGATCACATTAGGGCAGCAAGGTGGAATGGGAGATCAGGGCTCAAAGGATTGAAACTGTTGTGACATATTCAGTCATTACAATACAAATATATGAAAATGTTATTGGATGTTTTTGAAAAAAGCATACACTACCTCTGCCATGACCTATATTATTCCATAAACTTGCTTACTTTCTATTATTATACGGATTACAGTACTTACCACAAAACAATTTGATAAAATGGAAAACTATAACAAGGATAGAGAAAGCTACCAATATCATAATGGGTTCAATTTACCTCAGTTTAGCAAGTAACATAGACTAGTATAGTATTATAATAAAGACTTTCAGCACAATCTATTAGTCCGAAGATACTCGTACAGTTAGAATAATGTTATATCAGCTGTATGCATTCTATCACTTAAGATTTATTATCAAAATAATTGTTTTGTTATTAGAAACATTAGAATCTATTATGTCATTACATAATTTCCTGCATGTTTTTTCTTTATTTTGTGCTACACAATTTCTCTCCCTGCAATGTTCCCTACTGTATTCAATTATGACTAAAACTAAACTGGAATACGGGATCATAGATCTTTATCAATGACACAATAGTTGTGATGGACATTGATTTATTTGTAGACATGTTGATGGACAAAAATTTGGCTTGCTATGTTGACTGTACGCCCTCCAACCGAATATGTGCATGTTGACTGATATATGTTATAGTAGTCCTACTGATCTCTATGCAGTTACAGCTTGATCAAAGGAAAACGGAATCCCAGCTAAGAAATGGATAAACTACTCTAATAGATCATGTAATATTCAGGAAGTTGATTTTAAAATTTGAAAGTGTCTCTACTCTACAAACATGAGTGAAATGTGTGAGTGTATATTGCATGTCAAGCTACTATCCACCGTCACGTTTATTTCAAACTTATACAGAATGCATTGAGCTCTATTTTTCAAATAAAATATTTGCAACATATAACAATAACCCAACCATAATACAAATTTACTATATTCTGAAAAACACCTCCACCACACAGTATAAAAAAAAAAACATAAAAAAGACATTTAGCATCTCATCCGTGTATGGGGAGCTAAAAGCTCTACAACAGTTTGTCAATCAGTCAAGAGGTGCGCTTCAGGGAAATAAAGAGGAAAATCAATACAAAGCCCAAAAGGGGGTCAAAGGTTACAAGTTAAAAAATTTTCAGGACTAAACTGAACCGACTTACCATTCATACATGTTGTTAGTAGTCAAGGGCAAAGGAAGATTCCATGCAGGTCATGGTGGGAAAAATGTAACAATAATTTAGCGTGAGTGGTCATTTCAAAAACAAGACATAACAATCATTTTTCTAATGTTAATTAATATATATAATATATAAAAAACAATGAACTAACTGAAATAATATATATTTCGTCTAAAAATAAATTGAAGCACAAGACATAATGAAAACAACAATATCCATTATTCACATGTTTTTAACCATGACAAAAATAACTTAAGCTTCAAACATTTTTTTAAACAAAGACAAAAAAACATTAAACATTATCACAATTAGATCATCTAAGTTAACTTATTGAACATATTATATTCATTTACAGCCCATTATAAACATTGAATATAAAAACAGTTTTTAAAATACATTCTCATTTATTCACCATGCAATGTCATGCAAATATCATTTCCTTGAAGACAATAAATAACAAACAAATCAAAAATGTAATATAAACTGATGAAAGGAGGACAGAAGCTGGAATTGATTCATGAGCAACACAGAAATGTGAAAAATAAAGATAAATACAGAGAAAGAGGGAAAATATATAAAGAGTCTAACTACAAAAGATTATTTAGATCTAAGGAGAATCATACGCAATTAAATGTATTTCTCACGGAAATTGCGTAAATTTTTGAAATGCAGAATTAATAGAACTCAAAAGAATAGTAAAACAGCATTTACTGCAATTATTGTACTTTGGTAATATTGGAATAAAATTTTCATATAATTCATTTTCTTTCGACAAAAATTCAAATGAATGCAGTGAAAATAAAATGCAAGGAGTGAAAATAAAAACAAACAAACCGAAAACTAAAGAAAAGAAACAACTGTTAACAATATGAACAATAACAAAATCTGAAGACTAAAGGGAGATAACTCAAAATAAAACTAAAATCCATCAAATAACAGACGTAGAATAGTGACAAATAAACAGCACAGGAGAGTTATCTCAAGTTGAGTAAAAAAAGGACCATATCCAAGATTTGATGAAATAAACACATATATAAATATATCCCTTTCTTAGATGCTACCTTAGACCTGTGCATAATATTTTGTTATAATCAAGTGAAGAGCAAAGAAATTCAATAAGGATTTCAACTTTATTATCAGAAAACTCTCTTGTTAGTAAAATTATAGTTACAACAGTATTAAATGTTATCTGTATATTGACTGTATTTGCATGATAAGCAGATGGGTTGTTTCTGCCACTATCGGGAGATAACACAGGAGATGGGATACAAACCCCCTGGATAGCGTATACTTGTTTTACTCACCTAGTAGATACATAAATATTACTAGATCAACAACACCAAGATTATATTAGTATAAATTTGTTAGCTTACATGATTCAGGCTCACCTTCTTTGGCTCTTGATCGACGAAGCTCAGCCTAAAAAAAAAAAACCCAAAGAAATTGTTAATTAAATATATTGAGAGAGAAATGGAAAGTCCACTCAAAAGAATACATGTCATAACAGGGCTAACATACGGTACAATTTTTATTTTCATTATTCTCTTGTGGGAGGAAACCTAAAGAAATCATTGGCCAGTCTTGGGATCAAACCCATGCCACCTGACTCAATCACAGACCTTATGATTAAAATTGCATGTTCTAGACCACTCAGCCACCTTAGATCCCACATGTTTATAAATATCAACAACCATTCCATGTGATCTTATTAAAGATACATTATGGGAGTTGGCAGTTCTCACTATAATAATTAAAAAATATATAGTTTAAATGTAATTTGCTAAAAAATTTCAGTCAAATTGATCTACTATAGGCCGAGAACGAAGCGTGTGAAATTTCTGCATAGCCTCGGTCACCATTACTGAAATCATTAATATAAACAGAGTAGTCTCGATTATCCAATGTTGTGATTTAATTACAATGGCCGTTCAGCGGCATATTTGAATCTAATCCAGCTTACATCGAAGGCTAGCCTTGACATCGAGAGTTTAATATGGTCTGGATAAGTAAATTAATGTCTAATTGATAATTTAGATAACATTTCAGGCCTAAAGAAAGACACATAATAAGAAGATTTTGCTCTTGCATAATGCTATTTTAACAGTAATGTTCTGGAGGCATCTTTTGGCTTACAGGAATCTTAAATGTCTTCAAAGATATTATTTCCCTTCTGCTTTTACAAGATTCTTAAAATGTTGACGTGTGAACTTGTAATGTTATGAATTAGGATTTCTGTCCAGCTGGCTGTAAGGTTTCAGATGATAATAGTCTTGAAAATCCAGGATTGTCATAACCACATGCAACTACAATGGCATTGAAAACTTTCAATTTATGGTGTGGTCCTTGTCAACGTTTATAACAATTGATTTATACTGGAAGCCAGACGATTATATCCGATTAAGTTTACAAAAATGACTGACTTAAAAAACAATCCCTTTTACTTTAAGAAAACATTTAATATTTATTATCTATTTTCTATAAAGTTGTAGAGACAACAGGGTTACTGCCTATAAACAGTTTTCTGCTCTTTTCTGTCCTTTTGGTTATTTTGATAGACTTACTTGAGCTTTCCTATTTGATGATGGTTCTGTAAGTTCAGGAATTTCCACATATTGGTCACGTCGCTGGTACTGTTTGTGTAGGAGTCTGTCTGTTTCTTCATCTGTATCGGATTCACCTATTGGGAAAAAATTAATAAACTTAATACATGTACAAGAATAGAAAGAATTCTACTGATAATATCTCTGTGCTTAGAAATAAAATTTAATTGAATTGGTTTTTATTAATTTCTAACAACATGGGATTTAATGTTTTGTTTATTGCAACAATTTTACAAATGATGCATTTACAAAAAAGTTACAATAAGTATGAACAATTGTTAGTATCACTGCAACATCAAAAATTTTCT
Organism: Patella caerulea; assembly: GCA_036850965.1. Lineage (NCBI taxonomy): Eukaryota > Metazoa > Mollusca > Gastropoda > Patellidae > Patella > Patella caerulea. Next base: position 30,127,394 of record JAZGQO010000008.1, read on the forward strand.
GCAAAAAAGCTAATTTTCACCTAAAACTACATTTACTAATACCAATACAAAATAAAATCTACTTTTCACAACATCTTAAATTTTTAAAAAAAATCAACACTACGCAATTATAAAATCTAATGTAGCCTTGTTATCGTGTTGAATTAGAAATGTTGAAATTTTAAACATATACCTGTTGGCATCCCCGTTACATAAGTGGTACGAGATAAGGGCTCTCGATCACTGCAATACTCTTCTGAAGAACAGTGAGATTCAGAATCGTGCCTCAACTTTTGAGAGCTAGTTGAGTGAGAGTTTGTATTAGTTATTTTACTTGTGGAATTGTGACTAGAATCCATATTGTTACTATAAGCGCCATTTTCTAAGGAATCTTCCTTCTCGAGTGGTGCATATTTTTTGCCTTTAATACGCCGTGTGTAGCGTTTTCCTTCAAGCTCTTCATGTTCATCATCTGACTCGTAACCTACAAACGAAAAATCATGCATAAACAAATCCACAACATGCAGGAGAAAAATTGGAAAATTACACGATTAATTCTAATAGATCAAAAATGCTTACTAAGCAAAATGCAAATAAAATCTTATTTAATAGAACTAGATATACTGAAAAGGTTTTGTAAATGGAGGAAAATCTAATAAAATCTAATTAACAAATGTATTAATAAAGACAGTCGAGATATTCAAGATAATTTAATGCATTCATTCCAGAAGATAAAAGAATATAGATATGTCAAATTCCAAATTATCTTCTATCTAGAATTATTTGATTCCTGATTCACATAAGCAAAACCTTTCCAATCTAGATTACTGCTACATTTATTCCAAGTTGACTCACAGCTGTTAAAATTACCATAATAAAATACATATTCATCTGATTAATAAGATCAATACATTAATATCTACTAATATCTGCAACAACTTACACCAAAATTAGTAAATTACGACAAGAATTAAAATTTAATTCTTTCTATATAGCTAGAAATTAAAAAAGAAATACAATATAAATTCACTGAACAACACTGGTGACTACTACAATAATTCTACCTATCTCTTTCACTTATAAAGCACAATGAATAAGAAACTAGATTTGTTCCTGAAGACAATCGAAAGTCGTTTTTATTTTTTCCTACGTAGATATGTAAAGCTTAATATATTCGTTTTGGATCTCAACGTACAGTTTTTTTTATAAAAAATTCCCTTTTTGCCTGGACAAAATTAATAAATATATCAACAGTATATATACCTTTTGAGAGATAATTCTCTAATGTTAAGGGCAGATGAGCATATTTTTTCGTGATTGCGCCAATCAAAATTTACCAGCAATATTTTATGGCCAATCATGTGTGCACATGTAGCAATTGTCTTGAGAGAATATGCCAATCTGTGAGTAAATTACATTAATCATGTGACTCGTTCTAACCGGCGTATATATACGAAATTGTACGATTGCTGATGTAGTTTGCTATTTATTTGATAAAAAGAAAAACACAGAATACCTCGAGGGACTTGTTGGAAAAATTGCAACTTGTGGTACTGCGGTTTGATTCCACACTTCAGCCATGAAGGCAGACATTTTGAGATCATGTGATATCAATCATGTCTCCAATTGGCTAATAAAAATATTTGATTGCAGCCCAAAATATTCGGCCGAAAATACCTAACCTAATGTTTCGCAAAGCAGAATCGCTGTTGCCGTGAAGTGGCACACAGGCGATTTTTTCGAGTGATTTTAAAAATCTGCACAATTGGACGATAAAATACGCTTGTCTGTACCCTACTCAAGCTCCCTCAAAAAGCCCTATTCTCACACAAATTTGATATCTGATAAATCATTCTTGACAATACTTACTAACTAACTATATTATTCAGTTTTCTTTGTCTGTGTAATGTAATGTATTCATTTAATATTTTAAAATGTGTGTGACACACTACATGTACGGTACATGTCTATATGACATACAAATTCAGCATATATCCATATATTTTTGTGGTATATTATATACTGTATCAGACTTTTTGTTTAAATTGTACTGGTATTAAATATCAATTTGAAAATGGCGTGTGTTATTGTCTTATCCAGTATATGAATTAAGATGAAGGAGCAAGACAGTTTGTCATCTTTTACATGTCTTAAAATCCCATTGTCAGTTTATCAGGTCAGATGTTTTTCAGGAGAAGATGTAAATTTTAATATTTAAATGTTTCTATATTATCTGTCTAAAAATATATCAAATAATGATTTGCAAAATATAAAATTGGGTGACTGGATAGAAGTTGGGTCATATTTATTTTTTGATCAAATAAAACTTTCATTCATATGCTTTGATTACTAGAACTTAAAGTAACTCAATATCATCCAAAGTCTTACACTTTGAAAACACCAATTTTTTGTCTATTCAAATCAACATTGATGTTGTTATCTTAGTTGAAAAGGTAGGTTTCTGATATCAAATCATTTTACCATTGGTAAACGAATTGTGTACCATAGTGTGTTTTAGCGTCATTTGTAACAAGTGACTAGAAAGAACGAGGTTAGACATATTTCACAAAAGGGAAATATTGTCTGCTTAATTTTTCAGAATACTCAACAATGAAACCAGCTTTATATGGTATAAATTCGTAAACTTCTATCATTCTATTTTCTTATCTCAAAAAAACCAGTTAGAAATCAGAGCAATGAACTTTGTCTGTAAATGATATTATGCTTCTATATCATGGCTACTGTTAAACACAGATTAGTGTTACATTGTCATGCCTTCTTTTGTAACGTATGTTTTAATAGATTGTGTATTCAAATCAGGCAAAAATTACCAGGTTGAATTTTTTTTTTTTTTTTTGTTCTTGAATAATCTTAGGCAAATAATTTTCTGATTTCCTATTTCCCCATTTTTCCCATGAGGTACACAAGAACATTACAAACACAATAACAAGCTAATATCTAAGCAGCAGGGAATAAATAGGCTTAATGCATGTAAACAGAATATTTAGAAAAAATATCAGACCGCGCCATATGGTGTCGGTCACAACTGAAAATTAACACAATCTAACAGTTTATATCTCAGTCAATCGACTTTTATAGCAACCTTGCAATACTATAAATAGACATTAAAGAGAGAAAGAAATGGGGTTGAAGTTTAATGTCCACTAAACGCAAACTAGGTCATTTCCAGACTAACATATGGTTTAATTTTATTTCAATAATTCACTTGCAGGTAGGGGTCTTTAGAAGTGGGAGGAAACTTGAGGATCCCGGAGGAAACCCACGAGGTTGGATAGGCGACCCTACTCCTTTTCACATATAACCGGGAAATCGAAGCCACGCCAGTTGACTAAATGACAGGTTTTATGGTACTGTACGCACATGCTAAACATTCGGCTATCCAAACCCCCAAGACATTAAAGATATAAACCTCCTCTTTTATCATTAATCAAGATATAAAATAATTTTCATATAGAATTTAGAATAATTATGACCTTCAGTGACAGCTTACAAGTAATGAAGATTAAATTAAGTCAGAGTTTTTCATGCCTAGGTTAACACAGACATCAACAACCTTATATTATATTATAATAACCTCAGCTTGTTTAAGTTAAATGTTTCAACTTAGCTACAGATGTTTGTATTTTACAGTCATACAAGTTGAAGAATAAAAATATAAAATAGTTATTTCAAGAATGAAGAAGTATGCATGTCCTAAATAAGTCATAGTTCTAGAGAATATTATAAACTTGATCAATATTTTATAAATAGCAAAATTAAAACAAAATGATAGCAGATGATTAAGACTTATTTTAGTCACATAATAGACAGAAAAATCTCTATCAATGGCTGATTATCTACCTTTGATGTCTTTTCATATATATTGTGTAAAAGGGAATCAAAACGTTATGTTTTTGATCTGATAGACTTGATTACTCTGATCAAGGACCCTCTGATTTTATAAGGAGGTAATTATTTGATTATTTGAAAAGTTCGAAAATGCCTCAAGAGATGTACTGGATCTTCAAATCATTGATCAGGTGAGCGATATGCTGAGAAGCAAATGTTTGGTATAAGGCAGTTAAAAAAAACCTAACAAATGGTTATTTATTTTGGCATAGGAATACCATAAAGGAATACAAACTGTTGCATGAAATTATTGTGATTGGCCATATGACAAGAAAAATGTGACATAAAATTATTGTCAAATTCCATACCTGTAATCAACAAAATAAATTAGTTATATCAAAGTTGAATCAAAGAAAAGGCCATAAGTGATGAAAGCGATAAGCAATGATATAAGACATTGCTTCTATAATGGAAATGAGATACAGTCTACGTGCATTCGTAGCAGCTGTCAACCACTCCTTCTGGGTGACTTAGATAAAACTGATTTGTGTTGCCAGCTATGGCATGAAAAGAGTAAAAGGTGCCATTCAAAGGTTACATGAGTTATCCGTTCACAATAATTCATGTACAGTCCAAGATTGGTAATTAAGGATATATTCCAACGTACAAACTAGGTGATTTGATGATACATTTGGACCAAGAACCTATTCAAACTAATTCATCTATCAAAATTTTGCTTCAAATTCTTCCGAAACATTATTGTATGTGCAAGGGAATACCTCTACTTTAAAAATATATATCTAAAGAGGTCATGTGTATGTACAGTGAAATCCCTCTATTAAGACCACATGCGGGACTGTCTAGATGTGGTCTTAATAGTGAGTTGGTCTCATTACTGAGTGAGCATGCTTTAGACAAATTCAAAGAAAAACAGACAGCGTTAGGTAAATTATATACAGTAAAGACATACTTTGTTACTAATAACAGATGTAATGTTAAAACACATCATGAAAACATAATAATAATTATGCATGTTATAAAGTCTTTGATCACGTTATAATTTTTAATTCATAATGCTTCCTTTATTTATCTTCATTTTTCGATTAAAATCCCGGAAACAACCTTTAAACAAAAATTATGTCATCCATGCTTTTTTATTATTAAATCTCCACGTAACCGGCAGACGAAAAATGTTCAAATAATAATCCTGTCATCCAAGCTTTTTTATTATTGGATCTCCACGTAACCGGCAGACGAAAAATGTTCAAATAATAATCCTGTCATCCAAGCTTTTTTATTATTGGATCTCCACGTAACCGGCATGTTCAAATTTCTAAACGTGTTGCTATTTTGACACCAGAACAAGTTTAGCCACGAACAGAGAGCGTTTTATCTGGGGGGCCATGATAATTCACTCCTCTCTCTTCCATGTTGTAGATATCCCGAGCTTCGTAACCAATGACAATGTCAGGTACACTATCAGTCCATTCTACCCTCACTTTTTTTTTTGATAAGTTCTACTTTTGCTTTCAGTCTTAATTCTACACGAGTATGCTTATTACTACAGGTTTTTTCCATTACACAGGTGAAGGTCGAATAAGAAATGATACCCTTTTGACAAAATTTAATCGTACAAAAGAATACATGACCACTCGGACCAAAGACCACTCGGACCAAGACCACTCGGACCAAAACGAAGACCACTCGGACCAAACAAATAGACCACTCGGACCAAACAAAAAGACTACTCGGACCACAATAAAAAGAATACTCGGACCAAGTATTTTTATAGATAAATAATTGTTAATATGACTTCTCGGATCGCTAATAAATAAAGTACTCGGACCAAACAAAAAGACTACTCGGACCAAGTGTTTTAATAGGATTACATGTCATTTCGGACAATTTAAAACACGAAAGAAAATATTTATTAACATGAAACACGTGGTTAGTAAAAGGCTCCACCAAACGATAAAACATTAGTTGCACTTACGGTTCTTTGATAATCATCGTTTCCCGTAAAAGTAATGTATTTGTTTAAATCCAACAATATGCTGATCAATTTATTTGAAAATGACCTACACAAAAACAAAAATTTACACCACATGCACTCTTTTTACAAGTCCCTAGAAATTGTTAACGATAACCCGGTGGGCTGCACGTTGACATGCATTCCTCCCGCTTGGCAATACCAATCGATAAATTAGTGCGTACCTAAAAAGCAAAGTGTTTCTGAGGAAAATATTAGAAATAGCAACGATCAAAGAGGGATAATTAAAGCTGATTAACCGATAATCCCGATGTAATTGTAGTATGTGCAAAGAAATCTTGCGGTTCTTTGGTAGATGATAAAAACGTGAGTTGTCAATCATCGATAATGGCGGCCGTGTGTTGATTGCAATTATTCCGTTTCACAAAAAAAAACCCATTAGCAGTGATCGATCAATCAAGCTCGCTTAATTTTTGACAAAAGAAAAACAATGAAGTATTTCTAAATATACACAAATTTTCAACAATATTTTGGTCCGAGTGGTCTTCCAACGTAAATTGAACAGTCCGAGAGGCAAGGGCGAATAAGAAATTATAATCTTGACAAAATTTACTCGTATAAATAGTAAGAGTTTAAATCACTTAATCATTATTAATTACTCTGTTTAAATTAAAACAAACAATGAGAAATTCCATTGTTTAAAAAATGAAATCAACAACGAAAGATTAGCGGCTCGTAAAATTGTTGCGATAAATCAGTGAACCACGACTGTTTGATCTCAGTCGTTAGATTGACTAATCCCTGTCAGTGGTCGTTATCGTTTTGATCTCGGTCGGGAGCTGATTAATCCCAATCAGTGGTCGTTATCGCGAGTCACAAAAACAATGAAATTGACTGACTGGGACTGGCTTCGGTGGTCGTAATCCGTAATAGTGAGTTGCCCGTAATACTGAGTTCAATTTACAAGGAATATAGAAGAAAAAAATTGGTTCTTTTAATATGTGGTCGTATACGTGAGTTGCCCGTAATTCTGAGTTGGTCGTTAAGCGGGATTTCACTGTATGTCACATGACTTGCCTGATGTGGTACCTAGCAAAGGTGCGAAGTCCGGGAGAATTCATTCCATATCAAAGGCGAAGTTGTCTTAAATCGCTGTCCACGTATTATAAATATCGAATACTAATTAAATACTCAGATTAAATAAGGAAAGTTATCAATGGAAATTGCTGAAATTCAATAGGCTTCTTCATTTTACTTAAATATATCATAAATTTTATACAGATCAGATGATAACTTTTGTCGTTTACAATGTGCAACAAAGTTAAACAAGGGCTATGACTCAAGAAGAAATCAAAGGAAATTTTTGAAAGTAAATAGGGTTCTTCATCTCATTAATATAAACATCATTTCTCAAAATGATCTGATAATAAATGTAGTCTGTTAACTTCATTCAGCAAAATAAAGCAATTCAAATGAAATTTTCAATATATTCATTTGTCATTATCTCTTTTGGAACTATTATTACAGCCAGAACAGCCAATTCTTTATCTAAATCTTACATAATGTATCTTCTATTTAAAACCCTCTCAATTCACTTAAAATAATTTTTTCTTAACAAGTATTCAAAAGGTTTTTAAGAGATTCTAATTAATTGTTGATATCATCCTCCCACACATAAAATCGGACTAAAAACTGAAATTCCTTTTTTAAATAATAGCATGCCGCTGTGAAACAACAAATTTCATGCAATCCATTTTAATATCCTTTATTGATAAAACATTGTCACAATTTCAACATCTAACCAAACAGCCATGTTGGCCCCTATTTCAGATTCACTATAGATTGGCAAGAAAGTTACTGGAATATTTACAAATTATTATAAATAAAAGGACAATGCATATTGGCTAATTCTTGAGAGTCATGGATATTTGGAAACAAGCAAAGTACTCGCTTTAAGGAATGGCAAAAAAGTATAAAGAAAGATCTTCTATGACCATTGCAAGATATATGGTGTCTTTGGTAATTAATGGTGTCTTTGGTAATTTTTAAAGCATTTGTAAAAATATAAATTTAACCCTTTTATAAAATATTTTATGCAACATCAAAGATGATACCTATACAATTCTTATTACCTAATACTTTTTACGAAGTGAGAAAAAAAAAAGAATTGCAAATTGGAAAACTAACTGATCGATAAGTCTGCTTGAATTTTCCCCCACCAAAGGAATTATTTGTTGTAGTTTTTATTGATTTTGTGGAAAGAACAATACCATAATTATTTCTTATGGCACCTCTCACTGACAGTTAAAAAAAATCCTAATCAAAATCAATTGATATCCAACATCAATTCTTTAATAATATTACTCTACATGTATACCCTAGATCGTTATTTTTCCTTTATCTTTATCTTTAGTTTTAATCCAGGCCAATGAAAAAATCAAATTAAACCAATTCCACAAAATGGGTTTTAGGTGTCTTTTGTTCGGAACTAAGAAGTTAAATTTCTCTAAAGATGGCTAAGTGTCTTGCCCCCTTTTTTTTGTTTTTAGTTCTTTTTCTGTGAAAGAATATTCTTAAATACATTGTAAATGGCAAATGCATTAGAAGTGAATAAGTTAAGAGTTATCAAGGCGCATGCTTGCTAATAATAAAAGAACTGATACAGTCTGATTAAATATAAATCTATATTTCATTCATTACACTTTCGATGGCCTACACTACATGAAGATCTGAAAAGTTATTGTGGGAGTTCATGTCAGGGGTCAATCAAGCGGCTTTTGACCCTATGATATCAAACATTGATTTATCAATCAGTGTTGACATTTCTAGTGGTTTACCCACAGTTCTGTTCATCAAAAGGCCAAGAACTCAATGTAACAAATCGTTTCATTGGCTAATCCCTCATATCATTTAGAACATGTCAATGATGACAACTCTTCCAGATCCTAGTGTAGTAAAGACTAGTAAAACCAAATTTTAAACTATACAAACGAAACAAAATAGGATGTGTGTTTTAATCCGATTGGAACTGATATTAAAGTGTCGCATTCATGTGTGGCACATAATGAAGCAGAATAAATCTACTGATTGGATTTGGGTAGCCTTTCGAAAGCATTACATCAATAATAATCAAAGCCGTCCGGAAAAAAAAACATCCATGAAAATATCTTCATGCTGTGCTAAGCATACAGAACACTGACCCATATTGCAATATTGGAGATTTAATTCATCAATTTTAAATTCATCAAACACACTTCAAAGCAACCCCCCAAAAAACATATCTACTTTTTTACTCAAAGCTTTAATCCAGTAGAAATTACCATGCTTATAACAAAAAATAGTTTCATCTTTTAGTGAAATATTATTCTTTTTTTCAGTGAAGCGATGCAATAATCATGCAATAATGACTAACTACATGTAAAATAAGAACGTGAAGAGTTTGAAGTGAAATAAGGGATGGTGAGAAAAACAAGGTTTATCTTTCAATTTCTTCCCGTCGGCAGAATGTGTGATTATAATTTATTGTTCACAATACCGTTAAACTTATTGATTAACTTTTCCTTAATGCGTTATTAACAAGGTTTTTTAAAATGTAAACCAGCCTCTGGAGGCAACTGTTTTTCTTGTTTCATGTCATTCCATCTATTTTTCCATTAAAGTTATCATCATTTAATTATTTTTCTTGTTTATTAAGGGCAATATAAGCCACACAATTGGTTCTTTGTCTACTCAAAAAACTGTTACAAGTAATTAGATGAAGTGAGTATAAATGTATGATGAATGAAATGATAATATAGTCAGTATTGGTATTGTTGATTAAAGGGCTCTCATAACATTGTTTTACCCATCCTAAATTGTCTGTTTGAGAGATCAACCAGTAAGTTTTTGTCCCACCTAGAAATGTCTTGTGTAAGATTATTTCAGGTACTGTATTAAATCACTTGAAAATGAGGAAAATAAATCTTGATCAACAGTTTTTTTTTTCGGAAAAAATGAGATTTTTAAAAAATTTATTCATGTCTTTGTAACAGATTTTGAAGTTAATGATGCCTTTGTAAGAGCTAAATCTGCATATTGCAGGTTTTAATTTTGGTTTTAAATGCTATATAAAATATCATTTAGACATTTACTCTCTACAAGCCTACAATCAACTTCCTAGAACACTGGATATCCAAGACTTAAATAAGAATGAAACATGATGACCATTTAATTATTTATTAAACTTAGTCCCTACTGTCAAGTACCATTGCTACAATAATGAACAATCTAGGCTAGATCTTTAAACACTGACAATGTCACTCAGAAAAAAGTAATTTGAATAAAATTTTCAATAGATTCATTTTGCATTATCTATTTTTAAACTATCATAACAAGATATCTTACATAGTGCATCATTAAATATGAAAGTCATATTTGTAACAAATTTTAAAATGTCCAGCTTGAAAAACTTGGAAGTGAGAGCCATTGTTCAAAAATAATGAGTATCTATGTGTGATGAGGAACATGGTTTAATTATAGACCAAAACGTCAAATGATTGGGATGAGAATATTTAACGATTTACAGGAAACGTAAAAAAAAAAAACATAAACACTTATAAAATCATTTATGAATTTAACACATTATTTCGTGTCAAAAACAGGTTTCTGCTGGACAACAGTTACTAACACTAAAACTGGGAAGTTGAGAGGGTCTATAAAACTAATATTACAATATCAATTCAACTTGAGAGAATATCGCAAAGGTTAGCTGGGAACTACAAGAAATATAGAATACAATCTATTCTATAATATGGTTTTACAATATCAGTTATTACAGAAATATATTACCCATTGCACGCATGACTGTTAAAATAAAATGCAATACAAATTCAATCATATATAAAAAGTCAATAATTAGTAGAAAAGAATTATTCAGTCATGCCAAAAGGAAAGATGTTGTTTTTTTCCATCTCTGTACATGTTCCTGAATGATTATATTTCTTATCACGTTCTGAATGAACTTTATGTAGAACATCTAGCCCTTAGCATCTCAAAGTGGCTGTATTCAATCCAAGAAACTGAGGTCATTTAAATCACAATTTCAGTAATGACAGCACTTGAATCAATGCCTTTTGGGGTTTGACTTGATTGTTGTGGTGCTACGGTACTGAATGAGACTTGTAATAAAAAGTATTGTACAATGAAATATTCTAGTAAAACAATGTATGAAAACAACTTGCCAATTTTGTACAAATGTTACTCACTGAAGTTTTCAGAACACAGTTTCATGTTAAGTTTTATGGACTACTACATGTATCTCTTGTATTAATTTATAATATTTGTTTAAGCCATAATATACTGATAAATTAATAAATCATACTGTATCTTTGTTATCATCAGATCAATGTAGTGGCAACCCAAGCCCATATGTTAACATGTACACGAGAGGCTAAAAACAACAACTTTAAAGGCATTCATATTAAAACTCATGTTGGACAGTTGAATTACCTTTAGGGGATTGGTAAACTTTTCCATCATTTCTTGTAAATTGATTGTTCATCAATTTTTCTTGTTCATCTTCCATCTCATAAACTATTTATCAGTAATAAATTAAAGTACAGGGGTTAGGGTTTTAATCAATCAAATAAAAAAATACTTTAAAGATATATTCCTTTAAGGATAATGAGATCATTTATCAGATCATACAAATATCATTATTCTTGTAATTTTTTTATCAATGGGAAAAATAAAATAAAAGGATAAAAAGAGCAAACAATACTCTTAAAACATAGCTAGTTTGATGTTCAAGTGTATAATTTGGTCCGGAGTCAGAATTGAGAAATTAAAGTATACCACAACTCAAAAATCAAAGACCTTAAATTGATAAAATACAATTCTTACACAGAGATATCAAAGATATCAAATTGATAGGCCAAAGAAATTAATTTCCAGGTACTTTTATTCTCATATTAATGGTTAGAAAATCAGGACACCCACCAACCCAGAGATATATCTCTAATATTGATAAGTTCAAAATAAGGAATAACTTTTAGGTACTTCATCTCAACAGTTTAATCATTACAGTAAATTCATTGGATAGGTTGATAAAAATTTGAATAAATAGAAGTTGCCAATACACAACATGAACATTATGACAAACATTTATCTTCACACTTGTTAAGTTCAAAAAGTGCTGTGACATATAACGAGTCTATATACTCACTTGAATGCACTATGACTCTTCTACTATTTTTAAAAATAGGTTGCCAGGCAACGAAACATACGCCCACACAGCAGCCAAATCGTCCGGGCAGTCAACAAGAGTTGTCGCATATTAAGGAATTATCAGAAAATCATTAGAATTTGTTTGGTTTTTATAATCAAACAGTTTTTTTTTTAAATCAGATAATAATTGTGACCTCCAGAGGCACAACAAGCTAAAAAGGGTGATTTTTCGTACAATCAGGGGACATAATTCAGGAAGTAATGACCCGATGGGCGCAAATATCAAAAGGGATCAAGATCTTTGGGTTATAAACATACATGTCAAGTTTCATCAAAATCGATTCAAAATTGTGACCTTTATAGGGTCCACAACCTTGATATAACATATTTTCACACTATTCGTGTACAAACGGCGGCCATTTTGTCCGTCAATTTTGGTCCAATTTTCACGAAATTCGAATTCAACCTTCATAACCATGGAACGGTGATATATTCAAACGTTTTTTTAAATCGGATAACAATTTTGACCTCCAGAGGGACCACAAGCTAAAAAGGGCAATTTTTCGGACAATCAGGGGCCATAATTCAGGAAGTTACGATCCGATGGGCGCAAATATCTAAAGGAACCAAGATCTTTTGGTTATAAACATACATTTCAAGTTTCATCCAAATCGGTAAAAAATTGTGACCTCTATAAGGTCCACAACCTTGATATAACATATTTTCACACTATTTGCGTACAAATGGCAGCCATTTTGTCCGTCAATTTTGGTCCGATTTTCACGAAATTCGAACTCAACCTTCATAACCATGAAACGGTGATATAATCAAACGTTTTTTTAAATCGGATAACAATTTTGACCTCCAGAGGGACCACAAGCTAAAAAGGGCGATTTTTCGGACAATCAGGGGCCATAATTCAGGAAGTTACGATCCAATTGGCGCAAATATCGAAAGGAACCAAGATCTTTGGGTTATAAACATGCATTTCAAGTTTCATCCAAATCAGTTCAAAATTGTGACCTCTACACTGTTCACAACCTTGATATAACATATTTTCACATCATTCGCGTACAAATGGCGGCCATTTTGTCCGTCAATTTTGGTCCGATTTTCACGAAATTTGAACTCAACCTTCATAACCATGGCACGGTGATATAATCAAACGTTTTTTTAAATCAGATAACAATTTTGACCTCCAGAGGGACCACAAGCTAAAAAGGGCGATTTTTCGGAGAATCAGGGGCCATAATTCAGGACGTTACGATCCAATTGGCACAAATATCGAAAGGAACCAAGATCTTTGGTTGATAAACATGCATTTCAAGTTTCATCCAAATCAGTTCAAAATTGTGACCACTATAAGATCCACAACCTTGATATAACATATTTTCACACTATTCGCGTACAAACGGCGGCCATTTTGTCTGTCAATTGGTCCGATTTTCACGAAATTCGAACTCAACCTTCATAACCATGAAACGGTGATATAATCAAACGTTTTTTTAAATCGGATAACAATTTTGACCTCCAGAGGGACCACAAGCTAAAAAGGGCGATTTTTCGGACAATCAGGGGCCATAATTCAGGAAGTTACGATCCAATTGGCGCAAATATCGAAAGGAACCAAGATCTTTGGGTTATAAACATGCATTTCAAGTTTCATCCAAATCAGTTCAAAATTGTGACCTCTACACTGTTCACAACCTTGATATAACATATTTTCACATTATTCGCGTACAAATGGCGGCCATTTTGTCCGTCAATTTTGGTCCGATTTTCACGAAATTTGAACTCAACCTTCATAACCATGGCACGGTGATATAATCAAACGTTTTTTTAAATCGGATAACAATTTTGACCTCCAGAGGGACCACAAGCTTAAAAGGGCGATTTTTCGGAGAATCAGGGGCCATAATTCAGGAAGTTACGATCCAATTGGCGCAAATATCGAAAGGAACCAAGATCTTTGGTTGATAAACATGCATTTCAAATTTCATCCAAATCAGTTCAAAATTGTGACCTCTACACTGTTCACAAGCTAAAAAACGTGATTTTTCGTACAATCAGGGGCCATAACCCATGAAGTTACGGTCCGATACATGCCAATATCGAAAGGAACCGAGATCTTGGGATGATAAACCTATATTTTAAGTTTCATTGAAATCGGATAAAAATTGTGACCTGTAGACTGTTCACAAACAATTGTGGACGGACGGACGGACGGACGGACGAACAAGGGCGACGACAATCTATGTCCACATAAAAATGTGGGCGTATAAAAATGAGATAGGATTAAATGACAGTGAGTGAGCGATCAATCTCCTTTTACAACAAGGTCCGAAACGTCACAGTACATTTTCATTGAACAACTGTGAAGATGGCAATAGTCAGAAATGGTAGTTACCTTGTTGTTGCTCTTTCTGAGCATATTCTTGTTCCTGCTGTCTCTCTATTTCTTCTCTTACTCTACGCATTTCTTCCTGACGTTGGATCTTTTGTACATTATCGCCTTTTTTTTCATTATTATTATCTCTGAAAATTTGATAACAACAAGAGGTAATAAACTCAAATATTGTAAAAGCAACAGGAAATTGATGAATATTTTCCACATGTTCATCAAACAAAGAGTATATATAAAGGATGGCAAACCCAATAGTCCATTAAGATATTAAATATCCAAACAGTTTTATCTTAAAATTATGTTACATTCTAATTAAAAGCAGATTAATGGACCAAAAAGACATCCGGTATAAAATGGAATATATTATAGCCCCTTCCGACGCAAGTTGAACTGGTTTGAAAAACCCAGTTTAAAAAACCCAGCTCGCAACATGTCTTTGGGAAGGATTTATATCTTAAACTGGTTCATCCTTGCTGTCTGAATGGGTTAGCTTAAAAAAACTGCTCCAGCTCGCTTTGAAAGTGCGCAGGACGCAGTAATTTACATTCCTGGGAAAATATCAGGGTCAAGCAGTGCCAGCATAATCGAAAGTTTAGATAAATCTAACCTCCGACCGAAGTGGTCAGAATAGTTAAAGGGACAATCCCGATAAGATAAGAACAGAGTCCCAAAAATTAAAGTCCGAGTATTTATGAAATTTATGGACCAAAATATAGTGGCTTGGTGTATTTACCTTGTCTCAAAATTTCAGCTCAAAATATCGAGTCGTTTGGACATGAATATCAACACTGGTTATCCGGACACGTAACCATTTTAAGATTTTGGGTCAATTTTTTCATTGGGTGACCTGATAATCGATTAATGTTTCTTGAGAGGTCTATACAGTGAATGACCCATGCCCTGTACTTGATAACAAAAGGTAAATTTCACCTACATATTATTTTTATAGAAAAAAGTCTGGTTTTATCCAGATACTGTATAATAAAACGTTCTCCATCTCCAGATGAAGACTGTCAGGTTTAAGTTATTTACAAGCGTATTACAAATATCGAGTTAGTAGGTGGGCCTTAGGTTATGGATTTTAAAAAAGGATTTTAACACAAAATTAAGCAGTTTTATTCCCCAAAAAGTTATCGGGATTGGCACTTTAAACTGGTTTGGCTTATAGTATGTGTGAATGCAACATGATCCTGTCTTAAAAACCCTGGTGATTTTGAACTGGTATAAAATCAGTTTATAATATTTGAATGTAAATTTCTTATTTTTAAGTAAAACTAAGATTGTGGTTAATTACAGACTTGAAACTAAATCCAAGACCAATTTTGGCCAATAATAACAAACTGAAGAATCTGACCCAATTAAGTTACAAGTGGGATCTTTTTCTTTTTCTCGACTTTGACAGCCCACAGAAAACTGAAGCCTGACTAAATAAAATATGATATTTTATAGCATATTGCAAACTAGTTCTGAGATTCTGATTTTCATACCAAATCAAGTATGAATATTCTTTGATAAAAGTTATAAAAGAAAATGCAAATATCGCTGTCATCAGTTTTAATCTGTCAGAAATAAGTAGAATATTAATGTTTGATTCATCAGTAGATTTCACAGTTGTCAAATCTTTATCTCTTCGATCAAATAAAAATCTTTCTCGGTTAGATCTTCAATTAAATAACATGTTAATTTTCCATCATCGCTGCAAATTTAAACGTAATGTTCCATTTTTATTTTTCCTTTATCATTGTTTATGGAATGTTTGTTGAGAATCTGATAGATGTTTTGTGAGAATATGTAGTATGTACTAGATAGATGTTTTATGAGAATATGCTGATATACCAGATAGATGTTTTATGAGAATATGCACTAGATAGATGTTTTGTGAGAATATGTTGTACCAGATAGATGTTTTATAAGAATAGTTGGATTACATGGCTAAGTGGGTAAGATGCTGGTTTGCTAGCCTGGAGGTTTGGTGTTCAATCCCTGCATTGGCCAGCGATGTTTCTCCTTGTTAGTGATGCAGAATGGAGGGCCTGACAAGGACTAGTGTCTGTCATTCAGATGGGACGAAAAACCGAGGTCTCACGTACACATTGGACAGAACGTAAAAGATCTCTAGTCGTTCGGATGGGACAAAAAAAACGAGGTGCCGCGTACACATTGGCTGCCCGGGCAAAATTTCACTTATAGCACACTGTATATGGCATATGCCCATCTTCATTAGCGCAGTTTAGGAGTAGAATGTCAAACTCTATTTCATTTCATCTTTTATGAGAATATGCTGATGTACCAGATAGATGTTTTATGACAATATGTACATGGAACGATAATATTTAACTAAATTAAAATGTTTGCTTGTAAAGAAGTATTCAATTGAACGAATCCATCCAGAAAAAGGACTTAATTGTTTCATCTGTGGACAATCAAGCTAACAATTATTTCGAGCTGGGATAACAAAATGTTACTTCTTCTTTTTTCAATAATTCAATCTCCATCCGATTTCATGCAACACTGCTGGAAGTACTCATAAAGACCACTTCATGATATTCAGCCACATGTATTGGCCCATTTCAACCCATCCTTAAGTCTCTTTTTGTGAATTTCTATTAACACACTAGATATTCCTGCACAAAGAACCTGTAATTATGTGGCATCTCGGAAGAAAATCACCATTGCTCTAAGAAAGGGATCCAATCACAATTTTAAAAGAAAAATCAATGCCCTCAAACATGATGGTTTCATGAAAATCAGATAATACTTTAGGCTATGAGCTGCGATTGAACAGGATAAAAGTGTCCATACAAAGAGTGAATTATACTTTGATTTTTAAGTTTGGTCATGACATTCTCATATATAGATCACAAGTTCACTTGACAAGTACCAGATCTATTATTGAATCATTGACTCTGTATTTAAAATGTTGCATCCATTCCAATTTCTTTAGCAAGCAACCGTCTCCAATTGTGGTTTTTAAAGTACAAAGCCTGTATCTACCAACATCATGAAGGAATTTTGCATCTTAATGGATATAGTACACAAGTTTGAAACTGTAATAGCTTTGTTACATTTTAATCTAGATTTAAACTTCAGTCAATTCAATTTCAGTTTTGACATTTTTGTACTTTTGTACTTTTGTGTATTCCAAATGCACAAGGCAATTTCTAAACTCTTTTAAAATCAAATGAATATTTCTAAAATAAAATGAATATTTTTTAAAATCAAATGAATATTTTTTAAAATCAAATGAATATTTTTTAAAATCAAATGAATATTTCTAAACTGAAATAACTGACAATTTCTAAATTCAAATATCTGACAATTTCTAAACTGAAATAACTGACAATTTCTAAACTCCAATGACAATTTCTAAATTCATATATCTGACAATTTCTAAACTCAAATAATTGACAATTTCTAAACCAATGACATTTTCTAAACTCCAAACTCCAATGACAATTATAAACGCCGATGACAATTTCTAATTCAATAAAAATTCTAAAATTAAAATTCTACAATAAATGACAATCTAAACTCAATTAAAATTCTACAATTAAAATTCTACAATAAATGACAATCTAAACTCAAACAAATGATAAATTCTAAACTTAAATAAATGACAATTTATAAAGTGATTACATAACAGCTCATGCGTGTACTTTGTCAGCAACTTGTATTCGTTTATGGTCATGAAAATGATATTCTCTATTCAATTTAAGTAATAATATTTAGATTGACAACAACTGAAGACAAAAATAAAGCTGGGTTTATTCTTTCAAATTTTGTTTTAGAGCGTCAGCTTTTGGTTGATTAGAATTTTCATATGGCCATATTTTGATTTCACAGAATTAGTGTCTTTTTAGATGGAATCAGTTTTAGTAATAGAGGCTATTGACAGAATAAGAGTATAACAACATTAACCTTGGAGGCAAGTCTTTGATTCAATATCATACACAGGCTTCGACATAGCAAACATGACTTATTGGTCAATTTAAATCTGAACAGATGGGCTTCTGAAATCTAATATTTATTTTAAAATTGGCAAACCAGAATGGCTTTGGGCACCATTTGTAATGAAGCGACTCTAAATGAGGATAAGCATATCCCACTGGAAAATACTACCGATGTAGAGTGGAATAAACAGGCAGCAAAGACTGCCATTCAATCTGCTGTACATAGCTGATTAGAAATTACAGTAAAAACAGAAACAATTGGATGTAAATCAGTTTAAATAGCATTATGCAAGAGCAAAATCTGCTTATTACAGGTCTTTCTTTAGGCCTGAAAAGTTATCTAAATAATCAATTAGACATTAATTAACTTATCCAGACCATAATAAACTCTTGATGTCAAGTCTAGCCTTCGATGTTGGCGGATTAAATTCCTATATGCCGCTTAACTGCCATTGATAATTAAATCAATCAGTGGATAATCAAGACTATGCTGTTTATATTAATGATTTTAGTAATGATGACTGAGTCTATGTGAATATTTCACTGGCTTTGTTCTCGGCTAATAGTTGATCAATTTGACTGAAATTTTCAGCAAATTACCTTTACACTATCTAGTTTTTAACTATTATAGTGAGAACTGCCATCTCTTTATCTTATCTCCCATAATGTATCTTTAATATATATCATATTACATTATTATATGTGTTGGAAGCCATTCGTGTTGATTCTCCAACATTTAAAATGTGCTGTTGGCATGTTTTGACTATATCCCATTTATATCTTCTGCAGAGAATTCCAAAGTTAGAAAAGTTTTGAATTAAGCATATCTTAACGGAATGAAACCATTGTTGAACCACCTGTGTTGTAAAATAATTGATGTGTCATATCAATTTAAATCATACTTTTAAGTATATTGGAGAATATCTGTCATGCAAAAAAATACAATCTTGCACTAGACGAGCATAACAATTTTGCTTAAACATACATGTATATACCGGGAAACTTTTATAATAATGTCATAAAATTGGAAATAACAGCCATTTTAATCTTATTTTTAATATTGCCATAAAATTAGAGAGAGAGAGAAAGAGAAAGAGTTTAACAACCAACAAGGTCTTTCAGGATTAACATATGGTTCCGTTTTATTTTTGTGCTTCTTTAGCAGTGGGAGGAAAATGGAGGACACTGTGGCTGGAACAATGTGGCTGGACAGGCGACCCTACTCACTGTCACGTACAGTGCAACTTGGGAATTGAAACCACTAAGAATGACAACATACCAGTTGACTATGATACAACGTGCACAAGCCAACAATACGGCCATCCAACCACCCCATATAATTAGAAATAACAGCCATTAAATACTTAAATATTGGACATACAGCCATGAGATACTTAAATTTTATCTATAATATTATGGGATGGATACTTACATTTTATCTATATTATTGGATATAACATTTTATCTATAATATTATTGGATATAATCTTGGAAATAACAACCATAATTAAGGTGGAGAGGGAAGAGCTATGGTACAATTATATTGAAACCAGGTACCACGAACATGTATGTTTAGTATTCTACTTACAATAATGTTATTGTTCAGGTATTTTAACTGGATCAAACACAATCTATTAAACCTATATATATGGATCTAACCTAACATATATCATATGATCATTAATTTATCAATGTTTCAATTTAATCTTACCTGGAATTAGAATTAAGAGGTGGAGGAAGTGGATCATCTTTATGTTCTTTATAATATCTGATTTGCACATACATGGTAAATAAATCTATAAGGTTATGTATAACCTCACCATGAGAATGATATTCCCTATAAGGAAACATGCTTAATGAATGACGTCTGTTTTTTTTTTATCCTGTATCACCGTTGAGATAAGTTATCCGTATCGTTAGAAGATTCCTGCTGATTAAATAATCAATTCTCTACTAATTACCATCACGATTCTGTAGATCTGAGAAAGTATCAATTGTTTGTAACCTATCTCTCTTGTTTCTCTTCCAAGATCTTCTCCAATAACTATTGGCTACAAGAGTTTGTTTATTGTCACAATATATCAAATATGTAAATTAACCCAGCTGTATGTGTCCAATATTGGCAGATTTGATAATGATATAACAAAACAAAAATAGAGTTTAGAAGAATTTAATTAACACATTCTCTCATATTTCCTGGGCTACTGAGCACTATAGATGCCAAGACATAATTAATAGAGCGATTACACAGTCTCACGCACATATATATTCAACTCATAGACCTGTGCTGACACAACACACAAATATCAAATATCAGATTCCACATAAGAAAAAAAAGCATTAACCATCCTTTTGGTTTTAGTCTCATCTATAAACAATTCAGAAATAGCAATGTGAAACTTCAGCCTGATTTATAAAAAACATATAATTCATTTCATTAAGTTGAAAAAAATTTAATATTCCAAACGATTTGTTCCAAACAATGGCGAAACACAACTGTACTTTTATCGGAGTTAATAGAATAAAAAGTGATTCCTGATCCTCACCAGTACTTCTGACTTCAAAGAAGTGTTAATACCACACTCTGACAGTAATGCCACTTGTACGCTCTATTGATAACTATTAATAAACCAAAGCGTGAATAGAAAAATCCATGGCCATTGATTGAATACTAAAAAAAAAATTTATATTTTCCACCATGGATTGAAACTTTTTATCCAATCAGAAAAGGATGAAGCAGAGAAAGGGAGAGTAAGCACTAATTGTAATGGAGATAAATTCGAGTATTTGTCAAATATGTCCTCCATAATCATCCGTCAGATCAAGATACAGACAAAAATAGATCAGGAAAGGATTTGGTAAACGACAATCGTTTCCAATGTCCATCCTTTTTTTATTATAAATGGTTTCCAAGACGAAGAGATAGATGATTAGTTAAAACTTATCAATCTCGATGTCTGACTTACATTGCAAACTTCCAATGAATACTAATGTCATTTTGTCTTGTTGTCTGTTGCTTGTAGCTAGGCGGAAAATACACCAGACGGAATATCAGATAAGAACGCTTCTATTGACAGTGTTAGTTGAGATGAGGCAATTTGACTAAATATGCATTTTGTGTGTGATGTGTAATAGTCCTCTATACATCACATTGATTTATTGAATGCCGGGTAATTCTAAATGCTCAATTCTATATAATTATAACAGTTTTCCTACTTCAGACATTCACACAGATTACCAAAACGCAGGTTTCAAAAGACATTTATATAATGTTGACTTTAATGTTCTTGTCAGAGATATACAAGGTTCGTTCCGTCAACACAGACTTAACCACTTATAATAATAAACGCAATATTCTCCTGCGCTGAAGATCATTAAAATACAAGTTACTTGTTATTACTAGCTTTATAAATAGTTAAATCTTTTTTATTTTTATCTCTGCCTTTGAAATTTGATGGATTACGCAAATAACTTCTCCAGTTTGTTGAAAATTCTTTTTTTTTTGTACATTCAATCGTTAGAACAGTTTGAAAACCGATTTATTTGTAACTGAACTTTAAACTTTCAAGCCAAATAAAACATGACAAATTGAAAGTGATTTAATTAAACCCATAAATACAATTATTTTTATACATTTTTCAGGAAATTTTGACATTATATTGATTTAAAGACATTATTTAAAGACATGCGGTACACATAATACACAGGCAGAATGAAATTCATATTGAGAGAAGGTGTGCCAGATTTGTGAACCAAAATGAGATTAAGAGTCTTGCCCTTGGAAACATTTTTATCTAAATTATGGAAAATATCATTGTGATGGAGATCTCAGCAGTTATTTTTTTTAAAGATATTTGATTAAATTAATATATCTGCATCCTTAGCAAATCCTAGGGAGAGTAGGCCTGAATTCAAAAAACCAAAATCATACATCTGAGACAAAAAAAAAATGCTTACTGATACATTCAGATATAATATAATATTGCTTTTTTAAATCAGCCCAAGTTTACTTAAATAATTACAATTCTCAATAGAAGAACTGTTGACAGATCGTCAATATTTGATCAAACAGAAAACAATGGGCAGGTAGTATGTACCATTACCTTGGTGGGGGTTGGGATGGGCTAATGGTCTAGAGTGACACGCTTCGACCTGTAGCTTGCCGGTCACCTCTGGCTTGCGGCTGTGTTTCGAGCCCTCGTGTAAGCGTTTGTGGCATGGAGATAGGGATGCCTTCTCACCTCGTGGGTTTCCTCCGGGCACTCCGGTTTCCTCCACTAATAAAGACCCCTACGCGCAAGCGAATTATTGAAATAAAATAAAAACCATGTTAGTCCCGCAATGACCTATATGAGTCGATTGGACGTCAAACCCCATTTCACTCTCTCTCTCATTATTTAGGTCAGCAAAAATTCTTGTGAAATTTGTGCAAAGACATGATTATAAGTTCATGACATACATGTACACAATGTTACTATTTGGTACCTAAAAAATCTGGATTGGAATGAAATATGACAGTGTTCAATTTCTTGTCAACAAAGGGCTCCTTTTATTTCAAGACTAACATATGTTAATTTTCACTTCTATGGTTAAGTAAAGTAAGAGAGAATTTTGCATGGACAGTGGCATTTACAATGTAGTGTAGATTGAAAGGTACCCGATTTTTCTTGGCCAAAACAATTCCACACCACTTATCTGTTGTATACCGCCCCCTTTCTAATTCTCTTTTTTTTATAATAAATATGTAAATGATAATAAGGGGACATCTCTGGCCATTACTGGTTGGGCTTCCGATACTTGAGCTTTTGAGGGAATGAATCTATTCTTCCTGTTCAATTAAATATAATAGGTACAGCAGCTTGACAGTCCTTTGTTTAATCTGGGATCTTCCCTAAAACTTTGGACAGTGATTTAAATTTAAGGTATCAAAAAAGGTGAAAGTATTGTTCGTTATCAAACAGTATTGGTTACTTTGTCAAACAGTTAAGCAATATTCTACTATGCATTCGTTAATTGAGCATAATAAAATCATGAGTCATGAACTGTTATGTAAACATTTTTGATCCAATTTGGAGCTCTGTTTAAAGCATAATGATATTGTTATGCAGTTAACTCTCGGTTGTTAATCGGATCATTGACCAGACATAATTCAGCAGTGTTAAGTACGATTAGGTCTAATCCCACAAAACACTGGGAGAAAATATGCATGTCCTCTGGTCAAAGGAACCTCAAAACAATAATATATCTATAATGATCCGAATGAGAATATAGGTTAGATTGTATTGTATATCATGTTATTTTGACTGAACATGAAGGGGTTTTCAACTGTTTACTGTGCCCAAAAAACTGACAATCCAGCTGATAATCCAATCCAGCATGTATATAAATTTATTTAAAGATACATTAGTTAAAAGTTTATTCAATAAAGAGTTGGTCGCTCTTGTTATAATGATTTAATAATAAATGATAAAAATAGTGAATATTGAAAATTTCAGTTAAATTAATTCATTTTGAGCCAAATTATTACTGCTAGTAGTTTTGACCAGGTGTGTGCATAATGGTAACCAAGGCACTGGTATATTCGCGACTTAGTCTCGCTTTCCCAATTTAAAATTAAATGGCAAACCGTTCTGATCTTGTTAAAATCTTGAGTATCAGAGGCCATAGAGAGTGGATTATGGTCTTAATTTGATAATAAATGTCTATTTAATATTTTATATAACATTTCAGGCCTAAGGAAAGACATGCAACAGGCACGTAACACTATTAACATTAATGAATACTTAAGTCAATATCTAGAATATTTTGTACATCAAATGAATATCCAATTATTTCAAATTAACAGCAGAAAATAACCTACAGACTTATATTGCTACAACTTTTATAAAGTCAGTTTAGTAAACAGACCCTGTAACTTTAATATGTACATTGTAAAGTTTATTAGAGAGAGAGAAATGGGGTTTAACTTCTATCTGACAAAAACTCAGTCATTTTGGGACTAACATATGGTTCAACTTTATTTCACTAATTTACTTGCGCGTTGGGGTCTTTTGCAGAGGAAGGAAACTGGAGGAACTAAGAAAACACACAAGGTTGGACAGGCGAAAATTTATAAGAAATCCAGCATACAGACAGTTTAAATCTAATCACATCCTTTGGATCCAACACTTTTAACTAATGAAATGCTTTAACTACCGGTCTATCCTGTTATTTTCACATATAAAAACTAATGATATTATTATATAGATTTGAGAGAAAAATGTTACAGATGTCAGGTGCACCAGGTTGTTGTTTTAGGAAATGAGAAAAGAATGGGGTTTGCTGTACATTTTAAGACAAAGAAATATGAAATGAGAAACAGCAAGAACAGTGACATTGCCTTTCAAAGCATCTGTTAAACTTTAAAGATAGGTTGCCAGACAATGAAACATATGCCCACAGCAGCTAAATCGTCCGGGCAGTCAACAAGAGCATATTTTTATTTTTTTCAGAAATGAAACATTTATAATACACTAAAATCTGATTAAGAGTAACGACTCATTAAGAAATAATCAGATAATCATTAGAATTTCATTGGTTTTGATAAAGTTCTGCCCCATGCTAACGTTTAGTATACGAAACATTTAATATCATGCATTTCTGTTCAGTTATTAAAATTCATTCAAAATCAATAAACTTGTTCGACTCAAGGCCTTAAATTCTGTGTATCAATCTGAAGTCAATCAGATGATAAGTTTGGCCTCTAGAGCATCACAAGGGAGATAACTCTGACAATAATTATCAGATATTCGAAAATCAATAGACTTCTTCGTCTTATGACCGTAAACACTGTGTATAAATTTAAAGTCAATCGGATATTAGAGCGACCACAAGATTTTTTAATGTGATCAAGGGCCATAACTCTGGCAGTAATTATCAGAATTAGCTGAAAATCAATAGGATTCTTTGTCTCATGACCTTAAACACTGTGTATACTATAAATTCAAAGTTAGTTGGATATTAACTTTGGCCTCTAGAGTGTCCACAAAATTTTTTGAGGTGATCAAGGGCCATAACTCTGGCAGTAATTATTGGAATTCACTGAAAATCTATAAGTTTCTTTGTCTCACAACCTTAAACACTGTTTATAAGTTCAAAGTATAGCGGATATTAACTTTGGCCACTACAGCGTCCAGATGCAATTGTCGAAGCCTGACGGCCGGCGGGTGCGATGACAATATACGACCACATTTCAATGTGGGCATCTAAAAACACACCAATGTGTAGTAAACAGCTGGACATTGATTTTTTTCATCTGATCATTATCAACCAACCAGACACCATCTTCCAAAATTAGAGGGAAACTGGAAAAATCCTTAAGACAACAGGAATTGAATCTGGGACATGCCAGTCTCCTAACAAATCGACTACAACAGCCCCTTGATAATGTACCTTTATCCAGTTCATTAACCAATATCATTACATACTATTTCATTTTAGTAGATATACCCTACCTGTATTGCACAGCTAGATCAATATTCATAATATCTAGTTTTCATTAGTCGACTCACTCATTGCCACATGATCAACAACACCTGGTATTTCCCTAATATTATTTGACATTTTTACCTTTACCTGGTCAGGATTTATCAGTTAAAATTTCCTTACCTCTTAAACTCAATCATATAAGAGGTCACAGGCCATCCACCATTGTTACCAACAAATAAACTACAAGATTTAACAACACTTTATCATTGCAAGTGTCCTATAACTAAAGGTCAAATACATAATAAAACTATGTACATGTACTGAGGCTGAAAATCCCTTCTGTTCAACAGTACATTGTATGATTAATTAAAAAATTCAGACAAGTAATAACTATACACAGTGGAATAGCCTTTTTAGATAAGCCATATGTCGTCAGTGCCAGCTTCAAGCCGTAACAAAACTTTCTAGGTAATAATCAGGGGGGAAAAATCAATAGAATTATTATCAAAACATCGGTCACCATCTGATGATTATTAATTATAACTAAAGAATTAAAGATACATTCCCCTGAAAGTATTCATAGGGTAGTTATTTCCAATAAAAGTATGGCAAATTTGTATAAGCTTTTGGAAAGTAGGGACAACCATTCTGTCAAGAAAAATACTGAATTCACCACCAAAACACCAATGAGACACGCAGAGGACAAAAATGTAAGGGTATCATTAACTGGCAACATGTTGGTTTGTAATCTGCTTGAGTGACATAGGTAGCGCTTGGTATGTGTTGATCGAATACCTAGTGATTGTCAGAACAGTCAGAAACTTAAATGTACAACTGATACTGCGATGAAACAGCGAAAAAAGAAGTCTAATCACAGATATTACTAATGAGTAAATATTTATTGTAAATGGACAGCGAGTAATGACAAAAACAAAATAAAAATTGACCATTCCTCAATCACATCATGTGACAACCAAAGATACTTAAAATAGATTTTTGAGGCTTCTGGCAGTTCAAAGCAATTAAAATGTTTTAAACTTCTGATAGATAAATTCATTTGAATATGTTTTTATCCAAATATATTATAAAATCACACAATTTGTAGAAAAGATGGCATCTTTAACATAAACCATCAATAGAAAAACAAGTAGATTCCCATGGGAATAAACTTTAATTCAGTTGCTCATTATCAGAATATCAGCAAATTACCAACAATTTTCACGGTTTCAATATGGAAAAGAGGGAAAACATATTTTAATTGTGATGGCCTCTCACTAAATAAATTCATATGCTTCGTTAAATAATTAGTAAATAATTATAATCTGCAAAATGGATAAACTATTTAGCAGGAATAATTTTTTTTATATGCACATGATGTGGATGTATATATTGTCATTCCACAAATTCTTGAAAATACTTTACAGGTCAGAGCTCATTAAATTACATGGATGTAGGTACATGTATATATAAGTAATCACATGAAAATCTATGCAGACTGTGATTAGTGCCACTCTATTTGGCATATGGATGCGACTTCAGAAAATGGTCTCTAAACCTTTACATGTATCCGACTTCATGGCAATTTAACTATTAGTACATGTGTCTTATTCTATAACTAGTATAACATATACATGTACATGTAACTATCACCATACCATATTATGAGAAATGAAATGAAATGAAATGGGGTTGAACGTCCTACTTTCAGCACCTAACCTAGGCTAATGAAGATGGGCATACGCCATACAATGTGCAATGAGGGAAATTTTTGCCCGGGCAACGGTAAAACAGCCTACTCTTATATTGAATTCCAACTGCCAATGGATCTTTTACACGCACACCAATATGTACACAGGACCTAATTTTTTAATCCCATCCGAATGACTAAACAGCTGTTGTCAGGCCTTCAGTCCTGCATCACTGACCAAGCGAGCCAGCGTCTTACCCACTTAGCCATGTGATCCCCTCATCATGATGAGGATATGCCATCCTGTGTGCTACATGTACAACATTACCCAAAGAGCAGTTGTTTTTTTTTTATAAACAATACTTTATTCAGAATATCTGAATCAGATGAAAATTGTGGAATAATGGACAGACAGGGGTGACAGCATATAATAATAGATAATGGAAAGGGGGCATGTTTAAAGTCTGTCAAATTACTTTATTCTGAAAGTCAAAGGAGTTATCCTATCAAAGGATATAAATAATCTCAGTGCTATTAATTAGTAAATCTGTAGCACTGAGGTGTATTTAATATGGATGGTACAGTATGGAATGACATTTCATTATGTTACGACTATAAATAAATTGCCCCTCATCTTTTATTGTATAATTCTGAAAAATCTTCTTTAGCCCCAAGTTCAACAGCGAATCAAGTTCAAATTATTACTGTTTACTTTCAAGGCACTATATGATCAATCATCAAAATATATCAAAGATCTGATCACTCCATACAGTGTATAAATCCATAAAAACTCTTAAGATCCACAGATAAACAATTTCTGCATCAGTGAATCTTGAAATAGCAAAAAGATCTTTCTCATTCATTCTCTTATGGAATTCATTGCCTTACAACATAAGAACCATTGACTCCTTAAATGCATTTAAATCTCAGCTAAAGACGTTCGGGTTTATTAAGAACAACATGAAAAGTGCAATAGAAACTTTGCTTTAGTATTATGGCGCTGCTAAAGGCATTATTAATATAATTATTATTCATTGAATTGAATTCATAGTCTGTATATACTTTTGCTGCTATTACGTAATTGTCAGGAAAAATTTAGACTATTCTGCACACAAGAAATTAGAAAACAGAAATGCTATAACAAAACCTGAACAATGCAACAATAAAATGAAATCATGTTTAACATCCTACAGATCTGCACCGACTGGACTAATATACGTGTATATGTAGACAGCCATATGCAATAAAGTGTGCTAAGAGTGTGAAATTTTGCTCAGACAGTGGCACTACAGCCTAGTCTTATATCGAATTCAAGATGCCAAGGGAACGTGTACATGTACGTGTACCTGCATGCCAATTAGAATACCAGATCTCAATATTATGTAGCAGCAAGTATGATTGTTGGTGCAACAGGGAATGCCTGGATAGTTGGCGAGAAATTCCATTTGGCTCCACATGATAGAGGTGTATGGATTATCGGTACATGCCTAGTGTTAGGGGTTCAATTCCCAACAGGAATATCTAATTACATACACAAACTAGAGCTGCAATGATTTAGTTCGGTGCACCGATAACCGACACTAGCAGTCTCCGTTCGATCCACGATCTACAACGTTCATATTTCGATTCGGTTCAATTGCAAATTAAATTTCAAATTTAAACAACGTACACCTTACCATATGAAAAAAAATGAAAGACCTGTAGCAATTAAGTCCACTTAAAATTTAATAAAACTTTGTTTTTACGTAACTTTTAATTTACGTTATTTAACAGAACACGAATGTCACTAGAAAACAACTAAAACAGAGTGACCTCCCTTTAAAACAATTTCCGTATGCTGACGAAAGTTAATTTATTTAAAATTGGTGACATACCGAATGTTCATTGGATGTTAATTTAGGTCAATAGCTTTGGTAATCGATAAATAAATTCTAAAACGATCTCATTAGCTGATAAGTCCGGTCATTATCTTCGGATATTTTCGTGTTTAGCGATTATTACCCGCAGTCAAGCAAACACTGGAAGGTCAAATTATGGCAGACCACCTGGTCATTTGAAATCTAAAGTTTGGAATCATTTTTGTGTAAGAAAAAACTCTTTGAGTAGTGATAATGTTGACATATTTTGACTGTAAATTTAAATACATGTATTACAAAAGTGAAATATTTCCACAGTTAACAATGTTAACATACTACATGTACATGTTCAAGAGAATTTTAGTCTTGTGTTTTTATTGTTTTTTATGAATTATATACAGGAGAAATTACTGGTTATTGTAGCTGATAATCGAATCGAAAATAATCAAATCAAATGGTTAAAATCGATAATCGAACCGAATCGAGGTAGTTGTGAATCGTTGCAGCCCTAACACAAACGCACCAGTAACTTACCTCATAACCCACACAGGTTCCTCCTCTGGATCACTAGAATATTTAGATGTCTGTAAAGCTACACCTTTACTTTGTTGTATGGCAGTTTTAATATCAGCTATGGCACTGTCTAAAGCTTCTCGTTTAGCTTTTAAATCGGTCATTATAGCCTGAGCATCAATTTCTTTTGGCTTCTCCACCTTAAAGTACAAATTATTATTTATTTCATGTTGTCATTACTACACGTATCTATGACAACAATTAAACCAGCCTAAATTTACTAAAATCATTAATCGGTGGAACAGAAGAGAAGAAAGAGAAAGATATGGGGTTTAACTTGACGCAAGATCAAGAAACCGTGGGACCTTGAGAAAACTCAAGACACTGGGCAGGGTTTAATATCCACTCAACACAAACTAACCATCTTTGGGACATGGTGCCATTTAATTTCAATAAATTGCTGCTGTACAAGGGTCTTCTTTAGCAGTGAGAGAAAACAGTAGGTCCTGGAAACAACCCACAAGGTTGAACAGGCAATCCTTCTCCTTGTCCCAAACAAGCTTGGGACCAAAACCATAATATTTGACTCTTAGGATATGTGATATTCTGGGAATAGGCAAGTGGCTTATTTCTTAAAGAGCAATTTCAGTGTGAAGGGATAACAATCCATGTATGATTATGATAGCAACCACCCTTTTAAAGTTTTAGTATGGTAGTCATAAATGCAGAGTTTAACCATGTGCGTATACATGTAGCTGTTCTTCCAGTCTGCATCATCACCGACGGTCCATGCAAAGATTCTGGCAATATTTTGAAAATAATTAACTATTAATTTTTATCAATATACAGACAAAATCAGTCTATACAACAACAAGACTGAGTTTTGATCAATTCTAAGAAATATATTTTGCTTGCATTTTTTGACACGTATCCTATTCTAACGCATATAGTGGTATTTACAGACATCATCTTTCTCTAAGACACAGAGCACAGTGGAAACCCCTTCAATGAGCCCCCCGCATATTCAACCATATCTTAAAAGAATGTAGCAACCATATCTTAAAAGAATGTAGCAAAACAGTATAACACTATCAAGACAAATTTACACAACTTGACCGCAAAACTGATCCTAATATCAGGTTTTTCCTTTATCAAATTGTGCTAAAGAGTGAACAATATATACAATGTACACCTACAAAAAAGATACACCTACCTCATTTGAACTTTTTACTCCGTTTTTCTGTTTTTGTTTTAAAAGAGCAGCTGGTGTAGATGAATCAATGTTATTAGCATCTTCATAATCACTAGCTTGACTACTAGATAAACCATCTTCAACTGTTGGCATACCACGTTCACCATCAGACATAACACTCTCTATTTCCACACTATCACACTCAGTATTTTCAGGAGACAAGGTAAAACTCTTTTTATCCTCCCCCATTCCCCCATCTAATCCATTTAAAGGTATTTCTATTAATGAATCTTCATTCACGTGACCCTGAAATGCTTTATGATCTAAGTCCTGTAATATTTTTTGCTGAAGAATTTTTTCTGGCGATGTTTCTCGAGAACTCTCCAATGAGCCTGTATCTTGACTGTTGCGTTTAATATTGAGCGAGTCATTTGAACTTGAATAAGCCAGTCTCATACCAACATAAGAATTACCTTGTTGCACCCTGGCATACTTGACATAATCATATTCATTTTCAATGTCCATTGGTCTACGTTGTTGACTCAATAGCTGTGAAACTCCATTCTCCACACGACGACATTCTATTTCCATGCCAGGTAATTCTTCAGGTTCATCAGTGGGAATTTCTGTCATAACTTTCTGTTCTGGCAGTTCTGTTTCTCTTTCAGAACTTGAACCTTCTCGTTCATTACTAGTCTCTGAATCACAAACTCTTCTAGCGAGCCCTGGAGACTGTTTTCGAATTTTGGGCTTGGCCCCCTGCGCACTGTAGGTCAGATCTTCTAAATCTTTTTCATAACTTTTAATTTCACCAACAGTAGGAATGTTGTTTCTGATTTCCAAACTATTCCGTTTTTTGATTATCTCTTTTGGTTCACTTTTGTCTTTACCAGTCACATGTTCATTTTTTTTCCTAAGAGATACACTATTTGAGGTCTCTTTACTATCAAAGTTTTGCTCTGAACTGGAAGTTTGTGAATTATTTTTATCCGGTGATGAAGATTTGTCTTTGGTTTCCTTAGGATCTTGAATTTTTCTCACTTGTGAATTATCCGATACAGTTTCTATATTAATTTCTACATCCGAAATAACTTTACTTGCTAATTTAGGTTCAGAAGGTTTCTTATATTTTTCAGATATAGGTAAGTCTGATGCTTCAAACCTTTCTATATCTTCTGAGGGAAAATAGTTATCCCCCTCATCTGGAGGGTAAGAGTCATTACTGTCCTCACTATCACGACGAGAATAAACTTGACTAGAATTTTCAGCATCTTCCAATAAATTCTGGTATGAGACGGAACTTATTTCACTTGGATGTCTTGAAGAATCTTCACCCAGATGTACTTCCATGCTAATATTGTCTGCTCCATCATCAATCATTGACTCTGTCAGAGGATCTGCTGAGGGTCCATGTTTTGGAGTCCCACCACCACATGCTCCTATATCTGGTTGTGAGTCTGTTTCATCTACACCTGAATTTTGTGTGTACCCAACATGTCCCTCCTTTACTGACATGTTGAGGTGAATTGTTGAAAGGGAGAGAACTCTTATTTTACCAGCACTGAAAAACAAATAATGCATAAATTATTTTTCATTAACACTATTTAAACATACATCATGCAAGAGCAAAATCTGCCTATTGCACGTCTTTCCTTAGGTCTGAAATGTTATAAAAAACATTATTTAGACATTAATTAACTTATCCAGACAATAATCAACTCTAGATGTCAAGGCTAGCCTGCGATATTTGATGGATTATAGTTGGATTTGCAGTAAAATTTTCCTTCGTGATTAACGATTAAATGGATAATGACTTTAGTAATGATGACAGAAGCTAAGCAGAACTTTCATTCGCTTAATAATCGGTTCATATTGGATCAATTTGACTGAAATTTTCAGCAAATTGCCTTTACATTAGCTACTTTTTAACTATCATAGTGAGAACTGCCAACTAGTTATCTAATCTCCCATAATGTATCTCTCATCTCCCATAATGTATCCTTAAAAAATTTACTCAATTTTTGTCCATTCAATTCAATCAAATGAAATATAAGACAGAATCTGAATCAGAATCTCCAAGCGTACTGACAGTTATTTCTAATCCCACAGCTGAGTTCAACTATTTCCAATTAGTGTAAAATTACTCAATTTGATTTCTTCCACAATTAAACCAACACAGTGTTAAACTTTAACTGTTATCAACCTGTGTAAACAGACACTCTTCTATAGAGACAGTATGTATATGTAGCATGACTGCAGGGCAGAGGTGACCGACCAGCCAGACCTCAACCCACAACACTCTAGACCACTAGGCCATCCCAAACACCTTGCAAAGTCAGAACGGGGACACCTTACTTTCCCCACATCTATTGTTTAGAGTCTGGGTCCACCAGCTCATGACTAATTAACCAACAAAGAGGGGGTTTAAAGTATAGCCTATAACAAGTTTGTGACACTTCAACAAAATGAATTAAATACTATTACCGGTAGTGAAAAAGATTACATGTAAAAAAGAAAAAAAATGTAATATGGATTTTTATATTATACCATTTCCAGAATTTTAATAGTATTACATCTGGACTTAACCCTGAATTTAAAATCATCTTTGCTAAATTCTGACCACCTTTAATTTACATGTACCAATGTAACCATAGCGATTGCCATTTAGGAATGAGCATTTGTGATTAACTGTGATTAAATATTAGTAGTTTATTTGTTTTTATTTCAAATTAATTACTACATCAAAACAGCTCACAATGTAAATTTATTAGTAATCTGATTAAAACAATTTTCCCCATCCAATGATAGCGGGAATTGTTCACCAGTAACGATAGTTAGTGTGAGAAGTTTACACCAGAGATCATGGGCATGGATTAGGGGTGGGGGACGCATCCCCACCCTTAGAATCGGAAGGGACGACAAATAGGTCACTGTCATCCTAGGATTTTGCACGTCAAGACAGATTTTCAGGTGTATATTCACATGAATGTCCCATTCTGAAGGCTACATATAATCTAACCACTGCCTTGGGTCTCTGCACAGTTATTGATCTTCATGATATTTTCCTCCTTACATGTAATTGTAACTTGATTGTCAATTTTTTTCATTTTGTCATCATATTACCCTTAGTTACAGCTTTTATCGAAATAACACTGGTACAGTTAACTGTTCAAAATTATTATTTTTGTTTGGTAATGAAAGGTTCCCGGGGTCTCATCAGTCCTTCACAAAAGTTATGACAAATCCAGGCCCTTGCCAGTGATACTTATTAATTAGAACAGACTATACTCCTACACCCACAGTCTAGTAGCCGCCTAATTCTTTATCAAAACAATCAAATGTGAAGTTAAACCATCCGAACACCCCTACTATGTGTCCTTAAAGGAGTTAAGTCCTTGATTGGTTAATCAGTGTTTATCTTAATCTATACACAGATTGAGTAGCAGACTGATGTAATCAATGCTACATGTACTAATACTATCTCCTAACCATATATCTTTAGTAATGATAAAAGGGGCATTCATGTACTTGTAGTAAGTAACATGTATGCTTTAGTTGTACTCCCATTACTTTGCATTAGAAAAAGGTGTGGAAAAACTTGAGTCCAAGGCCGGGTTCAATTTAGTCTAAAACCAATGAGTAGCAAATTTTTGTGACAGATTCACATTTTGGCTAATCAATTCAAAATTTGAATAGCATTTGCTCAGATTTGAGGAGCAGTAAAACGTAGCCTAATCACAAAAATTTGCTATTCTAATTTTTCGGGGTATAAGTAGATTCTTCGTTGACCGTTGTATGCCCTGCTTCAGCTTATGTGCGGATGATGAAGGTAAAAAACACTGACATCTCCAAAAAAAAAAATCAGTTAGACCTACCGTCTCTCCACGATGCCGAACGCACTTATCGTCTAAAACAAAACTACATGTACTTTAAGTTACACCATTCCAATCGAAATATTTGTAGACGTGGCTTTGCTTGTTTATTTCTTTATTTAAAACCATCCCCCTAACCGCCTTCAAAATATTATCAACCCGTGAATATGCCAGTTAAGTTAACCAATCATACTTTTCTGCGTTGTTTTATTCTATTTTTAGTAACATATTTTATAAACACTAGTGATTAAAAACGGAGTCTGCATATAATTATCTTCTAGTTATCGGATATGTCAATAATGCATCGGTTTTTCAAATAATTGTAATAGACAGAGAGAGAAATGGAGTTTAAAGTTCATTCAACAAAAACAATGTTGTTTTGAACAAACTTATTTACATGTACATATATTTATTATATATCTAAATTTTCCATTACTCATTATATGACCATTACAAAAGAAATGTAATGATAACTGACAACATTCCATTACCACTACCCCAGCCCTGGAATTTGGTGGGGGTTTTTTATCAATAAAAGACTCCCAAAAGTTAAAACAGAAGATCGTGTTCCTTGTCACCTAACAGAAAGGAATCAAGAATATGATTTATGCATGTTCTTGTTACCACTTTAAAACTATTATCTCAGTTAATTTAGACCATAGTATTTTCTTGTAAGCTTACATAAAAGACTTGTGAGTAAACAATGGATGAACAATATAATAATGACAGAGAAACGTGATGGAATATGAACATGTACATGTGGGTAAACTAGTATAGCATACATGTACTTGTATAAATAAATTATAAATGACCCAAATTAATACATATTTATGTCAATTAAATGTATTATTAATGTTATTATCTATAATTACTGTGATTATCACAATACATGTATTATATATTCCGGTGTGAGTTCATGCTGAAATATTATACCAATTTAAGAACTACCATACATGTAGATGTATTTGAGAGACTGCAAATATCTAATTACTGTAATTAGCCATAACACATGTATTATATATTCCTGTGTGACCTCTTCCAATAGATCAAGTCTTTACTTGCAGCAAAGGAGCGGCTTATTTAAAGTATTTTGATTGCATCAAAACAAAATAAAACAAAATTAACCAGATCCATTCATTCAAACCACTTTGTTTCATCATTAGTGGGGGCAATAATGATTGATACATACATGTACATACACAATCTCATTTGATTGTTACTACTTTCTAGGCCATAATTCATTTTTGAACTTGATTGAAGACCAATAATTGTCTATACACACAGCAGCCAGCATGTTATACTGTACAGTATGTGTAGCAGACGATATGTTCTATAGCAAAAGAAAATTAATAAACAGGTACAGTCTGTCGTTCATTGTTAAAATATTATTTCTTTGTTGTCATTAAAGACATTAAAGTTAAATTTCAAACATTGCTAGTATCTTAAAGATTTGGAATAATAAAATAAGAATTTTGTTCCTGAGATGGAAGAAATCTTTAACAGACATTGTTGTGAATATTCACAAACATTAGATGTAAAAATAATAATTACTGTGATTACATGTACCATAATATGTATTTCTCATGACAGATATCATGTTTACAAATGATTTTAAAGGGCATTATGGAATCAATCAGTATGAAACATCTAACTTTATCACTATCACAAGTCCACAACAGTCTAATTACTTCAGGTAGACTGTTGTTGTGCTGACAGCCAGCTACACTACATGTCAGAAAATGGCTCCACAAGGGAAATTTATAGAAGCTACATTTTCATTAGAATAAATACATAAAAATATTAAAAAGAAATGTTTTGTAATGTAATTACCAGTATGTTATGTAAATAAATAATAGATGATGTCTGACCTATTGAATAGTGCAGTTCCATGTATCATGTCATGATCGTATTGGGCATAAAATAAAATTATTTTTGAACAGATTACATAGCCACTTGGAAATCACGTCATTTCCGTATAACCATACAATGCATCGAAAACTGAGAGAACGAAGCGTTATTGCAAAATTCATCGATACACATCGGTGTACGGTGCAGCGCGATACTCCTAGCAATATTTCATTTTCACCAATCAGATGCCTCATTACAACCCTTGTAGGCTCCCCTACACCCCATTCTTTCTCCGGAAAAAGGCCATGAAAAATTGACGAAGATATTTGCTTTTCTCAAATTTTTTTACATTTTCCCTGATAAAAAGCACCAAAAACAACAACACAGGATTGATGCACATCGCTGAAAAGGTCGGCACAGTTACTTAAGACTCTATAGCTTAAATATGCCCAATTTGTTTGGATATTCAATGCCGCACATCACCCAATTTATTCCACCGTGTAGCTCCCTCTGTCAATTGAAAGTTGCCTTACGAGCAATACTCTTTGCGATTCAAGCTCGAAAATATCACACATTGTCCATATTTTCCTTAGAATAGTAATTGTTTGAGGAAGATAATTAATTTAGTTTATGAATTGTTGGATTAAATGATGATTTAGGTGAGACAACAAGCTTATATCGATCTGTTTTTGATTTGAAGTAGGAAAGCGTCTGCTCAACACCGACGATGACATGAGGTCACGTGACCGATATTGCCGCTTCTGATTGGTCCTTCTGATCACAAGTCCTCTTCTGCCCAATGTTGTTTACCATCATAATTTTTCACGTTGTTTCAACAGATTTCTGTTTCTTTAATTCACCGTTAATTAGACTCCACAAAATGCTGTAGCTCGGGCAAAAGTGAACCAAATGTGACCAATTAGGTGCCGTTTTGAAGGTATTTCAAAGCTCTACCCAGTCATGGCATTTAGAACCTTATTTAATTAAGTTGAAAAAAATGTCCATGTGCCTAGATCATTACACATGAGTAATACAATTAATACAAACAGTGTCAGTGACTAAGATTTGCATATATTATGTTCTGTTATTTCAAAGAATGCAAATAGGACCGAAGTTAACGACATATACTACATTTGCAACATTATCCTCTTTTGTTTGAGTCAGTTTGACTGAATAGTAACAGCTAAGTCTAACACTGACTGACTTAGACTCAGGCACCTGTGCCCTGTGGTGTGACCCTGAGTGCGAGGTCTTTTTAGATCACTTATCTTACCTTAGCTAATTCCAACTTCCAATGAGAAAGTTAATATTTGATAAAAATCAGAAAAAAATCAAACCTATAAATTCTTTCAATTCAAATCTTCGCTATTATTCTGCATTTGACACCATGCTTGAAAAACAAACGGTTTTCTAACAATAAACAGTTGCATATGTCAGCGAATCTCTTCTTTTTGGTCAATGACAGACATGTTAATATGACTATGTATTTCCGGTTAGTTTCGTATTCATTATGATAATTTACGCAATTTTATTTTACATTTTATTTCTCGTCAAAACAAAACTATATACAACATTTCAATATTCTCTTCTCTTTTATTTCCAGCATAATTTCGAGTTAACAGTTTCAAAATATTTATATTTCATATTATATCCGAAACGTGGCAAACTTTCATAATTCCGTCCACGTGACTTGATTAAGCCAACGCTCGATCTTTTTCAACGGGTCCATCGATAAGGCAACATACAAGAAATATTAGAGTTGCCAATCGACTAAAAATCCAAAATGGTGAGTGTCATCGTATATTTCTGATAATGGTTATTTGTAATAAAATGGTTTCTGACTAGGACTGTTTTGTTTTCGTGGTGATTTGAACTGTTACAGTACCGTTATAAATTACTCGCAATTTCACCAACCCTTGAAATACATATGGCACGTATGGCCATACGTCACGAGACCGTTGACCGTACCATCGATTTTAACTAGTCTAAAACGCAATTTATTTTCCTGAAAATTTATTAATTTAAATTAGTTATGACAAATTAAGAAACTATTTTTAGACTGAAGATTTTGACCAACTTCTAGATCAATTATGAATTTTATTTTCGTTTGTGGACGGAAACAGATTTATTTTTATTGTCACTTAGAGTTTTAGTCACTCTAAGTAACGTAAATGTTTCGGCTCTGTCCTCCACTACGTTACTACTCGCCCTAGACAACTAGTATGAAAATAAGGCTTTTCCCTCATCTCCGTTCTAAGACTATTTTGGAATCCTTACCGTCTATTTTTCACCGTGATTCTGCTTTAATCGCCAAAAAGAATCATTTCTTGTCACATCCGACACAAATTTATAAAAATCCAACACTATTTTCATGTAGAATTATATACAAATAGATAAACAACTTTCATTTAAATGCAGCCGCCATTTTCAATCAACTGCTCAGCCACTATTCCAATTTTCAATCAATTTTGATTCTATCATAAATACTAATGTTATTTCTGAAATTTTTGAAAAAAAAATTGCAGCAAAAAATTCCTGATGTATTGATGCATAGAATTTTACTTGATTTTCAAGTAAAAGACATATAATTCACAATCATAAAAACATTAGCGGTGAGCTGTCAACAAAGCTATTTTCAACAATATTTTATTGTCAAGTTCAATATTGCTGATAAAATTAAACAAGACGATCAAGCAGTGTTAATCTTATATTAGCTGTCTCAACAATCGCTGATCATTTAAATAAAACAGAAGACAACTATCAACTTTAAATACGTAATAAGACAGCTGTTAATAATATTATTTCTCACAAAATTTTCCACAGTCTGACATGTCGCCAGACCAAGACTTAAAGTCGTAGAGTACGAACCGTCGTCATAGTTCGCCGTGAATGATGTGGGACCAAAATGTTGGGTTAACCAAATATTTATCCAAGACCATGTAGGTAGATGTTACTGCTGTAATATGTTCAAATACATTACATCAATCAAACCGTCGGTTATTGATGACAAAAGTCAGCAAAGTTTGCTAATTGCATTTAAAAACACTTGAGCTTGGTTCGGCTGTTCAGACTTCCAAGCTGAAGATGGTGCAAAGGTACATGTATATGTAGTCCGTAGGTATATTTTTTGTCACCTGCATTCACCGTCAATCTGTATAACGAAACTTGCTGTATGTTTTAAATTTATTTTTACCAGGTGAATTTTACGGTGGACCAGATCCGTCAGATCATGGACAAAAAAATGAACATAAGAAACATGTCTGTGATTGCTCACGTGGATCATGGTAAATCAACGTTGACCGATTCCTTAGTGAGCAAAGCTGGTATTATTGCTGGATCCAGGGCTGGTGAAACAAGATTCACAGATACAAGGAAAGATGAACAAGAACGTTGCATTACCATTAAATCAACGTAAGTACCATCGTAGTGCACAATTTAAGAAAATATATAATCTGTAATACTTTAGCTTACTTGAGAACCCCATGATCTGCCGTATAGATACCTAATGTCAAGCAGTAGATTTGAGGGATCATGTAGGTGTAAGCTTAAAGATTTTCCAGAAAGGCCGTACCACTAACTGGGTCAATGTTGAGACTAAATTGTGAATAAATGTTACTGTTTGATTCTTTTTGATATTATTTTGTGTATTGCCCAATGTTTTTAACTCATTCGGTACAGGTTACGAGTGGAAGCGACATAATTAGTCACTGAGCCTAACCGACTTGCCTCGCCAGGTGTTGACCTAGTGTCAGACTCCCGCACAATGCTTGGTGACGACATCTTTGGTTTACTGTTTTATTGTTCGATAAAGTTATTAAAAAATTGTCGTTTGGATTTCCAAAAGTAGTTATCTGGTAAACAGATAGTTTGAACTAATTATCGGAATCCTAAAATGTATACGTCACAACAACGGTTTAGGTGTTATATAAGTTCGCGAACTCACAAGAAAATTTGTTCATATCAGGTAGCCATTTTGGACGGTCGACTGCTTTGATGTACTGTTTAATTGACCACTTAAGTTATAAAACAAAGTCGCTTGACATTCCAAAAGTTGTAATTCCTTAAAACAATAGCTTCAACTAATGAATGGTATCATAAAATGTCTAGGACACCAACAAGGTGTTAAAAGGTCGTAAACTCACAAAAAAAACTTTCCCAGCAACGACTGTTGTCAGCCTCTTTCATGTACGTTTTCAGCGATTTCCAATAATTACTACCAGAGTTATGGCCCTTGATCACTTCAAAAAATCCTGTGAACGATCTGGAGGCCAAAGTTAATATCCGATTGACTTTCAATTTACACACAGTATTTTTAAATGGGACGAAGCCTATTGATTTTAGCGATTTCAAATTACTGCCAGAGTTATCTCCCATGATCTCTTCAAAAAATCTTGTGAGGCTGTAGAGGCCAAACTTATCAATCATCCAATTGACTTCAGATGGATTCATGAATGTGTCTAGTGTGAAAATTTAAATATCCTAGCATTGTAAATTAAAATTCAGTAAGAAATGCTTGCAGGAAACCAGAGTTCCCGATAACTGGTATTTTCCGGTTTTATATCAGTAAATTTTAACGTTTACCAGTAAATTATCGTCCCGGCAGTCCATGGACCGGTAAACAATGATAATGGAAAATAATAAACTTCACCAAAATCAATTGCTACTTTATTTTTCGTTTCGTGACTCATGTCAAACGTTTCGTGCTGACTTTAGCTGCCGAAATGTGGTGCTATTTATAGTAACATGAGTATGACAGTATCTTCCGTGGTGAAGGGCGCTGCACAATCAAAGTCACCATGATCTTCACAATTTGGCGCCAAAGCAGACAAATCTTTTGTACTTTTACTATTTAGGGATGTGGTGATACATGTATCAAGCGCAATCGATATATATCATTATATCTTTGTGTAGTTCCCGT
Source organism: Patella caerulea (assembly GCA_036850965.1). Classification (NCBI taxonomy): domain Eukaryota; kingdom Metazoa; phylum Mollusca; class Gastropoda; family Patellidae; genus Patella; species Patella caerulea. The sequence goes on from JAZGQO010000008.1 coordinate 30,169,123, forward strand.
GTGTAGTGTACCAGCGGAGGAAAGACGGGTATAGTTGGCAAAATTTGATATAAGTCTCGGCTATGCGTAATCATTTATCACAGCATCGTTTTTTTGGTCTGTCACCTTTAGTTTTTATTCATTCGACAATGATGGACAAATGACACAATGATCACGTGACCGCCACAATTGAAATTGCTTTAAAATAAAATTTTGATTTGTCATTGCCTTTAATGATATCGACAAAATTTATAAAATAAAGCCTTTGCCAGCATGTTGTAAAGTAAAACAGTATTTAATAAAACTTAAGCTTTAATAACTTTTTTGTCTCACATTTAGTTTTTATTCATTCGACAATGATGGACAAATGACACAATGATCACGTGACCGCCACAATTGTAATTGCTTTAAAGTAAAATTTTGATTTGTCATTGCCTTTAACGATATCGCCAAAGTAAAGCCTTTGCCAGCATGTAGTAAAGTAAAACAGTATTTAATAAAACTTAAGCTTACGTCGCTGATTCATTGACTTAATTCCAGCGACTTATAAAGTAAAGCCTTTGCCAGCATGTAGTAAAGTAAAACAGTATTTAATAAAACTTAAGCTTACGTCGTTGATTCATTGAATGTCGACCGGTGGGAGTTGTTTTTCCCTCCCCTTAGAATTGAAAATCGCTCTCCTTTACAAAGTCATTGTGGGTTTATTAACATTTATCTACCAATCACTCTCCTTAAAGCCCCAATAACACTCTTGTTGTAACTGAATAATATGTCCCAATCTTCATTCTAGTCAACAAATCGTATTATTTTAGAATATTCCAATTAAATGATGATATAAATTTCATCTTAACACACCTATTTTGAAAAATTGGAAAAATTCAACCAATTGATTTGAAAAGTCTTAACGTAAAGCTTTTCAAATGTGACTTGGATTTTAGAATATTTTTGAACCCTCTGGACAAGTAAAATAGGTTGTAATGGATAATTTACACAACAGGTTGGACACTTAAACATGTATTACTTAGAATAAGGGTATTATTTATTTTCTGAAGCTACCAAGCCAGCAAGAATGTTATTGTCCCTTTAATGTCTGATCATTCTCCTTAATTTCTAAATCACTCTCCTTAATTTCTAAAGCATTCCTCTTATCGAAAAATTTATCTACCAATCACTGTCCTTAATATCTGATCACTCTCCTTAATTTCTAAAGCATTTCTTTTAGGAGAGCCATTCTTTTCAATTTGTTGAGGGGAGCTTTTTTTGGCTCTCCTCTGAAATACAAAAAATGACTGCAGCGATGTCATGTGTCATCAGTATTCCGAGATTTCATCGAAAAATAATATATTTAATGACTGTTTCTCAGAGTATTTTCAGTGTTCTGTAAGTGGATTATATTCAATGAAGATTTAAATTGAACTAAAAACTGGTCTGTGAAACCATCAAATGTATGATCCAATTATTATTTTTACTATCTACCTGGAATTATATGGGAGCGTGAATCAAAGACACGCGAATCTCAAGATTCACAACACCATCCATGACAAGATCCACCTGGCTTATTTTCACAACTGGTTTCATTATAACGATATGTTTCAATGAAGTGTTTATTTGAATCTTTTACATGATTCACTAGCGGAAAAAAAAATCTGTTTTCACTAGACTGGTAAAAAAAAAAACGAGTTGACCAGTATTTTTTACCACTACCACGGTGTACCGATAAATTTTGAAGCTAGCGGAAACACTGGAAACTGTGCACAAACTTCAAATGCCGTTTTATTAAAACATGTTTCTGTGCCAGTCGCAACTTTTATTTTAGCAACTTTTCAAAAACTATTGTAGATATCAACTTAGAATTTTCAGACAAATTGTTTACTTGTTTCACATATACGTGTCTTGTGTGAAAATTTAAACATCCAAGCTTTATAAGTAAAAAAGTTGGTCTGGAGTGCTTTCTATCCCCTTAAAGTCTGAAAAATCTATGTATTTGTGAAGATGTCTTTGTGAAGTTTGTATTGGAATAAATTGTCTTTCAGTGCTATATCCTTATACTACGAATTGGCAGAAGAAGACAAGGTATACATCAAACAAGAAATTCATGCAGATACAGGTTTCTTGATTAATTTAATTGACTCTCCTGGGCACGTAGATTTCTCTTCTGAAGTAACCGCTGCTCTACGTGTAACTGATGGAGCTCTTGTCGTTGTGGACTGTGTGTCAGGTATTTAAAAAGTATTACAAGATCTAGGTTTGCGAGGCCGATACAATGTTCCTATCTGTATAACAATTCTAAGCTGAAAAATAAGCATGCACAAGACGTGGGTGGATGTGTGTATAGGGCATGAAATAACCTCATATATGGCAACACTAATCTGTCTGAAATTTGAAATGGTCACCTATAGGTTACAAATAATATGTATTTGAGAAATATTGTCTATACTTATTTGGCATTTCACTACCATTACCATATTATTATAGCCAAATTCAAACGTAAAGTCAAAAGATCCCTAGAACGTAATGTTTTTTTCGTTCACTGTCCTTCCATTGGGGTGGCCAACATCTCTTACATTCACAAAAAAAAGTCGTTATGATTTTTATACGAGATTTATAAAATCAATCTCCAAAGGGTTGCAAAAAAGCAAAAATGTTTCAGCTAATTTTTAATAATTTTACAAGTGGAGGAATATTTTGGTTGAAACCAAGCTTGATGGTTGAAAATGGAAGTCTGATGGCATGTTATATGATGGTACTCGATGCTTAACCTGAAGTTCATATGTTATTTCGTACACTTCTGTATAAGTTACTATATGTTTATTTGAAAAATACTCAAAACGTAAATTACCGTTATTTGAATTTATCTGTTCTAAAATTTGAAATCTTTTGTTTATTTTAGGTGTTTGTGTACAAACTGAAACAGTCTTAAGACAAGCTATTGCTGAAAGAATAAAGCCGGTTGTATTGATGAACAAGATGGATTTGGCTCTACTTACTCTACAATTGGACAAGGAAACTCTTTATCAAACCTTCCAACGTATTGTCGAAAATATCAACGTTATTGTCAACACTTATGGTGTCAACGATGGTCCTATGGGGATAATTGAGGTATGACAATTTGGAATAGGTCGTGTATTGCTGTCGCCATGTTCGTACGTACATCTGTCTGTCCACAATCTCTTGTGAACATTCTACAGACTACATTTATGATCTGATTGCTTCCAAATTTTGTTCACATTAGTGTGAAAAAAGAATCATATTGATTTTTGGTGATTTCCGATGATTACTTCCTGAGTTATAGCCCCTGTTCACTTTTAAATATCTTGTTGACGCTCTAGAGTCTAAAGTTAATATCCGATGGACTTCGAGATTTATATACCAGATGAAGAAGCCCAGTGATTTTCAACAATATGCGAGAATTAGTTATTAGGTGTCACAACTCCCATTGCTCACGTTGGAAGAAAGTCGTTTTTTCCCGATTTGTAACCTTTTTTAAACTTAACGTCACACAGTCGTTATATAATCTTTATTAATATTTAAAACGGATTTTGAAAGCCGATATCTTGCTCTTTTGTTTGGTATAATTTTTATATACCTATTATTCTTATTAATTTCATAAACGTAAGTTGAAAAACGTCAATTTCGCGTGTTTTGACGTTACGGTAAAAATTTTTGTCACGTTTTTAAACGAGGGTACCTCACTTCAAGTGCTCCGCTCAGGTCTTTATTTTTAATATTTTTTTTTCATTTTAATATTATTAGAAAGGTAATTGAACGATCTTTCGATCGGCGGGGGGTGCTTTGTTGGTTTTTCGAAATACCATGCCTTTTTTTTAAGTTGAAGGCTTCAATTCACGTAATCTTTTTTTGTGGCGATTTGCCAGGATATCACCCCCCGCCGATCGAAAGTTCGTTTTATTGTCGCTTCAATGCTATTAAAATCAACAAAATCGGAGCATTTTAAGAACCTGAGCGGAGCATTTGAAAATTGTATACAATGAGCAATTTTGTCAAAAATAAATCGCGTAGTTTTGCCTTGTTATGACGTCATTTCAACACCAAAACTAATTAATGTATTCCAAGTTCCTAAGGCTCATATTCGCGGTAAATTACGTCGAAAGGCAAATCCGATGTTAATTTATGAAGTAAGCGTTATGTTAAATGCATAAAGACTTGCCTGAAAATAAATAACATAGTTAAAATCCATTTTTTTACGTATTTCACGGAGTTGACTTTATTTACATCACATGGCTCATATTCGCGCGCTTTTATAACCACGTGACAGGATCTGAGTATCGAATGGAAATTTCCTACGAGCTACCACACGTCTCTACTTTTAACGCTAAACATATTTCAAGAATGGAAAAATTCTATAAAATTGTCGACTGTTTCAATGCCCTGAAATCATAAATTCGTTGTTTAATGAATTATCCAAGCCCAATATTAATGTATTTCTGTGCACGCGAATGGAAATGAAACCGGAAAATATCCACACAGGTATCTCCGTGTGGTCTGTACTGGCTGTAGCCGCGAGTCGGCGTGTGGACGATAATGTGGTACCTACCGTATACATAACATACGATTTCTTTCCACTTAAAAAGAGAATTGTACCCAAATAAAGTTGGATCAACAAAAGAATCAACGCCAGTTGAAATAATTTGTATGACTATTTCTGGATTTGTCGTTGGCGATTTACAACATTTTGTTTTGAGATGATTGATAGAACCGACCGACATAGATCTGAATTAAATTAGGTCAGTCATATGTCAACAATGTCGATACGGATACCCAATTTTGCAAAACTTTTTATAGATAATTTAGCATCATATTACAGTTGTCATACTAATTATTATAATTTTAATTCTTGTTTTTTAGGGGAACTAATTAACACCTCAAGTATCACATTTTTTAATCAGTTAACAATAACAAATTCTAAGAAACGACAAGCGTAATTATTAAGGTTAAGGCCTTTTAGGCCTTTATTTGATATTTATTTACATTGATTAAAATATACAACAAATAATAAAGTTGCTCAATAGGCTACATACACTGATTTGAAGGAATAATAGAAATATTCAAAAGTGAAGTAGAAACAAAAAAATCTTTGACTTGTCAACATGGTAGGTTCCAGGCCCAGGCCTAAGTTAAACACGACTATGCCATAGCCTATCATCAGTAACTGAGTAACCTACTTTTACTATTTAGTCCTTAGACTAGAGAATATTTTTCTATTGGTCAATGTTGTTATCTTCTGAGTAGAAATAATATGTAAAAGCAGAATTCTAACAATAATGTAAGCAACGAATGCTGAGAACAGTGATTATAAAACAGTTGCCCTTTCTTTAAAATTATTTGGTTGCTATGGCAACCATCGAAAATCCTTAATATTTCTCTAAAATTATACAATTCATAATATTTTATATTACATAGGCTGTAAATATGTGGTTTGGCATGGTTTGAAAATTGAATAACATTACCTTTTTGGTTTTTCATGGTGATCAAATGGTTTGAAAATTGAATAACATTGCCTTTTTGGGGGGGGGGGGTTGATTGCTATAACAACCAAATATTAAGTAATATAGAAGAGAAAAGATAAGTAATTTTTAAAATTCACTACGTTTACCAGTACGGTACACAAATTTCACTTGAAAATCTCAATTCCTTCATAATTTTTTTAAGCCTTAAATTGGGCAATTTCCAGTAGCAGAATGTTTTTCAAACGTGAACCCCATTCCAGTGTATAAAGAGATGGCATATAAATATCTTGTTATATTATTTGTTCAATCATTGCCTGACAGCTACTGACTTAAAATAATATAAAAATTAATATTAATGAGAAAATAATCGGAAAATGATGCTTTTTTAAAAAATATACAGTGGTTGCTATGGTAACCACTCAAACTCCTTAATATTTGGCTCAAACCTAAAAAATCCATATCATTTGAATTACTTAGGTTTTAAATGCTTATTTTTAAATGTGGTGATCACCTTTTAGGTTATGGTAAATAGCGTTGAAAATGGTCAAAAATTGCATTTTTTCAATTTTGGTTGCTATGACAACCAAAATTGATAATATACGGCGGATTGGAAATATGTAATTTTAAAAATTCACAAACTTTTTGACATATTCATATAATTTCACTTCCGTATCTCAATTCCTTCTTATTTTATTAATGTCCCCAAAACCCCCCAAAAATAGGCAAATGTGTGCCGCGGACAATTGTTCAAAAATGAACATAAATCCAGCTCTTGAGAAAAGGCATATAGATATTTTTATTCTTTTTTTTTCTGTTAATCTCACTTGATAGCTACTGATTTAAAAATGCATAACAACCAGGTTCAATATTTCAGATGTAACATGGATAATACCATTTTTGATGAAAAAATTGACCAAAATCACTTCGACAAAAATGGAATTTTTTAGAAAACTTATGTAATTTGCAGTTGCTGTGGAAATCGGTGTAATTATTACAGAAATGTGAAAATTGAAACATAATTAGCTTTAAAGTTGTATTTCGTGACTTTACATCTACATTTTTGATAGTTTTGATAGTAAATGAAATATTGCTTCACAAAAAACACCCAAAATGACCTTTTCAAAGTGTTGAAAAACCTTTCTTCCGCGAAAAGTCAAAAATCGCAACTTTGAACCTCAATAAAAAAAAAATTTTCAACCGATTTTGAATCTGTAAAAAGTTTTGTGAAAAGAATGATGAGATCTACTTAAAAAACTAATAAAATGAAATGTATAATCATAATCTCAAAATCACCTTTTCCACCTATAGTTATGTCACTCTATCCCTAACACTCTTCGTGAAGCACCATCTCTCGCATCATTCCAAGCACAACTAAAAACCTATCTTTTTCGCAAAGCCTACCAAATTTCATGATTTTATAATGACATGATCGGATTGTTTGTTATGATATATTAAAAATGCATGTAATGTAACGTAAAGAATGTAATGTAAGTATTGTATACATTATATGTAATGTATGTAATATATGTAACTGTACAGCCTGTTGAGATCACGTATAGATGGAATAGGCTTAAAACAATAAATATTGTCACTTTGAAATAACTTATAAACACTCATTAGAGGCTAAAGTTTATATCGGATTAACTATAGATTTATACAGTGTTTACGGTCACAAGACGGAAGATCCCCGTTTGATTTTCAACGATTTCTGATAACCCCTTGATCTTTGAAATTTCTTTGATGCTCTTGAGGCTAAAGTTTATCTGATTGACTTCGGATTTACATAGTGTTTGTAGTCGTTCAGAAGCCCAATGATTTTAGATAATTACTACCAGAGTTACAGTCCTCGAAATTAAGAATTTTCTACCACGGCACAAAAAAATGAAAAATGCCGTGGCAGAATGGTACTGCTACGGCACCACAGCATTTTTTTGTATTACAAAATCAATGCTTTTCTTAACTTTTCAAGATGAATAAAATTCATTTATTCATGCCACAAAATTTGACGCGAACGATATCCACCAGTTACTTGTGGTCGCGCGAGCTCAAAAACATTCGAACGATTTCCAGGTTACCCAAATTGAAATATCGGTTACGTTAACAAATTTCATTAACAAATTTATTCACATTTGATCAATATTTATACAGGATAACTTTGTGACACTTGTCTGAATTATTAATATTATAGCACAAACTAAATTCATTCATTCTTCATTCTTGCCATTTCATTTCTCCATCAGTCTTACCGGTACTTTGAGTTTGACAGATGACGTATTTTTGACATCCGGTATTGTTGACCAGTTGTAAGCAGGTTGATTTAAAAATACCCCAAAGCCTTAATTCTTTAAATGATTAGTACTGCCATAAATATTTAACCATGTCAGCTATATTTCCAAAGAATTTACTACATGTGTTCCTATCATTTATATAGCCATGCTGTACGGTGCCGGTGTGACAGTAGCCCGTATGTAGGTTGTCTACTTTGACCCCCACAAGACATCGGTCATCGCTTGACGGCCAATGTAAACGGTTTTACTGTCCTGTCTATTTTGATATTATTTCATCACATCAAATTCTGTTTCCTTTTGAAACTTGGTTTGTAGAGTGTTGAGGTTAATAAATACTATTATTTTGTCAATCAGTTGCTACCTCTGATTGAGGCTATTACGCTCCGTTACATAGGGCGTAGTAATTATAAACAAAGGGTGTAAATCTGTCAAGGTCCACCGTATTTGACAAACGATAAAGTTAAAAATACAAATGACGAGAATGGTAACATTGTTCATGCATTAACCATAGTAACTAGGTAACAGTCTGTGCAAGCTCTATCATCTATGTCTATTTTATTTTATAATCGTTGAAAAAAAAACCACGGTAAAGCATGGATATGCCTACAACACATGGTTTGGGGAATTTGGGTAAATCGCGCTACCCTTAAAAGTGTACCGGTATTCGGTAATTGCAATATATGTCAGACTTTCGTATACAAAATGATAAATATTTGACGTTATTACACCGTCCTGAAGACGACATCCTCCTGGTACTATTCTATAACCGGTACATTTAGTCATAATTTTAAGGATCGTAAGATCTACAACGGCAAAAAAAAAAGAATTATGACGTGGCAGACGAGGGTTGCGTCAGCTTTTACCACGGCTTTGCCGTTTGCCGTGGTTAATTTCGAGCGCTGGAGTTATGGTCCTTGATCACTTTGAAGAATCTTTATCATCCGATTGACTTTTTTAAGGGTTTCGAGAAAAACATGTATATTGGATTTTCAATGAATTTTGATGACTTGAACAGCTAAATCCATGATATTAAATATTTCGTATATTAAACACTTGCATGGGGCAGAACTAAAAGTCAAACATTCCAAATAATTTTCCGTGTCATGGCAGTTGTGATCCGGCAAAAATATTGGACCAAATCAAGGGACACTTTTTCCCACAGTACTTATGTTTTATAGTTCAATTTAGTATCCTTGTATTGTATGATGCATTTTCAAGAAGGGTATTGTCTTGAATGGGAAAGAACGAGTTTCCAACGGTAAACAAAGTCCAATCGTACCCGTAGCTATAAAAATATGCACGTCCGAAAGAACACAAACTTTTTATACGGCCACATTTTCATGTGAACGTATATTGTCGTCGCCCCTTTCGGTCCGTTCACAATTGTTTGTGAAGTCTACAGGACACAATTTTTATCCGTGAAACTTAAAATATAGGTTTATCACCCCAAGATCTCTGTTTCTCTTGATATTGGCATGTATCGGACTGTAACATCATGGATTATGTCCCCTGATTGTACAAAAAATCATGTTTTTAGCTTGTGAACACTCAATAGATCACAATATTGAACTGATTTTGATGAAAGTAGAATTGCATGTTTATAACTCAAAGATCTTGGTTCCTTTCGATATTTGCGCATATCGGATCGTAACTTCCCTGAATTATGGCCCCTGATTGTACGAAAAATGGAAATGTGGACGTATATTGCCAGCGCCTCCGTCCGTCCATCGTTATTGTGAACACACTAGAGGCCAAAGTTAAAATCTGATTGACTTTAAATTTATACACAGTGTTTAAGGTCATGAGAAGAAGCCTATTGATTTTCAGCGATCTCTGAAAATTATTGCCAGAGTTATGGCCCTTGATCACATCAAAAAATCCTGTGGATGCTCTAGAGGCCAAAATTAATATCCGATTGAAGGTCATGAGACGAAGAAGCCTACTGATTTTCAGCGATTTCAAATAATTACTTCCAGAGTTATCCCCCTTGATCACTTATCATCTGACTTCAGATTGATACACAGAGTTTAAGGTGTTGAAACAAACAAGTATTTTGATTTTGAATGAATTTTGGTAACTGAACAGCTAAATCAATGATGTTAAATGTTTCCTATACTAATTGTTAGCGTGGGGCAAAACTTTATCAAAAGCAAACAAATTCTAATCATTTTCAGATAATTACATAATGAGTTGTTACTCTTAATCAGATTTTAGTGTATTACAAATGTTTCATTCCCCAAAAAAGTAAAAATATGCGACAACCCTTGTTGACTGCCCAGACGATTTAGCTGCTGTGGGCGTATGTTTCGTTGCCTGGCAAGCTATCTTTAATTCAATTCAATATCCACGATAAAATATAAGACATCCAACCAACAGGCGATAAGAATACGATTTCACAATGTTACTAAGAATAGAATAAAGTAAACATAGAAGGCGTCTATTGATTGGACAATAAGGAAGTTGTATTCCGGGCTTGTAATGTAGAATTTTTATGATTGGTTAATTTAACTGAAATCAAAAGTAGAATTCTCGCGAGAAATATTACGAGATATGAAAATTTGTAGAATGTTGTAACGTTATGTCATTTTCTAGTCTTTATGATTAAATTTTGAATGGTGGTTTCATATTAAAATAAATATTAAACAAGCTAGAATATAGTTGGAAATGCCGAGAAGTATTTGGATTGCCGCATTTACAAGTACTAGTGCTATTAAATTACTGTTATTACATAGCAGACAATATCACGGTCAACATCGTGTGGCAACAGTTAGTTGAGTTAGTTGCATTCTACGATTTTCGAACATCAAATGCACATTACAAATGCCAATCTTGCTAAACAGGATAACGGAAAACATATATCTTAATGATGAATATGACCTCAAACGACAAGGTTTTGACATAAGACTTTACACACGGTGACACGATGACTACTTTTATTTTCACCGGTTCTCTTTTTTTTATTTTTCCGCATAGGGTAAGCAGAGATAAGCATTGGTTGATTGGTTGAAGCTTTGGGACACGATATCTTTAGTTCATCTTGATTGATGATTTTTATGCCAATACAATAACTGCATTCTCATTCAGTAATGGATTCGACAGTAACAGTGTATAGAAACGATTGACTCGGACACGAGGGCCCTTTCCTTGGCCAGAGGGGTCCTTTTGTCTGCCTTTAGGGTCCCCCTAACTAGGGTACATTTTCATTTTTCTCGTCGGTTTTAGCATTTTTCTTTATAAAACACTTTTGGATGACACGTCGTGTACAGTTTGATTGCACAATACGTTTGAAAAAAATAAATGTGCGATTAATTAATATGTGTCTTCTATTTATTTTGGGATTTCGGCGGGGGACATCAGCCTCACTGTCGGCTTGTTTAAATTTTGTTTGGGCCTCTTTCATTCGAAATATTTTTAATTTTAGTAAAATATATTTTATTACAATTGTAATAAAAAACAACTTTAGTAAGTTTTCATGGCTATTGACCTAGGCGTACAGGGAAATTTCTGACTGGAGGGGGGGGGGGGTTGCTGCCCCAAAAATGTAGTTAGGGTCTTAGAATATTAATCATGGCTTACTGTACTCCAAACAAGATTTCTATTTAAATGCCAAACTTACAGACACTCTAAATTTAAATTTGCTGTTAAATTGGACACATTCAAGAACACAATATTTTTTTATACAACTTTTACAAAGTAAAAATTGTGTGCCCAAATTTTAACAGCATTTGGTGCCCAAAATGAGCTGGGAAACGCAAGTGGTGTTCAGATCGGACCATACCATAAGAAATGTTAAGGTCAGACAATGCCATCGCTTTGGAGATTGTAGGGTACATCACAGGACTCCTTTTTTCGTCGTCTAAGAAAATTTTATGGGTATCAGGTACAGACGAAATTTTACAGCCTTTTGTCATCCCAATTCTTCATCAAATTGGAGCAGGTTCTCTTCTTCAGGATGACAACGCTAGACAGCATAGAGCACGAGTTGTTAAAGATTTTTTCACCCTAAATGTTATTGAACGAATGGATTTGCCTGCATACTCTCCTGGCTTGGCCCCAATTGAGCATGCATTGGATGAGTTGGGCAGACGTGTGAGACAATCATAGGTAGTGCTGGTATCAAGTATCGATGCATCGATTCGGCCGACGCTGATGCGATTCTCGGCCTTCTTTCGTAGTATCGATGCATCGGCAAAAATACCAATAAATACCTTTAAGTGTCCACTAGAATAAATAACACATTTTCCATACGTTGTTTTTTAATTGAAAATAAAACAATATACATTGTAACGGAATTTTTCATTGAATCTCGCACGTAGACTATTAGGTTAGCCCAGCTTCACCTGTTTACGTTACGCTTCCGTTATGTTTGTCTCGATTTCCCAGAACTATCTTTGTTTGTTACTTCCGCTATCATGCCCTTCGACCCCGAGGTCAAATTCATTACATCTGTCCATAGCCCAGCGAACTTAGTAGAAATATGTTAGGAGGATAATATTTCCCGGCTCGTTTTTAATGCTAGTGTTAAAACTATTTAGTCTATTTTTTGTAACGGGCTATAAAGAATGTATTTCATAAATCCCTATAGAGTATAGACAGGCTTTGGTACGACCTGCAAACCGCCTCTTGCTCTTGTTATTGCCTAACAGTTACGCACGCCCTCACGTCGACAATCACGACAATGGCTAACGAGTGTCAATTGAATCGAACGATATTTGAAGAATATTGTCGAAATAAATTATTCAAATAATCAACATTTCTATAATAATGATGAGGAAATCTATGTTTCTATCATAAATACTAATGTTATTTCAGAAATTTTTGAAAAACAAAATGGCGGCAAAAAATTCCCGATGCATCGATGTTTGCGTCCGATGCATCGATGCATAAAATTTTACTTGATATCAGCACTAATCATAGGCAACCTGATAACCTTCAAGAATTGGTACAATTTCTTCAGTGCAAGCTTTGCATAACAGACTCAACATTGAGACATATTGAATTCATTCTGACCAAAGCACGCTTAAGTTTTGATTTACATGTTCCCTGTCAAATAAAATATCAAACAAAAATAATTCATTGACCCTTAACTTTTTTTGAGTAGTATAGAGGTTTCTTTACCCACAAAAGAAAAAATATACAATTAACTCTTGACTGCTGCTGGGGGCGTATGTGTCATTGCCTGGCAACCTGTCTTCTGCTAATTAATCAATTTTATTTTTCAGGTTGACCCAAAGAATGGTACTGTTGGATTTGGTTCGGGTCTTCATGGTTGGGCCTTTACTCTGAAAGATTTTGCCAAGATCTACCAATCCAAGTTCAAAATTCCAGAAGCTAAAATGATGAGAAAATTATGGGGCAATCAGTTTTACAACGCTAAAACTAAAGCGTGGGAAAAACAAGAAAATGCAGATAATGTTCGAGGTTTCACTCAATATATCCTGACACCTATCTATCAGGTAGAAACATTATTCATATCTGATAGTATTATTGTGTACCCCATCTTTCAGAGAAAGCAGGGAATGTTTAGTTCATTCATTTGTTTAATTGAGATGGAGTATTCAGACTTGAACATTTTCTGTTCAGATTAAGCAGACTGATTGCTAAATGCTTTATGTATATGTGGGGATTATGGTAGGTGATTGTGGCCTCGCGTTTGATTGGTTACAATTAAGACTTGAAAACGGGAAATAGATTATGTTCTGGGCAGATTATTTACAATCAGGGCATCCACTTCAAAATTTTCACTATTTCCGATAATTAGTGCCAGAGTTATGGCCCTTGATCTCTTTAAAAAAAATCCTGTGGACGCTCGAAAGGCCAAAGTTAATATCCGATTGACTTTAAATTTATACACAGTGTCTGTCATGAGACGAAGAAGCCTTTTGATTTTCAGCGATTTCCAATAATTACTGCCATAGTTATGGTCCTAGATCACTTCAAAAAATCTTGTGCATGCTCTAGAGGCCAAAGTTAATATCCGATTGACTTCAAATTTATACAAAGTGTTTAAGGTAAGACGCGGCAGGAAAATGTCTAAAAATATATCAATTTTATCAGTTTTGACATTTTATCATTTTCGGAAACTTTGTCTAATTATGTCATCATCAAAAATTACATTGAAAAAATAATTCTTTTTTACCTAATTTCATGTTTTAAAAATGTGTACGTCAATTAAAATCAATAATTTTGACACGTGAACCGCTAAATATTCCTCAGTTTTCGGCTTCCGTGCGTGCCGTTGGCTGTAGTGTTTTGATCGCCATGTTCCACATATCGATGGAAAGAGGAAGTTCCGCTACGCATTATGGTCTAAATATAATTTATTTATAACTGTTACATATTTGGCAATTGTCGGTTACATCCGTTAAAAAAATGTCACGGAAATTGCCTTTTATGGATTTTTGAAGGGGCAATCGGTCATGACCTATCACGGCGCATGCGCAGTTAATTATTTTCCCACGGAACCTAGTTATGGAAATACGCGATCATACACGACTTCCTTGCTTCCTATGACTACTTATAAATGACAATCGCGACTACATTTACTAGTCCTAGTAGTAAATTCCACGTGTGTTTCAACGGGCTTTTTTTTTAAAGAAAATAATTGCTTAATTTCGATTAATAAACATTTGACATTATGGCTGCAAGTAAAAGTTCCACTAAGAAAAGATATAGAGGCTCTAAAAGACGTGCTTTGAAAAAAAATCTAGTGAAATGTAGATCTAAAAATACTGTAAAGAAAACCTCAGTGCCAATAGACATAGATGTAGGCCTAGCAGACGAATTTTCTAATAATGTAGCAGACGATTTTTCTATGCCTTCATGTTCCACAGATTCTTGTGGATCAACTGAAAGAAACGAATCTACGTCACAAACCATTAATAATGATCATAACACAAATGCAGGTCATGAGGAATTTATTTCTGACGATGAGGACCGCAGGCCTTCTTTGTCATATAAAGGTCATTCTTCAGCAAGTGTTAGAAAAATGACCCTTCATCAGTTATTAAAAAACAATGATACAAATATAAATAATAAAGAAACTGTAGATATGGAAAATGACAATAATAATAATACAAGTGGTTTTATATTGATGCATACAGAAATTCTACAGTCCCTCATATCAGATTTTTTGTGTCCAGAATGCCACAGTAAGGGTGTTTTTCCGTCTGTAAACGGTACAAAGGGTTACGCTACCAAGATTCTTTTAAAATGCCCAAATTGCCTGTATGTAAATAACTTTTGGTCTATTCCAAAATTGATAGAAAAGCCAGTTGACGATAAAAATGTGTTTGTTGTTAAACATCAAGTTGTTTTCGGTTGTAAAGATATTGGAATTGGCTGTACTGCGCTGAATAAATTTACATCCGATTGTGGTGTTTTAGGTGCATTGCATCATAAGACGTACAACAAAATTTCAACAATATTACACGATAAATTGTCAACTAATAATATTTTACGTAATGCACATGAAATAATTGACAAATGTGAAAGCCAATTCCATGATGATACTGGTAGCCCAAAAGACATACATGTACTTGTCAGTTACGACGGTTCTTGGCACACCCGTGGGCATTTATCGTTACATGGCATAGGTTTTGTTGTACATGTTGACACTGGGCTCATAATTGACTATGAAATTTTGAGTAAGTATTGCCATGCGTGTGAAGTATATGGCAGTAAACTTGGTGATGCTGAAAAGGCAAAATGGCAAACAGATCATAAATGTGAAAAAAATTTTGAGGGTTCATCTGGCTCCATGGAAACTGCCATCGCAGAAATATTGTGGGCACGTTCGGAACAATTGGGATTCAGATACACTACAGTTTTAAGCGATGGGGATTCTAAGACAATTGATGCATTAAACGAATTAAGCCCTTACGGAGAAACTACCCCAATTACTAAAGAGGAGTGCATTAACCATGTGTCAAAACGCATGTACAAAGGCCTCGAGCTTATTAGTAGAAATGCAATGGCAGCAGCCAGGGCTGAAGGGAAAACCAGAAACCCTGTCAGCGGCCAAGGTAAAATGACGAAAGCACGAATGAAAAGCTGGTCATCATATTACAGAAAGGCAATTATTGAAAATTCAGAATCAGTTGATGACATGAAAAGCGCCATATGGGCCATATTTTTTCATAGTATGTCAGATAATAATAACCCACATCATGATAGATGTTCTGTAGCTTGGTGCTTTTTCAAACAAGCTACAGAACAGGGTATTGATCTGGAGGAGTTTCGTGCTCAAAAAAAACACGATACCCCACTAAGCAAAGAGGTTGCCCACTACTTCATTGACCTATTTAAACATTTAACAAATGAAGAACTATTGAAAAGATGTCAGAAAAAACTAACACAAAACGCTAATGAAGGATTGCATTCCCTTGTTTGGAAATACATCAGTAAAACAGTGTTTGTTTCAAAAAAAACTATCGAGACAGGGGTTATAATGGCCGTTGCAAACTGGAATCGAGGACGGGTTTCAGTTTGCGAAATGCTAACAATGGCAGGTATTCAGCCAAATAACCAATTGATACAAAACTGTAAAAAATCAGACCAATTACGCTGCAAAAAATCAGACAAAGCCTCTGAAATTTTGATAGAGCGAGAAAGTCGAAGTCGATTTCCAAGATCGCTGATGAGGAGGCCTGTGTAGTTCAAGAGGGTGGGCCCATGTATGGATTAGGCATAGACAACATCAGCCCTATAATATGAAAACAAAGCCTGCAATTATTACTATTAACTTATTTTTTAATCCTGTAAGTGTTCAACACTATCTTGGCCTGTTCTCAGTCCATTGCATGTGTATATATTGTTTTTATTTTAAGATTGCGTTAAATTCAGCATTTTCTCAAAACGCATATTTTGCACCTTAGGGAAGCCATAAAATAAAAACTATTACACCTAGAACAATGAAATTTGGCATGATATTAGCCCTATACTTACTGCACAGGAATATCTATAAATCATTGACATATGTTATATACCTAATTTATAATCAGTCTTTGGAAAATGGAAAAAAGGTAAAATTGATCAGTGATGAAGTTAACTAACATTTATTTTCTAAAATGACTGTCATCATTAACTTTATATAGATAATCCTGTACAATGGTTCTTTTGGAATTCAGAAATAGGTTGTTCTATGATATATATTATATTTTCTGGCCAAACTACTTTCCCTAAAAAATGTATAATTTTCCACCGTTTGCCTCCAATAAAATGTCCATAACTTAGTACTTAATATACCTAGGCATTTGATTTTTTGCACTAAACTCATAATAACCATATCCAAACACCTGCCAAATTTCAATAAAATCCATACAGTAGTTTAGAAAATAGATTTTTCCTGTCACGTCTTACCTTAAAATCATGAGACGAATATGTCTATAGATTTTCAGTGATTTTCAGTAATTACTGCCAGAGTTATGGCCCTTGATCACTTCAAAAAATCCTGTGGAAGCTATAGAGGCCAAAGTTAATATCCGATCGACTTTAAATTTACACACAATGTTTAAGGTCATGAGACAAAGAAGCCTATTGATTTTCAGAGATTTCAAATAATTACTGCCAGAGTTATCTCCCTTGATATCTTCAAAAAATCTTGTGATGCTATGGAGGCCAAACTTATCATCCGATTGACTTTAAATTTATACAGTGTTTAAGGTCATGAGACGGAGAAGCCTATTGATTTTCATCAATTTCCAATAATTAGTGCCAGAGTTATGGCCCTTTATCACTTCAAAAAATCCTCTGGATGCTCTAAAAGTCAAAGTTAATATCCGATTGACTTTAAATTTATACATGGTGTTGAAGGTCATAAGACGAAGAAGCCTATTGATTTTCAGATTGATACAAGTATTTTGATTTTCACTGAATTTTGATAACTGAACAGCTAAATCCCTGATATTAAATCTTTGATGTATATACGAATTGTTAGCGTGGGGCAAAACTTTCTGTAAAGCTATCAAATTCTAATGATTTTCTGATAATTACATAATGAGTTGTTTCTCTTAATCAGTTTTTAGTGTATGACAAATGTTTCATTACCAAAAAAAAAGTAAAAATATATACGACAATCCTTGTTGACTGCTGTGGGCGTATGTTTCGTTGCCTGGCAACCTATCTTACTTCATGTCTGTGTTGTCTACAGGCCATGATTCTTGGGATATGTATTCCTTATAGCCTAAGGATGACAACTGCATTTCCAGACTCTCACAGGCAAGCCACGCCCAATTTTTATACGCCCACATTGAAATGTGGTCGTATATTGTCGTCGGTCCGGCGTCCACAATTGGTTACAATGCCTTCTGTATTTTTATATCTTGACATTTTTATACGCCCACATTTTTATGTGGACGTATATTGTCGTCGCCCCTGTCCGTCCAGACGTCCGTCCAGACGTCCACAATTTGTTTGTGGACTCTCTACAGGTCACAATTCTTATCCGATTTTGACGAAACTGGAAATATAGGTTTAACCCCAAAAGATCTCGGTTCCTTTCGATATTGGCATGTATCGGATGAAAACTTCATGGATTATGGCCCCTGATTGTACGAAAAATCACGTTTTTAGCTTGTGGACCCTATAGAGGTCACAATTTTGAACCGATTTTGATGAAACTTGACATGCATGTTTATAACCCAAAGATCTTGGTTCCTTTCGATATTTGCACCTATCGGAATGTAATTTCCTGAATTATGGCCCCTGATTGTCCGAAAAATCACCCTTTTTAGCTTGTGGTCCCTCTGGAAGTCACAATTATTAACCGATTTAAAAAAAACGTTTGATTATATCACCGTTACACCCTAAGGAAGGATGAGTTCGAATTTCGGGAAAATCGGACGAAAATTGACATACAAAATGGCCGCCGTTTGTACGCGAATACTGTTAAAAAATTGTATATCATGGTTTGTGGACCTTGTAAAAGTCACATTTTTAAATCAATTTTGATGAAACTTGAAATTCATGGTTATAACCAAAAGATCTTGGTTCCATTCGATATTTGCGCATATCGGAACGTAACTTCCTGAATTATGGCCCCTGATTATACGCAAAATCGCCTTATTTTAGCTTGTGGTCCCTCTGGTGGTCACAATTATTATCCGATTTAATAAAACGGTTGATTATATTACCGTTACACCGTAAGGAAGGTTGAGTTCGAATTTCGGGAAAATCGGACCAAAATTGCCATACAAAATGGCCGCCGTTTGTACGCGAATACTGTTAAAAAATTGTATATCATGGTTGTGGACCCTGTAGAGGTCTCAATTTTAATTCGATTTTGATGAAACTTGAAATGCATGGTTATAACCCAAAGATCTTGGTTCCTTTCGATATTTGCGCATATCGGATCGTAACTTCCTGAATTATGGCCCCTGATTGTCCGAAAAATCACCTATGGTCCCTCTGGAGGTCACAATTATTATCCGATTTGAAAAAACGTTTGACTCTATCACCGTTACACCCTACGGAAGGTTGAGTTTGAATTTCGAGAAAATTGGACCATAATTGCCAGAAAAAATGGCCGCCGTTTGTACGCGAACAGTGTAAAAATATGGCATGTCAAAGTTGTGGACCCTGTAGAGGTGACAATTTTAATTTGATTTTGATGAAACCTGAAATGCTTGTTTATAACCTAAAGATCTTTATTCTTTTCGATATTTGCGCATATCAAATTGTAACTTAATGAATTATGGCCTTTGATTGTAGGAAAAATCACTTTCGGTATTGCTTGTTCTGTGTCTATCTCTCGAACGATTATTATCTGATTTAAAAAAAAACTCTGTTGCACCGTAAGGAAGGTTGAGTTCGAATTTCGTGAAAATCGTACCAAAATTGCCGGACGAAATGGTCACCGTTTGTAAGCGAATAGTGTAAAAATATGGTATATCATGGTTGTGGACTATCTGCAGGTCACAATTCTTATCAGATTTTGACGAAAAGTAACATTTCTAGGTTGTGTACCGTCAAACCATAATCATTGTCGGCTTCGAATTTCATGAATATCAGACTGGAACTGACCAACAAAATGGCTGCTCCCAATACAGTATGAAATACAGGACTTAATGATGTAGGACAAATCACTTTCGGTATTGCTTGTTCTCTATCCATCTCTCAAAAATGTGGGCGTATCCTGCCTGGCAGTGCCAGCCTATCTTTTTTTTTTATTTATTTTTTTTTTTTTGTAGATTTTTGACACCTGTATGACAAAACCAAAAGAAGACGCTTTTAAATTGGCAGATAAACTTAAAATTAAACTGACTGCTGAAGACAAAGAATTCGAGGGTAAACCACTCTTGAAAGTAAGTTTAACCACTGTTTAATTTTATTCATCCCATCTATTGTCATATACAGTGGACTCTGTCACATCCGATGTCTGATCACTCAGGATTTCTGTGACATCCGACATGATTTTCATGTCCCGATTTATTTCCTTATTAGTTCAGCCCCCCAAAAAATCTGATATGTCCGGATTCTGTCTGTTCCGGATTACGACATCAATCAGCCGTCCCGTCACATAATCTCCATTGAATCGTCACCGTATAATCTGGCCTTAAATCGGTAGGTGTCAGGCAATTACCAATCAATTGTCCGTTAGATTAAAACTTGATGGGTGTGAAGCCATAAAAGATTAACAAGCGATCACCAATAATTATCGGTAAGATTAAAACTCGCTTTCATGTCGGTCTTTGTTGATTACCTTGATAATTTTTATACGCCCACATTTTCATGTGGACGTATATTGTCGTCGCCCCTGTTAGTTCGTCCGGACGTCCGTTCGTCCGTCTACAATTGTTTGTGAACAGTCTACAGGTCACAATTTTTATCCGATTTCAATGAAACTTAAAATATAAGTTTATCACCCTAAGATCTCGGTTCCTTTCGATATTGGCATGTATCGGACCGTAACTTCATGGGTTATGGCCCCTGATTGTACGAAAAATCACGTTTTTTAGCTTGTGAACAGTGTAGAGGTCACAATTTTGAACCGATTTGGATGAAACTTGAAATGCATGTTTATAAACCAAAGATCTTGGTTCCTTTCGATATTTGCGCCAATTGGATCGTAACTTCCTGAATTATGGCCCCTGATTGTTCGAAAAATCGCCCTTTTTAGCTTGTGGTCCCTCTGGAGGTCAAAATTGTTATCCAATTTAAAAAACCGTTTGATTATATCACCGTGCCATGGTTATGAAGGTTGAGTTCGAATTTCGTGAAAATCGGACCAAAATTGACGGACAAAATGGCCGCCATTTGTACGCGAATAGTGTGAAAATATGTTATATCAAGGTTGTGAACAGTGTAGAGGTCACAATTTTGAACCGCTTTGGATGAAACTTGAAATGCATGTTTATAACCCAAAGATCTTGGTTCCTTTCAATATTTGCGCCAATCGGATCGTAACTTCCTGAATTATGGCCCCTGATTGTCCGAAAAATCGCCCTTTTTAGCTTGTGGTCCCTCTGGAGGTCAAAATTGTTATCCGATTTAAAAAAACGTTTGATTATATCACCGTTTCATGGTTATGAAGATTGAGTTCGAATTTCGTGAAAATCGGACCAAAATTGACGGACAAAATGGCCGCCATTTGTACGCGAATAGTGTGAAAATATGTTATATCAAGGTTGTGGACCTTATAGAGGTCACAATTTTGAACCGATTTGGATGAAACTTGACATGTATGTTTATAACCAAAAGATCTTGGTTCCTTTCGATATTTGCGCCCATCGGATCGTAACTTCCTGAATTATGGCCCCTGATTGTCCGAAAAATTGCCCTTTTTAGCTTGTGGTCCCTCTGGAGGTCAAAATTGTTATCCGATTTAAAAAAACGTTTGAATATATCACCGTTCCATGGTTATGAAGGTTGAATTTGAATTTCGTGAAAATCGGACCAAAATTGACGGACAAAATGGCCGCCGTTTGTACGCGAATAGTGTGAAAATATGTTATATCAAGGTTGTGGACCTTCTAGAGGTCACAATTTTGAACAAATTTTGATGAAACTTGACATGTATGTTTATAACCGAAAGATCTTGGTTCCTTTCGATATTTGCGCCCATTGGATCATATCTTCCTGAATTATGTCCCCGGATTGTCCGAAAAATCACTTTTGTTCGCTTTTGGTTCCTCTGGAGGTCAAAATTATTATCTGATTTAAAAAAAACGTTTGACTATATCACCGTTACATGGTAATGAAGAGAGAGTGTGAATTACGTGAAAATCGGACTAGAATTGACGGACAAAATGGCCGCCGTTTGTACACGAATAGTGTGAAAATATGTTATATCAAGGTTGTGGACCCTATAACGGTCACAATTTTGAATCGATTTTGATGAAACTTGACATGTATGTTTATAACCCAAAGATCTTGGTCCCTTTCGATATTTGCGCCCATCGGGTCATTACTTCCTGAATTATATCCCCTGATTGTACGAAAAATCACCCTTTTAGCTTGTTGTGCCTCTGGAGGTCACAATTATTATCTGATTTAAAAAAAAAAAACGTTTGATTATAAAAACCAAACAAATTCTAATGATTTTCTGATAATTCCTTAATATGCGACAACTCTTGTTGACTGCCCGGACGATTTGGCTGCTGTGTGGGCGTATGTTTCGTTGCCTGGCAACCTATTTTATAATGTCTTGTAAGACAGTAATTGTGACAAATACTCAAGAATATCTACAAATTTTCCCACAAATTCAGTTGTTACAAATATTCGTTGCGCATTCCGATTGAACCCGAATAACGTAGCCTAAGTTTTTGTCCATGTTGAACTGAAAAGAGGGGACGTTACGATTTATAACCTTGACCATCATCGTCAATAGCTGCGGTTAACTAAATACAGAAATGTATAACAAAGGTCCCGTAGTATTTTAACCAGACCGCAGTTTTCGCCAATAAGGGTCGGTCAAGGTCATAAAATGGCCGCTGAGAACGTAACGTTCGCTCACTTCAACTCAATGTTTGTTCACCCTACGGATTTCACCGAACCGTGTGACAACAACCTTGACATAGGACGACAGATAATCAATGAACACGTGATAGCAAATACAAGCGTGCGATCATCTGAAGATGACGAAGAAGATAAATTAATGACAGACCTGACCTATTCAAAATGCCTAAGCATGTTAAATAAAATAAAAATTAATGTATGAAAATTTTGAATGTACAGAAAAGTTTATCATTATACGCCCACATTGAAATGTGGTTGTATATTGTGGACGCTCCAGAGGCTAAAGTTAATATCCGATTGACTTTAGATTTATACACGGTATTTAAGGTCATGAGACGAAGAAGCCTATTGTTTTTCAGCAATTTCCGATAATAACTACCAGAGTTATGGCCCTTGATCACTTCAAAAAATCTTGTGGACGCTCGAAAGGCCAAAGTTAATATCCGATTGACTTTAAATTTATTCACAGTATTTAAGGTCATAAGACGAAGAAGCATATTGATTTTCAGCGATTTCCGATAATTAGTGCCAGAGTTATGGCCCTTGATCACTTCAAAAAATCCTGTGGACGCTCTAGATGCCAAACTTATCATCCGATTGACTTCAGATTGATACAGAGTTTAAGGTGTTGAAACGAACAAGTATTTTGATTTTCAATGAATTTTGATAACTGAACAGCTAAATCCATGATGTTAAGGGGACCTACAGCTCGAGTTCAGTATAAAATTGTCAAATTTCATCATTGGTTACTTTCACATATCCATTCATTTTTTTATAAAATATTTTTATTTTATATATATTTAGTCTTTTTCTCACCCTACCTGTGTCGTTTTGTTGATAAAATTAATATTATTTCCTGAAATTGTTAGTATTTCTCCGTCAATTGCCGCCATGAAGGCAGAGGAAATCCTGTCATGCTTGGTATCAATAGAAAGGGGAATTCCAGTCCTGTAACGTCATACAAATTACGTCAATGTCTCTCTATACTGTAAACGACAGAAACCCGCGAAATAGAGGGTGTTTCCCCGACCTAATTGTCTTTATTTGGTAGTGAACTTTGACCTTCTGACGTCTAGTCTATTTTCATTGGCTGATCTGTATGTAAATTAGTCAATCGCGTCACATGATCGATCACGTAATCCACACAACTATGGCGGATAGCTCAAGCTGTAGAATGGATTTGGTAAGAAGAAACGATCTCGGCAATCTAAATGTAAGATCTCTGGTAAATCTGTCAGTGATAGGCCCGATAATGACCGCAATCTGTCGCTATTCTCTGCCACAAGTAGCGTCTTTAGTGATGACATTGGGAATGTCAAGGTCGATCGTAATAACACCGCGAGTGTCAACGCTGATGTTTTCCTTCCAGATATGGAAGGAACCTCACGTAAATCCAATCATGAAAATCGGATGGCTGTGAAGATTATATATCTTCAACCAACAAAAGAATGTCAGGGTTTTCTGTCAATCAAGAGGTAGAAGGAAATGTGACAGTCTGACTGTGACATTCCCCCACCCACCCATGAGTCTGTGTCAGATGTCATTCTTATTGACATAAAATGTCTTTCAGATGTCCCCAGCCAGATGTACTCATTGTAATAACCAGACCTTGCATATTAGAGAGGTTCCTGAAAGAAGGAAAGGGTTGGTGTCTGTTTTGGGACTTGTCTGCTCTGATCTGCAATGCCCATCCAATATCAGTAATAATGATAACACGCCCACTATGACTAACTTTCAATCAGCTGTTTATACCTCTAAAAAAGCGTCAACAGATACTGCCCCAAACTGTTACACGCCCAAATATAGCTCCAGTTCCCGTCTTCCTTTCTCCCTTAATTTGAAATTAATTCTGGCATCCAGAAGTGTTGAGCATACATTTCTTTTATTATCTAGACCATGATGAGGAAATGGCTGCCTGCTGGAGATGCTATGTTACAGATGATAGTCATCCATCTTCCTTCCCCAGTTACAGCTCAAAGATACAGATGTGAATTATTATATGAAGGAGCACATGATGATGAAGCTGCTATGTGTAAGTACAGAAGCAATATTAAATGTTACAGTAAAAATCATACCACTTATTTACCGGTATCAGTGTCAATTCTATTTTATTTCTAACAGTAGGGGGGGTTCAGGTCAAAGTTTCAAATGACAAAAAAAAAAAATTTTAAAATATTTTGTGAAAATATACATAAAATACTACCCAAATTTTTTTTATTTCTTCAAAATATTCCAGTTAGATCCGAAGTTCATATCTGAGTGACGTCGTAATGGATATTTTCCCTTTAGAATCGCTAGTACCAATTTTAAAACTGAAATCTGCAGGTTATTGTCAGCTAAGATTTATTAAAATCGTAATAATTTGAATGATATGTCAAATATTTATAATCTAGATGATACCACAAAAAATGTAGGCTATATGTAGTCGAAATTTAGCAAATTTCAGTCATCCAAACGGATAAATCTTGATTTCTTCGGTTCTAATTGTCGGATCACGTGGTATCAAATGACGTAATAATCAGAAAAATGTTATCTATCATATGATTGGTTCTATATCAGAATCCACCGGAAACTAAGGTGCGGAAATCCAATAAAGTGGGTCATAGCAATAAAAAAATGCTAGGTCGCATGATGTCAGAGCGGGATTTTGCCGCTGGCGTCGCGTGTAAACAAACGGTAATTTCGCTTACATTTCGATAATTTTAGCCTCAATCTTTGCAGATGTCGAGATTGACATTAAAATATTACAATACATTTACATAAAATAGTAATTCAGAATCGTAGATTGAACTTCGCTATATTTCAGTCGCTGGCTGTCCGATTTCACGCGAAGTCACGTGACCTGAAACCCCTACTAACAGTCACACATTTCAATGATTTTTATCCCCCCCCCCCCAAGACAGGGTAAATGTGTGGTATAATTGTCAAGTGAAAATGGATCAAAAACACTTGAAATGGCTTAAAACAATGCTTTATTTTCAAAAATTTCCTGGGGGAGGATACCCCCAAACCCACCTACATTAGCAACATGGCTGTATTGAATACTTAAATTTTTTCAGCCAATTATCACTTCTCACCACTCTCCTGATTTATTTATTCAAATTTTATAAATAAAAAAAATTGATCAAATAACCGGAAGTACAACATCCAAACCTTTAACATTGAAATGTTGTGAATTGGTCTGGGTGATCTATTTATATATATATACCAAGCCTGAAATCAGTTTCACACATTTATGGTCATGTTTTACTTTGAAATTAGTCTCACTTTACCAGTCTACCAACCATTCTGCGTCTGACAATCAAGAATACTTTCTTACGAAACATAAGAGAGCTTGAACAAATTGAATGCAGAAACGTGCACATTAGGCAACTAAACAATTGTTTAAAGAACCTTGTAAACGTAAAATTCTACTACTACTAGTATCATGTTCTTGCTAACAAGTGTTTGAGAGACATTATTTGTACTAAACCAACAGATGCCACTGCTAATGGTCCAGTTAATGATACAGCCACTGAAGCATGCACATTCAGTTTCAAGTTCAACTTTCCGTAGAGAATTTGTACGTGCATGTGTCACGCAAGCTTTGAAAATGAAAATTTCTTAAATAAATGGGTGAAGCATATTAATGTGAAATTCTTTTACAGCAATGAAAAACTGTGATCCAGAAGGCCCACTTCTCATGTACATCTCTAAAATGGTACCAACATCCGATAAAGGTCGATTCTATGCCTTCGGACGTGTATTTGGTGGAACCGTGAGCACAGGTCAAAGGGTCAGAATTATGGGACCAAACTTTGTTCCTGGAACTAAAACTGACTTGTATGAAAAGAGCATTCAGAGGTAAGTTTAGAAGTATATCTAATAGAATAAAACCAAGTACAAACAATCCAAACCATTAGACAGAATTCGAAGTCCTAAAAACGTTTTTAGTCAAAATAGTGTAATCAGCAAATGGACTGCTCCCCGTGTAGAAAATACACGACAAACAGTGGGAACAGGTGTCCGGAAGAGTATGCTTACCCTGCCTGGCGCCATAGCTGCATCCAAACTATTGGACGAAATCTCAATAAAATAGCATGTTTGGCCAATGAACTATCGGTATGCAAAATGCACATGAACTGTGTTAACGATGTAGTAGACATAATTAGGGAGATAGTCTAAATATTAAAATTTTGGGGTAGCTATGAATTTTGTTTTGTGTTAATGTATACAGATGACTTCGGCCAATAATTACCTGGGACGGAAAGTGCTGTTAGCTAGCCAGGTCCCATGATGGAGCCTAATATTTCATAGTACATTTATTGATTACTTAGTATGGGTTTTATTAAAGTTTTTGAATAGTTAGGCATCTACCATATGAACCAGGAACCTTGAAATAACAATATCGCATCAATCTTATAGTTGTGACTTAACGATAATCAATGTCTTTATAAAAAATTTTTAAAAAAAAGGATGTCCATTTTAGTGTTGATCATACTGAAGTTGCTGAATTTTAGACATTTTTTTGAAAATCATTTCCACAAGAACAGTATTGTGAAAGGGCAGGCAACAACTTGTTGATTTGAACGAAACCCAATTGGTACAATATTTTCAGAAACCAGTTTGTCTTGGCTTATTGGTGTGTCAGGACAAGTCACTATTTACAAAACCCCGTTATAATTGGTGTGTAAGGCCTGCCTTTATGCTTTCGGAATCAAGTAAACCTAAATTAGATTATTTGAGATAGCACAGTCGTTAAATTATTTATGGCACAATCTCAAGAAATAGCCATTTCCTTGCATAACTTAGTAAAATTTTGATTTCTAGAACTATACTGATGATGGGAAGATATGTTGAAGCTATAGAAGATGTACCATGTGGTAATATATGTGGTTTGGTTGGAGTAGATCAGTACATTGTTAAAACTGGTACTATCACTACTTTCAAAGATGCCCACAACATGAGAGTAAGATTCATTTATATATATTGTCCACCACCTTTCAATGAAAGCAGGGGACTATCAAAATGAGACTGTCCATCCGTCGCACTTTGGGGACACAGTAACTCTATAATTCAGCCAGAATGTTCAAACTTGGGATGGTGTTTATTAGGTCAATTTCTTGATGGGAGGTTGAAGATGAGCATTTTCTGTTTAGGGTAAGCTGAAATAAGCACTCAATTCCAATTAAGTGAGTGATGAAACTTGGTACAGAGTTTCATTATTATATCAATACCCTGAGCATTTTCTGCTCGGTAAGCAGAGTGATAAGTAATTTGATTGGTTGAGACTTTGGAACACGATAACTTTCCTGATCGAAGTACAATGTTCAAACTTTGTGTAGGCGTTCATTAGGCCAATGCCTTGATAAAATTTGAGATAGCATTTTCTTCTTTATAATGAAGTGAGGGCGATGAAACTCATGATATAGATTCATTATATCATTACCTTGACCACGTTCAAAGTTGAGAATTTTCTGCTTAGGCTAAGGTTGGTCAAAACTTTGGAACATACTTGATGTGTATGTTCATTAAGTGAATGTCTTGAGTTCAATCATTAACATTTCGAGCTAAAGCTAAGCAGAGCTAAACAATTTTATAATTGGTTGCTGTACGACAAGATAACCTTGATTCTATGACCACTACAGCTGTAAAGATCTTCTTGTAATGAAGGCCATCAAAAGTATACAAAAACGAAACTAAGTATGGAGATCTGTATTTTAATCAGATTGTAACAGTCATTTTATATTTTCTGTAATAAAAAAATCGTCATCCATGAGTCCTTCTAAAAGCAATACAAAATGGTGGTGAGGTGTAAATACATGTAGGGTTAAACTTAAAGGAGAAGTTGCTGTTAATTGATAAGGAACTATTGTATTCCACCTGGATGATAATTCTGTCATCTGAATTACGTTATTGATCTATGTTTTTCCAAATATTAATATATACATTATTTTACAGGTTATGAAGTTCTCCGTCAGTCCAGTTGTACGAGTTGCTGTTGAATGTAAAAACCCATCTGATTTACCGAAACTGGTTGAAGGATTAAAACGATTAGCCAAATCCGATCCTATGGTGCAGGTAAGCAATAGCAACTGTGTATTAATTATGGCAGGATTTCATATGGCATTTTAATCTTTAGAAGTAATATGATGAATGATTGACCCAAGACTATGCATCGAGCCACAATATATGATGACACTACTAACAGATTTTAAAATTTCCACAAATTTAATAAATTCATGTTTTATAAATATGATTGTTGTGATAAGACAGTTTTGTCATTTTGGATAATGGTATACACATTTTGCTTATGGGTGATGAAAGGCGGCCCCCTACTAAACCTAATGACCATCCTTATTTTACAGTAATGCTTTATTTGATTTTTTTTTTTTCTTTTTTTTCTTTTGTCAAGTGTGTAATTGAAGAATCTGGAGAACATATTATTGCTGGTGCCGGTGAATTACATTTGGAAATCTGTCTGAAAGATTTGGAAGAAGATCATGCTGGTATCCCTCTTAAAAAATCTGATCCTGTAGTATCCTATAGAGAAACAGTTAGTGAAGAATCCAGTATCCTGTGTCTTTCAAAATCGCCCAATAAACACAATCGTCTTTTTGTTAGAGCAGCCCCGATGCCCGACGGTACAGCCGAGGCTATTGATTCTGTAAGTATTAAACATCTTATTTCTTAACCTCTGTCAGTTGGTAGAATGAAATGTTCAACTACATGACAACCTATACAGTGAAAATACACAAATAGAAATATTGGTTCCCTCTTGTCAGTGATGCAGGACAGGTTTTTGCAAGGTACAACTGATTTTTGGTACGAATAAAAGTACTGAGACAAAATGCCCCATTTCTTGGATATGAAAATATTGTTACCTCGCACAATATTCAGCGAGAATATATGCACGAGGGAGCCACGGTGATATGTTGACTCGCTAGTCTGGAGGGTGCGTGTTCAATCCCAGCATTGGCCGAGAAAGTTCATGATTTTCGGACGTGGTTTCCCCCTTGTCAGTTATGCGGGACAGAGGATCTGACAAGGACAGCTGTCTAGTCATTCTGATGGAACGAAAAAAAACCCAAGGTCTCGTGTATACATTAGTGTGCATGTAAAATATCCCTTGGTAGTTGGAATTCAATATAATAGGTTTGGCCATAGTGCCGCTGTCTGAGCAAAATTTCCCACATAGCACACTTTAATGTGGCGTTTACCAGTCTTTATTAGCCCATTCAGAACAGAATGATAAACCTCATTTCATAGAGTAGATACTGTAACAAAAAATCCATGGAAATGAAATTGGTAAGATAAGCTGAACATAAAAGTAGTTAAGCTTACATTTTAATTGAATTGATTAGCAATGGAATACATAGTCCAAGCAGATATTTATACATTATATCTTGTGTGTATTTATATTCTAGGGTGATATTACACCAAGACAGGAATTTAAAGCTAGAGCCAAATACATGAGTGAGAAATTCGATTTTGATGTAGGCGAGGCTCGTAAAATCTGGGCTTTTGGACCTGAAGGAACTGGCCCCAACTTGTTGTTGGATTGTACAAAGGCTGTACAATATTTGAATGAAATTAAAGATAGTGTTGTTGGTGGCTTCCAGTGGGCTACAAAAGAGGTAAAATTTCTAGTTTTCTGTTGCACTATTTATTCCCTGTAAAATTACTTTCTTTAGAGTCACTCCTGCAATTCTAGAGAATTATTCTTAAATAAAGATGTTGCATAGAAAAGCTGATCAGCAAATGGTCATTAAATTTTGATTAGGATGATTTATAGGAAGATTTCTTTTGATTGTACATTATAACCTATTTAAGGTGTAATGTATTCTATCTTTTCGCATTGACTGATTTCAGGGTGTAATGTGTGAAGAAAACATGCGAGGTGTACGATTTAATATCCATGATGTGACTCTGCATTCTGATGCTATTCATCGTGGAGGTGGACAGATTATTCCTACTGCTAGAAGAGTATTCTATGCCTCAGTGCTGACTGCAGCTCCCAGATTACTTGAACCCGTGTATTTAGTAGAAATTATGGCAAGTATAATTATTTTACAACCTATTTCATTCTAGATAGTTCTTTGCTGACGAAAATTGGTTTGTTACTGTATGGAAGTTTTGATGATAAATATTGAGTCCTACAATATTTTTGAATTGAAAGCAGCTAGTTTATATTATCGTGGAATTTATTGTAGGTACCTGAATCTGCCCAAGGTGGTATTTACTCTACATTGAATAGAAGACGAGGTATTGTATTTGAGAACACCCAGATTGGAAGTACACCACAAACAACGGTTAAAGCTTACTTACCTGTCAATGAATCATTTGGTAAATATATTTTATATGTATACCATTAACCCGTCACTGGATGCTCAAAACAAAGTTATTTTAACGTTAAACTCTTATGGATCAATATCTTAATGTATTATTTGGTCATGGTTCGTTTAAATTTGTTGCTGGAAAGTAAATTTCATTATGCGTTGGCTAACAGATTGATTAAAGTTAATCCAAGAGAAGACTTTTTGTTCATTGGCTTATTTTTTATTTAATTCAATGTACATCAGTCATTGTTTTTTGAGGCGCGCGATCGCTCTTGAGCGCCTGCCGCGCACCTGGATGTCGAAATTGAAAATCGCTCTCCATATTTGTACAGAGCGAGGACTCCATTCCGATCGCCGCCGTACAGTCATTGTGAACATTTATTTGATGTATTGGATTAGTATATGATTGCACATGGTAATAAAATTCCGATGAAACAGTTGCTAAAAATAGATGGCGCCTATGCACCATTGGTTAATTTGACTGAAATGAAAAGTAGAACTGTCGCGAGACATGAGAAATTACGAGAGATGGCACATAAAAATTTCCAATGAGAATAATTCCGGAAGAAATAGATTATATTTTGATGGAATCGTCAAGCGTTGATGATTATATTTTGAATAGGGGTTATGTTTTTAAAAAATTTACCAGCTATATCGAAATATCGACAAGTATTTCTATTGTAATACCGTATTATAGACATTACAGCTACTGTACAGCTACGATTACGAACGAGTGCTAGGCCCTATTATAGTAGGTAGCTTAGCAGACGACGTTTATTATCATTTATGTAACCAGGAATGACCCCTCCTTACACGCAGTTATTGATCTTCAGAACCATTTTCCATATATACTATTCAAAAAAAGTAGGGGATATTTGATTTTGGGGGCATAATACTAAAATATGCAAATGACTACGAAAAAAGTCATTATAGAACCTAACAGAAGAAACATTTCCAGTTGCATGTGACGCCAAAACGCACCAATAGCTACCGCATGGAATGCAGGTGATGCTTGGGATCATCATGGGGCCATTATTTCTTAGAGGCCCACAAGATTCTTCAGAATACTGTAGAATTTCATTCTATAAAAAATAGAATATCCTTGCATCGCCTAACCCTCTACAGTGTTCTATAGAAAATTAAACTGGTAATCTGACTTTGATACAGCCCATTAAGTGTAATTATTGATATGCGAAACATTTTATCATCTGCACCTGCTCTATTCTGTGATGATACAATAACATGAATATTCCACATTTCAGGTTTCACTGGTGATCTACGATCACAAACACAAGGACAAGCTTTCCCACAGTGTGTGTTTGATCACTGGCAGATTCTTCCTGGTGATCCCATGGACCCAGCAAGCAAACCTTTTGGAATCATTGAACACGCCAGAAAACGAAAAGGTCTTAAAGAAGGAATACCAGCTCTTGACAACTACTTGGATAAAATGTAATATCAACCCACAGTCTAGTGCAAATTTAAAGACAATTCAAATATTTTGTGAATACAAGAGTCAAATTAATTTATAACGGTACCTTTCTTCCGAACTAAAAATTGTCATTGTATCTATGAAGAAATTTTTAATAACAAGTGATGTAAACAGTGTAGTGCTAATTCAATCTGTTTTATTTTGGTGAAAGGAGAAACTTTAAATAGAAAATAGCAGTAAATAATGAAATAAAATTTAAAACCGTGCTCACAAAATAAACTACCCAGCCATTGAGATCCAGCTTGAAGGACAAGTTAAGATTGTACAGAAGTTTAATTTAAGAAAAAAAAAAAAATGATAATCCTTCTATGCTTGTTGAGTGTTTTTATGTTAAAGTAGCTAACTCAATATCATCCAAAATCTTCAACATTGAAAATATGAATTATTTGTCAATTCAAATCAACATTGATGCTGTGATCTTACCGGAAAGGGATGGGCTCCTGGTATCCAATTTTTAAGACAAAATAAACATTTTACCATTCGTAATCGTGTACCATAATGCGTGTCAGTCCCAGTTCTTGCAAGAGGAACGAGGCTAGAATCATTGCAGCAAATCAAACAGCGTAATGTTAACTGGAGTATCCAGACACTAGAAATTTGCGTTCGATTGAGACTACTAGCTTATTTCGCGGAACATAAGTGATTTGAAATTATTGTAAAAACGAAACCATTGAATGTAATCAGTTTATACATTCATATTACAGTATTATATGCGTTGCAAATCACTTGCGTCAATTTCTTGGTTCCAAATGTTAACGATTTACCCCCTTTAATATTGATGCTGAATGTCAAAACCAGTAAAATGTCTAGCAAAGATAAGACAATCATTTGTTTTGAAAGAACACACAACGAATGTGATATGAAAGTAAAATAATGCTTCCAGTCCAGTTCCTGTATTTACAAAGAATCTAATGAATTTTGCAAGCCTGATTTGGTTGGATCCAAGGCAATGTGACCAGTCAATGGAATGGTTCATAATCTGAGATCCAATCTGTTTGGTATGCATGTAATGGAGAATTAAAAGGTTCTTATACACTTTCTGACCAAAATGAAATGGGTTTTTAACGTCCTACTCTTCTGCACCTAATCTGACCAACAGTAGGTCCTGGTCAGTATGGGTTCTGTAAAAGAATCTTTATGCAACCCTTGTACAGGCTAAATTTTCTTTTATAGCATACATGGTACATACACAGATCGTGTTGAAGTAATGTGGTGTATATAAAAAAAAAAAAACTACAGTTAACTTTAAGTCAAGTCTTTGCTCAACTCCTTTAGTGTAAAAGCATTTGGGCCCTTTGATCCTGCATGCAAGTTGAATCAAAGTTCTGATGTCTAAAATGTAGTTAGGTATTCCATACTTACCCCCCTATCATTTGACGAGACACAATTTTTGAATTTTCCTGAAAAATTCAAAACTGCAGCCTGCTGTATGAGAGTCGCTGGGGGGAAATTTAGGACATTTTTCAAAGATGGAAGTATCTGCTTGAACATACAAAGAAAAGCTTGAAATGAGCAATTGAATCTATTACCTGGCTCGTGCAGTCTATGATAGTTTCAATCTTCGGATCAATACCATGACTGTGTTCGATAATGAGCATTTTCTGCTAGGGGTAAGCAGAGCAATAAACAAATTGATTGGTCGAGACTTTGGAACACAATAACTGAGGTAAAATGTTTAAACTTTATGTAGGCGTTAAGCATTCATTAGGTCAATGCCTTGATGGAGTTCGAAGATGAGCATTTTCTGCTTAGGGTAAGCAGTGATAAGCAATATGATTGGTTGATTCTTTGGAGCTCGATAACTTAGGTTATTACAATGAAGTGAGATCGATGAAACTCATATCATTACCTTGAATGCCCACAGCAATTATCAAACCTAGACCCCACCCCCCCTGCAAAAAATCCTGGATCCGCGCCTGTATTTTAGTCCAGCTTGTGTTCTTTTACGTACACCCAATATGTATACAGGATCTGTTTTTCGACTCGAGCAAATTACATTATACATGTATTTAAAACACGGCTTTCATATGCATGGGCTAACAGGTTAAACATTTAGGCCGTAGGCCGTGATATTAAACCATGTTCGCGAATGAAGCTGCTCTAAATGACTTGTAACATTGACTCCTGTTCAAAATGCTTGTAATTGCACTTGGATAGGAACCCACTAAATATCGAAAGGAACCCAGATCTTTGGATTATAAACATACACTTAAGGTTCTTATCAAAATTGTGAGCTCTATAACAGGTTAACAATCTTGATATACCACATGTTTAGCCTACACTATTTGCGTACAAGACAAGGGGCGTCCATTTTGTCTGGCAGTTTATGTCCAATTTTCACAAAATAATAATCATTGGGGTGTAATACAAAATCGGATAGAAATTATAACCTCAAGAGGAACCACAAGTTAAAAATGTGATTTTTCCTATAGTCAGGGGCCATAATTCAGGAAATTACTACCCGATATGCACGAATATCGACAGGAAACAAGATTTATGGGTTATAATCATGCATTTTAAGTTCAATCAAAATTGTGAGAAAAAGTGACTTTTCGTCCAATCAGGGGCCATAATCCATGTAGTTATGGTAATCGATACATGCCAATAACGATTTAGATAAACATTGTGACCTGTAAAGTGTTCCAGAACAATTGTGGACAGATTCTCAGGGGCGACAATAATTATATATACGTCCACATGAATATGTGGTCCTATAAAAGTGCTGTATATTTTCAAACACCCTCAAGGTTGGGTGGTCTATTGTGTGTGCTTAGATCATAAGATTGGTCAAGCAATTGATAGCTTGTATATGCCAAGAATAGGGTTGCTTGTCCAACTAAATGTTTTTTTTCTGTGGGTCATCCCACTGCTAAAGAACCGTATGTGCAATATCATCATATGTTGCATCAGAAATTACCTAATCTGTGTTAAGCGCACGTTAACCCACATTTTCTTCTTTCTCCAAACCATCTATGGTTATTCATTCAACTATGTGGATGGTATGGAAATGCCGAAGGCTCGGTTTGTGTAAACACTTAAAGCAATTTCGTATGTAATAAACTTTTATGTATAATATACTGAAACAAACGACAAGTTACTAAATTCAAAATTTATTACTTTGACTTAAATAGGTATTGCAAGCAGGTACCTGTAGTGAAATCTAAACATTGTATCAAAACATGTTAATTTTAGACTTTCAACAATTCTTATAAATTTGTTTCCTCCGACTCAACTACTTCCGCACAGATTGAAATTGCAGATAAAATATTAATATTAATTTCTTACAAAAAGGCTTTCGCTACTATGGGCTTGTCAGGCCTTATAATATGCCCACAACCACCATCAGTAAAGTCACCTATGTACCAGGGGCGGTATTTATAAAAATTCGAAGAGTTGGAACCCTAACTTTGTAGATTTTCCTAAGACCTATTTATAAAACATTTTACTTTAAGAATTACTCCTAACTATGACACATATTTGGGAATCCTCCTGTAGCACTGCTAATTTGTTAAAAGTACTCTTATCTTGGTTAACATGGCCGTCCGTGTACGCCGCCAAAGAGTTTAAAACAAGAGATTTCTTAGTGGAGTACAACAATGACGAGTTGATTAAGGAGATATCGAATGGACATGGGTGGGCTTCTTTTTGTGACAGATTTAGTTCGGCATCTACTTACGAGTCCTACTAAACGAAATTTCTCAATCGACGCTGAGGTGAAGATCGCCATTACACTTCGTTTCCTAGCTACTGGTAAAATGCAGCTGTGTAGTGGTGACGATTTCGGCGTCAGTCAACCTACAGTGAGTAGAGTGATTGCAGAAACGTTAGATGTACTGTCTGATATCAACACTGAGCTATAAATGTATAAATAACTTCAGGGAATCCCCGGATTTCCCATGGTTACATCGCTAAGAGTTTGGTTAGGACCAAGTCTTATATTTAGTTAAAAGTAACTCTAAGACCCTTTATAAATATTTCTAACTTTTAACTAAATGTTGTTTTAGGAAGTCTTAGAGTAAAAGTTAAGAAAACTCTTAGAATTTTTATAAATAACAGTACGCAAACAAGGCAGACAGGTGTATTTCTATGGAATCTGAATTACATAAACAATATTGATTAATATAGATTACATAGAAAAATACAAACAATCTTCAATGTCCAACAATGCTAAATTGTTCAGTATGAAGATTTTTTCTAATTTGTTACAACTGATATACCAAACACAAATACAATTATAATAATCAAATCAAAATATAATAAAATAAGTTATAAATAAATAAAATCTAGTTAAATTCAATTTTCACTCCTGTGGAGAAATTATTGACTCTGTGTTCACATAGGGTAGAGTTAAGTTTATATAAATACAACAGGTTCATTTATTATTTTATTATAAAACAAATTTTCGGACATTTATAGCGATTAAATAAAAGGAAAACCACTGTAAAAGTGACTATTAAACATCTGATATAAAACTGAGATCCTGATTTGTGTATAATATCAATACTTGTATAAAAATAATGTATTAAAGCTATTTTTTCAGATATCTTCTTCTTTATGGCTCAATTCATGCTAGATTGGATTATTTAATTACGAAAACAAAACCAAAATACAATCGGATTAACCTTGTTTATACAGCCGGCAATTCACCATCTCTTTGTAAGCAGAGCCAGTTGTAGAAATTGCTGGGCCCAATTTTGGAGGCCTGAAGTTACACGATATGAATACATTGAAGGATATGAATAACTTTAAATACAGCCTGTATTCCTTCATATTTAATTCACAATAATTAGCAGCCACACCTGGCAGCCCTGCTGCTCGACTGTCTTGAAAATTTTTAAGTTGGTTAGCGCTGAGCTGCAGGGCCAGGTGTAGGAAAATTGGTCAAATGTGCCAAAAACTGGCACTATTTGTAAAAACTCCATGGAATTGAACCATTTTTTGATACCATTAGAAATGAAATGAAATGGGGTTTAACGTCCTACTGTTACTCCGACTGGGAAAATGAAGACAGGACCATTAGAGACTCAACTTTCATAATATTGAAGTTTGCATGGAATCAAAATTCCCTGGAATGACAATCAGTGTCTTGTTGAATTGGAGATTATAATTGTGTTGTGTCATGATTGGAAAGAGGAACTTCCTCCTCAATATTTTTATCACCATTATCAGCTCTAATGACCTTTATTTTCTTGTTGATCTGATCTGGCAATGGTTGACCAACTGTTTCCACCATAAATATCATTAACACTCCACACAGTATAGCAATAAAACCAAATATGGTAAATGGTATTGGTTTCCACACATTACCCTGAAAATATGCAAATATTGATGTTTTGAACTTTCCTATACTTCCTCTTAATAATAAAAAAAACCCCAAAAACTAGTTTCTATACTTCACAATATATTTTAGGATTTAAATTCATTCATTTCCGGGTGGTTGGTTGATCTATTGTGTGGCATCATTTCTATCCAAGGAGTAGGGTCGCCAGTCCAGGTTTCTTCTGTTTTCTAGACCCTAAATGACCTAATGGACGTTAACCTTTCCGTCTCAGTCTCTATCTAATCCAGTTCCATGTATATTTAGAGCTTAACTGTCGAACCTTTTGGCTCTGTGGACCCCAGACTGGGAAACACTGCAGTAAACTGTGCAGTGGTAAAGTTCCGAAATGTTTTAACGGTTCTTGAATGTTTCAATCTGTAACCTACCAAATATACTAATTGGGGAGCCACTATTCCACCAATTCTAGCAAAAGTTGAACATGCACCAATACCTAGATTCCTAAAAAGATACAATGGCATTATACAGCATAAATATTAATCTTTTAGAGACCTTTAATAACTTGATTGAACAAAAAACTATAACACATACTTATGGAAAAACAGCTACTAATTTATTTGGGTGATGTTTCGGAGATTGTAAATAAGCGAATAGAAAAATGTATGGCAAATATTTACAGAAAAACTGTAACAACAAGTCATAAACCATACATGACAACAAGATCTAAGGACATGGACTCCTTAGAGTAATAATCTTTCAGTATTAGCTTGATAACGTTAAGAGAGAAAACTCTTCAAAATGTTGCCCAAATAAATAAGTACTGTTTTCAAAAAGTATGTGTTATAGTTTATACCATCGATATTAGTTGTCAATTTCAAATCTTTCTAAGAATACCATATAATTCTGAACCCATACCACTACATCAGTTGTCATAAGTGTCATGCAAGAGACAGGGTATTGGCTTGTTTTGTATTGATGTATTTCTTACCACATGTGTTAACAATTTAACAGTAGAGCATCAATTTTCAACATAGAAGAATTATTACCTTACAACAGTGGGGAATGTTTCTGCCGAGAAAACTTGTACTGCTGCCCAGCCTCCTGCTATACCAGATTTACCTATCATAGCTAGAGTTAAAGTTAATGCTGGCCATTCTTCTAACTTCCCTAAAACACGAAACCAACATCAAATTTAGCAACTTTTAAATAAACTGGTCAAAAGAAACAACAGTCCTATGACCAAGAAGTTTGATATTTTTAATTTCATATAAAACTAGACCTGCATGCAGGAATGACGGGTTTCACTTTTGCCATGTTACCTTTGAACTTGAACTTGTGTCACTTTTGGTGCTACGTTACCCTTGAACATATGTCCTTTCCGGTACCAATGAAACCAATATACAGGTTTCCACATAAGCATTGCACACATCAAATAAAATGGAAACAGAATCAAACAAATCCAGCAATTTTATTTTATACATTTGTTACATGTAATTGATCCTGACAAAATAACAGTACTTCCGGTGATAATGTAAATGTTCCCTTAGTCTTATGAAATCAGAAATGGCATAAGGCATCATATGGTGAAAATTTTATGTAAATCGAATAATAATTTCCACTTTTATAGACCAAAAACCTTGAAAAGTGACGTGTAGAAAATCGTCTATTTCTCGGCAACCGTACAAGTTAGAAACCATTTTTTGGTATTTATATGACCGTATGGGTTTAATCTATTTGTTGATTGGAATCAAATATCATAATTGTATAAACATTACAAATCAGACTCATTTGAATAAAATATCGGTTTTGAAGGCTTAAAATACAGTTTTTGCCAAAATGACGCTACTTCCGGTGATAATGAAAACGTTAAATTAGTTTTATAACATCGTCTATGACATTAGGCTTCAAAGGGTGAAAATTTTATGAAAATCAAATAATAATTGACACTTTTATGGGCCAAAAACCTTCAAAAGTGACTTTCAGAAAATCGCCTATATCTCGACAACCGAACAAGTTAGAAACAATTTTATGATATCTATTTGACCGTATGAGTTTTGTTAATATGTGAATTTAAACCAAAAGTTAATTTTATTATTACATGTGACATAATTCTTGGTTGAAAAAAAGATCGATTTTAAAAGTTAAAAATTGAGTTTTTGACTAAATGACGTCACTTCCGGTGTCAATTTTAAATAGTAATCAACATATGACGCACACTTGCTTTTTGAATCAAATGATGTCACTTTTGTGAATATCCATTTATAATTGACTATTTTACAGGCAACATTACGAAAACAGTGACTTATGCAAAACTGCCCATTTCTCGGCAACTGCTTATATTAGAAACTAATTTTAACATACATTCTCTTCGTATGGATTATAGTGACAGGTTTATAAAAGTTAAGTAAAAAAATTTTAAAATCTGAAAAGCCTGAATGGGTTGTAAATAGGTCAATTTTACGCCTTTTTTCACCCCTTAATCCAATTTGCTAGATAACACTTTTGGTAATAAAAAAAATAACAATTGGGACAACGAAGCATATGAACTTTGTTTTATACAAATCGAACAATAAAAAATTAATCTAGGACTGAAAAACTGAATTAGCTAATGGCGGCCAAGGAAAATTACTGAGACAAATTTTTTTAACATTTTTGCGCTAGTCAGATGACTCTTTAATTCTGTGCACAACACAACTAAATAATATTTATAAATAAAAACGTTAAATCGAATAATAATTGCCACTTTTAAAGACCAAAAAACTTGAAAAGTGACTTGTAGAAAATCGGCTATTTCTCGGCAACCGTACAAGTTAGAAACCATTTTGTGGTATCTGTATGATCGTATGGGTTCATTCTATTTGTTGATTGGCATCAAATACCATAATTTGAAAAAGATTTCAAAACAGACTCATTTGAATAAAATATCTGTTTTGGAGGCTAAAAATACAGTTTTTGCCAAAATGACGTTACTTCCGGTGATAATGAAAATCTTAAATTACTTGTATGAAATCCCAAATGGCATTAGGTATAACATGGTGTGACGTTTATGAAAATCGAATAATAATTGACCCTTTTATGGCCCCGAAACCTTCAAAAGTGACCTGTAGAAAACCGTCTATTTCTCGGCAACCGAACAAGTTAGAAACTATTCTATGATATCTATATGACCATATGAGTTTTGTTTATATGTGAATTTAAACCAAAAGTTAAAATTATTAATACATATTAAGTTATTCTTGGTTGAATAAAACATTGATTTAAAAAAGTGTAAAATGCATTTTTTGACCAAATGATGTCACTTCCGGTGTCAATTTTAAATTGTAATCAACTTGATATGACGCTACGTGCTTTTTGAATCAAATGATGTCACTTTTATAAAAATCCAATAATAATTGACTATTTTACAGGCAAAATAACGAAAACAGTGACTTATGCAGAACTGCCCATTTCTTGGCAACTGCTTATATTACAAACGAATTTTAACATACATTTTCTTCGTATGGATTATAGCTACAAGTTTATAAAAGTTACGAAGAAATATTTTAAAATCTGAAAAGCCTGAATAGGTTGTAAATAGGCCAATTTTACACCATTTTTAGCCTCTTAATCGAATTTGCTCGAAAATGAAATCGAAATTAAAAAAACTGCTTCCTACATTTTTTGCGCCTTGAAAGGGCACACTCTTTGAGTCATAT
Source organism: Patella caerulea (assembly GCA_036850965.1). Lineage (NCBI taxonomy): Eukaryota > Metazoa > Mollusca > Gastropoda > Patellidae > Patella > Patella caerulea. The sequence continues at coordinate 30,210,596 of JAZGQO010000008.1, forward strand.
AATTTTTCAAAAAAATAATATTTGTTTATGAAGATCGTAAATAACTGTCAAAATTGTAGTTTTTGGTAAAATTATGCCACTTCCGGTGCCGACAGATAACACTTTCGGTAATAAAAAAAACGACAATTGATACAACGAAGCATATGAACTTTGTTTTATACAAATCGAACAATAAAAAATTAATCTAGGACTGAAAAACTGAATTAGCCAATGGCGGCCAAGGTAAATTACTGAGACAAAATTTTTTAACATTTTTGCACTAGTCAGATGACCCTTTAATTCTGTGCACAATACGACTAAAAAATATTCATAAATAAAAAAGTTTTTTGTAAAATTTTAAATTTTCGAAATTTGGCGCCTAATATCTTCGAAGATTTGCCGAAAATCAAAAATCGAAAGTAGCGTAGCTATGTGCCCTGTCTCAGGCTATGCCAAAATGTATCGAAAGTTAAAATCCAATGATTATTGTTAAAATTACTGCAATATTTTTAAAAACGATAACTTCGGTGATTTCGGACATTTCGCATTGTCGCAGAACGTTCAAAATAGCTTTATCCTCTAAGTCACACCCACTTTCCCAGTAAAACCGAAGAAATCGTAACGATGCGACACGTAGTTGCTGAGATCTATTCAAATTGGAATCTGAATAATAATAATAATAATAAGAATAATAATTTTAACAAAAACAATAGTGTTTCACACAAGCTACGCAGTGTGAAACCCTAATAACAAATACCTTTTAACCATAAGATTCCACTTTCAGGACAGAGCAATAAATAGTACATTCACAACACAGTGATAATTCTTAAGTGTAAGCACAGATTCTACATTGTATTTAATAAATTTATATAAACTGTTTTATTCATTTTATGTCAATCATCACTTTATATGGAAAGTCAACTTTGAAGAATTGCCTTAAATTCATCCAGAAAATGATACTGTATTCATCAATTAATCAATTTAGATACAGATCTCAAATGTTTAAAATAACAACGTAAATGTCAATGACATACAGCTTTAACTTTCATTTAAAATAATAAGTATGGACCAGGAAACGAGTATAAGTATTACCTCATCGTGGCCATCTCTTGATTGTGATGTCGGTCAGTCGATACATGTCCAGGCCACATGCATGTCAGTTTTATGATGATCATATATGAACTTACGGGGCATTGTCGCCGCTCCCCCCAACCACCACCACGAACAAGATTCCTGGTCCAGAAATACACATTTTTAGTTGACATAATATAATACATTACCTAATACATCTACTATAAGTATAGAGACACAGAATGTACCAGCAATCAACATTAAGATGGCTATCGTTTTACGTCGTCCAATTCTATTATTTATCAAAACAACAAAAATAAGGGCCGGAATTTCCACTAATCCAGATATAAAAACATTTAAATAACGGTTTCCTGAGAGATTCTTCGTATTGAAATTCAACCCATAATAAACAGAACTAGACACGAACCTGTGGAATAAAATATAAATTATCATTAGCAGCAGTACACCCACACACTTAAATCAATTAAATTCAAAAACTGAAAAAAAAAGGGTTATGTTTAATAATTTTTACACAATTAGTTTTTTTTAATTTCAAACGATTGTCAAAAATATTCAGTATAAGGTACTGGTACATATATCTTGTTCCTAGATTTGATTGCAAAAAAATATATATAGAGAGAAATGATGTTAAGAGTCCACTCAACACAAATAAGGTTATTTTGGGCCTACCATATGGTACCAATACCATTTTATTTCAATGATTTGTTTGTGCATAAGGGTCTTTAGCAGTGGGAAGAAACAAAGGACCTAGAGAGACGTAGGCTATTAAGGCACCCTACACCTTGTCACAGATGGCCCTTGACTCATTGACATAATCTAATTTTCATACATTTGACCACTTAACACACCTAACTGTAAACAAGACAAGAACATGTTATTACCCAAATTCAAACATAGAATCCCTGATCAACCATAAAGACAGCAATTATAAGTGAATACCTAGAACAATCTATAAGGAATTGTTTAAAACTTACCAGCTGTACATAAGAATAAGAGTTCCTTTGGTTAATTTCCAGGAACTAAATAAATGGCAGTAACTAAACTTCTTCTGTTCTTGTATTTTTCTTTGTTCAATCTAATACAAAACAATTTGCTAATATCATACATGTAATATATTAACTCAAATTCTGGAAGGTTATGGCTATGCTTAAAGATACATTATGGGAGATTAGATAACGAGTTGGCAATTCTCACTATAATACCGGTAGTTAAACATAACGCTAACGCTACAATATACGTCCACATTCCTGCTTTGATTGATATGGTACTTTGTCAAGAAGGCTAGGCGTTTGGTTTGTTTAGCGTTGAGGGTCGTGCACCAACATTAATAGTTGCCGTCCTTAGAGTATAAGGATTAACGATACCAAGATAATCCATTCAGAATTGTGCCTTCCTAACACTAAAGGCAAAAAGTGGGCGTGGCTCTGCCCCTGGGTGTCGGGACATTCATCAAAATCATTAGTGGACGCCCTCAGGCTATAAGGAATACATAAACCAAGTACCAAGCTGATTCATTCAGAATTGCGGCCTGTAAACGACAAACACAAAAATTGGTCGTGTCTTGCCTGTGTGAGTCGGGACATGCAGTTGACATCCTTAGGCTATATGGAATACATATCCCAAGTTTAAAGACGATCCATTAAGAATCGTGGCCTGTAGACAACACACATAGACACGAAGTAAAAATGGGCATGGCTCTGCCCCTGGGGGTTAGGAAATCACCAAAAACAATAGGGGTCATCTTTAGGGTATAAGGAATAGGTTTGTAAAGTTTTAAAAGGATCTGTTAAGAATGCACCAAAAATAATAGTGATCAGCCTTAGGGTATAAGGAATAAGTATAAAAAAAGTTTTCAAGACGATCGATTAAGAATTGTGGGCTGTAGGTGACACACAGACAGACAAAAAAAAAAATGGGCGTGGCACTGTCCCTTGGGGTTGGGCATGCACCAAAAACAATAGGGATCTTCCTTAAGGTACCAAGAATAAGTATTCAAAGTTTAAGATGATACATTAAGAAATGCAGCCTGTAGACGACAGACAAACAAATACAAGAAATGGGTGTTGCTGTCCCACGGGGGTCGGGCATGCACCCAAAACAAAAGGGGTCATCCTTAGGATTTTAAGTTTCAAGATGACCGATTAAGAATTGTGGCCTGTAGGCGACACACAAAAAGAAAATGGGCGTGACTCTGCCCCTGGGGGTTGGGCATGCACCCCAAATGATAGAAATGTTCCTTAGGGTACAAAGAATAATCATTCAAAATTTCAAGATGATACGTTAAGAAATGTGGCTTGTACACGACAAACAAATAAATACAAGGAATGGGCGTGGCTCTGCCATTGGGGGTCGGGCATGCACCAAAAAACAATACGGATCATCCTTAGGGTAAGTATACAAAGTTTTATGAAAATCCAGTTAGAATTGTGGCTTCTAGGCCACACAGAGACACACAAAAAGAAAATGGGCGTGGCTCTGCCCCTGGGGGTTGGGTATGCACCCCAAACGATAGGGATCATCCTTAGAGTATAAAGAGTAAGTATATAAAGTTTCAAAGAAAATCTAATAAGAATTGCGGCCTGTAGGCGACACAAAGACACACGATAAGAAAATGGGTGTGGCTCTGCCCCAGGGGGTTGGGCATGCACCCCAAATGATAGGGATGTTCCTTAGGGTACAAAGAATGTGTATGCTAAGTTTCAAAATTATAAGTTAAGAAATGTGGCCTGTAGACGACAAACAAATACATACTAGAAATGGGCGTTGCTCTGTCCCTGGGGGTCGGGCATGCACCAAAAACAATAGAGATCTTCCTTAGGGTATAAGGAATACGTATACCAAGTTTGAAGAAAAGCCAGTAAGAATTGCGCTGTGTAGGGGACACAAAGACACACGAAAAGAAAATGGGCGTGGCTCTGCCACTGGGGGTGGGGCATACACCCCAAACAATAGGGATGTTCCTTAGGGTACAAAGAATGTGTATGCAAAGTTTCAAGATTATAAGTTAAGAAATGTGGCCTGTAGACGACAAACAAACAAATACTAGAAATGGGCGTGGCTTAGCCCCTGGGGGTCGGGCATGCCCCAAAAACAATAGGGATCTTCCTTGGGGTATAAGGAATAAGTATACCAAGTTTGAAGAAAATCCATGAAGAATTGCGCCCTGTAGGCGAACCACAGACACACACACATACATACATACATACACACACACACACACAGGCAGGAGCGACGGCATAATACGTTCACATTATGAATGTGGACGTATAAAAACTAGCTAATGTAAAGGCAAATGGCAGAAAATTTCATTCAAATTGATCCACTATGAACCGAAAACTAAGCAAATGAAAGTTCCGCTTAGCCTCGGTCATCATTACTAAAGTTCGTAAGACAAATCTTTTAGTCAGTGTAAAATATTCTGTATTTTGGGGATTTTTTTTTTTTTTTACAGCGCTCATATCCTAGCTAATTAATGTCATGTTAATAGTTCTCTTGACAATAATTTACCTCCATACATGATTTTAATTGATCATATTCTGGTGCTGATCTGTTATTACATTCAGCCATTTCAGTTAATATAACCAGAGCTTCCTTTAATCTACCTCGACTTATTAACCAACGTGGACTTTCAGGTACAAACCTGAAATAACATCATACAGATATTGGTCAAATATTTCAGCAAAGAGAGATAGAGAGCGAGAAATGGGGTTTACCATTCACCCAACAAAAACTATATCATTTCGAGACTTGGATCCACTTTCCATGCAAAGAGAAATTAAACTTGCAAGTTATTGTTAAAAACAGTTCATATATGATTTATATATAAAAACATATTCCTTTCAAAATAATTAGGTCATATTTTTGACCTATATATTTATACCAGGTAGTACAATATTTCTAATGACACGAAAAAATGTAAAACTGTAGATACAAATTGCATAAAATACCTACAATAAATTAATCAAGATAATTATTATAAAAGGTATTCCACTATTTGATCATTTCATTTGAATACTAGCATTGCACTATTTCATCATTTAATTTGAATACTAGCATTGCACTATTTCATCATTTAGTTTGAATACTAGTACTTGCTATCATTGTGTTGAATATATCTGCTATCATTTTAAGATTGCTAATCCACACATGTCTAAAATTTAGAGTGACATGGCATTTTGGCATTAGGGTTTCCAACATTTAAAATGTGCTTGGTGTCAAACAGCAACAAATATATATTCCAATCATATGTTATGTATTCTTGCTTTTGAATGTAAGGTTCAAAATCAGACTCATAATATTATTCAATAACAAAAATAGGTCTAAGCAATTAAGACCAAGTGGAAGCATCCTACATGTAAGTATGAATATCGCAAGTGCCATACATTGCCAAAGTCGTTTTCAGACATCAAAGAGGTGGAGACAACGTCAAGTTATTCCCCCTGGACATGATTCTAACTGTTGGCTGATAACTGCTATGTTATGTTTTTGGTCATAAGTTTAAGTATTTTTTTAAAATGTTTTCATTTAATAATGAAGGAGAAAAAAACAACTATTAAAATACTTGCTCACCACCAACAAAATAGAAGAAATATACTGGAAGCTGATGTACCCATAGTTAGATATCTCCAATCACGTAGTACATATGCCCATAAAGCTAAAGTTGCTAGTCCTACAGCCCAAAACCCAATACAACCACAAAATGTTCTCCATTTAGGTGTTATAAATTCTAACGGTAAAACAAAATTAACAACTAGGGTACCTGTAATAAAAGTAAAGATAGGCTGGCACTGCCAGGCAGGATACGCCCACATTTTCGAGAGATGGATAGAGAACAAACAATACGGAAAGTGATTTTTCCTACATCATTAAGTCCTGTATTTCATACTGTATTGGGAGCAGCCATTTTGTTGGTCAGTTCCAGTCTGATATTCATGAAATTCGAAGTCGACAATGATTATGGTGTGACGGTACACAACCTAGAAATGTGACTTTTCGTCAAAATCGGATAAGAATTGTGACCTGTACAGAGTCAACAACCATGATATACCATATCTTTACACTATTCGCGTACAAACGGCGACCATTTCGTCCGGCAATTTTGGTACCATTTTCACGAAATTCGAATAATTCAGGAAGTTACGATCCGATATGCGCAAATACCGAAAGGAACCAAGATCTTTGGGTTATAACCATGCATTTCAAGTTTCATCAAAATCGAATTAAAATTGTGACTTTTACAGGGTCCACAACCTTGATATACCATTTTTTAACAGTATTCACGTACAAACGGTGGCCATTTTGTATGGCAATTTTGGTCTGATTTTCCCGAAATTCGAACTCAACCTTCCTTACGGTGTAACGGTAATATAATCAAACTTTTTTTTAAATCAGATAATAATTGTGACCTCCAAGCTAAAAAAAAAAGGCGATTTTGCGTATAATCAGGGGCCATAATTCAGGAAGTTACGATCCGATATGCGCAAATATCGAAAAGAAGCAAGATCTTTGGGTTATAACCTTGAATTTCAAGTTTCATCATAATCGAATCAAAATTGTGACCTCCACAGGGTCCACAACCTTGATATACCATTTTTTAACAGTATTCGCGTACTAACGGCGGCCATTTTGTATGGCAATTTTCGTCCGATTTTCCCGAAATTCGAACTCAACCTTCCTTAGGGTGTAACGGTGATATAATCAAACGTTTTCTTAAATCGAATAATAATTGTGACCTCCAAGCTAAAAAAAAGGCGATTTTGCGTATAATCAGGGGCCATAATTCAGGAAGTTACGATCCGATATGCGCAAATATCGAAAGGAAGCGAGATCTTTGGGTTATAACCATGAATTTCAAGTTTCATCAAAATCGAATCAAAATTGTGACCTCCACAGGGTCCACAACCTTGATATACCATTTTTTAACAGTATTCGCGTACTAACGGCGGCCATTTTGTATGGCAATTTTCGTCCGATTTTCCCGAAATTCGAACTCAACCTTCCTTAGGGTGTAACGGTGATATAATAAAACAGTTTTTTAAATCGAATAATAATTGTGACCTCCAGAGGGACCACAAGCTAAAAAGGGTGATTTTTCGGACAATCAGGGGCCATAATTCAGGAAATTACATTCCGATAGCCGCAAATATCGAAAGGAACCAAGATCTTTGGGTTACAAACATGCATGTCAAGTTTCATCAAAATCGGTTCAAAATTGTGACCTCTATAGGGTCCACAAGCTAAAAACGTGATTTTTCGTACAATCAGGGGCCATAATCCATGAAGTTTTGATCCGATACATGCCAATATCGAAAGGAACCGAGATCTTTTGGGGATAAACCTATATTTCAAGTTTCGTCAAAATCGGATAAGAATTGTGACCTGTAGAGAGTCCACAAACAAATTGTGGACGGACGGACGTCCGGATGGACAGGGGCGACGACATAATACGTCCACATGAAAATGTGGGCGTATAAAAAATGATTTATCAGGTTAAATTAGATATGCACTTTTGAAACAAATCAGGGCAGCCATCGCCATCACCAAGATGTGTACATTTTAAATTCTGGTGGCATAATTTATTGAATGCTTCTGAGACATTCATAACTCAAAAGTCGGTTAGCTTTAGAATTTTTTGAAATTTAGATCAGTGTAGGGTATCTGAAATGGGATTTAATTCAAAATTACTCTGCTTCATTTTCTTTCTTGTGAAAATAATCATTCCTCTTTAAATCAAAGTAAATCAGTGTGCATATCATAAATATGATTATTTCTTAGTGTAGACTTTAAACTGCTTATACCTGAAGAGCTCATCACTTACCTCCAACTAACCCTCCAATAACAAATCTAAGTACAGTATAAAGCTCCCATGAATTAGAAAATGCACTTGCAAACCACACACAAATCAACAATCCGTACTCAAGAAATAAAATTTTACGCCGACCAAAGTAATCAGCTAATTGTCCAGTGATAATAGCACCAACCATTACCCCTGCCATCTGTATCGATGTTATGAGACCAGGAATATAATCTTTATTACATATTAGTTTCCACTGAAATAAGATGAGTAAAAAATATAAAATATCTGGAGTTCTTGAATCATTAAAGAAATCATGCCACAAGTTCAACACTTTACATCAGCAGCGTTTTCGTTGATGTGCACCTAAAAGATCAACTCACAGTTGTAATTTGATAAAGAGTTGGAAGTAACACTCTTGTATGAGCAAGCCTTCATTAGCCTGGTAGGTCATTAAACCCCATTTTATTACATTTAACATTGATCTTGTAAAGCAACAACTATTTGGGGGACAGGTTTCCAGCTACCGAAATTATAACAACAATTAAGCAACAACAATATACATGTGTATATCATTCAAAGTTTCATTCAAACTGAAGAGTGAACAATGAAACGTTCTTTTTCGTTCACTGAAAAAAATCAAGACAGGTTTTTCTTCATAAACCTTAAAGTAGGACTAGAATATCGGTAAACAAATTCAAACAGGCGATTCAAACATTTATGAAAATGAATAGATTTACTTACCTCAGTAATAATAGATGTAAATTCATTTGAAAAATTCACTCCACTACAGACATCTTGACTAGGTGTACAGCTGTTTATATATTTTTGATTTGATATTGTTAAATTTGATGATATATTGGTAAAGATTGCACCATCACATGTCCAGCTAGGTCGTGCAGACGTGAATATGGGTAATAACATGGCCCATGCTAATGGTGTCTCAAATAACGACACAAGTATAAATACACGAATTTGATATGGACCAAAAGGTCGAAGTTCATCTATAATACTTTCAAAGTCTGACATGGCTGTCAATTTTTTAACAATTCATTAACAAAACACTGCCTAAATAATCTTCATTTCTCTTATTTTAATAGTTTTCATTCTTAATTTACTTTCTTCTGACATTCTTTTTCTCTGTTAAATCTACACCATCTACAAAATAAGAAGGTTTTATTAGATTACCAGTATGTCATAGAACTAATGGAAGAATTATACACTGAGTAAAAAAAATACAGGGATGAAAACAATAACATAAATGCTACGCTGATTAAAATAAACATCTGAGTACCATAGTTAATCTCTATAAATCTAAGGTAGTGTTAAACATGTAACACTCTTCAAGCCGTTAATCCAATCAACCAACGTGTAAATTATGTCACACAGATGAGGTTCAGCTTACAAATTCCAATAATTAATAAACAATAACTATTTAAATGATCAACAATATAACGATCTCACATATGATTTAATTTACAAACTGAAAATATGTCAACAATGGCAATTGTTCAATACAGTCCAAATTCGAGAAACCACACAGTTATCTGAGTACTTAACCGCTAAAAACAAGCTCCACGATCTTCAACAGAATGACTAACAAGAAAAACTCACAAATTACTCATATATCTTAACTGTTAAAGACAAACCAAAAGTCCGTCTGGTGTTGTATTCATGCAGTTAGAGCCTGCAGAAAACTATCTTGGCGCCATCACTCACAACAATCACGCCTAAAATTTGGACCTGGATTAACACTGCAAATAATGAAATGTGTCAAATTCACATGGCAGTCACACAAGATTCATTAATTACATGGTCATCCATATCCTCGAGATAAGTAGGCCTATAATAATGATCTAATCATTTGATAGTGGTCTGTAACTTAATTGCTAATATTGCAAGAATCCCAGCGCTATGTCGACAAAGGTAATTTAAGAGACACCCACTAACTGCTTTGTCATTACATCTCTCATTTGTTGCTTTTTTATTGTAACAAGTTTTAAAAGTAAAAATTTTAAGGGAATGGAACCATTAAAAAATTTAAGATTACTGAGATCCAGTTTTGCCTGAACTGTATGAAGGCCTACACTTTCAGAAAGGAGAAAATTCATCAGTCTTGAAATTTATTTAAATTTTGAAAAAGGATTCTCTCTACATATTCGTCTGTCTTGAAATTTATTTAAAATTTGAAAACAGATTCTTCCTTATGCCCCAATCTCAACAATCTCAAATTTGAATGGGATCGAGGATCCATCTGTCATCAAATAATCTGAGAGACCTTAAAGCCCCAATAACACTCTTGTTGTAACTGAAAAATATGTCCCAATCTTCATTCTGGTCAACAAATCGTATTATTTTACAATATTCCAATTAATTGATGATATAAATTTCATCTTAACACACCTATTTTGAAAAATTGGAAAAATTCAACTAATTGATTTGAAAATCTGACATAAACCTTTTCAAATGTGATTGGATTTTAAAATATTTTTGAACCCTCTGGACAAGTAAAATAGGTTGCAATAAAACTTAGAATAAGGGTATTATATATTTTCTGGAGCTATCAAGCCAGCAAGAATTTTTTTGGCCCTTAATTCAATCTAAACTTTATTTAAATTAAAAAGTTAAAGATACATTATGGGAGATTTTTATGAGGGGTTAGCTATTCTTGCTATAACAGATCAAAAATAGATGATGAAAGAAAAATATATTGAAAATTTCAGTCAAATTTCTTTATATTGAACAGTTATCACCACTGTTATTTTTGTCTAGAAATAGTAGATAACTCCATCTTCACCGACACCGACATCGTTTCATTGACAGGCGTTAACTCCACCTAAAAAATCTCACTTAGCAAGTAATGTTTTCAATGAGTGTGATACTGTTAGCCTATTCAATTCATATTACATTTATTTTCTACTACAAATTAGAATTAAGACTATTAATATATAGATAGAAGAGAAAGTCGGCAACAAAATTTTAAAGTTTAAAAAGAATGGACCAAATCAATGAGGCAGTAATTTAAATAATCATACTATATTATAGCCGAGTTCTTCCGTAGCCTGCATGTATTCTTGTACTTTAGGTAGGCCTTCGTGACTCCTGAAGCAGGCAAATAGAAACCAGTGATCCGATGGGGCTGCAATTCAGCTGGGTGAAGTTAGCTTCGATGTTTATCAATTTCAGTAATTTTACTGTAAACGCAAAAGAACCTATAATACGACAGTGTATAGAAGACGGCAGCAGCGTGTTGACCGAATTACCTCGCTCAACAGTGGCCTTGCTTTGTACACTCTATCATTTAGCCTCGATTTAGGTGTATGACGTCAACGTAAAGCCGGTAACAGTTAATCTTTGCTCACGCCGACATCATTTAAAATTAAATCAATGAAATCCTGTTTAAATCTAAGCTGAATCCAAGTCATCCGTAGGTCTACAGAGTTGATATTTTATGCTTGTTGTTTAAATAAAGATCTAATTTATTACTTCTATGACATCTGAAACTTAAATAAAGACTTGCAATAATCAGGTTTAGCTCTTGCATCATAATGTATATTTAAATAAGCATGTCATTTCCCATAAATGTTGGGGTTTTTTTTGGTTTTTTTAAATTCCCATCAAGAACTTTCTGATAAGTCAAAATGTGTCTGGAGGATAATAAACTTTAACTATGCCATGCCTATATAATCAAATCAAGAAAGAAGAATATTCACACAAAACGGCAAAGGGGAAAGACAAATAAATCAACCAGTGTATGAAATTTGAAAATGATTTCTACCCTAAATATGTTCAGCACGTACACATGCCAAGCTATAGCTACAACTATGGCACTGCTCATCGATCATCAAACATTGGCGTTCATTAAAATGTATCAAGTTCAAACGTAGGACACAATACAATAAAATACTGAATTGAACTGAATACAAATAATAATTTAATTCCAAAGTCCATCACAACTTCAACACAACCTAGATCACTAGATCTATATTTAGCTATACTATTTAGATATGTAGGTTTCTTATCTACTACATACGTACGGTACCTGAAAGATACGCAAATGCCATGTTCTATGTTGCAATGATTAACCCGTACATTCATTAAGCAGTTTATATACACGACACACTAGGGTCTGTTTCATGATGTTTGTGCAATTCTCTATAACACGTGTTTGTCAGCAAATTATAAACAAAACTACTGCGACGCCCCCTATCCGGTTAATTTATTTTTCCTGGACAACCATATTTGCTATCATCGTTTTTTCTTGATATGTGGCTAATTCGAAGATTTAACACCGTGGTAATACCACAGGCTTAATAATACATATTAGGCTGTATAAATTGTAAAATATATATATTGTTCTTCATGACAGGACAGCGTTATTCGTTTTCTTTTCTTTTTTTTTTAAACTGCAGTTGCCTCCCTTCACTCACAATCTTTATAATGGAAAGATAAAAATTGGGCCATGTGTTATCTGGTCTAAAGAATTATAACAATGAAATCAGCGGAAGTTTCAATATTAGTTACCCTGACAATTGCCATAGATTTTGTGATGGGTGAGCTGAAAGGGGCGTTTGTTATGCCACATGGTGGCATTGCCTTGGATCCTTCCAAGTTCCACACCACTAACAAAACGGCACTAGAGGAAGCTTGGAAGATCCACACTGCGTGTGCTCAAATTGGAAGAATTGTTACTGAGCTACAACCGGACCTCATCCTACTCAGCACACCACATGGCATATCAGATATGAACAATTTCCTACTTTATTTGAATCCTAAAATGGAAGGCTATGCAAATACCGACAATACGGGACCACCTCCTTATGTTTCTGTATCAGTAAATTCAGATGTGAATGTTTCCAGGGATCTTGTTCAACACTTTGGTTCCAAGAGAAACGTTTCTGGGTTAAGTGCCTATGGTCCGCCAGAAGAAAGCACAGAACCATTTCCTTTGAGGCAAGTTGGTCCAAATTTTTTTTTCTTCTAAAAATGTTGGGACTGATAATTATGTTTTATACTTAACCTTTACATTTTTATCTGCAGAGTTCGTTTTCTAATAATTATTTTTGTTTCTTTATTTTTCTTTTTACCTATAGGTGGGGTGAGGTTATACCTCTTCATTTTATGCCCAATCTGAATCAAACAAAAGTGGTTATCTTGTCTCAGCCAAGTAGGCGATACAATGATGATATGCCAACGATGATTCCCGAACTGTTGAAATTAGGTATAACAAGCCAACCAGCACTTGCATGTAATATATTTGACAGAGTATTATTCAGTGTACCATTCTTGCGAATTAAACAACGATTTTGTTACCTCTAACAAGGCTGTTAGAGTTGAGGTCACAACAGAAGTGTATAAATATACACACTAGACTAGTGTGTCCAACACTGGTGCGCAACTGCAATGGGGAAGACATTTTCTGGTTATCTACCCTATAACCTAAGATTTCTACTCTGTAACCTGAGGTTTCAAAGAATTGAGAAATGAGAATCAAAAAATCGCAGCTAAAAGCGTGAAAGGGTAACACGTCGGCTCGATAACTCGTAGTTACCCGGAGGTCCCATGTTCGACCACACTGGAGTCTTTGCATATAGTAAATTCATTGGTGTTTTTTTTTTTTTTTGTTGTTTTTTTTTTGGGGGGGGGGGGCGTGGTCACCCTTGTCTGTGTTGCGGGACAGACATCTTGGCAAAGGACAACGTGTCATTCGCTTGGATAGGGTGCACACATTGGCGTACTGTGTAGTACGTTAAACAACATTTCATTTCAATGCACATACGAGCACTTTTCAAATCTGAGTTTTACACTACATTGTAAGTCCCGCCTTCAGAATATATTAATTGAACACACTGAATGGAAAGGAAATTAGGTATAACTTCCTACTGTCCTTCCCGGGTCGGGCTATTGAAGACTGACATATATACAGTGTGCTACGGCCTGCCCCAATGTGTACACTAGGCCTCGGGGTTTCGTCCCACCCGAACGACCATACATTATTACTTGCTAAGTAGTTTGTCCTGCAAGGAAGGAAGACGCCGGAAATCCCCGAGAAAAGTCTCCGCGAACATGACTTAAATGGATTCACAAAGAAGATAGAAATAATAAAATATGATGATTTTGCATATTTCCTGTAGGTTCTGATATTGGAAAATATTTTAAAAGTGAAAAGAAAACAGCTGTAGTTATTATCAGTGCTGATCTGGCGCATACTCACTCTAAAGATGGTCCTTATGGTTATTCAAATGCAGCTCAACCATTCGATGATGTGAGTAACCCAGATTTTATTACCGGCATTCAGAAAAGTTATGAATGAGTTCGGCAAGTCTGAACTTAAGGTACCAGTCACAGACATTGTCAAGTACAGATTATCACACTTGTGTACAAATTTCGACCATCTCTTCCTGAAATTTCTACTGTTATTAAATCTTTGGGTTAATAAAGGCTGATGGGAAAAGATTCGTCTTGGACTACGCTAGGATTCTTCTGCACAACTTGATTTGTATTCTAAAATATTCCCAATATGTCTTGCAGGCGTGTGGAAAATGGGTAGAAAATCTGGACGAACAATCATTGACAAAGGAAGCTGCTAGTTATGTTATTAAAGCTAAGTCATGTGGATACACTGGTTTGGTCATGTTGCAAGGTTTGTTATCGGCAAGTTCTGATGGGATCACGTCCTGGCAATCTCAGCTATACGCTAATTATCACCCAAGTTACTATGGTATGATGGTGGCGTCATTCCTTAGAAAATAAATCATGTTTTTCTGTTAATTTGTTAATTAGTTTTAATTTTATATTGACATCAAGAGTGGACTTACTTAGCGATACTGTAGCCTACGCGCAATATAATAATTTCACCTTGGACAATGATAAGGCCAACTTCAAGATTGGTTAAAGGTCACGAGATGTAAAGAGGGCTAGCTAGCGCTCATCTTAATCCTAACCCGGGACATACTAGCCCTAACCTACAATCTCACAACAATCACGTAGCCTAACGTTATTCAAATCTCAACGACCATTTCAAAAATTGAGATAGTCTTAACAAATAGATTGAACCGACCAATATTTCATTTTCTCCTGTATACAGTCATGGACCTTATAATACATGTATATAAGGACCATGATTCAGTTAGAGCTATACGATTTAAGTATGTAGTCATTCGTGTGATCACATTTAGTTATGAATACAATGGCCATTGATATAGGGAAACAGAAAAGTTGATTTTAACGCCCTATGCTCGACATTAAACTTCTCTTACAAAGAAAAACAGATGGTGCGGGGAGATATAAGTTTAACGTCCACTCGTCACAAACAAGGCCATTTCGGGACTCAGTATGAAAGTGAATTCAGGATGTCCTTACAGTATGGTCGGTTTTGGTCGATTTTGACCATTTGTAGACACACATTTTTTGTTAGTCTTTATTAAGATGGCCTACTTTTTTTATTTTTTGATATTGGGTATATTTAGTCGTAATCCCGTTCATATGCTATCTGATAAATTTTATAGTAACGAACACCTTTTCTATAAAATTGTCGGCGCATTACATCATGATAATTAGAGCATTCAGATTTGTTTATAATGAGATTAATGCATAATAGTAGATTATTGGATTAGCACCATGGTGTAGGGATTTTCTAACACAAACTGATTAATAACCTACTGGTAAAGACAGACAACGTGTTGTGCTCATTTGATCACCTTTTCTTGGACTCGTAACTGTCGGCCATGGCTGAAAATACCGATTCAAAAACTGACCCCGCCACCACGACCGAGGATACAACAGTAAACGAGTCACAAAATGCAATAGCGAAAGGGTCAGAAAATACAACGGTTAAAATCGCTGCTGGACATGCATTACTGAAGAGAGCTTTGGTAAGTTGTTTTTTAAGCGCTTCACTGAAAATTTTCTGCACCAACCCGTATAGTTAAGACAACAATGGAGAACGCTAGATCGGAGACGGTCCTAGGCATTTTAGCACATATGACGTCATATATAGATTATGGGTTATGGTTAGGGTAAGGGCTAGGACCTGTAGATTTGGTCAAAGTCCCGAGAAGTAAACAGGGCTAACCCTAACCCATGATCAAGCCTAACCCTTACCCTAACCCACAATTCACATATGACGTCACGTAGGACCGTCTCCGATCTAGCGTTCTCCGACAACCATAAACAAATTAGGACAACGGGTGCAATGAGGGCCCAACAGTTCAATGGCGCAACCAAACGATTGTACGCATATCCATTCGACAGGTCGCCAACTCTGGCCCTCCCCGAACTTGCTCCGTCATAACCGTGTGCTAAACGGGAGCCCTTGATTTGAGAGTCAGCACCATACTCACCGGACTACAGACGCTGCCAATCAAGCCAGTCAAAAATACTACCCCCCCCCCCCCCCCTGCTCAGACTTGAACATTTTGTATTTGATTTTATTGGCGACTTTTAGACCTGTAATTTTGGAATTTACCTTCCGGAAATACGTCAGAATGCACCAAATTGAATCTAATTTACCAAATTTCCCTGGGGGAGGCCCCCCAAAGCCCCTGTTAATTGGTTGAGTGCCTTTTATCAAACCTAGACCCCCCCCCCCCTGCAAAAAATCCTGGATCCGCGCCTGAATTGAGAGGAAAACAAAAAAAAAAAAAAAAAAAAAAAAAAAATCAACACACGGGGATCCTGGCGACCTGATCTTACTAAAACCTACCATGCACATTGCAAAAGTTAGAGTCCTCACGGTGAACAAAATTTATAAAATGAATGAAAAATAACCCAAACGAAATTAGACTGCAATGGAATATTATTTTCAAAAATGGCAATTACACAGATGATAATGACCTTGCCACAAAAAGCTGCTACTTGCGATAAGCTTTGACACCAGTGCGAGAACGGTATGAATGTATGTGGTATATTCGAGCCTCTCTCATTTTTGAAAGAATAACAGAATGTTCTAAATCAAATTTTAGCCAAAGGTTTATATTCAAGTGGTATTTTTGAAAATAGAAGGCATCGATACTTTAAAAGAAGAGTTTACAGCAGAAGTGTTTATAAGAGCAAGATGGAGGGAAATTAGCCTTGATAACAGTTCAGCACAGGTATGGTATCCTGTATTTTCACAGTGTTACCTGAAACAAATCCATATTTAACCCTATTGCATCTTTACAAATCGGTTGACAACATTCCGAGGAAAATTCTCCAGGAGTTACAAACCGACAGGGGGAATCACAATCTGTTTCACGGAGAATTACTTACGAATTAACTCTGTAACAGATAGTGTCCACAGCACGTGCGTTAACTGCAGTCATTAGAGACTTTTGGCAAGTGGAAATTTCCGCATCCCTATCACCTATCCGTATCGCCACGTGATACGTTGCGTCAATGTAGTTTTAGAGTTTTGGCAGATTTTCGCGGCGTGTACATATGGGTAGCTGAGCTGAGCTTAGTTCTAATACAGCATGGTGGCAGTTATCTACCAAGATCTTCAGTACTAGTCAAGTGTCTACTATGATACAACATTTCAGCGTCTAAAAGTAGCAAAAAGTATGGTAAAAAGACGACGATGTTATATGGACCTTTTCCATAAGAAGGCTGTTCGATACGTGCTGCCGTATCCGTGTGCCATATCATGTATGAGAAATACACAAGCATTGTTGACGTCACACACAAAATCGATACGGATACGCGATACGGACCAGAAATTTACGCTTGCCAAAAGTCTCTATTGGCTCAACGACTCGTGCAGTGTTTACTTAACACCTAACTGCTTCGGGCAAAATGACGCATTTTACCCATTTTAATACCCATTTACACTTAATAGGAAATATTTTTAACTTCAATTACTTCTAACGTCTTTATTTATTTTTCTGTTACCTCAAAAAAATGTTTGAGAATTTAATTTGTTGGAGTAAAAAAGTTAATATGCCGTACTTATTAAGCCTCGTCGATGTCATGCTTATCAGTGATTGTAGCGGACAAGCGAATATTCACTGCGGGATCAGTTTGGGGGAATCACGCCGGAAAATCTGGATGCACTTCCTCGGCCAAAGCAGGGATCGAATACCCGAACTCCACGCCAGCGAGCCAGCGCCTAAGCCACTTAGCCACCATGGCGTCCTGTAGTTACAAAAAGAAGCATACAAATGATTGATATCAATCATCGCTTTGGTAGTACATACCCCACCTCTCCCTTCAATTTACACAAAACATAGGTCATCGAAAAATTCTATACCAGTTTTTTTTTTGTTTTTGACTAGATCAGGTTATTTCCATTCCAACAAAAACTGAAGAACTGCAATTGAAAATATTTAATTGTGTTGCAGTTGTTGCTATGGTGCATCGTCACTTCATGAATTTGTCATAATGTATTTTTTTTATCTTTCAGTTTGTCAGTAATATAAAATGGAGTAAATATTGGGATCCTCGTCTACAGATAGAGAATTATAAAGGTGATTTAAAACAAACAATGTGGCGAGATGTACAGATTGGGCCTGACGGTGAAGCCTTTGTTCTAGAAATGAGACGAGTTAAAGGAACATTTTCTGAAAATTTAGAGTTACAAGAATTTCCTTTCGATACACAGGTAAAAACCTATGGTTCAAAATTTGGTTTTACTTGCGTTCACTACACTAGGATCTCGAAGACTTGTTATATTAGCGGCGTTTCGGTTGAAGTGAGAGATTAGCCAATGAAACTGTCTGTTACGGGGACGTCTTGGTGTGCCATACACGGAACTGTGGGTAAATCATTCGAAACTTCAAAGCTGTATTTTGATCAGATTGCTTTTGATTTACTTATAAGTCTGTTGCTTAAAATACTTCCAGAAGAAGAACGGGGTTCATTTAAACGGATTTCGTGTCGGTTTTTAATTGTTTGATTTTATTTCTTTTAGAATTTATCAGTTCTAATAGCCAGTGAACACCCAATTTCAACTGTAGAACTGATAGAGGAACATGAAGAAGCAAGCAGTGTCTTCACTCTCAACTTTGGTGACGTCCAAGAATGGGAAATGAGAGATTTCGTAGAATGTCGGTCGACGATTACCACTATTGAATATAGTGAAAACCGTTACAAAAGACCTGGAATGTTTTACACTTGCTGTGCATTTCGACGACCAGGATATTTTATTTGGAATATCCTTGTTGTAATGGTAAGTTATTTATTTTCTACAAGTTGTGTATTATGTCTAGACTGACCACCGGTCTATTAATGATATTAAAAGATTGTTGTATTGTCTTTACTGGCGTTATATGTCATTTATAGTGTGGTATGGTTTTGCGGGAATTTAAAACGAAGCCCAATTAAATGGAAACGAAGCAATAATCATAATGTCCAAATATTATGTCCAAATCTCCTACTTTTCTGCACCGATGAAGACGGGTATACGGAGCACATTGTGCCTGGGCAGTGGTGTTTTCGCCATTTCCCCATCGAATTCCAACTGGCGCGAGTTCTTTTACGTGCACGCCAATGTATACGTACGGGGGACCAAACGACTATGCATTGTCCCTTACCAGTCCCCTGTCCTACACCACTGATTAAGGACAACCACGCCAGAAATTAACTACTTTCGTAAATATTTGATTCTAGAACAGATGTATGACATCCTTCTTACTTATAAAAATTAGTTTGTTTAAATTTCAGTTTCTTATCAGTCTGTTGTCACTGGCGACGTTTTCCGTGGATAGAAGACAACATGAAACACGTTTAGAACTAGCATTCACCTTAATCTTGACCTCCGTGACCTTTAAATTGGTGGCTAATAGGTCATTACCTGTTATATCCTACCTCACACATCTGGTAAGACATAATACAACTTCTTACTCTAACAATTTAAACATACATTATGCAATAGCTAAATCTGACTATTGTACGTCTTTCTTCGGGTTTGAAATGTTTTCTAAATTATTAATTAGACATCAATTAACTGATCCAGGCCATAATCAACTCTCGATGGCATCAGATTTCTCAGATATTAAGTAGATTAGAAAAGTTAGGCCATATTTTGATTTAATTTAAAAATGGAGGAGCGAGACTAAGCTTCGAACAACAATTGAAATTATTGCAAACATTTTATCAAACCTTAAAAGCTAATATCTTCGCTGGCAATAGAGTAATTTGAATGAGATTTTCAAATTAATCATTTTACATTATCTATTTTCGAACTGTTATAGTAAGAATGGCTAGCTCTTTATCTAAATATTACATAATGTATCTAGTGCCAAAATTGTCTAATACATTGACTGCGTTAGATAACTGCACAAGTGACCTGAATATAGCTTGTTATGGGGAAGTTCATCAATGCAAATCGCATAGATTGCTAGACATTTTTAATTAACCCAAGATTGTTTATAGTTCTGTCAATTCTCAATGTTGCCTTATCCTTTATAAGACCCAAACCTAGTCGTGCTAACCTAACTTCTTGTTGGGAGAAACAACATGTAGAGCTAGGCGCGAACACTAGATAAATAGGAAGGGCAACGTCAGAACTGGAAACATCGCTTCCTAACGTTGTGTTTCCCCATAATTTTAGGCTGTCGCAACGAAACGCAGTCTAGTGTTGTTGTTATTATAGAATTGGCTGATTTATAATGATGTCCCAGTTTGCATCGAAATATTGTATAAAACTAATGAACGGGTTAATTCGTTTCTTTTACTGTGAAGAAAGTGAATAGTATTGTTAAGCATATATATTTAATTATAACTTCCTTGGATTTTCTTTCAGGATATTTATATATTAATGTGTATAGTATTTATGTTTGCTGTAAGTGCTTGGCATGCATTGGTTCCTGCATTTGAAGGTTATACTGGGGTGGCAGCACAGTTAGATATAGTCATGTTATCCGGATTATTTGTTATTTATGTCATTATGCAGACCTGTTTCGTTGTCGCTATGGTTGTAAGGGTATGTATCATATTTGTATCAGAGGCGGATCCAATGAAAATATCAGCAAAATAGCTCTTGGAATGGCTACAGATGCAAGAGAATGAGGGATAATTGTCTTGGGGGACCGACCCCCACCCCTCGCTGCGGCGTGCCCCGTCTCCGCGGTAAGTGCCCTCATTTTGCGCCCCCCCCCCCTTTTAAAAATTCCTAAATCCGCTTCTGTGTATTTTCCGAAATTGGGTTTATACACGTCATTATTATTTGAGACAAAGTCCTCGACATTAAGACAGGGGAAAAAACAATGAAAAGTTATTGATTTTTAAATTTTAATTTGTCACCTGACAAAGTAGGTGGTCGCCGCACCGCTCATCCTAAATGCACCAAGCACCAGATTATTTTGCTTAATGGTTAATCCAGACTTGTTCAGCAGTAACACTAATCCGCGGTGAATATTCGCTTTGTCTCATAATTTCTGTGAAACAGATTGCTACAACACTTCAGGTTACCTGATGCGTTAGACATCTTTCTTATTGTCCCCCGTCTTTCGAAGAAAGCAGGGGACTATTAAAATGGGTTCGTCCGTCTGTCTGTCTGTCTGTCTGTCTGTCTGTCCTTCTGTCTGTCCGTCTGTCTGTCCGTCACACTTTTTGGGACACAATAACTCTCTTCCTAATTGAGCTAGAATGTTCAAACTTGGTGTATGTGTTTATTAGGTCAATGCCTTGATGGAGTTCGAAGATGAGCATTTTCCGCTTAGGGTAAGCAGAGATAAGCAATTTGATTGGTTGATGCTTTGGGACACGATAACTCTCTTCCTAATTGGGCTAGAATGTTCAAACTTGGTGTATGTGTTTATTAGGTCAATGCCTTGATGGAGTTCGAAGATGAGCATTTTCTGCTTAGGGTAAGCAGAGATAAGCAATTTGATTGGTTGATGCTTTGGGACACGATAACTTTTAATTGAGCTAGAATGTTCAAACTTGGTGTATGTGTTTATTAGGTCAATGCCTTGATGGAGTTCGAAGATGAGCATTTTCCGCTTAGGGTAAGCAGAGATAAGCAATTTGATTGGTTGATACTTTGGGACACGATTACTCTCTTCCTAACTGAGCTAGAATGTTCAAACTTGGTGTATGTGTTGATTAGGTCAATGCCTTGATGGAGTTCGAAGATGAGCATTTTCCGCTTAGGGTAAGCAGAGATAAGCAATTTGATTGGTTGATGCTTTGGGATACGATAACTTTAGTTGTCCCCCGCCTTTCGAAGAAAGTTGGGGGACTATTAAAATGGGTTCGTCCGTCTGTCTGTCTGTCCGTCTGTCCGTCCGTCACACTTTTTGGGACACAATAACTCTCTTCCTAATTGAGCTAGAATGTTCAAACTTGGTGTACGTGTTTATTAGGTCAATGCCTTGATGGAGTTCGAAGATGAGCATTTTCCGCTTAGGGTAAGCAGAGATAAGCAATTTGATTGGTTGATGCTTTGGGACACGATAACTTTAGTTCTAATTAAGTGAGATTGACGAAACTTGGTGTATAGTTTCATTATAGTAATACATTGACCAAGTTCGATGATGAGCATTTTCTGCTCAGGGTAAGCAGAGCCATACACAATTTGATTGGTCGAGAATTCGGAACACAATAACTCTCCTTCTAATTGAGTTAAAATGTTCAAACTTGGTGTATATGCTTATTAGGTCAATGCCTTGATGGAGTTCGAAGATGAGCATTTTCCGCTTAGGGTAAGCAGAGATGAGCAATTTGATTGGTTGATGCTTTGGGACACGATAACTTTAGTTCTAATTAAGTGAGAGTGATGAAACTTGGTGTATAGTTTCATTACAGTAATACCTTGACTAAGTTCGATAATGAGCATTTTCTGCTCAGGGTAAGCAGAGCGATAAGCAATTTGATTTGCCGAGACTTTGGAACACAATAACTCTCTTTTGAATTGAGTTAAAATGTTCAAAATTGGTGTGTATGCTTATTAGGTCAATGCCTTGATGGAGTTCGAAGATGAGCATTTTCCGCTTAGGGTAGGCAGAGATAAGCAATTTGATTGGTTGATGCTTTGAGACACGATAACTTTAGTTCTAATTAAGTGAGAGTGATGAAACTTGGTGTATAGTTTCATTACAGTAATACCTTGACTATGATCGATAATGAGCATTTTCTGCTCAGGGTAAGCAGAGTGATAAGCAATTTGATTTGCCGAGACTTTGGAACACAATAACTCTCTTTCGAATTGAGTTAAAATGTTCAAAATTGGTGTGTATGCTTATTAGGTCAATGCCTTGATGGAGTTCGAAGATGAGCATTTTCTTCTTACGGTAGGCAGAGATAAGCAATTTTTGGATGACACTTCGTGTTCAGTTTGATTGGTCGATACGTTTGAAAAAAATAAATGTGCGATTAATTAATATGTGTCATCTATTTATTTTGGGATTTCGGCGGGGGACATCAGCCTCACTGTTGGCTTGTTTGAATTTAAATATAATATTGTGTCTTTTATTTTATGGATTACCTCCACACCTGCCGATGTATCTGCCACTTAGTATTTGCATGACAAATTTCCGATTTATGAAAAACAAACTAAACCCAACCTGAATTGGAACTGCTTCAGGACGATGTATGAATCTTATTTTTCAGTGTTATAGAAAAAGAACATCGATGAAACAAAAAGAGTTTGACTATCAGGTAAGGTTTTTTAAAACAAGACATTGTCAAAGAATATGTTTCCACCAATGGAAATGGATTAAATAATTTAATATGTTAATCATGTGGTGAACGCTAAATTGGAGACGGTCCTGTAAATATTAGCACATGGCGTCAGAAAGTGGGTTGTTGATAATGGTTAGGACCTGCAGATATCGTGTAAAGAGGGGCTGGACAAAGCCTAACCCTAACCCACAATCTACATATGAAGTCATAATGTGCGGGACCTGGGGTGAGCCTCTGATTTATCGTTCTCCTAATCGTGTTAGCTATTTATATCCCTTCTAGAGTCGGGTGGTAATGCATCTAATTCTTCGGTTTGGGCGGAAAACAATGCCTCGTTAAACAACAATTTTGAAAGTTAGAATTTGAAGAAAACTAGGCGAATGCACGGTTATCCGGTCATAATTTCTCGCACAAGCTACCAATTAGCGTATGTTTGTCTGTTAACTCTATTGGTGCATAAAAATAAGAAGTAAACCCCATTTAATTCCTGTGTTTAAATATGAATATAATAAAATGTACAGAACCATTTAAACTTGGAATTTTTCTTTCAGCAAAAGGTGAAGTGGACCCTCGGAGAGCGACCTAGAACAGGAAAGCGCCATTTTGGCCCAAGACCCCATAAACCTAAAGTTGGAATCAAGAACTAAGCAAGAACTAAATCCGAAATTATTTATTTTAACTTTACCTGTGTAGCACTTTCGGCAATTTTCGGCAACTCAGTTAATGTAAGAGTGTGTCTGACTGTCTACCCCTGTTGTGTTTCTTGTAATATACGCCTGCCAGTATCCGAAATGTGCTAGATGTCATATACAACTTGACGGCAGTCCTCGGGTGCCCCGTTTCTGATCAACGAAACACAGTTATTATTATAACCATTACTTTAATGACACTATCAAAATCTCGTCTGAATTGATTTTATTTGTCTTTGTACCTTGTACTTTATTTAGTTGATTTAACCTAATGTCCTATAAAATTTATATATTATTGCAAAATGAATTAGCTTGTTAATATCCATTGTATGGGTCATTAAATGACTGGGTTACATCTGGACATCACCAGAGAAGTAAATTATATTGAATCAAATTAATATTCATCTGACGTCAATGATGTACATATTTTGAAAAAATTAGCAGTAATTAATCAGATTGGAAGTAATAAGGAAGGACTGCGTCTTTTTATTGTTATAAAATTAGCAATATAATACATCACTTTGAAATTATTTATTAAATTTTGTATTATGTTTTCTGAACAGATCGGGTAATATGATATTGCAGATTTTGTTATTACCGCCCTTGAAGTCAATGTCAGTGTAAATTTTTGCTTTATGTTACGAAATAGAATAGTGTAATGTAGATACATATTTATTTGAAATAAAATAGTTATTTTCTCAAAAGAAGAACCTTGTTTTATTATTCATTAAACAGTTTCGAGAATGGTTAAATTGTGTAGTCTTAAGTAAGTGAAAGCTGAAGGCCCAAATGTTGGTATTATGCCGTAGATCCAGGGCCCTAAAATGGGGTCATGCATATAACTGAGTAAGTTGTAGAAGTATACAGGTAGAGAAAGAGAGAGAGATGGGGTTTAACGGCAACTCGACTCAAACTAGGTCATTTCGTGACTAAAATATGGTTCAATTTTATTTCAATATTTCGCTTGCGCGTAGGGGTCTTTATCCGGAAGACCCGGACAAAATCCACGTGTTTGGACAGGCGACCGTACTCCTTGTCGCGTACAACCGAGAAATCGAAACCACGCCAGCTGACGCAATGACAGACCTTATGATACAGCACGTACGTACTAACCATTCGCCTCCCCCTTCCCCCGTAGAATTATACAAGTTTGGTAATAAATAAATATATTTATCTATAATCTATGTGTATCAGTGTCGAGTCATCCTCTGGGGTCATGTCCTTATAATTATAGATCAGTGATCGTTCCCTATCACCCCTATCCGTATATGGTTATATATATATAGATATGACGAGTCATGATAATCGCATAGGTTGGGCTACATCAATCCCCTAAACTTTAAAGATACCTTTTGTTTATTCAAATCGCACAAGTGTTAAAATTACATATAAATTTACCATTAGAATACAAAACAGTACGAGACACAAAGATAGGTTGCCAGGCAACGAAACATACGCCCACAGCAGCTAAATCGTTCGGACAGTCGGTAATGAAACAACTCATTAAAAATTTATCAGTAAATTATTAGCATTTATTTGGTTTTTATAATTTTCTGCCCCGTGCTAACGTTTAGTATACGAAACATTTAATATCATGGATTTAGCTATTCAGTTATCCAAATTCAGTGAAAATCGATAAACTTGTTCATCTCAAGACCTTAAACACTGTGTATAAATTTAAAGTCAATCGGATATTATCTTTGACCTGTGGAACGTCTACAAGATTTTTGAAATGATCCAAGGCTGAAAAACAATAGGATTCTTTGTTTCATCAAATTTCAATGATGGGCGTAATCAAAAGGGGTAGTAACGTCCACAAACTAGTAAAGCGATTTCCTTGGAGATATCACTCAGTAGATTATAAAAATTATCTCGCTAAAATGTGTTATTTTGGTGATAATGCAACTTTACATCAATTTTTCCCACTCCCAATTTAAATCAAAAGTAGAGCTCAACAGACTCGACCAATCAAATTTCTTACCGTGGGCAGAAAATATCTAACATTCTTGCTCAAGGAAGTTATCGTGTCCCAAAAAGTGTGGCCGACACATGTGCAAATGAGTAGTCTTTGCTACATTTAATATGAAATGGAAATGGGATTTAAACTTTAACGTCCTGTTGGTTCTGCTCCGACTGGGCTAATCAGGCGCGGATCCAGAGGGGGGGGTCCGGACCCCCCCCCCCCCCCCTGCTCAGGCTTGAAAATTTGTTTATGCGATTTTATTGGCGATTTAGACCTGTTATTTTGGAATTTACCTTCCGGAAATACGTCAGAATGAACCAAATTCAATCTAATTTAACAAATTATCGGTTGAGCGCAATTAGTTAAGCAATTATCAAACCTAGACACCCCCCCCCCCCCCCCTGCAAAAAATCCTGGATCCGCACCTGCTAATGGAGAAAATTTTGGTCGGCGGCGACACTGTGCACACTCTTATATCGAATTCCAAAGGCCCGGGATCTTTTACGTGCACGCCAACGTGTTCATGGGACATTGGCTTTTCGTAGGATCCGAACGACTACACGTTGTCCCACTGTCCTGCATCACTGACGCGGAACCACGACGAAGCTACATTTGATATCTCCTTGGAAGATAATTCTTCATAGAAGTATTTATAGAACTTTGATAAGAATAGTTATATTAATTTAATTGGTGGGTTTAGGAAAAGTAACATCTGAAATACAAGAATGATATTCTCTTCAATTCTAAATCTCGAGATAAAATTTTAGGCTAAGTTCTTTTATTGGGAAATGTTTTTAAAAATATGTTAAAATCAAATCTGGGTATTGCGTGATAGACATTTTCTAATCTATTTATAACTATGAGTCATCATTTCGATCGTTCCAGTCCGGTTTATAACACGATATAATCAATACCTTTAACATCCGTTTTTCCAGTCTCAAATTCTACCGCCCACATTAAATTTGCACCTACTAAAAAAATGTGATTGCAATAAAAGATGTACGTAGTATTTTCGTGTATATATACGGCTTTTCATCAAAACTCGGTCAAGCGTATAGCCCTTTAAATAGTGGCGTGTACAACTATATTCAACCGAAGCACCTATAGTTACACATGAAATTCTTGTTTCAATAAATAAGACACAATACAGAAAGCCTAGCGCAAATTGCGTCTATTGGGTGTCGTCAGTGACTCGTCAGACTATGTTACATATCTCCTGATAAGTTTCATGATTCCAGTTTGCTTGATTCCAGGTCACCGGCTAAAAATATATTGGTTATCCATACATGTAGATGTTGATTAAAATAATATTAGATCTTAACCATTTCATTTCAAATTTCCAGCTTTGAAATTTTAACAAATGTTTTGATGACAAATTATATTTATCAAAAACATTTGAAATAATTCAGGGACTTTCAACTGTCCATTAGATCTAATCTAATAACCCTATTTGAGAGTACCTGAAGAAAAATTAACATACAGATATAAACAAAAACACAAAAGACATGAATTTTGATCATATTTACACTTTATTATTGCACAGACCCCTAGCACTCTCCAATGTTTATTTGAACATACCTTGTTTAATGGGTTGTAGCTCGGGGATCAACAATTAAAACTATTCACATCAAGAATTAGACTTCTGTCCTATCAATACACCTCTCTCAAAATTCTCTACCGAGAAAAAAGAGCAAGTATATTTTATTAACAGGAAGATGTTAATTAAAACTAAAGACTCACGACTGAACTTATCCACACAACATACACCACAAATCTTATTAGCATACATAACACTATTTAACTTCCTAGATAACTGATCAGAATTATTATTCAAGGTGATCAAGCCTCTTCATTAATCAATTTAGTATGAAGCCTTGTATCTATTTATCATGTTCTATTTTATTTGAAGCCATAGTTGTATTTATTTGATAAGATTGGTGTAATCAGTGGTATTGAACCATTTTATGTTTACTTTAGATAAGTATAGAAACTGAATCTGTAGTTATAATCAATGTATTAATATTATATAAGTTATATAACTGAATTCAGGGACTTGATATACATACATGTAGCAGTTTAACGTCTATGTTATTAAGGGTCTTCTTTAATCCTAGCCATACTATATATAAATCTACTTATATGATGTTATTCAAATAGGATATTTACAACAGTATTATAAATGAAAAGAAAATTGTACAGATGATTATTATTACATACATATACATATATTATAGGAGAAAATAAGATATGATCAACTTTTGGAACCAACTCACAGTTTGCTTTGCCCTCATTTTCAGATGAACATGTGTTCACATTAACCAGCAAACATTAACATCAAACAATCATCTCACAGTTTTCACGAAAACCACCATAATATCAAAAGCAGTACATATTAAATTACTTGGCACAATCAATCACTATTCCAACACAGCTCTCCTCACATTCGGTTTATAATCATTATTAACTATTGAATTATAAACCGCCATTTAATAACAGATATTACCTAATTACTTCTTATAGAAACAACCAACAAATATCACTTTAATAAACAGCTACATTGTCAAAGAAATGTTCAAGTTTTAAAAAAATATAAGCCATTTATGGATCAACTAATTAAAATTAGAAGACACACGTACATGTTTTACCTCATATATAGATGGATTAGGGAGTATTCAACCCGGAATCCTTTTAATACAATATCATCAGTCTAGTTTGAACAACAAACACATTGAAACAAAGCGTTCTATTGCATTCTACATACAGACGTACAACATCAGATGACTGACCACATACTGGTACATAACGACTAAATATAATGTGTATCAGAGTATAGTGTACATATGTAGTAAATAAATAATGATGTGTTGATTTATAATATTTCTCAACACTTCTCGAAATGAAACTAGTCTGACAACATTCAAATTTGGTAATTTAAAATGGATAAAAAAAAAATATATAATATTTAAAAAATAACACTATGCTACTTTCATTATTCAACCATTTCCAACATACACTCATTCAACCGCATTCCACGAAAATAATTGTGAAACTGAAAATAAAAGACCATACATGTATCTGGTGTTAAAAAGTGCTAAATTACAAAAATAATAAGCCGATAATTATCTCCTAGAATTAGTATTACAAACAGTTGTACTCATAACAGATAAACCAGAATTATTTAGTTTCATGTATTCTTCTATTACCGGTATTTTTATTTAATGAAAACCATAATGATTTTATTGATACAACGAAACTGTGAAAAGTAACAGTTGTTGACTCATCATTGAAGACCATGTCATTGTACTTTCACAATGCCTACTACCGGTGCTAGCCATAAAAATAGAAAGGAAATTTCACATTTGATATTCTGATTTGGTCTGTTGATTTCTACCAGGAAGTATAATAGTAGTATATCCCCTTGTTTCAGGTCTTTTCACACTTATCATTCAGTCACATATTGAATTTTGTCAGATCTCTAACCGGTATAGAACAGTTTTTAATTCATTGATCACAGTGTTCAGTTTTCTATCGTGTTGCAACAACTGTAGCTAAGGCTCCAAGTCCAACAGCCGTAAAAAATAGTCCTTTCCACATTTTTTCTTCTACTTCACCTTGATCTGGGAAAAATTCAGCAAAAGCATCCTGAAAGAAACAATCAATATTTGAAATCACTGTGGTTCTACACTGGAGCCCAGTCAATGCTATCAAAGAGAATTAATATATGAACTTATTAGACCAAAATGGACCCAAAGCTATTTTTGACAAAATGATCAATAGTTAAAAGTAAATTTAAATTACAAGAAAATACAACTACATGAAATTATTGGTCAATTATGACTGGAAAAAAAATATGTCTTCTTAGCACTAACGGTTCCAATGCAATGACACACTCACTCAATCATTTCTTCCAATGCCCCAATGGTTGATGCATTTATTAAATTTAAATTTTAATTAAAATTGCTAATTTCATCCATCTGACATTTATTAAATTTTTTCCCAGAAAACACAAGTTCCAAATCTTCTGAACCTTTGGTACAACTACTGGTACCAGAGTTGTGCAAAGTTAGGTTTTCAGCTGGCTTAAGCCTTAAGCTGTCAATATGTGAATATTTAATTCATGGGCTTACAGTTTACATAAATAAATAAATAAGTGAAAGAATGTGATCTTGGTAATAAAAAAGATATCGAATGACATTGCCACCTCAATATTTTTAAAATATCTGCTGATGTCCTTTATTCCCTTAAATGTTATGACAAAAATGATAATGTTATCCTTCCTTACCCATCCACCATTGTCTAAAATCCACTTCCCTAACTTGCTTCCCACATATTTTCCGACAAATAAAGAAACTTTAGCTGGAAATTCATTTAAATCTTTTTCTCTGCAATATTTAGAAAGGCGCGCTGCAAAAGCATAAACTGCAACTATTCGACCCCAATTAATTTGTCCATCATCAAATATTTCGTCTGCTACACTGACAAAAGTCTGGAAAGGACTGGTTTCTTCGACCTTGAGTTTGTTTACCATTCCTTTGAACGACAGGTCGTGTCGTTCTGATAATTCTTTTACTGTTCTCCTCATGGTTTTGCAGTATCTGTTGGTTGCTTTTTTAGATTCATCAACAATAAAGTTCATAAGTAGATCATGTGCAATTATTTCGGCATCTCTTCGAACTTGTTCCAGTGGAGAACTACTTCCCGGTGTTTGTGTGGTTTCGTCGACAACTTCAGAGATATTGTTCAATCCTTCTGACCCTGGGAGTATACCAAACTGTTTACTTATTTCAGCAAATAAATTCTTTGAATATACCATATTTGTTTCTTTCTGAAAATAATTACCAATACCCGTGGTAGACATCTCAATCAAACGGTAACAAACCGGTAAAGTACTCCGTTAGAAATAAATTTAGTTATATATCTTATCAGAAATTTCCACCTAAAAATGGCGACAATGAGATGTGAAGCGACAACGCACAGGATAGACACGTGATTGTTTGTTCGTCTACTTGATTGGTGTTTATAAATAGATTCGGTGACGTTTTGATTGGGTAGAAAGCGGATATGTGGAATTCCCGAGTGAATGTACATGTCTGGAGGTGAGAATGAAATTATTTTCTAACTTAATTTCCATGTTAGTGTTTTGATTATGAGTCAAAGTTGTTAATTTTGTAGAAGTATAGAACCATATTTCCTACAAGAAAGTTTGAATTGGTAAGTTTTGGAATTGTTATAAGACTGAAGTGGAAACTTATGAAGTTAAAAGAGTCACCGAACATTTCTCCACTCAGGCACTCATCATTATGATCATCATTGGACATAATATTGAATGATATTCAATGAATGGATTTGTTCGACGACCGGCCAACTCAACACAGTGTCTAGATTCCAAGTACTCTCTAAAATCAGTAATAGATATTTTTAATGAAACACTGGGAATATAAAACTCAAACTGTCATTACATGACAGTAAGTTCAGAGTGTCAATTTCCCCATTTTCAGAAGGCTGACTGAGTCAGTTAGTGACTCAATTTGAATTTCCTGCCCGCACCGGAAGATCTCTTCCACACTTAAAATCGTTCTTATAGGCCTAAGGTGGAAACAGTATCCTTTATTCTAACCAAATATTTCCCAAGAAATAATAGAGAGGTTTCGCAACTTTACATTTACACTTACTTACATACATTTACATTTAGAGGGTTAAACGTCATCAGTTTTTGTGACGTATGACGTGGAGCGCACGTCATAAAAGTGTGGCTGACGGATAGCAGCCTCCATAACTGTACATTCACAACACTTAGCTGAACTTTGTTTAATGTCTATGATTCAGCCCATAATTTTTCTCTAAATTGTGGTTTTCACAAACTAAATCCACAGAAAACAACTTCTCCTTCAGGTAGACAAAATAAAAAGTGGCCGGGACAATTACACTTTCGCTTATCTAAATGTAAATGTAAGTGTAACTGTTAAGTTGCAAAACCTCTCTAATATAAAGTGTTTTTATTAAGTCATAGATTCAAGTCCACTGGCACTTCACATATGGACCAGTATTTTAAATTATTTTCTATTATCTGTTTGTCAAAAACAGTGTGCATAACACTAACATGTCGGCAAACAATTTACAAATAAGGATAGATAGTAGGCTTAATTTTCATTGATTTGTTGTTGTTTCAATCAACAAACAATGTACAGTGAGCTACGTACACGTAGGCCTATACCAGGAAGAAATCCATTTATGTAAATTACAACTCCTTAACCTAATAGGGGGTTGGGATATCCTAGTCGTCTAGAGTGCCATGCCTCGACCTCTAGCTGGCCAGTCACCTCTGGCTTGCGGCTGTTGTTTCGATCCCTGGTGTGAGCGTATGTGGCATGGAGATTGGGGCGCCTTCTCAACCTTGTGGGTTTCCTCTGAGCACTCCGGTTTCCTCTCACTGCTAAAGACTCCTACGCACAAGCGAATTATTGAAATAAAATTTAACCATATGTTAGTCCCGAAATTACCTAGTTTGTGTCGAGTGGATGTAAAACCCCATTTCTCTCTCTCTCTCTTATTTAACCTAATATGTGTCCAGCAGCCATGTATAAGTAATAATGGATTACATTTGAGGAATGCATTAAAATTTATTAATACTGCTAGCAGTTATTTATCCAATTTTAAAACTTAGATCCTTACTTTTCAATTTCAGATCTATGATCTCATAATATGGGTTTAGAAACAGAAAATAAAGAGATTGTGAAAACAAACATGAATGGAGACAAGGAAGACACTTCCAAAAATACCCATGAAACCCAATCAGATACGAATAACACAGAATCGAATCAAGTACCGATACCTACTATAGAATTTCAAACCCCACCTCAGATGCCTGTTTTACAGCACCCAGTACATGTTAGAACTGCACATGATAGACCTGTTAGTGCTCATCAACACAGAATGACAATATCTGGTCAATTATTACGTGCCATGGGTGATCAGTATCAGTGCCATACATGTGGACGTGTTTTACGGACTATAGGAGATGAATTGAGTGGTATGTATGCAATTAGAAGAGCAGCAAGTTCAAATGATCTTCCAAATTATGATCAAAATCCAGCCACATAATGAAACTTTTTGCTAGCACCTACATATATTAAGAGACTCAGGTTTTCAAAATCTATGCAACGATGATTCAACGTCTTCCTTATGAAAACGATTCCAGATCAAGCCAGTGATCTTGTTAGATTGAAATATCTATCTTCATAATATAATAAGTGTGTTAATATTTAAGTCAAATTTGTGAATATATAATATACACAATTAATAAAAAATTGAAGAAAATATTTGATTATGATGATTGAATTCAGTTTGATAAGTTTGTATTAAGATTAAGCCCAAATGTTTGTTTATACCCAGTATGTGATTCTTGTGAATAGATAACTATGAATAGATGGATGAGAAATTGTAAATATTTTTGAAAAAATATGTATAATTTATTTGATAGCAAAATAGTATAAATATTAAAATCAAAAATATTTTAATAATTATTTGAAGTATTATTTAATTTATAATTTCCAGTGAACTCGTACTTTGTGTATATATAATTACAAGTAGTATTATATGTTTGTTAAATGTGCTAATTGTTTGTAAATTTAGTTATATTTTTATAGTAGAAATTAAATAAAGAATGAGTGGGGGAGAATATACTATTAATGGCAATTAATGCTTTTTATTTACGATTTTAAAACACTATTGTAGACTGTTTTTGGCAATCTCACATATTTTTATTTTTCAAGTCTTTGAACAACATTTGAAATCCTTCTCAAACTACAATATTTTAAAAGTTGAATCCCCTACAAAGCATATCAGTCCAAAAAGGGTTCAGTTGTGTTGAGGATTTACAAATTGAAACACAATAACTGTCTGTTACCGAGTCATTTGATAAAAGAATCCAGGTTGAAATGTCACACTGAAATAAATACTTATTGTATTCCATAAAAACATATCTTTATATGAAAGATGCATTATGTAGATAAAGAACTGGACATTATTGCTATAATAGATCAAAAATATATAATGAAAAATGAACATACATATGTATTGAACGTTTCATTCCAATTTCTATATTGTGAGTGAAGCTTTAACTGTAGATTGTTAATTATCTTAGCAACGGTACTTGACAACCAAGACTTAGCCTTGATTGTCCATTTTATCGTCATCAATTTTTTAATCTCACAGGTAATTAAATCCATTTCTTGACCATCCGATAGTCTAGATAGCTGATTATAGGCTTGTCACTATAATAATTGTCTAAATGATATTTATATAATATTTTAAACCAAAATAAAGAGCTACAATTGGCAGAATTAGCTCTTATATAAAGCGTCTTTAAAGAAATTTGTCCTTAATTTGATTTAGAGCAGTTTCTTTTTAATAACATTAGAGTAATAGTTTTAGTAAATTTATTTTGTTAATTGAATGTGCAATACTGTTATGATTGATTTAACAGGCTAAAATGGTTTCTGTAAATGGCTTAAGATAATCTTGTTACGGGGTATTGAGTTTTATCTTTAGCTTTGTTGCTATGATACTCAACTTTGTTTTTAATTGGTGCTCCCTTTGGCAATGGTAGGCATGTTATTTGGTTGTGGTATACGGTATTACAGTAATGTTTTGGTTACGCATGAAATAATCAGATTCTATGCTATTTTAGTAAATAATTTTGTAATTGATCAATAATGAAATTGGAGCCGACACAGGAACATTTTTATTGGAATACAATAACCCCTTCGTTAATAGAATTCAGTAATGATGGTAACTTTTGATGGTATTAATTAATTGATACAGTCCATTGTTTATCAAACTAAAGTTTGTCACGGATATATTTTATTTGGTCAATAAACAAAACATCCTGTTATATTTCCTAGAAACTCGAAGTTT
Organism: Patella caerulea; assembly: GCA_036850965.1. NCBI lineage: Eukaryota > Metazoa > Mollusca > Gastropoda > Patellidae > Patella > Patella caerulea. The sequence goes on from JAZGQO010000008.1 coordinate 30,245,628, forward strand.
CTGTTTAAAAAAATCAGTTAGATATAGTTGATTATTATTATTGTTGACTTTATTTATCTTAAGTTTATGTCAATAAATGATACATGCGTTCTAATGATGCCTGCTGTCATATCAGATGTTTTCTCACACACAGTACTTATTATTATTGTTTATCTGATATATATGTGGTAGTCATAGATGTTGATGTGCTTGTAGTAGTGGTACGAGATTAGATAAGATATAAGGTGTGTAGATTACATTGCCAACATTTATAATAAATCTATATAACACCTATGTTCGGCTAATGTACTTATATCATCCATATCATGTGATATTGATAAAATGCAATAATCTTTTAAGATAAATAAAAATAAAAGAAATCTTTAGGTGCAATGTACATAGAATTGTTATCAGTATGTATTGGTATCATTAAGTTCATATGATAATATCAAATAAATTCAATGTAGGTTATATATTACATAAGCTTTATACCACCAATAGGTCAACTCAAGTCCTGGGGTTTAGGCCTAGGTCAAGGTTGTGTTTAACTGTTGTTATGTTTTAATTTAGGCCTTAATTTAAGCAATATCTAGGTTTAAACCAGTGTTATATAAGGGTTATTCTATTGTTCAATAACAGTAGTGTCATAATAATTGCGGGTCCTCCCACTGCTATAGAAACCTACATGCAAACAAATTATTGAAATAAAATTTAACCATGTGCTAGTCCCCAAATGACCTAGATTTTGTTGAGTGGCCGTTAAACCCCATTTCTCTCTCTCTGTCTCTCTGTTTTAAATATTTATTAGCATGTTTTATAGTTTCATATTTTGATATTTATTTCAATATTTATTCTGTTGAATATTTTTTCGTGTTTATTAAAATACTAAATGGCGTAATAATTTTTGAGTACATACAGATCTTTGATGGATAAAATTAGTAAAATAATATAGATTAGTCATTAGTTAAATATTATTTCTTTATGGGTTAACATCAAATTCAACATTATATCATTATACAGGAATTATTTTTGGAAATTAGAAAAATAGTACTATCTGAAAGAATTAGGCTAATTACTGTTTTATAACTTTCTATTAAATCAGCCTCTAAGCATTCACACCAGCTTTGACTTGAATTGAGTAATTTCTAACGGGGGTGGGGGGGGGGTAGTGTTTGAGATATTTATTATAAGATGATAATTTATTTTATAAGGCCCATTTTCTGATCATTTCAAACAGCAATAATTTTTCTTGAATTGGGTATTGAAAATATCTATAAACTTAAACTGTAGAGATTTGGTAGAAATTAGTGTAGGTAATGCAAGGTTCCCACTATCATACGATGTATTAAGATAAGATTGTCCCTATCGAGTTTATGATCTGCTACGACTGACAACAATATCACGATTACTCTGCAAATAAAACCACGATTGTTCAATCAATCGTAGCGCGAATCGTGATAGTGGAATCCTAGCGTAACATAGGTGAGCCAAGAGTCGTGTAAATAGACCATTACTAGTAGTTAAAATAATCTCAACACTTCAGAGGCACCTGTAACAGACAATATCTGGCATAGATGCAGACTTTGTCAGACACAAAAACCTCATTAGTGATGGACATTTTGTCAGGTACATCAAAAACCATTATTTCCAGGTCTGGTTATACTTGTGTTTAACATTACAGTACTGTAACACAGGACTTGAATTCACCCAATGTAGTTACAGGGGCTATATTATTATGTTGATATGTTAAAGCATAATTGAGAAGTATTTACATGTGTTATTTTTCCTCTATTTACTCTGCCACTTAAATTTTTTTCTCTAAATAGTAATGTAGCTCAAATATGTATGTATTGTGTTTTGCCCCCCCCCCCCAATAAACAAAATGCAACACAATATGCATCAATCATACTGTTAAAGGATCTTCTACTGACCCAGACAGAAGAAACAACTATTTTTTCAATGCTGTAGACCAAAAGTGCCACCCCCAACAAAGTGCTGCTGACTAGTCCTCCCCAAGCTACACTACTATCCCAACAAGATGTAAATGTTTATTTTGATACTGTATATAAATATGTATTTACTCCGGTTTTAAATTTTTAAATATGTACAGTAAAGAAAGATATGTTTTAATATTTCATGATTTCATCATTTTGTTCATCTGTTAATGAATTCATACCATTTTAATGATTTTTTAATTTATTATGAGTCCCCTAATTTTGAAACTTGAGAGGACTATAATAATATATAGATTCATTCCAGACCTCACGACAGTGCTGTCTAGTAATATTGGGCTGTTTGGAACATGCTAGGGTCGACTAGCATCTCTGACCCATAGTATAGGTTAACCAGGGGACACAAAAACACATGGCGACGATCAAAACCATGACGCAAAGCGCATCACTGCACCTCTCTAACATAGCCTCTGGTCCATCCGTCTGTCTCTGTCTTCCATAATTTTATTAACTTTAAGATATTAGTTGAAAGTTGGTACACTTCTGAATATAGCAGAGTAAGATTCATGTTAATGTTTCATGGGATTTTGTTAATTCATTACTGAATTACAGCCCTTCGTGGATAAAGATTCAGTATTCTGTTGTTATTTTAGAAATGATTGTGGAGGTTGATAAACTGCTATATATAGAATAATTACAAGTAAAGTTTGTGTTACCATAAATGTTAATGAATTTAAGATGCCTATACAAGTACAACGCGTTAGGTTGCAACAGAATTTTAATTATCCGTCCTGAATGTTATTTCTCAAGAGTTGTGTAAATCACAGAAATAAATACTGTACAAGTTTTTACAATGTGTAACTGAAAACTATTAAACTAGAGGAAACAGGACTGAAGCCATCTGTTATAAAATGACTAACAAAATATGATCCATGGTAATGTCACCAACACACAAAAACAGGGTCATTTACTCACAAATTAGTTTATTTACATGTTTGAAATGAGTATTTTCTTACACTGTATTTAACATGTAGGTCTTTCTAAGTCAGCATTATTTATATTCTTTTTTTAAAGAAAAACATATTATATGAAGCATAACTGGTTAGGTTTCTAGACTTATTGTTTACTTATTGTATTAATAGTCAGCTTTAATATAGCTGTCATAATCAATTATTTTCTTACCATTTATGATAGGCTACATTAGTATATACCTAACTTGTAAAAAGAGTGAGAGAGACAAGAAAGTATTCATAATTGGGTCAATTCGAGACAACAATACGATACAGAATATGCAACAAAGCAGGAAAATATTACCATAGTGTTTTGACTTTTATTGAAGTTGCAACTTGCAAGGGATCTTTATAGTGCAGTACCAATTTGTTGTCCAACACATGGCCTTGGTTTTTCATCTCAACTTTGTTACCCTGAAGGTGACGTATTTATAATCCCCCAATAAACATAATGCTCAAATTGACAAAGAATCCTTAGTTATGTGGGAAAAAAATATTAATAGTTTTCAAATAAATAGTAATAATATTTATCAATTTAAGAATAAAAGTCTATTCTTAGTTCTTATCCACTAATTGCATAATGAAAATTTTACCATAATAATGTGAACTTTTAACTTTTAACACGGACAGCAATAAGAATTTAATATCTTAGCATTTTCCCTGTATTGAGCACTTCAAGCCCCAGTTGTTATATAACCTGTGTTCTGGTTGATGTGAGCGATTAGCCAATGAAATGGTTTGTTGCAGTATGTTCTTGTCGTGCAATGCTCAGAAAATTTGGGTATCCTACTTCACTGCATGTTCCTGAAGCAACGGTATACTAGTTTTATAACTATTATTGATAATAGTTATAAAACTAGTATACCGTTGCTTCAGGAACATGACTTCACTGATTGGTTAATCAAATGTCTGATGACTCTGATGTCATAGGATCAAAAGCTGCCCGTATGAACCAAGATGCGACCTCCGACTACAACTGGTCAGATCTCCATGTAGTGGTGGCCATTGAAAGTATAACAGGCCCGGATCCAGGATTTTGTCGAGGGGGCACACATTGGGGCAAAAGGTAATATGTCGCAACCTTAGATTGTTTGGGCGGAGACAATGCGTAAATCATGTTTATATCACCTATTAAAGAGCACTACGACAGTAACAAAGCAAACGAAAATGAAAACCAACTATGTCACTGGGGCTGACCGGGGGATGGGGAGCGCGGCCTGTATAAAAAACAAAAAAACAAAATGAACTACAGATCTGTATGTTAATCAGATTACGTTTACATTTCTTTCTACCGATTTCACACCACCATGTTTATTCAACAAATACAGTAATGGAAATTATTTAACCTTTTTATAAAAAGCCAGCAAATTCACCATACTGGGTATGTGCTTTTTTTTTTACAGAAACAGCAATGTTTATGTTAAAAAAAAATAATACCAGTACATATTTTTGACTTTTGAAATATATGTGAATTGCCTGGCTTGGTGTACACTCCTGCTTTATTACATACGTAAACAAGATATGTGTACATAAATCTATTTATAGATATTACAAGTTATAAGTAAACAGGTTAATTGACCTAGTAAATAAATATACCTATTCACACGGTTTTCTTACCTTATATATATTCTAGTCAGGTGACAGGGCTATAGTACATTAAGTCCTATCTAGTGACAAAATTTAAAGCTGGATAAAAAAAAATATTTGACATACCAATTAATATAAGCAGATAAATGTACAAATCCTGATTTCTTCTTGAACTTGACATAATTTGAAGCAATAGAACCACAAAATGTGGACAATTATTGTATAATAAAATAGATATAATTTGATTTTTAATCATTAAAGAATAGATATAATTTGAGTTTAATTAAAAGTGAATAGATATAATTTGAGTTTAATTAAAAGTGAATAGATATAATTTGATTTTTAATTTTAAGAGAATAGATATAATTTGATTTTTAACTGTAGCTATAATCTGATTTTTAATTATTCAAGAATAGATAGTATTAGATTTTTAACTACAAGAGAATAGATATAAAGTGATTTTTAATCAACAGAATACACAGAATTTGATTTTGGAAAACTTAAAAATACATTATGTGAGATTTAGATAAAGAGTTGGTCATTCGTGCTATAATAGTTCAAAATTAGATAATGCAAAATGAATATATTGAAATTTTATTCAAATTACTTTATTCTGAGCCAAATTATCACTGTTTGTGTTTTTGATAAGACCCTTTCCTCGATTATTAAATTAAATCATTAAATAGCCAAACCATATTAATCTAGTCCAAATGTTCAGTATACGAAGGGAGAGTTAATTATGGTCTTATCATGTTAATAAATGTCTCATTTTAGGCTTTAAGAAAGGCCTGCAATAGCCAATATAGCTCTTGAATAATGTATTTTTAAAGGAAAAGATTCTTTGAAAAGATATTTTTGCACAATAAATGCTAGTTTCATTTATCACAATTTCAGAAGAATTGGCTAATTATGAAAAGAATATGTGATGAAAGAGTAAGTGTCTCAACAACGAGTAATATATATTACAAATACGCTTATTTAACAAGCTTTCAATAATTTGGAAAGTTGCCAGATATAATAAGGTGTACAATAACTAGTTTTAATCTAATCATATACATGTACTATAATATAGCACTTACCCATGCCAATAATATATGTAATAATCTGTAAAATGTTTCTATTTTAAGTCAGAAATACGAAAGAGAGAAATTGAGGTTAACATCAAATTAAGTCATTTTGGGAGTAATATAAGATTCAAAAGTAATTTCTTAATACGCTAGCACCAAGGATCCAGAGAAAACCCAAGAGGTTGGACAGGTGACTCTACCTTCTTGCCCCCCCCCCTCCCGCTTTGGCCGTTCGAAATCATATTCAATTAGAATGAAGTAGGGCAATTAAATAAGCACAGATATTGCGATATCAGTCAAACAAAATTGAATGAGCTAATTAAATACATGCAGATGGCATTGATACTGAGGGGTTATTTTAAGTGTTATCAAATTCAGTCAACTAGAGGTAGTACAGGTATTGTCATTTTAATGATCAACCAATCAGATTGTTAGATGTTAATAAAATATGTAAGGCAATTTTATCGACCACTGATTAGTCAAAGTGATTTGCATTCAATCACATTTTCATCTTTAACCTCCATCTAATTCAAATTGGTTACCATAATCCACGAATTTATCGACATCGATTTCCGAAGCAATTACATCAAATCGCCAAATTCCTTCAGGGTGCGATCGACTGTGTCCAGCCACAATAATTGTTTACAGCTAATCGGAGCATTTAACACCATAGTACTTTGAAATCGACTAAATTGTCACATGACATCTCTACTAAATTCAAATCAATTTGGCAAGTTGATAAAATAGCCTTTTGCCTATAGATTGTATCAACATTAAGCTAGACAAAGTTCCAAATTTACTGATACCTTTAATATCCATTAGAAGTAAAATTCCTGCATTGTCAAACTTAGACCAATGTTACAATGAAAAGAAATGAGGTTTAAGTCCTGACAGTTCTTGCTGAAAATTCTAGTCAAATTACTTCACTCTGAGTTGAGAAATCCTCATTTCAATAACACTGTAGCCTCAGTTGTCATTGTTATCATTGTTGCGATAATAAACAAATTCTTGATTATCCATTATTTATGGTAAACCATTAACCGCCAATGAACCCCGCAGATTGGATTCAAATATGTTGAAAATCGGAGCGATCAGGTCGCATTGAGAGGTGATTATGGTCTTGTCATGTTAAAGCCCCAATACCACTCTTGTTGTAACTGAATAATATGTCCCAATCTTCATTCTGGTCAACAAATCGTATTATTTTAGAATATTCCAATTAAATGATGATATAAATTTCATCTTAACATACCTATTTTAAAAAAAATAGAAACATTCAACCAATTGATTTGAAAAGTCTAACGTAAACCTTTTCAAATGTGATTTGGATTTTAAAATATTTTTGAACCCTCTGGACAAGTAAAATAGGTTGTAATGGATAATTTACACAACAGGTAGGACTTTTAACCATCTAGTACTTAGAATACGGGTATTATTTATTTTCTGGAGCTACAAAGCCAGCAAGAATGTTATTGTCCCTTTAATAAATGTCAATATAATAGGCAGACTTACATCTTGAATAATGCATGTTTAAAAGACCGACCAGGCTAACAAAATATTTGCCCAAACAGCTGTGTTTCCACCTATTCTTCATCGAATTCCAATTGTCAAGGGTTCTTTTACGTGCACATACAGAACCACAGTTTTACATTCCATCCAAAAGACTGGAGGGTATCTCTTGTAAGGCCCATCACGTACTACTGACAAGACTAACCATGGGAAGCTGCGCTGAAATGTGCAGAGGAACTTCCATGGTCAAGCCCGGGATCAAACTTGGATCACACCGTAGTTCTGTTAGTTTAATTAAATTTGTATTGAAATTCAAAACTATTTAATCTGATAACGAAAATAGGTCTTATTAAAATCCATTGACCAGAAGTTAGTGTAGTCCAAGAATCAACTAAAAAGATCACATAAGTCACACGAGATGTAAATTTGATGGCATTGATGTTAGGACTAAGGAGAGTGATTGTGATAAGTTTAGCCAAAATCTATTCATTAGAAGCACATGTACAGTTAATGTGTTTCCACTATCAACCAGTCGTATTTGTCATAATTACATATAGTAGAATACAATATTCCCCATAACAAATTATCAAGAATTATTTTTTTGAAGTCTTGTTATATTAAAGGGAATGCAAACTTATAAAACCCATTTCCTACCGGAACCTTGTTTTACGCAATTCTGGTCGGTTTGTTTCAAAGTGGATTAAGAACTCTGATCTCAAGGTATTGACTCTGTTTTGAATATTTATTCATTAGCTTGTTTATATACAAATATACACAAATACATCTATCTACATAATTATTTAGTAAATAATCTTATATCCATTTTAATCATTTTTACTGAAATTCGTCTGCAGGGGTAGAACCATTTGGGAGGCATCGCAAGCCATTTCACTACGTAAAGTATTTGCAGCATGCGATAATTGTAAAGCAGCACTTGGATGAGCTGTTCCTGGTAACATAGTGCATTCTCTGTCTAACATTGTAGCTATGGCATCAAGTAGATCCAAAAAACCAAATGACAATGCAGCTCTTCTTATTCTGTTAAGTTCCTGAAAAAAGATATTTCAAAACAAGTTGTCAGTGGTTATTAAAACTTAGAATTGCCAGGCAACAATAATTTCCCCAACTTTGCGATGACTGATCAATGAAACCATCTATATAATTATTTGGTCAGGAACCATCATCTTGTTGTTTTTCTTGTTCTTGTTGGTGATGCTCATCGAGAAGAGCTAAAGGCTTTGCCACTTCAAGTATACTTGACATGCTGGATCCATGTACAATTGACAGACTTTGCCTATTAGTATGTCACATTTTCACGGTAAAATCATACTTGATTCAAATATGATGTAATTGTAATAAATGATTTGAATCTTAATTTTGAGAAGAACTTGATTTCCTAAGACAATAATATAAATGCCTGAATGTTTCTTTACTGTTTCTATCAAATAAATTCCTCAAATGTTAAACATTTCCTTGGCTGTTAATGAAATTGCTTGTTTAGAAATTATAAACTTACTTTATAAAACTGTTGCTGTTTATCAGGTAATTTTCTGGCATGTCTTAAAACTTTCTGTAAATCAGCCTAGAAAACAGAATCCACACAACATAATTTATGAAGAAATGAACAAAATCCACATACTCGTACCTGGGTAACACAATTCATGGATTAAATGAACAAAATTCACACATCGTTACCCAGGTAACAAATTTATGGAGGAAATGAACAGAATCAACATACTAGTACTCAGGTTACAAGATGAAATGCTCTTGTTCTGCTCCTACTGGGCTAATGAAGTATGCTATGGGTGAATTTTTGCCCGAACAGTGGCGTTAAGGCCTACTCTTATATCAAATTCCAAATGCCGAGGGGTCTTTTATGTGCAGGCCAATGTATACACATGACCTCGCTTTTTTGTCCCATCTGATCAACAAGACAGTTGTCCGAGTCAGGCCCACCATCCTGCCAAGGGGAAACCTCGTCGAAATATCCCTTTGAACTTTCTTGACCCATACAGAGATCAAAGCCACGAACCTCATGACTAGCGAGGCAAGGTAACAAGATTAATAGTAGATACCAAGCCATAAGGATATTAACCAACATACTGCTTAAATATTACAAAATTCGCCATCTGCAGTTTCTTGATGTTTTTTTTGAAAAGTGAATAGATCGAAATAATGTTTTACCTGTAAGCCACCTGGTTTAATCCACACAACACAACTCTGGGCATAACTACGTTTATCTGATGGTCTTAGAGGAAATGGTGTTTTTGTGTCGTCTGGACCATAGGGAGATTCTTCAAAGTCTGATACTGGTGCCAATTTGTTTAATGATCCCAACCAGCTTATTGAATGTATACCTGAAAAGACCAGAGAGAAGACATATTTACTGTATATCTACAGTAACAGGGGTATACCCCATGTTAATTCCTCTACGCAACAAAATATCATGGGTTTTCTGTGGGTCCTCCAGTTTGCTCCCACTGCTAAAGACCCCTACGCGCAAGCGAATTATTGAAATAAAATTAAAACCATATGTAAGTCCCGAAATGACCTACTTTGTGTCAAGTGGGACGTTCACTCCATTTCTCTCTCTCTTTCTCACAAACAAAGATTTCGTATTTAGCTGTATGACAACATGATGTCAAAATGGAGAGATCTATGTATTTAGCGATTAAAGTGATAACAAAAAGTAAATAATAAATAGTAAATAAAACTGTCAATTGTGTTTTAAATACTCTAACTTCATAAACAAAATATAAGGTTACAAGAGGACAATCATTAATTTTTTACCTGGTTCAAACAAGGCAAGTAATAAATTAGATTTTTTCTTGCTATCTGCCCAAGAAAATAACATAGCATACCAATCATCACTGAAAATATAAATACTGTAAAATCAGATTTACTGCGTAAAGCGGGTATCTGTCCACATTAATAATGTCTAAGGTAACAATAATAAACAATAGTAAGATAATAATGATAAACTAGACCAATTCTCAAAAAATTACGTTGAGGAGAAGTTTAAAATATCCTATATCCTAAATATCCAAGAGTCAAAATCTTTGATAGTTAGTCTTGAATGGGAGAATGTGCCCAGCCTAATCGATAAACAACTCATAAAATTTAGGGATGGAATGTCTGGGAACTGAGACAGATGTATGTTTATTGTTGCAACCAACATTCAGCCAAAATTCTTTCCTACCAATGTGACTAAGCACATTTTTAATGACAGCTTCACAGACACAACCATTGATCAGTAAAAGCTGGTTTCAATTTAATCCCCCTTTTTTCAATCTCAAAACAAATTAAGAAACACATACCAGCTATTTTACAATTCAAACATTGTTTTATATTGTTAAATTTTGTTTTACTATAAATAAAATAGATAATCTTACTCTACTTGTGCTATAGCTACCATACCCTCCACCTTCAGACTACCATGTAACATTACTGTAAACGCTGGTATTTTCCCTTCTTCAACTGTTGTAACATCTTCATCATCTTCACTTTTACCATTTTTACCATCTTTACTTACAGAATCTATAATATATAGTATTGTCAATAACTATAGAATCTAAAACAGACATTTATTTTACAGATTTTATACAAGTACACATAGCAATGAAATAAAATGGGGTTTAATGTCCTACTGTTCTATTCCAAACTGGGCTAATGAAGACCGCATACACCATAGTGTGCTATGAGGGAAATTTTGCCTGCTCTTATATCAAATTCCAATTGTCAAGGGATCTTTTACCTGCACACAAATGTGTACACAGGACCTTGATTTTTTATCCCATCCGAAAGGAGTAGAAAGCTGTCCCAGGCCTTCCCTCCTGCACCATTGACAAGGGGTAGTCATGCTGGAAAATTTGGATGAACTTTCTCGGCCAGGCTAGGCAACCAGCGTCTTAACCACTTAGCCACTGTGACCATGTACACATAGATAAGGAATTGCTAAACGAAATGAAGAAGAAATGGTTGTGTGTCTTAGCTTGGATGCTTTCACCAAGAATATAAATGCAATTTACACAACTCAAATTTTGCATGTTATCTAATTTGAGCATACTTGATAGGAATATTCAGTGATACAGTTACTCCATCAAATTTCTTGACCGATAGATCTTGACAATATTTACCATCTAATTTTGTTTTATCTTTAGCCATAGGTATAACCAGATGTCTAGATATTGTTGGTGGACTAGATACATCACTAATGTCCATAAAACCACAGATATGTATATCATGTGATATATTTCTTTCTATTTTACCTAGATCAGAATCACTGAAATATACAATTAAAATGATACAATATTGTTAATCTTCAATGAAAAAACAACTACTATTGTATTAAATATTCAAGGACAAAGGACAGTATTTCCTTGATCTAAGTATCTCATGATCTATGGAAGATATACCGCTGCAGAGATAGTACTGGTATATGTATTATTACTTATAAATTTATTTTTGACTTGGTTGTTTGTTATATCAGATATGTGTTAATCCAATCTCATCTAAATACAGATCTTTATTCTATGACTACATGCAAATACAAGCAAATATCATTGAATACAGGCATTGAATACAGCCATGGTTGTTTTCAATGGCTTGAAAATGTACTACTTTTGCCCAGAATGACGTCATTTTCATAATTGCGTCAAACCGTAATGACGTCACCACTAGCAACGACAATTTTTGTAAAAAGGAAAGAAAATAGGGCAGAACCTGTCATGAATTTTAACGTTATTGATGATTATTGATAATTATTGATAATTTGAATAGTACAGTGTATTTTGAGATTTACATGTAGTCATAGAATAAATACAGAACTCAATGACCATTGAATACCGCTCGGGTTATTCAATGGTTCAAGAGAGTGTATCCCTGCGGTCATTGGGTTCTATCTATATATTTCGTTTTGTTTATATTTATACTTTAGATGACCTACACTACATGAAGATCTGACAGATTATAGTAACAGTTGACATCAGAGATCATACGAGCGGCTTTTGGCCCTATGAAGTTGGACATTTGATTAACCAATCAGCACTGAGGTTACTAGTGGATTACCCACAGTTCCGTGCAAAACACGCCTAAAGCTCACCGTAACAGTCCGTTTCATTGGCTTCTTCCTCACATCAATAAGAATGCCTATTATAAAACAACTCTTTAAGATCCTAGTGTAGTAAAGACAAGTAAAACAAAATGTGAACTAACGAAAACAAAATAAGATCTTTTTTTTAATCAGATTGTGTGTCAATCCTGAATCTACTAAACGAATGAACTGTGTCCATGGCATTTAATAATAGAACTGGATATACACCAGACACAATTCTATGGCATCAAAAATCCTATACTCTGTATTCTAAAAAGATTAATTACTTACACAAAATATGGCACCGGATGAGGAAATAATTGAACAGAATTTTTTAAATTACCACAATGTAACACACCATGAAATGGATGAAAGTATTTTTCTGCTAAATTACTGAATGTTTGTTGCACTGATTTTAAACTAAGAGTACTTTCAGGATAAAACACTTCACCACCCTGTCCATTTATTTCTATCATTTTCTCATACATAGACAGAGAATTTTTAAAGTCTGGATCACTTCCACTGGCTATGCACACAACATGAAGTTTACATGGGAATTTAAAAGGAAGAGGTGATTTAGCATTGTTTGTTTTGGCATCGTTTTGACTGTAAGACAGTAGAAAGTTTTTCAATGAACCTTGACCAATACCAGGACTTCCATCAGTTATCAGTATTACCTATAATTAATCCAAAAAAAAAAGCTACAACTAAGATTAAAATTTCTTTAATAACTTGCCAGCTTCCTACAAAATTTACTATACAAATCAATGAAACTACTTAAGCTTAATTATTTAAAGATGAGAAAGAAACTGGGTTTCATGGTAACTTCAACAGATTTAACCTAAGCCCCATGGAGTTGTCCCCCTTTAATGCCCTGCCACCACCATTTTTGTTTTCTTTAAGCAATGGTTTTCTTCCAATAATTGTAGAAAAATAAAACAGAAATAAACAGTTACAAAAAGCAAAATTTCAACCTGGCATGGTGAACTGTTTCCCCATTCTTCTAAAATAATAGCACTGATACCATTGAGAGCTGTTTCTATACAAGTTTTATTATAAACTTCCACTTTATTCAGTGCTGTTTTAATTGTGTCATATTCTCTGGTGAACGAAACTAGTTGTTCATAAAGATATGAAAAGACAACCTGAAAAAACAATTCAAATTATTAATAATAAATAAATACAATATTCAATGGTCCTGTAAAAAAGAAATTATAAAATAATGGGATTTGATTAAAATCATATATAATTTAGAATTACGGTAGAGATAAAAGGGATGATCTGAAGGATTGGGTTGTAATTTTACTTCCTTTACTCCAGTTATTTTCTACCTCCTTAAAATCAGTTACAAACAATATTCTTAACATTGCTACTGGTAATGGTTTACTAACAATAAGGACCAACAAAGTTACTTTGGATTTTGCAAAATGTTTTCTCATTGGGAATACATGTACCAATCACTTAATATGATTAAGTTTGGATCCCAAGTTATTTTAAATTCTTTTTTATAAATCTATCTTACTCACCAAAGAAACAAATTCTAATTTAGAATGTGCATTAATCTGGTCTAATAATGTATTAATACCATGGATAGCCAAGTGACGTTTATCGTATTCTTCACTACCTTCTGTCTTTACCAAACGACTCATAGACAGAGACACATCCAACGCTATCACTGTTGGCATTTTCTGAAATATACAAATAATTTTCACAAAGATAAAAGAATACCATATAAAAAATGCAAGCTATCTTACTGAGACAAGGTATTTTCACTCATACTGGTACAAAGATTTTTTCTAGTACAGCATTACTCCATGATATGAGATGAATTTTCTTTTTCCGAACATATATAACTATGAATACAATAGGCCTACTGTCATCACCACAAGGATAACATATCACAGTTTCACTTGAAAACTACAAAATACAGCAGCATTTCTGCCAATTGTTCATTGAATTTCAACTGTCAAAGTGTCCTTCATGTGCATTCCCGTACCAGTCAATGGGTTGGGCTTGGAACTTCATACCATCCAAACGTATAAGCAACAATCTCTTCTCTTTGTCAGCTACTCCCCACCCCCACAAATTGACAAGTATGAAGCAGTTGAAATATCCCACTGACAATGTTCTTCAATGCTAATGATTGAATACTGATGGGATTTAATTAATGTAACATTCTCCTTGGGGGTCCAAAGAAGAGGGCACCCTGTTTCGGTCCATCAGTGCGATGTTGTATTATGTAATTGTAAGCTTCACTTGATTTTCACTGTTTGTTTGTTCACTGAATTTGTTGTTGTTGCCAATGTTCAATGTTGGCATTCAGTTCAGTTCATCATGCGCCTATCTCCACATATTAGGCCTTTAACTCGAAATAAAATATAGAGGCCTACTTTTCTGCACCAAACTTTGCATTCTGCCTAACTACTTTTCACTAAATTATAACTGTCAAGGGGTCTGTTACGTCCATGCAAGTAGTAAAAGGGAGCAGACTACGGCATGTGAAACCGGGCTGGTCTATCATATCGCATCGGCGAACACCGGGCTGACTCACTGTTTCGGAAATAAAACCGTGTGATACCACAGGTCATAGGGATTCTATCATTTAAATCTGCTGACTTTCCATAACGTTAAAATCTAATTAGCGTACCGTACCTCTATTTGTTTTGTTTAGTGAGAAAAACTTAAATAATTGCCAATAAAATAAATATTCATTTTTATCTATTCACGTTGCCGCCATGTTCTAAAAAGTGGGTAAAAACCGCGAAACGAAATTAGATAAGTTTATAAGAAAATAGTTCCAAAATAAATTTTGTATTCAGAACTAAACTTCTTTAATACAAATTTATTTATATTGTTATTTGGATCGTTTGTTATTTACTTAATCTCATTTACATACTAAATCGTTTCGGAAACATTTATTCGGTTCACGAAATATCGGGTCTCTTCGGCCAACAAACGGTCAACCTGACCTTTTCGTGTCTACTGATCAGGGACATGGGGACATAAGGCATGTTTTTTTATAAAGTGTACCAGTGGGTACCTTACAAATGTAATGGTTTTATAAGAAAAAGGAAAAAGAGTTTGTAAATATTTTTCTTATTTTCAAAATCAACATATATTGAACATATAAAATACTTAGTACCAGGTTTATTGAAGTATTTTTTAATTAAAATAAATTACAAATATTTTAATGAATTGCATCATTTAAGACAGACATTTTTCCCACCATTTTTATCAATATTTTAGAATACTTTGAAATAACATTTGTTTTAAATTTTTTAATTTGTTTTTGTATAATTACAATGGGCAGGGTGTGTTCTTGAAAACAGACTTAAAAATATACTGGTGAGAAAAATAAAACATTTGGAAACTTAATTGTTCAAACCCCAGTGAAAATTTGACTGGTCTGTCCATCCATTACATTATTGAGGCGGTCTTACATTTGTTTTTCAAACTTTGTATTTTTAAGTCACATGGAAATAAATTTTACGTATTGTGGAATGGCTGTTTATAGGGCTATGAATGCAAAATTCAATTATTAATGGATTTATTTAAAAATAAGTCTATTTAATAAAGCTACATTTAAATAGCATAAAACTGTTTTCAGATTGAAGATATCTTAATTAGAAGCCAAGATATGAACATTTAAGTTTGGTAAATCGGGGTACTTTTTGTCTAAAATTTTATATAGAGAAAATTAAAATAGACTGAAAGGTCACAGGGGTCAATGGCACAAAATTCAAGAATTAACGATGGATCAGAAGCACATAATAATGCATAATACCTGGACAAAATATCCGATCTTGCTGAAAATTGGCGCAAAGCATGCCCGAAAGACACTCTAAAGTTTGACGAAAAAAGAACATTGGTCGACCACGATGTCGGCCATTTTGAATAAATTAAAGACAAAAAATGCGTAATATTGTTGAAATCGTAACTATTTATATTCAAATTCCAGTTACATTTACAGAATAATAATCAATTTATACAAAATGTAACCAAGTAAGAATCATGGTGATGCAAATATGCAAATTAGATGATGTCAGCCATATTTGAATCCAAGATGGCCACCATCATATAATGTAGTATGGATTTTATTCACGTTTATATGTGTAACAAAAATAAGTGGTTTATTCATTAAAAATTCTTAAATCAAACCTTACTAAAAAAGTATCTGTTCAATATTGGCCATTTTGAAATCCAAGATGGCTGCCACAATTCCCAAGATGGCCGCCACCAGCTACCACAAACTATTTTATCGCAAACAAAAAAAAACCAAACAGAACAAATGTCATCATCCAACATATCAAACTGAAGCCAATTTGAACAGCAATTCAAAAATAACACTTTTGTACTTCTACAACCATTACAGTAATAACAGATCAGACAAATATAACTAGAATCAAAAAAAAAAATTCAAAAAGTATCGTGTTTAAAAGTATTTTCTGTGAAGAAAGGTCATGCAATGTTGGATTAACTATTTAGCAAAGGGAGGTAATTGACTAATGGTACAGAGTTCACTCCCCTTAGACCACAAATGTGATTAATTTGAGAAAAAATTTATTTTAGGTTCTGAATATTTTAAACAAAATTTTTTCTTAGGTTCTGAATATTTTGAACAAAACTGATCAGCTTTGGTTGCTCAGTGAACATACTAAAAAATTTATATCCGTTTTAAATTCCATTTCTGTCTGTCAACTCAAAATATTCATAATAAGTCATTCTATTTACTGCATTTTAGTAATGATACTGTAAAATTAAGGATGAAGTTAATATTTAGCCATGATTTTTTCTATACACAAGCAAAAAAATCAACAGGTTTTACAAATCAACTAGCAAACTAATATTACATCTAACTTTAAAGTGCAATATAAATTGTGCTGTATCAACAGTACTCAGAATCAAAGCATCACACAAATGATTATTTTACTTATTTGTTCGCTTAAGTATTTAGAAATAATATCCATTTAGTGTTTTTTTCGGCCACAAAATGTTGTTTTACGTAGTAGGTTTTAGTAGCCCCACTCTCAACCCTCCTCCTTTCACAGCTCCTACTTGACTTGGAACCGGCCTCGGCAGATTTAAACAGGACAACAGTTGCAAAGACAACACACTCAAGAAAGCAATTACAATAACACACGATATAACATAACAATTATGGAGATAAACACACACGACGATTGCGACATGGTTGTATTTTTTTCATTCCTTAAAATGGATCTTGTCTGGTAGTATTTTTTCATTCCTTAAAATGGATTTCGTCTGTGAGAAGATCATCAGAAAGCTGAATATGTCTGAAAAAAAACAAAACAAAAAAAGACTTGAAACAATCATACAAAAGACATTTAGTTGCTTTTCTCTGAGATTTAAAAACAAAGGTAAAACCGGGAGGTTTTGAGAACATTTCCCGCTCAATAATACTCCCCACATACTTGTCTGAAGCCAAAATGTCTGCAGATGCATTATACTAATACTACTATATAAAAGATGCATAACATTATCGGATATAATATTATTGGTCATTTAATTTTTCTTCATAACTTTGGAATACGGTAACTCAAAAAGTCTTTGAAAGTCATAATTAGACTTCAAAATATTATAATTTTCTGTTGAATTTTCTCTGGAGCAAGTGTGATTCCTTTGTTATAATACCTCAGCCGGCTTTAAAATGGGAAATTCAAAGACAAACGAAGTGAAACTCTAAATTTTTATTTGTACATTAATCACTATTATATTATATTGTTGTCGAAATATTGTGAATGTTCAATACCGTAATAAAGCCAATTTTGGGTTGATTAAAATCAGCAGCTTTAATTATGGGAAATTATCTCAGTTTAGTGTAATGTTCAACTTTCCAGAAAATTTTACATTCCAATGACCAATGAAATGACTGCAATCAAATCAAAATCAGGTGAAGTCATGGGTAAATAAATCTGCCTCACGTCTTTACGTGTAATAATTATAAATAGGTAACCTACTGCGCAGGTAAATGATTTACTCTTCTGTCGTAATTTTTTAAAAAATATTTTATTTAAAATTAGATTTTGAACTTGAACAAAACATTGATTAAAAATTTTCACTTGAATTTGAATTGACAATTCAATTTATTAAGTACCAATAATAGGCCTACCTCTGAAAGTAAACTTACCAACATCCACAATTAACCAACAAAACTGACACTAGTGTCAAGATCAAGACTTTTAGCTGAAAGAAAGAAAAAATAAAGGCCTAAATATATATTTTAACGTATTTTAATTGCTTTGAACAAAATCAAATGACAATTTAACTGTTGATTGAGGTGAACACTCTTTCAGAGCTACGACAAAGTGACAGGCATCATACACACCAGTGCAGAATGATTGACAGCTGTCAGCCTTCACCTTAGAAATATCAAGGGAAATAATTCTAACAACTGGAGGCAGACCACATAAATGTTAAAACCTGTTCTACTGCTATTCCAGGCCACGAATTTAAAGTAGAACCATAAACTAATATAGCCATATTTATATCCCTAACTTTGACAATCTGTCTTTCGCCCATAATGCCATTAACCCCCCCTGCCCGCACATGCACAAAAAGTCACGAAAGAAATAGATAAACATTCAATGTTTTAATTTTTCTATATACCCCCCCCCCCCACACACACACACCATAGTTATATTGGCTTTCACAGCAGGATTGTTTTTATTTAGAATGTCCCCAACAGTATTTTCTCCATTGGTCCCAACAACATGATTTTTTTATTAGCGCCCACGGCACGATTTTTTAAATATTGCATGTTATAATAATATTAGTATTTCTGTGGTCCCAATGATGTTATATAGATTGCCGTCACAGCAGAATTTTTATTCGCATTAGCCCCCACAACAAAGTTTTCTTTAGATTATCCATCACATCGCGATCGGGCCTCGAGTTCACTAAGCATTCTCAGGCTTAAGTTAATAATTTACTCAACTTTCAATTACTGTTTATAAGAAATATCTTTGATCCCCAAACTCAAAACTTTGCACATTGTTTCTTATTCATGTATGCCTATTTGATACATTAAAACAGCCAAGGGCTATATTTTAGTTAAAATAAGGCGAACAATTTTGAGTAAATTATAAACTAAAGTCTGAGAGTGCTTTGTTCAGTTTGGCTTTCACAGCAAAATTTTGCTTAAGATTAATGCCCCCACCATTATTCTCTAAAGATTGCCCCACCCCACCCCTCAAAGCAGTAATTATTTATAATGGTCCGATTTGCCCTCACAGCAGGATGTTCAATAGATTAGTCTCAACAATAAGATTTTCTCTAGATTACTACAGTATATTTATTACTAAATTATTACAGCATATTTATTACTATTACATCATATTTATTATTATTATTACAGCATATTTATGGTGCACCCTTTCATATTCCGTGTTTAGGGGCACTTTACAAAGTGACAATGTAATCGTATAAAAAAACACAAAAAAAACAACAACCAAATTATAGACATATCAGTTGTATGCAGTGTCTGTTAAAGCGGCTTTAAATAAACATTTTAAAACGGTTTTTTATGCTGCATGGAATATTATTCTATAAAACATACAGTTGAAAACTAAAACAGCCCCCATAAGAGTCTTACAGAAACTGCGAATGTTCGGGCCAGCATAATTTTTCGTCGGAATAGCCATCACAGCACAATTTGTTTTCAGATTAGTTCCCACAACACGATTTTCTATAGATTGGTCCCAACAGAGGGTTTTTGTTTAGATATCCATCATGTCAGGAGTTCCCCGTTAGATTCTTTAGAATATCAATTATATCAGGAATTTCTTTCTTTAGATTATTATCCATCACAGCAGAATTATTAGGCACAATAGCCATCACAAATTTTGGGTCAAAATAGCTATCACAGCTGAATTTTCTTTCGATTGGTCCCGACAGGAATAATTCGTTCTCAGCAGGATTTTCTATACATTTCACCCAACAACATTATTTTTTCGAAGATAACCATTCGTATCAGGAATTGTGGTTAGATTATTCATCAGAACAGCAGAATTATTCGGCATAATAGCCACCAAAACAGAATTTTTCATCAGAATAGCTATCACAGCAGAATTTTCTATAGATTGTTCCCGCAGCAGGAATTGTCATTAGATTATTTAGTATATTCAGCAGAGGAGGAATAGTCATTAGCATATCCATCACAGTAGAATATTTTCACCACAACAGCCATGGCAGCAGAATATTTTCATCACAACAGCCATACACAGCTAAATTTGTTTTTAGCTCGGTTCCAACAGCAAGATTTTCTATAGATTGGTATAAACAGCATGCGCTTCTATGGATTGGTTTAAACAGCATGATTTTCCTTTAGATTATCCATCATATAAGGAATTTCGTTAGAATATCCATCACAACAGGTTTATTCGGCAAAATAGCCAGCACAGCAGACTTATTAGTCAGAATAGCTGTCACAGCAGAATTTGCTACAGATTGGTCCTAACTGGAAGAATTGTGATTAGATTATTCAACAGAGCTGAAATTTTCGTCACAGCAGCCGTTATAACAGCAGAATATTTTTATCACAATAGCCATGACAGCAGTAGTTGTTTTCTGCTTGGATATCTTCTATATCTTCTGTGGTTAGTTTATTCAGCAGAGCAGGGATTGTCGTTAGAAAATCCACGAAGGCAGAATATTTTCGTCACAATAGCCATGACAGCAGAATATTTTCATCACAAAAGCATAACTGCAAAATTTGTTTTTAGTTTGGTTCCAACAGCAGGATTCTCTATAGACTGATTTAAACAGCAGGTTTTTCTATAGATTGGTTTAAACAGCAGTATTTTCTATAGATTATCCATCATATAAGGAATTTCATTAGAATATCCATCACAACAGGTTTATTCGACAGAATACCCAGCACGGCAGACTTATTCTGCAGGATGTCTATCACAGCAGAATTTTCTATATACTGGTCCTAACTGGACGATTTGTGGTTAGATTATTCATCAGAGCTGAAATTTTCGTCACAATAGCGATTACAGCAGAATATTTTTAATCACAATAGCCATGACAACAGAAGTTGTTTTCTGCTTGGATATCTTCTATAGATTGGTTTAAACAGCTGGATTTTTTACAGATTATCCATCATATCAGGAATTTCGTTAGATGATCCATCACACCAAAATGTTATTCGGCATATAACCACCAAAACAGTGTTTTCGTCAAAATATCTATCACAGCAGAATTTTGTATAGATTGGTCCCAACAGCAGGAATTGTGGTTAGATTATTCAGCAGAGCAGGAATTGCCGTTAGAAAGGCAGAATATTTTCGTCACAATAGCCATGACAGCATAATATTTTCATCACAACAGCTAACAGCAAAATTTGTTTCAAGCGTTGGTTCCAACAGAAGGATTTTCTATAGTTCGGTTTAAACAGCAGGATTTTTCTTTAGATTATCCATCATATAAGGAATTTCGTTATAATATCCAACACAACCGGTTTATTCGACAGAATAGCCAGCACAGCAAACTTTTTCGTCAGGATAGCTATCACAGCAGAACATTCTATACATTGGTCCTAACTGGACGATTTGTGGTTAGATTATTCATCAGAGCTGAAATTTTCGTCACAATAGCGACTACAGCAGAATATTTTTAATCACAATAGCCATGACAACAGAAGTTGTTTTCTGCTTGGATATCTTCTATAGATTGGTTTAAACAGCTGGATTTTTTACAGATTATCCATCATATCAGGAATTTCGTTAGATTATCCATCACACCAAAATGTTATTCGGCATATAACCACCAAAACAGTGTTTTCGTCAAAATAGCTATCACAGCAGAATTTTGTATAGATTGGTCCCAACAGCAGGAATTGTGGTTAGATTATTCAGCAGAGCAGGAATTGCCGTTAGAAAGGCAGAATATTTTCGTCACAATAGCCATGACAGCAGAATATTTTCATCACAAAAACATAACTGCAAAATTTGTTTTAAGCGTTGGTTCCAACAGAAGGATTTTCTATAGTTCGGTTTAAACAGCAGGATTTTTCTTTAGATTATCCATCATATAAGGAATTTCGTTATAATATCCATCACATCAGGTTTATTCGGCAGAATAGCCAGCACAGCAAACTTTTTCGTCAGAATAGCTATCACAGCAGAATGTTCTATAGATTGGTCCTAAATTGAAGAATTGTGGTTAGATTATTCAACAGATCTAGAGCTGGAATTTTCGTCACAATAGCAATTACAGCAGAATATTTTTATCACAATAGCCATGACAGCAGAAGTTGTTTTCAGTTTGGATATCTTCTATAGATTGGTTTAAACAGCTGGATTTTTCTTCAGATTATCCATCATATCAGGAATTTCGTAAGATTATCCATCACAGCAATGTTATTCGGCAGATAACCACTAAAACAGAGTTTTCGTCAAAATAGCTATCACAGCAGAATTTTCTATAGATTGGTCCCAACAGCAGGAATTGTGGTTCCATTATTCAGCAGAACAGGAATTGCCGTTAGAAAATCCACGAAGGCAGAATATTTTCGTCACAATAGCCATGACAGCAGAATATTTTCATCACAAAAGCATAACTTCAAAATTTGTTTTTAGTTTGGTTCCAACAGCAGGATTTTCTATAGAGTGGTTTAAACAGCAGGATTTTCTATAGATTGGTTTAAACAGCAGGATTTTTCTTTAAATTATCCATCATATAAGGAATTTCGTTAGAATATCCATCACAACAGGTTTATTCGACAGAATACCCAGCACGGCAGACTTATTCTGCAGGATGTCTATCACAGCAGAATTTTCTATATACTGGTCCTAACTGGAAGAATTGCGGTTAGATTATTCATCAGAGCTGAAATTTTCGTCACAGTAGTGATTACAGCAGAATATTTTTTTATCACAATAGCCATGACAGCAGAAGTTGTTTTCTGCTTGGATATCTTCTATAGATTAGTTTAAAAAGCTGGATTTTTCTTCAGATTATCCATCAAATAAGGAATTTCGTTAGATTATTCATCACAGCAATATTATTCGGCAGATATCCACCAAAACATAATTTTTCGTCAGATGAGCTATCACAGCAGAATTTTCTATAGATTGGTCCAAAAAACAGGAATTGTGGTTAGATTATTCAGCAGAGCAGGAATTGTCGTTAGAAAATCCATGACAGCAGAATATGTTCGTCACAATAGCCATGACAGCAGAATGTCTTCATCACAACAGCCATATACAGCTAAATTTGTTTTTAGCTTGGTTCCAACAGCAAGATTTTCTATAGATTGGTTTAAACAGCAGGATTTTCTATAGATTGGTTTAAACAGCAGGATTTTCCTTTAGATTATCCATCATACAAGGAATTTCGTTAGAATATCCATCACAATAGGTTTATTCGGCAGAATAGCCAGCACAGCAGACTTATTCTGCAGGATAGCTATCACAGCAGAATTTTCTAGAGATTGGTCCTAACTGGAAGAATTGTGGTTAGATTATTCAACAAAGCTGAAATTTTCGTCAGAATAGCGATTACAGCAGAATATTTTTACCCCAATAGCCATGACAGCAGAAGTTGTTTACTGCTTGTATATTTTCTATAGATTGGTTTAAACAGCTGGAATGTTCTTCAGATTATCCATCATATCAGGAATTTCGTTAGATTATCCATCACAGCAATATTATTCGACAGATAGCCACCAAAACAGAATTTTTCGTCAGAATAGCTATCACAGCAGAATTTTCTATTGATTGGTGCCCAACAGCAAGAATTGTGGTTAGATTATTCAGCAGAGCAGGAATTGTCGTTAGAAAATCCATGACAGCAGAATATTTTCCTCACAATAGCCATGACAGCAGTATGTTTTCACCACAACAGTCCTATACAGCAAATTCTTTTTAGCTTGGTTCCAACAGCAGGATTTTCTATAGACAGGATATTCCTTTAGATTACCCATCATATAAGGAATTTTGTTAGAATATCCACCCCAACAGGTTTATTCGGCAGAATAGTCAACACAGCCGACTTATTCGTCAGAATAGCTATCACAGCAGAATTTTCTACAGATTGGTCCTAACTGGAAGAATTGTGGTTAAATTATTCAACAGAGCTGAAATTTTCGTCACAATAGCGATTACAGCAGAATATTTTTTTTTCATCACAACAGCTAACAGCAAAATTTGTTTTTAGCTTGGTTCCAACAGAAGGGTTTTCTATAGTTCGGTTTAAACAGCAGAATTTTTCTTTAGATTATCCATCATATAAGGAATTTCGTTAGAATATCCATCACATCTTGTTTATTCGGCAGAATAGCCAGCACAGCAGACTTTTTCGTCAGAATAGCTATCACAGCAGAATGTTCTATAGATTGGTCCTAAATTGAAGAATTGTGGTTAGATTATTCAACAGAGCTGGAATTTTCGTCACAATAGCGATTACAGAAGAATATTTTTATCACAATAGCCATGACAGCAGAAATTGTTTTCTGCTTGGATATCTTCTATAGATTGGTTTAAACAGCTGGATTTTTCTTCAGATTATCCATCATATCAGGAATTTCGTAAGAGTGTCCATCACAGCAATGTAATTCGGCAGATAACCACTAAAACAGAGTTTTCGTCAAAATAGCTATCACAGCAGAATTTTCTATAGATTGGTCCCAACAGCAGGAATTGTGGTTAGATTATTAAGCAGAACAGGAATTGCCGTTAGAAAATCCATGACAGCAGAATATTTTCGTCACAATAGCCATGACAGCAGAATATTTTCATCACAAAAGCATAACTGCAAAATTTGGTTTTTAGTTTGGTTCCAACAGCAGGATTTTCTATAGAGTGGTTTAAACAGCAGGATTTTCTATAGATTGGTTTAAACAGCAGGATTTTTCTTTAGATTATCCATCGTATAAGGAATTTCGTTAGAATATCCATCACAACAGGTTTATTCGACAGAATAGCCAGCACGGCAGACTTATTCTGCAGGATGGCTATCACAGCAGAATTTTCTATATACTGGTCCTAACTGGAAGAATTGCGGTTAGATTATTCATCAGAGCTGAAATTTTCGTCACAATAGCGATTACAGCAGAATATTTTTTTTCATCACAATAGCCATGACAGCAGAAGTTGTTTTCTGCTTGGATATCTTCTATAGATTGGTTTGAACAGCTGGATTTTCTACAGATTATCCATCATATCAGGAATTTCGTAAGATTATCCATCACAGCAATGTTATTCGGCAGATAACCACCAAAACAGAGTTTTCGTTAAAATAGCTATCACAGCAGAATTTTCTATAGATTGGTCCCAACAGCAGGAATGTGGTTAGATTATTCAGCAGAGCAGGAATTGCCGTTAGAAAATCCATGAAGGCAGAATATTTTCGTCACAATAACCATGACAGCATAACATTTTCATCACAACAGCTAACAGCAAAATTTGCTTTTAGCTTGGCTCTTACAGAAGGGTTTTCTATAGTTCGGTTTAATCAGCAGAATTTCTCTTTAGATTATCCATCATATAAGGAATTTCGTTAGAATATCCATCACATCTTGTTTATTTGGCAGAATAGCCAGCACAGCAGACTTTTTCGTCAGAATAGCTATCACAGCAGAATGTTTTATAGATTGGTCCTAAATTGAAGAATTGTGGTTAGATTATTCAACAGAGCTGGAATTTTCGTCACAATAGCGATTACAGAAGAATATTTTTATCACAATAGCCATATGACAGCAGAAATTGTTTTCTGCTTGGATATCTTCTATAGATTGGTTTAAACAGCTGGGTTTTTCTTCAGATTATCCATCATATCAGGAATTTCGTAAGATTATCCATCACAGCAATGTTATTCGGCAGATAACCACTAAAACAGAGTTTTCGCCAAAATAGCTATCACAGCAGAATTTTCTATAGATTGGTCCCAACAGCAGGAATTGTGGTTAGATTATTCAGCAGAACAGGAATTGCCGTTAGAAAATCCACGAAGGCAGAATATTTTCGTCATAATAGCCACGACAGCAGAATATTTTCATCACAAAAGCATAACTGCAAAATTTGGTTTTTAGTTTGGTTCCAACAACAGGATTTTCTATAGATTGGTAAAACAGCAGGATTTTTCTTTAGATTATCCATCATATAAGGAATTTCGTTAGAATATCCATCACAACAGGTTTATTCGACAGAATAGCAAGCACGGCAGACTTATTCTGCAGGATGGCTATCACAGCAGAATGTTCTATATACTGGTCCTAACTGGAAGAATTGCGGTTAGATTATTGATCAGAGCTGAAATTTTCGTCACAGTAGCGATTACAGCAGAATATTTTTATCACAATAGCCATGACAGCAGAAGTTGTTTTCTGCTTGGATATCTTCTATAGATTAGTTTAAAAAGCTGGATTTTTCTTCAGATTATCCATCAAATAAGGAATTTCGTTAGATTATCCATCACAGCAAAATTTTTCGGTAGATAGCCACAAAATAGAATTTTTCGTCAGAAAAGATACCACAGGAGAATTTTATATAGATTAGTTCCAACAGCAGGAATTGTAGTTAGATTATTCAGCAGAGCAGAATATTTTGGTCACAATAGCCATGACAGCAGCATTTGTTTTCAGCTTGGTTATGATAGGAGGATTTTGTATGATAAAATCATCATAAAGTGTTATGCTTATTCTTGTGTTACAGAAAATATTTGCCTACACATTGGGTGTTTCCTTTAGAGGGGCCACGGTGGCTCAATGTTCCACTCAGTGTAGACTGACAAAGGTCATCATGGCATACTTTTCCAATGTTGTTCCCCCTAATAGGTTAGGACGGAGGGGGGGGGGCTTGGAATTTGAAATAAAGAATAGTATTTTGCAAAGGTCATAATGGCATGCTTTTCCGATGTTGTTCTCTCTTGTGAATAGGTTAGGAAGGAGAAGGGGGTGGGGGCTTGGAATTTCAATCATATCACACTGCATGGTGTATACCTGTCCTAATATGCCAGGTAGGTGTAAAAACTAGGATGTTAAACCCCATTTCATTTCTTTACATCAGATTGGGCCCAAATGCAGCATTTCCCCATACCGCAGAAAACATTGGGACCTTAATTTGTAAAAGAAAAGAGGCATAACAAAAAGAGAGATTGAAACATGCAGATGTATAACTTTATTTTTCATATTTGGTCAACATAAAATTTGCCTCTCCACAGCATATATTTATTTTGTTCACCACAACAAATACTGAGGATTCTTTCATCAAATTGTTGCATATAAATTGTCAAGATTATAAACACGGAAGTTGCAATTCTGGAGATATGGTAAATGTAGCATAGCAAATAGAGAGTTTTTCTTGAATCTTCTTTTTAATAGTTTTGTACATAGATATACAACTAATTGGAATCCCAGTGCCTGAAAGAATAATAGTAAATAGTCATCTTTAATAAATGAATTTAATCATAGTGTAAGTGTACATAAATTAACTAAAATTACAAATTACCACCACTACCATCAAAGAATCAACAAATTGGAGACAGTTCCAGATGCAGGTTTACAACACAATGTAATGGAATTTTATAAATACACCTCCACATGACACAAACTAGGTCATTTTGGGAGTAACATAGGGTTCAATATTAGCAGTGGAAGGGAACCAGGAGAATCAGGATTTCAACAATTTGCTTGCGCATTGGGAGTCTTTAGCACCGGAAGGAAACCAGGAGAATCCAGAAAACCCAGGAAAAACCCAAAATAGCCAGTCTGAAAGTTACTTTAAATGGTTTATGAGATAATGCTTTGTAAATGAAATCTGGGCGGACAAACCTCGTACTATATTTGGCTCAGTATAAAAAGGTTTTACAAGAACAAGAAATTACCTTATTGCTGACAACGTTTGCCTCTTTTCTGCTTTTCTTTTCTCAGGACCGCACACCTATAATGTTAACGATTGTTATTGTCAATGTTATATACTACATGAAATAAACTTAAATGGTTTTAATTTCCAATATGGAGCTAATGAAAACAGGCAAACCCCATGCAATGAGGTTTGAGGAAAATTTTGCTGGACATGGGGGATGGCCTAGTGGTCTAGAGTGCCGCGCTTCGACCTCTAGCTGGCCGGTCACCTCTGGCTTGCGGCTGTGGTTCCAAGTCCTGGTGTGAGCGTATGTGGCATGGAGATAGGGGCGCCTTCTCAATCACGTGGGTTTCCTCCAGGCACTCCGGTTTCCTCCCACTGCTAAAGACCCCTACGCACAAGCGAATTATTGAAATAAAATTAAAAACCATATGTTAATCCCGAAATTACCTAGTTTGTGTTGAGTGGATGTTAAACCCCATTTCTCTCTCTCTGTCTCTCTCTCTCTTTTGCCTGGACATAGGTGCTATCAAACACAGGATGACCATGTCTAGCTATTGCACACACTTTACACATTGAGACTTTGGGGCTCCCAATATTATAGAAATAAAATGAGGTATAACGTCCTACTGTACTGCTCTGACTGCTATGAGGGATATAATGCCTAGACAGTGGTGTTAGGGCCTACACTTATATCCAATTCCAACTGGCAAAGGAACGTCAATGTGTACACTGGACCTCTGTTAATCTTTGCATCCCAACAACTAGGCAGTTGTCCTTGTCAGGCCGTATGTTCTGCACCACTCACTAACATGGAGAAACCACGCCGGAAAATCGAGATGAATTTTCTTGGTCAACACTGGGAACTAATGATGGGTACTTTATCATTTTTAGTATTATAGGCTGAATTGCTGTCAAAGGATAAAACCACTTACATCAATTTCTACTTTGACATTAGATTTTTTAATAGACTATCAGAGCATCATCCTGAAGAAAAATGAAAATAGAACAAAATTAAATAAATGAAGCTTTATAAAGATGCATTGTTACTTAGACTATTTAAGCTTTGCTTAACTTGACCCATCAGCCATGACCCCTGTCAATAATAATTGTGCCAAATAACAATTGATACCTTGGGTAACATTACAAATTATAGGTGAAGGTGAAAATAAAAATAAAAATGGAATTTTAACGCCACTCTTCGGGTAATGGCATAGCATGCCATTGCATTTTACTAGTTTATGCCCTATCCAGAAAAATGTTCAACATTTGAACATTGGTTTTTGAACTACAAGAAATCGCAGTTTGACTTGAGCCATTTCGCCATTTGCCAAGGGATCCTTTACGTCACATGCACATCAATGTATTGACGGAACCTTTGTTTTTCGTCCCATCGGAAAGACTATACAGTTGTCCCTGTCAGACCCTCCGTCGATCAGCACTCACAAGGGGAAGTAACGTCGGAAAATCTCGATGAACTTCTCAATTCTCGCCCACTGACCAATACCGCCCGGTACAATTATTGTATTACAATATGGAAAGAAAGACATATTTACGGACCAAACGACCGTATATCGATCGATATCAAAAGACACTTCCTACCTGGTACATTGAAATTCCTGGTGTTTCGTGTTATACATTGTGTCGTCACGTGTACTTTTGTCGCTTTCATTTATTTCTCAGCTCCCTAAATGCATTAAACAGCTTGTACATCTCAATTGTCGGTAGGTAAATGGGTATCGCCATCAAATTCAAATTGATGATCAATATATCAATTCGCTGGTGAGGTGAGCTGCTAACGCGACCTTCACCGATCATGTCAAGGCGTGGTTATGCTTCTTAATTCCCTCCTACAAACGCGTTAGAATTACTGCTCATCTAGTTATTGGTAGCTCCTCCTCTTTTTTATATTTAGATAGATACGGTATAGCATCAACCGTTGATTGAAGCATAAGACTGTACCATCCAGACGTTTTTATTTTTGTTTTACAATAAACAGACATACACGTCATACACTGGATGAATAGGACTACATGACATTTGTAATGTAACGGTTCCGGCATTTCGATTTCGAATGAGACATGCCGGTTTACCGTATTTCACCAACGGCCTTGCTATAACGCAATAGAAACCTCTTTATAAAATGGAGAAATGAATTTCCAACATCGTTTTGCGATTAAGTTAAATTAAGGCGAATTCTTCACTTGAAAACTTACATTAAGTTCCGCAATCTTCTTCTGTGGATACGTCCTTGAAAATCTCGCACGCTTCCGAAACGCGGCCACGCCCCCTGGATTTTGTGACGAGAATTGACGCCGACCCCTCACTCACATATTAACGTCGTAGCTACTTATTTATAATTATTTTAGTCCCGATCTTCCACACCGGAAAAGAATAATTTGATACGGGTAGTCGACTGGTTATGCCATTTTTACAGCTGTCTGTCCGAAAATGTGAACGTTAGCACTCTTGATACGTTAGCACAAACATTTCGGCTTTCATGGCGTTATTTACTCATAATGTATCACTTTCTTTACGGCGTTTATAACGGAAAGCCGGCATTCCGATTGTCGATGCATAAAAAATGGCTGTCGGCATTCTCGCACTATTCACACGATCGAAATGACTGACTCCCGGCGGCACTCCCGCAAAAAAAGTGCTAACGTGTCAATTATCAGACAGACTAAACAAACAGTCTGTCCTTACGTAACATTAGCACATGCTTTTAAAATATTTTTTGTCTGATTTTAAAATAAAAAACTCACCCCGGTCAAAGTATTATATAACATTTATTCATACCTTTCATTTTGGACTATTTGAATTTTTAGATAAAAACCATAATTCAAGTAATACAGTTATTTATAAAATTTCCATGTCTGTCCTTAGGTAACGTTAGCAACATTTGCATGCCCCCAAAATATTTAAATTTTAGGTTATTAAAATGTGATTATATATTATCATCTTTAATTCTTAATATTATGCTTTATTTTTCATATAAATAATCTCAGTAACTGAGCAACTATTTACATTAACACTATAAATAGAAATTTTCTTCGAAATTTAGTGCTAGTGTTACAAATTAGCCAGAATGTCTGTCCACATGTAAATTAGCAATGCAAATAATTTTTAAATTAATAATTAATTTGTAAATCATATCCCCAATGAACTTAAGATTTAGATAATGTATTATTACATTTAAATTTTGAAGAAAATTATTAATATATAAAAGCAATGGTTAATATCTGAAGGGAAAATAAATTTTCCTTGCGTCTGTCCAATCAAAATCAGCATTTTATACTTCTTAAAATTGTCATTGCTACTGTCTTGTGACCCCCAAAAATTTTCATCGTCTTTCATTTAACATAGTTCAATGTATATTCTACCTGAAGAGATTGCTATTTATAGGAATTTTAATGTGCACCATTTGCATTTGGTATAATTTCATCTGGAGTCATACTTTTTAACAAAATTCAGTATGTTAGGTAAAATGTTCAATAAAAAAAATATTTTGCGAAAAATTATCTTTTTTAAGATATATTTTGGAAGAATATGTATCAATCTTCCCCAAGACAGTGACTTTGTAAGAGGCATAGGAATTTCATAATTTAGTTGGGATTGGGAATCTATGGTACACTTTAAAAAAAAACATGCCATAACATCTCGAGTCTTACCTTTTCGTACACAATAATCGTACATAATAGAATTACACCAAGGCATAACCCCATTTCAGTTATCGATTTATTGTATAGACAAGTTTTATGTGGGCATATAAGAGTAAATTTTCAATAAATTTCCGTTTTGTTTTAATAATTTTATATGCTTTAATTTAAACACTCTTAAAATAGAGATTAGCCAAAAATTTCTTAATAGGCCCCTTATTATGAGAGGCCTATATATATATATATAGCCTTATGAATCATTGTGTATCAGTCGATGAATTAATTTTATTTTTTTAAAAGACGAATAGTTCTTCTATTCATTGTTCCTCACCATCTATGTTAATAGCCTTCGCATAATCGCCTCGATTTTGTTTCAGCGACATCGGCTATCTCAAGACATTGTAGAAATCTTTAAGAAACTTCATAAACATATCAACCTATCATTTGTTATACTTTTTCTCTCGAATTTGATTATCTTTGTCTCCCCAGAAACAAATTTGATTCTTTGGCATACAATTTTTATCCCGGGCATATTTCATAAACTCATCAAAAATATAGCCTATACGAAACTTGTGCACTCACTAACATATCCTAGTTAGACATTTTTCATATTTAATAATAAGTTTTGTTTTTGGTAAGGGCGTGGCCGCTCTCTGATCGAAGGTCTTTCTTTAGCCTTTAAAAAATCTACATATCATCCTCTTTCAAAAACGGGGCATAATTGTATATAGGGCCTACATCATGTATACCCCCCCCCCCCCCTCCATGGTGTTCAAAACGGAGTCCTGGGGCCTATATGCTATACACTTGCGTTCAACCCACCGAAAATGACATGTAAGATTTAGATAAAGAGCTGATCGTTCTTGCTATATATAGGGCCTAATAGTTCAACAGACTACTATACAAAAAATGGATATATTATTGAAAACTTCATTCAAGTTAATTTATTCTCAGCGAAGTTACCAGTGTTTGGAGTTCTGACATATTAGAGTGTTTTATAGCAACTACTTGAAGTATCGATTCTACATTTTTAAATAAAATTATTAAATGGCGTTCGTTTTTTAATCCATTTAAACCCCGGCCATCCGATGCTCTAGATAGGCTATTATAAGGATGTGAATGAAACTTAATGTTTAAACAGTAGCTTATATAACAACCGGAGCCATGGCACTTCAATATATAAAGCAGGGTCCGTTTCATTAAAGCGGTCTTCGAAATGAATATGGAATACAAACTTGGCCAGGTTGTTCACGGTTGTTGGTGGAATAGGCCTACTAATTAAGATGAAACTGACCCGATTTCAAAACCTTTGAAGCGTTCTTACGCTTCATTTAAACCTTCAACTGAAAAATTGATTCCTTTTATGGAATCCGTGAATAGGCCTTATATTTTAAAGATATATTAATTATGGGAGATTTTTATAAGGAGTTAGCCATTCTTGTTCTAACAGTTCAAAAATAGATGATGAAAGAAGAATATATTGAAAATTTCAGTCAAATTACTTTATTCTGAACAGTTATCACCTCTGTAATTTTTGACTAGAAATGATAGTTAACCACATCTTCACTCAACAGCGGCCTCGCTTCTTACATTCTATCATTTTGCCTCGATCTAAAAGTATGACGTCAACGTAACGGTTAATCTCCGCTCACGACGCCATTTCAAATTAAATCAGTCAACGAAATCTGAATCCAAGCCATCCGTGGGTCTACAGGGTTGATTTTGTGCTTGTTGTGTAAATAAAGATCTAATTTATAATTCCTATATGACATCTGAAGCCGAAATAAGGACTTGCAATAATCAGATTTAGCTCTTGCATAATGTAGGCCCATGTTTAAGTAAAAGACGCTAATGAAATTAACAAACTGATCATGCTTCATGCGGTAAACGACATTTTCATAGACTGCTTGCTTGATAAACTTTGATACAGCACCAGGAAATTATAATTTTAATTAAATTATTTTCCTTTCCCAACATAAAGAATATTTACAGTTAACGCATGGCTGTTTATAACCCCGAGTTAAATAGATTGATAAAGTTCCCGACTATTGATTATGGTAAAAAGTTGCCATTTGTGTAATAACTATTTAAGCTTTTTTTTTCAGAGTTGGCACCGTCACCCACCTACGGGCGCTACAAAAAGGGGGGGGGGGGCATGGGGGGAGGTGTGGTTAAATATTGGTGGCTATTTTCTCTTTTTTTTTTTAAATGTCTAGACTATAGCTTCAGTACGAACGTTGTTTCTCTACATTAAAAATCGACACTCTTTATAATGTCTTTCTTTTTCTCATCAAATTAGCTTCAAGCGAGAATTTTGCGCCCGCCCGTTTAACAATTCAAAACATTCAAGGTTTTTAATCCAATGAATGATAAATGGTGGGATGCTGATTGCGGAGCCTGCCGATTGCAGTGATTCGGTTGCTATAGCCACTGATCATCAACAAGAGGCTAAGTGGAAGTCAATAATCTATCGATGACTTTTACGGTTTGTATATTTTCTACGGTTTTATTTTGAATTCAGTTCGATTACATTGTGATTTTGACATTTAAATTTTAAGCATTTCTTAAAATTTAGGTGTATGTATATGAAATATTATCTCTCAGTATATTAAATTGGTATTTCTCTGTAACACATTGTTCACACGTTTAGTGTAACACACGGTGTAGTGTTCACAACATAACGTAACGATTGGAATCTGCTAGAGAACAGTGGACAGTGGGTTAGATTAGTCTCACTATAGAGATAAACGTCACATTGGGAGATACATTGTTATTGAAACGTGCTGTATATAAGTAAATTTACATTTTACAGTCAGTAGAACAATTTATTCTAATCCTTCCAAATTTCGACGATTGAGGGTAATTGCTGGCTCCCTATAAGCAGTATTGGCAGTGAATTAAATACCCTGTTTTTTTCCGTTGTCAGTGGTGCAGTTTACTGAGCTGTTGGAAAGGAACAGAGTTTAGTCATTCGGATCGTATGAAAAATCTGTGATGTCATGTACACGTTGGCATGCATGTAAAAGTTAAAGGAACCCTTGATAGTTGAAATTAGAAATAGAAGTAACTTTATTTAATTCTGTTGGTGCTGAAAAGTCAGAGGTTAACACCCTTTTCATTCACTTGTTCATTATTATAAAGTCTCAGAGCATTCTATTTTTGACTTGCTGAGCAATCACTATAACTACAACACTTTAAAACGGCAATTTCATATTTTTTTAGTCATATTTTTTAAAATATATTAAAATAAATTGGCAAAAATATAATTTTCAACTTCAAATTCAAACATTTGAAGATCGCCATTGCATGGAGGGTAATGGGACAACAAGGGAGGTAATTCTAGTAATTTTGTTATTATTTTCTGTGTCAGGGATTTTTATGCATGTGAAATATTGCCCATGATCGTATAATAGTGAGTTAGAAACCTTTTGAGCAAAAGACATGGAAATAATTATGCTTTGACTTTCATAGAAAATATGAAATTTCCGCTTTAAGGGAATTTAATCTTGAAAACGTACACTCTAAAATGGTTCAATTCTATACAGTTTGCGAAGGTATGATAATTCCTTTAAGCTAAGAAATAGAATTTGAATTCACTAAAATAATTCTAAAACTGTATTTACTAACAGAAATATTTCTTTTTATCGCTTAATTTTTGGACCACTTGATTATTAACCTTCACTCCCTGCAGCTAAGGGGGGTTGGGATTGCCTAGTGGTCTAGAGTGCCGCACTTCGAGCTCTAGCTGGCCGGTCACCTCTGGCTTGCAGTTGTGGTTTCGAGCCCTGGTGTGAGCATATGTGGCATGGAGATAGGGGTGCCTTCTCAACCTCGTGGGTTAGCTCCGAGCACTCCGGTTTCCTCCCACTGCTAAAGACCGCTACGCGCAAGCGAATTATTAAAATAAAATTAAACCATACGTTAGTCCCAAAATGACCTAGTTTGTGTTGAGTGGACGTTAAACCCCATTTCTCTCCCTCCCTGGAGCTGTAGAGTCTTCTGGACACTGGAAGTCCAAAAAGGGTTTTGCATTGTCATTCTATTATAAAGTATGACGTCTTTATCAAGGAGTGTGGATTTACACCTCAGTTGGTATAGCATATAAAAACATGGGTTATTTGTTGGGAGTTGGTGCATTAGTGGGTGGTTGTTGTATTTGAAAAACAATTTTCTAGGAATAATACTGATATGACTATTACAGCAATATGAAACTGGGACAAAGTTTACATTATGAGCATGCAATAAAAGTACTCAAAAAATAGTATTTGTATGTTAAAAATGAAATAGGTTTAACATCCTACTCTTCTGCCCCAACAGGGTTAATGAGAGAAATTTGTTCAGACAGCGGTACCCATATTTCAAATTCCATCTGTCAAGGTTTCTTTTACATGCATGCCAACATGTAGGCCTACATTGGGCCTAGGAATATTTTCTTATCCAAAACAACTAGACATCTTTGTCAGGTTCTTTGTAAAGGCAAACACCCTGACAAATTTTGTAGATCTTTCTCCCCCAACACTGATATCCAACGCCAGAGTTCGTTATTGAACTGGGATCCAACCCCAGAGCTGGTTAGTAAAGCAGTGCCTTACTGCCTGAGCCACCACGGCTTCCATTGTATATTTATTAACCTTGCAGCTTTTGATGGTCATTCTACAGATTTTTTGAATGAACTTCAGAATTCTGCACGCGTTGGCATAAGGATTTATTTGCTCTGTTGTTAACTAATTAAGGCTTATCTAGATTTCCATTAGAAGTAAGTGCCTTGATGTGGAGGGGATATAAATGGCTTCTATCATATATAAAGGACTAAAAAATAGAGAAGAAATTTGTGAAGATATCGGTTTATTAGTTGACCTTTCCTAAATGTCATAAGCAATACCCATGATGGAACTTTACCTATTTAGAAGATTTTGTGTGATTAGTTTTCATTACTTGTCTAAATCTCTCTTGTCTAACTTGGTTAGCAAGCAGGGACAATTTTACTTCGACCAGACGGTATTGATGTATGCTGAAACATTCAATTCAGGTTGTATAATATATACTGAGGGGTGTATAGGGAGTTCCAGCCTTTCTAAAGAAAAAATGGCAACCGATCATCCCACATTCCATAAAGCTTTGACTGTCATGCAAGATTAGTTTGGTCAATGACATTGACTCTGTCTTAGGTTTTTCACAGAATATTTTACTTCTTAACAAATTCAAAATGTCTGCCATTGAGATTCTACATTTTAAAAGAGACAGCTTTAATATTTTATCCTTCAAGTGGTATTCAGTAACTGGGCAGATGAATAAACTACATGTATACGCATACTTATGGAAAACTGCTACTTTTTTATTGAGGCAACGTTTTGAAGAGGATACTCTCAACGTATTAGCTTAAAAATGTTGAGATAATTCTCTTCAAAATGTTGCCTAAATAAATCAGTAGCTGTTGCCCATAAGTATGCGTATAGTTTATTTAGCTTAAATATTTGTGGTCATTTAATCAAATTTGAGATCAGAGGGGCCTGTTTCATGAAATTTTAACTGTAAGATAAAATACAAATTTTAGTAATTTGATTGGATGATATTAGATTGATTTTAGAGTTTAGCCAATCAAAATTGGAAGTATCTACTAAGATTCGGATTTCATCTTAAAGGAGCTAAATCGCTAATATTTGGGGCCTAGAAATTGACACAAATGGGTCGCAAGCCATATAATAATGTAATATGGATGTATATAAACAGATTTACATTCAATTGCTTCTGTTTTTACTCTTGCATCTCAAAAGACAATTCTTGAATAATTGCACTGCGTGCTTTTGCTGTAAGCGTCTCACATTCACACAATTTATCCAACCACTTCTTTATCAATGAAGCACATAGAACTCAGCTATTTTAGTTTTTACAAGTTGATTTTCATGGCCTTTAGTTACATCACCTCACTTAGTTTCGTCCTTTTTCTATTTTATGAGAATGTCTGTCATGCTTATTAAAGTAGACAAGATATGTATACCGTAATAGGAAAATACTAGCGTAATTATTTTATTTAAGAGGAAACCATGATCATCCTTTGATGCAACTTGAAACTGTTTGGCAACAGAAATTTCAGTGTGGTTGCTTATAACTGAAAAATTCAAATATTTGTCAAATTTCCACCAATTTGACCCACAAATCCATCCAAACATCCGAATGTGGTGGCCAGCCTTTATTGACTTTTCATGCCCCATTACACGGTTGAGGATCTGCGGAGAAAACAAGCTACCTATGATCTGTAGCATATGTACATTGTAACCACCTCAAAAGTTTAAATCATTGATAGCGATTGACCTAATGTCAGTTAACTGTTTTCGATGTACTCGTTTCCATGACATAAACACATAATAAACTGTCACCTTGCATTTGCGTTCGACCAGAAACATGTACATGGAAAACTATCAATTGACATTAGGTCAATCGATAACAATGATTTAAACAAATTACGAAGAAAGTTAGTAATTACTAATGAAGTTTTTGAGGCCTTAGTTCAGGGCTGTATCTAGCGGGAACATTGCATCCCCAGAAAAATAAGGCACCCTCCCATCCAAAAAAATAGTAATTTGACAATCTTTCAATTATAAAATAATGTATATACACTTGATTATGACCACAAAGGGATGCTCTTAAGGTACTGATCAGTCGGTCGGTTTTAAGGGCGCCCTGATCCAAGCTTTCTTATATCGCTTAGGTGGAGGCTATGGCGCCCCGCCGCTCTGCTACACCACTTTTAAAATCCTACATACGACCCTGTCTTAGTTTTAACTATCTGTTAAGTTATGTGAAAATTATGGTTGTTTACAGATTGTTTACAGGTTATTTACTTACTATTAATCAGTTTTGTATTACCTAATATTGGTATAAATAGGATGACCCACCCCAACCCCCTCTTGATATGTCTGGAAAAATCAAGCAAGCATAATCCGCATAAGTAGAATGATGGAAAAATCAGGTCTCATTTGATATTTGGAAAACTTTATCAGATCTATTTGATTAATGGCACTGTTTTAATGACAGTCTGCATTTCTGTGACGTCAAACCCAATTTCATTTCATATTTGTTTTATTAGTACATGTAATAAATCATTCAATTTTATGAACGCATTTCGAAATAATTTGAGTGTTAAAATCAGTTTGGATATTTTATTTTAATAAGTGTGTACAATTAAAATGGTTAGTGCTAATGAATATATGATTGTTAATGGCCTCAAATACCAGACAAGAATTTCTATGTGATATCCTCTTTTGTTTACTAATGGTGAAACTGGAAATGAGGAGAAAAAAGGAAATGAATTAATATTGACTTAATTACAATTTCACTTCAGCAATGACTTATTTTCTTTCCAAACCTGTTCTATGTCCTTTCTCAATCAATGCTGTTTATTAGTTTCAACACTTAAGCCGACGTTCGTCAAATGGTTGCTATGCCTGTACTTCACAATCAATACATTTAACAATTCAGCCCATCATTGCAACAATCGATGTAACCAAAATAATGAATCCAGTATCAGTACCAAATTAAGAGGAATTGAAGTTTTGTGCTATTTATTATTTATATGAGGAGATGAAGGTGAGATATGTCAAGTTTTGTAAGTGAGTGTATCATGTGACATTATTATGTCAATAGAACAGAAATAAAATCGGGTTTAACATTCAACTCTTCAGCACCAACTGGGCTTGTTACATCATGCTGGGTGCTAGGAGGAAAGTTTTGCCTGGACAATGGCCTACTCTTTATTTCAAATTCCAATTGTCCGGGCCCGTATCTACAGGGGGGTGGGGTGGGGGGTTTGGGGGGCATGGCCCCCCCCCCCGCTCAGAAATTGCTAACAATCATTAAAGTATACACAGTACCTTATATTAACCTAAAAAAGCTATTTTTTTGTTGTTTGAATACTTATTTTAAAATGCTTATTAGACGCCTAGGTGACTACATAGCATGATGATTACAACAGTCTGTTAGAATGACCTTTCCGAAAATTTCCTCAAAATGTTCGTCCCCCTACCGAAAGGTAATGCCCCCCCGCTTAATGGTGTCTAGATACGGGCCTGCAATTATCAAGGGTTCTCTTACAGGCATGCCAATGTGTACAAGAGATGCTGGGGTTTTTTGCCCATCCAAACAAAATCATAGTGTTCTTTGCCAGGTCCTCTGTCCTGCACTACTGATAAGGTTTACCCTTGTATGAAAATAAAACTGTAAAACAACATTTATTTGAAGCCTTAAGTATTTTTGGTAATTGTGTAACCAATATTCATATAAATTAAATTTAGGTTACCCTAAGCCACAATCTTTATTTGCAAATTTTTGGAAATGTACAGGGGAGATGGGGGGGGGGGAGGTGATGGCCGAAAGGTTAGCATGTGCGCACTGTATCATAAGGTCTGTCATTGAGTTAACTGGCATAGTATCGATTCCCCAGTTGTGTGTGACAAGGAGTAGGGTTGCTTGTCCAATCTTGTGAGTTTTTACGGGTCGTCTGGTTTCCTCCCACTGCTAAAATTATTGAAATAGAATTGTTAGTCCTGAGATAACCTGGTTTGTGTCGAGT
The DNA here is from genome assembly GCA_036850965.1 of Patella caerulea. Lineage (NCBI taxonomy): Eukaryota > Metazoa > Mollusca > Gastropoda > Patellidae > Patella > Patella caerulea. The sequence goes on from JAZGQO010000008.1 coordinate 30,285,879, forward strand.
GAACGTTAAACCAGATTTCATCTCGCGCTTAGGACTGTGTTTTTATATGCCCACATTCCAATGTTTACCATACTCCTCGCAGTGTTCCGTTTGATTAGAGGTAATCCCACTACTCACTGCTGTAATGAGTGGATATTGTTGTTTTGAATTTTGATCGGCCAGTAGTCCGACTAACAACCAATGACAAGTTGCTTTACAAAAGCTTTACATTTAAAACGAGTGCCAATATTGGACCGAATATGTTTACGTAACGTTACGTCACGGCTCACGATTTTATTATGCCAAATTAACTTGTGCATACCAGATTACTGCAGTAAAACTAATTGCGTGACAAACAAGGCTATATATGTAGTCGAATGAAATGTAAACAATGCTGTTTGGAAACGAACATACTTTCTGGGACTGTCATGTTGATTTAACGGGAAGAATAGAAACACTCCCTCAAAATTTCAAGAATCAGAAGTCAATCCAGCAATGGGCAGAAGGGATTTCTCTGGCCATTGCTTCAGGAATATGAATGTTTACATGTAGCCTATTTCACTCAACCTATTCATCTGTGCATCTATCGTTCACATGCATGTATCTGTTTGAAAAAACTATAAGTTGTCTATAGCACTGAAATGAAGAAGCCTTGTGGTATTAGATAATAAATGTCAAGAGTTATTACTGAAATCTTTTCACCATAAGGGCTTTGATTATGATGCAACCATTCTAATTTTTGATTTTCATATAAAGTCTTGTTGTAGTATTAGATGCGACAATAATCTGCAATTTTTTCAAAGGTGACATATTTGCCAATTTCTCAACTGACACAAGTGAATTATATGATTTAGGATAAATCTTTAACAATGTAGGACTGTGTGTAGAGATGCCATGTATTTTAAGGCTTTATTTTAAAAATAACGTGATTATAGTTGCTTTAAAGGAAATAAATTTACCTCATGGACACTTATATTTGCAACTAACAGGCCGAAGTAAAGACAAGTGGAAATAACTCCTTCCAAACAGTATTCCGTTGTCGAAGTTGTCTGACAAACCTGTGTCTGACACTACGGCATAGTCATGGGAATTTCGATAGATTTATATAATACTCCAACAAAGCTCTGTAAATTTGATGCCAGAACCATAAAACTGTTCTTATCGTGAAAGTTTTGCCTCATCCATCGAATAAACTAAGACCGCCATTTATCCATCGAATAAACAAAGACAGTCATTTATTCAGGAATATTGAATTATTTTTGTTGATGTCTGGTTACATTATGTGAGCGTAAGTACCAAGGTCCTGTGTATACATTGGCATGCACCTACTAGATCCCTTGGCATTTGGAGTTCAATATAAAAGTAGGCCATAGAGCTGCTGTCTGGGCAAAAATTCCCTTATAGCACACTGCAGAACAGTAATAAATTGTCAGTGTGATAGAAACCTTTTAATCCTTCTGTATGCTCATATCTATATTACATAATCAATAGCTACAGAATTTTTTTTTATACATTTATACTCTATCGTGTTGATAAGATTTTCATGGGAAAAAAATGAAATGTCAACATGCTACATTTTATAGTGCAGTCGTAATCCTGCCAATAATGTCATCAAATTAATAGGTAAACTCAAGCTTGTCAAAAAAAAAAACCCAACCAACTGTTATTTAGATGTCAGAGGAGACAAAAATATGGAAACTGTTTGAGTGGGTGTGTAAAAAATGATGATTTTTCATTATATCACTGATTAAAAATATTGTTCCAAATACACAGAGAGGCAAAAAATCAATAAGTCAAAAAATATTATTAGGCAACAATATTTAAAAGATATGGATCATCATGTATACGACAGACACCAAACAGGTTCACACACAGCAGCCATTAATGCAGTTAGTATTGATGCTTCAAAACAATGTTAATTTTGGATGATACAAAATACCAACTACAACCTATCGAGCTACGTCAAATAGACGCGATAACTTTCACAAGGAAATTAATTATCTTTAATTTCCTATCATAGCGTTCAAAATAACTCCATGAATTATCTGACATCTCAGATTTATTCTGTATCAAGAAACATGCAGTACAAGAAGGTGCGCATGACGAACATGTCTATCTGATTGATGTAGACTTTGTTTATGTATCCACTGTCAAACCATAGACAGATATCTTGATGCTACTATAAGAATAATTTAAGTACAGTTTTTCATGTCTTATCAAATTACTGGAAGACAAATTAATGTGTCACGAAGGCGTCACCATAATCATGAATTGAGACTAATTTAACCTGCGGTATCGTTCTCTATTTCATGTGTAATAGTGTTTTTTTTGTATGTTTGAAAATAATTAGATCACTGGTTTACAGATAATGACATCATTGTTTTCAGTTATTAGCATCTACTTACCATAAGCTTGGTCATTTCAGGACTGAAATGGTTTTATTCTATTTCTTTTAATGGGATGAGTGGCTGTAGAAAACCCACTGTAAACTTGGGATCGAAACCATGACATTCGATCGATTATGGACTTTATGATCTATAATGCACGTTACCCCGCACGATCATCCAACCCCCACTCCCAAATAAAGGCAGGAATGTGAGGTTGTACAGTAAACTTCGCATAAGTCGGATTTTTATAAGTCAGATATTTTCTCAACTGGTTTTAACCCTTTGATCGTGCATGTTTTTATACGCCCACATTTTCATGTGGACGTATTATGTCGTCGCCCCTGTCCGTCCGGACGTCCGGACGTCCGTCCGGACGTCCGTCCGTCCACAATTTGTTTGTGGACTCTCTACAGGTCACAATTCTTATCCGATTTTGACGAAACTTGAAATATAAGTTTATCCCCAAAAGATCTCGGTTCCTTTCGATATTGGCATGTATCGGATCAAAACTTCATGGATTATGGCCCCTGATTGTACGAAAAATCACGTTTTTAGCTTGTGGACCCTATAGAGGTCACAATTTTGAACCGATTTTGATGAAACTTGACATGCATGTTTGTAACCCAAAGATCTTGGTTCCTTTCGATATTTGCGTCTATCGGAATGTAATTTCCTGAATTATGGCCCCTGATTGTCCGAAAAATCACCCTTTTTAGCTTGTGGTCCCTCTGGAGGTCACAATTATTATTCGATTTAAAAAACCGTTTGATTATATCACCGTTACACCCTAAGGAAGGTTGAGTTCGAATTTCGGGAAAATCGGACCAAAATTGCCATACAAAATGGCCGCCGTTTGTACGCGAATACTGTTAAAAAATGGTATATCAAGGTTGTGGACCCTGTGGAGGTCACAATTTTGATTCAATTTTGATGAAACTAGAAATTCATGGTTATAACCCAAAGATCTTGCTTCCTTTCGATATTTGCGCATATCGGATCGTAACTTCCTGAATTATGGCCCCTGATTATACGCAAAATCGCCTTTTTTTTAGCTTGGAGGTCACAATTATTATTCGATTTAAAAAAACGTTTGATTATATCACCGTTACACCCTAAGGAAGGTTGAGTTCGAATTTCGGGAAAATCGGACGAAAATTGCCATACAAAATGGCCGCCGTTTGTACGCGAATACTGTTAAAAAATGGTATATCAAGGTTGTGGACCCTGTGGAGGTCACAATTTTGATTCGATTTTGATGAAACGTGAAATTCATGGTTATAATCCAAAGATCTTGCTTCCTTTCGATATTTGCGCATATCGGATCGTAACTTCCTGAATTATGGCCCCTGATTATACGCAAAATCGCCTTTTTTTAGCTTGGAAGTCACAATTATTATCCGATTTAAAAAAACGTTTGATTATATTACCGTTACACCGTAAGGAAGGTTGAGTGTGAATTTCGGGAAAATCAGACCAAAATTGCCATACAAAATGGCTGCCGTTTGTACGCGAATACTGTTAAAAATGGTATATCAAGGTTGTGGACCCTGTAACGGTCACAATTTTAATTCGATTTTGATGAAACTTGAAATTCATGGTTATAACCCAAAGATCTTGGTTCTTTTCGATATTTGCGCATATCGGATCGTAACTTCCTGAATTATGGCCCCTGGTTATACGCAAAATCCCCCTTTCTTTAGCTTGTGGTCCCTCTGGAGGTCACAATTATTATCCAATTTAAAAAAACGTTTGATTATATCACCGTTACACTGTAAGGAAGGTTGTGTTTGAATTTCGGGAAAATCGGACCAAAATTGACAGACAAAATGGCCGACGTTTGTACGCGAATACTGTTAAAAAAATGATATATCATGGTTGTGGACCCTGTATAGGTTACAATTTTAATTCGATTTTGATGAGGAAGGTTGAGTCTTAATTTCGTGAAAATCGTACCAAAATTGCCGGACGAAATGGTCGCCATTTGTACACGAATAGTGTAAAAATATGGTATATCATGGTTGTGGACTCTCTACAGGTCACAATTCTTATCCGATTTTGATGAAAAGTCACATTTCTAGGTTGTGTACCGTCACACCATAATCATTGTCGGTTTCGAATTTCATTAATATCAGACTGGAACTGACCAACTAAATGGCTGCTCCCAATACAGTATGAAATACAGGACTTAAAGATGTAGGAAAAATCACTTTCGGTATTGCATGTTCTCTGTCCATCTCTCGAAAATGTGGGCGTATCCTGCCTGGCAGTGCCAGCCTATCTTTCTTACTAAATTTCTGCAGGTAAGTCAGATTACCTAAGTCGGATCTTTGCTCAACTCAGATCAAAATGTTTGGTCCATGGCGACAAAACAAACAAGAGTTTGAAATGTGAATTTGAATCAATTATTATCTGGTTCTTGCAGTTTATTTCTAATCAAGCTAAGATTGAATTTCGATCTTCGGCTAACTGGGATCTTTGCTTAACTCCGATAAAAGTGGTCAGTCCACTTAGATCCGACTTACTGTTTGTAATTTAGTCATTCATTTCCTGCTCGTTATAATATTTCTCTTAGTGCACAATGTAGGAATGTAGGCCTTCTATATATTGTTGTACACAGGCCAGGAAATAATTAAATTAGTTGATCTTTGTGAATGACCTTCATTATAGATATCATTAAAATCTCTGATAAAAGACAAATGTCAGAGGAAGGGAAGATTTTAATCTATTGACTTGACACAACCTAGGTCATTTTGAGACTAACATGATTCAATTTTATTTCATTGATTTGCTTGTGCATAGGATCATTAACAGTGGAAGAAAACTGGAAAAATGATGCACCTCGAACAAGTTAACAATTTGGCCACCAACCCCCTCACCCGCCAATAGGCAAAGGGGAATTTGCCTCGCCAATAGGCAAAGGGGAATTTGCCTCGCCAATAGGCAAAGGGGAATTTGCGTGACAATGTCTACCATCATCATATGTGTAATATTTTCAAGCTCGGATGTATAAGCAGCTTTCATACTTTACCCACTATTTAATTTCCTTGATGCAAGCCCATTTTTTATACACCCACGCTGAAATATGGTCATATATTGTTGTCTGTCCGCAATTTTGTGGACGCTCTAGAGGCTAAAGTTAATGTCTGATTGTCTTTAAATTTATACACAGTGTTTAAGGTCATGTGGCAAAGCATCCTAGACATTTTCAACAATTTCAGATAATTACTGCCCTTGACCACTTTGAGAAATTTTGTGGATGTTCTAGAGGCCATAAGGTTTATATAAATTTTTCAAGGTCATGAGACAAACAATTGAAATAAATTCTAATGAGTTCTGATAACTAAATAAAGGGCTATTACTGAGAATGTTTGCGGCAGCCTTTGTTGACTGCCCAGAAGACTTAACCGTTGTTGGCATATATTGCATTGCCTGGCAACCTATCTTTACATGATTGTTCTGTATCTGTACTTGATTAAATTTGATTGATACTTGATTAAACCAAAACTTATATATTGATTAGAGACATGTGGTGTCTTGAGAAAAAAAAAAAAATGAAAGTACTGGTATCCAATTAATTTAAGAACTTATTGAGGTAGGGGGTATTAAGTAGAAGACAAATCTCATAAATAATAATTGAAACAGAAACTAGAACTGGGAATGGAATAGGGCTTTAAATTTTCTTATATGTAGAATTAAGTTTGGAGGAGATTTGTGAATGCTTTCATAAAATGGCTTAATATTAAACGATTCTAAGATTCTTGACGGATTCCTCCCTCTGCATTACCATATTACAATAATCCCCGACCTAATTATTAGGGAGTGAATTAAATCGACTAATTTGAATTTGAATTTTAGATTAAATTTAATAGTTTTGCCAGGATCATGAGATTTATATAATCGTATAAATCTTCAAAGATCGTTTCTATGCTTGATGCAGATAAAATGGAATTAATCTGTTTTTCCAAACAGAGTCAAATCCAAGATTTAAATTTGAACTTCTGCACTTTTTAAAGATCTTATTGACTTATTCTTTGAATCTGTTTTCTGGTACCTAAATCAAAGATCAAAGATAGAAAATATAAATCTATATGATCTCATTATTTCTATAATTGGAATTCTTTAAATAGATTTTAATGATAAAGATTAATATCCCTTGAGAAATATTTACTCTTAAAACTTGTTTTAAGCCGGTTGTCATGGAAACCTGTAAAAGGAATTAAAATTATCATTGATTCTTTAGGTGCTTATATCTGTAGTTTAAAGCGTGCTTTGTTGAGATTTTAATCTTTATTTTATTAATCTCAAATTTGACTGCATATTGATGACTAAAAACATATGCCAATGCCACATTATAAATAATTCAATAAAGGTATGGATTTGCTTAAATATCGGGGGATCACGGTAGCTAAGTGGGTAAGACGTTGACTCGCTAGCCTTGAGGATCGGATGTTCGATCCCTGCTTTGGCCGAGAAAGTTCATCCAGATTTTCCGGCATTGTTCCTCCCTGTCAGTGATGCAGGACAAAAGGGTTTGACAAGAACAGCTGTCTAGTCGTTTGGATTGGACGAAAAACCAAGGTCCCATGTATACATTGGCGTGGACATAAAAGATCCCTTGACAGTTGGAATTCGATATAAGAGTAGGCCATTGTGCCACTGTACAGGCAAAATTTCCCTTGTAGGACACTATGTATGGCATATGCCCATCTTAATTAGCCCATGGAAGTTAAATCTCTAAAATCAGGTTGAAAGCACAGAGATGTTCAGCACAGAGATGTGAAGAAATGGAAATTTGTCAGCTTCTCTTTCAGTCAATGTAAACAGCATATGGTCAGAATAATTTCTAATAAATACTTTTATTCACCAATTTTTAATCTTATTAAATCCATGCCAGGAGCATTGAGGTGGTGTTAACCAGGCATTTCAATATAATGCAGTGGATGAGTCAGCTGCCAGTGGATGGAGGGGCCAAAGCCTCCTTGCAAGCTCCAAAGGTGCGGGGGTCGGGCGGCCTCTTTCCCCCTAAAATTTTGAAAAATAAAGACTGCCAGAAATGGAGTTTTCGGCATTATTTTAACATTGAGTTGGCAATAAACAGGCATTTCACTATAATGCAGTGGCTGTGACATCTGCCACTGGATTGAGGGGTAAAGGCAGACACCCCCCACACACACACACACACACACACAACACACACACACACAGAAAGCTTGGCTGTCATGCTTTTAATTTTTGTGAATATCCATAAATAATTCTTAGAACCAAAAATATTATAATGTGTATTTTAATTTAAATATCCAGTAAGAGCAGTAATCAGACTAAGACACTGATCTTCTACAATGTAATTAAATGTATTCATTGTTTTAATTGTGCATTATGTAAGATTCAGACAAATTACTTCATTCTGAGCAGAATTGTTGCCATTTGAGGAAGGGTGAAGTCTAATGTCTAATTAAAGATTTATGTAACGTTCGAGACCAAAGTAAAGATATGCATTAAGCAGAATTAGCTCTTACATAATGCATCATTAATCTTTGTTGTGTAGTTGTTTTAATAGTATTAACTAGTTCCTTCTACAACCTTATTTATCATTATAATTAAACATGCATTATGCATGAGCTAAATCTGCCTATTACAGATCATTCTTTAGGCCTGAAATTTTATCGAAATTATTAATTAGACATTAACTTATCCAGACCATAATGAACTCTCAATGTCAATGCTAGCCTTTGATATTGACTGGATTAGAATTCTATATGCTGCTTAACGCTCATTGATAATTATATCAAAAAATGGATGTTCAAGACTATGCTTTTTATCGTACTGACTTTAATAATGATGATCGAGGATAGATAGGCGGAAATTTCAATCACTTAAATCTTGGTTAATTATGGACCAATTTGACTGAAATTTTCAGCAAATTACCTTTACATTATCTAGTTTTTAACTATTATAGTGAGAATTGCCAACTCTTTATTTAAACTCCAATAATGTATCTTTAACTATTTAGTTTAAGTCGCTGGTGTCAACAAAGTAAACTGAATTTTTAGGGATTAGTTACTTTTAAGACAACCATGTTAGTAGATTTATATTATAAAGAATGCACATCATCTTGTTCACCAGTTTGTACTTGACAGGGTGTAGGGTCGCCTGTCAAACTTTTTGGGTTTTCTCCAGGTCCTCCGGTATAATCCCACTGCTTAAGACCCCTATGTTAACGAGAATTATTGAAGTAAAATTGAACCAGTCCAGAAATGACCTAGTTTCTTTCGGGGAAGGGGGTCTGGGATGGCGTAGTGGTCAAGAGTGCCGCGCTTCGACCTCTAGCAGGCCAGTCACCTCTGGCATGTGGCTGAGGTTTCGATCCCTGGTGTGAGCGATGTGGCATGGAGATAAAGGGCGCCTTGTCAACCTTGTGGGTTTCCTCCGGGCACACCGGTTTCCTCCCACTGCTAAAGACCCCTATGCGCAAGCGAATTATTGAAATAAAATTAAATCATATGTTAGGCCTCGAATTGACCTGGTTTGTGTCGAGCGGATATTAAACCCCATTTCTCTCTCTCTTCTTTCGGGTAGATGTTAAACCTCATTTCTCTGTCACTCGATAACCACAGCTAAGTGACAGTGCAGATACTGTTAATTATCAGTTGATATATGTGGGATTTGAGATGATTATTGACTTGTCATATAATTAGCGGTCTGACCACTGTCTGGACAGGGTAGAAACGTATATAATTTTGTTGACACTACTGGCAGTTACCTCCCATAGATGACAAGTTTACCGAAGATCGTTACAAATCAGTTTGTTAGCCAAATGTTCTTCTGTTTATTATGGTGCTGGTCAATATACTGGTATGAAAATAATATCAGATTGAATGTGTACCAGATTGAGCAAAGCCGGATAATATTATAGGGGTCCATGAATGTCATTTATGGTGTGGCCCCTTTATGGGCTCTTGTACGGTTGTAACATTTGCACCGTGGCAAATTTGGCACTGGAAAAAAAAACCTCTGTGGTGCCCCCATTTCCTGAGGCTATATATTTGGCAAAAAAATTTTCTTTTGTTTGTCACCCTGAATTTTCCACAAAGTTATGATGGTTTTTGTTTCACGCTTTCTGATCACGTTTTCTGGATGAGTTAAGACGATTCGGCAAGTATAAATGGGTTATCATAGATTCTTTCATATGAGGTTTCTTGGGTCTCTCTAAGTGCCGCCTACAGTCGCTTAGTAATTTCCATGATTTGCGAGCCAGCAAGTGTCTCCTACAGTGGCTAAGTAATTATCAGAATTTATTAGCCGACAGCGCTATTTAGTAAGTAACCAAGCTGTAATTGAATATGACACTTCCTAAACTTTTCTTGTAATCCACAACCAGATTCCGCATCAGCCTGTAATTTGAATATGGTGGACACAAAAATATATTATAATGGATGGTTATTGGCTGTTGGTATTACGATTTAAATGGTACGTTTGTTGGTGTCAGACCTACTCTTAACATTGATGCAACCGGCTCTTTCCAATCATACTCTCGTGTTACAGTCTTTGAGAAAAAAGTAAATGGATACCTAGGCAATTTCTGTATTCCCCCATCTTATCTGGAATGTCATTACAATTTCTGGTACTGCCTCATGGGATATTGTTTTGTTGGCGTGAACTACCATGGCTACAAGCACTAAATTGCAGCGTTTTTATATTAAATTGGTTTTATCTAGTTTCTGTTTTAGAAACCGAGTTACGGGCAAATTATTGAAAGCTTTTTGAAAGGTTCGACTTCCTTTGCATTAGGTAGCATGGAATATTGATGAAATATATCGATAGTTACTATAGAATTCATATAATAAAGGGATATTAACTGTTTAATAATTGATAATAAGGAAAGGTTATTTATTAGAAAGAACATTACTTTGTTGTGGTGTTGGTTAGCAAGTATTAAATGATCAAAATTTATTTGTATGTAATGGTAGCTAAATTATAACATTGTCATAAAAGTTACACAATAATTTTAAATAAATAACAATGGTTCAGTGTGCCACCATTCAGAATTCTGTCTGAGAAAGAATTAATACCGTGAACTGCAATGATCGTGTGATAAATGTCACTGATATATAATTTCCGACTTAATTTAAAAATGACAGCAAAGTCATTCTCTTTGAACAGGTCTTAATGTCTGTAATTACCATTTCCGCACCAAACAATTGTGGTTCAATGGTGTAATTTGATTTCTGTTATATGTCCATCTCTAGAATTAAATGAAGTGGAGTTCCAGCATCAATCTGGCTATATTGTGATTAAATCATCTCCACGAAACATCCTAGAACTGTTAAAACCAATTTGGAACTGCAGTGGCTCAATGAGTAAGGTGTTAGCAACCTAAACTGGAGTAGATACCAGGATGGATCCAGGTGATGGCTGCAAAAATTTCTCAGTTTTTTCTGATGTGGTTCCCCCTTATCACTGATGCAGGATCGAGGGCCTGGCAAGACAGAGCATAGTTGTTCGGATGGAGATGAATACCTGAGATCCTGTATACAATTGGTGTGCACGTAAAATACCCCTTGACAGTTTGAAATCAATCGTTGTCCAAGCCATATTTCTCTCAAAGCATTCATTTACTGTTGCTCAGATTTTTTATCATATACATGTATATATAATTATATATTTGCTGATTACACTATTTTGCCTCAACCGTTTTTTTAGGACTTGAATTTTGACTAATTGTTTAGATTGTTTGTACTTGGTTTTATATATATATATATATAGAGAGAGAGAGAAACGAGGTTTAACATCCACTCAACACACACTAGATCATTTCAGATCTAACACACGGCTGCAGTAGGGGTCTTTAGCAGTGGGAGGAAACCAGAGGACTCATAAAAAAATTCAGGAGGTTGGTCAGTCGACTGTCATGTAAAATTTGGGAATCGAACAACACCAGTTGACTCAATGACAACCATATGATACAGCACACACCTGCAAGCCAGTTGGCCATCCAACCCCCCTTTTTTATACGCCCACATTTTTATGTGGACGTATATTGTCGTCGCCCCTGTCCGTCCGTCCGGACGTCCGTCCGGCCGTCCGTCCGTCCGTCCACAATTTGTTTGTGGACTCTCTACAGGTCACAATTCTTATCCGATTTTGACGAAACTTGAAATATAGGTTTATCCCCAAAAGATCTCGGTTCCTTTCGATATTGGCATGTATCGGATGAAAACTTCATGGATTATGGCCCCTGATTGTACGAAAAGTCACGTTTTTAGCTTGTGGACCCTATAGAGGTCACAATTTTAAACCGATTTTGATGAAACTTGACATGCATGTTTATAACCCAAAGATCTTGGTTCCTTTCGATATTTGCACCTATCGGAATGTAATTTCCTGAATTATGGCCCCTGATTGTCCGAAAAATCACCCTTTTTAGCTTGTGGTCCCTCTGGAGGTCACAATTATTATCCGATTTAAAAAACCGTTTGATTATATCACCGTTACACCCTAAGGAAGGTTGAGTTCGAATTTCGGGAAAATCGGACGAAAATTGCCATACAAAATGGCCGCCGTTTGTACGCGAATACTGTTAAAAAATTGTATATCATGGGTTGTGGACCTTGTAAAAGTCACATTTTTAAATCGATTTTGATGAAACTTGAAATTCATGGTTATAACCCAAAGATCTTGGTTCCTTTCGATATTTGCGCATATTGGAACGTAACTTCCTGAATTATGGCCCCTGATTATACGCAAAATCGCCTTATTTTAGCTTGTGGTCCCTCTGGTGGTCACAATTATTATCCGATTTAATAAAACGGTTGATAATATTACTGTTACACCGTAAGGAAGGTTGAGTTCGAATTTCGGGAAAATTGGACCAAAATTGCCATACAAAATGGCCGCCGTTTGTACGCGAATACTGTTAAAAAATTGTATATCATGGTTGTGGACCCTGTAGAGGTCACAATTTTAATTCGATTTTGATGAAACTTGAAATGCATGGTTATAACCCAAAGATCTTGGTTCCTTTCGTTATTTGCGCATATCAGATCATAACTTCCTGAATTATGGCCTCTGATTGTCCGAAAAATCGACTATGGTCCCTCTGGAGGTCACAATTATTATCCAATTTAAAAAAACATTTGACTCTATCACCGTTACACCCTACGGAAGGTTCAGTTCGAATTTCGAGAAAATCGGACTATAATTGCCAGAAAAAATGGCCGCCGTTTGTACGCGAACAGTGTAAAAATATGGTATATCAAAGTTGTGGACCCTGTAGAGGTGACAATTTTAATTCGATGTTGATGAAACCTGAAATGCTTGTTTATAACCTAAAGATCTTTATTCTTTTTGATATTTGTGCATATCAAATTGTAACTTAATGAATTATGGCCTTTGATTGTTGGAAAAATCACTTTCGGTATTGCTTGTTCTCTGTCTATCTCTTGAACGATTATTATCTGATTTAAAAAAAAACTCTAATTATATTACTGTTGCTCCGTAAGGAAGGTTGAGTTCGAATTTCGTGAAAATCGTACCAAAATTGCCGGACGAAATGGTCACCGTTTGTACGCGTATAGTGTAAAAATATGGTATATCATGGTTGTGGACTCTCTACAGGTCACAATTCTTATCCGATTTTGACGAAAAGTAACATTTCTACGTTGTGTCGGCTTCGAATTTCATGAATATCAGACTGGAACTGACCAACAAAATGGCTGCTCCCAATACAGTATGAAATACAGGACTTAATGATGTAGGAAAAATCACTTTCGGTATTGCTTGTTCTCTATCCATCTCCCAAAAATGTGGGCGTATCCTGCCTGGCAGTGCCAGCCTATCTTTAAAACATACAAGATAGTAGTTCCATTCTTTAAATTTGTTTGTTTGATTCAAGTTGATCCTCTGATATAAATCCTTTCTACTACTTCATTAATCAGACAATTAAAGAATTGATAAGGGTTGTAAACCATCAAGTAGAAAATTACTCTAATTTATGAGAACGTTTATTTTGTTTAAAGGCAGCTCCTGGGGGGTTTGACTTGACATTTCTATGTAGATGAAGTCTCTAGCTTTAAAGATAAGAAGGTGGTGTTAGTGATTAATAACTCACACGGTAGACAGTTGATTACAGAAACCCGTTGATTCAGTAGTCATGGTTGTCATATCTTAATTAAATTACTAAGAATCTACATCAAGTAGAACGATGTTGAATTGACTTGGGATCTTTCTCATATTGAAATATTATGTTGCCAATAAATATGATGGTTTCACTTCTTCTTGGAGGTGTGATTTTAATATATTTATGGAACTGGGGAGAGTATCCTGATGTGATTAAATACTGTACAACAAAAATGGAGTCAGACCACCGTTAGATTTCACTATCTCGGATCGTTACCCATGGATGATGTTCCTAAAATACTAGTCTGCCTCTCTCTCCCTTTTCTCGATTAAATCCCCTCTCTCTACTTTTGCTTCACTATTTTTTTGTGTTGAGTCTTTGGTCTCAAATTGAAGGTTTGAATTGACATTTTCTGTCAGGTCAGTGGTGAATATTTGGGAAAAAGTTGGAACCAGGCAAAGAGACCATAATTAACATGAAAGTCAATGGAGAAATTAATGGTGGTCTGCTTTCCTATTTGATAAATATGGTACATCATCAATTGGTTGAGATTTATGATCGTTTCTTGTTTCTGCCTTGTGAGTTTTCTCCATCTTCTAATGCTAAAATAAGATGTGCAATCGAATTAGTCATGAAATGAATGGTCTGGGGTGAGAGTAGATGCCTGAACAGTTAACGTGTGCGTTGTATCATAAGGTTTGTCATTGAGTCAACTGACGTGGTTGTAGGGTTGCCTGTCCAACCATGTGGGATTTCTCCAGGTCCTCCAGTTTTCTCCCACTGCTAAAGACCCTAAGCGCCAAATTAGCCATAGTGCAGGTATGCTACTGCTACTACACCAAACATCTGCCCCCCCCCCCTTCTCCAATGTAAAAGATATTGCTGGAATAAAATGGTGGGTAAATTCCTTAAAGGCTCCACAATGACCAATATGTTATGGTTTGTATGGTAATGTTGAAAACTTATAAATTAGTTTCAAATTGTGTATTATATAATATCGTAAATGTCCATTTGTAACAGGATAGAATCCATGAATTATCCATTACATCCAGGTTCTGTATTGAATTATAGATTACATTTAAAGACAAGATATTAATATCCGATTCATTATATAAACATTGTTCAAGAACACAGAAAAAAAACAGTATACATACACATGTATATTAAACGGATATCAATACCGTAATTTCTTCTTATATTGACTTACCATATACTTACATGTTGGAAATCCTCTGATATTTATCATTAATGGTTGTTTAGGAATGAAAATAACATGCAATGTGATTTATTTTATTGTTTATCTCCCTTAAAAAAAAATGTTACAGACATAACCATCATTAAGTAGGTGTTTTACAAAACAGCAAAAAAAAAAAAAGAAAAAAAAAAATTGAAAAAAAAAAGAAAAATGACAGTTAATTTTCATTTTGGTTTGCTTTGTTACTGTTGTAGTTCACTTATCTGCTCTTTAATATGATATAAACATGTTTTTAGCATTGTCTCCGCCCAAACAATCCAACTTTGTAACATACTACCCTTTTCTCCAATGTGTGCCCCCACCTGGACAAAACCATGGATCCAGGGCCTGAGGTCCAGGCAGAATGGTGCCATTTTACATATCCATCTACCTACACTAAATAAGACATTTTTTTTTATCTACATATACTTCAAACACCTTTATTTATTTTTCTAATGCTCACAAAAAATGCTATAGAATACAATTTGCAGAAGAAAAAGAGATAATATTGGGGGCTTTAAGCTGCACCGATGTCATTCCTATCAGTGATTGTAGTAGTCTAGCGAATATTTACTGCTGATCAGTGTGGAGTTCCACATGTAGGAGGTTAACTTGGAATCAAAAAGAACCAAAAGTGTATCGTTAAATACCATTAGTATTTGGTCAATGTTCAGGAAGAAAGAACGGGTCAAAGATAATGTCTCAAATCCCAGACTTATTTCACAGGTTTAAATCAATAAAATTCAGCCAATACATACACCATTAAATCACATAACGCATTTAAAGTATTGATGTTTCCATTGAAAGTATACACTTTGTTTGGAGTTACACATGCATGTTCAATGACTGTCATATTAGTTATATAATATTACATGACTGCACATTTCATTATAATCACTGTGAGGATGTATCTCCATGTAATATTTTATTCATATATAATTATTAACTTTCTCCTGTATTTTAAATTATATCGATAAATTCAGACACTAACTTCCTACATTTTTCAACATATTAACAAAAATCTATAGACTGTTTTAATTTTTAAAATGTCTTTTGTAAGATTTAGATGAAGAACTGAACGTTTTTGTTATAGTAGTTCATAAATAGGTACTGGTAATGAAAAAGGAATATAATGAAAATTTCAATCAAATGTAGAAAAAGCACTAAACGACAGATTTTGCTTTTACAAAAGGGGGTTGGATGGCCGAATGGTTAGCGTGTGCGTTGTATCATGAGGTCTGTTGTTACTGAGTCACGTGGTGTGGTTTCGATTCCCTGGTTGTAGGTGACAAAGAATCGGGTCACCTGTGGGTTTCTCTGATTCCTGCGGTTTCCTCCCACTGCGAAAGACCCATACGCACAAGCAATGTATTGAAATAAAATTGAACCATAGTCCTGAAATGACCTAGTTTGTGTAGTGTCGATGTTAAGTCCTCTCTCTCGCGTTGGGGTCATGGTGGCTAAGTGGATAGGATGCTGGTTTGCTAGCCTGGGGGTCAGGTGTTCGATCCCTGCATTGGCCGAGAAAGTTTATCTTGATTTTCCGGCGTGATTTCTCCTTGTTAGTGATGCAGTAGGAGGGCCTGACAAGGACAGCTGCCTAGTCGTTCGGATGGGACGAAAAACTGAGGTCCCATGTACACATTGGAGTGCACGTAAAAGATCCCTTGGCAGTTGGAATTCGATATAAGAGTATAGGCCGTAGTGCTGCTGCCCGGGCAAAATTTCTCTCATAGCACACTGTATGGCGTATGCCCGTCTTCCATTAGCCCATGTTAGGTGCAAAAGAGTAGGACGTTAAACCCCTAACAGACTTATGCCAAATTTTTTAATGGGATAAGTTGTATGTAATTATTTTAATAGTAATTCATCTAACAGATCCTTTATACTCTACCTGTCTTCCATTAGCCCAGGTTAGGTGCAAAAGAGTGGGATGTTAAACGGTTTAACTTAAACCCCATTTCATTTCAGTTCATTTACTTTATACTCTACATCTTCGTGTTTTTACATTATCTAACACTTTAAATCTTAAAAAATGTTTACAAATATGGAAAATATGTAGAAACTTTGTGCTAGAGAAGACTTTCATTCTTGTGTACATACCAAAGATAGGATTGGGCCAGGTTGGATAGTAATGGGTATCTTTATTCACAAATTTTCTACCATTCATGTAAACGTAAAGTTTAACGTAAAATTTGTTGTATTTGCCGCCCTGTTGAGGGATTAGGCAGGCGTGACAATAATAAAGATTGTAACATTACTCTTGAGATTTTGTTAATTCAGTCGAAAAGGGAATGGCAAATGGAAATGAATAATTAAGTGAATGCAAAAAAAAAGCGTGGGCATATACAAATATGGTGTTGAATTAATGAAATATTAAAATATTATAATAATAGGTGTAATAAGAGAGTCTGACAAGGACAATATAGAGTCATTATTGGTGTGCACGTAAAAGAACCATTGGCAGATGGAGTTTGTTATAAGAGTAGGCTGTAGTGCTGCACTGTTCGGACAAAATTTCTCTCATAGCACACAGAATGACATGCCTGTCTTTTTTTTACCACAGCCAAAGCAAAACAGTAGGGAATTAAACTCCATTTCATTTCAATAATATATATCCTGCTCTCCACTAAAACAGATTTTCTAAGGAATAACTCAAAATCTCATCAATAAGGTCAAAGTTGATATTGAAAGTTAATCAGTGAAGGGGAGAGATTACAGTAAACCTATAATCCATTGTATCCTATAATAAGCTAGTCTCCACAGTATATAGATGTGCTGTCAACCATCAAGTTACTTATAGTTGTCTATTGTTTAAAAAAACATGCTGTAGCAAATTACATACATGAATACAATTGAGAGTAAATAATTAAATATTGCATGTTTGTGAATAATACCAGAAACATTACTGGCGGATTAAATGGCTTAATGTGTTAATCCCCTGTTTCGTGTGATCATAGTGTTGTAACGCTAGTAGTTGTTATGTATCAATAGGAGAAAGAACATATTATATATGTTCATTTTGTGATTGCAGTGGATTTGATTACAAACAAAAATATAATGTAAATGGTAAAGTTCATAATTTTATTTCATATGATTTAGTAATTTTTATTGGGTCCTTCAATTATTTTAATGCATTTAGTTTTTCATAGACAGGAATTTATCAGTCTACATATAAAATGTTGAGATTCATGATATACAGTGAAAGATAAAGGTTTTGGAGATAAATCAAACTAATATTGTTTTTACATTGTTTGTAAATATGGTATATTATAAATAATGATTTGTGACTTCCTGCTCATTTTGTAACCCCAAAATGTTTGGTCCATTTGATCTAATTCTGACTTTTTTTTGCTTCTAAGTCAGATGGAGAGTATGTTCAGAATTTGACAAAGTCAGTTTCGTCCTGATGGTTTAAAATGCGGTTAAGTATCCCATGCACAGAGCCCAGAGATACCCGTCTATCATTTTAACTCAAATCAGCCTATTTGATGCAACGCAATAATAGGATTTTCCTGGAAAATTTGAAACTCGCTATCTGCTGTAGGGGACATTTTCAAGGTTAAAAACTTAGGACATTTTTCAAAGATGGCAAAAAAAAGGAAATTATCTTGCACCAAAACAGAAGTTATCTACTCATACATACATACAAAAGCTTGAAATGTGCCCCTTTAAATCAATTATTTTCTGGCTCTTGCAGTTTATTTCTAATGGAGCTAAGACTGAATTCATATCTTCGCATAACTCCGGTAAAATTGGTCAGTCCACATAGATATGACTTGCGCGAAGTTTACTGTATATGTTAGTCAAAGGTGAATCTCTAATAGGAATATCATTCTAAATATGTTTCAAATTCCGTTTAGTAGTTACAAAGATATGTGGAATTGAAAGCCTGCCTCAATTTTG
Organism: Patella caerulea; assembly: GCA_036850965.1. Classification (NCBI taxonomy): domain Eukaryota; kingdom Metazoa; phylum Mollusca; class Gastropoda; family Patellidae; genus Patella; species Patella caerulea. The sequence continues at coordinate 30,304,501 of JAZGQO010000008.1, forward strand.
TCGTCTGCGAAAATTTATTGATCAGCATTTTAAAATTCTGATGATAGCCAATCCAGGACGTTATTTTGGTATTTTGATTTAGAAATAAGAAATTAAATCTGGTATTGAAAAATGTCAATAGCTCAATCGGAATAAAAACCCAAATATTAATGGTTTGATATTTTCATACCGTTAAAACAGGCCTTTCTATGATTTTACCCATCACATATAGGTAGCTTCTTTACATCATCTGCTAAGGATGCTGTGAATTATTTGACTGAGAGCCAAACGGAGAGGTCTCCTTTACATACATTAAAGAGCTTTTGACAGTGGTTGAAATTAGATAGTAGAGTAGAGAGTAGCACCACTGTCCAGGCAAATTTCACTCAAAGCACCGTTGTAAGTAGACTGGCCCAGTCTCTTCTATTTATTTTACATTTCGATTTATATAAAAGTATTAATTTTTAGTAAACCAACACTTTCGTTTCCATTTGTATAAAAAAAAAAATTTGAGTAAACCTGTAACCAGCACCAGAGACTGGACAATTTGCGAGCTTCACAATAAAATGGACGTTCCTGTCCTGTTTTACGTTTTTCCTTATTTGGAATGATTGACAGTTGTCAAGCAAGCCCCGAGTCACGTGACAGGCTGATGTCACGTTTTTGTTTCCATTCGCCATTCGGCTTCGTCCCGATACGCATGAACTGGCTTCGTTAAGTTGTTATAATGATGTCGTGTGTAATTATTTATGTTCATTCACCTCATCCCATACGTTGTATCCGTTCATTCGACAGATATTGTCCGTCAACAAAATTCTTAGATCGTTAAAGTATCACTAAATAACAATAACTGTTGTCCACAACAAACATCTCGCACCTACACCAGTTTGCCAGTTAGTCGACAGCCATGTTTATTATCACGTGATGTTAGATATGTCGTGATCATGTGCACGACATCACACGACCTACATAATGCAGATTGACCTACTAGATGAGAATGAAGCTCTATTTGCCCAGTCTCTAGAGATTACCTTTTTTTTTTTCCTTTTTTTTTGAGAGGACTGGCCAATTTTTGGTGTGTGGAGAAGACTGGCCACCAGTCTACGTTGTAAGGCATATGCCCATATTCATTATCCCAATTAGGTGCAGAAAACCAGGACGTTAAACATCTTTCCACTTCATTTCCCAGGATCTAATTAGAAAAGGTCAGAAAAGGATGGACAAGTCCTTTATATTATCAATATTATAAGGAGTGTCTGTTGTATCCTATTTACTGTTTCTGATTGTGTTTTTTTCAATTAGTGAAATTAGTCTTCAATCACGGCTGGTGTTAGTCATTAGAAATCTGGAGGAATCAACTTTCTTATAGATTTCTTTTAATTCAAGTTGTGCAAAAAACGGTTCACATTAAAGTAGCTAGCTGAGGCTAAAACAACATAATTGAATTGTTGATATTACTTAAAGATACATTGAGATTAAATAAAGAGCTGGCAGTTCTCACTATAATATTTAAAAACTAGATGATGTTGAGGAAATTTGCTAATTATTTCCCGCAAATTGATTCACTCTGAACGGAGAATTTAATGAATGAATTTTCAGCATAGCCTTGATCATCATTAATAAAGTCAGTAAAAAACATAGTCTTGATTATCTATTTCATGATTGAATCATGAATGAAAGTTAAGCAGCAAATCAAGGCTCCTAATCCAGTAAATATTGCAGGCTAGTGATGACATTGAGGGTTGATTATGATTCAGATAAGTTGATTAATGTCTAAGTAATAGTTTATATAACATTTCAGGCCTAAAGAAAGACCTGCAATAGGCAGATTTATCTCTTGTATAATATATGTTTAAACCTGTTTATTTAACTTTTATTTACTGGTAAAAGAAAACTTGATTCATAATCACAGTGTTCACAAATCGAGATTATCTTTTCAACACTGTTTTTATGAAACATCATTACCGCTTCTACAGTATTAATGATGTAAGATTATCAAAGCTCTACCCTAATCCTACACGAGCTAATCTATTTATGAACTACCCTAACCCTATTGGTATTACAAATAACTAATTTGTTATTTTATACCAACATAGGCGTACAGGGAAATTTTTTACTTGGGGGGGGGGGCCAAAAAATGTAGTTAAGTTCTCAGTATGTTAATTGTGGCTTACTGTTCTCCAAACAATAGAGGGTACGAGTCTTAAGACTTCTATTTAATTGCCTAACTATAGACACTCTGAATTTAAATTCGCTGTTAGATTGGACACATTCAAGAACACAATATTTTTTTATACAACTTTTACAAAGTGAGGGCCCCCCCCCCCCCTCAGCTCGTATGCCTATGTATACCATCATCAAATATTAGACATCATACCCATATATCACCACATAACATTGTGTTATTTATTGGCATGCACCGAGCAGCAATCTTTTTCATAGTGGTAATGTGAAAACCTTTTGTATTAGTATACAGTATTTGTATATTGATAATTTGATTTTAGTAAATAGTATTAGTATTTTGATAATTTGATATAAGTAAATAGTATTAGTATATTAATAATTTGATATTAGTAAATAGTATTAGTATATTGATAATTTGATATTAGTAAATAGTATTAGTATATTAATGATTTGATATAAGTATGAATTGTTTACATTGGTGTCTGTCTCTTTAAATTGGGAGGAAAGACCTTAAAACATGTGATAATTACAGATATAATGATTTTTGTGGATACCGTTCCTGGGACATCTGTCTTCATTAACAACATCCTATTGGAACTCGGTATTAATCAATATAAAAACACCAAGTATGTCTGTGATAAGTTTTATGGCACTACCAAACCCTTCGGCTTAGCTGAACGCACTAAAAAACTTAAGATAAAATCGTAACGGTTGGGGACAACAAGTCAATTAAGCATACTTAAGCATATCAGTGGAATCTTGGAGGAGAATTAATGAACTATTGTTAATGTTAAAGAAGGTTAATTACGTTCTTAAGAGAGTTTTTCAGTATTTGTTTATGAACAAGTAGGAGTTTGAGTCCAATGTGGTGCTAGAGTTTTGTTTGTTTGGGTTAAGTGATGTTGCTAATCATGTTCTTTCTTATTCCTGTATTTGCAAGAATTCATGATTTGGCATAAGAAATATGGAATGCACTGATGACTTTATAAACAGTTCATCTTAATGTACATAGCGATCAATCCAATTAGGTAGAGATCAAATAGACGTTGGGTAGAGATCGAATAGACGTTATGTAAACATGAAATGTTTCTGGAATGTTTAGAAACCATCCATGTATTTTGGAAGGTTCATGCTTTACCTCTAGATTACAAATAATTCATCATTATAAAATAAATCAGCTCATCTCATGATCGTAACAATACAATTTGACTAAAACCTTGTCATTTTTATTGATATAAATTGGTCTGTAAGATTCAATTAAGATGTAACAATAAATAAAGAAATGGATCCCGTGAGAGGCATTCACTATATCGAACTCCATATAGAATTGAACCAAAATATCTGGGGTCTTAATGGCCGACTCAGAATATTTATGACATTTCTAGCTTCCGTCACGGAATCTATGTCACAGCAATATACTGCTAATCTGCATTTTATTTACCATTATTGTACTTCTAAATTCAAGTACTGTAGTTAAATCATTTTATTAACCAATCTGTCTATTTCTAATTTCAAGTACCATAATTAAATCGTTCTTGTATGTCTAAATTCAGAGGCAGGAGCCACAGTGGTTGAGTAGGTAGGATGCTAGCTCACTAACCTGGAGGATGCGGTGTTACTCCAGCGTTGGCCCGGTGAGGTTTCCTCTTGTCAGTAGTTTAGGACAGGGAATGTCAGACAAAGGCAGCTGTCTAGTCCTTAGAATGGTACGAAAAACTGAGGTCCTGTGTACACATTGGGAGATATGTAAAAACTCTTGGCAGTTTGAATTGGATATCAGAGTAGGCTGTAGCACCGAAGTGAGGGTGAATATTTGATCATAGCATACTGTATGGTGTATGCCCGTCTTCATTAGCTAGGTCAGAGCAGAACAGTAACATTTTAAACCCCATTTCTTTCCATTTCTAATTTCAAAGTCTATAATTAAACTGTTTTATTCAAGCACCATCATTAAACCACCCTAGACCGCTCCTGTAATTTAAATTCAGGCACCATAATTAAATGATTTTATTGAGCAGTTTTGAACTTCTAAAATTCAAGTACGATAATTAAAGTGGCTCATTAACTGATATTACACTACTAAATTAAAGTACCATAATAAAACCGATTCATTGAACACCCTTATACTTCTAAATTAAAGTATCATTCAAAAAATTATTGACTGTTCTTATGGTTCTCAATTCAAGTCAATTAAACCATGGTACGGAATGTTTCTGTACTTTTAATTGAAGTACCATATTTATAAACCATTTTATTAATTGTTTTGTACTTATGCGGGGGAGGTGATTCCGATATATTGAGCTAGAAATAGTGTTGTAAATTTTATCTATTCAATTGATTTTGCTTTCTGATTCAAAAGTATAGCTTTTACATGTACATTACTATGTGAACTCCCCATTTATCATTTAAACTAGAAGTGATATCAGGTATTTTAATTTAACCCTGCCTTCTGCACAATACCAGTCACTTTAATTTGTAAATGGACACAGGGCTATGGAAGAAAGATCAGTGCCATTTTGCTACAATCTGCAGTAATGCCCATCTTTTAAATTATACTCATTTTGAAGAGTGGAATAAATGGTTATCGATTGGATATAGATTTTTGTAAATAAAGCAACTTGTTTAAGTGACAAACATCAGTTGATCACCATTCTTCTGCCCAGATGGGAACTACGTTGAGATCTATATAGTTTGTTGGATATGAATAGGCAGAGATATGCCTTTAGGTGATAACCTCCGTAGCAATGCACATATGACTGTAGACTGTAGATGAATGTGATAAATGACTGTGATGTTCAGAGAACTGATGAGGCCCACCATCATGGACCACACAAGGGAAAATCATTATGTATTTTGTCAGCCTACAGCGAGATCAAATGTAGGACCTCCAGGTTAGCAAGATATTGTCTTAATCACCGATCCACCGTGGCATCCAGGTGAAAAAGAACATAGTGGGTTGTACAAAATCGAAGCAGAAAAGTTACTATTTGTAACAGACTTGTTTCCATTTAAAGAATTGGGTGTACATGTATATATTGGTTTCTATGTTTAGCACTAAGTTGAAGTAAATAATGACTGTCTGGCGGAAAACAGATAAAATATCTAGGAATTCATTCCGAATTAAATATCTTTTCTGTCTGTTAAGTTGAAACACGATTCCATCCTTTGTGTAAAGAGCCTTCATTTCTTAGACTATGTTTTAGAAAATTTGCACTTCTTTGATCTTTAAATACATAATGGCGATAAAGTGGTTTCTAAATTTGGAATCGAAGATGCCATATGTTTTCCGATTAATTAAATATTTGCTTTTTCCAAATGTTTTTTTTTTCTTACTTATTTTCGCCATTTCCTTAATTACTCTTCAAGGGGTAAAATCAATCCTATATTGTAAGAGTAAACCGACCAATGGCATTTTATTATATGATCCTGTTTGTTAAAAAAACATGGTTGCCCATAGCTGATTTTAGCCACAGGACATGGTTACTCTATTGACGTTACACCCCCCCTCCCTGCAAACGCACTCATTGGTCTGAAAATTTAAACTGATGGTCGATGGTTGTCATACGCTCGTAGATTCATACATTTTGATTCCTTGGAGAATTGATCAGTCGTCTAGCAGGACAAACAAAGCAAATGGAATACTGCTTACATAGTCAGACGACGGTTTTCTTCAATAGATAGCGGGAATTCACACAAACCCTCTATAATGATTGATAGAAGAACCTCATATCCAATAAAGCAAATGGCTCCTTCAATGTCGTTCGATGGGCGATAATTCAATAACACAATGATACTCTTCGTATTTATATAGGGAATAAATCATTGGTATATGTGTGAACGTGTCAGTTATTTTATATATCTTCTATTGTTTCTATTGTCACAAGCTCGTGTATTATATACAGTTACCTACTTGTTTATTTTCTAATTTGTGTAAGAGTTGAACAGCTATAGATATGTAAGCAATAAAGTCAGTAGGGTATATATGTAGTTTGAACCCAATCACCCGTGTTAAATATAAATTAACCATTGAAGAGTCTTATACACTTTTTGAATATGTTCTGTTTTATATATACAAGCAAAAGGCCTCATATATTTTTTGTTACAAAAACATAATAAATGTCAAAATATTTACTTTAGAAATTTATTGTTTTTTGTTGTTTTTAACATCTGTTTTATTGGAAATTGGAAGCAAACGCAGTATTAACATGATCTTCGTTGTATACAAAAATAAAATAGACTCCGATATAAAATCACTCAACATGATCCAAAATTAATTTAGAGAACTAGAACATTAACTCTAGTGTTTCTTAGACCACCCAAAAACTGCGGAATCATGTGAATAGCTGTGGTCCCCCAGATAACTAATATCCTATTCTAAATTAAAGACATCATCAATATCCCCAGTGGTATCATTCTGTTCTACTCGACTGACCCCTGGGTCCATGTGCAGGGTAGACACGTAGTCAGATTATCCACCCCTGATAATTATGCTTTTCTTATCAACCAATCAAAAAATCTGTAAATAGAAAGTGAGTGGATAAGGGGAATGAACCGATCAATGGCAAATATTTTGAATTCCTGAATAGCCCATGAATGGACCCAGGGGTTAGTGGACTAGAATGGAATTCCAATTGGAATACCATGGGCAGTTTGAAGTGATCAAAGGAACAATAGTTTTGGGCAGTTTCTGGTGCCATAGTGGTCCTATATGTATATACCGATGTCATATTTTCTTCAAGAGCTGGGCTAGTCATTATTTACATATTCCAAGCACTAATACGTTAATAGAGATAGAAAACATCTGCACTCTCTTTAGATTGCAAGGTCTGTCATTTAGTCATATGACATGGTTTTGATTCTCCATTTGTTCTTGACAAGGAGTAGGATTAACTGTCCGACCTTATGGATTCTCTCGGTTCCTCTGTTTTCCTTCCACAACTGACAACCCCGCATGTGCAGCGAATTATTGAAATAAATTGAACCATATTATTAATATGTTATTCCCAAACTGACATAGTTTATGTTGAGTGGATGTAAAATACTAATTATCACTCTTTTATAAAAAATCTTTGTCTCTCTTTGAAATTAATTGCGGAAAAAAAAAGAAAGACCTATGACGCACAGATAACAATTTAACTACTGACTGACACCCACCCTCTATTATTAATCCCTCTCTCTCTCTCTTTAGCTGTGTATATATTTGTATTATTCTTATTGGATATGGTATGGTCTATTGTACTTTAACTCTTAACTGACCCACGGCGACTTTTGTCGACACCTATGACGTTACCGTTAAGTACCCACGGCGACTTTTGTCGACAAAACCAGTTAGCCGAATGCAATGTTCCTAGCACAATGAGAGTTAATTCCCTTATAAACTAACGGCCTTTTCTCGTTTGTTTACTTCCTGTTTGACATTTTGACAGTTAAAAATCTTACTGTTTCTTCTTGAAAATTTATAGTAAAACGGTGTTATGTCTTGGCCTATACGACAACGTTCTCCTTACGACGGATTACCACCCCTACAGTGATTCAGATATTATTGGTGGTGTAGTTATTTATACTTTAGAACATGATAGAAGTTAGACTAATGAACCAAAATTTTAATTTCTTTTCAATTTTATTAAGTTAAAAGAGATTCGCGATAAGTGATTTTTAGTTCACGAAGGCCGAACAAAAAAGAAAAAAGAAAGAAAGAAAAGAAATAACCATAAGATATAGATAGGCCTATATGAATTTTGCATGAAATTTTGTACAAAGTTCATATTTATGCAAATGACATTTTAGATTATTTCATCCATTTACATGAAGGGGCTATTTTCAGTTGTTATATTTAATGATATGATTTGAAAATGCATACCTATATTTTAGCACTATTGACTATTATGACGTGGGTTTTTATGACGTTATGACGTCAAACCTCTGGGTCATTTAAGAGTTAATCTAAATTTATAGTCCTATTATAGTGTTCGACTAACCCTACAGATCATTGACTTGAAATTCAGACTTCACCCAATCTCTGTTCAATAATAGATAATAATTAATTTTTTCCATATAGAGTTGTTATTGTCAATTTAAGCATTGCATATCACAATAATGCTTTCTGTTGCATGACGCACAGCAAAAGTATAAATTGACCAAGTTGACAAGCCTCTAGATCCACATTACTTCCCTAACAATTAGAAGATATTGGAGGTGACCAAGCAAAAAAAAAAAAATCTATATTTACATTGATAGTGGTTAAGAAGAATATTGTGAGTACCATAATTAGAACAATCCATAGATTTCTATCATTATAATTTCATCATTTCATTATTATTGCTAACTTAAAAGATTATATACGTTAGCCAAGCCAGGAAATAATACACAAGTCATTGACCTTATCTGGGCTGTATTCGGCACAATCCTTCTGGTTCCGTCATTTTTCTTGACACATCTCAAAAACTGTTCATTGTATGATTATGAAACTTTGTACACATTGGCTGATGGGTAACCAAATTGTCTAAGGTGTGCGCTTTAAATCATAAGGTCTGTCATTGAGTCAAAAGGCATGGTTTCTATTCCCAGCTTATACATGATAAGGGCCAAACTTTCTCCGGGGAATCCAGTTTCCTCCCTTTGCTAAAGATCCCTATAATATACACAAGCAAATTATTGAAAAAAGTATGACCTAGATTCTTTTGAGTGGATGTTAACCCCCATTTTTCTCTCTCTTTCATACATCTCCGTCAGAGAATATAACTTTTCAATTTTTTAATTTGGTTACTCAAATGACATGTTCATATAAATTATATTGGGAATAAGTGAAAAGGAACTGAAAATGTTAATGAACATCAGAAGTGAACAAGCGTCTTACCCACTTAGATATCGTGGCTCCCTGGTGTAGTGAAGACAAGTAAAAACAAAATAAAGTAGAATTTTTATTTTAATCAAACTGATGCAAAAAAAAAAATTACTTAAATAAAATAAAACCAAGTACGAACAATCCAAGCCATAAACAGAATTCGAAGCCCTAAAAACGTTATAAGGCAAAATAGTGTAATCAGCAAATGGACTGCTCCCCGTGTAGAAAATACACGACAAACAGTGGTAACAGGTGTCCGGAAGAGTAAGCTTACCCTGCCTGGCGCCACACCCGCCATAGCTGCATCCAAACTATTGGACGAAATCTCAATAAAATAGCATGCAATAAAACTGACCAGAGATTAATCCAGAAATGAAAACATAGAATGTTCCTAGCAGTTCTGTTTAATGAATCATGTAATCTCAAGAATTTACACTTTTGTGGTCAAATACGTTTGGTAACCCCCAGGATGGAGAAATAAAACATTTGACACAAAAGCTTTTAGTTTTCTTGCTCCATCAAAATGGAACAATCTTCCAAAAGTACTCCTTTGATTTTATCGTTATAATTACTTTAAAATTGTGTGTAGCAAGCACATAGAGCATACTTTCAGTATCGAATTGGCGCTATACAAATCTTCATATTATTATTATGATCTGTTGAAGTTCAATACTGTTTGATTATTAAGCTGTTCTTTTAATATATATATTTTCCTCGTAAATGCTGTAATCGAATTGATTTTTTTCAAGGATATTGTGTTAATGTAACCTTATAAATTATGTGCCTAATCATTTGTATCTCTTTATTGAGATAAGTTTGCTATAGGGTTGTAATGAACGACTTTCATAACATGTATATTATCATTTTACATGTTCTAATGCTAGGTAGTTATTGATTTGGAGCGTGTTTACTGTGCGAAGACAATAAGATTTATACTGAAAGAGAAGCTTTTAACTGTTACAGAATCAAAGACATTTTAACAGGAGAATCCAGGGTTCAGGAACAAACTGGTTTGATTCTGTCAGTTTTCACCCTTAATTATATCTATTACCTGACATTGAGCTGTCCACAGTTCCACGTCAAACATGTCTTTATGATTAGATGACAGATCGTCATGGTGAGGTATATCTTAGCTTGGATTATTGGATTTTTATGATGAATGTGATTTGATAAAATAATATTACAGCCGTAGCTAGAGAAGGAGTCGCCTTTAGCTTAAAACTAGGAGAATAGAATCTGGGAATTTATACGTACTTATGAACAGGTTTGATGAAATATTTCAAAATTTGATTGTAGATATTTTAGAATATTATGGTGGTAGTATGTATATGTGGGATGATTTCTGAGTTTATTGCAGGTTACTGTGATAGTAGATGATGACGATCGATGCGTGTGGGTGTGTATTTTATGTCTGAAGTGAACTTCTTGAATTAATTCTAGTTGGCAAGGAGCTTCAGCATATTTATTCATGGTTTTTATATCTTAGGATTTTATTTTAAAGGCATTTATCGTGGTATTTCAACTAGTTGAAAATTTGTTACAATGGCATTCAATAATTGACCAGGAAATACATGACTAGAGAAACCAAGTCTTAAAATTCAGTCAGTAGGAGTAATTGTATTTCTCACAATTGTGTCCAGTGGATATGGGATTTAATGTTATTGTAATGTTCGTAATATCAGTATGTTTTAGAATGTTCATGCTGTGGAATCCTAACCCATGGTCATGTTCAAATCCACATCTTCATTAGCCATGTCAGTGCCGGATAGTGTGGAATGCTAAATTCCATTTCGTTTCATTTCATATTCAAATCAACGTCAACAATGTCAGTTACAAAAAGTGTAGTAATCACGCACATATATGAACATGTGCGCTCCTAATCTCTTCCTGTGCATATTTTTAAATATCTTCTCACTTCAACTATGACGGAATGTAAAATATTGTCACACATTTTTATAAATTATTTCCAAAAAATGGTTTGATGGGTTTTTTATCTTAAAGTTTATGATTTTGCTATATTCTAGTATATTCTATCTATATGCTGGTGCCTGTCATTTTCTCTGACAAATATTACAAATTATTTAAATTTTTATAAGTATTTCGCATTATTGTAGTTTATTCTGTATACAATTCACCCATGGTGTTAATTACAATCTTCTAACCACAAACAATGGACGTGGTCGATTCGCTCCTGGTTATATTTGTTTTATTTAAAGTATGAATCATTATTGATAAACCATTTTCATTAGCTCATTTGGTGCAGAACAGGGAGATGTTCATAATATTGATAGAAACCTCGTTCAATGCAGTGGCGGATCCAGGATTTTTTTGAGGGAGGTGACACCCCCATGTTTTGTCTCGCCGACCGCGGTTTACGAAGCTAATTTCTGCCGCTAGTAACATAGATGCAGATTGTGTGTCTGATAAGATGCGTACCGTGTGCTATATAATATATACACGACCATGCGTGCATGTCCCGGTGGAAGCTTGTAGGACCCGGAATTCCTATACACCGGTGGGGAGGGGGGTGACTAGTCACCCTAGTCACCCCCCTGGATCTGCCCCTGCAACGAGAACATAGTTGTACAAATTCATTCTTAGATTATTATTGTGGGTTGCATCACCAAGAACGTAGTTACTTAACACCCTTGAAGTTCCAATAGCATATTTTTAAGTTATATTTTTAAAATGTATTAAAATAAAGCCCTAAAATAGATTGTACCTATAAACAGTCCTACCTTGTTAAAGAATAATCCTATTAATACTATAATTCACTATTATATTGCCAGTTGAGAAATTGGCAAAAATATCATTTTCAACTTCAAATTCAAACGTTTGAAGATGGCTGTCCATGGAGAAGAATTGGAAAACAAGGGAGGTAATTGAGTTACTATTTCCTCAATCACCCTGTGTCAGCCATTGTAACGCCTATTAAATTTTGCCCGTGATCATATAATAGTGAGTTGACAACCTTTTGAGCAAAAGACATAGAAATAATTATGTTTTGACTTTCTTAGAAAATATGAAATTGGAACTTTAATGTGCCACAATATTCCAGAACTAGACGTTTAAAATCTATTTTGGGATACAGAGTATTGATGCAAAATGAACATGAAATGAATACACTAGGGGCACCTTCACGTTAATTCATTTTGATTGGTCTGTGAATATAAGATTTATCATTCTGAAATATTTGTTATCCTAGCGCCAGTCTTCATTAGCAGGTTGATGCAGACAGTGGGATGTTAAACTCCATTTTATTTCAGTTATTATCCAAGCCAGATCATTATATGTTTAGATTTTCCTAATTCGTGTTCAGGCATATAGAAATCAGTTATTTAAAGTTTTAACATTTCAACAGATAATTTTAGCAAATGAACTCAGTTCAGGGTTGAATTCCATTCCACACTTGGACAATTTTCTGGTTAATTTATATGCACAGAATATGATTCTCCATTAAGATATTAGTGTTTATGAAGGAAAAAGTAATCTCCTATTGTAAGTAACAATATAAAGAGGAATCGATCTAGAAGCTTTTATTTTCTTTACATCCGACCTTTTATAGATTATGACAGTAATTATATACTATTAGTACGGTACGGTACGGTAAACTTTGTTTATGAACAAAGAAAACTGGTTTTATACATTTTATAAACACGTAAACTGCAACAAGAAAATTCTTTTTTTGTAACAAATCGAAAGACTGTTCCAATGAGGTATTTTTGATGCATGATACATAAAGATAATGTCTTCAATGATTAGTCAGTAAATTACTTATATTTCTGAGACTTTTAGCGGGGTTGGATGGCCAGATAGTTAGCGCGTTCTGCCATTGAGTCAACTGGTGTGATTTGATTCACCGGTTGCACGTGGCAAGGAGTAGGGTGGCCTGTCCAACCTCGTAGGTTTTCTCCAGACTCTCCGGTTTGCTCCCACTGTTTTATCCCCTACGGTCAAGCTAATTGTTGAAATAAAATTGAATCATGTGTTAGTCCCGAAATGATCTTAGTTTGTGTTGAGTGGCCATTAAACCCCATTTCTCACGCACTCTCTGTTTAAACTAGTAGAAAATATTAAGATGTTTTATTGATTCATTTATTAATCAAAAACTTTCTTTATGTAAGTAATAATAATATTGATTTGGATTAAATTTCTACCATGCCATCGAGTGTAAGATTAGTTTTAAAGGTAGATCCATCCTTGTAGACAACATCAAAGTCGTATAACTGATATATGATATGATAGTTCTCAATAGCAAAATTTATAACATAAGTTCAGACAAATAAAAAAATCTCTGGAATTAGATAAAAATAACAAAATTTGTAATAAGTTCAAATGAATAAAATTGTAGTGCAACGGCTAAATTATCTCTGGAATTAGGTAGAAATGGTTAGAGGTATAGTGGTGTTTGAGGAGAATAGAATATATTTGGCTGTGATCAATAGGATGTTTCCAATTATCATTATCCACAGGTGGGGGAACATATCCTCTTCAATTTGTTGAGGCTTGTGACATTATCACGTTATCATGGTCTTTAAATGATAGCAGTTGTTATTGTGGTCCATTGAGAACAATCAATAGATGTTATAAAATTGTTTTCAGGATTTACACCTTAGACAACCAGTAATTAAATTACTGTCAGTGTTGGCTTTTTTTGAGAATGTGATTTGTGAGATGGAACTGCTAATATTGTCAAATTTTTAGAACAAAATTCAAACCAAACTGTCTCCAAAAAAATGATTTAGAAGATTAAATATTGAGTTCAGAGAACCAAACCTTACCTTCAAATGGGACTCAACTGTGAACAAATATTTTTAACTCCTGGTTGAATGGCAGTAAAAGACTAGAACACGAAAAACTGTGGCAAATCTCGCTCATTAATAATTTTTTTTAACACTATTAGAGTAGACCATAGAAAATATTATTGCTTTATGAAGGTTAAACATACATTATGCAAGAGTCAAATCTCCCATTTGAAGGACTTTCTTTTGGCATGAAATGTTATCTTAATTATTAATTTGATATTGATTAACTTCTTCAGACCATAATCAACTCTTGATGTCATTGCTAGCCTGCAATATTTACTGGATTAGAACCCGATCTGCTGCTGCTGATTGAATTAAAAAAGGAATAATTGAGGATATGTTTTTTTATTGTACCGACTTTAATAATGATGATCAATGCTAGGCCCAAAATTCAATCACTAAATTCTCGATTCAGAGTGCATCAATTTGACTGAAATTTTCAGCAAATTCCCTTTACATTATCAACTATTATAGTGAAAACTTCTAGCTCTTTATCTAATCTCCCATAATGTATCTTTAATTTTGCCAGTTGTTAAATTACAATCGTACCAGTGTTTAGGTTGAAGTTAGGGATTAGCCAATGATTAAGCAATGTCTGAGCATAGGGTCAAAAGCTGCTCATCATATGGCCCCTGACACGACCTTCCAGTACAACTCGTCAGATCTTCAGGTAGTGTAGGCCATTAAAAGTAAAAAAAAAAACGAAACCAAATATAGATGTGTATTTTGATCAGATTGACAAAATATTGAAGAAAAATTGGAGAATATTCTCCATTTTCTAGTCAACAATATTAAATCAAAACAACTGGAAGGAGTATCACTCATTGTGTTCTTTCCTTTATAACAGAGGGTTAATGACCTTAACAGTAATCCCAATAAACCTCCTGTCCTCACGCTTCATTTCTTCTTTAAGATCAGTTTTGACGTATGTATTACTCTATATTAGACAATGTTAGACAGTACTTTAAATATATATTGTTTATTCGATCTATAGATATATGTCTTGTCCTTCCAACCCATTGGAAAACTAATCAATCGTAGAGAATGATCGACTATTTTTATCTGTCCTCACCTCACACATGTCAACAGTCTTTAAAATGGTCATCGCGTGAAAAGATCATTAGTTGTTTAATGTAAAGATCATACTTATAGAAGTCTTGCGTTCGTCGTTTTTTTATTCCATTTTTTGTTCTATTGATACGTCGTAAGAATGTGTGGATGGTTGCAACATACATTTATTGATTTGGATAAATGTTTGTATTGTTTTTAAGTGTCTTGAAGAAGTGACGAAATTGATGCCTATCGATACGGTAAATAAATATATAACATGAAACACTTTGCTTGGTTTCCATGGGCTTGATTATTGGATTGGCTCACGGCAACAGGATCGAATCAGAATGAAAGGTACAGTTCAATAACAGTGTGGGCTTTACCCAATGGGAAGAAATTATCATATTAATTTTACCAGAGATAAGCCAGATAAGATAAAATACGCTCGAGTACTGGTATTTTAAAGCATTGAGATAAATGTAATGAAATATTCACACATAAATTTATTTAATCAGAAAAAAGAAAGGTCTCTTTTATGATATTTGATGTACTGCTTCTGAACAATGTTGTCTTTGTTATTTTTGTTATTGACATTCAATGTTTTTGATAGATCTTGGAATGAATTATAGAATTTGGCTTTGTGGAAACTGGATTAAAATGATTGGTTATGTAAAATAATATTTTCGTCCATTGATTGATTGTCGTCACAGTGTTTTTGTGTTCTCGGTATTGCATATCAGTGACGTTAATATGTAAGAATACAATAGGCATTGTGATATACTCTGGGATTCTTTTTCTGCTAATTTAATAATAACACAAATAATTCAAATGTAATTGATATTGGAATACGAGAGCTTGTGCAAACTGAAGCTAGAATGCTAGAAGAAAAGTACTAAAAGAAATGGATAAGCTGATATATACATTGAAAGAAAAAGGACAAAATGTGTTTGTATTTTTTTAAAAGTTGTTTGCTGACATTTTAGTTTCAGTAAAATTCTTTGTTTTCTTTTTACAGGAATCTCAGTAGTCATAACGACATAACAACCAATATTCATAACAACGCTTGGATTGCTTAAATGAATGATGATGTACTGTATCTGTCAGCATAGTATCCACAGTGTGACCAGACACTCCCAGATTACTGGAATAATTTTCTTCTGTGCCAAATCGTGAAACTACAAGAATCCCCAGAAACTGGTTCCTCACCAATAAAACCGTCAGAAATTCCACTCTTACTTCATATTCGGATTACAAATCACAATGGCTAACATGCGTTGGAAGTTGCGATCTCTAATGGGACGGAGGTCAAGGTCTCTACGTTTATTTGTGATAACAGGTTTTTTGACTGTTGCTTATCTTTTAACCTTGGGAACAGCAGCTTTTAGTGTTTTACCTGCTGAATTAGACCCATACGTTGGATTAGATTATAATATCATTTCACAACGTAAATTATTAACCGTAAACGGAACGGGCATAGATACTCAAGGTGAATACCCAAGAGATATTTTTAGCGAGTATGAAAGAGAACATGGTGCCGTTGTTCTACATGTCATTGGTTTGATTTATATGTTTGTCGCTCTTGCTATTGTCTGTGATGAATTTTTTGTGCCATCTCTCGGTGTCATTATAGAACGCTTGAACATTTCTGAAGACGTTGCTGGTGCCACATTTATGGCTGCCGGTGGTAGTGCACCAGAACTATTCACCAGTATCATTGGTGTCTTTTTTGCAAAAAGCAATGTTGGTATAGGAACAATCGTTGGTTCTGCTGTGTTTAACATTTTGTTTGTAATAGGAATGTGTGCGTTATTTAGTCGGGAAGTGTTGACACTAACATGGTGGCCTTTATTTCGTGATGTAACATTTTACAGTCTGGATCTGATATTGTTGATTGTTTTTTTTTTGGACCAGAAAATAAAGTATTGGGAGGCGCTCATCTTATTTCTCTTATATTTTTGTTATGTGACTTTCATGAAATTCAATCATAGAATAGAAAAAGCTGTGAAGGGCTGTTTAAGGCGATCATCGTTAAATAAAGTTCAAAGTACAGATAGTCTATTGAATGAGGTAAGTCAACCTTTAATATAACTATACAATAATAATTTTGCACTTTTATATAATGTACTTATGAATAAATTTGGATATATTTCTTGAACCGAAACAAATTAACAAAGTGAATCAAGTTAATTGTGCGATACAATGTGAACATATCTAACCCCAACTACATTATTGATTTGGAGTGATATTGTTGAGTCTATTATAATGCTTATGTTTAGGTAGGAATGAATAAACATACTTTATTGTTGTTCCATTTGATGTGCCATAAATGTAGGAATGTTTGGTCTATCTTTTACAAATGGAATAAGGTTACTGGCCCCTTTAAAAAATACTTAAATTTGATCACACCATTAATATTATTATCTCAGTTGCCAGTGGATAAGGTACCTCTTCTGTAAGTTCCTGTTAGTTAAGGCAACTTTTCTCTCAGTTCAAAGTACTTAATTATAAGATATCTTGGTTCCCAGTTTAGATACCTCTTATCTTGGTTCCCAGTACGTAGATAAGGTACCTCTTTTGTCGGTTCACAGTGTAGTTTAGATATATCTCTTTTCTTGGTTCCAGGTAGTTTAGGTACCACTTTATATCTCGGTTCACAGTAAATAAGGTACCTCTTCTGTCAGTTCATAGTAGATAAGGTATCTCCCTATTTCCAGTAGTTTAGATACCACTACTCTTGGGGGGTTGGGATGGCCTAGTGGTCTAGAGTGTCTTGCTTCGAACTCTAGCGGGCCGGTCACCTCTGGCTTGCGGCCCTGGTGTGAGCGTATGTGGCATGGAAATAGGGGTGCTTTCTCAAACTCGTGGGTTTCCTACGGGCACTCCGGTTTTCTCCCACTGCTAAAGACCCCTATGTGCATGCGAATTATTGAAATAAAATTAAACCATATGTTAGTCCCAAAATGACCTAGTTTGTGTTGAGTGGACGTTAAACCCCATTTCTCTCTCTCCCTCACCACTACTCTTGGTTCCTAGTACTGGTAGATAAGCTACATCTACTCTCGATTCCCAGTTGATTAGGTATATCTTCTCTCCATTTCCAGTAGATAAGATACCTCTTCTCTCCATTCCCAGTAGTTAAGGTATCACATCTCTTGGTTCCAAATAGTTCAGGCATCACTTCTCTTGGTTTCCAGTAGTTAAAGTATCTCTTCCCTGGATAAACAATTTGATCAGTGAAAACTTTGTAACATGACAACTTTGACTCTTGTTCAGTGAGAGCAGTGAAACATGTGTAGTTCATTACATTAGCATAAATTTAAAGAAAAGTATTAAATCATATACTTGAACAGTAATCCATGCTTATTCCTTCTTTGTGTTATTTATTATAATGTGAAGTTGGACTTAGTTAAATTTCAATAGCAACAAATTTCAATTGAAGTGTTGATTTGTCGAAATCAAACCCCATTCTGCAGGTGAATCTGACCGAGGCTCATTGTAACTAAAACATAGGCATCAAAATATACCAAAATTTTTTCTACATACTGTATCAAGGTTATCATAAATTAACCCTTAAAGATCTATAATATAAATTTTATAATGTCATTATATATGACTGTGTTGATTTTTTGGAGCTAAGGGTGACTAAGTGAGTAAGACGCTGGATTGCTAGTCTGAAGGTTCGATCCTGGTGTTGGAGTAGAAAGTTCATCATGATTTTTTTGTGTGGTTCCCCCTTGTCAGTGGTGCAGGACTTAGAGCCTGACAAGGACAGCGGTCTAGTCATTCGGATGGTTACGAAAAACCAAGGTCTTGTGTACACATTGGAATGCACCAAAAAGATCCCTTGGTAATTCAATGAAAGAGTAGACTGTATCGCAGCTGTATAGGCAAATTTCCGTATAGCACACTGTATGACGTATGCTCATATTCATAAGCCCATCCTGAGCGTAACAGAACATAGGATGTTAACCCTTCATTTCATTTCCTTTCCCAGTTTTCTCTGAATATAATGAAAGGCTGTGAATGTGTTGGAAGCAGATGTCTGAGTATTATATAAGTCGTGTTATTATATCGATATAATCTGATAAATGAATCTTCTATACAATCGTATAATGATCTAATTATACCAAATGAACAGACACGTTTCAGTTATGTAATAAGAGGGATAACCAACTGTTAATAAGCAATAATTACACATATTCATTCTCCTTCAGCCACATAAATATTCTAGGTCATAAAAGATCAAGTGACTTGACAATTGACAATCGGTCACAATCCTTTAGTAATCTCCTTAACTCTGTTGTTTACCTTGGGTAGGATACAAGTCATTGCCATTTTGCATAGAAATACACAGCAGAAATAAGATTGTTTAACACTACCGGTAAATGTCCGTCATCTTGATCGCTGCAGAATTAACAACAATATATTGTATATATGTTTAAGAAAATATAGTTGTTTTTATACGCCCACATTTTCATGTGGACGTATATTGTCGTCGCCCCTGTTTGTCCATCCGTCCGTCCACAATTGTTTGTGAACAGTCTACAGGTCACAATTTTTATCCGATTTCAATGAAACTTAAAATATAGGTTTATCACCCTAAGATCTCGGTTCCTTTTGATATTGGCATGTATCGGACTGTAACTTCATGGGTTATGGCCCCTGATTGTACAAAAAATCACGTTTTTTAGCTTGTGAACAGTGTAGAGGTCACAATTTTGAACCGATTTGGATGAAACTTGAAATGCATGTTTATAACCCAAAAATCTTGGTTCCTTTCGATATTTGCGCCAATCGGATTGTAACTTCCTGAATTATGGCCCCTGATTGTCCGAAAAATCGCCCATTTTAGCTTGTGGTCCCTCTGGAGGTCAAAATTGTTATCCGATTTAAAAAACCGTTTGATTATATCCCCGTTCGATGGTTTTGAAGGTTGAGTTTGAATTTCGTGAAAATCGGACCAAAATTGACGGACAAAATGGCCGCCGTTTGTACGCGAATAGTGTGAAAATATGTTATATCAAGGTTGTGGACCTTATAGAGGTCATAATTTTGAACTGATTTTGATGAAACTTGACATGTATGTTTATAACCCAAAGATCTTGGTTCCTGTCGATATTTGCGCCCATCGGATCGTAACTTCCTGAATTATGGCCCCTGATTGTCCGAAAAATTGCCCTTTTTAGCTTGTGGTCCCTCTGGAGGTCATAATTGTTATCGGATTTTGAAAACCGTTTGATTATATCACCGTTCCATAGTTATGAAGGTTGAGTTAGAATTTCGTGAAAATCGGACCAAAATTGACGGACAAAATGGCCACCGTTTGTACGCAAATAGTGTGAAGATATGTTATATCAAGGTTGTTGACCTTATAGAGGTCACAATTTTGAACCAATTTTGATGAAACTTGACATGTATGTTTATAACCCAAAGATCTTGGTTCTTTTCGATATTTGCGTCCATCGGATCGTAACTTCCTGAATTATGGCCCCTGATTGTCCAAAAAATCGCCCTTTTTAGCTTGTGGTCCCTCTGGAGGTCAAAATTGTTATCCAATTTAAAAAAAACGTTTGATTATATCACCATTCCATGGTTATGAAGGTTGAGTTTAAATTTTTTTGAAAATCGGACCAAAATTGACGAACAAAATGGCCGCCGTTTGTAGGCGAGTAGTGTGAAAATATGTTATATAAAGGTTGTGGACCTTATAGAGGTCACAATTTTGAACTGATTTTGATGAAACTTGACATGTATGTTTATAACCCAAAGATCTTGGTTCCTTTCGATATTTGCGCCCATTGGATCATAACTTTCTGAATTATGTCCCCGGATTGTCCGAAAAATCGCTTTTGTTAGCTTTTGGTCCCTCTGGAGGTCAAAATTATTATCCGATTTAAAAAAATGTTTGACTATATCACCGTTACATGGTAATGAAGAGAGAGTTTGAATTACGTGAAAATCGGACAAGAATTGACGGACAAAATGGCCGCCGTTTGTACACGAATAGTGTGAAAATATGTTATATCAAGGTTGTGGACCCTGTAGAGGTCACAATTTGAATAGATTTTGATGAATCTTGACATGTATGTTTATAACACAAAGATCTTAGTTCCTTTCGATATTTGCACCCATAGGGTCATTACTTCCTGAATTATGTCCCCTGGTTGTACGAAAAATCACCCTTTTTATCAAAAAGGTAAATGTGCAAATCATTAATTTATGTTGTCTATTTATTTTGGAGTCGTGGTTGGGGACATCAACCTCACTGTTGGCTTGTTATCTCATTCATTATTATTTGACAACCACTGTGATGACATAATAATCAACAGTTGAGTTGAGTAAGAATTAAAATAGTGATAAACTCTTAGTTTGAGAATAATTTTCTTTGGTGTAGCATCAATTCTTTTAAAGAAGTGATGGAGTGAAAGTTTCTTTAAATTTTAATCATATTTTATTCTGGAGAGACCTTAACCTTGAGTTTAGATCATCACAAACACAGTAGGTGACATTCTATAAATTAATTAACTTGTAGATAATCTGATACGTATTAGTGAGTATATTACCGGTTATCATTAATCTTGGATTAGTGATTTCAGTTGATTGATAACTGTCGATAATAAAACCTGTTTGGTCCCCAAATAATTATTGACTCATAATAATTTATCCAACCCAATAGATTTTTCGATATATTTTGATTTGTGTTTAAAATTAAAGGGAAATAATCAATATGTCTTAATTTCATTTCTGTGGCTTCATAAGATTGCATGAACGACTGGACATAATTTCAAATTACAGGAAGTGCTCTCTTTTCATAAATGTAGACCAAATTTTTGCACGTCAATGTTTCATTTCTGTAGAATTTTTGTTAAAGATACATTATTGGAGATAAGATAAAGAGTTGGCAGTTCTCACTATAATAGTTAAAAACTAGATAAAGTAAAGGTAATTTGCTGATAATTTCAGTCTAATTGATCCACTCTGAAACAAGTTTTAAGTGACTGAAATTTCCGCCTAGCCTCGATTATCATTGCTAAAGTTAGTACGATAAAAAGCATAGTCTCGATTATCCAATTTTTAATTTGATTTATCAGTGAGCGTTAAGCAGCATATAGAATTGAAATCCAGTCCATTTCAGGCCTAAAGAAAGACATGCAATAGGCAGATTTAGCTCTTGCATAATGTATGTTCAATGAAGATTAAGTTCATCACCCGGGTGTAATGCGTGTGGGTGGCAGATCTCGAGTTAAATAGTCAGATCTCTATGGAATATGCATTATTTTTTATCATGTCCCAAAATATCCTAAATCTGCATTAAATAAATGGATTTCGATAGATTCAATTGCAAGAGTTGTAGCTGAAATACCTTATGGTTGATTAAAGATATAATATTGATCTGTGTATTTTTACTCAAATAAAATTAAATGGATTAATTTTTGTAGTACTGTAACTTTACCATGAAATGGTTGCAATGCCTAAGAGGCAGGAGAACATGATAAATCTTTTAGTGTTATGTTACGCTGTCTCAATTTTAAAAATCGAACACTCGGTAACTAGCGTTTTAGCAATTATGGAAATTAAAACTGATTTAATTGTCATAGAAACTGTTGTATTTTTATGTCAACAACTTTTATTTTGATCGAGAATATAAAGATGTTTATCTCCAGAAATTCAATATTTTACCGAGCTGTTGTAAAGAGTTTATGCATGTTTTGTTAAAAGACCATGATTCCGAGCTGTAAAAAAACAGTTTTGTTTTCTTTCAAAATCATTGATTTTATAAAGCTCATAATAATTTCACAACTCTTTGTGCGTCATTGAACACTTGTTTTTCTCGTGGGCACGGCCTAAATGTTTTCTTTCTTTATTTATAATTGTTTTTAGAATGATTTATTTCAAAATTCGTATGTGTGTGTTATAAATAGTTAACATGTTTATTCCGTAATTCTGTGTTCGTAGATTATAATCAGATCCTAAAAAAAAAAAATAAAAAAAAAATAAACTGTACCTGATAAATGTCATGCACTACGAAACTGTAAGTACCAGTAGCTGATATTTTGCACCAGTAGCTGATATTAAAGGCCTACATTATGCTATGATGTAAATTTTACCCAGACAGCAGCGCACCAGCCTATCCTTATATTATATTGCAACTGTCAAGGGTTCTTTTACATGCATGCGAATATGTCATATACCTGGTTTGTTTTTTTTTCATACGAACAAGACGACGCCTGTGATTTTGTATTTTTTCAATTATTTTATGAATATTAGGATTAGGCAAATATGATTAAAATCATTGTTTCACGCCCAGCTAATCATGTAAAAAATTGTTTATTGTTCAAGACAAGAGTTTAATGTCATATCGGCACAATACTTGCAGGATTTGAGGTAGCCACAGTGGCTCAGTGATCAAGATGTCTTGTGTTCAATCCCTGCATAGGCTGAGAAAGTTCATTGGGATTTCCCATCTTGGTTCCTCCTTGTCAGGCATAATGTATAGTCATTTGCATGGGATGAACTCCTAGATTCTGAGTACATGTAAGAGATCATTTGCAGTTGGAATTCGACATAAGAATAGGCTATAGCGCTATTTTATTTCATTTAATGTCACATCAGCACAGTAGCCTACTTGCATCATTTGAACATGGTGTAGTAGTTTGTATAATCCTTTATGATAACATGAAATTTATGAGGTGGTTGGATTGATTACACACACTTTCCTTTTTGGTACCATTGTCATTGTTCCTGAACAGTTAGAATGCGTTAGAGAAATTCTGACATTTTCTTCTTGGCCCACCTGATGGGTGACACATGATTTTAATATTCTTGCAGTGTCACATAGAAAACCATTAAACTTTATGAGATTATTGATTAATATATAAAAAATATATTTCTCTCTTCAATAAGGCATTAAAAATATTATTGTAGCTTTTGTTTTCTTTGTTTTTAAGGGGGCTTGGTTGGCCGAATGGTAAACTTGTGCACATTGTCATTGAGTCAAGTGGCATAGTTTTGATTGTCCGCTAGTACATGACAACCTGAGAGTTTCCACCCTGGGTCCTCTGGTTTCCTCCCACTGCTAAAGATACAAGCAAATTACTGAAATAGAATTGAACCATATGTTAGTCCCAAAATGACATATTTTGTGTCGATTGGACATTTAAACTCCATGTCTCTCTCTCATTTTGTTGTTCAAACACGATTTTAACATGTGACATCATCCCTGATTGTCAAAGTCAAAACAATAAAACTTAATGAAAAAAAAAAGTGTTATTGTAACTGTTGTTTTGTTGGTTGTATAAACACGATTTCTATTATAACCTTTTATGTTGGTGTCCACCTGCTCCCCATCTTTTATACCAATGATAAAATATCTGTACATCGTTTTATCCAAGGTTAAACAAATGTCAGATCGAGTATATTGAACTTCCACAAAGATATTTGTCACTAGACACATTACAACAGTTGATGTTGAATTGGGAGTTTGATAAATGTTTTGTAGCAATTCTTTCGCAACTAAGTTTGAGCTAGTATCAACTATATTTTAAATAAACAAATTCAGGACCCAGTATACTCTTCATGTTGTTTAACGATAGTAAAATTATGACATAGGACTTCCATAGTTTTATGGAATTAGGGCACGAGAGCCTTGTTCGTATTTCTGGCCTTGTTCTTCTTGTCGGCTACACGGAAGAGTGGTAGATACATGGAATCATCTCACCCTTTAAAAATTTTAGCAGTGACCTAATTACCGGTAACAGAGGGAGACGGCTTGACCTCACAGACATGAAGCAAAAATCTTATTCCAATTTTGGATGTATATTGTTGTTGCTTGTGACACTCTACAGGTTACACTAATTATATTGATGAAACTTTGAATATATATCACTATTATACAATAAGGACGGTGGAGTTTGAATTTCATGAAAGTTGGACCATAACTTGAGTTGATGTTTTCCACATCTGTCTTCTTTGTTATATATACTCATATGCAATCATTCCCGTTGGTATCTGTGAATATTTTTGGAGTGTCCACTGCGTCGGTGAACTATGCCTGGGCTTCGTGTAGAAAAAGAGTTTCCCGAAAAATCCATTAGGAATTTGTTGGTATTCGTAGAAAGAGTTTAGGCGCAGGCAGATTATTTGTGACCATCTTGCTATTGCTGTTTTCACCATGTTTTTGATCCAATAAGATGTCGTAATTTATGGTCTATAAAAGATTTATTTGAAAAGTGGTCGTAACACCACAAGTCCGGGGAAATGTGACTAAACAATGAGTAGATGCTGATGTGGGAATCCTTTGAGATTTGTCAAATTTCTCATGCGGTACGTGAGTGGAAAGAAATTTGGAACCACTGGTTTAATGAAGCGTTAAGTTCTCTAGCTAAATTGAACCTAATCTTCAATTACTGACCTGCTAGAAATATCTCTTAACTTCTTCCTTAAAAGTTATAAATTTGTGGTCCAGCGATTAATCTCTTTCTATATTAGAATTACCAGTAGATAGATAAGACATTGTCAGGGGATTTGTCTCAATGAAATTAATCATTTGGGCTGATTTGCTTAACCCTTTGACCTCCCATTAGATGGACATCAAGGAATGACAATTATATTAATGTGAAAACCATGGGGTACAACCTCGTTTACCCAGGGACACAAAAATTCACCATTGTGAAAACATGTAACTAGGGTTTAGGAATAATGGATAATAACATCCAAAGTCTTTGACATTGAAAAAAGGAATTATTTGTCAATTTGAATTGATATGGATGTCGTGATCTTTCCGGGAAAAGATGGGCTTCTGATATCCAATATTTAAGACAAAACATTTTACCATTGATACACAAATTGTGTACCATAATGTGTTTCAGTGCCATTTGAAACAAGGGACTCAAAGAATGAGGTTGGTCATATTCCACAAGTTATGTCAAATGGAGAACCTATAACCTTATCTGGAGAGCATGCACAATAAATACGTCTGGTGTAGACTGGAATAACCAGACACTAGAGATTGCCATTTGATTGAGACTTCTGGTGTATTTCACAGAACATAACCAATTTGAAATTAGTGTAAATCTGACTAAATATTGAAGGGGTGGGGACTGAAAGGTTAGCATGTGCCTGCTGTATCATAAAGGCTTTCATTGAGTCAACCGCTGTGGTTTTGATGTCAGGTTGTATGTGATAAAGAGAAGGGTCGCCTGTCAAACCTTGTGGGTTTACCACCGCTAAAGACCCCTACGTGCAAGCGAATTATTGAAAAAAATTAAACCATATGTTAGTCCCGAAATGATCTAGTTTGTGTTGAATGGACCTAAAACCCCATTTTTCTCTCTCTTTTGTGGGTTTACTCCTCTGGTCTCCCCCCCCCCAACTACCTCATTATTGATATAAAGCCTCTCTTATTTTACATGCTGGTGGATGACATACATTCATTGCCTGGTAATGCTATGTTTCACAATATTAGGATTCTTTTATTATCAAATGAAGACAAATCTAATGGGACTTGCTCAGACAGTTAATGTTTTTAAATCAGATTTATTGAATAAAAATTTCATTAATTATATGAAACACTAAGAAATCACTTTGCGACTTGTTTGTTTGTAAGAGAGTAGGATTTACATCAAGAACTATGCCTAGAGTTAACAAGGCATTCTCAGACCTAAACATGCATTATACAAGAGCTAAATCTGCCTGTTGAAGGTCTTTCTTTTGCCCGTAAATGCTATATAAACTGTTTGCCAAATATTTATTAACATTAAAAGACATCGGTGGCCATTTATTGATGTAATCTAAAAATGGTGAAGCAAGGTTAAGCTTTGAACAACCAGTATGGAGGTTACAATCAGTGCACACATCTTGTCAAATCTTGAAAGGCTAATATCTTTTCTCCGAATAAAGTAACTCGAATGAAAGTTTACATAATCTGTTTTGGAACATAGCAAGTACAGCCAGCTCTTATCTTAATATTACATAATGCATGGTTAAAGCTACAATTTCATATTTTTATGTTATACTTATAATATGGATTAAAATAAAGCCTTAAAATAGATGGTATCAATAAACAATTTTGTTAAAGAATAATCCTATTAATCCTATAATTCATCATTGCCAGTTGAGAAAGTGGCAAAAATATCATTTTCAACTTAAAATTCAAAGTAGCACCACCTATCCAACCTCATGGGTTTTCTCTCAGTCCTCCGGATTCCTCCCACTGCGAAAGACCCGTATGTTCGAGTGAATTATGTTAATCCTGAAATAATCTAGTTTGTGTCGAGTGGACGTTAAACCCATTTCAATCGCTGTCTCTTTTTCTTTTTCATGACAATATCCTACATCAATTAATAAGCAAACTTGGTCTACAATTTTTATTTTCCTGCTCATTAGAAACCTAATAGTACTAGATAACCAATTTGTTTCAAGATTGGAATAAATGACCTAATTGATCTCCAGGGCCCTGTTTCTCGAAACATTAACTATAAAATCCAAATTTTAGTAGATACTTCCTTTTCAATCTTATATTATCCAATTAAATTTCTAAAATTTCGATTTTATCTTAGTTAAAAGTTTGTGAAACAAGCCCCAGGAATCATATATAAAACAGGAAGATATATATATATCTTAACAAATGCTTCCAACCTCGGCAACGCACTAAAGAAACTCCATAATACAATAAAACTTTTACATCATCCACATTCACAGGAGTACGTTATTATTGATTTGACTTTAATTATCTATGGATTACAAAAAAATGTTGATGTGATTTTAAGTGTATCTAAAAAAAAATAATCTTCTGCGACTGCAAGAAATTACCTATATATGTATATTACACCCTGAAATGAGTAAAAAGATGTAACAAAATATACAAAAATGATTAATAAATTTTGAATATACACAGAGGCAGACCACCATTAAGTTTCCCCATATTGGTACCCACAAATTGTAGTAAACCTATTTATAGCAATCCTCCCTCCATCTCTTTTCTTACCTTTGCATTTCCATTTTTTGGTCTAGAAGGGATGAAGATGGTTTGCATTAACATTTTCTACCAGGTTTGGGTAAATATTCATGATTTTGAGGCTTAGGATTCCAGGGTTATCAGGTTGGCTATGGGTGCTATGTAAGGCGAATAGTAATGTTTTTAGTATGCTTCATCAAGTTTGTATGCATCTCAAAATTTTTGGAGTCAACCTCATACAAATTTTAGTGTAAAAACATGACCATTTGTTCCTCCGTCTGTAGTGAAAAACATTCAGCCCAACGAAAATTTGGGGAAAACTGCAGCTAGGCAAAGAGGCCAAAATTAGCATTAAAGTCAGTGAGGAAATTAATGGTGGTCTGCCTGCACAAGATTTATTACAGTTATCCCCTCTGGAGATCTCTGAACTTGACTAGTTTGTGCTTGATACAATAGTAGAAAGAGTAGATCATTCTATAACAGATGGTTTTCAGAATTCCTGCTGAATACCATAATGGATCCGATCAGTACTCTCACGTTATTATTATGTCAGACACTGAACTTTTCACATGTGCTTAGAAAATGAAATGAGGTTCAATGTTCTACTGTTCTGCACCATATGGGCTATTGAAGACAGGCATATGCAAACTGATCCCGCAGTGAATATATCGCTTGGCCGCTACAATCACTGATAAGCATGACATCGATGAGGCTTAATAAGTACGGCATATTAACTTTTTTACTTCGACAAATTAAATTCTCAAACATTTTTTTAAGGTAAAAGAAAAATAAATAAAGACGTTTGAAGTATTTTAAGTTAAAAAATATTTCCTATTTTTAGAGTAAATGGGTATTAAAATGAGTAAAATGCATCATTTTGCCCGAAGCAGTTAGGTGTTAAGTAAACATTGCACGAGCAGTTGAGCCAATGACTGGCGCGGTGAGCAGTCAACGCACGTGCTGTGGACACTCGTCTGTTACAGAGTTAATTCGTAAGTAATTCTCTGTGAAACAGATTGAGGCATATGAGGTAAATTTGTCCCAGAGAGCGGGATCATACGTCAAACTCTTATTTCAAATGCCATCTGTGAAGGGTTCTTTTACGTTCACACCAATGTGCACATGGTAACTCAGATTTTGGTCCCATACAAACAACAAAACTTTGTCCCTTTCCAGGCGCTCTGTCCTGCAATACTGATGACGGGTGAAATAGACAAACAACAAATATCACGGAATGTAATGTTGATTGGACTGACCATTTACGAGATAATGACATCATTGTTACGTTATCATCATCCCATCAACCAATCATTCTCTGTTTATTTGTGCAGTGTATTGTTCGACAGACGCCCTGATTTCAGGATAATTACTCCATTGTCTGCCACCATTAAGGTCTAGAACCAAAATTTGATTTAAAGTTAAAGTGATTGGTTGCGTTAAATCCCTTAATTTCCTGTTTACATCAAAAAGTTTCTTTTCATCCATTTTCTATAAGTTTACTAAGCTACTTATAGAAGCTCACAAAAAATTGAATATAAGTTTACTTCAAATCCTATATGCTTTTATTTCCATTTAGCTTTTATATCTATCTCATATATATATTTTTTTTAGAACATTCTGCATTATTAATAAAATGAGCTTTGCTTACTTTCCGTGATCAACTCCATTAGCTCTCAGTTAAAGTAGAAGCTATGTCTGTGGTGAACAAAGATCAAATAACATATTATGGAGAAGTGTTTACATTTATATTCAGACAACAGAATTCCCTGATCTTCCTTATATTTAATCAATAGTCCTTCAATTTACACTACAATTTTGTAACACTAGTTTTATTTTATTTGGAAATTTTTGATACAATGCTAAACCTCTCAATCTTTACTCATAATACACTTTCAATTGTTTTTTCCCCATTATTCGAGAATTTGCAAGTATCCATTTCCCTTGGCACTGAATAAATTGACTTCTTACAAATAATTCTTACCAAAGTAAACAATTTTACATTTTTTACTACTGGTACATGATTTACAGATAAAGCTTAATAGGGATCTTCTGTCACCTTAATGATTGACCCTCCTCATACCCCTCCTCCAAAAAACAACATAGGCCTGATGATGATAATTTTCAGTGTTCTTTGGAAGTTGTTGTTTGAAAGGCTCTAGGGTCAACAATTTTTTGAATTTTCTCAACAAAGCGTTGTATTTTTGTCAGTATGTATTGATGTTCTGAAGTTGATATTGTCTTTTAATAAGAATTTCATCGAAGGCAAGATGCTTTGGTTAAAATACTATCTATTTATTTTGGGACTGCTTTTAATTTAAATACATTGAATAAAAACATTGCTTTCTTTTTTCTCAACAGAAACCAGAAAGATCATGCAGTTTACCTATTCTTCATGCAGGAGCTGGGAGATTCCGCCATGGTATGTTACAACTCATGATTCATACAATAGATCCGATTGGAAACGGTGACAGTAAGTAGCTATTCTGTAGCTATCTCTTACTTCTGGTAGATTAGAATATTGTATCAGTCTCTATTTCCAAACTCTTTTTAAAGGTGCTTTATCTAAGAACTAAATCTGCCTATTGTGGAACATTCTTTTTGCTTCAAATGTTATATGAATTACTGTTTAGACATTTATTCACATGTAATCAACTTTCCAGATCATCAGAGGGCCGAAACTTGAACGCCAAGACTTAGTCTCAGTTGTCAAGTACCGTTGCCACAACAATCTACGCTGCATTCATAAATTCGTTCAGAATAAAGTAATTTGAATGAAATTTTCAATACATCTATTTTTGAACTATTATAGCAAAAACGGTCACCTCTTTATCTAAATCTTACATAATGTATCTTTAAATCTATGAAGACTTGCCAGAAGTAAATCATGTCTATAATGAATACATTTTTTGCGTTAATTGTGACACATGGAATTCACTTGCTCTTGGGGGTAATCTTAATCTGTATTTGAAAGATTTAGATCAAAATATTGAAAATTGCCTGAAGCTTAGCCCACTCAGGTTTTTGCTTGTTGAAAATCCAGCCATGTTGTTGAAATAGCAAGTATGTACCAGTACAAGCAATTTGTAGGCAATGGTTCAAATGATCATGTGAAAAATTAAAACAATGGTGGCCATGGAATCAAATCTAATGAAGACAGGTCCCCATTTTTGGGGGGGATCACATATTTGAGTTTTTGCTGATTTGTCACACAAAAAATTGCTAAAGGAGAAATTGCTTTATGTCACATACATAGCAATAGATGTAGGATTTCAGAGTAATAAATATTTTTATGTTGGATATTTGGCATCTCTCTCTATCTGTCTCTCCTTCTCTCTCTCAATTAATTAGACATTTCTTTTGATTATCAGTAGCATGCAATCTAATAGATCTGAATTAATTATAAAGGATTGTGTATGAAATAATAAGTATGTC
Source organism: Patella caerulea (assembly GCA_036850965.1). Classification (NCBI taxonomy): domain Eukaryota; kingdom Metazoa; phylum Mollusca; class Gastropoda; family Patellidae; genus Patella; species Patella caerulea. The sequence goes on from JAZGQO010000008.1 coordinate 30,335,750, forward strand.
TCTATATTGATATCAAGGGTAAATTTTGCAAATGAATGTGAGTGAGTAATATTTAATACTGCGCTTCAATTATGCACTGTATCATATGGTCTCCAACCTTGTGGCTTTCTCCGGCAGCTCTTCTGGTTTCCTTCCACTGTTAAAGACCCCTAGGCGCTAACGAATCGTTGAAAAAAGTTTGAACTGTGTGTTAGTCCCAAAATAACCTCTCTCCATAAAAGATATTTGTTTTTTTTATTAATGATGAAGGAAGAAGCTTATTTATATGTTTCCTTTTACCATAACCCTCAACAGATCCTCGTAAGATTTGAAGAGAATTGATTTTGTAAGCCATTCACCTGACCAACAAACGATGACCATGTTTAGTAGTTTTATTTGCATCGATTCGACAGTATAAGAGATAGTATTTCATTGGTTTTGAGTTCCCAAGCTGAGATTTCAAGTGGTAATCATGATGTCTTAATTCACTAGTGAATTGCGGGGGCTTAAGAGATCAATGGCCTTTTGTGAAACACAGAAATAATCAATTCTGAACTGTTGGCCGTGGGTTTTTTTACCCCAAAAACTGCCTGACTAAAGGCAATCGTTGCCAATAATCCTAGAAACCAGAGTATATAACATTGTTCTCTCTCTTTAGTTTACAATCCCAAAAATAGAAAGAATTGCCGTGAAAGAGCTGAATTTCAGTCTGGTGTCGTGTGTTTTCTCATTTAGACTAGCGTGTTATGCTAAACCCCAAACTCAACAACATTTCTAACCAGTGATTAAATTATAGCTGAGCATCATGCAGCCCAAATGTCTGGCCAGGAAATTTCCTAACTGATGAATTAAATCCAACACACGCTATTTTATTTTTTTTTTTATTATATGGTGCTAAAACAAAATGGCAAAGTTACGATGTCTTTGGTCTGATATATTTGATGGAGTTGGTCAATTAGATTGTTTTGGACGATAAGATTAGATTTTTAATTAATGGAAACATTTGTTTAATAATGATTAGTTTTTGTATTTTGAGTTTATTCCGTCATATTGATTTTTCATCAAAAGTAGTTTTATCAAGATTAAAGATACATTATGGAAGAGCTAAATCAGCATATTGCATGTCTTTTTGCTAGCTTCTATAATATTATATGATTAAATTATTTAGACTTATATTCTCATGACCAGCCTACAATCAACACTTTGCCATCAGATGGCTTAGATATTTAATGGATTACAAGCATGATCTCTATTTAAATCTTACAGATATGCATCTTTAATTCACATTTTGTTTAGCTATTAGTAGTAATAGGTGTTGTGTATGGGGCAGGGTAAGCTTAATTTTAGAACACCCGATTTTAGAACTATCTTATAACTCTTCTTTCATGAGTTGATGTATCCAGGAAGGTGGAATTACAGATGAGCCAATATTAGATACTTTAAGTAAAACTATCTGCCAATACAAGCACAAAAAAAACGTTTTTTTAAATCAAATATTTTTAAAAACTGTCAGAAAACATAAATATGTTATGCCAACCCAGGAATCCTTATTCTCTTCGTCAAACATTTCTAAAAACTTTGTTAATGTGATATAGAGCCTCAAGTTTTTAACAGATGGGTTTTTAAAAATTTGGTCTGAAGCATTAATGTCATGAGCGAATTATGCCCCTTTTTCCGAATAGCCTGTGAATCTGATAAAGGCTATACTCTTTTTGTGTTCCCATCTTTGATCTGTTATTGATCAAACTTGGGTCATTTGATCGAAAGCCAAATCTCCATATCTAGAATCAAGATAAAATTTCCAAGGATTTTACTCAGTTCATGAAAAATGTATGTGTGTTTTTCTTGTACCTTGATAGACTTGTCAATAATAGATGATGATGCTAAACCCTGTCGGTAGTATTCATTAAGACCATATTGTCTTGTAACTTGTTAGTATTTCGGTAGGATTAGAAAGGGTACCGATAGAAATAAAAAGTTCAGGCTCTTAGTTGAAGATTTTGTGGAATCGTCCTTCCTGAGAACTATAAGAGAGATAGATACAAACAAAACGTAGAGTCTAATTGAAATTGTATTCATGCTAGCAATTTTCGTAAGACATATTAGATTGATTCAGCTTCATCAAGTCATCTCAATATTAGCAAGCCTCTTAACCTTATGACAAGTACATGAACAAATCAAGTGAATGGTGAGGGAAGTTGATGATAAGTGACGAGACCTGAGACCGAATATAATATAACTCATGTCAGATAAGCTACTGTAGTACATATTGACAAATATTTAAAGCGATATTCCTTCATTGATAGAAACAAATAATTTATGATAGCCTTGTATACCCAGTATCTTATTTTTCAATGTATTTGATGTTTATCAACACCTGTCCACCCACCCTTTAATCAAAGCTAAACATAAAACAAAATTGAAACATAATTATGATTCATTACTTAGTAGTCAGATCTAGCCTTTGATTTTTTCCCATTGTTCATTAGTACGTTTTGATTAATATTATTAAAGTTGCAATTTCTGACATAATTAACCATCCAAGAATGTAACATGGTAAGGAGTGTTGAAATTTAGAACAGATCAAAATAGTGGTGTTTGTTGGTAATATTAAGAAATGAAATGAAATGGGGGTTTAACATCCTACTGTTTTGCTCCTTAACTAGGCTAATGAAGGCGGGCATACAGTGTGCTATGAGGGAAATTTTGCTCGGGCAGTGGCGCTACCGCCTACTCTTATATCAAATTCTAATTGCCAAGGGATCTGTTTTACGCACACGCCAATTTGTACATGGGACCTCGGTTTTTCGTCCCATCTGAACGACTAGACAGCTGTCTTTGTCAGGCTCGCTGTCTGGCATCAATGACAAGGGGGAAACCGTGCCGCAAAATTGTAATGAACTTTCTCGGCCAATGCAGGGATCGAACACCCAAACCATATGTTACTCCCAAAATGACCCAGTCTGTTTCAAGTGGACGTTAAACCTCATTTCTCTCTCTCTTTTGATTGAAGAATGCCGCTGATGAAAACCTAAATTCCATTATAAAAAAAGTTTAATCAATATCAATTAATTCTGGTCACATTTATGAATGAACAGGTAAAACTTTGTGAAACACCCAAGCCACACCTTGTTAGAAGAATAGGCTAATTAAATTCATCTATTTTTTTTTCAGCAACAAAACATGATGATGATGCAATGCACATGCATGCTATTGCAACCCTTCAAGTTCTGAAAGATTCAATCAATGGCATCCAAAATGGTGCTTTTGAGAAAGGTGACAAAGAGAACAATACCAAAATACATGTTATATCAAATGGACAAGTTTCTCCTGACAGTAATAAAAGTGGAGAGACAAGAAAGAGTCCGTCTGCAAGTCAGGAAACTACAGTTACCATGTTAGAGTCACCAGAAGAAATGAGAGAAAATGGCAAAGTGACAAGACGAGATGTCGATGTTACCATGAACAATAATAAACCTGATGATGGTGATTTGACAAGTGACTCCAAATCAGAGGTTTGAATACTTGAGCTTTATTCCACATGTAAATCACAATAATGGCAGACTTCCATTACTCAGTCAATCACCATATATTTACAACCAATTTTGGAAATTAGAGAACTGAATGCCTTGCATGATATTTCTGTGCAAAAGCTCTTGAAATGTGATTTTTGGCTTTTTTATTACTTTTCTTTCAAGATCTAATCTTGCCATGAAAATTTATGGTATTTATGGCTGTTTAATATGAAAGTGACAGCTTGGTAGCAATTTGAGTCTATTATGTGTTATTCAAGATTGAAGATAGTGTCATAACTTAGTACAGAAATTTCATCTTGACAGATGCATTAGTGACAAAAAAACGTTGTATTGATCTTTAGACGATTCTCAAAAATATTCTAAACACAAAACAGTGTCAAAAATTGATAATTTATATGATAACCGGGGCAAGAAATATCACAGCTGATTTAAAACATTCCCAACTGGCTTTTTTTCACAAAGAATTATGAGCTCACGTTTTAAGTTTTAAAGCAAGTATAAGAACACCTATGAGGACATCTTGTCATACTAAACTTATGCTGTTGGTCTGCAATTAGCTGGGGGTTGGGATGGCCTCGTGGTCTAGAGTGCCGCGCTTCGACCTCTAGCTGGCCGGTCACCTCTGGCTTGCGGCTATGGTCTCGAGCCCTGGTGTGAGCGTATGTGGCATGGAGATAGGGGCGCCTTTTCAACCTCATGGGTTTCCTCCAGGCACTCTGGTTTCCTCCCACTGCTAAAGACCCCTACGCCCAAGCGAATTATTAAAATAAAATTAAACCATGTGTTAGTCCCGAAATGACCTAGTTTGTGTTGAGTGGACGTTAAACCCCATTTCTCTCTCTCTCTACAATTAGCTATGTTTGAAAACAGACATTAAGCTCGTTGACTTGCATTCTAATTCCTAAAACACTAAGTACCTTCAAGAATCTTGACAAGTATTAATTCTACTTCCATAATTTAATAAAATTGAAAAGATTATTTAATCTTTGTGTGTATGACATAATGCATTACAAAATAGTACACTAATTTTTAGATATGGTGGCTATTTAGGGCAGAGATCTATTCTTAAAGTATGAAGTAGATGGATTTCTGTGTGCAGCAGAATTTCAAGGTTTTAGATATTATTATGTTAACCAATGTTGACATTATAATAGATATATGTCTGTAAAAAAAACAAAAAAAACTTCCATGTTCATTTGAGTGGAAAATGTTGTTCTTTTACAGGATTCACCGAATTTTGAGGAAGTTGAAGAACCTATGGATTTATCGTGGCCAGATACATGTCGTGAACGATTTGTCTATGTTCTGGTGGCACCAATTGTTTTTCTCTTGTGGATAACTTTACCGGATGTTAGAAGACCGGTATGTTTATCTCTATTGATTATGTATTTTAATATACAAGAAGACTGACAGCTTATTTAAACTACTATAATAACAAAATTAATACTTTTAAAGGGGAATGTTCACTGAGTTTGTGGTAGCCTACCTAAGGAAAGTATATACAGGTCACAATTCTATGGAATACAATTACTGCTTATTACTGAGCAACGTTTCGACTAGGCTTCTCTAGTCGTTATCAAGCTTGATAACGACTAGAGAAGCCTAGTCGAAACGTCGCTCAGTAATGGCATTTAGTAATTGAACTGGAGTATACAGGTCACAATTCTATGGAATACAATTACTGCTTATTACTGAGCGACGTTTCGACTAGGCTTCTCTATAGTCGTTATCAAGCTTGATAACGACTGGAGTATACAGGTCACAATTCTATGGAATACAATTACTGCTTATTACTGAGCAACGTTTCGACTAGGCTTCTCTATAGTCGTTATCAAGCTTGATAACGACTATAGAGAAGCCTAGTCGAAACGTCGCTCAGTAATAAGCAGTAATTGTATTCCATAGAATTGTGACCTGTATACTCCAGTTCAATTACTAAATGCCATTGAAACAGTTTAAGGAAAGTATAGACATCTGATTTAGTAATCAATCTTTGCTGATTCAACAGAGACAGTTTTTTTTTATTCTTTGCAAAATACAAAAATTGACAATATGTAAATTTTGAGTTTTTTTTATTCTTCGCAAAATACAAAAATTGAAAACATGTAAATTTTGAGTTTTTGCTCCTTTATATAATCAATCTTTCTTTAAATCAATATGGTTAAAACATCCAAGTTGATTGTTCCCATGACATCACTTATGTCAATTTAAATCATCATTGATTTATCATTTTATTATGACATCTATGGATAAATAATGTCAGCCTGCACAGAAAAACATCCATCTTGTTTTTTAAAAAGAAATTGATTAACATTTATAATGTCAAAGTGTAAAGTTGGGGCAGAAATGATATCGGATTCAGTGTACGGAGATAAAAAAATAAACCTTTTAGCTAAATAATACATGCTAGTTTAAAACATGTTTGTTTATCATTTATCGCTTACCTAACCAGGAGAACGTTTTGACCAATCATATTTAACTTGGATCATGTGATGTTCAAAATGGCGACACCTATAAAGATTACTAGACCCTTTAAATCCAATGAAATTCTTATTGTAGAGTAGGTCAAAACACGTTTCTTGCTCAGAATCAAAATTTACTGTTCACTGACATTCTTATATCATATGATTTATTACACAGTTGTGTTGTGGTTTCAACTCTCCACTTGTTATTTGGCAGTATGCAATTTCTGTTTCCAATTTGCGGCCGGTTCATAATCAACAAGAAAATGCTAGCTACACAAGTCTGTTTCTGTTTATTTGAATCAATGTGCGTGGTGGCTTAAACTGAATTTAGCGGAATACCATATTTGTTAAAGAAACAAATTGATTTTCTCTAATTTTTTTTCTAAACATAGCTCATAACCCAAGGGTACATTATTTACGTCATCCACAAATACTGGTATTAATATCATTTAGCATTATTGCGCAGCAAATATTGCTATATAGTAGATGAAAGGTTATTGTGAAATTAGTGAGGAAGAAACAGATACATTAAATTTGACATTTGTTGTATATTCACTGCTTATATCTGCCTCCTGGAGCAGCGAGGGATCAGTGATTAAGAAGCTGGCTTGCTAACCAGACAGTTTCGGCTGTGCTGCTGCCTGGGCAAATATTCCCTCTTTGCACACAGTATGGTGTATAACCGCTTTCATTTGTCAACTTGTTGCAGAAAGTAGGATGTAATGTTAAACCTCATTTCATTTCATTTTTATCTCTTCCCACTTCCTTAACCTGGAAGGAGGAGGAGGAAAGAAGAATGTTAAACCCCATTTCATTTAATTTCTGTCTAGGCTGTCTTCCTTTACCCAATAGGGGGTTGGGATGGCCTAGTGGTCTAGAGTGCAGCGTTTCGACCTCTAGCTGGCCGGTCACCTCTGGCTTGCGGCTGTGGTTTCGAGCCCTGGTGTGAGCATATGTGGCATGGAGATAGGGGCGCCTTCTCAACCTCGTGGGTTTCCTCCGGGCACTCTGGTTTCTTCCCACTGCTAAAGACCCTTACGCACAAGTGAATTTTTGAAATAAAATTGAACCATATGTTAGTCCCGAAATGACCTATTTTGTGTTGAGTGGACGTTAAACCCATTTCTCTCTCTCTTTCCCTTAACCCAATAAAGAGCAGAACAGTAGGAAGAAGTTAAACTTCATTTCATTTTTGCCTGTCCCGTCCTGTTTAACCCAAGTTAAGTTTCATTCCACTGGTACAGAGTAAATAGGAAGCATCATCCAAAACAGCTCTCATTGATAGAATCAAATAATCAATTAATTAGATCGTAAACAAGGTCTTGATAGCATAACAGTTATAATGACTATCTGGGGTAGACTAACTTCTTTCGTGAAAATTGCTAACACCCACTCAGTCATTAATAGTCATTTTGTTTTTAAACAGAATTTGATAAGGCATCCATGATCACAGTAATTCCAGTGTTACTGTCCTTAAAGTTGTGTTTTGTACAATCTAATAAAACAGAATTATAGACAATAAGCTCACAACAGAACTATAGACAATAAGCTCACAGCATAATTATAGACAGTAAGCTCACAACAGAGTTAAAGACAAGAAGCTCACAACAGAATTATAGACAATAAGCTCACAACAGAATTATAGACAGTAAGCTCACAACAGAATTATAGACATTATTGTCTTTGTATAGTTTGGCTATTGCATAAGTTGGTCAGATGAGAATAAAACTGATCCTATCCATACACGCTGTCCATCTGACCATTTGTCTGATGATTTGGTCAGATGCGACGGTTGCATCTGACGGTTGTATGGATTGGATGTATCGTGTAAACACCGCATAAGATGGAAGAAATTTTTTTGATGGTGATCACAGTTACAAAAAAAAAGGAAATTTTAGCATTTTAATTGTAGATTAACAAAACAAAATGGTTCTACTCCTACTCTCCCTGCAGTAGATAAAATATGAATAGATAATTTTTATAGTTCTGTTTCTAGGCTACACTTGATGTGTGATAATACTGTCGAAACGAAAGAGCAAATGTCAGTTTCACTAATCCTGGTCCAAAAATATAAAAAAAAGATAAGATTTCAATCAGTTATGTTGATGTTTAATTGATCATGATGATCCAATCGGACGTTAGGTGATTTAAGCTGTCGATCATTTCTAAGGTGTTGTTTAAGTCGATGTTGGTCAATGGATTAAGCTTAATTCCAACAGGAAATAATTTCATGCTTAATTTCCTCAAATCATGACTTTTACCTAACTTGTATCTTTAAAGGGGTTTCATATCGCAGCCCAATTACTTGTTGCTTACCATGGTATGACCAATCACTGTCAATGATTGTGTCAGGGACGAACTATTATCTGTCATTTTCATCAATTAGCCAAACAACGTATAGATTATATGGGAATAAAAATTCCACGAGAAATCAAGCGGTAGACATTTTATTTCGAACATAAATCAATAAAACAGTCGATAGATACTTGATCCTGATAAAACTGACCTTTGCTCATGGACACAATAATGAAATTGTTTTTAGCACTCTTATCAATAGGTGTATGCCTAATGATATTAATAATTCTGCATTACTGATTGTCCATTTAGATCTAATCAATTAGTCATGTCCGAGGTATTTATTAAGCATCTTTATCCTATTTTCTCATTAATTACTTTCCCCGATACAAATTATTAAGTGGTCTGCTTTATATGTCTATATCGTGAATAATTTAATTAATCCGACAGATAAAGGAACATTTGATATATCAAATCTGCATTTTATTGATTAAATGGACATCTTATTATCAAGGTAATGCTTGAATGTGTATCATTTTATTGTTTAAGAAATTTATTTATTGTTTCAGTATTTTGATATAGATTTTTTTAGGAGTCTAGTAATCGTTTGTTTACATATTTTGTTAATTCACAAATCTACTTTTTCCTACTAATCACATTATCATTCATTAGCTTTGCTGACAACAAAAAAATACGACATTAAACCGTATTCCATTTATCCATTCCTCATACTGATTGAAAATCTAGAGTTTCATACCTGCTATTGACAGTTTAATTAAAAAAAAACATTGGATTACTGAAATGTTTTTTCAGTTTATATTATGTTTCTTTTTCAATTGGCATGTGACTAATTGACTTTTTTTTAAAAAACAATGATTTTTATTATCTTACATTAACCCTTTAAATTAGCTCTTAGGTCGCCTAAAATTGCTCTAAATAGGGCACCCCAATCCACCCCGTCATTTACAACGTACATAGCGGTGGAGCCCCTACAAACTAATAAATGGTCCTTTCTACATTTGTTTGACAGTCTGGGGGATGGGGGGAGTCTGATAGATCTGTCCAGGGATGTATCACTTTTGTCTAATTTTCTTCATGAAAATGAAATGAAATGGGGTTTAACATCCTACTGTTCTGCTCGGGCTGGGCAAATAAAGATAGGGCATACACCATGCAGTGTGCTATGAGCAAAATTTTGTCCGAACAAGGCGCTATGGACTATTCCTATATTGAATTCTAACTCCCAAGGGATCAATGTGTATACAGGACCTCTGTTATTCGTCTCATCTCAACCAGCACTGTATAACTAGCTTAGAGCAACGAGGGTGGGTGGGAAGTATTCTCAAGTCTGCTGTAAAATTGACGGACAATGTATATCCATTGTTTTTATGGTTGACAATTTTTTCACATGGGGTTGGGTGGGGCGAAACGTGAAATGTGTGAAGGCATCACATGACCTGTTTTACAGGCCGTGAAATAATTCTGTTTGAAACCTGAAGTATATCATTTGCTGATAAATGTTACTGAAAATCATAAATGATGTATAAATTAAGTTGCTCGGAAATGTATTTATTACTTGACATCCCAGATATCCTTCTACAATTTGAAAATAAGATAATAAAAACTGCCCATCTGCCTCACATTTTTTAAATGGATAGTCTGACAACCTTAATATTTTGTTCCTATGGTCTGATATATGTACACCAGTACTTCATGTTGGAGATATAGATGGGATAACCCCGGCCAATCTTTCATGTTCATTTGTACTTTTCCAAAAGAACGGAAACAATATAATCTCCTGTTTGTAACATGATGCTCTTTATTTTCTTGTGCAGTATATGATTATTTAATTCTACTTCAGGAAAAAAGGAAATGGTTCATATTCGGTTTTTTAGGAAGTATATGTTGGATTGCTTGCTTTTCATATCTTATGGTCTGGTGGGCTAATATTACTGGACAGACCATGGGAATCCCAGATGAGGTAAATTTAAACTTGCATGTTATTAGATAGTGTAATAGAATCAGACCCATATGGGACATTACTTATGAAATTATCTGCCTACAATTCCCGATACACGATGTAGTCTTATTTCATATTACAGAAATCTACCACTATCATAGGCCTATAGGGATCTTTGACTTGGAAACTATTAATTATTATTTATTTCCTGAATATGAAGACCAAGACTCTTTATCAAAAGAATGAATATATGTCATATATATACAAGACTATGTAATATTTGTAGATTATTAAATGACTGAGCACTGTTTGAGACATTAGTAGTTAAAACAATTAGTTGTGCCAGGAATGGGGGGGGCAGAATGGTTAGCATGTGCGCACTGTTATTGAATTAACTGGTTTGGTTTCTATTCCCTGGTTGTACGTGACCAAGAGTAGGGTGACCTGTCCAACCTCATGGGTTTTCTTTGGGTCTTCTGGTTTCCAACCACTGCTATAGACGCCTATGCGCAAGCAAATTATTGAAATGAAATTGAACCAGGTGTAAGTCCCAGAATGACCTAGCTTGTGTCAAGTGGAAGATAAACCCCATTTCTTTCTCACATCTGCAGATAAAATGCCCTCTTATTAAAGTCTCAAAAATTAGATTTAAGATCCATATGAAATGAAAAATACTTTGTTAAAAATTCCATTTTCATTTTCTAGAATTATTTAAATAGAATAATTCTGACATGAATAGACATTTATAGTTTAAATTGATTTCGGCCAAATTTCGTCTTAAACAAGGTAGGTGGGGGTAGAAGAATGGTTTAAACTTTAAAGTGTTTGTAATAGATGATAATTTCTGCCATTGATCAAAAATGTTTACTTTTTGTTTATATTTTAGGTTATGGGATTGACCATTCTCGCTGCTGGAACAAGTATTCCAGATTTAATTACTAGTGTTATTGTGGCCAAAAAAGGTTTTGGTGATATGGCTGTTTCTAGTTCTGTTGGCAGTAATATATTTGATATAACTGTTGGGTAAGTAAAAATATCACTTTAATATCCTTTGTCCATAAATACAGAAAACATCTCTAAAAGATTTGGGGGAAAGTATTATTTTGGAATTATCAAGATAAGCTGGGTACCATCTAGATTTCGATCCATAAAGAGAAATCTCCTCAATTAAAACCTTCTGTATTCAGTCTCAATATTTGAAACTATATTGATCGTCATTTGTAATTTTCAAATATCTAAATTCTCGTGCTTAATCCTCACAAAAATCTATTCAAATTTACTTGTTTACATTCTAAATAAAATTGCCATTTGATTGAGATTTCTGGTGTATTTCACCAAACATAACTGACTAGAAATTATGGTAAAAACAGAAAGGATGGAATGTAAATAAGTTTATATTCGTAATACATTGTTATATGCATTGCGACCCATTTGTGTCAATTTCTAGGTCCCAAAAATTAGCAGTTTAATTAGCGCCTTTAACTAGGCTTATATTCATTTATATTTAATGCCAACATGCTTTACTTCACAATTAGTAATTGATTATTAATAATGTATAAAAGTAGGGATAACTGTAAAATTTTTTGCTCCTTTTTAATGTGGGGCCAAATTTGGGAAAATTTGTCAAATGCACAAGAAATCAGCCCAGCCAGTCGATCCAGTAGGACGTTAAACCTCATTTCTTTGAGAGATTATAGAGATATTGATTTAAGAATACTTATATTGTTTATTACTTGCAGTGTTCATTTATAATGTGTCTGTTCTGCTCATTTGTCTTCTGGGTTTTTTTTAATAAATGTGTTTTTTGGTCCTCTTGCACTTATTAATGCAATGTTAGATATTGATTATATCAACTGCATTATATATGAAGACATTACTTGCGTAATGATCGATTAATGCATTACTTTTTGGATTTTTTTAAAGAATGGACTGGTTTTAAACAATGGATTTTTCTTCTTTTTTTTAAAAATGGAATTTTTTTTAATGAAAAGTTTTCTTCATCCATTATGTTTATTGGTGGGTTGGTTTTTTTTTTTTGAATATATCACTAAGAGTTTAAGCTTTCTCTTGTCTGTGGGTTTGTCTCTTGTATTTTATCTGGTTGTTATGTGTGGTGTGGTTCACCTACACTATTTATTCAGAGATTCTTAGATATAAAAGTGCAATTTTGGATGATTAATCATTTTCCATGTTCAAGTTATCGAGAGAAATTAATTGTGTGTTTATTTGTAAATGATTTTCTTTGTAGATATATTGTGTTAAACATATTTTTCACTTTATATTAATTATCTTGATAATTGTTACAAAAATGTCGTAAATGTTGTAATAAACATAATGAGTCTTAAGGAATATAATTGGTTGATTGATATCATCAACTTATGCATAAGATTTACAGTGTTTGGCTTTGTGATAGCCTTGAATGGTCATATGGTATAAGTAGATTTCAATTATATAACAGTAGTTGACACTACCTTAACTTATGTCAATATTCAATATAGCCAAGTTGTCATGGTAGCTGGTCGTTAGAATGTTAATCTCGCCAAAACAAAAGCGATTATTATTTCATTACTTGATAATCAATATAAGGCAGTCATGGTTCTTTATAGATATTCTAACCAATATTGATGAAACCAATGAAGCAGACATAATCTTTGTTTGGAAGTGTATACTCCGATGTGATTGATTGATTGATTTTTCTTTCATGCTTGTGATTTCTAGAATTTCTTAGTCGTTATCAATGTGTATTCAGTCTTTGACAAATTAGTCTGTGCATTATTCTCCCAACAGAGTTCTTCATGGTGCTAATTAACAATAAAACAAGGGAAGTCTAGAAAAAAAAGTAGGATAAATTGTGGGAAGTTGCATAATAATGGCGTTATTGGAAAATGTCAAGATTTATCAAATAAAATTGATTATTTTCGCACAATTAATTAGACATTTCTTTTGCTTATCAGTAGCATGCAATCTAATAGATCTGAATTAATTATAAAGGATTGTCAGGGATGTAGCCAGGATTTGCTGAGTGGTGCAAAAAAAATTCCGAGCGAAGGGGGCGTTGTCTTTTATGAAAATTCAATCCTTCTTGGTGTATTTTCAGAGCATCTGCTGCCTTTTGTATTTGCTTCAGTGCAAATCAAATTTCCTTTCATATTTATATTCAAATTTTTACCAAATTAACTTAATTTCATCAATGATATAGAAACTCTTCCAGGGAGCTAAAAAAACTTATGTAAATGGTAATTGGTATTACATATATACCATTGCAAATTTTTTTACTAAAATAAAAAGATCATTTTCAAAGATTGTAAGTCAAAAGCCTCTCGTAGTGGTAGTCGTACTTACATTATTAGTGACTAACGTAATAAATAAAGTCTTATGGTGAATAATAAGTAAAACAGTACACTCGCTTTGCCGTCTTATTTTATATTTTTTTTGTGGCAAGTGTAAATAAAATGGACTGTAGCCTAACTGTCTCTCGGATTTGATTTAGATTCGGTAGAATTAACGCTAGAATGAGTACATTAAAAAATTGGTCGTAAAATCGAACGTACAACACCATTTATGACATTCAACACTTTAACATTGAAATGCCGTAAATTGGTCTGGGTGACCTATTTACGGCAAATATACAAATTCAAAGATCGTAGAACAGAATTATAAATTGAATACTCTTTTTTATACGCCCACATTTTTATGTGGACGTATATTGTCGTCGCCCCTGTTCGTCCGTCCGTCCACAATTGTTTGTGAACAGTCTACAGGTCACAATTTTTATCCGATTTCAATGAAACTTAAAATATAGGTTTATCACCCTAAGATCTCGGTTCCTTTCGATATTGGCATGTATCGGACTGTAACTTCATGGGTTATGGCCCCTGATTGTACGAAAAATCATGTTTTTTAGCTTGTGAACAGTGTAGAGGTCACAATTTTGAACCGATTTGGATGAAACTTGAAATGCATGTTTATAACCCAAAGATCTTGGTTCCTTTTGATATTTGCGCCAATCGGATCGTAACTTCCTGAATTATGGCCCCTGATTGTCCGAAAAATCGCCCTATTTAGCTTGTGGTCCCTCTGGAGGTCAAAATTGTTATCCGATTTAAAAAAACGTGTGATTATATCACCGTTGCATGGTTATGAAGGTTGTGTTCGAATTTCGTGGAAATCGGACCAAAATTGACGGACAAAATGGCCGCCGTTTGTACGCGAATAGTGTGAAAATATGTTATATCAAGGTTGTGGAGCTTATAGAGGTCACAATTTTGAACCGATTTTGATGAAACTTGACATGTATGTTTATAACCCAAAGACCTCGGTTCCTTGCGATATTTGCGCCCATCGGATGGTAACTTCCTGAATTATGGCCCCTGATTGTCTGAAAAATTGCTCTTTTTAGCTTGTGGTCCCTCTGGAGGTCAAAATTGTTATCCAATTTAAAAAAACGTTTGATTATATCACCGTTCCATGATTATGAAGGTTTTTGTTCGAATTTCATGGAAATCGGACCAAAATTGACGAACAAAATGGCCGCCGTTTGTACGCGAATAGTGTGAAAATATGTTATATCAAGGTTGTGGACCTTATCTTATAGAGGTCACAATTTTGAACCGATTTGGATGAAACTTGACATGCATGTTTATAACCCAAAGATCTTGGTTCCTTGCGATATTTGCGCCCATCGGATCGTAACTTCCTGAATTATGGCCCCTGACTGTCCGAAAAATTGCCCTTTTTAGCTTGTGGTCCCTCTGGAGGTAAAAATTGTTAAGGGATTAAAAAAACGTTTGATTATATCACCGTTCCATGGTTATGAAGGTTGAGTTCGAATTTCGTGAAAATCGGACCAAAATTGACGGACAAAATGGCCGCCGTTTGTACGCGAATAGTGTGAAAATATGTTATATCAAGGTTGTTGATCTTGTAGAGGTCACAATTTTGAATCAATTTTGATGAAACTTGATATTTATGTTTATAACCCAAAGATCTTGGTTCCTTTCGATATTTGCGCCCATCGGGTCATTACTTCCTGAATTATGTCCCCTGATTGTACGAAAAATCACCCTTTTTAGCTTGTGGTCCCTCTGGAGGTCACAATTATTATCTGATTTAAAAAAAAACGTTTGATTATAAAAACCAAACAAATTCTAATGATTTTCTGTTAATTCTTTAATATGCGACAACTCTTGTTGACAGCCCGGACGATTTGGCTGCTGTGTGGGCGTATGTTTCGTTGCCTGGCAACCTATTTTTTAAACTAATTTAGGATGAAAGGGTTTACTACGGCACACAAAATTAAATTATGCTGTGGCAGACATGGTTTGCTACGGCACACAAAATTAAATTATGCTGTGGCAGACATAGTTTGCATCGGCTTTAACTATGACTCTGGCTTTGGTAAATTTCAAGCGATGAGTTTTGGTACAGAGTGAGAGAAGGATGAATCGTGAATGGGTTTAAATACGACTGGGCGGGTTTCCTCGATTTTTTCTTTGTGCTCGGCGGCAAGAAATAGTGTCGCCGAGCGTGGCTACATCCCTGAGATTGTGTATATGAAGTAACAAGTCATTGAGTCAACTGGTGTGGTTTCAATTCCCCAGTTGTACGTGACAAGGAGTAGGGTCGCCTGTCCAAACTTGCGAGTTTTCTCTGGGTACTCCGGTTTCCTCTATGTGTAAGCGGATTGTTGAAAAAAAATTGAACCATGTGTTAGTCCCAAAATGACCTAGTTTGTGTCGAGGGTGTATTGTGGATACCAGTTTGCTTATGTGAACAAATAGTCCGGCAGGCTTAATATTTAAAGTCAAATTTTGGGCAGAATTTCTAATTATTTTTCTAGCAGAATCCCAACTAAACTATACTCACATAATTTATTATATAACATTTAATTTAGAAATCAAACCAAGCCAAGAATGGTAGACAATATTACGACTTTGAAATCTAAAAAGAGGCCCATCAAAAGATTTTACCTAATACACAAGATTTTACCCATCTCTTGTTTATATGTAGTCTGCAGAGACAGCTAATTTTTGGGAAATCATTAGTTCCTCATTTAACAATTTTTGGACTGGTATTACATTCAGAGATTTGACAACAGAAAGTAACTCAGATAATGAATGGTCAGATTTGATATTATGACAGGCCTGCGACTGTACCTTGCAGTATTAACTTGATTTAATATTTATTGTTTATTTCTTGCATCCACTGCTAATGACCCCTATATGTGCAAGCGAATTATTGAAATAAAAAATTACCCATATGTTAATCCCGAGATGACCTAGCTTGTGTCAAGTGGACATTAAACCCCCTCTTTCTCTTCTCTCTCTCTCTCTCTCTCTCTCTCTTTCTTATATTGCAATTTCTATATGTACTTTGTCTTGATCACAGGTTTGTCTTGTTGGTGTTGTGTGTAGTGTGGTCTTCCTACATCTAACATTTAAGTAATAGCCATAGGCCATAGCATAGAAATCAGAATCAATCTGTATAATTACTAGTTTATGTTATAGTTGTTCAATGTAATATTTATGAATAGGAAAAGAGAATAAGGTTAACAGGACGATATGTAACCTAATCACATGATTAAAGCTAATCACATGATATGAACTTTTAATTATTCATTAAATGATCACTTTGTAAACTGATTGTATTTAATTCTCAATGCTCCATGTATTGGGGGAGCCATGATGACTCAGTGAGGTGTTGGCTCGCTAACCTGGTAGTCCTTGTGTTGGCTGAGAAAATATGTGATTTTCCTGAGTGCTTCCCCCTTGTCAGTGGTGCAAGGACAATGCATAGTTATTCAGATGCGATGAAAAACTGATGTCCTGTGTACACTTTGGTGTGCATATAAAAGATCCCTGGCTGTTGGAATTTAACATAAGAATATGCAATAGCACTGCTGGCCAGTCAATATTTTTCTCATAGCATATCTTCATTTTCCCAGACGAAACAGAACAGGAGGATGTAGATCCTCATTTCATTTCTCTGTGTTGGTGGTAAACTTGCTTTGAATTGGTATTTGTATGAATTTTTAGCTGATAAAGGAATAAAAATTTATACAACATTAGTCAATACTGTAAACGTTGATTAGTTAATAAAATGTCTGAGATCATTTGGTCAAAAGCCGCTCATATGACCTCCCACTGCAAATGGTCAGATCTTCATGCAGTGGAGGCCATCGAAACTATAAGAAATGAAACGAAATATAGATCAGTATTTTAATCAGATGGTTGCACAGTTATAATATTAATACTGATATGAATATTTGTATTTTCCAGGTTACCATTTCCTTGGTTGATATACAGTGCTATTAACAATGGGGCCCCCAAAGATGTCAACAGTAAAGGTTTATTAAATTCTATCATACTTTTGTTTTTGATGTTGGTGGCCGTGATAACATCAATCGCTGTCAGCAAATGGAGAATGAGCCGAGCACTAGGATGCATAATGTTTGTTTTATATGTTATATTTTTGACATTAAGTGTACTATTTGAGCTTGGGGTAATAAAGATATAAAACTAGATACAATTCACTTACGAACTAAGGCCATTTACAAATGACCATGTTTGCCATTAAAACATACAAGTCATCATTAATCTTATGTTTATTACCTATGCAAAATGGTCCTAAATGATGCAGTAGTCATTAATTAGCAGGTGTGTAACTAGATGGAAAATGTTTAACTTCTACTGTGAACATGTGACTATTTCTAATACCCATGACTATTGAATACACAACTGATAGTTGTGTATATTTAGACACAGTCTTAACACCTAAGTTACACATAACACATATTTAATGACTACTGTCTAATTACTAACCATTAACTAATAAGCATATAAAATGATGACTCAGATCTGTTTGTGGCAGATATTTTCAATAATGAAAGTCATGATATCAAGTTTACATTGTAAAGTGCCCAAATACCAATTAGAAGGAACTATGGTCATCCGTCTACTCTGTGATCTAGATGTTATATTTATTGTGATCAGATCTGCATATCATACACACGTACATATTGCAACCTTTACAGTTATAGATCTCTTAATGTCAGAAACCCTAATGTTGATAACATCACATATATATTTGCCCCATTTTCCTACATCAGGCCCGTGTTTAACAAAGCATTCTCTGGCTTATGTTAAGAATTTACTGAAAATTGTTCACCTTATTTTAATTGAAATATATATAGCACTTTATAAAGTTTTTGATGTTTTAAATATATCAATTAGAAACTGTGTCCAAAGTTTTGTGTTTCTGGATCAAAGATATTTCTCATAGACAGTTATTGAAAGTTGAATAAATTCTTAACTTAAATCTGAGAATGCTGTGTGAAACTGTGGCTTGATTTAGCTGGTGTAAATTCTTGCATAATGCTTTATTTGTTAA
The DNA here is from genome assembly GCA_036850965.1 of Patella caerulea. Classification (NCBI taxonomy): domain Eukaryota; kingdom Metazoa; phylum Mollusca; class Gastropoda; family Patellidae; genus Patella; species Patella caerulea. The sequence continues at coordinate 30,354,373 of JAZGQO010000008.1, forward strand.
CTTTCATGTGATACCTTGGGCTTACCTAACATAAGCACAGTCAATTTGCAGATATTTTTGGAAATTAGAATTATAAAGTCAAATATATCTGAATGACAGATGAGCAGAAAGAATGATCGTCGAGGTAATAATCTTTTAGAGGCATTTAGTAATTGGAAAGAGCAATAAACTATAACACATACGTATGGAAGAACAATGATTGATGTATCTAGACAACGTTTCGAAGAATATTCTCTCAATGTTTTCAAGCAACGTCGCCTAAATAAATCAGTAGTTGTTCTTCTATAAGTATGTGTTATAGTAGATCATCGAAGTATTAGAACATTGAATATCATATCAGAACTAATAATGATGTAAACAATACCACAAGTCTCAATTGAAATCTAGTGATAGGATCTTTGTGGAACTGTATTAGATACCGTTTGCCGATATTCCTTCACTCTTACATATCAACGTAATAACTTTTGTGCAACACTCTTCCTCATTTATTCTTGAGATGACTTTTATATGAGAATAATATGGACTGTTGAGTTCAAGAAGAAAGCTATGATCACACATTTCATATTTGTTAATAATAATCACTATTATCAAAAGTTGTCAGCTTATTGATCATATCGATACCTGTAGATTAATAGGTTTGATATGTATGTGTCATATGTGCATTCCTTAACAATCGATTTAATATATGATCAACTTTTTTTTAATAGATCAACTTCACCACTACAAGTTTATATTTCTGTAGAAATCAGTTAAACTCTGATTTTCCCCAAAATGATTAAAATGTATTCGAAGTACAACGGTTTGGAACATCTGACCATTTTAAGAAGTTTGCATTTTCTTTGATGAATTATATTTTATTTACATTCCACAGAAGACTATTCACTGTGATTTTATTTAATATATTTACATGTATGTATCTTTGAATCATAACAGAGTCTGCCAAAACAAGAACAGACAATAGAATTATACACAGTTTTCTATTTTTAAGTATTAAAAGTCTTATTTGGATTAAAAATTTAATTGCATCAGCGGTCTAAAATCTGATAAAAGTAGCCATTCATAAATTCAGTCCAGATGAAATATTTTGACTCAAACTTCCAATTATTCGTTTTATGTTTTGGAACTATTATAGTACAAACAGCCAACACTTTCTTTAAGTCTTACATGTGCAGGCGCGGATCCAGAGGGTCCGGACCCCCCCCTGCTCAGGCTTGAAAATTTTTTTATGCGATTTTATTGGCGATTTAGACGTGTAATTTTGGAATTTACCTTCCGGAAATACGTCAGAATGAACCAAATTGAATCTAATTTACCAAATTAATCGGTTGAGCGCAATTAGTTAAGCAATTATCAAACCTAGACCCCCCCCCTGCAAAAAATCCTGGATCCGCACCTGATGTCTTACATAATGCCTCTTTATGTACTTTGATAATTACATTAATTAAAGTTCATAATATGTAGATCGAACAAAAAAATAAGTTGTCACATCTGTCATATTTTCAGAAAACATATATCTTTTTTGTTTAGAAACACTGAAGCAAATGCAACCTTATTGCGTATATGCGTAGTATAGATGAGTGGGTTCTAGATTAAGGACATGATGGATATTTCAACCTTAATGATTATATACATAGAATAGATGAGTGGGATTTAGATACCCAAATGCAAACTTTTAATCTGGCTATCCCAAGTTTAAATATAAGTCACAAGGATTATATAGTTTCAGATAACTACTTACTTATTAAATTGTCATTTTATTTATGTATTTCTGTATGTATATATGTTATATGTAAATAGTCAACACATAGAATTGGATTAGTGTATAAACATCAACTGTTAAAGTTAATTATTATTTTGTAAATATTGATATCATCATCCTCGTTAATTAATAATACATCATCGTTATCTGTGTACTCTTTGTGTAAAAAACCAAATTTCAATTAATCAATTTTTACCTGTGTAATATTTGTGAAAGCTGCAGGCCAGTTGACAAAAGAAGAATGACATTAGTATATTCGAGATTATATCATGAAATAATTACAGGAGGTAGGAAAACGGAATCTGATAATGATAATTGCATTTCTACGAAAAGATTATTTGATGTTTATCGAAAAAATTTTGAAAGTTATTTGGACAAGCTATTTTTATGTCACATGAAATTGGGTTATTTTGTAATTATAAGATAAAGATCAAAATAAAAAGGTGCATGGAAAATCTGACAAGTGATGTAATGGGGAATAGGGTACAACCTGGTGAACTTGTTTTATCATTATAAGTAGAGTAAAGCCTGGCTTATGTCACCCTATGACACAACAAAACTATTGGAAACAAGTAAAAACTGTTGCCCATGCATGGTTGTTAAAAACTGATGAAACTTGTCATTCGGGGTCGAAAGTATGAACAAACAGAATTGCTGACTGTAGCCACATGATGTCAACATGATCTGTCAAAATGGCAGCACCCATGTCTCCCGAAGCTTGTAAAGCAATTTTTATTGACTACCTCAGGTGCTGGGTTGAGCCATGTCATCTAAATAAATGGGAGTCTGTAAAGTCAAATAGATCTGCGACTCACTGAAAGCAAGGTAAAACTGTCTTCAGACTATTTGTGGATGGTCATAACAACTTTCTCAATTCCCAAATTCATCTCATAATTCAAGGGTTTCTTTATCTTCACCAATCGAAGATAGTTCGGTTAAAACTAGTTTTTACCTGTCATAAAGGGTGACATCGGCCTGGCTTAACAATTAATATAGCGTAAGTCTCTGTTTTTAAGGACAAAGTGGATTTTTGTTGAGACTTTCACGTTACTTTATTTTTTTCAAATTTTATGAGACCATAATATTTGTTAAGCAATGTTAATAAGAAAGTCTTGTTGACCATTGCTGTGAGTTCGTGTTTAAAATAGCCTTTATTTAACTAGTTTCAATATTTCAGGTTATTTAACTTTTTCAAATTACTATCTGGGACTTTATATTTTCCCAAATATTACCCCTAATTTATATAATATAGACTTCATATATAGAAATTGTATGATATAATAGGGCACAATGTATATTGTCAAGTTTAGAATTTAAAAAATTACCAAAAATATCAAATTGTTGTATATAGCATGGTACTGAGAAGTATAGAAGTATAAATTCTACATCCCTCTATCTTAGGACAATTCATTTATAGAGGTTTTTTTTTGGTAGCATTTAACCCATTCCAGATGATTGAGACTGCAGGGTGGAAACCATCAAATAATTAGTCCCAATCATCATATAGTCTCGATTATCTGGATATTAAACTGTGGGCTAGGCTGTGTTCACGCTACAATGCCAATCTGAATGGATGTGCTTCAGGTAAATCGCTGGATCTTAGGTAAAACTCGAGGCATGTGCAACTATTCCTTAAATCTGCATTAGAAAATGTGCTGCTGCTTGTGAGAAATTGGTAGGTAAAATATGATAACAGCTAGACTCAATGGATGTTCAAAAGTGTCCATGTGATATATCTGTTAGTTACATTCAAATTCTTGCAGTGTGAAAACAAATGAACTAATCAAATTCTAATCCTGGCAGTTTGAAAACGAATGGACTAATCCATTGATTTCATATGCTAATCAAATTCTAATCCTGGAATTCTAAAGACAAATGGATTAATCCCTTGATTTCATCTGCTAATCAAATTCTAATCTTGGCATTGTAAAGTCAAATGGACCCATCCATGGATTTCATCTGCTAATCAAATTTTGATCCCATATATAGTTGTGAACACAGCCTTGATAATGAATCAAGGAGAAGGTTGAGATGCATTTAACCTAAGTTACTCATTTATTTATTCCTATACTGATTTTCCAATATCAACTCCAATTTTATGTTTGCATTGTTTACTATCTGAAGTTCTTTACTGAATGATCAAATCCATGTGTATAATGTTAAGTTTTCTAAGATAGAATTGTTGTATAGTTTCACTTATTTCATTTTAATGTACTACTGGATGGTAACCATGGGTATACTTAATATGTAGTATTCCAGTCATTTTCAATTGTGATACCTTTACTGTTAATTTTTTATAGATATTTAAATTTATATAAATAGATATTCTGTATATATTGTTAAAGTTATGTGATATTAATGTGACATGTATTTAGTTTTATGATATTATTTTGTATTTTCTAAAGATAGGAAATTGTGACAAATGTTTATATGTTATTGTTTGTTGCACTTACCATGACAATTATCATTATTACTCACAATGATGATATAATCAAAATATCAAACTATTCCAAAAATATCATTCAAAATCCACCGACCAAAATGTTATAAAATACTGATATTTTATTTATTTTTTGTGGATCATTGTTATTTTTCACTTTAATTTATTATACGGATGTATTTTGGTTTATTTAAAAAAGAATTGTTCCCTTTTGAGTATTTTATTTTCCATTATTATGTATTTATATTAAAAAAAAAACTTTCACAGAATAATAAGACCAGATGGTATTTAGTATTTACAGGCAGACGATGAAACAATTAAATGTTGCAAGTTCTGTTCATACAATATCAACATTAAAGACAAGATGGCAAACAAAATGTAATAATTATACACTTTAGTTTAAAATTAATAAAAAGCTTATTTGGTTTAGATTTAATTATAGTGATAGATGTGCAAATTCTTATCTCATTTAGTATTCTTGAATACCTTATTTATATTGATTTTCTAATAATGAGATCTCAATATACTTCAAAACTTTTATCTTTAAAATATCATATTTCTAATCTCCAGGAGAAATAAGATATTTATTAAGCTTGTTATAAAAGAAATAAAATGTCATTTTGCTATTATTCAGCTACTATTTCTAGACATCTGGCGACATACATAGCAAATCAAAGTGGAATAGCACTGGTGCAATTTTTTGCCCAAAGGGTTTATATAACTGTATTCTAATCTGGCTTGGCCAGCAGAAGCAATTTATATTTCTGACCAAATTTCTTATGTACTGGTACTAGAATAGGGTTGTGCAGATTGAAAGGTTAAAAAGTTACCAATTTTTAAAATTATTCATAAGGCCCACCACTGCTAGAAGAAAGTATTTTTTTTAAAATTTGGGGGCTATTGAAATGTCAATCTTCATTAGCCCAGTTGGTACAGAAATGAGTCTTCTAATTGAAGAAGGATGTTCTAACCGGACGATATTCATTTGGGGAATATCTTGGGTGAGTTCAATGATGAGCATTCTCTGCTTATGTTAAACAGAAATAAGTAACTGGCAGACTATCTCCATTGAAAAGACGACCACTGTCAAGATCGGTCGCATTATTTGTGTTACGTCTTTTTTATACGCCCACATTTTCATGTGGACGTATATTGTCGTCACCCCTGTTCGTCCGTCCGTCCACAATTGTTTGTGAACAGTCTACAGGCCACAATTTTTATCTGATTTCAATGAAACCTAAAATATAGGTTTATCACCCTAAGATCTCGGTTCCTTTCGATATTGGCATGTATCGGACTGTAACTTCATGGGTTATGGCCCCTGATTGTACGAAAAATCATGTTTTTTAGCTTGTGAACAGTGTAGAGGTCACAATTTTGAACCGATTTGGATGAAACTTGAAATGCATGTTTATAACCCAAAGATCTTGGTTACTTTCGATATTTGCGCCAATGGGATCGTAACTTCCTGAATTATGGCCCCTGGTTGTCAGAAAAATCGCCCTTTTTAGCTTGTGGTCCCTCTGGAGGTCAAAATTGTTATCCGATTTAAAAAACCGTTTGATTATATCACCGTTGCATGGTTATGAAGGTTGTGTTTGAATTTCGTGGAAATCGGACCAAAATTGACGGACAAAATGGCCGCCGTTTGTACGCGAATAGTGTGAAAATATGTTATATCAAGGTTGTGGACCTTATAGAGGTCACAATTTTGAACCAGTTTTGATGAAACTTGACATGTATGTTTATAACCCAAAGATCTTGGTTCCTTTCGATATTTGGGCACATCGGATCGTAACTTCCTGAATTATGGCCCCTGATTGTCCAAAAAATCGCCCTTTTTAGCTCGTGGTCCCTCTGGAGGTCAAAATTGTTATCCGATTTAAAAAACCGTTTGATTATGTCACCATTCCATGGTTATGAAGGCTGAGTGTGAATTTTGTGAAAATCGGACCAAAATTGACAGACAAAATGGCCGCCGTGTGAAAATGTGTTATATCAAGGTTGTGGACCTTATAGAGGTCACAATTTTGAATCGATTTTGATAAAACTTGACATGTATGTTTATAATCCAAAGATCTTGGTTCCTTTCGATATTTGCGCCCATCGGGTCATTACTTCCTGAATTATGTCCCCTGATTGTACGAAAAATCACCCTTTTTAGCTTGTGGTCCCTCTGGAGGTCACAATTATTATCTGATTTAAAAAAAAACGTTTGATTATAAAAACCAAACAAATTCTAATGATTTTCTGATAATTCTTTAATATGCGACAACTCTTGTTGACTGCCCGGACGATTTGGCTGCTGTGTGGGCGTATGTTTCGTTGCCTGGCAACCTATTTTTTTTTTTTTTTGGTAAGTCACATTAAGTGAAGCCTGTAACAGGCCCGCGACTGTACCGCACAGTAGACGCTTACGATTTCCCCCGGATCCATTAACTTGATTTGATATTTAATTTGTTTATTTTTTTGCAATGTCTGTTTTCTGTCTTGTCCGTAGTTTAATCTTGTAGAATGTTTTTTGCTTGTAGTGCGGTCCTCCTGCACTTACTATTAGTTGGTTGCTGCTTTGAAATGCGATAACTTTGATTAATTCTAATCGATTCTAATGAGGTGAGAGCAATGCAACAATTTGATGATGAGCCTTTTCCACGATTTTCTTGATAATGTTTATACTATGTTCCTCAATGGATTGTAAAAGATGGGCTGTCAAATATTTTATTGGTTTTTGTCTGGAGATATGAGTGTGTATAATTGAACATAACTATAAATAATAGATAGGTGAGTGAGGTTTCAGATATAACCTAACGACAAAGGATAAGCCAATATCCATTGTTTTTCGTAAATTTAACTAAAATGTGCTATTATAGATTTAGCTCTGTATCTGAACGATCAGAATGGTTTAAGGCTTTACAAGTTTCTGCTTTTAATAGAGCAGGTTTGGCCTTTACATATAAATATAATGTTGCCGGAGGGAGAAGTTACTGGGTGAAACTATTCTGTGATAAACCAGTGAAATAGCATTAGTTATTACTAAAAACATGTCTTCTTTTCAGTCTATATAGGTCACCAATACGAGACAGTTGCACAATATTCACACTTAATAAAATTAACTGCATAAATAGAAATACCTGAATTATTATCTTGTATGGTACAGAAACTCTTAACTTGTAGAAGTTAACCATATTCATTTTCATTATTCTAACTCTCTAAGCAAGTCTAGACTGAAATGCTGATAGCCGTAGATGGTATTTTATAAGATTTGTTTACGGAAAATATTATTTATCAAACATAAATATAGATACATGGTAATATATCAACCGGTGATGCAAGTGTGGTTTAAGATAGAGGCCATTAAAATACAGACACTAGCATGTGCTTTGCAGTGAAATACGTTGCACGGGTCCAAAATTTTAACAGTATAAATAATGCACGCCTGATCGTACCATTATTTGAAATAATGATACGTCAATGAATGACGTCACATCTGTATTTTAAACCAGGTCATATATAAATCTGTGTTTATCCCCACCTTCACACATCAGGGTTAAAAATAAAATAAACAGTATATCTGATATATGGCTCGGACAAATTATGTATGAAATGAAATGGGGTTAACGTCCTACACTATTCTGTTCTGACTGGGCTAAATGAGACGGGAACTTATTTCTGATCATCAAATACTAAGTATATTAATTTACAAACGTAACATAAATATCTATATATATGTATATATCTATGGTAATACATCCGTCTGTGATGGAACCCAGGTTATATATACATATATAAATTTGTCTATGTCTTAATATTATGTTCCTTTATTAGTTCCGTTTGTTTTATGATACACTTATAATTATTGCTTGTTGAATTTTGCAATTTTCTGTGTATATAAATTGTTTTAATAAAGGTCTATGTATGTTACCTCATATATTGTTGTTGACTTGCTTCTTGGTTTAGGGGACCTTGTTGTCGATCCATTTGCAGCGTTCTACTATTATGTCTGGAAAATTATAATACATGTACTACGGCTTACTCATTTCGACTTCAACTGTCAAGGGTTCTTGTAATTGCATACCGATGTGTACGCGGAATCTCGGTATTTATCCCATCCGAATGATACGTTGCCCCTTGGCCAGGACCTCCGCTCAGTTCCAAGATCTAAATACAATGTAATGAGGAACTGAAAACATGTTATTCAGATTAGGCCCTACCTCAAACATCCATCGGATAAGATATTGCTATGGTGGCTGTTAGTGGCCATTCTACAATGTCGACTTGTCGGGTTGTGAAGGCGACAAGTCGCGGCACGTCAAAGTGAAATAATTGCATTTCGTCGACTTGTCGCCTTGTCAGGTTGTGAAGGCGACAAAGCGACAAGTCGACACAATCAACCTGACAATGCGACAAACTAACCTGACAATCGTCACCCTCATTTTGTCAACTTGTCGGGTCAATTTTGTCGCTTTGTCGCCTTCGACTTATTTACAACCCGACAAAGCGACAAGTCGCCGAAATGGAATTATTTCGCTTTATCGACTTATCGTCTTGGAAGTCAATCACTGCGCTTTGTCGACTTGTCGCTTTGTCGCCTTCACAACCCGACAAGTCGACAAAATGCAATTATTTCGCTTTGTCGTGCCGCGACTTGTTGCCTTCACAACCCGACAAGTCGACAATGTAGAATGACCGCTAACAGCCACCATATATTGCACATTGGTATGTACGTTTTGGTGTAATATTATATCTAGGTACTTTAATCTGTCGAACTGCAGAATAACTGATAGCCATTTGAAAATGAAGCTGATCTTAATTTTGAATTGAAGCACTGGTGTTCTGGCAGAGGGCGGGGATAGTTACTTTAGTAACAGATTTTTATCGGATTCTGTCCCCAAGTCAGCTTTTCCATAAATTATATTCTTCCAGTTTCTGCAATTTTCAGATTTGGTGTGATGCATCGGGGCCATGAGGTTGTAATCGTTTTGTGACCTTATTTTTGGTCAAAGCATCAACCCGGCCTATTATTAGAATTGATGTTAAACATTAAATTGACATTGAAGAGGATGAACCCTGTTCAGCATTATTGGTCCCAGTGATTTGCATCGGGTGGGTTATTTTTCTTTTCACGAGGAAAAAGAAATTGTGCTACAATCATAAATAACAGTTGTTTGCATGTACTGGGTGACAGGACCTCTGTTTTTCTCCCCATTCGATTCAGGCCCTCTGTTCTGCACCAGAGTGCAACAGAGTGGTGGGTGAGGGCGCCAATATAATACCCGAGTTACTGAGCGCAGAGAGGCGTGACAAAAAAAAATATACAAAAATTTCGACACACTTGGAGTAGCAATTCAGTGTGTTAGTTTCGGTGTCGCTATTTCTCATTTTGATGTTAAACACACCAAAATAAGAAACGTCTGGTCCCCTAAATTATAGAACTAGCCCGAAACACCAATAATGCCATGTGGATAGAGCGACCAGAACGAGAATCTCTAATAAAGTCATTTGGTGGCGGCGACGTCCCGAAGACCGATAAGGCCTTATTAAATATGGATAAAAACGAACCCTCTAATGTCATGTGGTGGGACAGGCGCTGACCCAGAAAGAGGTGATGTGTGGGGCATTTCGTCTATGGCGGTAGCACCCATCTTGGGTCCACCCTCAGAAAATTTTGAAAAATAACACTGCTCGAAACTCTCTTTTCGGCCATGTATTTTATGGGAGGCAGATTTTTTAGGAGAGGCAGAGAGGCAGTCGCTCCTAGTGTCCCTGCCCCTTGGATCCGCGTCTGTGGTGGCGCCCCATAGCCTCACATAGGTGATATAAGAGTGTGAGCACCCTTAAAACAGGTCGATTGGTCAGTGTCTTAAGACTAAGAGCATCACTGTGTGATCATAACGACGTGCATTATTCTATAATTGAGGGGTTGTCAAAGTTTGTGAGGGGGCGCCATTACTCGAGCCGCCTAATTCTTCTGGTGGTGCAATGTATCCCCTGCACACCCGCTAGATACGGTCCCGACCCCTGACCTCCTGTTTTGTGGGTCAGCGTCTTACCACAATTCTTTATTACCAAAGCCTATTATACTAATAGAAGTTACTGTAATAACAAGGATTTTGATTGTATTACTTGTGTAGTTTGCATTGAATATACATGTATTGCATGTTGGGTTATTTTTCTTACAAATTTACGCCCAGTTTGGTTGCATTCACATTGGAAAGCCCTTCAGGGTAAGGTATGAGGACTACCCTAAAAGTTCTAGGTCTATGTGTACAAAGTCAATGGTTTCCCTTTAATGTTTTTACGAAGTCCGCTTTAAGATGCAGACACTTTTGCCAAGGATATTGCAAGGTCTGGATGCTGGCCAGGAAGAAATTTTCGTTCACAGCCGACATCAACCTTTCATGTGAGATGTCACTGGCAATATGTCAACCAGCCATCACCATGTCATGACCTCGGGTAATGTTTTCTAGAATGGTCGCTGTTAATGGTCTTCTAGGACTCCATTAACTGTTAGTGGTGTACGTATTCCATTAACTTTTACTGGTGTCGGGACTCTATTCGCCGTTAGTGGTGTCGGTAGAGGAATTGATACTCTATTAACTGTTAGTTGGATTGGTACTGAATTAACCGTTAGTTGGGGGATCGGTACTCAATTAAACGCTCTGGATTTGGTACTCTATAATTAACTGTTAGATGGATAGGTACTGAATTGACCGTTAGTTGAGTCGACATCTATTAACTGTTTGTGGGGTCGGTAGGTTTAATGATGTCGGTACTAGATTAACTGTGGCGTCGGTACTTGATTACATTTTATTTAGTGGTGTCGATACCAGATTCACTGTAATTAGTGGTGACGATGCTAGTTTGGGTGGGATAAGAAAGACGTTGTAGAGGCGTGCTCCGGAGAAAATTCTAATCGTTTGGCTTTATTCCTTGTTGTATAAAACTGACGCTATATCATTAGTAGGACACATACACACGCTACTAATATAGTATACGTACATATCAACAAGTACTATTATTATTTACCCACTATGTACAGAAATGCCATGTGATATAATTATATTCTCGCACACAAACGACAATGTTATTAGAAATATTATTATTTACTCCCGATGTAGAAATATTATTATTTACTCCCGATGTAGAACGGTGATATTTTAAAACAAACAGATACTTTATATAATACCAGGCGCGGATCCATGATTTTTTGCAGGGGGGTGGGGGGTGGGGTGGTGGTCTAGGTTTGATAAAAGGCACTCAACCAATTAACGGGGGGTTTGGGCCCTCCCCCAGAAAAATTTGATAAATTAGATTCAATTTGGTGCATTCTGATGTATTTCCGGAAGGTAAATTCCAAAATTACAGGTCTAAAAGTCGCCAATAAAATCGCATAAAATATTTTCAAGTCTGAGCAGGGGGGGGCCTGATCCGCGCCTGATAATACTGTATAGTGGAATAAAATAATATTCTTGACTATGTTTGGACTGAATGTTTTCTTCTGGCGAGTTGACTATCTAACTATAGCCTATCGTCTAATAATAATTAGGCCTACTTGACCCTTGGATCAAAGGCCTCAAGAAATCTGAACACCTTCGCGATTTTGCACGAAAACAAACTAAAATGGACATCGATGCTCGGGGTTTAATTTACCATACTGGGAGTTTTCCTTGGGAAGATTCTATTTACATCCAAAAGCTCTGGTCCGACTTGACAAAGTTCATGTTACAAGTGCCAAGCTAATGCTCCCGGTTAATCAAAAGTCAATAAGATAGGCCACACGTTCATGATTAAAATGACCGATGTAGATAATTATCTTATAAAAGTAAAATAGTAAGGTAGAAAACATACACCACAAGGTGAATTCAATCAATAAAACAACATCATCTAATCAATAGTTTGACTGAAGAAACATGGCTGTCTATCCCTAAACTAATGAATAAGTCAAGCTTATCAATAGGTAGCGCAATAGACTTTCTAATATTAAAGGGACAGTCCCCGGTATCACGGAGTTCCCATTGATAAGTGGGATAAATTTAGGGCTGGGTATCGATAGTAATTTTTACTATCGATAATCGGCAAGGAAATGTCGGTCGATAATCGATAGTATCGAAAACAAACTTATTTTCACGGTCGTCATCAAGACTGGATACAGTGTAAGTTCAAAGTTCAAAACCATACGATAACGAAGTGGACAAAGATCGTTTGCTCCTGTCTAAGGAGATTTCCTTGGAAAACATTAATAAAACTTGTTATATCACGTATATATACGTCAATCCATTTTGTTTATTATTAAAATAATGCATCCGTGGTTCCGAATGAAGAAATATCGTAAATAATTATGTTAAGGGACCAAAATGAACTTGTTCCGATTCAAAACATTGCGTACGTGCGCGCGAAAATATCAATATGGCGGACAATTCTGTGTCGTTTCGTGTGCCAATAGAGAACCATTATTCGTATAATATATAAGTAAATCAACAAAAGTTTTGTCGTCCATGTGTGCTATTTATTGTACCGGGTACTCATTACTGAGGCACACGTAGAGAAATAGTGAACTGTACAGACGAATTCTGAAGCTTGCAAAGGGAAATAACTCTAACTTTATTTACACATCCGGATATCTCCGATTTAGCGATATTCAACAATAATTTATTCAAAACTAAAGTAACGTTTCAATGAGAGTGAATTTATGAAAACGGCTGTTCAATAGGCAGACACAATTTTGTTATGTGTTACATTGATACTAGATAGTAATTAAAGTGAGCGGTGTACATGTATTATAATTAACTGAAAGAAAACATTGACATTTCAGACGCAAGAAAAATAGACGAAGAGCGATAATCGATAGTAACCCACCGCTATCGATAGTGCTTTTCTGGGCCGCCCAATCGATACTATCGATTTATATCGATATTTTACCCAGCCCTAGATAAATTAGAAATATTGACCTCAGAATAATAGGCTGATCGGAAGTCACTCTAGGTTTGTACGTTACGTAACGTATTTGAGGAACTCCACTCGTGCGTTGTGTAAGTGCCTTGATAATCGCAACGATGAATATAACATTAATAAATAAGTATACATGGATATCCCGGCACTTGAGAATAGCATGGAATTTCAGATACCTATATAATGGTTTCCAAGAATCATACACACATAATCCTCATTGAGTTACTAGTATACACCAGGCACAGCTCCTTTAGTAAATATTGACAATTCCATTATACTGATTATAACAATTAACTGGTCCACCCATGCCTCAAGCAATTTTTCTAGTCCTTATGATTCACGTGATGCCATTCGTGTTCATTAGCTTTTTTCACCCCAAAACTAATATTATCGAATAGATCTACGGATGTTCTGCAGCCGTGACGGCAAATAGCGGAACACTGAAAGTCGATACTACATACTATCTTTAAAAAACGAAAACAGATAACGCTCATCTTATAAAATAATCATTGAACGCTGCAATTATTTTCTTTCTAAATTGATTAAGTCTACCTGCCAATTTATGAGAACATAAAAAAAGACATTTCCAAGTGAGTTAAGAATGAATTTTTATTTATCAGTTAACATGGTAATATCTGTTTAACAGAAGTCCATTAAATGGACTTGCATTTTTGGGAGAGGATCCGGTGCATGCCACCATAACAGTACAATGATAAAGTTCATAGATTATGGGGACATCATGGAAGGTTAGATAGAGAACGAACAGTTCTCTCTATAACAGTTAAAACAATAGTTAACGTAAAGAAAATAATGCTGATGGTTTCATCAATTTGCCCAACTGTAGCCGAGAAACCCGAATTTCAAAAACACTGTAGCTCGATTGACATTGTTACCGTTGTTACAATGATAAAAAAAAATGGCGAACAGCTGTTGCATTCCAAATAGAGTTCAAATCAGTTAACGTCGTTCCCAGTAGATGGCATACAGAGTTGATTAGTTGATGTTAATAGTTGTCTAATTTATATATAGTTTATATAACATTTAAGACCTACAGGAAGGCAGATTTAGCTCTTGCATAATGAATGTTTAATATGAACACTGGAATTGAAAATTACTTTACATTTCAAACTGAAGTCGGTAATAACATTGGAAATGAAATGTGGTGTAACCAACAAGTTTGTTGGGTTTAGTCTTATTTATTTCTGCAAACAGCGCCATGAAGTGTGCCATGCGGAAAATGTTATCCTGAGAATGGCACTATACAGCATTTAATTGCACGTATACTCTTATTACGAAATGCAACTGTCTGGGGATTTTAAAGTCTATGATATATTATATTATATGTCAATGCGGGACCTTGGTTTCCCGCCAATTCGAACGACTGCACCTGGTTGGGAAATCCAAGTGAACTCTCTCACCGAACCGACGGGAGTCCCGAGGAATTGAAATGGTCCCATATTTTTTCAAACATGATGTCTGTTATTAATGTATGGACTGTTACAAAACAACTAGAATAATTGTTCACCCCCCCACCCCCCTATGTTCACAACGATGAAAACTTCCCAAGGCCGTCGTTTCAATGGCATTTTACAGAAAATTTGTTTCTTTGCTTAACTCACACAAGAATATTTAAATCCACAACATGTTCCATCAAATCAGGATATCGTCACACATAGTGAATAATATTGTTTTGGACAAATTTATGATCGATCTTGTCCGGACTTAAGAAGTAACGCATTTCAGCGATCAGTCACATCGTGATACTCTCGATTGGTTGCAAACAAATTAAAAAATTAATTTCCCGAAAGAGAACAGAGCACTGTTTTCATTTAATCACATTAAAACCGAAATCCACTGAACAAAAGCAACAGGGTTCTCTATTTGTTTACAAAGATTTCAAGGTGTGCCATAGTCTCCATATTCTATAAGTCAACACAATGACAGTGTGTATATTTTAAATCTATTTGTATGTACATTAAGTTCATTGTAAATAATGAAAAAATTAGTAGGCCTAGCAAATCGGTGACTACACAATTTGTTTTGTTTTTATTTTTAACTGACATTTCATGTCCAATTAGTGTGTATTCATTTCGCCATAAGGATTGTGTAGGTAGATTCGGGCTATGACGTAAATCTTTTAATAAAGTACAAAAAGCGTATATTATTATACTCGTCATTGTAAATACACCAGCATTGTAAACTATAATAATTATTAATAGTTATCATACGTAACGCAACATTGGACTGGTATTGAAAATGTTTCGGCTGGGGGAGATGGGGTGGGGTGTTAGTTCTGTTCAGATTGTAGTTCTCATTACACGTTACACTTGTCCTGTACGTTCAGGGAAATTTTTGAAAAGTTGAGAATCTTCAGTCATGTATTGCTTACAATAATTTAAAATTAGATTTTTCAAAATCCCCCCCCCCCCCCAGTAAAATTGACTGGGAAGCCAAACACTTTTTCGACAAGTATTATTCCAGAGTACGGATCTGGTCGTACTGGGCGCGTGTAATGAGAGTTGATTATTGGTTAAGTTAAGCTACTCCCTCTCCAGTCAGCTGTATGAGTAAATGAATAAAGATGCACGAGTGGTGGTGGTGGTGCCATCTATTAAATAAATAGTCTAATAAATGATATTTATTGGCGTTGGTTTGGTTATAAAGGTCACCTCGGGGAAATTTATGCAATTTTCGAAGGGGCAACTGGAAGCATTGCAGAACTTGCCAATTTGTTTTATCTGATGTTATTATGTGGTACCTTGTATTCAGTGGTGATACTTACATCCGTTAGTTGACCTATGGTGATGCTTTCATTTTCAATGCTCTGACACGACAATTTAGTTCTGTTGAATCTATAGTCATCCATTTTTGTAGGTGCTTTTAATACATGAGTAAATTACATGTGAATGTTATCACATACATCCTTGTTGTATCCTATCACCAATCGTAACTACAACATGAATGAACATTTCTATTTAATGGAATATAGAATACACCTTGATTGCAATGACTGTGCTCAACTTACTCCATATGGTGCAACAACTTTAATTCCGGTATAGTAATTTGGTTGGATAATGCATATTAATGCTTAACAACTTCTTAAGCCGCGAAATTTTGAACGCCAACTAAGATACCTCTATTGGGTTTATTAATCAGGAGGCGCCAGGTTTAATTAACTATAGAGCGGTATTTGGTTTCTTGTGAATGTTTCCAAGAGGCAAGGAAGGAGCGAACAATCTTGATAGCGCAATACGCCCAAAAATATAAAAAAAGAACCTTGGTGCAATGCTGATCAATAAACCATAAAGAATCTAACACTTTCGTCACCCCACTGAAGAATTACCATGTGCAGATTTACACATTTTTTTTTTTAAAAAAAAGTTTTAATTTCGTGTATCGATTTTCTTAGATATAAAATAATTCGATAAAATAAATTGGATAATTACGCATCATATTCATGTATCTATTTTTATATTGAAATAATCTCCCTTTTAGTTTCTTAGCAACAATCTTCTAGCGTTAGAGCCATATTGCGTAAAATACATGCCTCCTGGATTATAGCTAACTACCAGTAAATTATACTTTACGCGCCTGTGGTTAAATTCCTTTAAAACGCGATTGTTTGGCAAACATTAAGGTAATTACTGATAACTGCAATATTTGTATTTCAATGCACAATTATTTGAACAATTGAAGTAATTATTGTATTATCCGTTTACTTTAGTGCAGTTTGGTAAACGAAATAATGGAAATGAATTTGTGCTCTATCGGTTATGCAAATAATTAGACCATTCGAAGGTTGTTTAGAAAATGTGGGATATAAAAAAGTATTCATGAAGATATTAAAATGTATTTCGCACTTTTATTTTCGTGGTTAGAAAGATCACGTATACCGTGTGATTAACAATGCGTTCTCTCAATCTGATCCGCATTTTTTATACTCGCTTGAAAGCCGAGCCAATAAAATAATAAAAAAAATTCTGTTATAAGGATGGTGGATGATTCTTCATTGTATCTTCTGATGGTAATTTTTGATAAATTCATAGTGATCTTCGCCTAATTAGTTAGATATACATGTGCATGCGCCATTATTGCCATTAAGACATGGTGCGGCAAAATCGCTATTATGGTAACTGATAGTACTGCTCACCGTTTTTCGTTTGATTATATAGACCTAATCCCAAACACAGCTGTAACGAAAGACAATTTCTGTTCCAGATTATGACTGATCAGTAGTCCGATTAACAACCAATATCTAACGTCTGCGTAGCAATATTATTCGGCTTTTAACAGAGTTCCAGATGTTTACATATATTATAACGTTACGCCATGACCTTCGAAATTTATAGTCCCATTCGGTTTGTTACCATCCGTCGGCTTTTCGGGTCTAGACATTATGGAATGAGCTTTATTTTGTAGGTTTTGATGTTTGATTACAAAAAATAAACAAACAATGTTGACATTTTTTCTGCGTAGTTCTTCTTAGTAGGCTATGGGAGGAAATTTGAGAGTAGGGTCTAGTCATTTTGCGATAACTTTCCGATTTTTTTTTCATTTACACCTTATTTATAATGATATCGAAATATCAACTGTGATTTCGATTAAGTATAGTAGTGTTTAGTGTCAATATATTTATTTTCGAAATCACAGATTCCATTCTTGGCATTTACAATCTTGTAAAATGCTCACATATTCATATACTTTGCATATTTCCAAGATGGCGGGGGGAGTCAAAGAAGGAAATTTCAGAAAATTCAGCCATAGAATCCTGTCTGGGGCACTTCAACTTGAGGCCCAAGAAAACACTCAAATGCGAGGAGAGAGTACCAAATTTTCACAATTTTGGGCGGAGGACCTCGAGACCCCTTTTCCTTCAGCCCCTCCAAAAAGTCCCCACAGCCCCACCTAATTTTACGAGCCTTCTACGGACCCGATGGTAACATCAGCAGTGATTCCCCTACTTGTTATTTAAGTGGGAATTTCATATTTTTCCGAGAAAGTCAAAACATATTTATTTCTCTGTCTTTTGCTCAATAGGCATTATTTTCCACACTTAAAAATCTTTCACGTCGGAAATAATAACACAATTAACTCCCTTGCCCCCCCCCCCAATGCAATAGCTATCTTCAAACGTTTGAATTTAAAGTTGCAAGTGATATTTTTGCAATAGTGAATTATAGGATTAATAGGATTATTCTTTAACAAGGTAGGACTGTTTATAGATAGGCCTATCATCTATTTTAAGGCTTTAGTCTAATATATTTTTAAAATATAGGCCTAACTTAAAAATATGAAATTGCAGCTTTAAGTAGGCCTACAGCATGAAGCCTTGAAGGTCACCTGTACAACCTCGTTGGTTTTCTACGGGTCCTCATGTTACCTTCTACTCCTACGCGCAAGAGATTTATTGAAATAAAACTGAACAATATATTATTCCCGGAATGACCTGGTTTGTGTCGAGTGGACGTTAACCCCATCTCTCTCCCGCCCATACCTCAAGACGATAGATAATGGGAGGTAACTCCATTAAAGATGTCGTCATCCCATCAACATGAAGGTGGAAGTGGACCTCCAACTCCAGGAACGAAAGAAAGAAGCAAACAAATACTAATAAACATATTCAGAAATAGCATTAGTGTACCACTGTTGATAAAAACAATGTAGAGTAATAGAATTGACGATTCTTTACGACTACCTTATTTCGAACTGTTGCTCACTATTTTTACCTCCCTGTTGAAGAGTTCTGAATTGCCAACATGGCTACCGCCACGCGAAGCAGTAAGTATTTTGTACAGAATGAAGTGTTTTGCAATTAACTATCCACCCAAAACTAATAGATAGGGACGACTTCATGACAAGAAGTAATACTGCAAATTCTGAGCTAGCAATATGCGACATGGCACCATACGTCTAACTCAACAAACACTGTTTATGTGTCAGTGTCATCATAGATAGGCCTAACCTAAATTATAGTAGATTAGAATTTAGAGTAGAAATGTGGAGTTTCAGAACAATTATAAAAAAGATAGAATAAAATAACATATGCGGTGATGGTATTTTCTACACTAGTTCTCAGCCTATTGTCACAATACAATAATTATTACAGATTGCCTCTTGTTGGGTGTTATTTTAACATTAATTTGACAAATCTTGCATCCTATTCCGATTCCTAGTATTGCCATAGAAATGGTTCCACTACTGATGCCTTCCGTCTAATTGCAGTAGTGGCTTTTCCTTTGCGCAAGTTTTTTAGTCAAATGACTACAAAAAGTTAACTGACCTATAGCTCCCTTAATTTACACATAGGGTGACATAGAGTCTAACCCAAAATTGTACTGCACATGTAATATTAATAAATCAATTCCTACATCATAATTATATGATTTGATGAAACCCAACTGCTACGCGAAATTTCAACTGGCAGGTGACATGGCGGATTGCGTAATAATAAAATATGTCATTACAACATAAACATCGCTATGCAAATGTACAACGCATTACCATAAAGAAAAACTGTTCGTTAACTATTTTAGTGATCCAGTCTTCAATATTTGCGATAGAATTACTTTTTCCAATACGAACTGTAGTGATATGTGTTGACAATTTAAGGTTACAAGTATATTAACTAGTATTACCATTGTACCAGACCAGTATTAGTATATTCCAGGCTTGGTACAATTACTTAAATACAACTACAAATTCTGTGTTTGGTTTGATATCAGATGTTCCAGAATGAGTAAACCAGATTTATTCCATGCAAGATAAACCTGTCAATAGTACCAGTAGTTGTAATGTTTATGGTATAGATTTTGCGGCAGTACATTGATCCGACTAATCTTTGGGTTAGGGTTTAGGTTAGCAAAGTAGCCCGGAAGAAGCTGGATCAACATATCAGGCCTAGATTTTCATGAATTAGATAGTAATTGACTTTGAGTATGAACATTAGATGGATATTACTTACATTCAGAATAAGTCAGTATTTGTACAACATGTACTTTGTGAACTGTTATGTTTTTTTTTAATATGCGTGTGTTGTCTGATGTATATACAATTTAAATAATGACCAATTTTATTGCATGCCATAATTATTTTGTCTTTTTATATTACATTAAACAATTTCATGTTCTGTTATTTAAGGTGGCATGGCCGTTGATAAGGATGAAACCAACAATACTACCTTGTTTGAAAATTTTACTATTGATGAAATCAGAGAACAAGAAAAAAAGAACAGGTAAGCTTATACGGTGGTATAAAGACATTAAAGTCTTATTTTTCCTACGCTGTACACTCGACCACAGTTGCTGAATTTTTAAGTATTTGTATGTAATATATTGACATTGGTTATAATAATTTTATGCTCAATTTAGATATGTGCGCCATAATTTCTTAAGCCTGGCTTCAATGTGATACTGAAAATTTTTTACCTGGCCGACACTTTCCAATTCAAATAAATTAAATTAAAGAAAGGTACCATATTTTAAGAATGATTTTTTTATTATTTATAAATGCACCACTGCTCTAATAACATCTGTGTTGTCAAAGAATGTCATTTTATTAAATTTTCCATTACGGTGTATGACAGGTTAGTTTGTAGCTGAATATTGTCATGATATATTTCAGGGCTGATATTGAAAGAAAAAAGGAAGATCTGAGAGTTATGGTGGGGTAAGTGTGAATTGTTATGTATTTATTTAGCACCTTTGTCGTCCTTTGTACCAACAGAAATTAATTATGGATAACAGGAGAAAGGCATTATGTACGAAGGACATGAAAAGTTGAAAATTGAATGTATGCACGTTGCATTCCAGTCAGTTAATTCCTTTCTAATCAATGCAAAGATGCAGTTACATGTCTGTTGAAATTGTTGACATACTGTCGTGAATTTTTGAGAATTTCAGATAAACAATATATATTTGTTATTGCAGTGAACGATATAGAGATTTAATTGAAGCTGCAGATACTATAACAGACATGAAGAACAGTGCCGAAAATGTTAGTATTTCTTTCTTAAAAAGATAGTCTATTTGATAAATGTCTGTTTTTTCTGCATGATTTATTTGATGTTATAATGAGAGATAATGAATCCATAAAATTGATTATTGAGTAACAGATGTATGTACAATTTGAATAATTTTTTATTGATATCTGAATATAGAATATAAAAAGATCAACCAGATAACAGACAATTGGCAATGATAATAACATAATTTAATATAAAATAAATGTTATTAGATTTTAATGTTCACTCATATAATTAAGTTATTTTGAGACTAAAATATGTTAATTAATTATTCTCTTGCACACATGGAGCTGCTTAGTAACAGGAAGATCATAGAATAACTCACACAATTTAGCAGATGGCCCTACTCCTAATAGGTACCATTAGTCATCCAAACTGCAAATGAATATAACCAGTGACAAACTGCATATGAAAAACTTATCTCTTTAGACGACTAGGTCCCCCAGTGGTCTAGAGTGCCAAGCTTTGACCTCTAGCTGCGCTAGATGGACACCTCTGGCTTGCGTATGTGGTGTGGAGACAGGTGTGAGCGAATGTGGTGTGGAGACAGGGGCGCATTCTCAACCTAATGGAGCTACTTCAGTAACAGGAAGATCATAGAATAACTCTTAGCAGATGGCCCTACTCCTAATAGGTACCATTAGTCATCCAAACCACAAATGAATATAACCAGTGACAAACTGCATATGAAAAACTTATCTCTTTAGACGACTAGGTCCCCCAGTGGTCTAGAGTGCCAAGCTTTGACCTCTAGCTGCGCTAGATGGAAACCTCTGGCTTGCGTATGTGTGAGCGAATGTGGTGTGGAGACAGGGGTGCATTCTCAACCTTGTAGGTTTACTCCGGGTATTCTGGTTTCCTCGCACACGAAAGACCCCAGTGCGTGTGCTATGCTAAGATAATAAAAATGAAAATAAGACAACTTGTTTGCGATATCACCTACGATGGAAATGGACGTTAAGCACTAAGAACAACAACGATTATTATTAATTTGACATATTCTCGGATGATTTCAGGTTATGACATCAATATCTACTATGGAAACAATGTGTCAACAATTAAAACAAAATCATATGGTGAAAGGAGTTTCATTTCCACAATCTTCTAAACAAGTACCAGCAGGACGGTAAATAAGTTAACTTTGATCCTTGCAGCTTATAAGCATCAATTAGATGTCTGTAGATTTTATGTACATATACATACAATAAATTGGGATTTTCATTGTAAATTTTTTTTCTTTCACGCAGTTTACAATTACTAAAATTACGATTTGAATGATACAAACATAATAATTCTGTTTATTATTGTATATTTTACAGGAAGAAAGAAGAAGTAGAATTTTATGGGGTGGCATCGCAGATCAAACTTTTGCTTGACATGCCTGAAAAAGTAATTGACTTTTATTTCATTCAGTAGCTTTTTACATCAAACAAATAACCTTTGGCAATCTTTTGGTTAGAAATCTTTTGGGGGGAGGAGGGAGGGTAAATGGTTGAAGTACGTACATGCTGTATCATAACGTTTGTCATTAAGTCATCTGGCATAGTTTCGGTTCCCCGGCTGTATGTGACAAGGAGTAGGGTCGGTTGTCTAACCTCATGGGTATCTCACTGTCCTCTGGTCTCCCCCCACTGCTAAAGACCCCTACATGCAACCGAATTATTGAAATAAGATTGAACCATGTGTTAGTCCCGAATTGACCTAGTTTGTGTCAAGTGGATGTTGAACTGCATTTCTCTCTTTCTCTCTCCTAAATCTTAAGATACAATGTAACAATTTTATGGAACGACCTACCATGTGAATCAGTAATGCAATTTGTATTTCGTTATGTATTTAAACAATTGTTGATTATTTTTATATTCTAAATTGCAGATTTGGAGTAGTGTAGATAATCAGGATTATCTGAGAGCAACACAACTTTACCTACTAGCTCGACACATTAATACAAGTTTACATCTTGATACACAGAGATCTTCATCAGTCTTATCCTGGTTTCCTTTATTAACACGACAGTGGGCGGCTATCAGTCATTTTAAATCATCTATACTACAGGTAAATTTGCTCTCACTAAATTCATAGGTAGGACAGGTTATTAGAGTGATGTGACAATATTTTGTTGGCAGTAAAAATTTGGCGACTGGAAAAATCATCTGAGACAAAAAATTTGGTTGGTGCAGGTGCCATTTAATTAAAGTGTGAAGGGTTATTGGTAATAGCTTAAAATTTGAAGGAGCCAGGGAAATACATTTTGAACATACGAGTTGGACAAGGCATCAAGTCAAGAAATCAATTTCTGTTATTTCGTAATTTTGGGAAGATAAAACCCTCCAGGAGACATGTTTTCGTAGATTGTTAATTTTTTGATTTGTTCAGGTGATTTTTGAAAACCAATTTATCTCATTCGATTTTTATTTGCAGGGTTGCAGAAACTTGTTAAAAGACTCTGATTCTCGATTTTCTGATCAGGTATAATTTTGTTTGTTTCTCGTCATATTAGTAATTCATTCATTATTGATGCGTAGATGAAATCATCTCTTGACATGTATACTTTTTTCTCATAGTGATATACCTCTACTTGTTATGACAAATTTTTGGTATAATACATATATTTCAGTTCCATTCCATCTGTAACCTTTTTTAGTATCATTTTTCTTTTGTATATTTTCAGAAATTGGCTGAATATTTATGTTCTATTTTATTGTTAGAAGATAGTACTCCAAGACAAGTTTTCAATGAATTTCTGCTCGCAAGAACTGTAAGATATATTTATATAAGCTATATGTTTTCAATGATAATGGACAGTAACAAGCCAATATTTTATATGTTTAATTAATTTCATAATTATCTTATGTTCATGGAAACTTGTATTGATATTTAAAAACACACTAACAAGGAGGGTCCTAATCCTGTGTTGGCTGAGAAATTTTCTGAAGATTTTTCAACCTGGCAATGAAAAGGGTCAAGTCATTTGGATAGGACTGAAAAGTGAGATCCACCCGTGCACGTTAAAGAACCCTCAACAGTTAGATAACATGGTCTATATATATCTTTGTTATTTTCTGTATTTAGAAAGCAGTGCAGTTTATATTACATCCCAATCAACAGTCTAATATAAAAGATCAAGTTTGTACAGTGGTTCGAGTTTTAACTAATACTATACATCAGATCTATGCTGTCTTTTATAACACACAGTCAGCTACAGGTACAGTAGGACGTTAATTATTGAAACCCATTTCATTTACATATTTTACCACATTTTTAGTTCATTTGAAGTGTTATTTCTTGACTTTTTGGGAAAAGATCTGAATGAAATTTGACTAGGGCATTCTTCAGGACCATCCGAGTCATTTCAAATTTCAAGTGCTGTCCCTCAGACTGGAAATTCTTGGATCTTGCTGGTAACTAAACAAGGTCAAGCTTGTTGAAAAGAAAATAAATAAACATGATTAAAAGTTAAAAACATAATAACATGGCTATAAGAATCCACTTTGATTAGAAAATAAGGATTAATGGGATTATGCCAATTTAAAACATTTGGAAAAAGTTTGTTTACATTAAAAAGGTGTCCTCTTCTCAAATATGATATTGTTTTAACTTTCTTTTCCAGAAAACTGTGATCTCCTTCTAGAAACAATAAACAGTGTTACAACCAAATCTCAAGATGGTAAGTTACCCTACTTGTTAATCACAAGGGTTTACAGCCAAGCCTTTTATTTAATTCATATATACCAGTCTTGACCGATGGAGAGTGAAAATGACTGGTTAGAGAACTTAATTGTCAGTAAATTTAGATTAAAATTTCTAAGAATTTAACATTAAAGCAGTTTGAGGTAAGTAAATAATATACATTTGAATTATTAACCCGTCTTGTGTTTGTTTTGGTAAGTGGATGTTCAATTTTTTTTAAAACTTGATTATTACAGATTTTGGTTTACTGGATCTACAGGGCTCAATATCATCTAGATGTTTACCAAAATCAGTTAAAGGTATGAACATATTATATTTATATTTCCATCTCATGTGTTGCTAAGATACAAATTTCATGTAGCTGTAATAATATATTGAAAGTGTATGTTGACACTTTAAACAATTTTGAACCTGACTGTCACAAGTGGTAAAACGATTTTTAGTTGTTTGGATAATTCAGAAACTGTAAAATTCCATGTACAAATTGATAGTGATATATTTATCGTTATGTCCTGTAGCAGCATATTACTAGATTAATAATTATTATATTCCACTATATATCACTGTATTGCAGTTATTTTAGGTGGTAATATTGTTATTTACAGATTTTCGACCAGCTTTAAGAAATGTTGCAACAAACATATCATTACAACATTTACAGGATAACTGTCAACAGTGGATTACAACGTAAGTTATAATCTTAAATAACATTTATCTACACGTAGAACATACTTTTTTAAAAAAAATAAAACAAGTTTTTTTAAAGTAATAATATTATTTTGTATGATATATAATATTTTGTATATTATATGATAGTCTGTATCATGATATATCACACTAGCGGTTGACCTGGCATAGCACAGGTATAGCCATGATCGGAAGTTGCAGAGCTCTGAAATCGGAAGTGGTAATTCAACGCCACCACGTCTGCTACTCCCCGGATTGAGCTATGCACTAGATTTCAGCCTTTGTACTGTCACAATTACTATTATTAAAATATTATAGATTTTATATAACGTGATATATGATAATTTGTAGGTGTGTTCAAGATATAAGTAGTGGTATAAGTAAATTATTGAGTTATGTGAATACTGTAAAACGATTGGCTGACATTAGAGATGCAGTATGGCAACTACTTCAAGAGGTTAGATATACTATCCATTCTTTACTGTAATCTTATTAATACATATGACTTTATCTATACTTTCTGTGCTCTTACCATGACCAAAACCCTTTAGAAAATGTTGGGTCGTCAAGTACATCTGCTAGACCCACCTGTACATACTGTCGAAGAGAATGGCAACAGTTGCCCATTCAGTAGATCAGATGACTTTCTGGCAAGCCTGGAAATAAGGCACCTGTCACTGATAATGTCAGGCACAGATTTAGGCTTTGTCAGACCCCAAATCTCTGGTGCCTGTCATTTTGTCAGGCACTGTTTCGTCTTTTCTATTGATATTATTGATACATGTCAGGCATTAAGTTAAAACGTCAGGTACTATTTCATTATTGCCTGACATTTCATTATTGCCTGACATTTTGTCAGCTACATCTAAAACCATTATTTTCATGCGGGCTTACTGGAGGCATTGGGTTGAAGAGCGGAAGCTGTCATCCTGTCATTTAGCAGATTTACCCACTTCTGATGATTTGTGTCATCAGTGCCGTGATTAAAATCTTCTTAAGACTGGATAAACTCTTTAGGTTCTAAATTGTCAAAGATGTATGTAATGAATATGTATTTTTCAGGATGAAAATCAGAGTAATTGGTTAAAAGTGTGTGATAGTATATTAGATAGAAAGCTCAATGTATGGACAGACGTATTAAAACCATTGTTCTTAGAGAGAGTTAAGGTATGTCTCTCTAACTTTACTCATTGGATATATAGAGAGAATCTTGTGCAATCTAAAGTGCGAGTCATGGTGACTCAGTAAGTCAGGGCTAGCTCACTCGCAATCAGATCTCAGTGTTGGTCGAGAAATTTCCTCTGGCTTTATAGGTCTTAGTAGTGCAGGACAGAGGTTAGAAAAAATAGTGTCCTGTGCACACGTTGGTGTTCATGTAAAATAACACTTGGCAGTCGGAATTCGGTGAAGAGTAGGAAAAAAAAGTTCACTCTTTGCACACTACTATTACCTTGGTATTTAATGTCTGCTTCCATTAAAGTGATATCGCAGTCAATCGTATTACACTTCGTTAGGGTATTTTTTTTATATGTCTGCAGTTTAAACCATAACTTACTGGATTATGGCCCCTGATTGTACAAAAAAATTGTGATTTTTTAGCATGTTCTCTATGCATTAGTTTCAAAATGTTAGCTTACCTTGCATGGTAACCACTGATTTTTTTGTTCATTTTAATTAAAACTTGTATTGTTTTATAGGCTTTGAATCAATATCAACTGGATACAACAGCAGAATTAACTAAACGTAATGTCACAAAGGTCATGATGGACCTAGCTTCTTATAATGATAGGTATGTACTTGTTATTTTCCGTCAAATTTTCAATTTATTTGCTTTTGATTTAAATTACTTCCTATTTTCACACAGAAGACAGTTCCTATTTCCACACAGCAGAAGACATGCAGATATTTCTTTTATTGTCCTCCCGCCTTTCAATTATACACCATTTTGTTTCATTCATTTCTATTAAGATTTTCCAAGGATTATCTGTTTTCTGACAAAATGATCTTTAAAAAGTTATTTAAAATATTTAATATTGTTTTAGTGGAATGGTGCATGAAATGGATTTAGCTGGTTATATTTGGTCGGAATCGGCAGGTGATATATCTCCCAATGCTGTATGGACAACATCGGGAACTAAATCAATGGCAGACAGTGGTGGTCTTATACTCAAAGCTCGAGCTTTTACACCAGCAGTCCAAAGGTAAAATCTTTAAATAGTTTGATGAACATTATATCTTAACCACATGGTCTGTTGACTCAATAAAAACAAAAAAAAAAAAATGCATCTGATATTTTTAAAAGATTGTCTGAAATCTGTCATATTATTTTTGCATGGCCTAAGAAAAGAACAGTTTTACTATGATTTAAGCTTATAAAAATAGGCCATTCTCTTTTTTATGCTTGAATTGTTACTAAATGTATTTGAAGAGATAAAAGTCAAAGGGTAAGTTTGTCAAGGGTGTTCTTGGGAAAAATGAAGATCTCATGTTTTAGATACACTCTTCTTCAGGTGGCAGCAGGCATGCCATAAGCCTTGTGTCTTACTACAGTGGATAACGTACGATATCAATATAATATGCCGGATTAGACAGCATGTCAAAATATGTAATTGCCTCAATTCTAGTGCTGATTGATGTCGTAATTCAGGATATTCAGAATCTGGATTACTCAAAACCTTTTTTTGGGTTATATTAATAAGGAAAGAAATTGAGACGTGAAAATGATGACGAATTTCACATAATGCTGTAGTATTCAGATGTCAGAAGTGACAGCTCTGTATATATAAGTGTTTATTTTACTTGTATTTGATTGATGCGTTGTTTTATTTTAGTCTGTGTCACAGTATTGATGAGAAGTTAAAATCACTACAAGAAGATAATGAGAGTTATTTATATCCTGAAGATAGAAATCAAGCAACCATTGAAGGACCATTTAATTTATATCAAGATACAACCGTTATTTTGACCTATGTAGAAACAAGCTGTAGTAAATGTATTCAAGAGTAAGTTGAAACAATAAAGTTTCCTTGTTTTATTTTGGTATGAAATGAATGTGGCCTTCCTGCTATTTTCAAGTTTTGCTTATATCAGGGATTCCCTGTGTCATCATAAAGGTGTTTGTCATTGGGTAGTCGTCTTAACGCCTGCACTTTGTATCAAACGGTCTGAGAGTGAATCAAGTGGTGGTATGATTTTGCTCCCAGGTTTGTACATGACAAGGAGAAGGGTTGTCAGCCAAACACTGGGCTATTTCCTGTTTCCTTCCACAGCTAAAGCAAGTGAATTGTTGCAATAAAGATAATATGTCAGTCACTTAATGACCTGGTCGTCTGGAATGAACAATTTCAAGGTGTTTAACTAGTGTTTTATATAGGGTTTCTGCTCAGGTCTGTGAGTTTGAGATAACTGTTTACTAATACATGTAAGTTTTGAATTGACAGTTTTTTTTAAAAACCTCATATCTCTTTCTTCAGAATATTAAATTATTTGATAGAACAACTGAAACTTTGGCAGAAAGCGTTAACAGAAATAAAAGACCCCCTAGCTGCCGTTATTACAGAAAATAAGTAAGTGTTATTTCTATATGATTACAGGAGCAGAACAGTAGGACCTTAAACCCCACTTCATTTCTATATGATTATCTGTCACCTTCAAATGATAACATTACTTAATACATAGTTGTCTTACTATAGGCCTACAGTTAATCGGAATACTCTCATCAGTCTGTCCAACTTATTCCATGAACACTCTTAAAATACAGTTCTTGTCTTATTTACTTTTTCATTTTCAGGAATTGTTAATTTGGCTTTGATTTTTAACATCAACTTTGTCTTTAATCATTTTTGTTTGTAATTACAGAGTTTTATTGGTAGCACGTCTATGTTCAGCTGTAAGTGAATTGGTGCCTCACTTACAAAAATGTGTTTTAGGAGCTGCAGAATTTCAAACGCAAGAATCATTCAGGTATTATACCTTTAAAAAAATATGCTGTGATGGACAACGTAACTTGTCATATTTATGTTGTCTTTTAAACTAATTAATGATTAGTTAAATGTTTATATTTATTTAAGAAGATTTTGAAATTTTGCAAAAAAATATTTAAACTTGATTCAAAAATTTTTCAATTTTTAAGATGATTTTCATGCTTTTTATTGATGGACAACTTAACTTTTTTATGGTTTTTTTTTAAAACTAATTAATGACTAGATAAATGTGTTGCATTTTATTAAGAAGATATTGAAATTTTGCAAGAATATTTTAACTTTATTCAAAAAGATTTTCAATTTTTAAGATGTTTCTCATGGTTTCTATTTCAAGTCGCTCATTGAAAAAGACGAGATCTGGACCTAAAGTGATAGAAAGTAGTCAGTGGTTGGTCATAACTTCTAAATTAGAAGAATGTAAATTACTTTCATACAGGTAAACATATTCATTATAAACTTATTTAATTCATAATTTGTGTGTGTGCACATTATATCTTAAGGTCTGTCATTGAGTCAACGGATGTGGTTTGATTCCCTGGTTGTATGTGACAAGGAGTAGGGGTCCTTGTGGGTTTTCCCTTGTTCTGCGAATTATTGAAATAAAATTGAACCATGTTGGTCCAGAAATGACTGTGTCATTTGAATGATAAAACCCATTTCTCTCTCTCTTTTTAATGATTTACAATCTTTGTGACAATCAAATCGCTTCATTGGTCACATAGGTTATCAATAATTCGAGTCAGTAACTGGAACCTAAGTAAAATTTGCATTCAATGATCTAAGCTGTACTGTTTACTAGGCCAATCCTGGATACTCTGGATATACAGGATATAATGAAGCAGAACCCCATAAAGAAAATGTAAAAGAATTTTTTAATTTCAAGTTAAACAAGTTTATATATTATTACAGAATATGGATAGATTATATTAAATCACAGATAATTACAAACTTTTCACAACCGTTACATTCTAGAAGTTGGACAGATACTGTTCAAACATGTACGGTAAGTAGTCTTTAATATATCATGTTAAACATTTATGAAATGGTTGTTCATCAATTTAATTTGGGAGCCACAGTGACTATTGAGTAATGCTTTCAAGTATTCGATTCCGGTGTTGACCGAGAAAGTTTCTTTGAATTTTTCAGCATGGTTTCCCTTTGTCATTGGTGTCTAAATATGAAATGGTTGTTTATCAATTTAATTTGAGAGCCACAATGGCTTAGTGAGTAATGCGCTGACTCACTAACTAAGAGTTCATGGGTTCAAATCTTGGTGTTGTTCAGAAGGTTTTTCTGAATTTTCCAACCTGGTTTCTCTTTCTCGGCGATGAAGGACATATGGCCTGGAAAGAAACACAATCTAGTCGGTCAGATATCCTGTAAAATCGACGTCTGGTGTATATATTTGCATATGTAAAAGAAGACTGGGATTTTAAAACCCATTTCATATCAATTTGTTTTACCTTAAAAATCACTGATTGTCAACTGAAGGACTTTTTTTATCCCCCAAACAAGAATATAAGGGTCCTCAAATTGTATTACATGTGGAATTTATTTTAGAGATGGGAAGAAGTAAATATACAGGAAGAAACTGACGAAGGAAGAAAACTCAAATCAAGTATTCATATACCTATGCAGGTTGGTTTCACTTTCATATTCAAATATGTTTGGGGGGTTTTTATGTTCGATTCCTGCATTGGCCAAGAAAGTGCATCCAGATGGTCAGTAATGCAGGACGGAAGGCCTGACACGGTCAGCTGTTTAGTCGTTCGGAGGGATGAATAACACATTAGCATGCACATAAAAGACCCCTTGAAAGTTGGAATTCGATATAAGAGTAGGCTGCAGTACCTCTGTCCAGGCAAAATTTCTTTCATGAGCCCAGTTTGGAGAAGATCGTTAAACTTCATTTCATTTCATGGTGTTGTTTTTTGCTGAAGCCAAGTTAATTGAACAAAGTCGAATCCCAGCACTGTTCCTACTTGTCAGGAATAGCTCTGGGTAGACTGGTATATAAAATATTGACTAGTTGTTTGGATGGGATTAAAAAAATGTCTGCCGGTGTACACGTCGGCATGCATGTGAAAAAACCCATCACAGTTGGAATTTGGTGAAGATTCAACAGACAAGACACTCCACTTAAAAATTCCACACATGGCCTTAGAAAATAATAATCATTTGTTAGTCCCAAAATAACCAAAGTAATGTGTTCCTACTTATCAACAATCCTTTCCTTTTTTCTTACTAAATGTGATACTTTGAATTTGTTACCCATTTTAAGCATATGTTATGTAATATCTAAATCTGTCTATTGCAGTTCTTTCTTTAAGTTTGAAATGTTATCTAAATTATTAATTAGACATTTATTAGCTTATCCAGACCATAATTAACTCTTGATGCCATAGCCAGCCTGTGGTATTTACTGGATTAGAATCCGATCTGCTGCTCAACTATCATTCTTGATTAAATAAAAAAATGGATAATGGGGAGTGTTTTTATCGTACTGTCTTTAGTAATGATGATCAAGGCAAGGCCAATAATTCAATTGCCAAATTCTTGGTTGAGAGTGGATTAATTTGACTAAAATTTTCAGCAAATCCCTTTATATTATTTTAACTATTATAGTTTATCTTTAATTAGAATGTCAGATTATTTGATTATTGATGAAATGATATTTATTTTTAGGCTTCATGGTATGTACAATCAATGTTATATACATTATGTCGTGATATTAATAGAGTTGGTGGACAAGCTTTACCAAGGTATGAAAACATTTATTTCTTTATATGTACTCTAGGGCGTCAATAAAACCCTGATGGATATGTTCTCTGACTACATTGAGACCCTTCATTTGGTAGACTTACACACACACATGTTTGTGAAATGGAGAATCTGTGTGTCTCTTACGTTCCATTCACATAACAGATAATCAAATTCAAGGGCAATTAAATCAACCTAAACTTCCTCTCTGTGCTCAATAGTAAAGATAGGAAACAAAAATATTATAACATGTCTGTTTCTCTCCGATTTTTACTGGAAGTCAATGACTTTGGGACAACAAATCTCTTTAACAAAATCATTTGCACCAGGTATAGTTTTAACTTTCTAGATATATAAAAGGGCTCGGGGTATGCGGTTAAAGTTGTAGCAGACGAGTTTATATACAGGGTTTATACTAATAGACTAATGAAGTTGTTATATTATCTATATTTATGTAGATCTATTATACAAGATTTAGTATATAAAGTCAGTGATGGTATAATTGAAGAGTTTGAACATCTGGTAAATCGAGGCAAAAACAAAGGTTCACAGAGTGATGTGCCCTTGACACAACAACAATCTCTACAAGCTCTATTCAACATCAGATTTATTCAACTGATTATTCCAAGAAAAGATGATGAAGAGGTAAAATTAGAATATATATTGATTCACATTAATTTTACTCCAAACTTATTACTACGACATATTGTTAGCCTATATATACCCATTAACTGCTGGGGGGTGGATGGCTGAATGGTTAGCTAGTTGGTGTCGAGTGTACCGTAGGTTAAACCCCATTTCTCTTTCTCTGTCTCTCTATTAACTGCTTCTCCGGTTTAGCTTGAGGTACACAGGCAATGAACAGAAAATCAAGGTCCACTTTTATAGACACTGGAATGCATGTAAAAGAACCCTTTAAAGCTGGAATTTGATCAAAAGTGCATAGAAACAGCTTTGACTGGCAAATTCTCCTCTCTAGCATTGTATGTGTCCGTAGAAAGCAATAAGCGTATATTATTCTAAACACTATTCGATGACATCTTGTTTGGACAAAGGAGCAATTACCAGTATAGATCAATGTATTGGCATTTATCAATTTTTTGGAAATTCTTATAATGTGTGTATGTAAGTTATTGCTTTGATATAGTTATAGGCAGACGTTTGCCTTAATATATGAATAGGATCATATATTAATTGATCATGCTTTGCTAGGTTTAATATTTTAAATATACTTGTATGTATTAATTTATGTTTCAGTCATGTAAAAAGTACCGGAAGAAAGTGGAATCAATAATAGAGAGATTAGAAGATATAATTGATCCGTTTGATCTCAATGTTTTTACACCGTACATTTCATCTAATCTCCTTAAACATACACAAAGATGTGCTGTAAGTTTCATATTTATTACTTTAAATATGTTTACAATACTATGTGGATCAATTTATTGAAATGGTCAGTTTATTGTCTTATTTTAAAAGGGATTTAATCGACGAATGTGCTTTAAATCATGAGGTTTGATATTAAGTTCAGTTGCATGGTTTCGTTTCCACACTAATATGTAGCAAGGACTATGGATTTGTTTTTCTGCTGTTTTTCGTCTGACTGTTTAAGACCCCATATGCACCAATAAAAAGAATGTCTCTTATGTACTTAGGTTAGACTAATTCAATTTTAAGTCTCGGTAATTAGAAATGAAATTGGGTTTAACATCCTACTGTTCTGCTCTAACTCTCCCGTAATCTGGAAATACCTAGCAAGTCAAATTTTGGTGAAAATTGAGTTAGACCCATATTTGGACTTATTACACATAGGTTTTTTTCTCCTATATATAATAATAGTTTTTTTTCTCCTTCACTGAAAGGGTTTCTAATTATCTTCGTCTAAAAAGATAAAATAAAATTGGTTATATTATATTCAGTAACTTAACAAAACAGTTTTCCTTTGTTTACTCAAAACTACATTCAACAGTGTTACTAGGTTTTTCCAGATTACGGGAGAACTTGGCTAATGTATCTACATGTATGTATATGATATCTATTTTAGGTCATATTTGGTGCTTTAACAAGTTTAGATAAACATGGTATATTGTCGTCTGGCCGTACACCAATGAGTGGACAACAAGAACAGCACAATGTCCTACCATTAACATCATGTCCCAACAGATTCCCACTTCTACCACTCAGTTCTAAAGAGAATAAATCGGCGTTTACCCAACCTCTTCTCTCACAGACTATGTCTAGAGTATGTATATTAAGCATGACTTCTTTTTATACGCTCAGTCATAACGTAGTTTTACCCTATCTTTCGGTTTGTCAGACCGTCCACACTTGCTTATCTGCTTTCTAGAGGCCACAAGTGTTGAAAAATCTTTTTCAAACTTAAGGATAATGGTTCTTAGGAGTACACAATGGTTGGGCTTGAATTTGAGTGCTATCACTGTTTTTTTTTTTATAAATTATAGCTCATTAATTAGCGTAAATTTGCTTGTCTGCTCTGTAGAGGCCACCGTTCGTGACAAATCATTTTCAAAACTTAAGATAATGAATCTTTTGGATAGACAAAGATATAGACTGAATTTTAGCTCAAAAGCTGTTTTTGTTATGAATCACAGCCCCTTTGTTAGATTGGTTTGTCCGCTGTCTAGAGGCCACTATCTTTCCCTTGAATGTTTTTGAGACAAAAGTTGAATCAATAAACAAGATGAAATAAACAAGCCAGTGCCACCAATAAATGTTTGATAAAATCTTTTAATCTGATGGATTCCAAGTTAGGAGGTTATTTTTATCGATATGTTGATATTTTCTTTCTTAATTAGATGTTGAATAATCAATGCGAGTACATTTTAGTGGATTAAATCCCATTTTGTTTTTTTTATAAACATTTTAAATATGACTGTATTTTGTTATTTTAGTCCGTGGATTCATCTTTAACGTCGGTGGTACAGGCTACACTACCAGATCCATCACAGACTAATGATATGAGTAGTTCTCTATATGATAAACTAGATAAATTGGGAAGTATGGGTTCAAGATGGTTCTCTAATATTGGTGGTAAATCATGATCTACAAATAATTACTGTAAGTATTATTCTAGATTCTTTGCTCAAACCACATTACTAATAGTAAGTGCATGTGAACTGCACCACACACAATTTACACAAAAACAAATATATGGACAAGACATCATACTCAGAGACCACAAACAAACAATTCAAAAAGAGTGAACGGATCCAAGGGCTAGCCGTAAGTGTCCACTGCGCTGTGCAGTCCCGGGCCTGTGGTAACTTCACTCATATTTGACAAAACAGGGAATACAGCCCAAATAAATAATTGTATAATGTCAGCATAAGTCAACAAAATGATTAAAAAGATAGTCATAAAAACGACAGTAATGTTTTTTAAAAAATATTTTTCTGTTTAAAAAGGCATTATGCAAGAGCTAAATCTGCCAATTTCAGGTCTTTCTTTAGGCCTTAAATATTATATAAATTATTAATTAGACAAGACCCTAATCAATTCTTGGTGCTCTTGTAATGTATGTCTCTGATTTTAAGTAGATTAGAATGATTCTGCTATTAAATGATTTAATTTGAAAATGGACAAGCGAGACAAAGCCTTGAATAACCTGCACTGTGATTGCGATAATAAACAATAAATGCACTCATCTTGTCAAAACTACAAACAGAATAAAGTAATCTAAATGAAATTTTGAATATATTCATTTTACATTATCTATGTTGGAACTATTATAGCAAGAACGATCATCTCTTTATCTAAATCTCACATAATGCACCTTTAAATTAGATATAATTTCTAGTATCTAGTTACTAGATATTGGAGAATATATCCAATTTAAAGATTCTAGTATTTGTATTTAATAGTAGCAGATTGCTGGGTTCACATAGTAATTTACCGCTCACAATTCAGCATTGATTAACAAAGATTTGATCTAATCCTATCACTACAGATATGGTATCATTTAAAACGCTAGTTAATATTCATACCATTTACTTTCAAAACAATGTTTGTTAATTGATAAAAAGTCCTTTAAGAATAACAAAAATGATTTAATTAGTACTATGGTTTAGATTAATAGTAATGGCTTAAAGGATTTTATCAATTATTGAACATTGTTTTTATACGCCCACATTTTCATGTGGACGTATTATGTCGTCGCCCCTGTCCGTCCGGACGTCCGTCCGTCCACAATTTGTTTGTGGACTCTCTACAGGTCACAATTCTTATCCGATTTTGACGAAACTTGAAATATAGGTTTATCCCCATAAGATCTCGGTTCCTTTCGATATTGGCATGTATCGGATCAAAACTTCATGGATTATGGCCCCTGATTGTACGAAAAATCACGTTTTTAGCTTGTGGACCGTATAGAGGTCACAATTTTGAACCGATTTTGATGAAACTTGACATGCATGTTTGTAACCCAAAGATCTTGGTTCCTTTCGATATTTGCGGCTATCAGAATGTAATTTCCTGGATTATGGCCCCTGATTGTCCGAAAAATCACCCTTTTTAGCTTGTGGTCCCTCTGGAGGTCACAATTATTATTCGATTTAAAAAACCGTTTGATTATATCACCGTTACACCCTAAGGAAGGTTGAGTTCGAATTTCGGGAAAATCGGACGAAAATTGCCATACAAAATGGCCGCCGTTTGTACGCGAAGACAGTTAAAAAATGGTATATCAAGGTTGTGGACCCTGTGGAGGTCACAATTTTGATTCGATTTTGATGAAACTTGAAATTCATGGTTATAACCCAAAGATCTTGCTTCCTTTCGATATTTGCGCATATCGGATCGTAACTTCCTGAATTATGGCCCCTGATTATACGAAAAATCGCCTTTATTTTAGCTTGGAGGTCACAATTATTATTCGATTTAAAGAACCGTTTGATTTTATCACCGTTACACCCTAAGGAAAATTGAGTTCGAATTTCGGGAAAATCGGACGAAAATTGCCATACAAAATGGCCGCCGTTTGTACGCGAATACTGTTAAAAAATGGTATATCAAGGTTGTGGACCCTGTGGAGGTCACAATTTTGATTCGATTTTGATGAAACTTGAAATTCATGGTTATAACCCAAAGATCTTGCTTCCTTTCGATATTTGCGCATATCGGATTGTAACTTCCTGAATTATGGCCCCTGATTATACGCAAAATCGCCTTTTTTTTAGCTTGGAGGTCACAATTATTATCTGATTTAAAAAAACGTTTGATTATATTACCGTTACACCGTAAGGAAGGTTGAGTTCGAATGTCGGGAAAATCAGACCAAAATTGCCATACAAAATGGCCGCCGTTTGTACTCAAATAATGTTAAAAAATGGTATATCAAGGTTGTGGACCCTGTAAAGGTCACAATTTTAATTCGATTTTGATCAAACTTGAAATTCATGGTTATAACCCAAAGATCTTGGTTCTTTTCGATATTTGCACATATCGGATCGTAACTTCCTGAATTATGGCCCCTGGTTATACGCAAAATCCCCCTTTCTTTAGCTTGTGGTCCCTCTGGAGGTCACAATTATTATCCAATTTAAAAAAACGTTTGATTATATCACCGTTACACTGTAAGGAAGGTTGAGTTTGAATTTCGGGAAAATCGGACCAAAATTGACAGACAAAATGGCCGCCGTTTGTACGCGAATACTGTTAAAAAAATGGTATATCATGGTTGTGGATCCTGTATAGGTCACAATTTTAATTCGATTTTGATTAGGAAGGTTGAATTCTAATTTCATGAAAATCATACAAAAATTGCCGGACGAAATGGTCGTTGTTTGTACGCGAATAGTATAAAAATATGGTATATCATGGTTGTGGACTCTCTACAGGTCACAATTCTTATCCAATTTTGATGAAAAGTCACATTTCTAGGTTGTGTACCGTCACACCATAATCATTGTCGGTTTCGAATTTCATGAATATCAGACTGGAACTGACCAACTAAATGGCTGCTCCCAATACAATATGAAATACAGGACTTAAAGATGTAGGAAAAATCACTTTCGGTATTGCTTGTTCTCTATCCATCTCTCGAAAATGTGGGCGTATCCTGCCTGGCAGTGCCAGCCTATCTTTAAAGTAAACGGTATGAATATTAATTAGCCCTAAAACTTCCGTTTTAAACGATACCATATCTGTAGTGTATTTCACTTCCTATCAATTGATATACATACAAAATATTAGAGAAAACCAAGACATTGTGTACATATTGGTGTGTATTTAAAAGAACCCTTGAGATTTGGAATTCGAAAGACTAGTAGACGGTAGCACAGCTGTCCAAGCAAAATGTCTGCCTTTTTGTTTTTCATAGTATGGTAAACATTGAAGTACTGGATGCATGCAGGTTCGAATAGAGTCTTGAAGTTCAGGAAGAAAATTGGATTTATCTCCCTTGAACTAGAATTATCATTTGTTTACACAGAGCATGTGTTCCATAATATTCAAAAAACATCCCAACATGTCATAATAAATTCTTCATAGCTAATTAAAAAAAAATGTCGACATGTTTAATTTTTTCCGTGTTTAAAAGGAAAACAAATTTCATACCTACTTAGAACAAGGTAAATAAAATATGTGTGAAAGATAATTGATTTGTGACAGGTTAGAAGAGTTATAGAATAACCGAGATAGTTCAACTTGTATTTACATAGAAACTATACACGCAAGATATACATATTCTAGAGATTGACGTTGACAGACCCAGCTATAAGTACGCTAAATCTAACATCGTATTACCCAATATGCAACATCTCCCATCTATTTCTATCAAGAATAACGTTAAATGATAGTGATATGTCTAACTTGCCGAAAGTTTTTCATCCTATAATAACACAAGTTATATTGGAATCCGTCATAATTTTCACTGAATAAACAATGTGTTACGTTGAATTTTTTGGTGGATATTTTGAGATGTATCGTTTATGAAGGAGAAACAGTTTGTTGACGTGATATGCCTTTAGAAATCAGATACAGCAATGGTGAAGTCTTTAAACAGTGTTTTTCCTTACAATTTTGGCAGAAAATGTATCTGTTTGTAATGTTTATGAATTTTGTGAAAATATAAATGTTTAATATTGTATTCAGGGATTTTGTATCGCATTTAGTCATAGACTCTCCGATTCATAATCAGTTATAGGGATTATTCTTGTCTTGCTGTTTAATACTCAGTAATACACATGTACATTAGAATATATATTTCAAAGCACAAACTCATCACTACAAAAAAGAGTGACTAAGCAAGGGGGATTATGATGTTTTTCTTGGGGTGTTTTGATGTTGAATACATTTTAGTGAAATTATTTTCGTAAATATCTGAGGGTCATAATAGTTTTTTGCTGTGGTAATATTTTTTTTCATCTCATAGAAGGAACATTGTTATATGAAAGGACTAATTGTATAGCCAATTTATAACTTATTTGCCTGATGTAACTGTCTGGTTTGGTAAACGAAATGTGTTTTAAAGATTAGTTGTGGAAGAAAATTTAGATGTGTGATGAAAACGGTATTATTTACAATTTGTAGGCTTGCAGGAATCGTAGATACTTTCAGTTCATGTAATGTTGGGTTATGCAAACCTGGAGTAGGATCGCATGTCCAACCTTGTGGGTTTTCCCAGCCAGTGGCACTAACACGCTATTCTTATATCGAATTCCAACTACCAAGAGATCTTTCCTGTGCACGCAAAGTACACACAAGCGCGGTTTTCGATTTCTGCCATCACTTGTCAGGTTAGCACCAGTGAGGCTGTCAAGGAAACTGTGTCTGTTCGTGTGGATGCAGGGTTGGAAATCGAAGGATGGTAGACAGAAAACATCACTATCCAAGCAAAGTTTTCCATCTCATATTGCACTTGTAGCTGTAGAAAAAACCCTGAACATGGTTGTATTGGGAAGTATTGTGTTGACAAGACATTAAAACCCATTCCATTTGTCTACCATATACAAGCTGTTCCCATTCATCATGAGTATCACCATCTTCAACAGAAGGCTTCATCTCGCTTTACATCTCATCAAACCCTTCACGTAATACCCCGCATATTTCACCACTAATATCAGTTGAGTAGTGATGCAGCTTGCTGAGAGCCTATCAGATTCCTCGATCATCGCAAATACCAATTTTCATGCTTTCTAGCTAAAATGGCTACCTGTGATATTGGAGTTGCAAAGTTCAAAGTTTCTCAAAACGTCTGATTGAATGCTACTGCTCATGTTTGGCAGTAAAGGGAGATAACATAGCTATAAGTTTGGGAATTATAAAGCAGTGTAGCAACGTCTAGATGTTGTTAAAGTTGAAGTTGTTGAATCAAGAACATGCATTATTACTTACGATATAGATTACTAGATAATATTGTTTTGTCTATGCAACATATGTATGTAAATCAACATTATAACGCATGATGTAGATAATGTTTTGTCTATATAACAGATATAAAACATTAATGATGAGATATTAATTACAAGAGACATTCTCTATTTGATATGGTACTTGGGTAAATAGTTTTGTCTTGTTAATTAAACACAGAATACTAGGTCTCTAGTTTCATTAATATATATATATATGCTACTCTTATATGACTAATAATAGAATTGATTCATGTTAATTTGAAATGTCAGTTATTCCATACCTTTAGATAAATCCATGCTGAAATTTACTCAGCTTGATTATTTAACATTTAATTAAGAAAACAAAATCAAAATACCAGCACTAGATAATTTCCCTGTGTTTGATTCAATTGGATTTAAGAGTCCTGACAGAAATTGTCTCTGTAATACTCAACAGAATTGAACCATTTTTGGCATTCAATTTTCACTATATTTGGGGGGATGGATGGCTGAATGGTTAGGAAATGAGCGCTGTATCATAATGTTTGTCATTGAGTCAACTTGCATGGTTTTGTTTCTTTGGTTGTATGTGACAAGGATAAGGGTCACCTGTTCAACTTTGTGGTTTTTCTCGGGTCCTCCGGTTTCCTCCCACTGCTAAAGACGCGCAATCAAATTATCGAAATGATTGAGGTTAGCTCTCTATCTCTCTCTCTCTCTCCCTTTCTCTCTCTCCTATTAGAGATTCTACTTTCACAATAGCGCTAAAATGATACATCAAGAATTTAATATATGATTCTATATATCTGATTTCTTGGTTCCTTGCAATCAGTACTTAACATTGATAGACAAATTATTTTGTCAAGAAGTTGACCTTATCTAGTATTGGCATGACTGAGTTAGGGATCATTTATTACATGTGCCATTATAAGGTTGCATGGGTTGGGCAGGTTTTTTTCTACAGCTGTTCAATAGAATAATATTTTTCTTGTAAATAAAAACGTGAGTTGTGTGTTGTAAATACCCTCGCTGTTATTATGATAACTTAATATTGTTTACCTTGCTTTTCATTTATGTTAAAGAGCAGACTACGATTCTATGGTCCATAATGAACATGCCTTGCTATCTGTTTGACATGTGTATCCATATTGTAAAACACAAGCCAAGAGTACTAGCATCTTTTTGTTGCACCTTAAACTTGCGGACCTTTACGAGCGATACTCTAGTCTAAATGTTTCTTTTGTGTTTATTTGACCTACGAACAGGTAGGTAACATTACAAAAAATGGCGCATCACAAAATTAATTCCGCATGTCCTTGCAGTAAGATGTATCAGATTCTTTTCAAGACAATAATAGCATCCTTTATGCATTGGTGTACATGTAGTGAACACATGTTGCCTGTAAGTAGACATGGAAGAATTGTTTGTAGCCCAGCCCTTCTGGAACGATATTCTTATATACGTGTAACTTATACAAGATCAAAGTCGTAGTCTGGGTAATACTAGAACATCACATAACTTTGTTCACATTCATAAATTCAAACCAAATTTTTTTTCAACATCCATTAAGTGCATATTGGAATACAATTTCCTCATTACAAAGTCGGACTGTAAGTACAAATCAGTTGGCACCAGACGGAAAAAAAAAGAAAGAATTTAATGTACATGTAAAGGTTACAATCTTTTTGCCCATGGAGGTGCACACTTTAGGGCACAATTTCAAAGAATTACCCTGGGGTTATGGAATTATAATAAAAATTCCCAATATGCTTTGAGATTGTGAGTTATAAAGTAGTTTCACCTTTGGGATGTTTTAAGGTAATTTTTAGAACTAGGAGCTTGATAGATCAATAGGTATATCCAATTTCCCCAGCTAATATTCTACAGAACACAAGATATATTTTTGAGAACCAAACCCAGGTTTATTTTTATGATTTTGGAGGAATTCTTGCTTTAAGAAAATGTTTAGGAGCAGGTTTAACATATTTCACAAGTTTGAAATTTAATCTAGTAAAAAAATGTCTACATCTGATAAAACCCAGTAATTCCATTTGATATGAAAATCTGATAAATAATGACAAGTTAGCAGACGCTTGTTTTTATATCTATATTAGTGATAAACTATAAGTAATGATAGTATATAGTAGAATTCTGTATATCCTAACTGCTCTGATAACAGTAATTCTAGCAAGTGCCTTATCTTAAAATAAAATTCTTTTAACTGTGTATTAAACTTTGTAACAGTTGCTCCGCCCTTTCTTAATGCTGCTTCATATTTTTATCTGTTTTAACTTGTTTAATTTATAAAGAAGCATTGTGTAATTTTACATGATTTAACGGAGGTTGTTGGTTTTTGTATATTTTTACACCCCCTTCCTAATAACAGGTTGTGACATCCGACGTGCCCTGTAAGGCGATAAGCTACATAAAAAGAATTTGGACTTTTAAACAATTTTTGGCTTTGTTGAACATGTAGAGTGGTATGTGGATTATTTATAGAATGTGGAAATTTTTGGTGTTTTAAAGAGACAGATCGATGAAAGATTTTATTTATTTGATGTGTCTCAACATTACTTACGTCTACTGTACATCACAAATATTTCTCACAAATGAAGGTCGTTCGGAGAAACTGACAATAGAACATGCTTATAATCAACTGTAACCTTGCTACCAGAACGTGCTGACATCTGGCCCCAAGTTCACAAAGCATTTTCAGGCTTAAGTTAAGAATTTACTCAACTTTCAATCACTGTTTATAAGAAATATCTTTGATCCAGAAGCACAAAACTGTGCACATAGTTTCTTATTGATGTATTTGATTAAAACAACAAAAATTTATAAAGGGCTGTATTTTGGTTAAAATTAGGCGAACCAATTTTGAGTAAATTCTTAACTGAAGCCTGAGAATGCTTTGTGAACTCGGGGTCCGATGTTTGTTTTTAGCCACGATAAGAGACTGTTAATTGCATCTTGTAAACTCATTTTGTTTATTGATATGTTTAATGTCTCAGAAATGAGATTTTTATACCCACAAAACTTGCTGACAATGGGAAATATTGTGGTAGAGTCGAGCACCATTTTTCGCTTGTGTATGAGCCTCCCCCTTCAAGTTAGAATTGATGCTTTCAATTTTTCGATTACCTTTGGCACTTGTTTCTGGTAGTATTATATAATTAATTGTTTTTAGTTTTTTAGGAAATAAAATGAATAACAATAAAAGAGAGATGTTACAAGCTTTTCTCATTTAAAGCTTTGCCCAAAATAGATATTATGTTTTCACAACAAAGCATATAAAAGATGTTAAAGATATTGGATGTCTAATTCTTAGTATTTTTTTGATTTGATCTTTCAGTAATTTGAACCCTATTTAATAACGCAGTTGAAATGCTATAAAACTCTATTTCATAAATAATTTTCATGCTGAAATTAAAATAATTAAATTGATAACATCTAGGAAAAAGATAAATTGAAGATATAAGAAAAGGTAGATTAATTCTTTAAATATTACTTGGATGATTTTATGTCCAAAAATTCTTTAATAAGAGACTAAAGTGATAACTGAATAGAAGACCATAATATGTAATTGGAATGTAAATGGGTTTTATAGACGCCACAAGCGTAGATGAATGGACTAACATTTATTTGATAATATGATTTTATAAAGAGGTGAAGAAGATGTATTAACTTCTGTCACTCTGTTGCTAACCTACTAATATATTTAATTGTTTTAAATGTCACTTGAAAAAGAAAATATGCTAGATGACCTTTTTAAATGCATTTGTCATTCCTTTCAACGCCTTGAATCTTGAAACCCTTCTAGAGTTTTTATGATTAAGACTTTAATATGACTCAACTTATATTTATTCCTGATTTTTAAAAAA
Organism: Patella caerulea; assembly: GCA_036850965.1. Classification (NCBI taxonomy): domain Eukaryota; kingdom Metazoa; phylum Mollusca; class Gastropoda; family Patellidae; genus Patella; species Patella caerulea. The sequence continues at coordinate 30,398,887 of JAZGQO010000008.1, forward strand.
ATTTTGATCAAAATTGAATAATTATTTGTCTGAAGTCTTGCATTGCATATCTAATGAAATATATTACAGATTTTCTTACGCGCAAAATAATCTGAAAATTTGACATTTAGATATTAATTTTTGTTAGCAGTAACGATTTGATATGCAACTAAAAGTTCATACACCTAAAAATTTGCTTTGAAACTTGATAAAATTGAAATTGTGTAAGATTTTTGAAATTTTTTAGAATTTGTGATCTATATTTTAATCTATATCAGGTGTATATCAAAATATTATAAATGTATATCATGTTTGTACCTGTATATAGATATACTTACGTCAGTGATTATTATTTTAAATTAGGAAAATCCAGAGATAGATACACTTGTCCTATATTATATGTTACATATTATATATGATGGCAGTATTTCACAGTACTCTGAATAAAAAACCCTAAAAAACAAAGTACAAATTTGATTTTTTGATGAAATTTTATCTAAATTATTAATTAGATAATTAAGAAGCATGTGATATTTGCTGGATTAGCATCGAACCTGCTTCTAAACACTAATTTATGATTAAATCAAGAAATGGATAATCAAGACTTTATTGTACCGACTTTTCACTTTGGTAATGATTAATTTGTCCGAAATTTTCAGCAAATTCCCTTTACATTATCAAGTTTTTAACTAATATTGTGAGAACTGCCAGCTTTTTATCTCATCTCCCATAATGTATCTTTAATGATATCAGATTTTCAGTGTTTCACATTATTTTCAATCAAAAAAATAAAAAAAAAATAAAAAAAAATAAAAAAAAATAAAAAAATATAAAAGTACTTGAATTTATAAAAAAGTGCAGACATGTATATGGTTACACACTGAATAATGTAAATATATATGTGTATTATGTAATCACTAAATGTGCTGAAAACTATGAACAATATGTAATTGAATATTGTATTATGATAGGCTTACATCAAGATGGTTTATTATAAATATTTTAAAAAGTATGTTTGCATTACGTGGAGTTGTAGGCTTTGTTTTTATTTAAAAAAAAACTTTTTGTGTTCTTTATTTATTTAGATTTATGTTGTTTTTAGATTGTCAGTGATGCATGTGATACTTTAAATTCCTTCATTTCATCGGATTTTACATGTACCTACATGCTGCACATGCATCTCCTGGTGTAATTTGTCAAAACTTGCCATCTGGTTAAATGAATTATTTGACCTATGACCTTGTTGTTAGATTTTTGTAATACGATAGTGTGACAGATTCTTCAAGGTCAGACATGTTTAGTTCTGGATGCAAGCCAGGTGAATAAAAAAATATTTGAAGTACTTGAAGATGTAAAGTCAGATAAAGTTAACAGATGCACTCGTCTCAAACCGTTTAAAAGTTGAAGAGAAAAACACAAAATGGCAGATCTTTTGTTGTGTTGTTCAATCCCTTGCACTTCGACTTTGTCAGTTTCCATTATGGAAGTTTTAGATTTTTTGTCACTATGTTTCATGATTATTAAAAGAGAGAGAATATTTTAAAGTATATTCGTTTTAAAGGGACAACAACCCTTAGAAAACTTGAGTCAGCATCTTTTGAGACTTGGGGGTATTGTCTGCCATTGTATTTGCCTTTACAGAATACAAATACGTATTTCTGTACATGTAGTTGGAGTATTTTTATATCATTAAAAATTATTTTGATAATATTGGTCAAAGCCCCCAACAGAATACAATGATTGATATTGTTATGTTTAGATCTAGACTTTTATAATAAGAAAGCATTCACTTTGTGACAGTTGTGATGGTTCTGCATGCATATTGCACAATTTAAATCGGTCGAGACTCTTATTATCATTATTAGATTGTGACTCCTCAGTGACGATATTCGCTCGATGTTAGCATTCCATAAGAAAATGAAGAATACAAAAAGTACCATATAACCCTTTCCATTTTAAGACGTCATGTGGTCATATAATTGACAATGTGAAAAACTGCACAAGAAAACATTCAAATTCTATTACTGTAGAAATATTTATGAATGTTTTTCCTTTTTCTGTTGTATTTTACAATACAGTAGAATCTGTATTAAGGAGCCATTCAAGGCAATTGTCATGACTGGCTGCTGAACAGGAGTGACCTCTGAATAAAATCTCTGTGTTTGTTAGTGCTGACATCTACAAAATTTTATGCTAGGATGCAAACATCAATACTTGCATCGGTAAACTTGACCATTGCTGAAACTTGCTTTGAGCAAAATTCTTTGCAATTTCTAATATATAACTTCTGTAAACATGTCACATTGTATAACATTGACGCTACTCTCTACCATTGTGCTGTATTCGATAATATTTATCTATTTTTATGAAGAAAATCCATGAACTGATTTTATTTTTTTATCAAAAAAGAACATGTTATAAAAACCATGGGCGAATTTGTCACATATTTTCAGGGTGTGTAACTCTACATGTAATATAAGAGGAGCTAAAAATTGTGTTTAGCAACAGAGTGACAATGGAAAATAGATATTAAATGATGGTTACAAAATTCTGCTTTGACGGTACTGTTAGTTTATTCAATCAGTATCGAATAATGATCAGGTTTTGTCATTTAATAAAACAAAAGATTAATTAACAGATAATCCTGGGTTTATTGCTATTTTCACAGTTCGTTTTACCTGATCTGTTGGCTGGCTAGATAATTATTAATTAACTATTACACGGGATTAGCAAAGGTGCTACAAAGTACGACAAGATGGTTTCATTCAACAATGGCCGTAGAATAAGCGCTATTTTGCTAAATTTGTTAGAAAGCAAGGGACTGTTGAGAGATGAGACTGTAGAATTCTACAGGGGAAATTTATTGTGACCGCTGACAAGGAGATGTCGTTGAATAGGAGTGGCTGCTCCAACAGATTCCACTGTATGTGAATATTTTTTGGTCTAATTACTAAAGAAATATTTAATCTCTGATTATAAATTGTCAGTAGGTTACTGTCTTGGTATTTATTTACCTTTACATGTAAATGGGAGCCATGTTGCCAAAGTGATTAAGATGCTGGCTCGCTAGTCTGGAGGTTGCGTAACAAATTCTAATGATTTCTGATAATTATTTAATGGGTTGTTACGTAGAATCAGTTTTTAGTGTCTTAGAAATGTTTTCATTACTGGCAAAATAAAAAGTATGCGACAACCCTTGTTGACAACCAGGACGACTTAGCTCCAGTGGGCCTTTTTTCTTTTGCCTGGCTACCTATCTTTTAGAAATTTTTAACATGGGCTTATGTTTCATTGCCTGGCAACCTATGTTTCCAGTAATTAGGTGAATTTAATGTTGTTTTGAATATAATTTTATTCAACATTAATTATATTTTTTTCTTGGTGAAAGCTAGAATGTCTCTTTAAAGGTACTATGTAAACAGTTCTGTTCAATTTAGCCTCTCTGATAATACCAATACTATGTAATAGATTTTATTACATTGCAAGTAGGTCATTATAATGAACACATAGTTCACCTGTAATTAGGTATCTGAAAAAAAAGCCCCCCTCCCCCCCCCTCCCCCAAGTATATTTAAAGATGAAAGGGAATCTAGAGTAAACTACTTCATCTGTTTCTGGATCTCAGCTGTGTCCTGACTGACATTTAGTTATTTGAAGATGGTCTGTTAGAATTTTTCTTCATCTTTAAATTATTCCTTTCTCCTTAACACCTACACGTATGTGTTAATATTTATAATGACAAGTTGTGGACTAGTTTCCCATGCAAAATGAATACAAAGAAACAGGAACCAAAGAACAAAATGTGGGATTTATTTAGATCATGGTCAAAGACACACTGACCTTTTATTTCTCCGTGGAAACTTCTTTACTAGTAAATTATTTATGAAGATGGGGAAGTAGTTTGTTTTTTCATTAATTAAGACCAATGGGTTTTACTTGTGAAGTATAATCCAATTTTTTTTTTGATGTTTTTCTTTAAGTTAAGTGGAAACATTACGTTAATAATTAAATGGGATAAGCATCAATTAATTCTATTAGAAACTTATCAAATATGGAATTGAAATTCCTCAATGACTATATATCGTATCTGTTTCTGAAAACATTTACCAACATGAAAGGTAAAAAAGTGGTTTCTATTATGGAAAAATTCTGTGTAACACTAACAGAGATCTACCACTCTGGCAAATGGTGTATAATATAATTTGGAATTGCTGGAGAAGTGCCAGACCTTAGTACCTTTTTTCAAGTTTTTCTGATGTTATTTCACATAATTTACAAATCTTAAATCAGTTCTGTCTTTCAGTTGCCAACAGCCTTTGTTTTCTCTGTCAAGAAACTTTTATTTATGATTATTTTCTTAACCAATTGTTATTACATCTCTCAAATAAACCGCAAACTATCTACCTACGAATCTTGGTGCCGATTCTTTATAAATCGTGTTATGATTGTGATCTATCTAACTTGTGTGGTTTAATAGACTTTATAATTCTTGTGAGATTTATCTACTGGTTATGTCAGGAATAATATTCTTTTCAAAAGACACCTACATACAAAGAAAAGATTACAAGATATTTCATGTTATCTTAGTGGTATCAAATTGCATCATTATGCAGAATATCTCATTCCAAACACCTTCACAATGTATTGGCTGTGAAAAGTTATGTGAAAGAAAGAAACTACACTTCCTTCGTTTGGGTTGTGGGCCGCGGTAGACAAGTTGTAAGACTGGAATCCTTGCATTAACTTACGATATTTGCTTCCGGTCATCACGTCTTAACCATGTTTCCACAGAATCCCCCTGGTAGTGCCGGTCGGAGGACTTGACAAAGACAGCTGTCTTGTTGTTTGGCGTGCACATAGAAAAACTCTTTAACAGTTGGAATTTATATAAAAGTAGGCTGTAGAGCCACTGTCCAAGCAAAGTTTCTTCATATGACACTGTTTGACATAGGCCTGTCTCCATTATCCCAATCAGTGCAAAACAGTAGGACATTAAAACCCATTTCGTTTCTTAATCATTCATGTTTTGTCGGTCTAGTAACAAATGGTAGATTGCATTTTCTGTGTATTTGTTTTGGTGTAGGCCATAGGTGTGTGTGTGTTCTCCATCTGCTGTGTTATATTGAAAGAGGTTTGATTTTATTATTGAAAACTGCTCAGATGAGTGAAGTATTTATTGGAAATCTTCTCTTCGCACGGTTCTTGGCATGGCACCAATGTAACCAAGAGAAATGAAAATAATTGTAAAAGCTGTGCATGATGAAAACAAGAAAACATGAAGAGAGAAACTGGAGCAATCTTTGTTATTTTCTTATTGGATTATTTTCTTGTCTGGTTTGGTCGACTTAAAGTAGCGCGTGGCTGGTGCGAGACTGATATTGCAGATTCTGTCATCTTCAACTGTCTGAAACTAGTCACACGACTGACGTAAAAAACAATCTATGTAAAAGCCAGGTGTTATGTAATTGGTGAATTTATTTTATGCGTTCACTTAGAATATTTGTGTAGTATGTTCTATTTCTGAGCTGAGTGGAGGAATTGTTATGACATATATATCTAGCATAAGTAGAGAAATTTGTATAGAGTATGTAGATAAGCAAAAGATAAGTTTTGACTGTTTGCATGTAGATATGCCGGCTGCTGTGATAATTAAACACACATTTCTAATTAAAGGGTAACCAACGACATGTGAGGAGTAAAGTTGCTTTTTTAAATATAAATTTATTTGCTTGTATTTTTCTGTTTTACATGTTAACTTTAGAAAAAAGAAGCAAACTGAAATGACTCAGTGAGTAAGATGATTTGAATTAAATTACAAAAAATCTACATAACCCCAACCGTTTAGTGCAAACTCCTATACATAAAAACAACTATAACTCACTGGCTCAAATTGTCCTGACTTTGTTCACGGTATACTTTGAGAAAGTTGCTTAGGATTTATTGGCCTGACTGTCCCTTGTAAGTAGTGCAGCATGGAGTATCATCTAGTCAATCAGGTGGTATAGAAATTGGAGGTCCTGTGTACACTTTTCGGGCATAGCCCCAGTCTTCTTTTACTGCAATGAAGTGATATGGGGTTTTACGTTTTATTATTCTGCACTGACTGGACTAATGAAGATGGGCATACAGCATACAGCATACAGTGTGCTATGAGGGAAATTTTGCCCAAACAGCAGCTCTATGGCCTACTCTTACATTAAGTTGCAACTGTCAAGGGGTCTTTAACATGCACACCAATGTGTACACAGGACCTCAGTTTTTCGTGCCATCCAAATGACTAGAAAGCTGTTCTTGTCAGGTCCTGCATTACTAACAAGGGGGAACTGCATCTGGTCTTCATTGAAAAATAGCATATGGAACCCCATTTCATTTCATTAAATAAAAAAAGGAGAATAAATGATACATTGTTATTAACTTGCAACTGAAATGAGATCTCTCTATTTATTGTTAATGGACTGATGTTTCTTAACAAAAGATCTGTTTTAGTGGTTATTTGAAATCACATGCTAAAAACAGATATTAATAATAAATAACAAATTCTGGTGATATCTTTATTAATTATTATTCCATTATTATTAGGTTTAAAGAGATATTTTGATTAGACTTGAAGTTGAATAATATGTAATGTGATATGTGTCCTTTATAATTATGTTACATGTATTTATAATAGCAGCGATGTTAATCAGTTTTCAGCAAATTTTATTAAAACTTCTCTGAATCATCAATAGATTTTTCTGTTGTTGTATATTGTCATTGCACCCTTGTTTACATTAGTAATTATACATAGAGTTACGACCCTTGTTTTACTTTCCAGAACACCTGCATGTTAGATGTAAACAGGTAAAAATCCCCCTTAAATTTCAACGTAACACAACTCTTGAGAGTCCAAAAATATTCTCCAATACCTTGCAAAAAAAGATTATATTGAAACCCTTTTTTCAATTCTACACCAAAAAGTCACAAAAAAAAATCACCATACAAAAGGGGAAAAGATTAAAAGACTAGAAATACGAACTACACTCAATGAGAGGAATTAATATAGTGGTCTGGATCCATCTAAAATAGCAAAATACTCATTAAAAAACAAACAAAATCAAAGTGTGCATCTAAATAATTCTCATTAATGGTGAACCTAATTTTATCAGTATTCTATATATATGTAGATACAGTTTAGATTTCGACAATGACGCTTAAAAAAACATCAAATGAGAGATAATATATTTCATAAGATTTATGAAGACAATGATAAGAAAAGATACAGGTTGATTTTTTTCTACAATCTATGGGGAACTGATTGTTTACTTCTGTTTACCTCGTATCATCTAGAAAACATTAACTTGTTTATCTGCTCTTGGCAGCTGTCAGGTAACTAAGAAATCTAGCATATCTCACACCCTATCTGCCGTTTTAAGTAGCAAATATTTACAAGAAACCATGTATTTTAGGCCATGATAAAAGTATTTTGGTGGGGCCATGTTTTTGAAGAATAAGTAGCTGAATGATTGTAGTGTAATTAAGAGTGACAGTAGAGGGTAGCCATGTTGTATATATGTTGAAAGAGAATAATATATTTTGGAGGTAACAAGATGGATGAACCAACAATCTGATTTATCAAGTGTGAATATCTGGGTGTGTTTTCATCGTCTGTTTGTAGTTTTTTAGATAGATAATTTAATTATCTTCTGTTGACTCTTTTACTTATATTTGTATTCTAACAAACAACTTGGTACTTTATAATCTAAATCTGCAGTTGGGTGGCCAAATGGTGTGCGGGTGCTTGAACTTTAGATCATAAGGTCTGTCTTTGAGTTGAAGTGGTATGGTTTCGATCTCACACTTGTATGTGGATTTTTTCTGGGTCGTCTGGTTCCCTCCCTTATCTACCTGCGAAAGACACCTCTCTCTCTCTCTTTCTCCCTCTAATATTATTAGCCACTAGAGTCCTGTGCACAATTTATTAGTTTCTGTTTTTAAATTTTGAAAATACGGAACTAAAATAAAAGCCATTTGTTGTTATATTATTTTTTATTCCCGCTCCCCCACCAAGAAGTAATTATGACCTCCATGGTCCGACCAGTTTATTTTTATTCTTTGGGAGGTTGACCTGGACTATTGGTATCATTACCATTTGATCTGAGGTGTCAATCTTGTAAGATGAATGTTGTATTGAAATATTACAAGGATTTTATAATCCATTTAGGTAACTTTATTTTCAGTTTAGGTAACTTTATTTTTTAATTCAGTTTAGGTAACTTTATTTTATAATTCAGTTTAGGTAACTTTATTTTATAATTCCATTTAGGTAACTGTATAAAAGGATGAATTTGTTGCTTATATTCAATCATTATTTGATCCGAGCTTCACCTCTGTAAGATGAATATAGTATTAAGATATATAAGTATTTTAGAATTAGTTAGAGGTAACTGTATTAAAGGTAATATTCAATCATTTTTGGATCGGAGTTTCATCCTTGTAAAATGAATGTAGTGTTGAAATATTATAAGTAATAAGCGGTTGGAGGTAACTGTATTAAAAAACAAATTTGTTCCTAATGTTCAATCATTATTTGATCTAGGCTTTAACCTCGTCAGATGAATGTAATATTAAAATATTATAAGTATTTAATAATCGCTTAGAGATAACTGTAAAGGACGAATTAGTTCTAAGTGCTCTATCATCATTTGTAAATATCTATCAATATCTATCATTTTGTTTTCACCATGATATTATCGCCAGAACTTATTGCTTTACCAAAAATTGTAATCTCAGAAATTGAGTAAATATAATTGGCCTGACTGAACTGGATGTATTTTTGATTGAATTTGTCAAAAATTGGTCAGTTGTTGAGATGAGTGATGGTGCGAAAACTGTCAGAGATGGTTATCTCATGAAAGATGGAGGAAGGGAATCCCATTTCTTGGAAGAAAATATCAGTTCTTGAAATCAATATCTACATCTTTCATTATCTTCATTTTCTACTTTGTAGAGTTGGTAATGGGAGATGTTTTGACTGCTGGTTTTAAATTGATGGTGTTCCTAGTGACATGGCTAGTGTAATTTATTTATCTTTGGTGATTACACAGATGGAACTAGAATAAATCATGTAGATAAAGATTGCTTGGACACTAGACAAATTATTCTTCTTCTTTTACTGACAGAAGAAATCAATTCAACCGCCAGAAAAATTCTTACAGCGAAAAATTACTGAATATAAAACGGTTTTGTAACAAGGAACATCACGAAAATCAAGTCTGAGTAAAATACATTCCATATTAATGTTACCTCATGTATTACATTCATCAGATAAAATCATCTCCAGGAATTCCGTTTACTCATTTTTGTGGGTTTTTGTGTTTAATTTGAATCATGTGTTTCACTTTCTATTAAGAGTTAAAAATGAGATATGTATTCTACAGAATTCCCTGCGTAACTTTATCGCCCTAATGCCAGTACCATATGTTGGAAAAAAATCTCGCACATGTTAACAGCATCATTAATATTTCACTTTTGCTATTCTTCCTTTTGAAAGTTGTTGGCAGTTGAGATGTATGCCATTGTTCCCGATGGACATCACAACCTTTACATTATCTCGTTAGTATAATTAGCTATTGTAAATCATGATGCTGGGGAATGTTTTCAGTTAGAAATGACGTAAGACTACAAGAAAGGTTCTGTTAAGTCAAATGTCTAGCCCATAGTTCAAGTGAAGGTTGTTTTTGAGTCATAATTAACGTCTTTTTTCTTCGGTTTTTTTTCAATTAGTGTAAGTTAGTTATTCCATTTGTAAAATGTGATAAATCCATTTTATTGTGAGTAGTATATATGTTGATATACTCTGACTTGTACAGGTACCAAACTTTCCTAGCTTTAATTAGATGAGGTTAACTTCTGTTTGTCATGCTCTACTACTCATGGAATGGTAGAAACTGTCAGTCAGTTATTTTCTTTAAGATGAAGATGTCAAATTCACCTGAATCTGGGAAAGAAAGGATGTTGAATTATTTGAACTATATGGACAAAGTTAATGATTAATTTATTTATTTACATTAATTATTTTAGATTTTATTTTGAAACTCTTATCTTCAATCAGCTATTATAATGTTTAGTACATATCAATTGATTCTTGTTATATAATTGTTATGTATATTGGATATTTTATGAATAAATAAAATCATTAATTGTACTTAAAATAGAGATGTGATATTATCCCTAGATGTTGACACACCTTTATTTCCAGTAATGTATGGGCTACTTGCCAATCGTACATTATCTATACTAGATTAAATATTGGACTCGTGTGACATATTTCATTGAAAAGCATGTGTGGGATAGTGTCTGTATTTTAAGTTGTTTAATGGTCTCGAGCTAAGAACATTGCAGTTTCGATATGTTACTTAAAGTTTCAATAGCATATTTTTAAGTTATATTTTTAAAATGTATTGAAATAAAGCCCTAAAATAGGTTGTACCTATAAACAGTCCTACCTTGTTAAAGAATAATCTTATTAATCCTATAATTCACTATTGCAAGTTGAGAAATTTGCAAAAATATCATTTTCAACTTCAAATTCAAACGTTTGAAGATTGCCGTCCATGGAATGGAATGGGAAAACAAGGGAGGTAATTGAGTTACTATTTCCTCAATTAGCCTGTGTTAGCCATTTTAATGCCTAATAAAATTTTGCCCATGATCGTATAATAGTGAGTTGACAACCTTTTGAGCAAAAGACATAGAAATAATTATGTTTTGACTCTCGACCATTAAACCATACTATGACTATGTTTTCACAGACTGCATTTCATTTTGAAATTCCTTTCACTGCCTCCCACCTTGTGGGTATTCTCTGACTTCTCCCAAGATGAACCAGTTTCAGATAAAATGCTTTCTTGAAAACAGGGGTTTTTAAACTGTTTTATTTGTGCCACATTTGTGTTCAGATAATAAATTATACTGGTTTAATTATCCAGGGTTTTTAAAACCAGTTCAACTTACTTGTCTGACCTGGATAATAGATTCCATGGAATCAGGTGTTCTCCTTTTAGTTGCTATGTTGGAAATGATGAAACAGGGGATACTGACTGAAGGTGTCAATATGATACATCCCTTCATAACTCAGACCACTGATAATTTGATAAAATAAGAAATCATCAAGTTTTTATTTAAACATAATGTCTTTACTGGTGCCAGTATACCTCAATTCATGTCCCATTGAAGTTTCAATTTTCAAAAACACATAAAGATATTTTATCCTATTGGACATTCCGAATTTTTGAAATTAAATTTGGGAGATAATGAGAGTCTGTCCTAGACTGTTCGTCTAGATTAGAATGATATAAGTATCATTTTAACTCGGTAAAACCATGTATATTACCTACTTGGTATATTGATATACTAGTATTGTATTGAATATTCAATTTGTTTTGAATAAGTTATTCCCCTTGAGAGGAGGAAATTAATAACCTAACACTTTGATTGATAGGACCATCGCTAACTTTATATGTGAAATAATTTGAAGTTAGTATTAACATATCTCTATTACCCTAACTCCAGGGAACAACTTGATATCTATATGTGCGATATTCAACTGATTATTGTGGAATTAACATCCTAATGGATCTTATTTGCTGTGTTTGCTAAATCTATTTAGCTAAAAATGATGAACAAAAAGTGTTTTGGACTGGGCTTGAATTTCCCCGTAAGGGGCATTCGAAGATATTTAGTATCAAATTTATGTACATGGAATGCAGAAGAGGGGTTTGTCAGTGGTAAAAATGGCTATTGGTTTTGACAAATTGAATTACATGATGTCAAAATGACTGTGGATGAAGATATTCAGCCTGATTGGCCATAATTTACAGCAGGTCTGGGCAGTATTATACTTGATTGACTTAATCCACAAGGGTCCATTACATTACAATACAATTGGTGTACAGTGAATTACCATTTGTCAAGTTATACTACCTACCCCCCTCTCTCCTTCTCTATTCACAAGATTAATCTATCTTGTTTGTAACTTGTCTAGATCCTGATATCTTTCACTCTTACAAGCTTACCAATATTTCATTTTCTTCTATTCACTTCACTTTATTCAAACCAGTTTGATTTTGTTACATTTGATAGAACCCATCAAAAGTCGCGGTCGGTTCTACAGATTATTGATATAATGCTATCTGTATTTATAATTTGAAATGATTAAGGAGAAAGGAAGATTATGCAGTTTGTTTGGCTTTTTGATGTATGAATCTCTTTTGAGTGCAAAGAGGCCCAAGACAAAACAGTTGCTTTTTTCAAACTGTTTACTTTGAAATTGTATGTGGCAGATTTACTTTGAAATTATGATTTGAAAAACATTGATCAGAGTTCATGTATTTCTGCCATGAATATGGATGTGACATATTTGTCAAATGGCTTCTTCTCATCTCCAAGAAGACCTGCCTTTAGGTTGTCATCCTCTGCAACTTTCATCTCTTTTGGTCTGTCACATATCAGAATATTTCAAAAGAGAAAGCATTAGTACAAATTACCTTCTGCTGTAGCAGAGCATGATGCCATGACTTATTCCAGCCCTTCTGTTGTCTAAGATGCTCAACATGACATCATATCACTGGTTTGAAAATGATACAAAAAGAGCAACAAATAAAGCATTCTCTGATCTGAATGCAGAACTTTGACTTGTTGGTCTTGAACTTATCCAGATGTTGTTCAAACTTCTCTTTGACTACTCTTTTTTAAATGCTTTTGGTTTTTAAAAAAATATTTAATGCAGCATTTTTCATCATGCAACATTTTAATAAAGCTTTGTTTTTATCACAAGAAAATATCAGTCATCGTTGACAGAAATATTTTACAGTAAAAATTACGACATTCAGTTTTTTTCAGAGAAAATTTGTGTTTGTCTTTAACTTCTATTTTCTAGCCATCTTAAAAGAATGGCATGCAGATGGATTGAATTCAGCATTAAAAATTCTCTTGTGTTATTATTATTAATAAATTATATCTTTTTTTTTTTTCTACAGGTTTGGTAACTGATGCAACAATCCAGAAACTACAAATGAAAACATGCAAGATAAATCATCAGTGATGCTTTAAGATTTTCTTTATCAATTTATTAAAATATTAATTTCTTTATAAACTAAACCTGTATGTATTATGTAACATCCATTGTAAATAGAAACCTTAAATTCCAATTCTGTTTAACTTTAAATTGTTGTTAAGGGATAGAGAAAGAAATAGAAATGGGGTTTAATGTCTACTTGACACAAACTAGGTCATTTTGGGACTAACATTTGGTTTAATATTGTTCAATAATTCCCTTGCGTGTAGGGTCTTTAGCAGTGGGCGGAAACTGGAAGACCCTAAAAAAGCCCACGAGGTTTGACAGGCAACCCTACTCCTTGTCACGTACAACTGAGGATTCCAAACCACGCCAGTTGACTCAATGACGGGCTTTATGATACAACGCGCATGCGCTAACCACCTGGCCATCCAACCCCCCTTATTAAAAGATAGAACAAACTGGGTTAGTATTAATCTGTGATATTATTAATTTGCAAACATGTGGTTACTATGATTGATAGCTTGGTCCATTTTATATACATTAATATATGAGCAAAGTATATGTTATATGCACACTTACATTACAATATTTTTGTTTAGATTTAACAGTGTTATGATAATTAGTCTAGTATCAATATAAGCTAATAAATAATTCATTGACACACCCTATCTTTTTTTTTATCAAAGATTTATTTGAATTTTTAGAATTTCATCTGGTTTCTTTTAGCTTTATTTTTGATGACTGTATGGATCTTAATCATTATAAACTTGGAGTTGTTTTATTTGGAGTTAACCGAGTTACCAAATGATCATTAATAAATGATGCTTCATTATTTTACTTATATACTTACATTTAGGATTAGATAACTGTATTGTCAATAATATGTTTGTATTCGTAGAACAATCTTTATTACATCAGTTTATGGTTGCATTCCTTGAGGAGAATACCTGACAAATTATTACACAATGGAATATCTATACCGTTCAGTTGAACTATTTATCTTCATTTGTTGGCAACTTATTACTACAGAGGTAAAAAACATTGTTGTTGTGGCTAAATAAATGGGATTATTAACAAAGAAATAGTCACATCAAGTAAGGCCACTGACCGGGATTGGTTTTCATAAATTGGAAGAGCTGCCTTGGTGCAAGCCAATTGTAATAACATGGATTAAACTAGTATTATAAATAGTACTATATAGATCAGGGACCGAGCAATGACATCAGTCATTGCACAATTGTCCAAGGAACAGGCAAGTTTCATGTTGATTATATATTAATTGACAGAGCCTTAGGATTTTTAGAAAGAGAGCTTCTACCAAGAAGAAGAACAAGGTGAGAAACACTTGGCACCAAGTTCCTGGTGTAAGAAATAGTGTGGGAATTACTATAACAATAACTAACATTTATATATATCATTAAGTTTCATACTGTGTATATAATATTATTGGTTTAAAACTTATTATATTTTATATGTTAATATGTAGATATATCAGATAATATTATATAGATAATTGTTTATGTTTAAAGCACTATAAGTGTTTGTGGTTGTTATTTTCTCTAAATAAATTAAAGATGGGAACATTTCTTATAATTGTTTTGTATATATTATTTTCCGGAAAGTGAAGTATATGAATAGTTTAAGTTTCTTTGGAAAATAAATAATGTTTTTGCTGCTCTTTGTTTCCAGGCAACAAGAATTGTGGTCAGAGCATCTAAGCAATGCCATATATTGTAGAAACAGATTGTGTTGCTGAGCAATAAGTTATAATCATCACAATCAAAAATATGAGTAAAGTACAAAAGTTTCTTCTTCTTTTGATATCCAGGATTGTCATGTAAACAGTTAGCATCACTTTCATCCCAAAACATTCTGAACTGCAGCAGTATCATTAATAATTAGGGAGGGGGGGGGTACTGTGGCTCAGTGGGTAAGATGCTAACCGGGAGGTTGGGTGTACAATCTGCATTAGCACAGAAAGTCTACCAGATTTTCCAGCGTGGTCCCCCTTGTCAGTAATGCAGGACGGTGGGCCTGACAAAGACAGCTGTCTAGTCTTTTGGATGGTACGAAAAACAAATTTTAAAGGTCCTGTGTTGGACATCGGCGTGCACAAAAAAGATCCCTTGACAGTTGGAATTTGATATAAGAGTGGGCTGTAGTGCCGCTGTCCGGACAAAATTTCCCTTATAGTACACTGTATGGCGTTAAACTCCATTTCATTTTAGTTAATTATTAGAATTGGATGATAAAGGCTTTGTCCCATTGTGTGAAAGGATCTTTGTTCTGTTTGTATATTTGAAGCAACTTAATTAGTTCGCTGTTAATATCAACCAGTAATTCAGTGAGTCATGTCTTAAAGAAAACCAAAGAGATTTACACGTAGGCCTGTGGTATGGTATGTCCTAATTTCAAATGATTCCCCTATTGGGTTCGAAATAAAAAAAAAATGCAGCGTTGCTATTTCATTTTCCAATATTTATTTAAATGACTTTTAACACGTTTTTATTCAAGCATGTAAACCAACATCCTATATTTATAGCCTTCCCGTGTGGCCCTAGCTTGATGGACCCAACGGACGTCCAATTTACACCCATCACTGAGCTGCTCTGATGCAAAGGAATGGTGTTAAAATGTTTCAGTAACACCGTTGTTAAGAGCGCAGGATTCTTGTGTGTCGTGATGGCGCCTGTTAATCTGACGACCATCAGAGATCGATAATGGGTTATCTCCTCACACTTTTTTTCCCCTGTCGTTCTTTAATCTACAAGAAAGATAATCAAATTTATTCATGGTTGATTTTATCATGCCTAGTTTTGAGAAATCACTCATAAATATGTCTTGTCTTTTTACCAACTATCTTAATCTTTGATGCATGTATTACTCTCGCGTGCTTAAAAGAAAGTGTGTCTGACCCCTGACCCGCAATCAAGACGGGACTCATTCGCCGTAGGGTTACATTCCTTCACTGGAAACATAACGAGATGAAAGTCAATGAATTATGACTCACCAATCAAGATTAAAGTAAACAACAAGGAAAAGATCGCATTTAATCGAAATCACACAAATATCGGTGGAGATGATCTGGAATTGGATGTAACAAGCGTTATAGAATCAAGCCAGTAAATGACAAATTGTGTCGTACTTTATGATACGCAGGGTTATTTCAGGCAATAGAATCTAATGATATGAGCGTCAAGCCACATTACACTCTAATAACTATTGATAAATGCGGAGGGGAGTTTTTTTGGTGAAATGGTGACAATCAATCAAAAGAGAAGATCCAACAAGCGATTGACATTGCGTCTTGTTTGGTTTGTATTTGAAAATTTGGATAATTCGCACCATTAAGTTAATAGAGGCCATTTGAGTCCACAAGGATATGGCAAGCTGTATTTTCTCTCCACACAAAGGTCCGTATTGAAGAGAAAAATTCCTAATGAAGCCGATGACCCTCGTTGATTCAAATCAGTAGCTATCAAGTGGATAGGAAATTGACGCAATTTGTGTAGCTTCAATACTCGTGGCACCCTTACAATATAGGGATAGAATCGTTTATCAGTAATAGTAGCTAGAAATACTGATTTTTCCTAATACAAAGTAAATTTTCGTTATGCCATACATTTTATATTTTCCATATTTTTTAAAGTCATTAGATAGTGGTACCGAGTCCAGTATATGTTTAGGTCAGACATTAGACAGTACTTTTTCTAACAAATATCAATTTTCGTAATGTCAGTATATGTTATGTCAGCCATTACTTAGTGGTACCGAATCCAGTATATGTTTTGGTCAGTCATTAGATAGTGGAACCGAGACCAGTACTTTTCCTAACAAAGTATGTCCGCAAATTTTCGTTATGCCATCCATTTCATTTCAACATATCGACATTTTCCATTCTCTATTTTTTTGGTCAGCCATTAGAAAGTGGTACCGAGACCAGTATATATTTGGTCAGCCATAGATAGTGGTTTGAGTTCAGTATCAGGCCCGGATCCAGGATTTTGTCGAGGCGGGGGGGGGGGGGGGAGCACACATTGAAGCAAAAGGTAATATATTGCAACCTTGGACCTTGGATTGCTTGGGCGCAGATAATGCATAAATCATGTTTATATCATCTATTAAAGAGCAGATATGTGAACTACAGCAATGACAAAGCAAGCGAAAATGGAAATCAATTTGTCACTGGGGCTGACGGGGGTGGGGGGGGCTGCCCCCCCCCCCCCCCCCGGATCCGCGCCTCAGTATATTATTTTTTCAGTCATAAGATTGCGGTACCGAGTCCAGTACGGTTTTTGTTCACCCATTAGATAGTGGTACCGAGTATATTTTCCCCATCTTCGTTAGACTGGTTGATGATTAATAGTTAGAATAAAATGGGGTTTTACGTCCTACTTTTTGCATCGAGTAGGCTATTGAAGGCGGCCATGCAGTGTGTTGTGAGGGAAATTTTACCTGGACAGCATCATTACGGCCTACTCAATTGTGAACACGGGACACGGGTTTTCATCCATCCGAACGACAGTACGTCGCCCCTTGCCCCTTACACCACAGACAAGCCGGGGGGGGGGGGGCACGGCCAAAACTCCGGGATCGAAAACGGGGTCTCTCTAGGTTAGCAAACTAACGTCGTACCCACCGAGCCACTGTGCTCCCCGCTTAAAAGTTTAAATTTTAAATTCCATTTCTTTTAATTCCCAGTATGAAGTTTAATCTGTAATCGGACCAAAGTCCAAAACATTTTCCCAGGCTTCATTAGACCGCTTGGTGCAAAAAGGTAAAAGTTAAAACCCCGTTTCACCTACGCTGCATTTTAGTCTAATCACAACCAATAATTTCAATAATCGCTAAGTTTAGTTTCTTCCGACAACGTATAGGTATACATAGGGTGTTCTGACTGGGAACATCGATTTTAATTCTTTGATATATTTGCTAAATAATTTGATACCAGAAAGAAATGTTTAGATAGACCGAACAACTGTTCTACTAGAATTTAGTTAATGTTTCTTCATTAAATCTCGCCCGGACAGCAAGACAAAATAGAGACAATTTCATTAAGTGCAATCTATCTTGTGTCCAGACAGCCCTTACCATTACTCGAATAGATTACATGTGTTCAATACTGTCTTTATTTTCCCGGTCGCCATTTATTTAAGCCAGTTTGTATAATTTGATATCC
Source organism: Patella caerulea (assembly GCA_036850965.1). NCBI lineage: Eukaryota > Metazoa > Mollusca > Gastropoda > Patellidae > Patella > Patella caerulea. The sequence continues at coordinate 30,417,102 of JAZGQO010000008.1, forward strand.
GTGATTAATGTAGCACTATGGCGACCATCCACCCCTCTAGACAACCAAACCAGATAACTATAGATTGATGGCAACCGAAACTCAATAAAAGTTGAAAAAATCAGGTGGTTATCTCCAGTATCACATACCTTGTTTCCGTTTATTACTTTAAATTGAATTATGATAGTATTAATCAGAACCGATGTTTACCGAATGGATTTAAAACAGATACGTCAGTACACGGAAAGAAATGTGGTTTAACATCCAATGGACCATTTCGGGATTTCATGACTTTATTTCATTTCAAGAATTCGTTTGGACTTAGTTGCCTGAAGTAGGGACAATGCATCTGGTCGACCTGGTGAAAACCCATAATGCTGGTCAGTCAGACTACCCCACTTGTCACATACATTCATTTGGGCACAAAACCACGGCACTTAACTGAATGATAGACCTTATGAAGTAAAGCGCCCCCCCCCCTCCGGATCATCAAGGAAAAGAAAACAAATGTCGTAAATTCCCATTTTTTTACATTCTGACATTCTCTCTAAGGACAGATACTAGGATCGGGCAGCTAATATCCCCATCTGTATCACACACCAAAATGAACAAGGGTTAGAATGAGGGGAAGGTATACCTGTAAAAATTTTGAAAACACCTCAATCGCTTAACTAGAAGGAATGGACTTCACTTAGCTTAACCGCGCTATCTACAGCATCTAGATTTAGGCCTATAATATTCTTGCCCACCTTTGACCAATTGTAATTTAAAACCCACACCTCAAAATAAAAATGTCCCCCACGTTACCTAAAATTAATTATCTGAAATCATTGATGTTACCGGATTGTATGTGATGTTTAAAGAAACTGCGAATCAAGGCTATTAACATTCCAGAGGAAATGTGTTCAATATTATTGTTCAACCTGCCTGTTTTGACATGTAGATGTAAACAGTCTTTGTTGTTAATGTAGGTGGGCTATATAACGGCCGTGGATCAAGTATCAACTATTTAAGACATTAAAAGTTTTTGCTTCCAAAACATAATATAAAACAAAGCGAAATCAAAAATGTAAAAAAACTTCGATAAAGGGGACAATTTTACGCAGTTTCAAGCTAATGTACATGTTTTCTGAAAACGTCAGGTCAAATTATTTCAACTTTATGAAAAGTAAAAAAAAAAATCCTTACAAATTCTATCTTCGATTAAACGCTCCGGAATTGAATTCTGTCAAACCCAAAATACAGATAATCGAGTGAAAATAAGAATTTGGGGCTTGAACGGATGTTCCGAATTCATAAGCAAATATATCAACCAACCATGAAAGCTAAAACATATTGTTTGTGTTTAATAACGTCTCAAATATTCACAACACCTCCATTGCCGGGACAAGCAGAATTGTGACAGGACTGAATTCGTCTCACACGATTGCAATTTCGTCAATTCTGAACGTTCCGGACGGGCAATGGAGCACCACCATGATCTGAACAGAAGGGAGATAACACACGGTACAATTATTTCCCGATTGACTTCGGCAACACAAAAGAATCATGTCTTTATTTGTTTTACACAATTTACTCTATAAAAACCTAAAGCTAGCTTCCCACAATCAATTATTTCATTTACTTTATAATTAGGAGGCTAGTAATGAGTTGACTTGGAACTGTGGAAAGCTAACAAACCACACCAAACACAAATATTTGACGTCTGATTACACGGTGCTATCTGTGTGATTTACCGAGATTCAAAACTTATAATAAGAATGACGTGAGTTTCTTGATTTATAGAGAATGTCCTTGTGTGTTTTCAAGAATAAAAAGGATTTACTGTTAACGGTTGTTTTTTAGGGGCCCCTGTTTGGTGTAAGTATCCATGTCCGTTGTCAGGGCGGTTTATCCTTGTCAGTGGTTTAGAGCAGAGGTGGCAGCGTCTAGTTGTTTGGATAATATGAAAACCCACTTTAGGAGAGAGAGAGAGAGAGAGAGAGAGAGAGAGAGAGAGAGAGTAACAAATGGTTCAATTTCATTTCAATAATTCGCGTAGGGGGGCTTTTGCAGTGGGAGGATACCAGAGGATCCGGAGATAACCCACGAGGTTGGGCAGGCGACCCTACTCCAACGAAGCGGGGAATCGAAACCACACTGCTTGACTCAATGACATAGCTTATGATGCAACACACACGCCTTAACCATTCGGTCAGCCTATCCCCATATAACAAAAGAGGAAGTGGGCCTAGAATTGCGATGAACACCGTGCACCAGAAGTACCCTACTGACAACAATTGTGTAAATCATGCAAACAAATGGAAAAACTACGAGTAACCTACTTACTTCTATAGATTGATAATTAAACTATTTCTGTATGTCTTTCCTGATGAATCCTCCTACTCAGTCTAACTAATCAAATAGGAAATGTCCCCCCGGTGCTAACCTACATGCTAATTCTAGACATCTTTCTTTTCTGTATAATTCAACATCTATATATCGACCACTGAGACTTTTATATTATCAGGAATCAGTGTAACCTATGTTTAAACAACTGGAACCAGTGTGTTCATCCCTTGGTGCCAGATTGGTGTTTTCAAGACATGGGGTAATTCTGTGGTACAATACAGAAGCCAATTCGTCACCAATATCTTTTATAGTCGCCCAAGTGGGACCAATCTTAGCGAAGTGTGACTATAATATAATCATATTTGTAGGAAAAAGCTTCAAGAATATTTTAGCCTTAGGCATAATGAGGAAGGCGAATCAAACAAAAAATCCAATTAAAAAATTATGACTTTCGTGCGACGATGGTGTTATTTGGATATGGATTTTAGACGTTTTTGTCTGATCAAATACAAATATATATTTAGGGTAAGTCTAAAGCTGCTTTTAAAAAGCCACAACACGCCGGAATATACAGATTACATACAAACTTTAAGGCCATGAATAAGAAAAAATTAATGTTATTAAAAAATCGTGTCCCGCCAGTCTTTTGTAAATGGCTGCAGCCCAAGAGGATCGCATCGACACCGCACCACACAAAACCACATAGGTGTCTGTAACGTGGAATCAGACCAGTTATTTGATAATCTCGCTAATTACGAACATCCACATAACAGACTTTCGACATGCTTAGTCATAGCTTAATGTTATTTTTGAAATATTTTTCAGGTTATAGACACCTGTGAACAAAACAACTATCAACCCATAGACATCAAAGTCTTTAACTCGATATCATCCACAGCCTTTGACATTGCAAACATGACTTATTGGTTAATTTGAATCAACATTGATGTTGTTATCTTACCGTGAAAGGGTGGGCTTCTGGTAACCAATATTTAAGACACGGTGAACATTTTAAAATTAAAACACGAATCGCGTGTCAAAATGCTTTTGACCGCCATTTATAATGTCACGACTCGATGAATGAGGCTAAACATATCCCAGACGCCAAAGAATGTTATGCAATCGGAACCCTTCGCATATTTCGCTGAATATAACTGATTAGAAATCACAGTAAAAACAGAAACGATTGAATGTAAATCAGTTTATTGTGTTGCGTTGCGACCCACTTGTGTCCATTTCTAGACGCCAAAGATTAAATAAGTAGTTCGTTTAACAAGGGCATTATAAGTATAAGCAGTAAGAGAATTATTCCTTAAGGTGCATGTTTTAGTTGTCAGGTCTACGCGAGATCTGATCTGTCTGTATATTGATGATCTCATGTATTATGACACATCTAAACTAACAGTAATCCATGCACACCAATCCTTGTGGTCTGTTTTATCTGCGGCACCTTTCAGATGAAACGATAATCCTTGTACATCTACATATATAACAAAAGAAAGGGGATATAGGTACTAAAAGTATACACAACTTTTTTTATATATGGTGGGAGTGGCTAAAAGTATTGTATTCTCGCAGATCTGGACACAGAAATAAAAAAAGCAGGGATTTTTATAGTTCAAGATGCTTAGTAACATCAACACCGCCATGTTGTATACGTTTAACGGTTGTATCTAAAGGAGTGGTTAAGATCGACATGTCTGTGCATGGTTCAATATGCCTGTTCCATCCCATAAACACATGTTCACAGAATGATAAAACTTTGTAAACTATCCCCCATTGACATAATGTATCACCTTTACAACCATTACAGACGAGAACAATGATAGAAATGGAGGAAAGAGCATGTTTGTAGTTGGTCACCTGGACCACATATGATGTACAGACAGATCTATTATTGTAAATTAGGCTTGACGCTCAATTTGTATACATTGATATAACAAAAGAGGGAAAGAAATGGGGTTTAACGTCCACACAAAACAAACTAGGTCATTTCGTGACTAACGTATGGTTCAATTTTATTTCAATAATTCGCTTGCGCGTAGGGAACTTTAGCGGTGGGAGGCAGCCGGAGGACCCCGAGAAAACCTAAGGGTTGGACAGGCCACCCTACTCCTTGTCACGTACAAGCGCGGTTGGAAACCACACCACTTGACTCAATGGCAAACCTAACGCACACACAATCTGATTAAAACACAGATCCAATTTCGTTTCGTTTTTTATAGTTCAAAATTCGTTTTTACTTGTCTTTACTACTCTTGGATCTGGAAGACTTGTTATTTAAGTCGTGTTCTGTCTGAAATGAGGGGTCAGCCAATCAAAAGGTCTGTCGAATCGACCGTTTGACCTTTTCCTGCGTGGAACTGTGGGTAAATATTACCAGCGGATAGAAATCAAAACAAAACAAAAGTAGAGTTTAAAAAGCATGGCGGTCGCTAATTGGTCAATCGAATGACTGACGTTATCGGGTCAAATGTCCCGTGCTTGATACCTGACGTCATAGAACGTGGGTTCCCACTATAACTTGTTAGATCTACATGAGTGTAGGCCATCGAAAGTATAAAAAAACGAAACGAAATATAGATCTATATTTTAATTAGATTGACGCACACACGTTAACCATCCCACCCCCAACATAACATCCATTGAGAAATGTCACTGAGTGTTGTAATATCAGCAACAATGGTTTTCAATGTAAACTGTCTACATAATTGAGAATTGATATGGGGTGTTACATGTACAGGAGTTTGATGGGAGCAAATGATCTAACACATTAACGCGTGTGCTCCTGATCTTACGATCTGTCATTGAGTCAGATGCCATGATGTATAGTTGCCCCCCCTCCTCTCTACAAGGACATCTCACATTACGAGTAACTGTTGCTTTAACCAGGAACATATCTTGAGGGTGCCTGGAACCATTTTGGTTTGGTTTTAATAACACACCGGTTTTGCACCCTGTATGAACATGACATTTTTCAATCATAGCAACGTAAAATTAACCATTTAACAATGTCATGCTAACTTTTATGTCGATCCATACCAAATACAGATTACGTGGATTACTGCCTCCATTAGATCACAATGTTATAAGCACCATTTACAATAATTGTATTTTCCTTCCTTGAAATTATGTAGTGCCTTGCAATTATTTGATATGAATTAAACCATTTGATCGTGTTTCTCATTGATTTATTTGATACTATTTCATTTCAACTGCACTTAAACATACGTTATGCAAGAGCTTAATCTGCCAATTGCAGGTCATAATCAACTCTCGATGTCATTGCTAGTCTGTGATATTTACTGGATTATAACCCGATCTGCTGTTGCTGATTAAATCAACAAAATGGATAATCGTATACCGACTTTAGTAATGGTGATCGTGGCTAGGCTCAGAATTCAATTGCTAAATTCTCAGTTCAGAGTGAATCAATTTCACTTAAATTTTCAACAAATTCCCTGTACGTTGTCTAATTTTTAACTATTATAAGTATAATTACCAACTCTTTCATCTATTTTCCTATAATGTGTGTTTTACAATGGATCGTAAGTTTTGTATTGTCTTGTAAATAATGGAAGTAGATGATTAGTTGTTAGAATCAACACTCTAGATTGGGAATAAATATAGACACCAGTGCGATCATTCTACATTTTAGTTCAGGCGAACTCGAACCAATACTTGAATGATCAAAATAGTCATGTAAAGATGTTTGTAGTTACCTATCACGTCATCGCCACTAAAGCCCATTACCTACTAAACCATTGGCCATTTTGTTTAAAACTCTAGCTGATTTTACTTTGATTGACGTAACTCAAATAAGAAATCGTCTGGTGTCTGATAAAAACCGAAATCTTGCATTCGACAAAAATCGTGCTGTCAGCTATAAACCGCCAGATAAATATCTCAAACCGACCAAAAATCTTTTAGAGTGGTATAGGCTTTAGTAAGACCCAGACGACCAGAAGCAGAAGAGATGGAAATCTTTATGTCTATATTTGGTAGTTACACACTCTAACCACGTGTAAATCTATATTTATTTTCTGTGAGTAGAGATGTCGTGTTTCTGTCAACACACAAGGTGATTGGGGTGTTATGTAGTCATATCTTAGCAAACATTACCCAAAGGTTTGAATCTGAATGTGATCTTATCATTAAAGTGCAGTGTGGGTATTGAACCATTGTCTATTGACAGAAAAATATCCCCTATAACATAGTAACCATGGCAATTTTTGATTAAGTTCCACAGCTGACGTTTGGTTTTATAGCAATTCCTTTACAGACCCATTTGTTTTTTCGAGCTGGTGTTTTTTCTAGTTTTAATTGAAGCTGTGCAGATCGGAAACGTCTTGATTAAGACGATCGACATCTGATTGATTAGCAATGGTAGAAATACACCTCCAGAAACCAGGCCATGTTTAGTTGTACCATCAATCATTGACTACTGCCAAATAGTCAATTTTATTCTTCTTTCATATGATACCAAGCCTGTTTGGTGTGCATTAAAACGCAGTATGGATAAAACGAAGCCCAGCACAGCAGCTGTTAGTGGCCTGTTGCAAGAAAATCGAAATTGCATGCGGAAGGTTAAGCTATTAATCTTTTATTTCTGATTGATGTTAACAAGTTATTGTAACACTGTGTTTCTTTTACAGTGGATGTCTTTATCACAGAATGCTTTAATCAAATACAAGGGTGGGGTGTATCAGTCAAGAGTTTCAGGTAATTACTAATTCTGTTTGAGAATCAATGACGGATTAGACACGTACGATTTATATAAGTGATAACTAGAGCTTATTGGCATCATATACAATAATTATATGTTTGCCGTTTCACCATCGCAAGTACCTCGGGTCCTCGATCGTGGTACTAATGGAAGATGAATTGCTCGTTTTAAATATTGAACTTAAGCCCATGCTACCTGTTGAATCCTTGAATATCACTAACACAATCGTACTGAAATCGCGATGGCACTGTTTACTATATTTTTTTTATTCGTGGCATCCGTGTTAAATCTTTTCCATTAAGTATCCGTATCCATATACGAATATACTATGTATGACCCAGTGGCCCAGTAAGGTTTATTACATCTGCAACAATTACTCATGTATTCCATCGCGAATTCGCAGTCCGAACAATCCAAGAATATCCAAGGTTGACAAACCGTGACGATTCCTAACAAACCGTATTCCAACGGTGCAAAAGTCATTTAAAATGTGAAGGCCTCTTGAAAGCATTTAAAGCTCAGTTATACATTTTCGAAGAAATTCATACTGATAGTTTGTACGTTGTGTTGGTCATTTTCCAGATTAGGCCTAAATGTGTCTGTATTTATATTGCCAATGACTTTACACCGTTTAGCAAATATTTCGTTTTAAAACTTTCAGACATGGTATTGAACGATTTCGTGATGTTTAGAGTTAGATTTGCTTACAAACCCACATTTATCATCGAAAATATCCCACCCCACCTCATTAAAGTGATAAAACAGATACATCTTCGGCTATTCATTTCGAATAAAAAGGTTACATTATGTAAGATTTAGATAAAGAGCGGAAGAAATGGGGTTTAACGCCCACTCGACACAAACTATGTCATTTCCGGACTAAGGCTTTCCATTGTAGCCAATAATAGTTCAAAAATGCAAAATGAATATATTGGAAGTTTCATTCAAATTACTTTATTCTGCGCCTAATTATACACTGTTTGTAGTTTTGGCGAGACATGTTCATTTATTATTGTAACTACGGTACTGGGTTAATCGTGGCTTACCCTCGTTTCTTGATTTTAAAATTAAATCATTAAATGGCTGAAGCGTTGTAATCTAGTTAAAATCTCGAGCATCCGATGGCATCGAAAGTTAAGCATAGTCTCGTCATGTTAATAAATGTAATTAATAATTTATATAACATCTAAGGCTTAGAGAAATACGCAATATGCATTTAGCTTTTGAACAATGCTTTTTTCAACGATGATTAGATGTTAAAATATCGTTAATATAAACCACGAGGGATTAATTATTAATGATAAGATTTATCTCGTCTTTATTTGATGTCACTAGCTATAGACTAATTGTCTACCTTTTCATACGTTAGTATTTAATCATTTCGCAAAGGTTTGCTGACTTTGATGAACTATCTATCTGGTCATATTCCTGAATCAATGGCGCGAGAAATCCATATTCCTGAATCAATGGCGCGAGAAATCCCTCTCTTACTGGATAGAAGTCATATTCTTGAAATTGGGCGGGGCGTGTCTCTTTTTAACGTCCAATCAAATCCCTCCTCTCTTCTCGCATTCGGCATAATTTTCAAAATGGCCGACGAAGAAAACATGTTGCCACTGGATAATCGAGCATAATAAATTTCGCGGGTTATGACGTAAACAAGTCGCGATTGTCACTAGATACATTGCGGTAACATATTTTGAGGTCTGGTTAACCCCGATATTGTTTGTTACAATGTAGGTCATTGGTTGGTAATGGCACTACTGACCAATAAAAATTTAGCACAACAATGTTCACTCAAGATAGCAGTGTGAAGTGGATTATTTCTAATCAGGAGTATGCTATCTGGTTAAATTTGAGGTTTCATGATTCGTTCCAAATATAAAACAGAAAACTCACAAAGCCTGGCTCAGGTTTGGGAGCTCGCAGTTCCGCCGCAAAACACAGGACCAAAAGACTCTACGGCCAGTCTGTAACGACACGCAAGTGACGCGTAAGTTTCTAGCACGGGTTTACTAAAATTTCCCCCGTAGTAGCACGTACGACTGGTTGTAAGCAAGGCTTTAAATATCGATGAGCTTCAACGTACTAAAACTCTTTCTAGAAATTAGGGTCCTGTCCATCAGAAGCATTGTTCGACAAATCCTCCTGGGTAAGTTTTAAAACCACTTCAACCACGTTTTAAAGGGACAATAACATTCTTGCTGGCTTGGTAGTTCCAAAAAATAAATAATACCCTTATTCTAGGTACTAGATGTTTAAGTGTCCCACCTGTTGTGTAAATTATCCATTACAACCTATTTTACTTGTCCAGAGGGTTCGAAAATATTTTAAAATTCAAGTCACATTTGAAAAGGTTTACGTTAGACTTTTATAATCAATTGGTTGAATTTTTCCAATTTTTTAAAATAGGGGTGTTAAGAGGAAATTTGTATCATCATTTAATTGGAATATTCTAAAATAATACGATTTGTTGACCAGAGTGAAGATTGGGACATATTATTCAGTTACAACAAGAGTGTTATTGGGGCTTTAAGGCATGTTTCCACGTAGGCTTTTTCGGCGGCATTTCGGCGCGCTAAAAGTCGGTTTAATGTGACTGTAATGGGGCCGGAGCCAGGGTGGATAAGTGGGTAAGACGCTGGCTTGCTGCAATGGTGTTCACGTTAAAGATCCCGGGGCAGTTGAAATTCGACATAAGAGTAGGCAATAGTGCGGTTGCCCAGTTTAGAAGCAAAACAGTGGGATGTTAAACACCATTTCATTTCAATTTGTTTCAGGGTATGTCATCTTCGACCCACCAGAATGGAGTTTTTCTTATAAATATCTTAAAGCAATGATCTGTAAAATAGGTCCCCGTGTACACATTGACGTGCACGTAAAAGGTCCCTTGGCAATTGGAATTCGATATAAGAGTAGGCCGTAGAACCGCTGCCCGGGCAAAATTTCCCTCATGGCACACTGTATGGCGTATGCCCGTCTCCATTAGCCCAGTTCATGAACAGAACAGTAGGACGTTAAACCCAATTCATTTAATTTAATTTCCATTTATTACACTGACAAGGAGAAATCACGGTGGACAATATCGATACACTTTATCATCCTACACCGAGATCGAACCCGGACCATCGGCTTAGTGATACTTTAATGTTGACGTTAACCAGGTTACATAGACGTGATCTCATTTTAAACACATTTGCAAATTAATGTCCAATGATTATGCGATTGACTTCATAATTGCCTTGAGTAGAATTAAAAAATGGCAACGATTTCATGGCATGCTATTTGTAACGGTTCTATCTTAATGATACTCTACTTCACAGAAATAAAAAGAAATTTATTAGGCTGGAAACATTTACCTCGTCTGCAGAAAATTCTCAGAAAAGAATCACTGTCGCGTGTACTTGACTGTAGAAGTCATTTGAAGGACACAATTGCCTGGATTGGATAGCGGTGTGTTACATATTACTTCTAAATCGTATCTTATAGTTTAAATTGGATTGTAGTTGCGTTTTAACTATAACCTGTCCACTGTTGATGCAGGACCCATTCCCAACTATTCAATCACCCTGTCAATAAAGCCTGTGTTTAGTTGAACCAATAATACATCCCAAGGAATAATTCTTCTTTTACCAGTACACTTGAGATAAGCTTGTAATTCTTTTACTATCTCTCTCCTTTTTCTTCATAAATGACAACTTCAAAAGCAAAATTCTTTTATTTGCTTTGACACCATTTAACAACAAATCAGCACCGTGATCCCTAATCACATTAGACGGTTTTTTCTCTCTCAAGACAGTGACGGATCATAGCATCTTATCATTTGAAATTCAAGGGTCAAACACCTCTTAACTTACCGTGCTGACTTCGCATAATCATTTGTTATATTAAATAAACCCTTTCTTTACAGCCGCCATTATAACAAAACAACAACAAAACCAACCATGAAAAAATAAAGGGAGTTAAATATTGACTATCACTACCAAAGAATGGGGATTTGAATTTGAAATTAATTTGTTCAGAAAGTATCAAGATTGTTCCTTTTATATGTCGCATATTATATGGAAGGATCTTGTCGTCACTACGCCCGTCCGTCTTTAGATTCTACAGGTCATAACCGCTCGTTCCAAGAGGCAGCCGCGGGGTCGGAGGCCTCTGGTTCCTTTGACCGGCCAGTTTTACCACTTTTTTCCAAACCTAAGCCCCACCCATTCTGACCTCTGATTGGTCAATCTTTTTGGGTCCATTTCTCGAAAACTAGAGGTAGGATCGTCGTTTCGTTTGTTGTAAAATGATCCTTGAGCCAAAGTCGACTCGCTGACATAAAAAAATTGGATCCTAAACGTACAAATTCAAGTTTTTGTAAAGATCTATTTTTCTACGCGTGGGTATATTTTTAAGTGAAACGGTGAAACGTACATATTCAACTTTCTGTAAAGATCTATTTTTCTACGTGTGGGTATATTTCTAAGTGATTCGGTGAAATTTTTATAGCTTTTGGCACACATCACACGGAGTAGAATTGTTCTTCAGACTGGGTGGGAGGACGCGGTGTTTCGGAGGGCACAGCAAGGACGGCGTCTCGTCGTCCGGGCGGAACATTATGCTTGACTTGGAATTTGAAATAAGAGTTAGCTAATTATGCCACTGGAGGGCATAATTTTCCCCGTAGCTACACTGTTTGGCGTAAGCCCGTCTTCGATAACCATGGTGAGTTAGGATGGCCTAATGGTCTAGAGTGTCGCGCTTCGACCTCTAGCTGGCTGGTCACCTCTGGCTTGCGGCTGTGGTTTCGATACCTCAGCGTATGTGGCATGGATATAGGGGCGCCTTCTCAACCTCTTGGGTTTCGTCCGGGTACTCCGGTTTCCCCCCACAGCTAAAGACCCTTACGCGCAAGCGAATTATTGAAATAAAATTAAACCATATGTTAGTCCCGTAATGATCTAGTTTGTGTCAAGTGGACGTTAAACCCCATTCCTCTCTTTCTCTCTCGTTAACCCAGTGGGAGGATAAAACTGGAACGTTAAACTCCGACGGTACTGGATATATACATACGATACATGATATATATATATATACTTACAATATGTTCCATGACGACACGCTAACAAAAACAAATAGATTCATCAAAGAAATAACTATTTGGTTTCACTACAATTAATGGTTGGCTTTCGTGTCCAGGTGCCATTCGTTTTCAGTAATTTGTACAGCCAGTACAGTCAGAATAATGCAAAACGTCGACAAGGATCTATTTGAAATTTTTTTTAGGTTGAATTCAAATCCAATTACGGCTAGGTTGATATCAATGTTTTTGTAGACATATCCTGGGCCAATGTTGTGGCTAGTCGCTTAATGAACTTCTCTCAAATTAGCAAATTCATCAGGTTAAAACTACGGTTGATTCTTTTGGACTTCCTCTGTCTTTCTGATGGAATCAATTTACCTTGAATTATAACTACATCTCGATCTCCCATTACAGACATGGCGAGAATGCTATCAGTAGACGAGTGTTGAACTTTGGGTCTGGGTTTAATTACAATTAACAAGATTAAAAATAATCAGACAATTCTATCCATCGTCTGTTGGGCCTGGTAACTAAATTTACTCCAATAGCATAGACTGTCTGATCACCATGATAATTTGTTTACAATCTCCAAAAGCACAATGACGCTTTAATTCTTTTCTTTTGCGTGGGAAGTTTTTAGACCAGTTCGGTGCAATAGTAAGTTCCTCTAAAGATACATTTTTAAGAGTTTAATAAAAAGCTGGTCATTCTTGCTATAATATTCAAATGATAAATAGTGAATATTGAAAGTTTTAGTCAAATTACTTCAGCCTGAGCCACATTATTAGTATTACTGTTAATAGTTTTGACAAGGTGTGTGCATAGTGATAACTGCAGGTCACTGATATATTCGCGAGTCGCGACTTTGTCATGCTTTCCCTTTTTTAAATCAAATTTTTAAATGATGAACCTAATGTGGTTAAAATCTCGAGTATCATTAATAAATGTCTAATCAATAGTTTATATAACATTTCAGGCCTAAAAAGGACCTGCAATGGGTAGATTTCGCTCCTGCATAATGTATGTTTTTTAAGCGAAATTTTTATCGGGTACTGTGCATCCTATAATCAAAAGCAGCATCTGAGCAAGTCGAAAATATCTATTCTATAAACTTCTCAATAGCTATATATATTAACTTCTCAGACGAATGAAAACTGGTTCTATAAGTATAAATTGTTAAGAGAGACTGACCATTGTTTCACTGAAGGTTGTGGAGAATATTGGAATACCCGATATTGTAATGAAAAAGGCGCACTGTGGGAGGAAACGGAGTACCCGGAGAAAACCCACGAGATCGTACAATCGATGATTTGAAACCATGCCAGTTGACTCAATGGCAGGCCGTATGATATTTGCGCGCTCACGTTAATCATTCGGCCAACCAACCTCCCGATGCCATATAGAGTCATATTCAGGTGGCTATTCCACCTATACGTATGTATCGTGTTTCTATATAAGACATGTAGTTTGACAAAAGATTATTCTAACATAATAAATTATGACGTCAATTTAACCACTGGGTCGGCCATTAATCCTCAAGGCCTGGCTCTGTAAATGGCAATTCTTCGATATAAATTAATATGATAAGAGTTGCGTGTAGAGGGATATTTAACCGCATACATCAAGTGACGAACTATGTTTCTGGCAATTATGATGAATTGATATCCCGGACCATGGAATGGCTACTTAATTTTAACGAGAGTTAGAACTGTAGAAAATACATGATCAGGGTCAACCATGCCATGTTCCTGATATTAGATATTGGCTGTGTACTAGCCGATAATTTGATTAGGAAAAAAAGCATTTACATCTTTGGTGCCAAAAAAGTCATCTTCGGGGGAAAACGGTACGGTCACGTGACAGATGTTATTAAGCAGTCCTGTCTTTTGATTGATTAACGTCAATTTCCATTAGTAGCACGTGACTTGTAGATATCAATTTGTAAACCCTAAAGATTAAATGACCGAATATTCTAAAGCTAAGTGACCCCAGGGTCGTGGGATATTGATATTGGACTGGTATAAATTGTTAGGAGAGACTGGCCATTGTTTCACTGAAGGTTGTGGAGAATATTGGAAAACCCGATATTGTAATGAAAAAGGCGCACTGTAAATACTAATAACCAATCGACAGAGGGGCTCCTTTTATGGTAAATGATATCGACGAAAAGAAATAAAGAACTGACATTAAGGGGTTTATTTTTGCTTTCTTGATTAAAACTTAGTCTCGTATGGTCTAGGAAATGACATTTTCTCTATTATAAATCTGAGTAACTCGCTGTAGTTTTGCGAACTTTGTCAGACTAGATGAACTTTATACGCAATCTATTCTTCCCTGTTTGATACCTTAATATATCAGTTTTTGTATACATAACCATTTTCATTATCTACATTGATGTTTGGTTTTAATTCGAACAATGCAAAACCACCGGAGTCGATTCTTGTTACTCGTGATTTGGTATCTGAAAGTCTACACGACGTCATTTGATAAGTTGCAATGGCGCGACCCAAGGCTTTAAGAGGAACCTAATTCCATTAAGATGTCACTTAAAAATGAAAGTACCATCGTTTTGATCGCGGGTTACGTTAAGTGCAACATGATATCGAATTGTCATCTATGATTTGACTTTATACCGTGACGGACGTAACGTCGTTTGACGTATAATGGTCGGATCACGTTAATAATTCTGGTACCTATATTCCTTATAATCTCAAGATAACTGTTTATCAGGAATAAATTGTGATTGGATATGACAACTAACAATTACTAATGTAATAATTCACTAAGAATCATTGATTCACACAAATCTCACAAATTGATGAATCTATATAGATCTATATTGTCTGGTAATGTCTATCTCTACTTTGGCGTGCAGTTCTCCCGACGTGGCTATTGTCATCATAAATGTTGCCTTGGGTGTTTGATCAGTAAAGGGAGGTGCGGGATAGCCGAGTGGTTATCGCGTGTGCGCTGCGCCATGAGGGATGTCATCGAGTCATGCAAGTGACGTGGTTTCGAATCCTAGCTTGTACGTGACAAGGAGTAGGGTCGTGGGTTTCCTCTGGGTCCACTGGTCCCACCCCAAGCTAATTATTTAAATAAAATTAAACCAATTGCTAGTGTCAAGTGGAAGTTTACACCCCCCCCTCTCTCTCTCACTCTCTCAAACAGAAAGAAGTGCACATCACATTCACGGAACCAGTCAAAATGTTTTTTGGGGGGTTTACCAGTTTGTCGATTAACTGAACATTGATTTGATATGAAAAAAAAAGTTAACGGTACATTAAAAAAAAGCAATTTTTAAACATTATTGTGTTTAACAGAGCATTCAATAAGAAATAATCGAGTTGGCTAAAAAAAGATTATATATATTGACAAAAGATAACATGATTCACAGTCTTCGAGATTATTCCAGAGAAATCAAAAGTTAACGAGAGCTAATTCCTAATGGTTTATGGTTTAATGCAATAATCAATATTATCCGGGTGTCCACTCATCTGGCTACTTGAGTGGTCAAGCATCGCAGACGTCAAGTTTATTTAGTGACTCATAACTACAAGCTGGTCGAGTGTAAAATATTGCCGCTATTAAGATACAGTAATTAATAAAGATGTAGGTCATTACAGCCTGCATGTAGAAATGTAATTCGCATGTCAAACCTTTAATACATGTCGTGTGTGAACACATCTGTTGTTTCGTGTGCAACAGATAACATCTGCTTAATTCTTTGTGTTTGCAGAAATCTGGCCATATTTTCTCAAGATCGGAGTTGTCGCCCTTTTCTTGACTTCCATTTATTGTATGTTTTGTGAACAACATTCAGCACTAATTTCAAATAATTTAATTGTGCGTTGTACAGCAAACGGCTATTTTCAATGTCAAACGTACCGTGCAGCTATACTTACAATTATCTAAGAACAACTTATACCCCGTTTAGACGCTTATAACTAAACTGGTTTAACTTATCCGGCGATTTTTATCCGGCAATTTTTGCGTTCATACGTGTTTTAAAATACTGGCACTATACTGGATTAACATTCCTGACCATGTACCTGACCTCGTCGGTCAAGGGTCAGAGGTAAACGCGCATGAGCAATGACGAAGAACAAGAAGCCGCCATTTTTCTAAGATTGTTATTTACTACGCACTGCGCATGTCCAGAGTGAAAATATCTGGATATTTTAATCCTACCCGTTCAGACGCCGAAAGTTAAACCAGATAAAAAAAAAAAAGCTGAATTCAATGCACCTACGGAGGTGGATATTTTAAACTAGTTTAAAATCTCCACATATGCGTTTAGACTACGAAAATTGCTGAATTAACTATCGCCGGATAAGTTAAACTAGTTGAACGGGGTATTACATGTGGAGGGAAGGCGTTGGCTCGCTACACTGGCCGAGAAAGTTCGTCGGGATTATCCGGCGAGGCACCCACTGTCAATAAATAGTGCAGGATAGGGGGACTGACAAAGGACAACGTATAATCGTTCAGATGGGGCGAAAAACCGACGTATCGTTTGGCAGTTGAAATTCGCTGACCAGGCAAAATTTCCCTCGTGTCTCCTGTCTTCATTAGCCCAGTCGGAGCAGAACAGTAGGATATTAAACCCCATTTCATTTCGTTTTCGTGATATGTGCTAACCATGAGGTCTCGAGTTCGCTCCCGGTGTTGGCCAAGATAGTTCCTCTAGATTTTCCGGCGTGACCACCCCCCTCCCCCCTTGTCAGAAATACAGAACGTGTCTAATCGTTCGGTTGGGACGACAAACCGAGATGCCGTGCACTTAAAAAATTCTTGGCACACTACATGACATGTGTGGGTCTTCATTAGCCCTGTCGGTGCGGAATAGTAGGAAGTTAAACCCGATTTGATTTCTATTCATATATCAAATAATATAGTACCAACTTATACTGGGTTTATTTTTCAATTTGCTATTTTATTAACTAAGCCGTACAGCTGAATTTAAATCCCCGAAGATCCCACCGCCGGCAAGAAATTCATATTAATATTTTTCACTTAAAAGTTTGTAAAGAAATGAAAAGGAGTTTAACGTCCTACTGTTCTGCTCTGAACTGGGCTAATGAAGACGGGCATACGCCATACTCCTAGGAGGGAAATTTTGCCAATTCTTATATCGAATTCCAACCAAGGATCTTTAACGTGCACGCCAATGTTCACACGGGACCTCAGGTTTTTGTCCCATTCGAACGATTAGATAGGTGCCCTTCTTAGGCCATCCGCCCTTCATCACTGACAAGGTTGAACCACGCCGAAAAACCTCGATGAACTTTCTCGACCAATGGAGGGATTGAGCACCCGATCTGGGCTAGCGAGTCAGCGCCTTACCCACTTAACCACGTGATAATTGGAAGACAAACTGTTATTAGTATATTACTATTACTTTACACAAGATCAGCTTGAAAATAATCAAAAGATATTGAATTTAAATTTACATTATTCCATTCCGTTTTACACTTGTAGGCATGATTGGGATACTTCAAAACAACCCAATCGTCATTAAATGTTCCGGCAAAAACAATTTTAAGATAATCAAAAATTATTAAATTTATACAGACATTTAATTCACCGCGGCCAATTTTACACATAGGCGTTGCTGAAATAACTTTAAAACAGTCAATCGTGAATAAATTTGATTAAAACCTACTCCTGCGAAGAAAAAAAAAACAAACCAAAAAACTCTTGGCCATTTTTTTTTCATCGTGTTAGGGATATCATATTCGTAGAATTTCATCAGATGTAATATCGCACGGATATCGAACTAATACTCTTCACTGCTAAAAAATGATGTTGGCGTGATTAGGCGAATAAAAGGATTTGTTGAAGGCAAATCTAAAACAATCTAATCAGAATGTGGGCTATGATAGACGACTGGTATTGCAGACTCACGTCGAGTTTATGATTTATAAAGCTATGTTAGCACGTAGTCAAGTAATGCT
Source organism: Patella caerulea (assembly GCA_036850965.1). NCBI lineage: Eukaryota > Metazoa > Mollusca > Gastropoda > Patellidae > Patella > Patella caerulea. The sequence goes on from JAZGQO010000008.1 coordinate 30,435,163, forward strand.
GGATATTGACTTATTATACTGAGTTGTGGCGACGTGCACCAGAACCAATCTAACCACATCCAAATTGAATTGAAATAAAATGGGGTTTAACATCCTAGTGTTCTGCACTGACTGGGCTATTGAAGACAGTCACATTTCATACTTAGGTAAGGTTGCAATTGTGCCCGGAAAAGCTTTTGCATACGAATTCCAACTGTCAAGGGCTCTTTTACGTATACGCCAATGTGTACGCAGGACCGCAGTTTTTCGTGCCATCCTTGCCACACCCTCCGCCCTACACCACTGACCTCGCTCGAACCTTGAGAGAGAGAGAGAGAGAGAGAGAGAGAGAGAGATGGGGTTTAATTCCCACTCGACAAAAACTAGGTCATTTCGGTACTAACTTATGGTTTAATTTTATTTCAATAATTCGCTTGTGGGCAGGGGTCTTTAGAAGTGGGAGGAAACCGGAGAAAACTCACCAGGTTGACTCAATGACAAGCTTTATTATACAGCAAGTACGTGCTAACCACTCGGCCATCCAACCTTGAACTTCCTGGTTTTGGAGCTAGCGTCTTTGTCTTTGAGCCACCATACAAATATCCAACATATACCGTACCGTTGTTCTTGTTGAAAAGTATGTGGATTATATTGTTTCGTCTTCACGAAAACAAGCTTCTAAACAGATTAATAGATGTGCATTGTAGATCTAATCGTTTCCAATATTTGACCATTTTATGTATCAAAACGAAAACCATACTTTTGGTTTTGATTCCCCGGATGTACGTGGCAAAGAATATGGTCGCCAGTATAACCTCGTGGGTTTTTTCCAGGTCCCCCGATTTTCTCCCACAGCTGAAGATTCAAAGGCACAAGCGAATGGTTGAAATAAAATTGAACTATGTTTTAATCCTGAAATGACCTAGTTTGTGTCAAGGGGACGTTAAAGGTTAATAGCAACTTCTGGAATTGATGGGTTAGTGTAGAAAGCCTCCTCGTAATCTTCTGGGCCCTGAACAAATCAAATACGATGACAGGCTCTGACTAGGGGCTAGATTATTCAGTATTAAGTGGCCTGAGGCAAGAAGAACGTCAACGATGAAAATGGGCCTTGGGGGAAAAAAATGATCACGATGAAATATCAAATAAACTGGAACGGGTTTTAGCACTGTTATTTCAATTTGCCAAATTCCATGTGCTATTGAGTTAGGCGTACTTTATGAAACCTGTAATCTTGTTAATAGGCTTGACCTGACATTAAGCTGTGTCAAAGTACAATACTTTATGCAGAAACCAGAATAGACCAACATAAAGTGACTTGCCCAAACGCAAATTATGTGGCGTGCCATTATGTAAAACAAGAGGCAATAGAGAGAAAGAATGTCGAGATGGAAGTTAACAGACTATTATACTAGTCTAATATCAAGGCTAATTAACTAGGTATTAACTGATTATTGCTGTAATGGTATGGAGAATCGTAAACTATTTTATAATGGGCCTTAAATTACGTGGATAAATTCATAAACACTGGTATCTGGGCACTTAAATAATGTAAACGGATAAAAATATAATTGAACACAATCATAGTACGGGCAACTGACAAATTATTATTTAGGCTCGAGCCACTGGGCTACGAAAACAGGAGCTGTATAGCGGAAGTGATTCGATATGGTGCAATTAATTCGATTGAACATTTCATCAACAAGTTTGCTATAATGTGACGAAGTGTTATTATCGTCATAAAACACATATTGACAAACTAACTATATAATACTAACTGAAATTATTTTCATTTTGCTCGAGTTGATATAATGACGAAGCGAATATAAGTCCATTTGTTTTCTGTCATAAATTACCATTAGAGTAATTACAGATCGGGTTGACAAATATTGTATTAATGCTTTAATATATTTAATAGAAATGATGGGTCGTATGAGTACTCTATAAGATATCTAGGTGTAAATCTACTCCGGTAACAATACAAGTGCTGGGTACTATTCACTCATATGACATTATTTTTTTTTTGGTTTATAAATTAACGCGTGAAAGCGGTAAAAGGGAATTTTGAATTAGATAGAAGCACCGTGGGAATCAAGATGACTTTGAAGTGTCGAAGCGCATTATTCATACTTGAAGAATTCTCAATGATTGTATTGCATAGGTTCATAAGCAAGATACAGACTTACTGACATTATCAATTCTGGAATTGAGTTAATAATTAACTAATTTAGAACAATGCACAATTTGATAAATGGTTTGTTTGAAGTGATAAGAGCGCGTAAAATATATAAAGCAGATAATCAAGCGAAAAGATTGGATGACCTAGTGATCTACAGTGTCGCGCTACGAGCTCTAGCTAGCTAGTCACCGTTATCAGAGTATGTGGCTTAGAGATAGGGGTGCCTTCAAACCGATCCCGCAGTGAATATTCGCTTGGCCGCTACAATCACTGATAAGCATGACATCGTCGAGGTTTAATGAGTACGGCATATTAACTTTTTTACTCCGACAAATTAAATTCTCAAACATTTTTTTGAGGTAAAAGAAAAATAAATAAAGACGTTTGAAGTATTTGTAGTTAAAAAATATTTCCTATTTAGTGTAAATGGGTATTAAAATGAGTAAAATGCATCATTTTGCCCGAAGCAGTTAGGTGTTAAGTAAACATTGCACGAGCCGTTGAGCCAATGACTACCGCGCGTGCAGTCAACGCACCTGTTGTGGACAGTCATCTGTTACAGACATAATTCGTAAGTAATTCTCTGTGAAACAGATTGGGGTGTCTTATCAACCTTACTCCGGGTATTCTGGTTTCAATCCATATGGAAGATCCCGGAGCGTGCGCTAGGCATATAAATTTAGACGCTATGGAAATATTTTAGATGGGGGGGGGGGGGGCAGGGCTGTCCCAAATATCTGATTGATGGCTCTTTTGACAGATGTCGGCCTCGTGGGGGATGGTATGGGCGGAGTGAGAAGCTTTAGGTGCTATTTGGGGAAGATAATGCAACATTTGGCTAATTAGTGTTCTATAATATAATTAAAGGCATATCGGATAATAAATGATGCATATCTGGAAAGACCATCACCCCATTCAACTCACTGTGTTACCAATTACTGGCTCTGTGATCAATTTAATTTAATTACTAGCTAGTCTGGTATTATCAGCATTGAATCGTGTGATGTGGCATCATGCAGTGTACTATGGGCGGAATATTGCCCAGACAGCGGCGCTACTCCAAAGTGTAAACAGATTTTTGTCCCATCCGAACGACTAGACATATTAGACACTGTCCTTTGGAAATCCCCCGCCCTGCACAACTGGCAAGTGGAAATCGAACCATTGATTTACCATGGCCCCAAATATCTAAATGAATTTCCTACTGTTCTGCTCCGACTTGGCTAATGAAGACAAACATATGCCATACAGTGTGCTGAGGGAAATTTTGCCCGGGCAGCGGCACCATCCCCTACTCTTATATCGAATTCCAAGGGATATTTTACGTGAACGAAAATGTATATACACGGGACCTCGGTTTTTCGTTCCATCCGAACGACTAGACACCTGTCCTTGTCAGGCTCTCCGTCGGAAAATCGCGATACACGTTCTCGGCAGGGATAGAACACGCGACTCAAGTTTACCGAGCTAGCGTCTTTTCCACTTAGCCACCGTGGCTCCAAATGATGTGTTTAAGTCCAGTATCGTTATTGGCTGTTATATAACAATAAAGAAATAACCTTGAAATATTATTGATTCATCCACCTCCAGTGTTATGTAAAATTGTTTGAGAACAAGCATCCAGTACCGTGAAGTTTAACTTTGAATATAAACCATTATTCGCGTGCCAACTATACCGATAAAGATCTGGGTATGGTTTAGCCCGACTGCTCTGCAAAAATATATAGAAGCAGTGGGGCAATACCGATGATGCCAATTGAAAATCACGAGGTTCTTGTACTATTTGAGAGGTGGAAAGTTTTTATGTAACCTGACATTTTTGGACCAGGAAATGATTGGTGTTGTTCTTCTTGTTGGATGGTGCTCTTCGAACACACCGATGGCTCTTGCAATTCAAGTCCGATCGACATGATGACGGACATGCACCTTCTTTGAACAATTCGGCGTAGAGTTGGTGAATTACATTTTTGAATTTTATCAAACCACATGGCCAGTTCCTGGTTCGATCGAGCGTTACCATCCAAAATCTCCACCAAAGATTGCCCAAATTCACATTGGTCATCGTGGCTGAAGAAGACAACCTTCCCGAATCCATCTATAGCCAAGTAATCCAAATTCCGTAATGAATGTCCCGATATCTGATTTATTCTCAAGGCAAATGAATAACTAAGAAATCAGCACGGTGCCTTAATTGTCCTTCAAGCCATAAATGTACATCTTTCCTGTTAATATTCTTTCCATGTGGTATAGGCTACTGACCTAGTCGTTGTGTCACACCACCCACCTTTTCCTTCAATATGCACTCGCATTATACAAATCTGATAATCGTTTGTGACTTCTGCGTATTGTGTCTTTTCCATATTTTGTTTGCAGCCCCCCCACCCACTTACTATTTGAGGTGGCGACTTAACAGTTTCGAAACGTCAGAAAAATTCAATTTATAGATTTTCTTGCTGTTTAGCATAATTTGGGCTCCACAAACCTACCTTAGTTAGCGCCAAGATGACCACGTTTTATTATACAGATTTGAAACATTATAAAGTCAACAGCCTTTGTAGACCGTGTAGTCATTGTCATTTAGCAGATTCTAATCATATCGGGTTGAGAAACCTTGAAACGTCCAAAACCAACGGATATCCGACTGTCAAGTAATGCCAATAAAATTCCTGGACGTGTCCCATGTGTGTTAACCTTGGTAAATACACCTGGGGCCGGTTGCGCAAAGCTCTGTTTACTTTTAACGATCCGTTAACATGGAGTAAACGGATCATTAACTTTAACGGAGAGAAAGGTTGTTGCTGGAAGCCCTGTTAACTTTAACGGATAATGAAATTTACTGTCCAGCAACAGAAATTTAACGATTACCAAACGACACATGAAAGATAACGGATCGTTAAAATAACTTAGTTTTGAGCAACCGGCCCCTGGTAAATAAATTTTGGGCTAGGAATAGGGATCCAAGACGTTACTTATATTTCATTGTTCATTTTGAGGCGAAGCTCTTCGAAAAAGGTCTAACTCTCCGAAAATACAAGTACGATCGACAGGACAAACGCGCATCGGTTTATGACGGACTGATTTTTGATATGACTTTATAATTCCAAGGTGGCGGCGATGACGTCATGCTCTGTTTCTGGTCTACAAAAGGCCGGTACTTGTTTTGTTTTTTTTTTTTGTATATTATCATTTCTAATTGCATTTACTCCCCGACTTATTAGTGCACTTATATGCACTTTAGCTGATAGACTTTACTTCCAGACCAAAATGTGTACTTGTATGTACTCTTACTGGTAGACTTTACTTCCAGACCAAAATGTGTACTTATATGTACTCATCTAGCTAACCCACATGTCTATTGTTCCATAAACCTGGCTTCCTTGCGGAAATTGCTGATACATGTAATTGATTTAAAGTGTGCTAAACGTAGGATAATTAATGTCGCTCCGAACAATTTCTCTGGCACCTCCAACAATATCAATATTATTGGCAAACAATAAATTTTGAAACACTATTGACCCGAACCCTGTATATTCTGGTCGTGAAAGCTAGAAATGACGTTTAACGTCCATTCAACACATTTCGGGACTAACGCATGTTTTATTTTATGTCAGAAGTTATCTTACGATTAGGTATCTTTAGCAGTGGGAGGAAACCGGAGAATCCGGAGAAAACCCACTAGGCTGGACAGTCGACTCTAATCCTTGTCATGTACAAGCAATTGACTCAATGGCAGACCTTATGATCACCCCTTTATATTTGCATTTAAATTCTCCAAATGTTAATGAATTTAAATGGTGTTAACGTCCTGCTTGTCTACACCGACTAGGTTAATCAATGAACCGGCGTTTTGATTGTATCTGGAACTTGCGCTGGTTGGGTCCGCTTTACACTCTTACTTAACCTAGTTGGCGCATCCATGAACCCGAAAGGTATACTGTTATTATCCAAATCGACGAATTAAATGGTTGGTGATAACATTTCAGTGGGTTTAAATTGAAAAACCGATGTTAAGACCACACTTATAGTCGTGCAGGTACGAAATCATAAAAATATAAAACGTGTCACTTGTCTTGTTAAAAAGATGTAAACCGTGGCATTAAATGATGATGACGATGATGAAGATGAAGATAAAAGAGGAATAAACAGTTTATTTCACCTGGTAATAATAGTAGCCATTTACATGTCAACATACGGTCAAACTGTCAATCAACGTCTCTCACTGTAGTTTATATCACATAAACTTATCTACAAACATTAATCCCTTAATATTTCTTCTTTTAACACCTTCAACAACTGACCTCTCTAGGGTTACAGGTCAAGACAGGGTTCGGGTTACAACTTTCTTTACACCACTTCACTTTGATTTATTTTCGTACTTGAAATGCAAGCGATTAAAACACGTTTTGGTTTATTCAACTGGAAGTAAGCAGAGGGTGAAAAATACATTTCTCACGGTGCTTAATAAGATGAGGAATTGATATGGGAGGATTCGTGCCACTTCAATGTCATATTTCCTGTAAGGTTAGGAGGATAGGGAGTATAAAATAATTTCGATTTGACTAAAATTTTAGATACATGTCCAACGACAAAACCGAAACATTACGAGTTGTAGAAATTTTGTATTAGTTGTAAAGGTTTTGACATCGATTATATAAAATCATTACTCCTCTTTCTCCAATCTGGGACCCTGAGGTTTTTTTGGATATGATATTATTCAGTAGCAGATATAGAAGCTGTGAATAGTGTGGTATGGGGTGGGTGTCCAAATCTATAAGGGCGCCAACCACAATACCACTCACAATGACTGACAACAAAATACTGGCTATAACCCGGTCTGAGCGCCCCGGTATCTTTTTTCTTATGCTACTCGGTAAATTCAAACCGATTGGCCCGATTTGTTTAAATGAAATTGAAAAGAGCAACGAGAACTTTATTTCCTAAATCGAAATCTTAAATATGTTGATAACCTAATCCAACCTGATGTTTTATTATCACCGTACTTGTTAAACAATAATCTCTTTTGCCAGACTTGTCAGGCTATCTGTTCATGGCGACATGTCTTTTAATGAATTATTTTTACATAATGGGATTTTGATTTCAAGCATTTCACATACAGGCTCCAAATATTTTTTCATAATATCCATTTATTCAGAATTGTCTAAACATTATTGGCGACTATTTCAGGATCAAAACATATCTAGATGAAGCAGGAAGGTCAAAATGATATTTTTTTGTACAAATTCTAGGACACGCGGACAATCTAGTTCAATAATGACGTAATGATATTAACAACATTCCATCCACAAAAAAATGTTATTTAATTTCATCTAGTCTTATTTCTCAAATAGACGTCGCTCAATAAATAATTGACAAATAATCGTTGTGACCTAACCTTTATTCCATGGTTATTTCTAGCAATATGACGTAAATGATTTTAATCATTTTACCTTAAGAAAGGTCAAATACCTAATTTACCTAAGTAATAATCTATAACAATAACTAATTAATATAAATTACTATTTCTTTTATTGATATAAATAAAATGGTTTTAATAAGTTTGGATGTTAACCGACATCAAAGATATTTATACCGGTATATTAAGGTTAATGAATGTAGATGTATTTCCTGTGTTACTATTTTTATACGTATTTTATTCTTTTACCTGTACTTTTATTCCTGTAAATGCCAATCGAAGTTACTACATGTAGATATGACGTCATACAGCAATTCTAATTAGGTGAATGGACGATTTTATGCTTTCGTTTTGTATGCTGTTAGATTCAATTAATCATAAACAGTAAAAGGTTCTAGTACTTAAAGGGAAGTGGGATTAAAATGCAGTTTCTTTATGTGGGCCCCATTGTCTGATGGAGAGCCTGCCCGGAGATTCCTGGGGACATACCTGATTAATAATATTCTTTCACTTATTATTTCAGATGCAAGCAAGACGTTAATTTACGGTAAATAATTTCTATTTGCTATGTAAGTAACAGATCTGAAAAGATGGGTGGGGGGCGGAGAAATGGAGTTTAACGTCCACTGGACACATGGGAGTAAACCAGAGGACCCGGAGAATACTAACGAGGTTGGACAAGCGACCCTACCCCATTCCACTTTCAATCTGGGAATCGAAACCACGCAAATTTGGCTCAATGAGAGACCTTTTGATACAACGCGCACGTGCTAACCATTCAGCCACCCAACCCCCAATAATTCTGAAAAGTAAAAGCAGCAACTTTAAAGCTGAATGAAATTTGTTAAATTTGGTTTAACAAGAAAGAAAGTACTATTCCCGATGAGAAATTCATAAGACTTGAAACAGGATTTCTTTTTGGCGGACAAACTCGGGTTTCTTTAGACCCAGGCTTAAAGTATTCAGATTGACAACGATGAAAACTACAATAAAACCGAGGCGATACAAGTAAATCGAATTGGAAAGATTATCCAGTTTTTTTTATCTTGTGTTTGATTATGGTTGCTTTTCCAGCACATAAAGTAAGATTTGTTTGACTGGCTGTACTCAAATCAAACATGATAATTTCATATAATCTGGATACCGTACACATACCTAATCAAATACATCATTTTTACACGCTCCGATCTAAAATGGGTGTAATAAAAATAAATCGAGTGTTTGCTGCATTAAGATCTCGTGGATAAAGAAATGACCAATCAAAGCGTGAATAACGAAATGACCAATCATTGAAGCAAACAAAACGCGTCCATAAAGTAAAATAATGAAAATCTTAATTAACCTCCGTGAAACATATTACATAAATTCTTCTCTTACGCATTCATTAAGTTGAATTGGACTTGAGAAATGTGACCGCCTTGCCCTCTACATATCTCAAACGTTCCTAATTATCTAATTCTATCATTTTTTCAGTTGGGTCTATCAACTTTACAATTTAACATGCTCAATCGGCAGAATGACGTGGTGGAAAAAAACATTATGCACGAAGTCATTGGTCCTTTTGACTCGACTAATTATGATAAAAACGTCTAATTTCTTAGTTTCGGTTTTTGCTTTCCGAATTGAGTTTTTAGAAAAGCGGGATATTGGAAATCGGTAAATGAGAAACTAGCTAGGTGGAAATATTGAAAAGAACTAACTGTCGCTCAGAGATTAAATTTCCATAATTAACTAAACGAGTATCATATAAAAAACTAAAATGGGTCTCTCGAGGGAAATATGGAAATTCGTGAATTTTTTTATATTTGTCACGTGGGATTGATGTGCCTATCATTAATTTGATCTTACTTATTTTCTGTTTAACTAGCTATCTACCCATTTGTATTTAAACTCCGAGGCAATTCAATTCTAACAATTGAAATAAAGGAAAATAAATTATTTTTTTATATACGGATATATGCATCCGTTATCTTGATGAAAGAAATAATATGAAATGTGTTTTTTGCTCAAATCGCTAACCAGCCTAATGAAATCTGTCAATTGCTGGTCTTCCTTTAGGCCTGAAATGTTATCTAAATTATTAATTAGGCATTAATAAACTTATTAAGATCATAATCAACCCTCGATCCATATCGCTAGCCTGCAATATTTAGCGATTGGAAAATATTTTGTGACGGATTTTTAAACGTACAATTGATAATTGATAATCGAGACTTTAGTACTGATGATCGAGTCTAGCCTAAAATTCAAACGCTAAAAGAGAATCATTGTTGAAACGTAGCTTTAATAAAAAAAATATTAATTGATATCCATATAACTTTTGTGTTTATTTTTAATTAAATTATCGGTTCAAATTATATCTGAAAAAATATAGCAGCAATCATAAACACTCCATTTGTTTAGCTCCGGTTATTCCGGGGAGACACGGTAGCTAAGTGGGTAAGACGCTGACTAAATGGGTAAGACGCTGGAGGGTTATCCTTAAGATCGCGTGTTCGATCCCTGCATTGACAGTGGTGACGGACGGAGGGGCTGACAAAGGCAGCTGTCTAGTCGTTCGGATGGGACGAAAAACCGAGGTCCCGTGTGTGCATTGGAATGCACGTAAAAATCCCTTGGCAGTTGGAAATCGATATAAATGTATGCCAATGTGTCGCTGCCAGGTCAAAATTTCCATCAGAGCACACTGTATGGAGCAAAACAGTAGGACGTTAACCCCTATTTCATTTCATTTCCCGGCTATTCCAGGCAAATAACTCGAATTGATAATATAAAGGGGTAGACATCCATAAACCCTTTGCTATGACTGATAACGGCCGAAAGTCGCGAAGAAGACATTTAAAGGGACAATAACATTCTTGCTGGCTTGGTAGCTCCAGAAAATAAATAATACCCTTATTCTAAGTACTAGATGTTTAAATGTCCTACCTGTTGTGAAAATTATCCATTACAACCTATTTTATTTGTCCAGAGGGTTCGAAAATACATGTATTTTAAAATCCAAGTCACATTTGAAAAGGTTTACGTTAGACTTTTCAAATCAATTGGTTGAATTTTTCCAATTTTTTAAATTAGGTGTGTTAAGATGAAATTTATATCATCATTTAATTGGAATATTCTAAAATAATACGATTTGTTGACCAGAATGAAGATTGGGACATATTTTTCAGTTACAACAAGAGTGTTATTGGGGCTTTAAAACATAATAAGAAGCAATTTGATAAAAAAAAAAAAAAAAAAAAAATAATAATGCTTTGAATCAATATTATGCGCAGGCTTTAAACCGATGAGACAAGATGAAAACTCCTCGACAAGAATTAATAGAACAATATCCATGAAATCCGAAATAAATCTACATTTTCATCAAAATTCCAGTTTTATTACCAGGATAAACAGATAGCACGAATTATACTTTCATACAGTTTCACATTATTGTTAAATAATAAAACACCAAATCCTACAATTTCCATATCTCGTGACGTAATTGGGATGCCATGATTGTTAAATAATAAAAGACCAAATCTCATAATTTCCATATCTTATGACTTACCCGGGATGCCATGATAAGAGAATGGTTTACAGATAAGAATATATATGTAAAAAAAAACTATTGAAATAGCCAAAGAGATTAAGACAATGACTAAATAAGAGACGTCCTTATATGTAATCTAATGGACCTTTTCTTCATGTATTTACGAATTTACATATATATCGATTCCTACTCACGTCATAGTTCTCCATAAATTCACGAAACGTACAAAAAATACCCCCATACTGCATTTTATGACATTTCTTTTCATTAAAATAGTCATATGCCGTACAGATGCCATAGTATTTGACAAGAATCTTTGACCCCTTCTGCGCTAATTAATGTAGATTTATTCATTAACATTCTTCTGCTTGGTTTGACGTTTAATTGCCTTGTCTGTATCTTGCTTCCATAACCCCTCGTTTTATATTAGAATATGGATAAGGACAAGTCGATTGATGTTTAATATGTCATGTTTACCGAGATTTCAGCCACTTAAATAGGGGGCAATACATGAAACTCATTGGGTTTACATATCCCAAGACACCGATCCATACTTCAATATGATACTCGATATTTTTCATTAGAGTCTTAGCACTGCTATAATTTCATAAATCACCACTGTACTATTGACTTTACACACATAAAAAGGATTACAAGATTGGCAAAAATTAAATGTGGGTTCAAAGAGGTCATGTGATAAATTGGATCATGAAAGTGTCAAGTTTAGTCGGAATGTGAAAGCAACCAATACGTCTTCGAGACAGTTGACGCAAGCACATGGCAAGTATTGTAACCAATTTAGAAGTTTGCAGATGAGAGTTACCGTTACATCATAAAGTGTGCTTCAATACATGCGATATAATCTTTCTTGATGTGGGGTGCGGTTGGGGTAGAGGTGGTGGGATGGCCGAATTGTTAACGCATGCGCGTTGTATCGAGGTTTTTAAATGAGTCAAATTATCGTGGTCACTTGTCCAACCTCGTCGGTTTTCCCGGGTCCTCCGGTTTTCTCCCATTGAACCACATGTTCGTCCTGAAATGAACTAGTTTTTGACACTAATTTAGGGGGTTGGGGGTGGGGATGATATTTAATTCCTCAATGAAATGGGTTTATTGGTCATAATGTCTCCTCCAAGCGAGCAAATGAAGATCGGTATATTCGTAAATAACGACGCTTGAGAAATAAAATCTCAATCCATATAGCGAAGAAGTACGAAAGCGAACGAAGAGGTCTAAAATCACAGCTAGACTTAAATCGACAGGGACAGTGTCTTTAAACGGCTAAAGTAAAACAATGACGTTACTGCCTTTTGCAAAGAGAACTCTTATTAATTACCCGCAGTACGAAACGCAAAGAATTGGACTATCTCCATTCGGGAAATTGGGTCCAAACAGCTAAGCTACGCCCTACTTTAACTCCGCATTCAAACTGTCAAGTGTTCTTTTACATATACGCCAACGTGTGCATGTACACGGGATTTCGGTGCTTCGTCGCATCCAAGCTACTAACTCGTCTTGAATATTATTCCAACCAGCGTACCCCCGATCCTTAAAGCGGAAATTTCATATTTTCTAAGAAAGTCAAAACATAATTATTTCTATGTCTTTTGCTCAAAAGGTTGTCAACTCACTTTATACGATCATGGGCAATATTTCACAGGCATAAAAATCCCTGACACCGAAAATAATAACACAATTACTTGAATTACCTCCCTTATTTTCCCATTCCCCTCCATGCAATGACGATCTTCAAACGTTTGAATTTGAAGTTAAAAATGATATTTTTGCTAATTTCTCAACTGGCAATAGTGAATTATAGGTTTATAACTAAAAAATATGAAATTGCCGTTTTAAATATTCCGTGCTGTGTTGGTGATGCATTTTTTCAGACTGGAAAACTGGTCCCGCGATAATATACGAACCATGGAAATAAAATGGAATGTGGTTTAATGTCCCACTTCTCCGACTGGAATAATCAAGACGGGCATATTTGGGACATTTTGCCCGGACAGCAGCACTATGGCTCACCTTAAACGTCGAGTTCCAACTTCCAAGGGATATTTTACATGCACGCCTGATCTCAGTTTCTGTCCCTTCCGAACGACTATATAGCTGGCGTTGTCAGGCCCTCCGCCCTGTACCACTGACAGGAGTAAACCGCCCCGGAAAACGGTCCATGGTATCACGTTAAACCCTATTTCATTTCATTTAAATTTTGTATTCAACCACTTGCCCTTGTTGGCGATAAACTAGGTAATTTATTTATACACAACGAAGACAAAACTGAGATAAATAATAATAGATACGAAAAGATGGATGTAGTCATATTTTGTCTAAAGAGAAGAAAATCTTCTTCATGAATATGCAACATGTCTTATTCGGGGTAATTACCGTTTCTACTTGGCTAACACAACTGGTATATTAAGGAACTATTATTACGGTCTAATGGAGGGCTTTAACATCTATATTGATTACATTATTACACTCGATTGCTGGCCTAGTGTTTTTATATTACTGTCTCAAGGGTTCCAATGAATTATTCTATACAAATACATAAAACAAAACACACAATCTCAGACATCGCTTCGTTTGAGTAAGAGTGTCGCCAAACAATTTAATGTAAGAGGGTAAATGTCACCATTAACCTTAGGCATTATATTCAACTGGTCATTTTCTGTAGTGTCCATATTTAAAATATTGTCTATGTTCTGGACTACTTCGGACGATGATCACAAGTTATATTTACAAACAAGTGGTCAGTTAGCAGATGTTTATTTCAGTATTGTAAGAAAAACACTAACAATTTTCGGCACGTGTCCGTTACAAATAACAACGGTGCTATAAGTGGGAGATGATATTCTAATTATTTCTGGATAACAAGAAACCACTTTTTGAAAATACATTACTCATTCAAATTACTCTATTGCAAGTGAAGATAAATATTAGCCTTTGAAGATTTTATAAGACGTGTGCAATAATTTCAACCACCGTACTCGTTGTTCGAAGCTAAGTCGCGGTGCTCCATACTTGATTAAATAAAAGTATCGCTGAACCGTTCTAATCTACTTAATATCTGAGAAATCCGATGCCATTGGGAGATGATTATGGCCTGGACCAGTTATTACTAATTTGGGAAACTTTTCAGGCCTAAAGAAATACGTGCAAATGCATATTTAACTCTTGCATAATGTATGTTTGATTAATCCAGCTGGCTATGAACAAGTTATACTATTTGAACTGTATTGGTGACTGTTGGTGACCATTCTGCAGTCTTGCTGACGGGCATCGTGTCGGATACACGTATGCTGTCCTCTTGCTGGAAGTCCACTTTCGTTTATTTTGTACATTTATGCCGTTAATTTAAAATTCCAGTTTGCGCTAAATATCTTGGCAAATACCTCTAGGGCAATAAATATTTATGAAAACAAACACTCGTAATTCAATGAGGCACAGGAACTGGTTCTTGTCAATATGCATACTAAGCTACATATTTGTTTAAAGATACGTTATGTAAGTTTTAGATAAAGAAGAAGCCATTCTTGTTATAAGAGTTCAAAAATAGATAATGGACGATCCACATGGAAACCAACACGTCATCGAAACATCCGTCGGATCATTATTAACAGGGCGTGTTCAGGGATTACTCTAATCTATATAAGATTAGAGTGGTGTGATGCCTAAACCGTGGTAATGCCCCACTCGTTAGTTTTGTTCGATGGATGTAGGGGAAAGGAAACTGCCCTGCGCGAACAGGAGAGGACCCCGATCGCCTGGACACCCCATCTGGACACGCGCCATTATTACATTGAAGGGTTCTAGGATTGTTAATGAATTGCCCGATGACACATTTACAGGGAAACAAGTATAAATTATTGATGCATTTTTGTTAATGATATTTACTCGATATCGGCCATCGTCAAACACGATAATAGAAAGAAATCTATTGGCTAATTGCTTTAGACGTGTCACATGGTGAATGTTTACTCGTCATTACAATAAGATAGAGACGAGAGGATTGTACATATTTATAATGTACTTTAGCGTTTATTATTTAGAAGAGGCAACGTCTCCAAACATTTACATAACTGATACTTAATTCTGCTGTATGATTTTAATCTAGATGCGGTAAAGATAGCAGAGAAATCCTCCGATAGCCAGAGGATATTGTCACAAAATACTTTAATACAAGTAACCCCCGTTGTCAGTCCGCGTAGAGCCATGTAGCAGTTCGCGTCCGTCCGTGTGACTCTGGAAGATATATTGTAATTTTTAAAGATAGATTTTCACTTGTAATGGGTAATGTTGTTAGTCTTCGTTCAATAACTACCAAAAACAGGGGTTCCATGTTAAACTAATTCGTAGAGCAGTTGGTGGAGTCGCGGTATAATTCACCGACTAGATATCACACGACTTAGAAGCTTACGTTGTTCTTGAGTCGGTGTCATCGACATGCGTATGTTGGCGCAAGATCAGCCCCCCCTCTTTCTCTGCTAATGTTGCCGTAAGATCACGTCCCCCCTGTCGCAGCTTATGTTGCCGTAAGATCAAGCCTCCCCCACCTCCTCCTCCCCTCTCTCTTCCACGCGACATAATATAGGTAATCTCTGAACTGGGTCTTTGGCGCAGGGGTGGGTAGGTTGGGAGACGGGGGTGCGATTGGATTCGAGGACCAAGAAACCCCCCATTAGGTTCGGCAGGGGACCCTGCTCATTGTCACGTAGGATCGAAATCACGCCGATTGACGTGTTAGACCTTTCGACACCCCCACACCAAAAAATCTGAACCACGGTGATTAAAATACCCAATTTTATCAATATGAGTACATAGGTTTAGCAATTGGAAGTCTCAAAATGGTCGATGTATGTTTTGCCGCGATGTTAGACTACATTTGAATTGGTTACGTTCGGAAATATTCAGCATTCATCGAAGCTGTATTCTCCATATAATCAAATCATTCGCGAAGCGATGTATTTTACTTGTGTTTGGAGGTTTAATGATCGCAAGGAATCGGCCTAAAACACTCCAGAATGGCGATTCAGAAAGTTAAGATATTAGCATTAGGGCAAATACAGACGAATAACCTTCTACATTAGTTTCGCATCTTTCTCTCCAGATATCCAATAAAACAAATTGAAGCGAGAGAAAAGTGTTTCGTCTCTGTTTACATTTTTAGGAACTAATTCATCCGGTACTAACAAGCAAGAAAGTTTTTGTCCATACTGTGGTGCCTGATTGTTGGCATTTTCTCTGAAACGGCAAATTACAAGAAGCAAACGGCCTGTGGAGTCGTAAATGACGATTAAATTCAATTTCAGGAAATCCCAGTGGAGCGGTGAAATGATTGAAAAGCCAACCAAGCTGACTGCTTTGTGAATCCTGATACATGTTTAGAGTTACCTCGGCCACTGCTATATTCAATTGATTTCCTTGCAAATGACATTAACTCTCCATGCGTCCTTGGAATACAAACACCTCTTAAATATGAAGTAATTAATTTAAACGTGTTTCTGACATCAGTAACAAAAGCATTCGGTGTCATTTGAAATATTATACAATTCCTCTAGATAAAAGGACAACCCTCTAACCATATTACCAGATTAAATTTCATTGATTCTTGATCCACGTATTACAGATCTATGACTACCATTGTCATCATTACCAAAATTACTTTTTTCAAAACCTTTTGTTAACAATCGTTGACCTCAACCAGGCAACCTTTCTTCTTGTAATTAAATATACATGCATTTAATATTATTCCTTAGAGTTAGGAATCGTTATCGTTAAGGTTTTTTTTTTAAAAAAAATACTACTTTTTTAAATTATATACATTGTTTTCTTTAATAAATTGTCTATCTCCACCCCCGGGGCCTTGTTATATGTATTGTGTTCTTCTATAGACTCTATATCCCCACCCACGGGACCTTTTTATATACACTCTTAAAAAAAAACAACAAAAAACCCGCATAGCCCATTTTTCATCATATTTTTGTTATTTGTCATAATTTGAACGGGATGGTTGCTTCCACAAATCTTACTTGTTTTTAATATCATTATATAAAAGGATAAAAGAAATTCATGGTTGGTTTTAAATGTAGGGTGACTAATTGTGTCTGGTCGTACTTTTTGCCGAAATTTGTTTTCGTTTGATTGCTACACATTAGTTTAACAACTTCGCAAGCTTCTCGCATGAAACCCAAAGTAAAGGCCTTTAAAATCCCGCGTTTCTTTGTTTCAAAATCAATTGCAAGTAAGAACTCAATGAACCAAGTGATGCCACATCAGAACAAAAACCAACGCAACAGGGCTATCGGTCGGTTACAAATAGGTGCATCCTAGACATATGTAGCTAGGCTGCTGAATATTTCTCAGAGTACCATCTCCCGCCTTTGGGATAGGTACCGACAACGAAGTTCAACACTTGACCTCCCAAGCTCAGGACCAACAACAGTGAACCTCCTGCCCTGGATAGTCACATCTGGTACCGACATTTGCCGAAAAAGTAAGCAACAACGACCTTTACTGCAGCAGCAATTCCTGGACTACGTAGTATCTCAGACCAGACAGTCCGTAAACACTTATACCTGAAACCGCTTTTCGAACCAGGCGTCCCTTTAGAGCTGATGTTTTCAACTGCGCCAACACCGTCAAATCCGAATTCAATGGTTTCAGACACACGGGGTATGGCTACAGCGATGCTGGTGAACATTTTGGCTTAGCGACGAATCGCGGTATCTGTTACAACGAGGCGATGGTAGAGCGCGGCCTTATTAACACAGATCCTTTCATATGCTAAGTGCTAAAAAATCTGAACTCACTACCAATGAAATGGCTGCATCTATAACGTATTGTAATATATAGATATTAGAAAGTTTATATTTCTCCTGTACATCAGTAAACATGAAGATGGGTGGATTCAAAACGTGTGTTTTTCAAATTTAATTTCCACGAAATCATGCCTTTGAATTGATTATTGAAATGCTAGAATTATATGAAGTAGGCTGATTCCAGCTGAGAACAGTTGGACGTTAAACTCCATTTCATTTAATTTCATTTTCAAGCAATTGTTTGGAATATATAAAGTCCAATGGTAAATTGATAATTTACCCTCTTTTCACCTTGAGTAATTGTTGTTGAGTGCATATGTTGGTGAATGTAGCTTTATCCAGTAGTTGAATACCCCTAGAGAACAACCACAATCAGGATACAACTTGTCACCTGTTACTTACAAATTTAATTAACAATTGTCCAGTGACGAAAGTCTGGAAAGTGATAGAAGACTGCTGACACTGCGATTCCCCCATGAGGAGAAAATCAGAGTTCTCTTTCTTAGGATTTAAACACGAGATGACAGGTCTAGCCAATTTCTGGCAGGCGAGGAGACCATGTCTTCTAACATAGAATTTGAAATTTCGAAACGCCCTATATCAACCATCTTATTACTAAAGTCAAACATAGGACACGAATGACAAGTCCTAGAGTACATGGAAACTCAACGTATACTGTATTCAGTGGCGGACTGGCCAGGTTGTCAACTTGTTCAGTGGCAAGGAAGCACCTGATCAAGTGGACCCCTTAGACATTAGACAATTAATTTAAACTATAAATTATCCAAAAAATATATTTTGAAAACACTAATAGTATTAAAATAAAATAAAACCAAACCATTAGTCAAAATTCGAAGTCCAATAAAAACGGTTGAGGCAAAATAGTGTTATCAGCAAATGGACTGTTCACCGTGTACAAAATACACGACAAACAGTAGTAACAGGTGTCCGGGAGAGAAAGCTTACCCTGCCTGGCGCCACACCCGTTCTATTATATCTGCAATTCTATTACGGAGTTATGATAATTACTATTGTCTACAAAACATAAATATAATTTTAAAAATTAAATGATAGTATTGGGTTAGTATGTGGGCCCCCTTTCCGCCATTGTAACCAATATTCTCAGACGAGGTCCGCCACTGACTACATTCAAAGAGTTCGGCATACACATAATTCTATCCTTTATGCCTTACCATGGATTCGGTTAACACCAGGCATCATCTTTAAAGTATAGTGGTGTTGACCCAGGAATACCATTTTCCACGATCGAGACAAATTAAAAAATGTTCCCCAAAATGCAGAAACTGATCGAGAATGAATTTTTCTGGAAACTGAAGTAAACTTTACTTAAAGGGGAGATGCTTTTCTTGATGATCTTCTTTAAAGTCAGTTGGGTATTGTAATAATTGCTTTTATTTTGCAGAATTTAGGTTTCAGGTTTTGAAACTATAGGAACAGAAGATTAAGGAATTTCAGAACGAGGATAATGGAGTAATGCTATCAATATTTTTTGATACTCGTAACCTTTGCGTATGAATAGGGTACGGGGGTGGGGATGGGGTTTAACTTCCACTCGTTATAAACCAGATCATTTAGGGACAAATATAATGTGGTTCAGTTTTATTTCAATAATTCGCATGGGGTCTTTAGCAGTGGGGGGGGGACCGGACGACCAAAAGAAAACCCACGAGATTAGAGGGCAACTCTACTCTTTGTCACGTACAGCCGGGGAATCGAAAACACGCTACTTGACTCAATGACAGACCTACAATGAAGCGCACACGCGCTAACCATTCGGCCATCCAACTCCCAGAATAAGATACCGTCTTATGCTGTACATGTACATCTTCAAACTTTAGCATCCTATAATTGGCCGTGTTCTTTTATTGCAAGAAGACATAGAAAACTAATCTACACTTTTTACCCATAACACAGTCGTATTAAACAATCTCTTGAGTGATATGTTTCGTATAAAATATACATTGTTTTAAATTGATTCTTACGTGCATGCATATATATATTTTTTTATTAGGGGACATTTAGTTGTATCAAAGATTTTATAATCAATTTTCACGGCAAAGATTTACATTCACCTAGCTAGTGAGATAAACCAGACATGTTATACATTGCAATTATACGTACTGGTGGTAAGCTTATAAACATCAATTTCTGCGTTTTCTTCTTACATGTACCCCATAAATCAACGTTAGGGTTTATTCCACGACATTTTAGCTTGTGTATTTGTTATTTTTTCCGAACAACTAAAACATTTACCATATTATTGTGCTAATGAATCAAATTCATAAATTCTTTATGCTACAAATCGTTTTGTTTTAAAAAAAACTGCACATAAAACATCAATTTGAGGGGAAACTCTTAACACTATCATGTCAATTTCATGTCATGTTATGCGAGCTTGTGTATTCGACTAAAGTGGATTTTACACTTTAAAATGTCACTTTATAGAAGTATGGAGCGTCAATGTTTCATGTTAAAAGGCATAACATATTTTCTCTCTTAAATCGTGTTACAAAGCCATTAAAGAAGTTTTCTAAATAGATTTCCAAAGAACGCACCTTTTAATACACACAGTTCATTGCTTGGAATTTGCAGTTTCGACAACCACATTTAGAAACTGACTGAATATCTAATCAGTAAAAAGTCATTTTACTAAAAGCCTTTTCAAATTTTCGTCTTTTTTTTTAAAAAAATATTTTTTTCACTCGGTGTGTAGAGACGATTTACGACGTGCGTCGACCGCATTATTGATTATAGGAAAATCGCATTCTAACTAATTGTCAACCCTAATGAATGTACTTAACTTAGAGGTATGTCATTTTGAAGGACTGTCATCGTTTTTATGGGTGACAATATGGGGCTAGAGAGTGCGCACTTGTTATGCTTCATCCTGTGTATAGGACACAATTGATTTTTTCTCGTTAAATGGAACCTTTCACAAATTGTTATCTTTAGGAAATGAAATAAATTTAGGGATCACTTTTTGTTACCGACATGTTAATTCAAAGGTCGCTTATCTCACAGCATCTTCTGGTGACCATGTTGTTTTGAACTTGACCTTTGACTTTAGTTGTCCTATGATATATCGATCTTTACTCCGAAGATATTTTATTATGTCAAGCATTCTAGATATATTATTATGTGTCACTTTTACCAACAATTACATATAATCTGTTTTATATAATAAGTAGCATTAATAACCGAAATCTAAGTTTACACGTGACGTATCTATAAACTACCAGATGCCACTACCGTCCAATCTGATTAAAACATAAGATCCTATTTCGTTTCGTTATTATAGTTCAAAATTTCGTTTACTTGTTTTTACTACACTTGGATCTGGAAGAGTTGTTATTATTGCGTGTTCTGGGTGGTGTGAGGGATTAGCCAATGACACGGTCTGTTACGGTGAGCTTTAGGCGTGTTTTTCATGGAACTGTGGATATTCAATGCTGATTGGTTATTCAAATATCTGACGCTAAAGGGTCAAAAACCGCTGCCATGACCCCTGACGCGACATATCACTACAACCGGTTCTATCTACATGTAGTGTAGGCAATCGAAAGTTTAAAAAAATGAAACGAGATATAGATCCATATTTTAATCAGATTTACCACAGTCTTGCACGTTAAGACTATGACGGTAATGAATTGGATAAGATATAGCTATTTGTAAAATTGATGGATGGAACTGTCTACCATACTAGAAGCTTCTATTCAAAGGTATGTCATTGAGTCCTGGTGCGTGCTTTCGATTCCACTCTTGTACGTGACAAAAATAGTGCTGCATGTCTAATCTCGTGGGTTTTCACCTTGCCCCTACATCTAAAGATCCTTACGTACAAGGAAATTATTGAAATAATATGACCTCAATACACTAAAATACATTTTGGGAGATAAGGTAAACGATAAAAAAGTAGTCTCGATTATTCATTGAGCAGCAAATCGGATTCTAATCCAGTAACATCTGGATAAGTTAATTAATGTCTAATTAATAGTTTAAAGACAAGGAATAGGGTTAGCTCATGCATAATATATGTTTAAAAAAACCTGTGGTATATGCAGTATATATCAGGGGCGGATCCAGATGGGGGTTTGGAGGTCCACCCCCACCTCCCCCTGCTCAGCTACATAAAAAAAATAATGCCTTGCATCAATGAAATTACATCACAAGGTGATCCTACATCAGTATAACAATGATTTCTCTGTTTAAAAACCTCAATTTGTATGTATGCCTATGTAATTTAGAGACGATGATGGCAGATTTCCGTGACAGAAACCTGGCAAACCCCCTCCTGCAAAAATTCCTGGATCCGCCCCTGTATATGTATATTCCTCGGGGTCAATGTTGCGAAGAAGGTGGAATTATTCTATAATATTTTAGTCCCGACATGACATAATTTGTGTCGTGTGGACGTCGATCTCTACCCTCTCCCTTCCTGTTGCGGTATGATATTATCGTGGTTAAGGTAAGATAATCTTTGTTTATCATTTAATTGCATATTTAATCCATCCAACTGCGTCATGAAATAGTTTATCTTTTATACATACGAGGCCTGATTTCCACGTGTAAACATATTTATTTACTACAGGGTAATACAGATTATTTCTCTGTAGGGGAACCACAAACTCTACCTTGCACCTGTTTTCTGCTGTTTCTTCAGAATTCCAGAAAACCCACAAAACTGTCTTTAAATACACGCTTCAAACCCCGTCAGCTATTGGTTGCTCGGTCATCTTCACAGCCAATGAATGCACAGGTTGTAGAATGGTAATAGCCGGATACACTCAGTCTCCGTCTCTACTACCACAATGTTACCATTAAAACCTATAGTATCGCAAATGGGTACACCAACAGTCTGTGAAACACCTGTATGAGTAGTGTTACTTTACTACTAATAATATCAGAATACTAATAACTTATTTCTAATGTCAGACTATCTTCAGTTATCATGGTGTAATCCTGGCTTTCAACTTCTATTGAACATATCATCATCAACATCAAGCATGTTAATGCAAATGAACGGAAGAGAGTTTGGATCATCATTAAAGGCCTAAGATTGACCTTACATACATGCATTTATTGCTTTTAATTAACATACCATCGTATACTACTTGTCCGGTGCTAGTGTTTACCGGGAGCAGCATAATATACTTAGCAGGTTTTCGTAGAACCTATCAGAACTGTAACGTAACGTTGTGGTTTGTGCTTGCGCCAGCAGATGACATGGTGTTTTGAGTGGTACCAGGGGCGCACAAAAGGATGGTTTTTTTTTTAGGGGGGGGGGGGGCTTATTCGAACAAAAATACAAATCAATATTCCATGGAGTCATTTAAAAATTACACAATGCTATACTTACTAACTTCTATTCGACTGGGGGCAATAGTTGACTTTCTAATGCTTTATGGCGCCCACCCTAGGAATAAATATTTCTGATCCTCTGGGTTGTACACGTCCATAACCGCCACCCATTTTGTTGTTTTGTTGTTATTCTTGCGTACCCCCCCCCCCCCCCTCGAAGTACGAACGACATGCAACTTGGCGTGCGTGTTCCTTGTATTTTAGACATGACGTCGCAGTTCCAAAGATGGTGGTGATGACGTCGTGCTCGGTAATTTATAAATGTAATCAAAGGTGTTGTATCAATGGTTTTTCAGGTTATTTTGTTTTTTCAGGTTATTTTGTTTGTTTTTCAGGTTATTTTCCATAAAACATGGTTCCGGTATCGATGTCAGAACAATATAGATTTCTATTTACTTGTTTGCATGTTGATATTGGATATTTTGCTCGAACCTTGTGACTTGGTCCCGGGAGAACTATGATGTAGGTTTATATAAATATTTCATTACTTAATTCAATACATGAGTAGTGGGGGCCTGAGTACAGCGTCGTTGACGCGCATGCGCAGACGCCCCTAGCAACGGGGTTGCGCATGCGCAGGTCACTTCCGGTCCTCCTTAGCAACGGTCACTTCCGGTGATGACGTCATCGATGACGTCATCAATGACGTCACTTCCGGTGATGACGTCACTTCCGGTGATGACGTCACTTCCGGTGATGACGTCATGAATGACGTCCTTAGCAACGATCTTTTCCGGTGATGACGTCATAGGTTTTTCCGGGATTCCCTCTTCTTGTTTCTCGGGATTTCTTGAGGATTTATTGGGGTTCTCTTGAGGTTCTCTTGAGGTTTTGTTGTGGGAACCCCCTCCCAGGTGCTCATTTACTCTCGGGGATTCCCGCCCTTTGCTCTAGGGATTCCCGCGCCTAGTCTATATTCACATGTCATGCAACGTTGGGGAAATGAACCGTAGTTACTGTTAGGTGAAGTGTGATGTGATTTCTTATCCTATACAGATTCTTATACAAATTATGATAAGATTTCTTTTAGAATCTTGGATTTTCCTGGTGGGAGCTCCCTGCTAGGATGCGATTCCCATAGTTATATTATAGATATAGATATATCATAGATATATCATAGATATATTAAGCGGTGAGAAAGTGGATGTAGTCTACGTGTAGGCATTTCATCCATTCTTATAAAAGTGTTTGTAAAAGTGTTTGTAAAAGTGTTTGTGAAAGTGTTTGTGAAAGGTTCTTATAAATGTTCTTATAAACGTTCTTATGGAAGGTTCTTATAAATGGTATTATAAAAGATATAAACAAAATAGAATATGAACGTTCTTTCTGAATGAGTTGGGTGGCCCTGAAAAGGGCCGTTTAGGTGGTCTTGAAAAAGGCCGTTGGTGGACTGCCTAGACGAGGCGTCTGCGGACATGCCTCATGATGGGCTCGTCGTCTTCATCGTCGTCCTCGTACAGTTTATGTTTACGGGATGGCGTTGGTGGTGGCGTGGCTGACCCGGGCTGGTACCAGCTCTTCAATGTGTCCATATCTGTGAAGGGTTCGAACATGGATGCTGGTGGTGGAGTGGTTGGCCTCACTGGCGTAGAGGAGGCATTCGGCCTGAACGCCTCCTCATACAGCCAACTGTACACTTCCTGGTCCATTTCGCACAGGAATGGGTCTGAGACCAACCACTCCTCATCACCAAACATCCATTCTTCTTCGTAGCCATCATCCTCATCATCGCCGTCATAATTAGTTTCAGTTAGTAGTGTCTCGACTACCTCTTCTGTTACCACCACCTCTTCCATCGAACAGTCTTCCAGCACGCAGTGAAATTCCATGATGAAATGACAAAAAAAGTGCGACCGAGCGGCCTTTTATGCAAAATATTCGGATCGAGCCCCTTCAAGCGCGGACTTCATAGAGAGCACCTTTTTTTTTTTAAATAGAAGAACACAAAAATGGAGTTGGGAAATCGGATCGAGAAATGGAGTTGGGGTATTCAAGCGCGGACTTCATAGAGAGCATTGAACCCGCCCTTCTTAAACTGATTTAACTTTTCGTTAAAATACACTTAATATACACTTAATATACTACACTATTAAAAATGAATGGGCGCAAAACAGGATTGGGAAACAGGATTGGCATATCCCACGACGTGAAAGTAAAGACGCTTAGATGCTTTGTTTTAGTATTCTAAAATTTCATTATCAAAATAGAACTATTATTAGAACTATTATTAGAACTATTATTAGAATTATTATTAGAATATGTAAACATTCTTTCTGGATGATTTGGTGGCCCTGAAAAGGGCCGTTTGGGTGGCCCTGAAAAGGGCCGTTGGTTGGTTGACCGCCTAACCAAGGCGGACACGTTGGATGAACTCTGCGTCGTCGTCCACGGTGCTTGGTGTTGATGGTGATGGTGGAGTGGCCGGTGTATACCAGAATGGGTCACTTGTCACTAACCACTCATCGTCGTCGTCACTATCACTCACGACTATAATTTCCGGCTCAAGGGTGGTATCTGACACAGCTTCTGACACAGCTTCTGGTACAGTGTCTGGTACAGTGTCTGGTACAGTTTCTGGTATGACGAGCACCTCTTCCAACACCTCGAACCAGTCATCGCCGTCAAGCATGATATAAGACCCCATGTTGAATGACAAGAAAGCGCCATCCGCAGCCCTTTTATGCAAAAGAATAGGATCGAGCCCCTGCAAGCGCGGACTTCATAGAGAGCACCTTTTTTTTTTTAAAAAAAAAAGAACACAAAAATGAGAAATCGGATCGGGAAATGGAGTTGGGGTATTCAAGCGCGGACTGCATAGAGAGCACCTTTCTTGACCTAAATTTTGAAAATTTATTAATTAATTTCTTTTATTTTCAAAATTTTGAAAATAAAAGAAATTAATGTACTAGTATACTTAAAATGTCTCATGCTCCAAATCGGATCGCCAAGTGCCGCGACACTGTAATTTAATGATTATTATTTTGGTTTGCAATTAGAATATGAAAAAACTCTTTCGGAAGGATTTGGTGGCCCTGAAAAGGGCCGTTGGATGGTCGGTTTACCTTACAGCCGAGGGTAAAGACTGTAAGGCGGTGGGGGTGGCGGTAAGGAAAGTACCCCCTCAGCCTGCAGCCGATAGAGGTCCAACAACTCCTCTCTATGTTCATCCAGCTCCAAGGATTCCAAGCGATGGAGCTCACGGCGGGTCTGCCGCAACAGTTTCTGGAGGTACCCTCGCTCCTCCAAAAACCGTTGCCGCTCGGCCTGCCACGCCGCTTTCTCGACCTCCCATGCCGACCTCTCTGCACATTGTTCAGAGAGGAGCTGCTGGAACTCCCCCTGCCACTGGCTTGCAAGACGCTTCTCTCTCTTCAGAGAATTACCCATGATTGAAGTGTTGGGTTTCACACGCCTATTTGTACTTCTATCGCGGACCTGTGAGAGAGCCTTCGTTTTTTTTTTGGACAAAAAACATTTTGTAATTCTATGAAGAAGACAGGAAAGACAAAAAATCGCGCGGACTTCACTGTAAGCATCATCAATCCTGTATATATAAAGCAGCCAGCGACTGTTGGCTAAAGCATTCTACAATGGCGAACACACCAGGCTACACCCTACGTTTAGGACACCAGCGTCGTTCCAGACGATTTCATACGGAAAGTTTGTATGTCAACATTGATTTTCATCAGAATTGGGATCAGATTGCACCCGCGGACGTTCCAGAAGTTTTATATGATACATTTGATGACATATTGAATGATCTGGGGAATTTGGTTGGCTGTCAACCCAACGACTTTGTACGATTTAGTGTATCGCACCCGGGACTCAAGACGCCGGCGTGGATACCGTTTCAACCATGGCAAGATGTCAGACCACATCATATATTGGATCCGTTGGCCCGAATATTACAATCCAACGAAGAATTTAAAATGGATGAACGTCTGAGACTACATGTGTGTCACGTAGCGCCGCCTAATGGATCCGGAAGTGGACCGCTCAAAAAGAAGGACATGAGTTCATTCGAAGATTATTTGAAACGAAAGAGAGCCATCGTAGTGATTAAAAATCGGGACCAGCTCTGTTTTCAACGTGCTTTGGTGGTGGCCAAACACTATGCCAACAAGAATGACACCCCAGAATGGGAAGCAGAAAGAAAAAGACTTGTTAGACAGTGTGGACCCTACAGTTGGCAGACACGAAAGACCCGTCATTTGATTGAGGAGGTAGGAGGTGATTACGAAGCCTGTCGTGGCCCCGAGACCTGGGAACAATATCAACGTGTACTAGGTCCCCAGGGCTACCAGATCAATGTTTATTCCCGACAACTTTTTGGAAAACTCATGTTCAAAGGCACCAAGTTCGTCGTAGGTGGCCAGCCTAAAGTATTACATCTATACCACCACGCTAATCACTATGACGTCATCACGTCCATGCCTGCTTTTTTTGAAAGAAACTATTTCTGCGAGGCCTGTCAGAAAGGTTACGATCATGCAGATCGACACGAGTGTCATGCCATATGTCAAAGGTGTCAGCAGTCAGGACCCCCGTGTTTGGAAGACGCCACCCATCGAGACTGTGACACATGCCATCGACGTTTTCCGAATCAGATGTGTTATGACCGACACCTACAACCCCGGCAACCAGGAACACCAACGATCTGTCAACGATGGACGAAATGTTTACAGTGCGGCAAAGAATGGGATATTTTGAGAAGACACCGGACATTGGCCGAACACGTGTGTGGGGAATACGAGTGCTCTATCTGTAAGAAATGGCATCAGCGCGGAGACCGTTGGTGCTTTATTCAAAAACTCAAATCACCCATCGATCTGACCCAGCCGGACCGGCCACAACAGTTAGCGAAACTGCAAGGAAAAGACTTGACGCGTTTTGTGTTTTATGATTTTGAGTGCAGCCAAGATACGGGAGAACATTTAGTCAACTTGTGTGTGCTGCAGTGCTGTTGTCATTTCTGCATGGCATCGTCGAACCCTTGTGATTACTGTGATCCTTTTTGGAATGGTCAACGCGAATGGATATTTCGTACGTTGGACGACGTGGGAAAATGGTTCATCCATTTATCGGCACACGGTACAGTTCCGGGAGGAAAGTCCACACAAATCAAGTCTACACAAATCATAGCCGTTGCACATAATTTCAAGGGATACGATGGTTTACTAATGTTGCAGACAATACACGACCATGCGATAGCCGCTCCTCAAGTTATTATGAGTGGTGGGAAAGTGATGACAGTGACCTTGGGGACCGTTAAATTTGTCGATTCGCTGAACTTTTTACCGATGCCCTTACGAGATGTACCCAAGACGTTTGGCCTCACGGAACTGAAGAAAGGTTATTTTCCACACTTTTTCAACAAGCCGGAACATTACGCGTACGTGGGTTCATATCCACCTGCCGACGAATACGATCCGGATGGTATGAGTGTGTCTGAACGTCAAACTTTTTACGCCTGGTACCAACAACACAAACACGAACCGTTCGATTTTCAACACGAGCTGATGACGTATTGTAAGAGCGACGTGGATGTCCTCAGACGAGGCTGTGCTGCATTCAGAGACTTGTTTATGATGGACACGGGCCTCGATCCTTTTGTCGAAAGTCTCACGCTGGCTTCGGCCTGTAATAAAGTATTTCGCACACATTATTTGGAACCTGACACTATGGCCATCATTCCTCGAGCGTTGATGCAGGAACCCGAAGCCGGAAAAGATTGGAAACAATTTCGACCGCGACAGCAATCTAACATAGCCTTGAGATGGCTGGAATGGGAACAACACTGTCAGACGCTAAAAGCGTTGCGAGAGGGAAGACGCGTTCCACAGATTCGACATGCCCGTAACCAGGGTGAAGTGAGAATTGGCGAGTATCATTTAGACGGTTACGACGATAACACGGGCTACGAATTCATGGGATGTGCCTATCACGGATGCCCGCGCTGCTACCCGGGACCCATACAAGACGTGAAACATCATCACCCCTATGATCCGTCTAGAACGATGCGTGATTTGTATCAACACACCCAAGATCGTCTTCACAAATTACGTCACGTGTATTGCCTATCTGAGATCAAAGTCATGTGGGAATGTGAACTGAACGAAGAACGTCGTCGTAATCCTGAGATGGAAGAATTCTTTGCCAGTCTAGAAGCCCAGGGATGGCCTTGTCCGGATCCCCTGTCGCCCAGAGCTGGCTTTTTTGGAGGAAGAACCAATGCCTGTCAATTGATGGCCAAAGCCGAACATCCCGACGAAGAGATCCGATACGTGGACGTGGTATCCCTTTACCCTTGGGTGTGTAAATACGGTAAATTCCCTCTGAAAGAACCGAAGATCATCACTCGACCTAGTCAAGCTTGGGAACAGTACGAAGGTCTGATTCAGTGTTCTGTGCTTCCACCCCGTCAACTCTACCACCCCGTACTCCCGTTTCGATACAACGGAAAACTCACCTTTCCGCTGTGTCGGAGCTGCGTGGAACAGTACATGCAGAAAAGTGAGATCACCCACTACGTCGATTGTACACACCAACAGAAAGAACGCGCCTGGGTAGGAACTTTTGTGTCGTTGGAATTAAAGAAGGCCGTGGCGATGGGTTATCAAGTCCTCGTCGTGTACGAAGTATGGCACTGGAGCGAATGGAGTCAGTACGACAATCAATCCAAGTCTGGAGGATTATTTGCTGGATACATTGATCATTACTTGAAAAAGAAGATGGAAGCTAGTGGATATCCGGACGATTGTCCCACGGACGACGATAAACGGCGTTTCATCCAAGACGTGTATGACAAGGAAGGCATTCAACTCGATCACGAAGCCATGATACCCAACAAAGGCCTGAGAAGTTTTAGCAAGCTTCAATTGAACACATTGTGGGGCAAATTCGGACAACGCGATAATTTTACCCAAACCGTGTACATGACAGACCCTGCCGATTATTTTCCACTCATGATGGATGTCACCGAAACCATCAAAGATGTTCGAGTCGTGAACGAAAACATGGTTATGGTAGAAAAGCTCAAAAAAGAAGAACACGTGAGACCATGTCCCATTACCAACGTCGTGGTGGCTGCTTTTGTGACAGCCCAAGCCCGGTTGAAACTGTATTCGGTATTGGAACCGCTGGGAGAACGTGTGTGCTATTTTGATACGGACAGTGTCATTTTCAAATACGATCGGAATCTGTGGAACCCTCCGGAAGGAAACTCGTTAGGCGAATGGAAGAACGAATTACCCGACACATTGTCGATACGTCAGTTTGTATCTGGTGGACCTAAAAATTACGCCTATCAACTGAGTAACGGCGAAACGGTTTGTAAAATCAGGGGATTTACGCTCAACTACCGTAACAGTCAACTGTTGAATTTCGACACCGTGAAACAGATGGTCCTTGGTCTCGCCCAAGACAAAATAACAGTTACCAATCCGCACAAGATTGAGCGATCACGTGATAGACGGTTATGGTCACGCGTGGAGGAGAAAATCTATAAGATAGTATACAACAAACGGTTTGTGTTATTGGACCAAGACGGACAGCCGAGCAACACCCTACCTTACGGATACCATCACGGTAAGGCAGAGACCACCTTACTTTATGGAGACCCTCACGGAGAAACTGAGACAGAGGTGGTTGGCGCATAGCGTCAGTCATCGTTATTTACCTATTATAGACCACCATCAATATACGTTTTGCATTGGATGTTCCTACAATCACCCGAGTCAGCGGTATCATTCCTGTCTGGGCTTGGGAGTCTGTCCTAACACCGGTCAGACGTCCCATCCCGTTGACATGTATCTGGATCAAGTATTAGAGGACCACAACCACGACGATGTCGAAAAAGTATTGGGTAGTTTCACGGACGAACCACGACAAAAGGTACAAGAATGGGAAGCAGATCCCCAATGGGCAGTCGACGTAGAACACGCACTTCGACAACACTGGGAAGTGATACCGGGCTTCAAAACGGCATTGATCAGAAGAAAATATGAATAGAGAAGATACGTTAGTATTAAATGATATGTTGGACACGGTGTACCCTTTTACACACCTTTGGAAGGGGTATTATGAAAAGACTCAAGGCTATCGAATCATCACCTGGTACGAGGAAGATCGGATTATTTTTGATGTATTGGATCTGTTGGTCAAGACGTATGGAGTACAAATGACACAAGAAGCAATGAATCACTGGTTCGCCCCCCGTTTACTACCGGACTATCACATGGCCATGACGTATTGTTTACGCTGCGTCGGGCATGCGCAACCAGCTCAACGCTCTGGGTGTTGTCTATTATGACCAACGAGCGAATGCCACGTCATCCATCACGTGATTTAGGGGGATATAACACCGACAACAACACCAATACTTCATTCTGGAGACATCAACTCAAGTACTCGGACGTAGTATGGAAACCTCTGGCGATGGACAACAACAGTACGATCTTCAGCGAACTCCTCAACGAACCACTCAACGAACAGAAACAGTCCAACAGTCCAACAGCTGCTTTGGGTGTGGAAGCAATGAGCATTGGTACAGAGACTGTCCACGCAGAGCTACTCAACAAGCCACTCAACGAGCCACTCAGCGAGCCACTCAACGAGCTACTCAACGAGCTACTCTACGAGAAACAGTCCAACAGTCCAACAACTGTTTCGGGTGTGGAAGCCATGAGCATTGGTACAGAGACTGTCCACACAGAGCCACTCAACGAGCCCATCAACGAACCATTCAACAAGAAACCCAACAACAACAACAGTCCAACAACTGTTTTGGGTGTGGAAGCAATGGACATTGGCACACCCCACAAAGAGCAACTCAAGGAGAAACGACAGAAGTCAACACACAAGAAGAAACTCAAAGAGAAACATTTCACGGAAAAGAAACTCAACGAGAAGCTCAACGAGAAGCTCAACGAGAAGCTCAACGAGATACGACAGAAGTCAACACCCAAAGAGAAATATTTAACGGAAAGGAAGCTCAAGGAGAAGTCAACACCCAGAGCGAAGCTCAAGGAGAAGCCAAAAAAGTCAGTAAACGCTACGACACCTGTTATCGATGCAAACAAGTCGGACACTGGGCTCCCGCCTGTCCCCAACGCTACCAACCTTACCCGTCGACCCGTTACCAAAAAGAACAAAATAAAGAAAAAGAAGCTCAACATCGATGCCTCAACTGTGACGAATTTGGCCATGGATTGTTTGCCTGTGGACAGCCCCATGAAAGAATCGACGACTTCAACACCCTTACCAACAAACTGTTTCACACCGAACCACGTAACTGGTACTGGGGCGAAGAAGCCAGCGAACTCTATCGCCGGTTCAGACAAGACGAAAAAGAAGACCTTACATCGGCCTACGTCCGAGCCCTGTACTACGACAGCAACTAGACTGGAACAAGATTTGAAACAAGATTTGAAACAAGATTTGAAACAAGATTTGGAACAAGATTTGATTCATTGCCCAATTCAACTTGATGTGCCACCGTTTCGTATTACCTTGACGGCCGAAGAGGCTCAACGATTAGCCCACACACTCATCATTCCGGGTGGCTATCGTGGCATGACAGAACAGCCTCCATCACCACCACTGCCTTGGATGGACAAGGAATGGGCACCCCTGGTGTTGACACTACTAGATGCCCAAGACTGGGTCGACGACGACGTTCTACAACAAATGATCGGTTCCGTATATTGGGTACCCCGTGTGTTGACGCGATCTCCGTGGCTGTATGCGCATATGGTGCGCATGGAATACCCTTTGCCGTTGTGAACACTGTTGTGAACCTTTTGGATAACATTAATTTGTGAACTTTTTGGATAACATTTGTGAACTTTTTGGATAACATGTGTGAACACTTTGAATAACATCTGTGAACTTTTTGGATAACATGTGTGAACATTTTGGATAACATGTGTGAACGAGAACACCGTTGTGATTGTAAATAAATTGTAAATATATTGTAAATATATTGTAAATATATTGTAAATATATTATATTGTTAATAAATGTTTTGTTATTATACACATCTTGTCTGTTTTATTTTGCCAGGGAAAGTATAAAAGGGGGACTGTCCAATAAAGGAAAAGTTATTTCACCATGGACGTGTCATTCAAACACCCCTTTACCATGTTAGTGAGTGGGCCAACGGGTGTGGGGAAAACGGTCTTTGTGCAGAAATTTCTCCAAGCGTCGCTGTTTGATACTCCTCCGGATCGCATTGTCTGGGCTTATGGCGAATGGCAAGACAGTTACAAACAGTTTCCTTATACTTATACTCGTGGTTTGGGCAATTTGGACGAGGTGATGGAACAAGTCCCAGGACCCCAATGTTTAGTCGTGGATGATTTGATGGGAGAAGACACCGACACGTTAGAACGTTGGTTCACCAAGAAAAGTCATCATAGGAATGTGAGCGTGATTTACATTGTGCAAAATCTGTTTGATAAACAACAGAGGACCATCAGTTTAAATGCTCACTATGTGGTTCTCTTCAAAAATCCCCGCGATGCCTCGCAGATGGGTGTCTTGGCCCGACAAATGTATCCCGGACAAGGTCAATTTATGCAAGAAGCCTTTGCCGATGCCACCAGTACCCCTCGCAGCTATTTACTGATCGATCTAAAACCCGATACCCCTGATGAACTACGTCTTCGTACACGTATCTTACCAGAGGAAGAACCGTCTCTTGTCTACGTGAAAAAGGTATAAAAAGGCCCCTGGAATGACCACCTTCATTTAATGTCAGCATGGCTCGTGTGAAGAACACCGTTCGTCGACATCCACCTCCAGGACTACCTCGTGCTAGATTTCCACCGCCCGCCTGGAAAGGACAAAATTCATTTGGTGCCACACCAACAGAGGCCGCAGGACCCAACCGACGCCGAAATGTGAGTACCCATGTGGGCACCGGTACCAATCTAGCTCCAGATTTACGTTTATCCCCCGTGGTCGTACGAGTGCCACGCCATCATCAGATTCCAGTGACAGACGATGACGCCCGCCGCCCCACGAAGCGCCGTCCCGCACCACGCCGCCCTCTACGTCTGGATGATGACGGTGTCGTCAGACGCCGTCCAGCGCCCCGCCAACCACCACGTCAGGAACTGAAAGGAATGCGGAGCTTTATTAACCGTTTGAAACGACTGTCCCCCGAAATGGCTTATGGACAGTTGGCCAAGAATACAGGGATGGCTCAAATTGGTTTGCTGAAATGGTTCAAGCTGGCTGCCGACCATTTGCTGAAAGGAAATATACGACCCTTGCACAAACAACACGAACGCTGGGTAGAGCGAAATCGAGAGAGATTGCAACAACTGACCCGAGATCGTTTATCTGTCAACGATAAATTGAACATGATCATGAAACCTGGTGGACAGGGATTTTTCGGAGGTATCCTGATTCGAATCTTGATTCGTTGGAAAGAACGTTTGCAAAAGGCCAGAGAAAAACAGAGACCCGTGAGACGGGTGCAACGCGGTGGATTTTTTGGTGACATTGCCAGACAAAAACGACGAAGACGGCGATAAATACCAAAAAGGCTATAAATACCAAAAGCCAATGCTTTTCTCCACAACACCATGAAATCCCGTGATCTCAACATTATCCGGTCGCTACGGGCCCTGCCCAAACCTTGGCAGAAACAAGTTCTGAGACATGCTCCTGATACTTTTATTCAGACTCTTTCCGAATGTTGCCGCCAAGTCTCTAGACCGCTACCCTCATCTTTAACTCTGTTGGCAAATCGTAAAACCCCGATGAGAACGAAACGACGAATCGTTCAACGCGGTGGTTTTTGGGGTGAAATTGTCAAATTCGTGCTTCCAGTTCTGACAACCGTCGGTCAGGCCGTGGGCCGTGCGGTAGGTCTACCCATCTAGAGTAGTATCCAGAGTAGTATCCAGAGTAGTATCCAGAGTAGTATCCAGACCCCTATAAAAGCTCTATAAAAAAGCTCTCCTGTATAAAAACCAAGACGTCACCATGCAGTCATTACCTCTCTTGAATGTGTTATTGAACGTGTCTCCAGCTTGGCGAAAACGTCTGATTCAACAAGCGCCCCGAGACGTGGTGAATTGTTTATCCGAGTGTATTGGTAATTTACTGCAAGGCACCATACCTCTGAGCCCCAGCGAAAAACAACGTTTACAACGTCTAAAACGTGTGTTGCGTTCTTTGGGAACCCCCAACACCTCGTGGTATCGACGAAGACGCTTATTGGATTCTTCAGCTCTTTGGAAAAACGTCTTCCCCTGTATTCAACGGCAGCTGGAACGACGACGATGAAATTTGCAAAGAAAATGAAATTGGTTCCGGTGGACGAACCCAGTGTCACGGTCATGAAGCCGTACGAACCCGTGTGGGAACGGGACCCCATTCGTCGTATCATGGAAGAAGTGTCAACCGAAATGGATACCGTCTTGAAATCCCGTATGTCTGATGCCGATAAAATGCAAAAGTATGGACAGTTGTTTGAAAGATTTCAAACGATGCAAAAGAAACTCGAGACCCCCCAGCCATCGCCACTACCACCATCACCACCACCACCATCATCATCCCAAACACCCCAAACATCACCGCCACCAGCACCAACCCCGCCACCCCAACCACCGCAACAACCCGATATCTCGCAATCGATCCTAGAATCGGTTCCTATCAAGTATCGCCCTAAAGCCAAACTGTTGTTAAAACACATCAAAGAAAAAACACCTTTGGAATGGAACGACAATTATGAATTGGTACGTGATGGTCAAGTGATTAAAGGAACGAATGCCTACGATATCGTCAACGATTTAATGCGAAGCCGTAAAACCGTGTCGCCAGCTCCGGGGTGGAGCGATGTTGTGTCCACGTTAAAGAAGACACATGCTTCGCGAGAATGGGTAGGGAATGCAGACCGATGGAAGACACCCACTCGTAGACCACCGGTGAAAGGCCGAAACACGGCCCAACCACCTCCACAGGCCCCACAGGCCCCACAGACCTCACGTACACCCCTGGAGGTACGCTGGACAAGACCTCGAGAACGAAAAAGGAAACGTCTTCAAACTAGCCGAAGAGCCACACCACGTTGGATCCCCTTCAGAGACTTGTAAAATGTTTATTATTAAATTATTAAAATATTAAAATTGTTATTATTAAAATGTTAAGATTGTTAATAAATATTTGTAAAATCATTAAAATAAAATTAATAATTTATTGAAAATAAAACTTTGGACATAGTATAAATACGGGTAAACTTTGCAAATAGTATAAATACTGTTAAGCAGTGCAAATACGTTTAAAATACTTTTAAAATGGACAAGAAGTTGGCTCGTGTGTACTACGACCCCAAACACCCTGCGGGTTTCGGGGGAGCGACCCGTTTACAGAAAGCTACCGGGGTTCCATTGAAACGTGTCCGGGCCTGGTTACGTGGACAACGCACGTACACCTTGCATAAACCCATACGAAAACGTTTCTCTCGTTTATCTACCGTCGTGGCCGGTGTAGATCATCAATGGCAGGCCGATTTATCCGATCTCTCGTCCTTGGCGTCCTTTAACGATGGGTACAAATTCTTACTGTGTATCATTGACGTGTTCTCCAAATACGCCTGGGTAGTGCCACTCAAGAATAAAACGGGTCCCACGTTATTGAAGGCTTTACAGAGTGTTTTATCACAAAAACGTATTCCCCTGCGGCTGCAAACAGACAAAGGAACCGAATTTCTCAATCGACATGTTCAAGCTTTCCTGAAGAAGAAAAAGATTCATTTTTTCGTCACGCACAATGTCGAAACCAAAGCCAGTGTGGTAGAACGATTTCAGCGCACGCTCAAACAACGCATGTGGCGTTATTTTACGCATCGGAACACACAACGTTACATCGATGTACTGGCCGATCTAGTGAGGGGCTACAACGCGGCCCGACATCGTACTATTGGCATGGCACCCAAGGACATGACCCCGGACAAAGAATGGCAAATCACTTCCAAGAAAACCAAGGTCGTTCCAACCCGATTGCCTCCACGTACGTCCGTTCGTTTGGCCTTGCCCAAACACGGGGCATTCGACAAAGGCTACTGGCCCAATTGGACCCTGGAAACGTTTCGTGTGGATCGACAGAGTGGGTCGACGTACAAATTATTGGATGAACGTGGCGAACCTATCGCAGGATCATTTTATCCCCAAGAATTACAAAGTGTGAGAACGGATCCGAACGAAGAATTTCCCATTGAACGGGTGTTGGACCGTCGCCGCGGCGACATGTTGGTCAAATGGCTGGGATACCCCGCCAGCTTCAATTCCTGGATACCCAAGAGTGCCGTTGTCTATAAATAGTCCCGATGTGTTCCAGGGAATGTCACAATGTCACAAGACGAAGCCACGTCAACGATTTCTACGTCTCTCTCCGAACATCGACGTCACTGGTCTTGTTTTGGCAGTCGCATCCCTCAAGCGGAAATTGTCTTTTTCTGTCAAGTGATTTTAGTGTACGTGGTGGCCGGTGTCGCTTTAGCTCAGTTAGCCACACGCCCAGACGGTCCACAAACCACCCTGTGGACGGCCCTCCTGTCCAGTAGTATTGGTTATCTGCTTCCGGCGCCAGCTCTCAATCCCACCCCCAAAAATGACAAATCCCCGCCAGTTTTATCTCACATTGCCTAGTGACAGTTCCATGAAAGTGTATCCCGACAACACAATGTCCAGCTATCGTACGTTGCTGAATTCTCCCATCGAGTTGGACCACCGAGACTGGGAAGTGGGATTGGCCTCCGTGTCGTTTCCCACGACGTGGAACAATCTCCCAGAAGGAAGTAGTGAGGTTAGTCTCTGGATGGTGACGGTCCCAGTCTATAACCCAGACGCACACCGACCAGCCAACATACCAAAGAATGAAAAGTGGGTGATGTATGAAGAGGCTGCCAAGATGGAGATCAAAAAATACCCCATTCCTGGAGGAATGTACAATAGTGTCCAACACTTGCTGGCTGAGATAAATTCGCTTATACGAGCTCTGTTTAAAGATCACGTGACGCTCGAAACACTGCATGCCAAACCCAGACGAAAACACCCGGACAATCCCGAACTCACGGAACTCGAAAAAGAACACGAGAAGAATTATCAAGCCAAAATAAATGCCTACAGTGAAGCGATCAAAGAAGAACCGATCGTGTCCTTTGTGCTGGACGACGTCACGAAAAAAGTCAAGTTGCAGATCAATACGGAAGACGGCTTTAAATATCTCAAACTTATACCCTTTCTCCAATTGAAGTTGACGGGCCCCGTGGTATCCTCGTTGGGATGGATTCACGAGACCACAATTACGCCCCGATTGGACCATTTAACGTCTTTCAAACAGAGGGATGTCATCGTGGCCCCGGACACCTTTGACATCAATGTGGGACACACCATGTTTTATCTGTATGCGGATCTCTTGGAACCTCAACGGGTGGGGAATATGGTGGCGCCTTTATTGGATGTCTTTCCCAGTTCTCACGGTTATCATCGACCGACGGTCATCCATTATCAACCCTTCAAATACGACAGCATCACCACCATTGGCCTCTATATAAGAAACGGCCTGGGCCACAAAGTGTCATTCACCAAAGGAAAAGTCGTCGTCAAACTACATTTCCGACGAAAAGCGTAATATGCAGTTTTATCGTGGTGTGTTACGCCAAAAGGGCGCCAACATGAAGACCCGCACGCCCATCAATGTCTACCGGGGTGGTGTCTTGCGGCAAAAGGGCGCGGGACGTTTACAGGGGCTACTGAATATGGCGAAACCCTTTCTGCAAGCCGGAAAGAACGCCTTAAAAGCCAATTTCTTGAACAAAGAGACGTTTGGAGAGTTGGGAAAAGCAGCCCTCGGCGTAGTGTCGGGAAAACAAAGTGTGGGCCAAAGTTTGAAGAATGTGTTCCAGCACACCATAAAACCGCGTCTCCGACAAACACTAGCCGACGTCATGTCCTCCAGACCCCCCAAAACCCAACGCCGACCAACACACACCAGACCACCCAAACCCAAAACTTCTATAAAAAGGAAAAGAAAATCCCCTGGCGTCATTTCACGAGCCAAACGTCCTCGGCCAGACATCTTCGATCATGGCTTCAGCAATGCGTAACGATTCCTGTCCTTGTGCTCGAGATGAACTGCAAGAATTGTTCCAAGTGCCCGACACGCACACGGCCATTACCAGAGTGACCAAAATACGTAAATATTCCATCACACCCGATCTGAATCACGATGGACCGATTGAATTTCTGGTGAACAATGCCAGTATGGATTTCATCGATTTGGCCAATACGACCCTGTACCTGCGACTCAAAGTGGTGAAAGAGGATGGTACCAATCTACCAGCAGACGAAGCCGTGGGTCCCGTGAATAATTGGATGCACTCTTTGTTTAAAGATGTGAAATTGCGGCTGGGAAAAGATTCTGATACGCTGGTCACGTCTCCTCTACCTAATTACGCCTACCGAGCTTACCTAGAGAATTTACTGAGTTATGGAAAACAAGCCAAGACGAACCATTTAGACCGACAAGTCCTGTGGCACAAGGATACAGCCGGCGAATTTGATCAAGCCTCGCCCGTCAAAGTCAATGCAGATTCCCCCGAACCTACGAATGCCGGATTGGTGGAACGCTACAAACGCATCTCTGAAAGCCAGGTGGTGGAATTACAAGCGCGGTTGCATTAAGATATGTTTTTACAGGAGAGATACTTATTGGACGGGGTCGATCTACGCCTGAGTTTGGAAAAACAAGCCTCTAAATTTTTCCTGATGCATGCCGACAACAAAGGACCCTACAAGATTGATTTCATCAAAGCTTATTTGGAAATTCCGTTCGTCACCCTTTCTCCCACCACGTACACGCGAATTACCAATCAACTCCAAACCACCAATGCCAAGTACCCCTTGAAACGTATGGTCGTCAAAGATGTGGTCGTACCCAGTAACCGCACCAGTCACGTCCTGGACAATCTGTTCATCAACGAAACCTTACCCGCGCGTCTATTTGTGGGGTTGGTCAGTAACCGAGCTTACGATGGACATAATACCAGGAACCCGTTCCGATTTCATCATCATAACCTCAAGCACATTCGCCTGACCATGAATGGAGAAGTCGTGGATGATTATGCCGATCTCAACTTTGCCGATAAATTGGCTATCACACCGTACATGGATTTAATGAATCGTGTGGGTGTTCTCAACACCCGAGAAGATTTGGATCTCAGTTTCCACGATTATATCAAGGGTTACACACTCTTTTGTTTTGATTTGACCAACGACCGAGGAGCTAACGGGGCCTATTCACATCCCAGAACCACCGGTAACCTGTCTCTAGAGCTACGCTTCTCGGCCGCCCCCGCCAACGCTCTCAATCTTATGCTGTTTGCCGAATACGACAATGTCTTGGAAATCGATCGTAACCGACAAGTCATCCTGGATTGGTAGTCCTTTATCCACGTTACAATTAGAAGAGGCCCTGCGGTATCATTCTGACGTCTTTGGCGGTGTTTGGTCACGGAATCACCTGTACCGGTTGCAACCCCATACCTATCCTCTAGCCTACATCGTCAATACCGACGACGAACAGGACCCCGGCACCCACTGGACCGTGTTTATGTGTGAAGGACCTGGACACTTGTATTTCTTCGATTCTTACGGATGCCCACCCGAAACCTATGGACAAGCCTTTGCCGATTTCAGTCAGCGTCACGGACCCACTACCCATCAACCCCAATGGTTACAGAGTTTAACAAGTTTTGTGTGTGGACATTATTGTTTATTTTTTATCTGCCACTCGAAACGGTGCCTGCAATTGTTTGGCACCGATACTCGGCAAAATGATGTGCTGGTGAATCAATGGGCTCAAAATCATTTTCCATCCTTAAATCGTTTGGGTGGACAAACGTGTTGTTCTTTTTCAAACATGTAAATACGTTATAAAATTGTTCTGCTGTTATTAAAAATAGGATTAAAAATTGTTATTAAAAATTGTTATTACAAATGTGATTAAAAATGTGATTAAAAATTAAAATGTATTGTTATTAACTCTGGGGAACCCCTCGAGAAAGGGCGAGGGAACCCCTCGAGAAAGGGAATCCTCAGAGCAAAGGGAGGGAATCCCTAGAAAATGTTGCCCAAAAAAGAAAGGGAGGGAATCCTCAGAGCAAAGGGAGGGAATCCCTAGAGCAAAGGGAGGGAATCCCCGAGAGTAAATGAGCACCTGGGAGGGGGTTCCCACAACAAAACCTCAAGAGAACCTCAAGAGAACCCCAATAAATCCTCAAGAAATCCCGAGAAACAAGAAGAGGGAATCCCGGAAAAACCTATGACGTCACGTCGCCATGACGTCACCTATGACGTCATCACCGGAAAAGATCGTTGCTAAGGACGTCATTCATGACGTCATCACCGGAAGTGACGTCATCACCGGAAGTGACGTCATCACCGGAAGTGACGTCATTGATGACGTCATCGATGACGTCATCACCGGAAGTGACCGTTGCTAAGGAGGACCGGAAGTGACCTGCGCATGCGCAACCCCGTTGCTAGGGGCGTCTGCGCATGCGCGTCAACGACGCTGTACTCAGGCCCCCACTACTACATGCCATTATATTAAAGTGGCAGACAGTCAGTTTTACTGAAACATATGTGTGTGTAGAGCAGAAAACATCTGATACCTCTTCTCATTTGTGTACCGTTGTATTTAAACCAAATTACACGGCCCTTCGACAGAGGTTAGCTTCCACATCAAAATCCAAAATATCTCGATATTGGACTGAACAGTAGTGACAGGCGAAGTAAACGAAGTGCCTAGAGTGGGGTTAGGTTCGTGAACACTATTTCTAGGCTTTTAGTATTTTTCATTTTTTTTTTATATTGCAATATGATTGACGGAGTGCGTGAAAAGGACAGCTGTTTAGTCATTCGGATTGGATGAAAACCGAAGTCCCGTGTATATATTGGCGGGCGCGGAAATCGATATAAGAGTAGGCTACATTGCCGTTGCCCGGACAAAAGATGCCCGTTTCATTAGCCTCATAGCACACTGTATGGCGTATGACCGTCATCTCTACCCCAGTCAGAGCAGAATTCCTTATCATTTCATTCACATTATGATTTGATATTGAGCAGTTTTGAATCTGCCTTAATAGGTCTATATCAGCACAAATTATAATGACGATGCACAGACATCGTATCCTGGTCGATTCATCTTATAACATATGCCTTATTGAGAAACACTGCCACTTTAAATTATTGTAATGTTCTCTAATTAGAGTAAGTACGGATACCAATCCTTGAAATATCACCAAAGTAAACCCATAATGAACTTACACAATACTCACTATTTTACCGAAACGCACCGTATAAACGATAAAAAGTAAGGGGTTATATTTGTTCTGCACTTTAATAAACTACCGTTTCATTGATTTGAATAGTTTTACTAAAATACATGTTTGCATACGTTAGTATGAATTAAAGAGAGATAGAGAAAGGGTGGGGGAAAGTGGGTGAGAAAGAAGGACGATGTGAAAATCACGAGGATTGATATTAGACTCCACTCCGTGTCACGTACAAGCGGGGAATCGGGCTAATGAAAACGAGTACATGTCATGTAGTGTGCTACGAGTGAAATTTTGTCAGGTTAAAGGCGCTGCTGCCTTATATTAGCCTAGCTCGATTTCCAACCCCACGTATATAATATATATATATATATAGAAATGAAATGTGAAATGGGGTTTAGCGTCCTACTGCTTGTTGCATCAATAAAGGCCTGTCTAATGCTATTTCCAAATTCAAAAAGGGGTTTGGATGGCCGAATGGTTAGCGCGTGCGCTTTGTATCATAAGGTCTGTCCTTGAGTCAACTGGCGTGGCTGGCTACTATTCCCCGATTGTGCATGACAGGGAGTATAGTCTCCTGTCAGTCTAACCTCGTGGTTCTCTCCGCCCCCCTCCCCCCCCCCCCAAACACACACACTGCAAAAGACCCATACGAGCAAGCGAATTATTGAAATCAAATTGAACCATATGCTAGTCCCGAAATGACATAATTTGTGTGGAGCGGATGTTGAACCCCATTCCTCTCTTTCCCCACTCTTCTTCTTCGATTGAGCTAATTAAGACGTGTATGTATTGAGGACTGGGGTTGTTTTTGATTAGATAGAGCATGTTGTTTCAATTGGTGATACGATGTGATAAACTTCTAATTAAAACACCAATGATAGATATAATCTTAGATATGTTTAATTTCTTATTCTATCAGTCCATCAACCCGTTAATGATTTAATTAAACAGGATTACTGTTTCCTATACTTTGATAAAGACCCTCTCTGTAATTATTCACGGATATGCTTTCTTTTTATAAAAAGGAACCAAACCGTAAATAATTTATTTAGATATTTTCTAGCTGTGGAATTTTAATATAGAAAGATGTTATCGCGTTCTCCGCTCTGATTAAAACCGCTATAAATTAGAATCAATAATGTCTATTGACAATAAAAACATTGGCGATTCAAATACCATCAAGATAATCAAACCAATCAAGCAAAGAATTCCCCAGAATCCTGGAACCAGTAAACGGAGTCGATACATATATATGCCATTCTGATATCAGTCAAGTTTTTGTAATTATATTCTAGTTCATTTTTCTAAAACAGTAAAAATCCGATTAGATGCACTTCTGATATAGTAAACATAATGAAATAAGACTGAACAAAATAATGCAATGGGGTTTAACGTCCGACGTTTCTAAACCAACCGGGGTTATAAAGACGGTGGATACACGATACATTATACGACAAAGACTTTGTCAGGACGGCAACTGTCATGGGGTGGGGGGGGGGGGCACGGTGGATTATTGGGTAAGTCGTTGGCTAGCTAGATGGAGGTCGGGTATTAAATCCCTGCATTGGCCGAGAAAGTTCATTTCGATTTTCCGACGTGGTTCCTCTTGTCAGTGATGCAGAACGGAAGGCCTTACAAGGACAATTGTATAGTCGTTCGGGTGGTACGAAAAACCGAGCTCCCATATACACAATGGCGCGAACGTTAAAGATCCCTTGACATTTGGAATTCAATATAATTGAGCAGGCCGTAATGCCACTGTTCGAGAAAAATTTCCCTCAAAGCACACAGAATGCCGTATGCCCATCTTCGTTAGCTCAGTTCGGATCAGAACACTAGGTCGGTAAGCTCCATTTCATTCCAAATATCATTGGTTCTATTACGTGCCAATGTGTACACGGAACCTCAGTTTGCCGTCCCATGTTTAGAATAAGTTCTATCAA
This sequence comes from Patella caerulea, assembly GCA_036850965.1. Classification (NCBI taxonomy): domain Eukaryota; kingdom Metazoa; phylum Mollusca; class Gastropoda; family Patellidae; genus Patella; species Patella caerulea. Next base: position 30,479,766 of record JAZGQO010000008.1, read on the forward strand.
GACGTTTTTTGTCCTAATTGAAAACTATTCAATTTATCGACGAGATACAGATGCTATCATTCGCATGGACGACCTTCTCAATAGGACGTATACCTGTAAACTATGACATTAGCTGGGCATGTTAAAGAGTTATAATCAATGGTCCAGTATTTATACTTGAAACTGACAAACCCGGACAACCAATTACAGTCGGGGGATTAGGTAATTGTTGGCTTTAGCTTCTAAGAAACTTGTTTTAAAAAACAAAAATAGCTCTTTTACAATAATCGAATATTTTGTTTGTGTTTCTGTGGAAATGGCTCGTGTGTCTAAATGTGGTTCTATTGAAATTAAGGCGTTTTATTTACCTTGGATGATTTTTTTGTTTTCCTTCAATTATCAAGATTTTAAATATAGCTTGGACACTGAACCACATTAATTCCATTCTCACTTCTCAATTAGCGCAATGAACTTCATTTTATATTTAGTCTGCCCCCCTTTCCCCATTTGACATGGCAATTTTGGTTGACTTGTTGGTGTAGAAAAAACCCCGAGGAAGGTTTGGATTTTTGAGAACGAGAGAGAGAGAGAGAGAGAGAGAGAGAGAGAGAGAGTAACGTCCATTTGACATAAACTGGGTCATTTCGGCATATGGTTTAATTCCATTTCAATAATGTGCTATAGCGTAGGGGTCTTTAGCAGTGGGAGTTAATCGGAGGACCCGGAGAAAATCCACGAAGTTGGGCAGGTGATCCTACCCCTTGTCATGTATAGGCGGGGAATCCAAATCAAGACACTAGACTAAATGATAGACCCTGCGATTCAACGCGCCCGCGTTTGCCATTCGCCCCCCCCCCCAGTCCGCTCTAATTAGAACTTATATCTTAAGAAACCCATCCATATTAATGTCTCTATGATGTTCAACTTCTTAGATTAAGATCCATTGTAAATATTTGAGTGTTTGTTCATTACACATTCTTATTTCAACAATAAAATATTGACTATGGTATCCTGCTATGATATGAAAACTAATGAACAGCTAATTATCAGATAGCATGTGATCGTCTGGACACGCTGACCGAGTCATCATGGCTGAATTTATCTTCTTATCGGAAGACGATAGCCACCACCAAAAACTATTCCCCATCGTCCATCGAAACCCTTTCTGTACTTTTTATTCCAATCGATGTCAAGATGAATGGTTTGATCGAAGAATTCGACTTAAATTCAGTCTGTCGTCTGCTAGCTTTCTTACACTGTCACATTGTGATTGATTAAAATCAGAGTTACGTCCCCCTGGACTGATTCAGTGGTCTCGTGTTATCATAATCTGGAAATTGAAGCCGGGGTTTGTAATTTAGCTGTTGTAATTCCAGTTACACGACCATGGTGTCCCTATTGATTGAAATCATTGGATATTATTGAATTTAATAAAAAAAAAACCCAGAAAAATAGTCGACTCTTTACAACTTATTGGGTGTCAACTATCAATTAAAATCTAATCACAGGTAGAAAACCGTAGACCTATTTTTGTTTATGCGCTAATGGGAGAAAGTATCTGATCGCCATAAACCAGACATTATTTTTTACCTGTATATTAATGTATATAGATCCTGTTTCGTTTATTTTGTGCTGCATACAGGTGTACATTATACGGCGCATGTCTTGTGTGGCAACCTAATTTGTGACATACCATTGTATTGTCCACGTGGACCCCATCGTCTACTTTTCTGCACCCACCGGGAAAAAAGGAGACGGGCATACTCCATGCAGTTTACTTTTGGGTGAGGGAGGGGGGGAATTTGCTTGGACATCGGTATACCCTCCTACACTTCAAAGAATTCCAACTACCATAAAAGGTAGACCAGAAAAGGTGTCCCACCTGCACAACTAGGCACCACCTGGAAAGGGAAACGAGACTGGAAACTCAGAGAAAGTTACACCTATTTGGTAACCAGTAGGGTAATGGTGGGCTATATAAAACAGTGTATCAAATATCTGCAATTATATGCTGATAAAGAAATACGTTAACCGAGTGCACGTTAATATGACATGTTGTCTGCAGGGTCGCACCTAGCGCCCCCGCACCCCCTCCTCGATTTATATAAAAAAAAATAATTTGGCAGATTTTTCAATTATAAAAGAATGAACTTGATTATGATCACACAGTGATGCTTTTAAGGCACTGATCAGTCGGCTGGTTTTAAGGGCGCCCGTGCGACATTTTACATACGGCTGTGGTTGTCTGCGATATTATCGCTTGTAAAAGCGGACGTTGAATCCAGATCAATACATCAACGGTGACAGAAAATGCAAGTCCGTTATGCAGAGTAGATATCTAGTGTCGGTAATTTCCTGAAAGTGCAGATTAAAGCGCATTAATACAAAGAAACTCGACACGTGCTTTGGTCAACCGGAAGTGTAATTTCGAAAATTGGGAATTTTGATATTTTAATAGTTGGGTCACTTTAAACGCCAACCTCTTTATATGGCCATATTATATTAACTAATACGGAAATAAATCGAATGTCAGAAAAAAATAAATTGTAATTAGAAATAATGATGACAGATCACGCTGTCCGTTTTCAGAATACCAGCATTGATTAAGTCAAATTTCCTAAATCCATGAAATATTTTTAGCTAACAATAAGCAGGGAGTAATGCTAACATTCGATATAAAGACTATTCATCAGAAATTAATGAGCATCTCCCAAACGAGCATTATGTTACAAAATATCGTTTATTTTCACACACAGTGTTTTGATTAAAAACCTGAAATTGGTATTTTGAAGGTTGTTCCTGAGTATTGAATAACTCTTACATGCTCTTTTTTTTAAATTCAATCCCAATTTATTTAATGATTTACAAGAGATCACTGGATGAAGCTATCTATCATGGAATTCTTGACTATCCAGTTATCATACTTTGACCTACAATGAATATTTCAATATACTCATTACAGCACATCCGTTTCTGTTTGCTATTATTTTTACGTTGAACAAAAACTGTATCGCTCAAGCAAAGTTTTGCTTTCAAATAGAAGCATATTTAGTGGGCGTGGTTTTCTGCAGAACCTCCGGTTTCCTCCCACTACTAGAATTCCTTACCCTTAAACGAAGTATTGAAATAATCAAGGAGTCAAGTCTTTAATTCAAAAATACCCACAAAGACATTACAAACTCGACTTAATGGTCAATTTATATCAGCATGCATGTTGCTATCCTACCGTGTAAAGATGGACTTCTGATATCCAATATTTAAGACAAAATAAACATTCTAAAATAGACACACGATTCGTGTGCCAAAATGCTTTCGAATGTCATTTGTATGAGGTGACTCGATGGTCGAGGCTAAACATATCCCATGTAGGAGAATATTACCGGTATAGACTTGAAAAACCAGACGCCATGGACTGCCATTTAATTCTGACTCTTCGCGTATTTCACCAAACCTAAATGATAAGAAATTACAGTAAAAACAGAACTTGACTGAACGTAAACCAGTTTATATACATTCATATTACATTATAATATGCGTTGTGAACCATTTGTGACCATATCTAGATGCTAAAGAATAGGAATTTAGCTCCTTTAAATCCAAACCTATTCTTTTACCAACAAAGATCTTTAAAGGGTTAATGCCAATTGTAAACATCAGTCGAAACAACGTCAAGCACAAAATGTCACTCTTAGATCATCGTTTCTTTTGTACACATATTCAGCAGAATGGAGGGAGCCGAAAGTGGCGTCAAAAACAGAGAGGGGTATAATATCCACAAAAAAGCGACTAAACGTGCTTCGATATAAAATATTTCTTTAAACTGCAGACCAGAACCACAACTTTTGTATTGAAATTCAGCTGGATTGAGGGATCCGAAAGCGGTGTCAAAAATCAGAGAGAGAGAGAGAGAGAGAGGGGTGTGTGTAATATCCACAAAAAAGAGATTATATACGTACGACGATATGAAATATCTCTTTAAACAGCTAACCAGAACCTCAGCTTTCTATAATAAAAGCAGCCTTCTTTCTTAGTGTGATAAAAGAAATAGAAACACCACGATACCCTTTACGTACAATCCGCTTAAAATACAGATCTACATTTCATTTCGTTATACGAAATTATGAACTATAAAAAACGAAACGAAATACGATCTGTGTTTTAATCAGATTGCTTTAAGTACCATTTTGTAATAACTTATAGATGAACTATGTTTCTATCCTGCCTTTAAACCATGCTAAAATATAAACGCCTGACGTTTCAGTTAAACTGTTTTTTATTTTACAAAACGGCGATCGTTAAACCATTTAAACTTGAACGCAAAGTGGGGAAGCTGAATTAATTATAAATCGCTCTCTACCCTCTTTACCCCTCTTTCAGAATGTTCTTCTGAAAAAAAGGTTTACGTTCGGCGTCTGAGCGCGTCGGCTTATAAACGTAGACTCCAGCTTGCTTTGGACCCGAGCAGTCAGTTATGCCATTTAGCCATGCATTATTATTAGTCTAGCCTTTAACGGGTGAGTTAAAACTATTACGTGTGGACGCTACACTATCCGTCCGGCGTTTATGAACTACTTTAGATATATGCGTCCGAACGAACGAATAGAGAAGTAGACATATAAATATAATTGACGTCATTTAGGACAAAGGTTAACTATACAGGGGGAGGGGGATCCAGGATATTTTGCAGGACGATGTTTGACAGGTTCCTGTTAAGGATGTTTGACAGTTGACATTGCAAGATGCCATTAACATCTCCAAATTACGTTGGCATATACATACACAGTGACTTTAAATTGTGATTCAATTCCATTGGATGAAATGCACCCCGCCATCTGATGATAAAGAATAAAGCACACGACCGTGACATTTCTCATAAATAGCCGTGTTCCCCCTCCCCACTCGGCTAATCTCGACAGATTCCGTAAACTACGTAGACTACATCTAGTCTCGGATGTATGACAGTAAGTGATATGTACCTACGCCCATACATTTGCGATGCGGCTACCGGTTTACTTTAACAGGAAAACTTGACGCTATTACAGAAATTGGGAACCTATTCGGCTAACGACCTATTCGACCGATCGAGCTGCAACCTGTTCGTTGGAAACCTATTAAGAGTAAAGACAACAGTCTCTATTTATCAACCCATAAAATCCAACGTTATGTCTATCAAATGAAAGTAGAATATATTATTTTTTATCCATTCCTTCAGCTCAGCTTATCTTACAGCTGAATCGGTCGAATAGGTCGCTAGCCAAATAGATCGCCAACTTGTGTTGGGAATGGGCGCAGCCATGTTTCATCCGGGACCTTTAAAGTAGTTCCAATATGGCGGAATTCATCATACAGCCGAGTTTAGATTCCCGACATCTTCCGAGGTTTGCCGAGTGCCCCCTCCCCACCCCTCTAGATCCGCCTTTGCTATAATATGACCCCTGTCTGATAAATAGTGAATCGGGGCCAAAGGAATCATAAAAAGAGAAATGCATTTGAATCCGATTGGTTATTTTGTTGTTTGACTGAAAAAGATACTATTTTCGTTAGCCCAGTCGATGCAGAAAATTAGGACGTTAAACCCCATCTCATTTCATTTTATTTTCACCATTTTGAAATCGGAAAGACGATTTCAGCATGATCAAGTAAAGTTAATTTTGTGGACAAGATTTATACAAGCCACCATGTGTGAAAGTCTACAGTGAAAAGACAATTATTACTTTTACAGACATTGATAATAGATAAATTACAACGGTAGTAATTACCAATAAGATAATAATTTTGTTTTTATCACGTTCAGGGTCCATGATTGTACATTGATTTATTGACTGGCAATAATTGTAAGAATTTACATCCTCGTTAATTTTATATATACAACTCGACATAACACGATCAGAGCTAGCTAGGTTGTTATACTACAAATTAAGAGAATTGGGAGAGAGAGAGAGAGAGAGAGAGAGAGAGAGAGAGAGAGAGATGGGGTTTAACGTCCATTCGACACAAACTTGGTCTTTTCGGGATTAACACATAGTGCAATTTTATTTCAATAACTCGCTTGCGTATAGGGGTCTTTAACAGTGGGATGAAACAGGACCCTACTCCTTGTCACGTACAACCGGGGAATCGAAACTGTGAAAGACCGTATTTATGATACAACGTGTACGACTCTGCACGAGCTAACCATTCGGACATCCAATTCGCTCATTGAAGTTTGAAATAGCATTAGATTCCTTAAGTGTTCCAAAGTATCACATTCTATTTTGTTTGTGGCGTGTAACAAGGAACGGTGTTTATTCGATGAAAAACATAAGTCTTTTGTACAAATTGGCGTACACGTAAAAGAACAAATTGCAGATGGAATTCGAAATAAGAGTATGCCGTAGTGCCGTGCCCGGATAAAACTTCTCTCACACCTCACTGGCGTCTATCGGTCTGCTTTATCCCACCCGGTGCAGAAAAATAGAACGTAAAATCACGTGTCTTTTTTTGTGGGCGAATGGACTGACGAAGTGTCGATGGTTATAGAATACTATTAAATATATATGTATAATGTCTAGCTTTGTTGTACAAGAACAATTTATAGGAGTATGATTAATGACAACGAGGTGTAAATAAATTGAACGGGGGCTTTAAATGAGTGTTGTGGATTTACATTATAATGGTGGATTAAATTTGATAATATCCCTTAATGGTGGCGACAAAATCAACAACACAATCTGATGTCTACTGTATTGAAATATTGAACAGTTCATTATTGTTCTCGACTACTATCAGTATTACTGTCTAGTCTCGGCTTGACAGGACATATCCATAATAACACTTAAACACATCTCATCAAAAACAGTTAATAGGTATTCGTATCCAGTATCTAAATGTGAAATTGGAGAGGGGATTTGGATATTTACATGATTACGGGGTATTTTCTCTCTTGTGTAATCACCTACTATTAATGTCGCTTCACAAATAGACAAAATCTTATTGCCACAACCGGCATTGTTAGTTTGTTTTAACTGTTGATTTAAAGTAAACCCAGCAAGTTATAATTCCCTCCACTTTAAACCAATCATAAACCGATAATCGATATCGATCGGGCGATTATTGACGTCATAATAGAGCAAGGAACGAGTAAAAGTGTTGGAGGAACACGTGTTGATAATCAAACGGTAAACAATCTTATAATATGGCTAATAATTGAAGCTTGAGAAAGTGGTTTTCATAAACATCTGGCCACAATAAGCAGAAAGTAATTCAACTGTCATGACTGGCAACCACAAATCACGGTGATGAGCTGAAATCATTGGCAATCATTCCTTCGTATTTTCACAACTATTCCACAATTTCTGCTCTGATAGGAGAGATTGTGCGCTGGTCGTAGGTTTTATTTTCACTAATAATCTAATTTAGGCTGCATGTTTTGAATATTTGACTTCTGCAGATGTATGCATATCAGCGCTATAGATAGTAAATTCCACTAATGAAAAAAAGATGGTGTCTTCTGGCAAATGAATGGCGCGTTGTGAAAATTGCATAGCAATATTATATGTACGAATATTATTTGAGGGGTAACCAGTGTGTGTGTGAAATGGCATCGTTTAACGTCCGCTTCCATGAAGGTGATATCACCGACACCAGATTCGCAGTGGCTTAGTCTTTATAGAATGCCAAATCTATCTGTATGTGTCCAATGCTCAATGGTCCATTCATGTTTCCGATGTTCGCAGAATAATGAAGTTGACGGAGTTGTTTTTGACGAACTTCGAAGTGCTTCCACCAGAAACAGGCAACGTTTTTCAAAACAAACAAAACGTTTTATGATTTTAATTGTTTTGTATGATAGATCCTCAAATATCTCTGTCGTCGTAGGGACAACCTATTTTTTTAAAATAAATTTCCGCGAGTAAGACGTTCGCGTACCGGGAGGTCCGATATTTGAATCCTGGTGTTGCCCGAGAAAGTTCTTCGTGATTTTCAAGTCTGGTTTTATTTTGTCAGTTTTACAGTCTGGATTGTCTGCCACAGCAAAGATTCTAATCGTTAGGATAAGGCACAAATCCGAGGTCACCTGTATGCTATTGTCGACATGTTAAAAAAGACCCTGCCTGTTAGGAATCGAAAGGGCTTGGATCGTAACGCTGCTGTTCGGGGGTGGGGTGGATGTATTCCCTCATAGTACATCACGCGACGCATTCTCGTCTTCTATAAACCGGTTGATGCAGAAATAGCATGGCGTTAGATCCCTTGTAACTGGTTAAAACTCTACGCACTGATACTGATAAAATCACAAACAAGGAAGACCGGACGCCATTATAACATCAGTACTCGTTGCGGTACAAACCACTTCTCATATTGATGTTAATGGGTTTATCAGTACAATAAGTATTTAGACTTTGTCTTGTCATTAAATTACATTACATTATTTATATATGATGTACATTGAACAGCATGTCATGACTGCTCGTATATTAAAGATGGCTGCAAGTGCCGACTGTAACAGGCCTTTTTTGACTTAAAATGTTATATAAATTATTATTTATAAATTTATTCACTGACAAGCCCATACTCAACTCTCCAGAACATCGAATGGCCGGGATATTAAGTGGATTGGACAATGTCTTATATATCTTCATTAAACGTTAAAATGAAAAATTGAGACTTTATTTATAATTAGTAATGGTAATCGAGACTAATTACGCTATGTATTGTCTAAACTTCAAACATGCATAACTTCACCGACTCAAAAATATTCAGTTTTCGACACCTATTTTCAAACTATTAGACTCTGCTATAGCAAGTACGACCAGCTTTTTTTATCTTACACGAGGCCTCATTAAATGTTGGGTATTGTTTTATTAATGTTTAAATAGGCCATGTTTAGAAATTAGATGCAAGTAGGTTAATAAATGTCTCTGTCTAGGAATTTATTGATCCTGTTTAATGACCAACATGAAAATAACCAGCATCTTCCTGGTATTAACTCCTGTATCTGTAAACCATCTTACACGACTCATACTAAAGTGTACTTATAACTACCATTGCCTGTTCCATATCTCAAGGAGTTGGTTCACTAGGTAGGATGACGTATGTTCGATTCAGGTTTGGGCTTTCTCTTTTCGGTGGTGCAGGACCTGGGGCTAATCGTCAGAGGTGGCAACCGAGTTCCGATATTCGAACTCGAGTAGCATCAATGACCTAACTTGCAACCCGACGTGAAACATTTATAGCGACCCGAGACTCGACTCTGACTCGACAGTCGGGAAAGAACTTTGGACTCAGGGTGGAGAATGGACGGGATGTAGGGGTTTAACGCAGGGGACCGGTCAGTAACAGGTCGAAGCGCTAGGTCATCCCAACCAACATAATTTTCTCAAATAACAATTGTTGTATCTTGAGATGCAAGTCTTTTCGCCAATAACCAAACTGTGGCTTAATTTTTGTCCTTCTGCTTTAAAATTACATCACGATTATTGACGGAAATCTATAACGTTGAAATTTACCTGTGGCAATTAACATTGGCAATTCAGATCATGTTTTACATATGGAAAGGATATAATGACATAATTACTTGCTTTATTTAAAACATTTATGAAACTTTTCGTGCGACCTACAAAGCCAACCAGAGCAATTGTTTTGACTTTGTTTGCGATAGTCGATGCTGAACATGTAAAACGCAACTCCACAAAGTACATTATGGTGGGCAATAATTTCCAAATTGAGATCCAATTTTAAGTCGGAGCCACGGTGGCTCGGTGAGTAAGGCACTGACTCCGTAAGCAGCGGGTCCGGGGATCAATATGGATATTGGCCGAGAAAGATGCCCGGAATTTATCAGCGTGGTTTCCGCTTGTCAATGGAACTGTGTCTAGTCATTCGGATCAGACGAAAAACCGAAGTCATAAGTACACGTTTTGTGCACGTAAAAGAACTCTTTGCATTTGGAATTTGAAATAAGAGTATGTATGTCCGTCTTCATTAGCATGAGCCCTGTTGGTACAGAAGAAAGGGCATGAAACCCCTCTTCATTTCACGTCGAATCCAAAGGGAGTTGAAAAGAAAATGAAGACGTGTTTTAATAGTTCTAACGTATCATTAAACCCTCATGGCAACCATTTCTTTTATGATTGCGAGAAAAATACCGGAAATTGGTGAATAACTTGGTGGATTAACAACCTTTTCAATTAAAATTATTTTTATTAAGGCATGAACACATCAATCAATTTATTCATATCACTCGATGTGTATTCTACGTTTGATTCACTTGATGGCGTTTTGTTAATATCACTGATTTTTTTTTATTATTAGAAAACATTAACAATTATTATACATCAGTTATGGACAATTTCTTTTTTGTGTAGAACGTATCAATTGTCTGTTTTCTGTACACGTTTCAGTGGAGTATCAATATTCTGTGTACATGTTTTAGTGACGTATCAGTAACTCGCTTCATGCTGATATCTGATTCAATAGAGACGATGAATAAAAGGAGAGAAGAAAGCAAACTAACATCGTGCTACAATTAACAAACGTTACTTAACCCCACCAACTCTAATGCATACAGTCTATGGTTTTTGTATAAACTAATTTCTAGGGAGATTAACGCATGGTTACCTTGCTCGTTACCAACAATTCCATCTCATTTACACAACGTTAAACTTGTGTTGTGTTCGGGGAAAATACATCGTGCATCAATGATCATTGAAAGCCAGTTTGATCGACCTACACAGAGAGCTTTAGGCGATTTGCGTACTAAAGGGAGCTAGTGCGCAGGTTTAAAGAGGCCAAGTTATCCCGATATCCCTCTATTAACCATTACTCAATAATACAAATTCAATTAAATCACATTCCACTTCTTTCCATGTCATTCCTGCAACAACTACTCTGATATCAATTGAAATAGCAAGCCATTTCCTCTTACAAAATTTCGCTTTTTACTATCGCTCGATACGCCTTTGGAACTTAAGGGGATGTAAATTCTATGATAATTGCTTGATGGATATTATTAAGTTGGGTATAAACGTCGATCTAAGTTCTCTATTTGTATACAACTCACCTTTTGATGGCGGCATTTAATAAGCTAGGTATAAATTGGGTATAATTGATAAGGTTACGTCTGATTGTAGATCTCGTATTTTACTTACAATGATACTCGATGAAAGTAAATTGTTATAAATGTGGTACATGCCACTCAATTACTATTTAGGAGCTTCGTCATATTGCCACTCATGTCACGGTTTGTGATAAGTGGCCTTTTCAGAACTTGCCAGAATTGGTCAATTGTTAATCCGGTAATGTATATTGGTACTATGTGGGGTTTTTGTACGGTCAATAGTAGGTAATTGTAACATGGAACCGTAGTTGATATGAAGATGATTGGCTAGGTGTACATGTACATATAAAATTAGTTAATGATTTACACGTAATTAGATAATGTACACATGCTTAGTGAAATGTTATAACCTGCCATACAACCGCCATCTTCTCTTGACCGCCATTTTTATTCCACTCCTAATATACAGTTTGTGAATAAATATTAGTTTGACAGTTTTTTTTTCAAATAAGGAAAATGCGAATGGTTAAGATGTGACTACAGGCGCCTGTAACAAAGAAAATCTATTTTAAAATAACATGAAACTGATGCTAACGTGGCTACAGTGGCAAACTGGCTAGATTGTCAGCATAGGCATTAGACAAATTGTAATTACACCTTTTTGTTTCCACTAACATATTTTTTGAGAACTTAATTTATTCACTTGAAATTTAAATGATAGAATTGTATTGGTTGGGGAATCCCCTTTGTTTCCTGGCAACCTATATACTCTTATACCAGTCCACCACTGTGTGGCTAAAGTTGATTACGTTCGTATTCTTAAGCAAGATTATCAAATTCAGATTCAAACACCTCGTCTGAAAACGTTTTCGCACAGTAGATATTATATTGAAAAGTAAGAAACAAACGACCAAAGTAAGGTAGGATAGAAATCCATCGACATTATTGCATTCCGTCAACCAGTAGCAATACTCAATAATTCTCACTGGTTAGACAATCGAGTCTACGACGTTTGTTGAAATAAATGAGTGTTTCGGGCTTACAGAATTCTCATAGTGTGTAATTCAAAGAATCAATGTAAATATTAACATTTCACTATAATTTTTTTTTACCGGAACATCACAAAATACAGGCACAATAAACACTGTTTATCCGATTGCTATAATATAAAATAAACCAAGTACGAACAATCCAAACCATTAGACAGAATTCGAAGTTCTCATTTATCAAAAAATACGAAATGGAATGGGGTTTAACCTCCTATTGTTCTGCTCCGAACATGGCTACTGAAGAGGGACATACGCCATACAGTGGGCTATGAGAGACAGCTGCACTGTACTATGACCGTCTCTTATATCGAATTCCAACTGCCAAGGGATCTTTTATGTGCACACCAGTGTGTACACGTGACTTCGGAAGGTAATACGAGTTTGTGTGCTAATTCGTTCAGATCGTGTATTAATGAAATTCCTGTGCTAGAGACGGGAATTCGAACATTCAGAGTCGAAATGAACGTGGGAGGAAAAATGTTTCTGCATATATCGATGGTTTGTGTGTTGAGGTCATTAAACTGCTACTGGTTATCAAGATAAAAAGATCTGAAATTCTTGGACGATATTAAAGTATCGCCAATATCGCTTAAAGATATACTCAACCCACGCATCATCCAATTAACACGATATCTGAAAACCTTGATATCTTGGTTTTAAAAGAGATAATACCTATCTAAAAAATACCTCCTGAAAAACCGATTCCAACAACTTAAAGCGGACACCCATTAAATAGATTTTTGTCGACAAATTCTCTCGCTCGTCCCATTCCTATATGATCTATATAAGTCAATCTAGTCGCTCGAAGTTGATTTCGGCAAACGGAACAAATATGGTGAACTCTTTTACGCTAAATGGAAAATGATACGGGCGATATTTCACAACTAAATCTAACCCTTCAAAGACGAGAGAGAGAGAGAGGGAGGGAGAGGGTGGGTGGGGAGAGAGAGCGAGAGACAGAGGAGGTTTAACGTCCACTCGACACAAACTAACATATGATTTTTGATTTTATTTCAATCATTCGCTTGCGCGCGTAGGGGGGTTTAGAAGTGTGGGAAAACAGGCGGCCCTACTCCTTGTCACGTACAACCGAGGAATCGAAACCACACCAACTGACTCTATGACAGTCTTTACGATACAGCGCGCACATGCTAACTACCCACCACACCCTTTCAAAGACCATACACCGGGGTCTAATTTAGCTTTAAAGCGTTGCTATCTACTTTAGTTTTCGAAAATCGACGTAAAAACTGGTACTTTATCTATTAAAATATTTAAACGTAATCCTTTCTGTTTGGTGGGAAAAAAACACACCTCATTACTCGCAACTCAAGCATCAAGTCAACAGGAATAGATACGCTTTTCTTGATCGGACGTTTTTATTTCTTGATATTTATAACTTGGGCAAATATTCAATGCGTTTATTTATATGAGTAAGGCGAGGCTGCGTATAGATAATCGTTGTCGAGCATCTAGATTTAAAAATTAAAAGCACTGTAGAGAGCACTACTTATTTGTGAATGGATAGATGTTCTAAATTAGATTTCAGGAGAATGATATGAAATGAAACGGGGTTTAGCGTCCTACTCCATCTGGGATAATGAACCCAGGCACACAAGATACAATGTGATATGAGCTAAACGTTTACCTGGACAGCGGCGCCACGACCTATCGAATTCCGACTGCCAAGGGATCTTTTACGTGCACGCCAATGTGTACACAGGACCTCGTTTTTGTGCCACCGGAACGACTAGACAGTTGTCCTTGTCGCGCCGTCCGTCTTGCTCCACTGACAAGGGGAACCACACCGTAAAATCCCAACAACGCGATATCCGGACTAGCGAGCCAGCGTCTTACTGGCATAGCCACCGTGACTCCCTAGAAAGGTAAGAAACATAGTACTGACACAAGATGGGATCAAAGTTCACGATCCTACATTCCATAAACATTTCTGTCATTTGCCCATTAAATAATCTCGTTTATGAAACATGGACGTAACAGACTTTAGTGATAATACTTATGGGCCTCAGTATGGAAGATATAACGTATATTTTCAAAACAGTTGATATTAATAATTAATATTAGACTGTAACTTAGCCTGGAAGTCCTGTGTCCGATCCCGGTGTTGGACGAGAAATTTCATTCGAATTTACCGGCACGGTTCCAACGTGTCAGTGATGCAGAAGGTCCTGTGTACACATTGGCGTGCACGTAAAAGCAGCATGGCAGTTGGAATTCGATATAATAAGATATGGCGTAGCACGTCTGTCCGGACAAAATTTCCGCTCATAGCCCATTTGCTGATTACACTATTTTGGCTATACCGTTTTTTAGGGCTTCGAATTTTGTCTAATAATTTGGATTGTTCGTACTTGGTTTTATTTTATTCAACCTCATACTACCTTGTATGATGCACGTCTGTAGGTCATCTGATTTATCCCAAAATGGCACACATCTTTAAATCATTTTTCCCGTCGTGATTATTTGTTAGTTTTCGGCGAGTTGCGGATAATATAATATTATGCCATGGAGATAGAGCACAGTCTAGGAGGGTTTATATAAACTGTGTAAACTGCATGCCCGGTGCATCATTTAAATGTATACGACGTGTAAATTAGTTAAATTTATCTGCTGTGAATTCTAGTTCATAAACACGACGGGCGTAAATATAGCTCCTTGTGTTATCTCAGTATAGAAGTCTTATCTTTTTAAGATAAGCTTCCTCTTTCGTGCTAAACTCAATTTAATGATAAAAACATTTCATGAAGTAGTTTCTAGTAGAAAACATATATCCTTAAGTTGCGGTTTAAGGTAACGACAAACCAGTGACGGACTACGGATATTTGGTTTAGAGATATAGGTGGTAGGAGTGGGGCCTCCTAGAAATTTTAAAAATGTAATCTGTGGCGCATATCTCCGAATTCAAAATTCAATTTCATCAGCTACATTACCCTAACCAACAAAAAGTCCAATTTAAACGGTTAAAGGGGCAAGATGGGAGTTTAGACAGAGAGCTGACAGTTCATGCTACATTATTCAAAACAATAGATAAAGTTAATAGAATACGGTGAAAATGTCAATCAAATTCCCCCACCCTGAACTGAGATATTGCAGATTTAGCTTTTACATTACGTATGTTTAACCGAAACACATGTAATAATACTGATATTTAAGGAAGAGGGCTGTCTGGGTCCCAAAACCTCCTATTATACCTCGATTCGAGATAATCGAAATATACCGAGCGCCATAGAAAACGCATCACTTAGTTTTTCTTATAACAAAATGATCCTGTAAACATATCTTATTTATTTTGCTTCTTATTGTGAACAATATTCAAATGGGAACACATCAATAACAACACATTTGTACACTTATGGATTTTTAATCTGTAATCAACGGTACAAACTCAAATTGGTCAAAACCAAAAGTACGACACATCTGTTATTTTGTTATACGAAAAACAAAGTGATGCGTTTTCTATGGCGCTCAGTAAAAAGAAAGTGGTCTTAAGAGAGGAAAACTGCCTGCCATTGGTAATTAAAATGTAAAGTTTTCCCAAAGAAACATTTGAGACGTTTAAATTATTTATAAATCCGTGTCATGTATGTCATCTATTTAAGTGTAGAACGTGATTGCTGTCTCAGACAAATTTAATATTGGTAATTTTATTTTAATATGGGATTGAAACAATAGCCAAGAATGCTTTCACTGCAAGACACTTGTTTAATGTAAATAATGTAACACGGTTGAATGCTTTTTAAATACACATTGATCCGATTCAAATCACAAAGTACTGACTAATGTCAGTACGTGGTGCATACAGGCGTGCACGTAAAAAAAACAACATTGCAGTTCGAAGGCAGCAGCGACGCTGTCCGGGCAAAATGTCCCTCATAACACACACTGTCTTCATTAGCCCAGTCTGAGCAATACGATAAGACGTTAAACCCCATTTCATTTATAGTGTTTTCAGTATTCTTAGACTCTTGTCACAAGAAGGTTGTTTAAGAAGAAGAACCCAATAAAATTATATGGAATAAAAATTTTTGTGCACGCATGAAATGGAGAAGAATTCAGTTTTGTTAATCAATATTTTAAATTTCCTAGACATTTGGTCATCGAGCTAGAATTGATCTAAGTCACTGCTTACGTTGGCTGTGGGTAAGAACGGGTATCGTGATTGAGTTCACATGGTTGACAATTGTTTTGTGGTACTTGTGCGTTTATCTATTATTTGTGGAAGATATGTTGATTATAACCTGTCTTTAAAATTAATTATCAGATCTCTTTGATTCTGTACTACACAATTTTCATCAGGTTTCTTGCGGCTGGTCTGCGAACAAGAAAACCTTACAACCCGTGCGTTTCAAAAAACGTACGGTAGGGTGTGGGCACGGGTTTAGTTAGCTGTTCTAAATAACATTGCCATCTTATTGTAATATTTATTTGGTGTGGACTTTTAGTCATTTTTGAGCATCTATACTCTTTAAATCCTCTTTCCGTTTAATACCAAGATTTACCTATATAAGTAAAATTTTGTAGTACAGGCTCTATCCCGGGATCCTTTTCATCCGATTCCTGATTCACTGATCAATTGCAATGTCCGTGTTTTGTCTAGTTAAATGGTGTTTGGTGCGGTCATCCTTCACGAAAAGAAGTTAATTACATGTATGCTAATTAGTAAAAGCTACAAAATTGGGGATCAGTAATGATGTACCAGATTAAAGATAAGACGTCTAATTTATTCAAATAGACCAAAATGACCTGGGTACGAATAGGTAATAAATTATACTAACGTGGGAAGAAAAAGAAACGACAAACACTACATGATCGGTTAACTAGTGCTATACGACTCGACGTAAAAAAATCAAATCTTTTCTACCTCAAGTCATTACGTAACTAGGTCTAAGTTATCAATCTTTTCACTGTTAAATTTAATGACATTCTTTTATTCTTTCTCTTTATTCTTCGATGGTATTGTATTGGATTACGGACCAAGCATGTGGGTATATCCTCAACAAAGAAAAGCTAGAGTCTACGTTGGCTATATATTAAAATAATGACCCCCATTGGTGTCTCAAATCACTTTCTTGACAACAAGGGCATTGTGTAAATCACACAAAACAGTGTTACACAGTAGAGATCACAGTGCTCCACTGACGCAACTTTCTAAGTTCATTGTGTTCGTATCTCTTAGCAAAATGTAATTTCGTTGTTTTCAAACAATATATAGAATTATTGTATAGTTTTCTCAAGCGTTGCGTGAAATTGAACGTCTTCGATATTAAATCCAATGACACAAATATTTCATTTGAGCTCTTAGTGTCATCCTTTTTTTGGTGGAAAAAAAACTTAATAAAGTTAATAAAGTTTTTTTTTATTAAGATCTCTTCTGTAGTTGGTGCAGCCAATATCCTCATCGTGAATATGCCGAGCAAAGTAATCGATTCAGCGTGCCGGGCGTGTGGCAGTTAAATAAATGGGACGACAAATCTAGTTCACCTGAATAGCAGGGCTAAAAGAAGGAGGCATAATAACGAGGATTGTGTCATGGGTTTTGCGCCTCGCTTGGTATCAATAAGCTTACCTAAATCATAATTTTATTGTTCAACCGGTGTCAAACAGGTATGCTACCAGTGTCAAACAGGTGTGATACACAGCATCTCCCAAGAAGGCAAAACCCGACGTACACCACATCCCCTTGACGATATCAATATTGGGGTTTTGTTCTTCATAAAAAATCATTGGTCGCCGCGCCTAGCTATATAGCTTGGAGTTTTGAATCCATCCCCGGACTGACCAGTTTGGTGTCAAAATTCATTGACTTTGTCATATACGCTAGATTTGATATGTTTCGCAGATCTTTATTTGGGCCTAAAAGGTTATCTAAATTATTAATTAGATCTTACCATAATCAATTCTCGATGCCATCGGATGCCTGAGATGTTTAGTGGATTTGAGTACGTTTTTTAGTGGATAAAATAACTATAAAAATGGATATTCGAGACTTTGTTTATTATCGTAACAACGGCAGTAATGACGACCGAGGCTAGTTTTAAATTGAACCGCTAATATCTAAGTTCACAGTGAAACAGTTTGACTGTATTAGCACAGTCGGGGCAAAAAAAAAAGGTCGGGCCTTAAACTACATTTCATATCAGTTCATTTCGAAAACTTCTTGCTTTATTCTGGGTGTTAATTATTGTAAAAGTAATGAAATAAATAAATTCGATTTGATGTAATTTCAAAGTTGACAAAAACCAGAGCCAAGGTATGTGCGTAAAAACACCGGTAAAGTAAATTGTCAGGAGGTGCCAGACGATATAATCTTGTTTTACAAATTTCATTATTTTCGATAAGAAAGCGAGTTGTTTTATTGATCCGAAGATATCAGTCAGTTTCTATAGGTTTCTAATATGTTTTAAAATATAGATAACTCCAGCTATCTCAGTCTCTATTGTGTTTCATTACAAAACACAACGGGATACAAAACGTATCTTAAACGTATATCAATGTTCAAGATAAAGTCCAGAGTCTATTAAAAAATAACCATACACTCAAGCATATTTTATTAGAAGATTGCGAAACACGTAAATGCATTTTTTCTCTACCCTGAAATGTATAAATGCGAGTCAATTTCATTTAAACGATTTCAACAGGTTCTGTTACGTAAAGACATGTACAGTGATGAAACTAGTTGTGAATGTTTTACTTCTAATTCGCTGGAGTACAAACGTCAAAATTGGTATCATACGTTAGTTTCTGGGGACCGGTTATTGTCGAGATGGCATCATTTCCCGTAATATGTACTATCGCATTGTCGTGTATTTATGGAAAAAATGTCGACCTTATCAACCACTACATTTGCAAAATGATTTGGATTCTGGACTAAAATAAACCAAATAAACTAAATAGACCTACATATCAAGTCCCATTCACCCTTTAGAAAGATCAATCCGAAATAAATGTGAACGGAATTAGAACGTACGTTAAACAATTGAATAAATGAATGGAATTATCATTTGTCAAACCATTTAAAAACAAAGACGTTAAAGCTTTGATTTAGAAATAGCCGATGTTTCTAAGTAGAGCGAGACAATCCAAATACCCACAGTCCCCTTCCGCCTACTATTCTGGTAAAAGATAAAATCACCTGGTTGACTTATAAGGTATTTTTTTTTTATCTTACGACATCCAACATGCCCTAGGTGAGACATGACAATATCTAAACATGTGCGATGTCTCAAATTAAACACAGAACGCATGAACTGTCGATAAAATTACAAAAGCAATCATTGATAAACTCGGGTTGTAATTCACTGGCAAACATCAACTCTTTCTTATCTGGAATCTCCCTGAATAATGAATCCCAAAGCATGACATATTGAAGTATTTTAATTATATTAGCATGCAATTCGTAATGGATTCTTTTTGCAGCTTTTGAACTGGAGATAAAAGAATATTTACTGAGTGAAAGCGTTTCTATTATAGTCAAATACTAATTGATCTTTCACTCATTATCCCGCGCTATCAGTTGGTTTATCCTGAATGCCATTAGACTATCAGGCATATTCTACAGAGCGCGGTGCCAATAGACAATACCGGTATTATCCTAGATTTTAAATTGGATTGTATTTAGCAAATAGTGGTATAAACGCTATAAGTGTATAATAAGCATTTCAAACATGTTTTACCATTATAACCGCTCTATTAATATGAAATGAACCTAGGACTTCTTCCAATTAATTAATATAGAAGATGGCTGATTAGACTGCATCGATAACGGATCTATGGTGACTCATTATAAATCTTATTGTAATTAACGTGACACAGTTGGATTCCAAAATAATTAAAATTATCCAATGCAAGTGATGCAGGACAGAGGGCCTGATAGGGATAGCTGTCTAGTCGTTCGGGTGGGACGAAAAACCGAGATCCCATGCACACATTGGCGTACACGTAAAGGATCCCTTCTCAGTTGGAATTCGGTATGAGAGTAAGCCGTAGTGCCGCTGTCAGGGCAAAATTTCCCTCATATAAGCATTTCGGACAGAATAGTAGGACGTTAAACTCCTTTTCATTTAAGTTCGAATTATACCCTAAACCTGAGCGTAATAATATATCTGCAAGAGACTGAAATTCAATCAAATCGCACCACTGAAGTGCTGGGACGATAACATGATTTTTGGTATGATGATGGAAAATCCAGCGCAGCCCATAATGACTGCATTTATTAATACTGAAACGTATGAACAGTGGGTAAAAATCAAAATTAAATAACTGTGCTGGGCCAGAAACGGCGATCAGTGTCATCACCCATGTGGACCATTCAGAGTGGCAGCAATACGGGAAGAGGTGTTGTCGTCAAGTCGTCAAGTCCCAGTCGGTCTTGAAGGGGCGCTGTCGTCAAGTTTCATGATGATAGAGTAAAGGCATCCAAACCTACGGAAGACGACTCCTGTAGTTCCCCTCTTTTTGAAGTAACGCCATGGTACGTTCTCAGCACCCAGGTGTCAAACAGGGCATACTGTTTTGTGTTTCGCAGAACTGTATGAACTGCACTGACCCTGGCTTTTCAAAAGTCACATTTTATATCCCATCGGGAACTTCAGATAATTAATTAATTAATGGTTTATGGTGGGTATTATGGCTATGACAAAGGGTCACTCTTTATTGGTGGGAATCCATTTTTACAACCGGAGATGGTACAAAGTTTAGTCGTAAGGGTTTTAGAATTGTTTAATGCTCTGTTTTTGAACCAATCGCAGTCTCCGATTCATAAAGTAGATGACCCCGACAGTGGGTCGATGGTAATTGTATTGGAAAAATCTTAGAAAAGACATGGTTTCAAAAGAAAACCACAATTGGAACTTTATTTGGCGTATCTTCTTTACGTTGTTGTTATCGTAACTCAAGCGAGGGTTGATCAAGAGAGATATCTTGGTTATAATCCAGTATATTATAAACATAGCTTAAATACAGCAAATGGAGCCAATCAGACAACATTCTTCCTGATTATACATTATTGTCTTTTACTCTGAGAGCACCATTAAGCAAGGTGCCAACAATAGAAAAAGAAAGTCCTGGAATTGATGCCAGGAAGATTGACTATAGATAATAATTGTTATACCAGAAGATGCTTTATTGACCCAAGAATCCCTATCATTGACTCAGGTCTTTAATGTTTCAAACATATACAAGATCTCGCCAAAGGCTACCGACATGATAAACAGTACATTGATGTCAGGGGACGATAACTATGCCCTCCCTATTACCACTTATTGAATTGATTTTATTTTAAATCTGAATCGATTAAAAGACAGTGTTCCTTAAGGCGGTGCTGATGTCTACATTGTTAAATAATTTCTTCTAAATGAAAATATAACTCGACTGTGCATAGATGTATAGTTAGTGGTAAGGGATTCGGAGAAAACTCACGAGTTGGGACAATCGTCTCTTGTCACGTACAAGTTTGGGATCGAAAGAGAGTCATTTGAGTAAATGATTAAAAGCAGACACATTACGCCACTTGACCACCCAAAACACAGAATGGCAAGTGATTATGATGTTCTTAAAAGAGTAAGAAAAACAGGCTCGGAACGCATCACGAATGGTTAATGTTAATTATGACAAAGGGGTAGTAATATATAAAACAATTCTGCCGTTCAATATCAACTACCGGTAAGGTCGCCCACCATCATCTGAAATTGTGTTTCTGACTTTGTCCCTTTATTCTGGAGCCATATGGTGGCTGAGAAATCCAGGCCATGACCGAGTAAGTTCATCGTATTATTCCGGCGTGGTTCCCCTTGTCAGTTGTCAGGCAGAGGACAATGTATGATCGTTCAGATGGGACTAAAAACCAAGTCGGCGTCTGCACATTGTCGTAAAAATTCTGCCAGGTGGAATTCGATAGAAGAATAGCCGTAGTGCCGCTCTCCAGGCAAAATTTCCCTCATAGCACACTGTTTAACTTATACCCATCTTCATTAGCTCAGTCAAAGCAGAGCAATGGGACGTTAAACCCCATTTCATTTCATTTTGACTAATTTTTTTTTTTGGGTCAAAATCGAGATCAAAATCTCAAAACAGTTTCAACTCTTTATAATTCTTAATCGACGCTTCATTGCAAACTAGATTACCTTTTCTGTGGTTATGCCGTCCGGTTTTCAGTGCCAAGATCCACATAACCAGTCACTATAATACCTACAGGATTGTGTGTATATATAAATTTCCAAAATGAATGGTGTTAATTTTGTTAAGATATACATACTAATTAGATAACAACCAATCTATATTTAATTTTATCATATAATTATTTATATAATTCATAATGATATAAATTAATAACTATTACATAATCTATTAAATTATATTATAATGATAATCAGAGTTTTCATCAGAGCACCAGCAACAAAACTCGACAAAAGCATATTGAAGTAGGAAAAATAAATAAGAAATTATGTGCCGGGAAGTAAATATTTACTTATATTAGAACCCCTTTCCAACATAAAACAAATATCTCATTAGCAACATGCAACAATGGACATCTTTTATCTATTATAGTATATCAATAAACTCGCCTGATTACATAGTTTATGCATTTCTAAGATTAATACCTTAAATAATTGCATAATGATCACGTATAACGCTATGTAAATGTAGTCGACAATATTTGTGCAAACTCTACATAATTATTAATATGATCATCGAACACGTCTTACATAAGATCAATTAGCCTATATTCAAAGTAACAATGTTGGTAAAGTTCCAAGCAATCACTGGCAGACCAGACGATGGCTTAAAAGGGGTTATATACATCAAGATTACGGAATGGTTAGTTAACTGACCGTACCTTGACCATATACAAACACAGACTGACCCCAGGTCAATAGATCAAGACCTTTGACAATATCTACGTCAAGACGATTCCTATTTTGTATTCATTCGTATAATAGACAACTGAATTAACAAAATATTGAAACTGAACTTATTGCATAGTCATCAGCCATTCTTGGTCCAGAATTATCTTAAACCCAGTAGCCTTGGGCTTCTGAAATTCTAATTTAGTAGGTATTTAAGTCCCCAGGTGTAGAGTAAAAGTTCCGGAAATCCTTTTGTTTTATTCACATTTTAACGCTTAGACTCAAGATGAAATATGTATTTGAAAATTTTGTTTATATTTTCTGTAATATCCCAGCCGTTTGTTAAGGTACCGATTAATGAGTATGACTTCTTGCCCAAGTCATACATTTCCAGTACCACATAATGTAAAATTTGATACATTTTTAAATCATTGTCTCCCCCCCCCCAAAAAAAAAAACTGTATCGTTACAATGCACTCTTTCTTTAAATATTTTCATTTGAATAACCGGTTTGTGAACTTGCCTTTCCAGACATTTATGTAATGTATGTCTTATACTTGTCTGTCTCTATGTTCAGGGCTCCCCCGATGTGGACATTTGGGGTATATGTATAAGTACTGTTCGAGTTGGGTTGGGGAAGGTGACATAGGTCTGATGGCGTTGTACTACCACTTCCGGTTTCGATTATTCTACTTCCTTCTACAAGGGTGGGGGGTGGTGGCCTAGTGGTCTGGAGTGCCGCGCTTTGAACTCTAACTGGCAGGTCACCTCTAGCTTGTGGCTGTGCCCTGGTGTGAGCGTATGTGGCATGGAGATTGGGGCGCCTTCTCAACTTCGTGGGTTTCCTCCGGGTGCTCCGGTTTCCTCCCACTGCTAACGACTCCTACGCGCAAGCGAATTATTGAAATAAAATTAAACCATATGTTAATCCCGAAATGACCTAGGTTGTGTTGAGTGGACGTTAAACCCCATTTCTCTCTCCCTTCTACAAGGAAGCATCGCGGTCCTTATCCGTGCAACGCCTGGTAAATAACTTATATACTTATACTATTATGCATTTTGAATTACATCCGATTGTGGAGTTGACATGTAAGGCTCGGGGTTAATCAAGACTTTGACTTGTTCGTACTGCATCTTTGTATTTATCTTTATAGATCTACGGTTTCTGACACAATTATTTACCTCATATTATTTAAAGGAGGAATTCTAGATATTGTTCAGCTTATCCGTCCGCCATTTTATTGTGGACGTTATTTCCCACCTGTATTTCAGATGTTGATCATCGGTGTAAATGAGGGGGGTATTATTAGGGGGAATAAACGTATGTGGGCTTCTCAAGTAAGGACTATAGCGTGTCCTCCTTCATACACGATTCCCGTCATAACTATCTGGAACAATGTTTCGTGTCTGGCCTTTCGAAGCCGAGGGATGCCGAGTTGAAAATAAGTCACAAAATCATCTGGATGCAGACCACCATTAAATTTCACCATCTCATTACTGTAGTTCGTCTATTTATAGCAATTCTCTCATTGTCTCTTTTGTTCCCCTTTGCGTGCACATTTTTGTTGATTTTTTTGGTCTAGAATGGAGGAAGAGGGTTTGAATTAGAATTTATTGCCAGGTTTTGGTAAATATTCATGATTTTGAGGCGAAAGGATAATGGTGTTATAAGGTTGGCTACGGTTACGGTGATATGTTTATGGTATGCTTCTTCAAGTTTGAATATCCCAAAATTTTGGTGGTCAATCTCATAAAAATTTTAGTACAAAGACATGACTATGTGTTCCTCTGTATTGAAAAGCACTCAGTCCAATGAAAATTTGGGGAAAAGTTGGAGGTGGACAAAGAGGCCAGAATTAACATTGAAGTCAATGGGGAAATTAATGGTGGTCTGCCTCCATCTTAATACAACAAAGACTAATAATACAGCCCAAGACTGGACTAGTTTTAAAATTCGTCTAGATGACTTCTTAATTCGCCAATGTTAATGACCTTAATGAGCTGAGAAAAACTAGTTCTTGTTTAAAGCCTTAATAAACGATGTGTTTTGGCGTGGTTTGGTTATTTTCAGAGTGACATCGTGTCAGGAAACAAGACTTTTTTTTATATTTATTGAATAATATTGCTGTACCTGTACTTATATTGTAATAATAACTTTATATATAAGCTCATAAATCGTGTACTTAAAGAAAATGAACCGGCTACCTTAATTTCATTAAAGTCACGACACAGAGGAATCTTATACTTTAGTACAGAAATGTCATCGACTAATTAGTTTGGTCGCGTCCGGATGACATTATAGTTCTTTGGTGTTAGTTTAATACCCAATCCATCTAAAGGCATTAAGTAATTTTAACTATAGATTTATAATTGATCAACCATTTGCATATCTATGGTTATATCGCCGATCCCATAACACTTGCCATAATGGACATCTGACAAATTTGACGTCATTTCCGACCATCGTCTGTTCCTGTATGGTTGGGGTTGTCTGATATGTTTGTTTTTGTCATTTCCGTACAGAATTTCACTAATTAATATTTAATTACTACCCGACCCTTCGATTTCTAAATCCAGAATATTCGTCAAATCTGGATATAAATTCAAACAATCTTCTTCGATTCTAAATCAAAATGTCAACATAAAGAGGGAGGGGAGAGACAGTCAGTAATCGACAGGAAGTAATTATTTGTCTGACGCTTTATCTGTTTGTCCATGAAATTTCTTTATTAATGAATCTCAGAATACACTGGGCATGTTAAATACGTTTTTAATCAAACTTGTATTAATTCACACCGTCTTATTTTATTGAAGACTGTTTCATACAGAATGATTACATATTAACATGCCTATGAAATCTCCTTTTCTCTGCTAAAGGGTTAATCCCTGTCATTCCTCCTCAAGTTGCAGTTGGTTCTTTTTAGCTTAACTCATAAAGAATCAAGAAATTTCATTTCGTTAAGTCTACTTTAATACCAATTTTATGAACCATATCAATAATGCGCCATTTTCACTACAGCTATTGTTAGCTTGTCAATGGTTAAAGGTATACATATACTAATACTTTTGGTCTATTTTGTTCTCATTAATCCAATGAATGACGTAACGTTAATCGAAATGAAATGAAATAAAATGACACTAAATAAAACGACTACGTTTCACTAAATGAAATGCAATTGAACGAAAAGAAATGGATTGGGTTTAACGTCCTACTTTTCTACGGCGACTGGGCTAAAGAAGTCGGGCATTGACCACACAGTGTCCTATGAGGCATATTTTGCCTGGAAAGCGGTGCTACGGCTTACTCTTATATCGAATTCCAACTGTCAGCGGTTCTTTTACTTGTACGCTAGTGTGTAGACGGAACCCGGGTTTTTCGTGCGGTCCGAACAACTAGATAGCTGTACTTGTCAGACCCTCCGTCCGTCTTTCACCACTGACAAGGGAAAACCACGTCTGAATATCATAATGACTTTTCTCGGCCAACACCGGCAACCCAGACCACAAACTTGTATCGCACTTTAAATTTTACAAAAACAACAACAAAAAACAAAAACAAAAAAAAAACAAAACAGTCGCACACACACTCCCTACCCCCTTGAAAATTACATTCAGAATGACAGAACACTTCATATTCTTCTTTCTTTAACCATACGTTACTCAAGCGCTAACTTTGCCTATGGCAGGTCTTTATTTAGGTCTGAAATGTTATCTAAATTATTAATTAGACATTAATTAACTAATCCAGACCATTATCAACTTTCGATGTCATCGATATTTAGCGGATTGAAGGAGAATTACACGTAAATTTGGAAAATCGAGACTTTGTTTTTAAGCAATCAAGCTCCTCCTGACACCAACTTAGGTTCAATTTTATTTGAATAATTCGCTTGCGCGTAGGAGTCTTTAGCGGTTGGGGAAAACCGGACAACCCAGAGAAACCCCACGAGGTTGGAAGGCGACCCCACTCCTTGTCAAGTACAAACCGGAGATTCGAAACCATGTCATTTGACTCAATGACAAACCTTATTATACAGGGCTCACGTGCTAACCATTCGCTCGTGGGTTTCCTCTGGGCACTCCGGTTTCCTCCCACTGCTAAAGACCCCTACTCGCAAGCAAATTATTGAAAAAAAAAAACCATATGTTAGTGCCAAAATGACCCATTTCTCTCTCTCTCGCTAACCATGCGGCCATCCAACCCCCTATTCGACAAAAGAACGATAACTGTAAACATTATAACAATGACTATATTATAAAGAAAACAACAAAAATATTCCGTTCATCATCGTTATCATCATACCGCAAGCAGAACATCTTCTGTTTCTAATCAATCAGGAACTAGTGTCAGTTTCCTTTACAAATACAAACAACAGTTACTTATAATTAGGTCAGAGTGACCTAGATCTGGAACTAGTTCTGTTACGACCTGATGATGTTTCTATTTGTATGGAGGTGAATTATGGCTACTAATGAGTAAACAGTTGTAGTTTGTAGTTAATGTATCAATGACTCATCTTGCGGTCTACAAGAAAAATATTGATTATGTTGTTTTTGTAGACAATGGAGTGATTCAAAATGAAAGTCAAGTGTTTTCAATTAATGTCATTCAAATCAAATGTCAGAAATGGGGTTGAACGTAATAAACTTTACTGCACCAACCAGGATAATGCAGACGGGCATACGCCATGCAGTGTGCTATGAAGGACATTTTGCCTCGACAGCGACACTAAGACCTACTCTAATTTTGAATTCCAACTGTCAAAGGTTATTTTTCGCGCGCCAATGTGTACATTTTTTTTATGAAAGTAATTGGCGTAAGGGGACCTTTAACTCAAGGGCAATCTTGGAATCGACACCACAACACTCGACTCATTGCCACTTGACTCGCAGCGCACACGTTCGACCCCTTGATGGCCCAACCATCCTCAAATTTAGTACGGGCTAATTATTTCAAGATCTACAGAAATAATGAACTAACATCAAAAATTAAATACATGTTTTTTTCCAGGCTAGATGGGTTAGACTGTAAACTTCGTCATATGTCCTTCTTGAGTAATCTCAGTACCAGGAATATATTGAAGAATTGACCAGAATGCAAAGAAATTGAAAACACAATCGTGAAACAATAAATGAATGGTTTAATCATTCGGGGTGGTAGGGTGAAGGGACCGAATGGTTTAACACGTTAGATCACACGGTCTGTCGTGTTTTCGATTTCCAGTTTGTACGTGACAAGTAGGGTCGCCTGTACCTCGTGGGTTTTCTCTGGGTCCTGTAGTTTGCTCTCACAGCTAAAGACCCATGTGTTAGTACCGACATTACCTAGTTCGTGTGTCGAGTAGACGTCATGACTGGCTATTTATAGCGATTCTATTACCTTGAATTTTAGAAACCGAACCTGTTGGAAAGAGCTTTAAGATTGGAACTGTATTCAAGATTTTTTTTTTATCGGAACAAATGGGGACTCGAACTCCCCGGTTCCTCTTTATCACTACGCAACTGTTCTGATTAAATCGCTTCATGTAACAACGTGTTCTGCACATCAATGCAATCATAATGCCATAGCTCTGGTTACAAGGAACGCACTAATCAAGCTGTTATTGGTAGTAAATAGGCGTCATACTGAACTAAACCTCGTTTGTCACTGACAAATCCTCTTATTTCTTAATGACGAATAACAAGGCGATTTGCACTTAGCTAAAGTGGCAGCAAAAGCAAGACTTAGTCGATATATGAGTGTTAATTATTGATAATAGAAGGCAAGATATGAAACATGATGAAATAAACCAGAACAATAAACTTGTCTGTTATAAATTCATGTAATAATCTTTGAAATTCAAGAATGAGGTCAGTGGAACCAATCCTAATTGAATATTATCCGTTAAAAAGGCTTGGTGGCTATGATTTGGATCAAAAAATAAAACATAATGACCTTTAAAATATTGTTACTTGAGATGTGGGGTAACAATATGTCTGTCTTCTTTGACAGTTTGCGTCTAAAGATAAAACAATTGTTAATTGAGATATATATATCCGTACCGTAAGCGGAAAATTAGTAAACACGCCCTTCCCTCCACCCGCTTCATAGTTCAAACCAAACAGCTTGGGTTGTACCCATCACCAATCGAAATAACCCATCGGAGCAACCCATTACTACACGTGGGTTCTTTTCAGATGGACATCGAAATAAGACTAAGGGACACCCTAGCGCAAAATTCTCCTTGTAGTAGACCCGATTGGCGCAGAATCGTAGAACATTACAGACGATATACTGCAATATCTTAATATTCAATAAGTGGCTGAACGGATGAAATTTGAAAATAAATGAGCCTTAACGTCCACTCAACACATACAATGTAGATTCGAGACTAACATCTGGTAAGTGTTATTTCAATATTCAATAGTTCAACTGTGCTTAGAGGTTTTCAGCAGTGGGGAAGAGGTGGGTAAACCGAAGAGAACCAATGAAGTTGGGTAGAAGCCTCCTATTGATTAGTATGCTCGGCCTGAGAATGGAATGGTTTCTAAAAATGTTAACGCTGTATACTCGCTACATCTTTTTATAATCTCGTTGTTTTACTGTATTGCGTATGCCTGTCTTCCGTTAGCCCAGGTTAGGTGCGGAAGAATAGGACGTTAAACCCCATTTCATTTCATTTCATTTCATTTCGTTTTACTTTGGGGGCCAGGGGCCTCAACTGGTGTGTCTGACCATGATCTAACTTTTATGATAATTGGTCAAGTACGTAAACGTAATAATTACTCGCGTATTGATCGGTCCACTGTCAATGACCAATGTATTGATATGTAATCAGTACGGATATTATGTAAATCGATAAAAAAGTATACCAATACAGCCTTTGTTACAGTACAGTTTGGGGCATTTATGATTTCATCTCTGGGGGTCACGGGTAAGACGCTGTATTCTCCGAGAAAGTTCATCTATAGATTTCCAGCGTGGTTGCTCCTTGTCAGTGATGAAAAATGGAGGCCCTGACAGGGACAGCGTTGTACACATTGGCGTGCACGTAAATATCCCTTGGTAGTTGATATTCGATATAAGCGTCGGCCGGATACAATTTCTTCTGTAGGACACTGTATGGCGTATATGCGTCTTCATTTATCCCGGTCGGAGCAGAAAAGTAGGGCGTTAAACCCTATTTCATTTCATCCCATTTCGGGTCCATGAGCTATCATCATAGCCGACACACTGATTCCGCTGTAGGAGTATTATAACTTGTTCAGTTCGTTCAAACTCTTGAGTTAACGAATAGCAGTTTCCCAGATTAAAAGATTAATGATAAATTTTTGTTTCATTTGATAAAAAACGCGAAGGTTGTGTTATATCTTTGATCTTTACATCGGGAATACCGTAATTATTGTAAAGGTTTATTTTATCTGTCTATATCAAAGAAACTTCTCGGCCATTGAAATCAGTCTTACATAAACAAATCCCAGTGAATTAAATACAAACTAAAGAACAGTGGAAACACATTAGAATTCAAATTAATTCGTCTAGCACGTATTCCCCCAGTCTTGTACGTCTGCCTCATTTCCAAAATAGGAAATAGAATTTCTGTAGCAACGCTGCTGTAGCGTAAAGACGACGCTAAGACTGCATTATCGTTACTAGACAACCTTTTCAAATCAACAATTAAACTTTTGTTCAATGGCTGCCATTAAGACCTTGAAACTCTTATTATAGTTCTAATGCATAATACAGTCTCTTAAATCTTCTTATATCGCCGTTTGTAATGTCTTAAATACTCTATAGAAAATCCAGGTCGATCTGTAGAATAAGGGAACTCGGTCAAAATTAATGTGTTTTATTCCGATTGGGCCGCCGTGTTAAGTACAAGTTGAAACAGTGAAATGAAGCATGATATTGCATATGGACGACAGCAAGCAGACGACTGCCTCAAACACAAGTATGTTGTATTTGACATTCAAATTGAAATAAATCGAAGATCGTTAGGTGGATTATTGATGGCGCCCGGCTGGAGAGAAAAAATCTTGATTACCCGGCATTCAATCAGCGGTACTTATTGCAAACAGGTTTACAACAAAGGGTTAGAGTACAAACAAATCAGTAATATGGCCTGATCGATAATATCACAATAACCCATCAATCATATCGCACAGTACCCATTGACCACGCCCTGTCTCACATTGCTACAAAAGGTCACCAGTCTGGCTGAAACAATTCGCCTAATTAATTAGTTGATTTTATTTTTGCCTGTCAGGGCCGATAAACTCGGCTTCGATCCAAACAGTCCTTGTTTATTTTTTAGACGATTGAAGATATACGAGGGCTGGCTGATAAGTTTTTAATTCTGAAAGGGATAGATCTGTTGAGTTGAAACAAACTTTCGTCACCAACAAGTACAATCATTGAATGCATCATCATAGACATAATACAGTGATATTATTGTTTTCGAACCAGGTCATCTCGTGACCCCATCCATTGAAATCGCCAGAAATAGACAAAACTGGCTATTATAGGCAGTCACCAAGTACCTCCAACTGAAAGCACTAACCCCAAAAGATATATACCACATGGTTTCCACTTTAGGGGATGATGCCCCTTCCTTTACCACAGTAAAGAAGTGGGCTGCGGAATTTAAGCGTAGCAGAGACAGAGCCTTGACCATTTACAGCAATCATTCAGGAACACATTACCCGGGTGCATGCATGACATGGTGATGGCTGATCGACAATCGCCATACTGACAGTGGTGTGGGCATCTCTCTTGAGAGCCTTGAGCACATTATCGCCCCTGAGTTAGGAATTGACAAACATTTCTGCAAGATGGGTGCCAAAGGGTTTTTCTGCAGACCAGAAACGTGTCAGATGCCGTTTCGAAGCAGATCCTGATATAATTTTGCCCCGTCAGACATCCACTTGTTTCCAAATATGAAAAAAAAAATTAGCCGGTCGTCGTTTTCCTAGAAATATGACGAAATGTCATCTGTGAACGCCTGCAACATCGTTGGCAAAAGTGTGTACAGTAGGACTATGTAGACACATATATGGAAACCGCCGACTTTGTGCAGGTCTTAAAATCCAGTCCGCGCGCATATCGTAAGCTGTCCTTCAATAATGTCCGAAAATTGAATCTTTTTTTTTAATATAAATCTTTGATTAGTGTTTAAAAAAGAGATCTTAAATATTGGGTACACCAAGTTCGAGGTAAGTAGACTGCAGTTCAGCAAATCTGCGGGGCATTTTTAGAATCCGTCTATCAATTTATTCTAACAATATTGGCTTGTATGAACTGAACGTACCAACTATATACATTTTGTCAAGGAAGGGATTGCAGGTTTTCTTATTATATCCGACTTATATATATCAATGATAAGCCCAACTGACCACTTTCTAGTGAGCTGGCAAATTTCCTCTTTCCGAATTAACTCGTTCACCGCACGCCTCGTCCCCTGGACATCTCACATACAACTTAATGTTGCAGACCGGTATATAATAAATATATAGTACTGACGACAAGGCTAAAATATATGGAGTCACTACAGTCATTATCGTCAGCGAAGCAATTATCATTGTCCACAACTATAAAACATAACATTTATTATATTACCGATATCAATTTCAATTCCCTCAGCCATTTTATGTCTGCTACTCGATAGAATCTTAATTTACATAATTGCCTGCTTTTGATATGACTATATCGTCAATTTTAACGAGAAATATTTTAGATCGTATTATCTTATATGCATGATTCTATTAATTTTGATGTAAAGATGTCTGGATATGCCCCGGGGATTCTGCTTTTTATTGTTTTCTGAATTCCATATATAATAGATACGTATCTGATTAGGTCATTATCGTAACGGCTAGAATCTTTATGCTTGCTTATACTTAGTACGATTCGTGGTAAAAACACGTTGGAAAGCTTTCAGTAACGACTATTTTCTCAGTTCTTAGTATTAAAAGTTTTTATTTTTCAAGGCATTATACTGAAATTTTACCAGGCAAATGAATATTTAGTCTGAAGAATATCGTTGATCGGATATTCAAATAACAAAAATGGAAATAGCAGATACAAATACAATGTCGTTAAATATAATTATCTAAAACGCGTAACGTAATGATACGTCCTGGTGCTGAGAGATGGAGGGAGATAGAGTTTAACGTCCACTCGACACAACCTAGGTCATTTTATTTGAATAGTTCGGCTATGTGTAGAGGTCTTTTCAGCAGTGGGTGGAAACTCCTTGTCGCGTACAACCGGGGAATCGAAACCACGTCAGTTGATTCAATGACAGACGTTATCATACCCCCCCCCCCCCCCGCCCTGGTACTAATGAAGAAGCCCCATTCATACTATAAACACAGTCGCAAGAGAACTAAGTCTCTGTTCTAGAACTTGCTCAATTGAGATGCAATTTCTTGCCGGGGAATGTCTTACACAATGGTAACTGCTAAATAGATTAATGTAAATATTTAACAAGTTCCTTGGTGTATGTGTCACAAGTTATGGAGAATAGATTGCACTTATTTACCATGTTCTGATGACTTGTAAATGTAAACGGGCTTTTATGTAACAAAGGGTAGCATTTTAAGCCATAAATAAATAATGCTCAGTTACGGGTAGTACAGAAATTAATGATGCGTCTTTACCGACCTTATGGAAATATATTTTAACTGGTTATAATGCACACGATTTGTTAAGGAGTCGAAACTGACGCTGTGAGCTTCCAGTTGCCCAAATTCGTTACTTCAAAACGCAAATGAGTTTTCAATCTTAGCAAACGACTGGATAATCGAGGTAACTTTACTGTTTCGCGTTTTTAAAACAATAAGTGACACCTTTATTCTGTTACTGATTTTGCTTAGTATTTTCAGTAAAAGAAACTACATGCAAGTTACACGTGTAGTTTTAAATACAATTTCTATAGATGTTATCATCAATTTGCAATCTCCTAAAAGACTCTCAATTTTTTAAGGTGTATCTACGGAAAGCATTCGGTTAATAATAGCAGCACCGAAGACTCTTGGCCCCAAACAAGTACTAATGCTCTTAAAAAAAGGAGAGGGGGGGGGGTGATTTGCAATTACTTTATATTATCGGTTACAGTTTTGGTTGGGGTAAGGGCACCTACATTTAATATCTAACCAATTGTATGGGGGAGTATATACATTTAGATATCGAAACAATGATCGGTTACAGTTTTTTTATGGTCTAAAGAGGGTGAGCGATTACATTGTAATATGGAAACAATTATCAGTTACAATATTCGGTAATTATTTGTTATATATACTGATTTAATCACTAAATAATATAACTATCATATTGACGATCATATTACGCAAACCATCAGAAATTGACAAAATAATAACAACGTTTGTCAATCAATATAATTGACTGCTTCCGTTATGCAATCAATGTCCAAATTACTTGTATTAAATCAGATTGTTTCAGTTTGTTTTTTAATCAATTATTTGCTTTGACTACATCTTGTACAGACCATATTGGAATTTAAACATACATTATGCGAGAACTAAATCTGTCTATTGCATCTCGTTCTTTTGGTCTGAAATGTTATCTTAATTTTTTAGAGATACATTATGGGAGATTAGATAAGGAGTTGGCAGTTCTCACTATAATAGTTAAAACTACATAATATAAAGGCAATTTTCTGAAAATTTCAGTCTAATTGATCCACTATGAACCGATTACTAAGCGGATGAGAGGTCCGTTTAGCCTCGACCATCATTACTGAAGTCGGTAAGACAAAACTAATAGTCTCGATTATCCATTTAATCGTTAATCACAAAGGAAAGTTTTGCAGCAAATCGGACTATAATCCTACAAATATCAAAGACAAGCCTTGACATCGAGAACTGACTATGGTCTGGATAAGTTAATTAATGTCTAATTAATATTTTTATAACTTTTCAGGATTAAAGAGAGACCTAAAATAGGCAGATTTTGCTCTTGTCTAACGTATGTTTAACTATACATTAATTTACTTATCCAGACCATAATCAACTCCCGATATCAGCGCTAGCCTGCGATACACTTACTGGATTAGGAGCCGATTTGCTTCACAACCTGCAGTCCCGGTTAAATCATGAAATAGATAATCGGGACTATGTTTTTATCGTGTGAACTTTAGTAATGATAATCGGGGCTATGCCGAAAATTCAATCACTAAATTCTGGATTCAGACTGAAATTAGTTTTAGCTATTATAGCGAAAACTAACAGCTCTTTGTCTAATTTCCCATAATGTATCTTTATGTAAACAATGATTGCGCATTAAGTTTTCTCTTGATAACCCATCGCCATTTTAGTTCATAATATTTTGAAATATATACCCAACATTGTTTGACCGCATCACAAACAGATATCAGTATGTCCAAATACTTGAGGGAGAACTTATTTAACGGGTTTGTCAATGAAACTAGAAATGTCGACTAAATAACAATTGAAAGCAATTATTCTGGCCGTTTGATTGAGATAGCGATATTTAGATTGCGATAATTGTTGACTGTCATGCTATTATTTTGATTTATGTTAGCAACTATTATAAATTGGATATCAGTTTGTTTCTCAATGATATATCACCTGTAGATACCGTCTAACTCTGTAAAATATGACTGTTTTCAACGTGTGACGGAACATCACGCGTTTACGTTAAAAATTTATTGGTCCGGGTGGCTTTATCTCATTTTTAAATACCCATTTAAATTGGATAGGAAATATCTTTTACCTACATCCGAACACCTTTAGTTATTTTTCTAATGCTTAAAAAATGTTCTAGAATTTAATTTTCAGAAGGAAAAAAGTTAATATTCGGCGCTCATTAAGTCACTCCGATGTCATTCCTATCAGTGATCGTAACCATAGAAACGGATTTATCATATTATGTTTGTCTGAAAAAAAAGCGCAGGAAACAGAAACAAGCAGAAATTCTAGAAGACAATCATGCGGACAAAACACTCAATGCACGGTAATTATTAGTAATAAACAACAAAAGTACTATGAAATTACGTGACATTAAATACAATTTTATTCCACATTTAACTTATAAATTAGTTTTTGTTTTAAAAAATATATTTTGGCGGAACTGAGCCGCCATCATTTACACTGTGCATTAAGATTCTGACGGTTTAAAACTTTAGTTAATATATATCTTGAAATTGGAAAATAGGAACCCAGATTAAAGTCTCAGATGGGACTTACGATGATTATTGGCGATTTTCTCGACCAAGGGATAATAACAAGAAGATTCGATTAGCGTAAAACCAGTTTAAAAACAATCTGTTTCTGTTTTAGCTACAATAATAAAAGACCATTTTACTTAGAGCTTTGACGTGCCCAGGGGCCATTGTGGAAGTACTCTGTCGTGAGTGATGGCAGTTTGCAAATCGTTCGCGAAAAAAACCCATCACTTGTTTGGATTGAATCGTGTGCCGACTCAGGAGACGATGTAGATTGATATTATTCTTTGGATGGACTCGGATCGATAGAAAAGAAATAAAGGATGATAGGACGCCTGATGGTGCATAGTCAATTAAACTAACAAACATAATTAGTAGTTTATTGTACAAACCACAGAGGAGAGATGGGCAATTTGATTATTTTCAACGTGGTTAAGGTCAATACTTCAGAGACATGGGCTCGTATCTCCCCACTTGACACCACTTGAACATTGTTTTTCCCCCAAACAATCACTAAATGAATTGGTCCCGTTTATCTGACAAAGAGAATTGAACATTTCAGTGCAGAGAGAACAACTCCATTTCATAATAAAGGTTGTTGTTTGCAATCCAATTTAAGACAACTTAAAAAGGGGTGGGTTTAAAAGTTGTTGTTTGCAATCCAATTTCAGACAAATTTTTAAAAAAGGGGTATGTTTAAAAAGGTTATGGTGAGTTATAATTGAAACGGTCGTGTTTTTTAAGATTTTCTGTGAAACTGTTTAGTGAGATTCAATGTCTCGCCATTTCTTCTTACAATGATCTGATTTTAAACAACTTCATAGAAAAAGGAGATTTTGATATATTTTATTATAACCAAGTAATGTTTAAGTGTATTAAAGTCGGGCTCCCTTTGATAGACAGATATTATTGTAAACCGGTTTGTAAGCACGCTCCATATATAGATAGATAGATCTGGTTATAACTCAGTTTGTTTAAGTCAGGCTGCCTTTGCTCGTATAAAGGTCATGGCAACACTTTCTAGCCATGTTCATTGTTGCAGATTTGGTCAATATACCCTACCCTGTGCACAACAACTGTTAGTATCTGCATATAGTGACAGTTTCACTTAGTTGAAGTTAGTATATATAGTGACTGATTACGATGAATGCTGTAGGTGTTTTGAAATTTTAATAACGTATTCCATGGTGGTAATACCCCCATCAGACCGGAGTTGCGTCCTTACTGCGCTTCTACTGCGACACAAAATGGTCTCAGAGCGAGTCAAGATCGGCATAAGCGTAGAAAAAGCGTAATGGAAACCACGACGTTTGTTTTGAACATGCTCAATGATCTGAAAAGCTGCGAGAACGTGATGGGGTCGCAGAGGTCCTTACTGCGGTGCTCCGGCGACACAAAATGGGTTCAGAGCGTGCGTGCCAAGATCACCATAAGCGTGGTGGAAACGCGAGATATCGTGCTATGGTCTCCATGGTCGCCAATGATCGCTGAGTCACGGCGTTTGTTTTGAGTATGTTCAAAGTAAACGCCAAGGTTCTCCCATATGACCTGGAAAAGTGAGAGGACGTGGTGGGTCGCGAAGGTCGCGAGATAAGCGTCGTAACATCTCTTTGAACGTAGTACACACGCAGTACACACGTGGCAAAGACGCTGCGAATATTGGAACATTTGCAATGGTGGCGTCATGATGTCTTCACCACAACCCTCACGTGTCGACCGCGACCCCACCAAGCGTTCTGAGTCCTTATGGCGTTGTCATGGCGATGTTACAATGATTCCACCACTGTTGTGCGATTGCATCACGACCTCGTGGGGCTACCTCTAAGCATATGGCGATGTTATAAGGTTCCCACTACTTGTATGGAGTTCTTAACACGACCATGGCGCGGTTACCAAGCTTGCATTACTCGCCAATGGCAACCATGCTTTTCATGTACGACTTGCTTTGAAAACGGGCGAATCAGGGTCATCTTGAAATTTCGAAAAAAAATCTAACCAGCTTATATAGTCGCCGTGATCACGTGGTGGAAACGCACATGTAGTCCTGATAAGACGTGAGATTGAGCGACGCGGGTTCGCGATGACTGCCGTTGCCAAGCTTATAAATCTCTATAGAAACGTTATAAGAGCGGATAGATCGTGATGAGCCCACCGTGAGAATGCCGTACAAACGCACAGGTCGCAGCAAGAACGCGACTTGTTTAAGTTTGTAATTTTGGGACATTTTTCCGCGCTGTGTTCACGCTTGCCGACGATCTTGTGTATTTCCAGGCCGCCGTTAGGTCTCAGGGCGCAGTAGGGTCACCACTCCGGTCTGACGGGGGCATTAGCCATTATTTTACCTTGCTGTCCTTTGGTTTTTGGAGCCAGGGTGGATCGGTTGATGAAGGCGTTAGCTCACTAACTAAAAAGCCTGTGATTTTACAGCGCGGTTTTTCCTTGTTAATGGTGAAGATCTTGGGTACGCATTGGCGTGCACGTAAAAGAACCCTGGCACTATCAGGACAAAGTTTCCCGCAAAGCCCACTACATGGTGTTCGCCAGTCTTCATTAGACCAGTCGGTGCAGACGTTAAACCCTATTTCATTTTATTTTCTTTTCCCTGTTATTTTAAAGACTTCACACAAAAAATCCGCTTTGCTTTGACGCAAGTGAAACGCGTGTAAACGGGGCTTTAAGACATCGATGATTTAATTAGTTCAATTTGTGTTATATATTCAAATTAAAAAAAAGATTTCGGTTTGTTGTTTCTTCTTTAGATAGTTACCGTCTTCATTAACTCAGTCGGAGAAGAACAGCAGACCGTTAAACCCCATTCCATTTCATTTCTGTAGATATCTGACCTGAGATGTAATCTGTCCAACATGAGTGAGGGTCGCACCTTTTCTTAAACTCAATTTCTTAAACTCTATTCATTTGTTTTGTTGTTCCTTAGTTGTACGTGAAGAGGAGAAGGGTCACCTCGTGGGTTTTCCCCGGGTCCTCCGGTTACCTCCCACTGCTAAAGACGCCTACGCGCAAACGAATTATTGAAATACAATTGAACCATATGTTAGTCCCGAAATGACTTAGTTCGTGTCCATTTCTCTCTCTCTCTCTTTAGGTTTTTTTTGTTTGTTTCAAACAAAAAATATAGCCGTTAAACCTAAACTTAAAAATAAAACTATGGAATTGGCGATATTATTATTTATTCAGATAGATAAAAATTACTTACTAGTACAAGGGAGTTTATTAATAATAATATAGATGTTGTTATTTAGTATAAGTAAATGCCTTATACCTATATATTAAGGTAGAGGGGGCGGGAGTGTAATGCCAATACCGAAATAAATCACCAGGGGATCAAAAAGATCAACATTCAATTAATATTCCAGCATATGGTGTTTACGGTTATAATAAATAAACAATGGCTACTTTGTGGTACTTTGACAGAAGAACTTATAAATAAAAATACTAGGCTAACCGAGTTAGTCAAAATCAACATTATCTCGCCAGGAGCAAACCTATATGCTCTTGAACTAGATGGACTGGACTAATGTTCTGGAATATTAAATTTGAGGTTATCAAATTATTTTGCTAAACTATCAGCGTTTCATAAACTAATTATTTTTATAACATGCTTATTTGTGTCTCATCCCTAGATAAACGCTAAATATGGTCTAAATCCAAAAATCCCTAGCTATTCAGAATACGCGATTGCTCAGGCCAAACCAAACTATATTCATTCATAAACTATGTCACACTTTTTCTCCATCATACATATGGGAAATTCCAAAACTATAACTTACTACACGTATAAGTAAATTATAACGATATAGAGTCAAGACATACGACAGTATATAATTTCAATGATAATTCGAACATCAAACAGTTAATAAATACATACGTTCTCGTGAGACCGGATATTTCTCTCTAACGATGCATGTTGAGGGAAGTTAGAAAAAGTTGGTCGATCAGTAGTAATAGAAAGATCGATATTTAAAAAATATATGACTTGGATTTCACTTTTTGTTTAACATTAAAATATTGAGTTCAAATAAATGTTTTCACTGCTATACATAAATAATATATGTTCCCAATAAACAATTACCAAGTACTAGCTAGCCTAATTATGACAAGCGAAATGCCTAAGGTAGAATTTTCCAGGGGTGATATAGCATACTCTTGCCTAGCCTAGCCCCAACTAGGAATTCATTTTTTCTTTATTATCAAACTACTGAGGCGAAAAAGAATGTGTGTGCTGTTTTTTTTAATATATAAATAATAACTTGAACGTGGAATAAAATGCAATGGGGTTTAAGGTTCTGCTGTTCTGTTCCGGCGGGGCTAATGATGCCGGATACTTGAACGTAGTGTTTGTTAACCTTAGTTTGATAAGAGAGAGCGAAATGGTGTTTAACGTCCACTCGACACAAGCTAGGTGAATTCGAGACTAACAGTGGGGTAAGATAAATACTTCTAGGAGAAGTTTTTTTTTACAGGAGTGGTGTAGCATACTCTTCCTGGAATTCCAAATGTCAAAACAAAGGAAATTGGAAATCCAATACACCAAAATGTGACCAATACTAAATGTATTACATAATAATTCCATATCAGTTTCTACCGAGTGGTAGCAGACGGCATTCTGTTAAGAAGGTCCACGTCAGAATCCAGACCTTAATCTGATCAACTTCGTCACTAACCTGTTTATTGATGTTGAAGACTCTAAGATGTAAAAGGAGCATGTAAACGTTCAAACAGACGGGAAATTCTTCACCGGTAGGAAGAAGCAGACGTTGGAAGCAGACGTGGTTTTGAACGTCTGTTGGTATCATTAGTATGTATAGTTAGATCATATAAACAGGATACGACCCACTATTAACAATTCAACCTACGTATATAAATATCCTACTGGGATATAGACAATATCAATAACATGGTACCATACTGATACCAATGTTTACATATACGACGGTGGTTCGATGAACTCCATCTGAACTAACTCATTTTCACTTAGACCATTCTAACATTTCATTACCGGCATATTGAATTATTGAAACCATAAATTCCTTGAATTACTGAATTGTTATACCAAAGAGAAAATGTTTCATTATTAAATAAAATTATTGAGTTATTGGAAACCAAAATTCCACTAATTACCCACATGTTTTTGTTATGAAAACGAATTTTTAATGAACCAGTTAAAATCTTGTTGATTTGTTTCAGGGTGACATTTCTGTTTTTGTCCGTCTCTCAGACATTTGCGTGGGTGTAAACTGAAAAATGACTTGATGGCATGGTAATTTTGGATTTTGGATACTCCGGTTGGCATGGACGAAAACGGCATTTTTATCCAGATGAATGGGTGCTAATACAAACGTTCACTTTCACATTTTGAGCTCTTCGTATTGTTAATGTTATACTCGGAACTGTTGTGTTGGGACTAACATATAAATCAAGTTTGTTTCAATAATTTGCTAAATGCTAAGAGGTGTTTATCAGTGGGAGGAAACCGGCTGGCTCCCGGTGTTGGCAGAGAAAGTTCATCGGGATTTCCTGGTGTGGTTCCCTTGCCAGTGGTGCCAGGCGAAATGCCTGGCAAGGACCCATGCCTAGTTCTGGTGGGGAAAAAAACCAACATTTGCGTGCACGTAAAAGATCCCTAGGCAGTTGGAATTCGATATCAGAGTAGGTAACAGCGCCACTGCCCGGGCAAAAATTCTCCCATTGCACTAACACATTGTTGTATGGCGAATTTTGAAACAGGTTTCGAAGTGTTTTAATTATGTTATGAAAGATTCAACGTTCTAAAGTAAATGTATGGTACTCATACCCCCTAAAGATACATTTTAAATGTTCCTACTATTAATTAGAACATGTTTCGCTTAAGTTTTTATATTTTACGCTGACATTTTATTACTTTAAATCTTCCTAGTGACCTTTTGACTTCCGTGGTCACTAAGAAAGAGGTGAATTTAGCAAGTTTACATTTTTATTGAAAGAGTGATTAATTTCTATCATTTTCAGCATATTTCCATGATACAAGAATGGGTATGCATTCTTCATTTTCAGAGCAAATGACCACATTTGACCTTTGACCCCGAATATCTCGAAAACGCCCAAACGGACTGATTACTATTCGGCATCATATTTTACTCAAAATTTTACTATAGACAAGCTGAGTCTTGTTGTGTGCCCATGTGTCCATTTGATGCCCCCACCCACGCACCGAGCCTCCGGTCTATATGACGTTAAACTCTAATTCATTTTATTTCTTAATCAACTCTTCAAGACGCCGGAACAAAAAGTGTGGCGACTTCTTCTAGAAAGTATGTCAAGGAATTACAGCTGAAGGATTTAGTGAATTTATGTAAATAGCCTGTATAAAGAACTGAACAACGTGCTTTTTTCAGTATTGATGCTTGATTCAATATAGTTTCTGCCCATTAAAAATCATTCAATTCATTCGGCCATTTTGTGTCTTATATAAATACATGTAAGTCTATTTGCATATAGCGGTAATGAATATATTTTTGTATACATATGGAAAACGATTTCTCTAAAAAAAGCATCAATATTTCCTAATAAAACAAAGGTATTGATTTTCGATTATTGGCTATTTTTATTACATAGGACTATATTCCTTAACACGTTTCTAATTTCTAGCTTGTCGACAGTGTTGCAATTAATTGATTTGGTACACAATAGATTCAGTCTTTGTGAAAATATTCATAATTAGTGTTTCGTTTCTAAGAAACTATACATTTTTTTATTATTATGATTTTCATGTGTGAATCCAAGGTTGAGTAATGTATATCATTTATATATTATTGTTTTTCTTTGTGTAATGTTCTGGGCGATTAATGAAGTGTATGAGCCACTAAAAAGTCAATGTATTGTTATGTAATGTCATCGTTAAGGATACAGTATGCGAGAAAAAAAATTGCTTATTGCAGCGCTTTTTTCTCACCATGGCTTCAAATATTGTATACAGTAATTCTTAGACATTTATTCACGTGATCAACTCTCTAGATCATCGGACTGCCATATCTGCGGCACATTTCCGGAAATGCACAACGTCACAAGGCGAGAGTCTCTTTAAAAGTCTTGACGAAAGAGCTAAACACAGACTACTGTTCTTATATATGGAAAGTTTTTTTTCGGATTGAAAATAATAAGAATTCGATACCATCGACTGTCTAGACCCAATAAATGTAGCCAATCATAACTTGGGTCAGAATAAAATAATACGACTGAAATTTTCAATATATTCATTGATCATTATCTATATTTGATATATTATAAACAGAAAGGTCAGCTCTTTATCTAACTCTTACACAATAGATAGTACTGCATCTTTAACCAATGGCTATGAATGGTCATATTTTAAAGACAGTGTTCGGTATTCCTGTGCTGGTCGAGGTGGAGTTGGATGACCGAATAGTCAGTACGAGCAGTGTATCATAAGGCCTTTTATTGAGTCAACTGACGTGGTTTCGATTCCAAGGTTGTACGTTACAAGGAGTAAGGTCGTCTGTCAAACCTCGTGGGTTTTCTCCGAGTCCTCTGGTTTCCTCCAAATGCTAAAGACTACTACGCGCAAGCGAATTATTGAAATAAAATTGAGCCATAATATGTTTGTCCCATATGGGCGCTAGATGGCCGCTTAAGGCACCCGACACTCCACTGTATTGTACCGAGTTCGAATCCCGGCATGGACTGTAATGAATCTCAACATAACTCTATTGTTGTGCTGTAGATGCGATAAACTCAATGCCTTCTATTGTAAATACGCATAAGAAAGGTGTAAATATCTAATCATGTGTATTTAATGTCTAGGTCCATTCAACATTTAAGTTATTCTTTGAATATCGAAGGTGCTGGTAATCAAACAGGAAATATCAATAATTAAAAACATTTTGGGATTTTTTAATATTGTTGATGGGCTCTTCTTAAGTTTAAACTGCATTTAATTT
Organism: Patella caerulea; assembly: GCA_036850965.1. Taxonomy (NCBI): domain Eukaryota; kingdom Metazoa; phylum Mollusca; class Gastropoda; family Patellidae; genus Patella; species Patella caerulea. Next base: position 30,523,836 of record JAZGQO010000008.1, read on the forward strand.
AATTTAATACAATGCACCATTGATGATTATTGTGATCATGAACTTGTATCGTGTTTATTACTGTTGCTAGGCAACAGGGCCTTCAACTAGAATGTTCTTGATTCTTAGAAATTGTTCAAGTTTTGACACGGAAGCAGAAGGGTGGCTGTGGTTGGACGTTACGCAACACAAACTTGGTCATTTCGGGACTAACGTCTAAATTTGTTTTTATTTCATTTCATTAACACGGTTGAGCATAAGTGTGATGTACGGTTTCAGACCGGTAATGATGCGCACTGGGTATTTTTTTCTAGCAAAACCGCTCACCACCCTGTGTGCACTAAACTTTAGATAGAACGGGAAAGGTGACCTAATACATTATGACCTTGTGCTAAATACGAAATTTTTGAGTCGTTAACATTTTTTTATCTTCTTCCGCGACTAGGGAAACTATATAATGATCTCATGCTTACCTAATTATCATATAATTTGCAGCATATTATTTTTCATTATCCACCTTTTTAAAACACGTTTTTACTCACCTGGTACATTAAACATTGTCAATGCCCTCGAGTGCTGCGAGATTCGTGACTTTATTAACTATTTAATGCTATAACTTTCTATTGGGAATTATTTAGCCTGAACATACTCATGTACAATGGATATATCTTTTTGGGGGGGATCTAATTCATGCATTACAATTAAATGGAGATTCAAATTGCATGCAAGCGAGATAACTGTTGATTTAACAACTCCGAAAACGTTGAATATTTCCAATCGGATCCAATGGGATGCAGATTACCAAATCCTAGACCAGGTCTGCTTACGTCACAAGAAAGCGTTAGTATTATAATGCTAATTCGCAAAATTGTGAATATATTCGTGTAATTACATATATTCTATAAGTACCAGAACATTTCCGCGGATATTAACGTATTGAGTTTCCCTTTAAGTAAGATTAGATAACCGTTCTGTGAGTATTACGTCACGATACATTTAGTTTATGTGCATGCACTTAATACCTTAGGTAACTTTTGTATATATAAAACTACAAGGAACATCACCGACCATTCTAGCCAACTCTACAAATATTTTCTTCTAGATATAACTTCTATCAACCGCCAGTCTGCTAATGTTGTAAACCTCTGTGCAAACGTCTAGAATTCCTGTCAAAATAGGACAGACATGAAGGTTGCTAGGGTAACTGATTTAATATAGCTGGAAGGGGCTTCCATACCTTTTGGTCAATGTTGACGTTACAAGGCCGCGATATCCTTCTATCTAATTAAAGGCGGTTTACAGAAGAATTCCCATCTCGGCGAACATTAATGACAGATAATGGAATGGATGTGTAGATTCGTCTGAATGGTCCTCCATTTTACCTTCCAACTATAAAAGCTATAATACCTGTGTTAATTCATCAGTTGTTCTGCTTCCATCATGCTTCCTGGAGATTTCCTCTTCGCGTCTGTTATTTTCCTCATTATCGTCTGCTTAATGCTTGCAGGCGACAAATGGCAGGCGGTTTTATAAGTTGATAACTCCCTCTATGCACTTCATTGACCATGAGCCTTTGTGAGCCGAGTTAACATTATCTAAATGAACAATTACAAACCTGAAGAGGTCGTTAACATTTACAGATACTTGTCTACTACACGATGTCATATGTTCATTTAATACTGTCTTAAAATTAATTCACTGATTTTTATTTCAAATCAAAAATATTCACCATAACCTTTCAGACTATGTATCTTCAAATCATTTCGTTTCCGAGTCTACAGCAAAAAGGCACCAAAAAATCACCATGAAAAGGGGTGAAGAAATGGCTATTATTAACGTCGGCACTAATGTCTTGTGTCCGTCTATATTGGCTTCGATTTAAACTTGAACGCAAAGTAAAGTATATCTCAACTTTAGCACTCTCTACAGACTTAATATTTAAACGTATAGCCAGATATCTAAATGATAACACATTAATTTTAGTTAAACTGGCACATTTCGAGTAATTTTAATACTTAAACATACATTATGCAAGAGCTAAATCTGCCTATTGCAGGTCTTTCTTTAGGCCTGATCTGTTTTTTGAACTATTAATTAATCAGTAATCAACTCTAGATAGCAGCGGATGTTATATAGATTAACTCAAAAATGGAGGAGCGAGACTTAGCCTGGAACAACCAGTGCGGTGGTTGAAATTATTGCACATGTCTTGTCAAACATTCGCTCGCAAGAAAGTGATTTGAATGAAATTTTTAAATTATTCATTTTACATTATCTCTTTTCGAACTATTATAGCAAGAATGGCTAGTAGTTCTTTATCTAAATTTTACATAATGTATCTTTAATATAATAATTCCCAGCATAATCGTAATCTCTTGAAAAACATATGTTTCATCATTATTAGGTAGATATTGAGCCGAGCTTATTATCTAATATACATCTTGACCACAAGCTTTATAGTATACATAACACCTACAATCGAATTATAGACAATAAGTCAATCACTCGTCATAAAGCAACAACTCTTAATCAATCAGCTCGCATTCCGAACTATCATTCGATGTAATAATATAACACAATTATCATTTACCATTTTATGAATAAAGACCGGTGTTATTTTATTTGGTAAACGAAGTTTGTTACATATTAGATTTAGCATTTGACGTTGTTGTCTAATTACGGATTCTAAGTGTACGGAATTCGTAAACATGTGTTGAATGGGGAGCTCAGTGGGTGTCAGGAAATAGAATTGAGGTCAACATATTGTTAGAAAGTGATAATCTATATTAGCATGATTGATCATAATATATTTCAAATACGTACTTGTGGACTCGGGGTAAGACAGTGCCCGATAAGCTTTAATGTTAGGTAATTAACTTGGTCTATAATATCGACTTTTGCACAGATTCAAAATGCTAATATGGGTTTAAAGGGCCAATCTTGATTATATTTTGGAGGAAAACAAACTGCTTAATCCCTTGAAATCCCCTGCCTTAGGTCAGAGCGACTAACTCAATAGCTGTATTAAACGGTATCTGGATAAAACAAGGCTTGAATTTATAAAAATAACGTTCAGATAAAATTTACCTTTCGTTTTCAAGTACAGCACGTGGTTTTTGCACTGTATAGGCTTCTAAAGGAACGGCAATAGATTATCAAGTCACCCATGGAAACAACACACCGGAAATCTTTAAAGGGTTACCTGTACGGATAAGCGGTTTTGGCGTTCACGTCCAATGGCTCAATATTTTGAGCTGAAATTTTGAGACAAGCTAAATATACCATTAATCTATGTTTTGGCGCTTAATTTTCATACGTACACATACGTACACAGACTTTTATTTCTGAGACTCTGTTAAAATCGTGACATACTCTTACTTGCATTACTAACTGTAAGGGGACGGGGTCATGGTGGTTCAGTGAGTAGGTGGTTGGCTCTCTATCCCGGAGGTCCCTGTTCGATCGCTGCGTAGGCTGAGAAAAAGTCCATCTGTGGTGCAGGACGGAGGGCAGTTGGAATTCAATATATGAATAGGCCGTAGCGCCGCTATAGGAGCAAACATTCCCTCATAGTGTCATAGCACAGTGCATGGCGCATGTTCTTCTCCATTAGCCCATTCGGCACAGAACAGTAGTGCAGTAAACCTTATTCCATTCCGTTTCTTTTCATTTCTGTAATGTACCATTTACAAGGGCTAACCAGGCTGCAAAGTTACTTTGCTTAACACAGGGATCGATCAAGTCGTTAGTAAGCTCAGCACACCGAGTCACCATGTTCCCTTTGAAACTGTTGGGCATCTATGTAATCGGGAAAGTCTTAAATATATGCATAGGGCTACCCAATCTGATCATTTGCTGTACAAGCTTAAACAAAGCAGTGTCATTTAGGTCGAGGCTCTCATTTGCAAAGTCTTCATTTTTTTCAGATTGTTGAATATATGAGAAGATGGTACCAGAATACGAAAACAGACCTTGCATTCAAGAATAAAAAATAATCAAATCCTGCCTCTGACACGACACCCATCATTAAAGTTATGTTGATTTAGTCCCAATCCAAGTTCAGGGACATGTATTATTGTCAAGTATTCTTCATAGAATAAGATCTTAACATAACTAAAATATACATCTATTCATAAAATGGCTGTCAAATAAAAACACACCCAAAAAATCAATTAATTGTTAGATGAGTGAGTCATTGCTTTCATTAATTAATCGGGTTATCATAAAGCCATCAATAGCCACTTTACACGATGCTATTAACTTTTTGAGCAAATTATATCAAGCATATATAATTCAATTAACAAAACATAATGTACAGACCAGGATACAGACCACAATTGACTTCTAATCTTTAATTATTAGGAAGAGTGTGTGATTTAGGCAAATAAAACGATTAACACTAAGTCTATGTTAGCCTTAATATAATTCATACGCTGTGGATCAATACTTATAATATACAACTCCTTCTAAGAAGATTAAGGCTCAATACGGATTATGACAATAATATATTAATTAAAGTCCATAGGTAGCGAGGAGCTTGTCAACAGTGAAATACACTTCACTACGTCGATGGCACCAATCGTTAACTTCCGTCAGTAAACGTCAATATCCGGTCTAGTCATCACTTTTAGTACAAAGATGTGCGGGAAAACAAATACCCTTTCTTTCTAAATGTCAAAAAACTCAAAATTCGATACTGTCAATGTGGAAATAAATGAGGTGCTCGTAGACTTCAACAAGAAAGATAAAAAAATCTGAGTGAAATCGATTTACAATTAACGGAGCAGTAGTACTTTAGGTTATAAAAAAGACTGTAGACAATATTCCAGTTAAGACAATACTGGAGTTGCGAGTCTTGTTACAATCAGAAGAGACTTGGTAAACACGACACAATGTAAATAACGACAAGCAGCTATACGATGTGGTAGAAAATATTTAATTCAGGTCAATAACAGTAACTTAAAGCATAAACAGTTCAATACGTGATTAGACGGTTACGAATTTTAAATCCGATTACCACATCGAAGCAAAGTAGTCGTATTCCTTGTTTTCTGTTGGCAGCGAATTTCACGAGCCGCTACAATCTCAGTTTGCTTTTTTATGCTTGAAAGTGGTCTGATTTGATTAAAACCTGAAGCAAGGTTTGAATACTCTACAAACTAGAAGGATTTAATAACTCATAAATAGAACGATAGGACTTCTCTGTTTTAGGTGTATTTTGTATTTATTTTATTTTAAGCAATACTTGTACATATTTGTATTGATGAAAGTAGTTACCATGAATTTGTCGCTATGTGCATTGTAATAAGTTTGTAATTGCTTTAGAAGAGAAGAACTTAATGCTGAACAGAGTTTGATTCTTAAGATGAACCTGAACAGTTGGGTTTACTTGCACAATAGCCCTCAAAACACCACGGGGGTCACTCGGCTAATCTCGACAGATTCCGTAAACTACGTAAACTACATCTAGTCTCGGATGTATGACAGTAAGTGATATGTACCTATGCCCATACATTTGCGATGCGGCTACCGGTTTACTTTAACAGGAAAACTTGACGCTATTACATAAATTGGGAACCTATTCGGCTAGCGACCTATTCGACCGATCGAGCTGCAACCTGTTCGTTGGAAACCTATTTAGAGTAAAGACAACAGTCTCTATTTATCAACCAATAAAATCCGACGTTATGTCTATCAAATGAAAGTAGAATATATTATTTTTTATCCATTCCTTCAGCTCAGAATAGAAGTGTAATTTCGTCATTATCTTACAGCTGGATCGGTCGAATAGGTCGCTAGCCAAATAGGTCGCCAACTTGTGTTTGGAATGGGCGCAGCCATGTTTCATCCGGGACCTTTAATGTAGTTCCAATATGGCGGAATTCATCATACAGCCGAGTTTAGATTCCCGAACTCTTCCGAGGTTTGCCGAGTGCACGGGGGTTGGATGGCCGAATGGTTATCACGTGCGCGCTGTATGGTACTGCTATTGAGTCAACTAGCGTGGTTTCGATTCTTTGGCTGTACTTGACAAGGAGTAGGGTCGCCTGTCCAACCTCGTGAGTTTTCTCCAGGTCCCCCTTTTCCCCCGCACTGCTAAAGACGTCTGCGCGCAAACGAATTATCGAAATGAAATTGAACTATATGTTATGTCCCGAAATGATCTAGTTTGTGTCGAGTGGACGTTAAACCCCATTTCTCTCTCTCTTTCTAACACTATGCTGTCCCGTACAGTTTACGACCAGTCCGTCTGAATTTCTAACGTCATGACCTTTTAAGATTACCGTTTAACATAAGATAACATCTAACATAAAGGGAGACGAACATAAGTAGATAACTATTTAACATAAGATAACATAAAGGGGCACGAACATAAATACCCAGAGAGATCATCTGATTTTTAAGGACAGTCTATAGACAATCATCTGAAGACATCATCTGAATTTGTTGTTGTTCGTTTTCGTTGGGGCGAAGCTTTTCGAAAAAGTCAGATCAGCATGTTTGTTCCTTGGGCAATTGCTTATCGATTTGTAGACTTCGAAGGTAGCGTCGATGTTAAAGACACCATCTGAATTTTAAGGACAAGACATATTAAAGATAACGATCTGAAGTATGCATTAACTCTTCGTGGTAGATGACCTTACAGACATACATGTACATGTCTTGTCCGTTATGTTGTTCTATTTTCTATAAAAACGACGATTCATCGATATAAGACTGAGAAATCGTGATACCAACAGTAATAGGTCTAGTTATTTCCATTGTTGCATCGGATGCATTAAAGATCAATATATATCATTTAACGTCCAGACAGAATCATTTATATTGCTGTAGAAAAAATGGAACAATCATTTTGGTCTATATGTTTTTACAATTGAGTGAAATCATCAAAGGAGATATTATGTTCTTTGCTGATAAAAAACGTTGGTGCTTAGAACGAAAATAATGTTTTTATTATACATAAGATGGCAGTTTACCAATAATGATTCCTATAAGAATATAACTATTAGGCATAACTATTATAAAAAAAAAAAAAAATTGTATCATAGTTCTGGGCTTAGATGTTGCTTTATTAAATCATGTTTGTGATATTAGTGGATGCAGCTGGGGGGGGGGGGAACTTGATGCATACATGGTCATATCGTTCATTCCTTATTTCAATAATTCGCTTGCGCGTGAGGGTCTTTAGCTGTGGGAGGAAAGCGGAGGACCCGGAGAAACCCCACGGGATCAAAATATCAAAACCCTGCCATGTGACTTAATTACAGACCTTTTGATCTAAAGCGCACTCGATAGACCGTTCGGTCACTTAACTCAGCAAAAATAGAGTGTCTTACATATAGCATCAAATAATTCAGTCTTAACAAATGAATGTAATCCGTCATACACGCACCTACAATACAGAAACACAGCTATATCTTACATACAATGTTCAACTATGTACCGTGTCAGTACAATTCATAGTGCACGACATCCGTCACTGCATCTAGCCAATAATTGAATAGTTTGGACCACCAAAGTAGTAATTCTCTCCCTTTGGTGACAATTGTTACCCTTTAGGTCAAGAAATGAAGACGGGTGTTTTGGTAAATAAACAAGATTTATGACGCAGATGTATCATACAGTGAGCGAAAAAACATGAATTTGGACGCTTACAAAAATGACTTCCCATCCTACAGATTTTACTGAACAGGCATAGGAAAAATCGATACCTTCAAGTCCCTTCAATATTTTTATCACATGATTGTGACATGTTGGACTCTTCTTTCTGCTAACGGATTGGTTGGATGGCTGAATGGTTAACACGTTCGCGCTGTATCATAAGGTATCATTGAGTCATTCCCCGATTGTACGTGACAAGCAGTAGAGTCGCCTGTCCAACCTCGTTGGTTTTCCTCTGGTCCCGAAATTACCTAGTTTGTGTCGTTAAACTCTCATCCCCTCTCTCTCTCTCTCTCTCTCTCTCTCTCTCTCTCTGACTTTCTCTTCCTCTCTCTGACTTTCTCTTCCCCCCTCTCTCTCTCTCTGTCTGTCTACTAAGACATGAAGATAACTGAATGTTTCAAAAATGTTATAGAAATGTTATGTATTTAACATAGAAGTCAATAGCGTAAGAGGACTATAATTATACCGGTCTTGGTCCAATTAATGTGATGCCAGTCTTAATCCACTTAATCCATATGGTGTGATATCTCAGAAAGGTCGTACTTCATTGCGAACTAAAAGCGGTTAGTTCGATATTGTAAAGAAAGAAGACAGATTACAACTACATGTATTGGTAAAAGAGAATAGGGTATCCATTAAAGTCTTATTGAGTACAGATGTGTGTCTGAAGGCAGGGGAGGTCAAAAAGACTAACGTACTATCGAGGATGTGGTACCTCTAGGGAGGAACATCAGTTCTCAATTAATCTGACTTAGTGACAGTTTTTGTTGATGGTGGAGGATTTGAGGTGCTAGTTCAGGGAGATGAGCATTATAATTATACTCCATCTCAGTCTCATCGTGGTTATTTATTATATGGCCACCATGATCTATCACTGATGTAGGTATCTGGCTACGGCTAGCCCCCGGACCTATTCACTTTATTTGAATTGCGGTTTGTGTTTTGTCCATATATTTGTTTTGTGCAAATTATATGTGGTGCAGTTTCCCTGCATTTACTATTAACTTGGAACTCTTGTATAATAGATGTTTAATACTAACAAGAACCGGTTCAGTTTTAAGTTGGTTTGCTTTTGTGAAATGAAATGAAATGGAGTTTAACGCCCTACTGTTCTGCTCCGAACTGAACTAATGAAGACGGGCATATTCCATACAGTGTGCAATGAGTGAAATTTTGCCCGGGCATCGGCACTCGGCTTACTCTTATATCGAATTCCAACTATCAAGGGATCTTTTACGTGCACGCCAATTTGTACACGGGCCCTCAGTTATACATCCCACCGAACGACTAGACAGCGCTGTCCTTGTCAGGCCCTCCTTCCTACATCACTGACAAAAGGGGAATCGCGCAGCAATGCAAGGGTCGAACGCCCGACCTCCAGTAGCAAGGCAGTGTCTTATTCACATAGCCACCATCGCCCCGATTTGCTGTTGTGGACTTATGATGATTTTAATAGAAAGTCCCAAAATAAAACAGCAGGGCTATAGTTCCATCGCCCACACTACACGACTGTCACTACCTCTAATGCATATCGACAATAATGTAGTTGGATTTTAAAAGGCCATGCTTTTATGTTAGAGATATACTCGGTACTAGAACGGTTTCATATCATTAGTTGTTTAAAAAACAACGGAAACTGGCATGTTGATTTTGCATGTCGGCGGTTGCTCTGGAAAGACGAATAGCGTAAGGTGACAAAGACCTGTCTCGTACACGAAACCAGTCTAATACACCAAATATTCATGGGTATTAGATTCATCTGGAAACCTGTGTATGGGTTTTGACTTGTATAGGTATGTAACAGAAAGCATACGTTTCAGATGCATGGAGATTTCTGACAGTTATCTTCAACTGTCACTCATCACATTCGCAGTACTGCCTTGTGGGAACCCCCAGCACTGTGGTTGTTCCGAGTTGGAACCCTGATTCCTTCAGTTTATTTGACCGTTCTCTGCTGGATTACTGTTGTAAGATTTCCTGCGTTTAAGTTAGTTGTATTTTGCGTGTGGCGAAGACTGCTCTCGTATCTTCATTGTTCAATAATCAAAACTTTTACCCCCTCCCCCACCACAAAATATATTTAAGAGCCTTAATTGAATTCCAGCAATTAAATTACTACACCCTAGCTGAATGTTACGTTGACTTTTTAAAATATTAAGTTCAGCAGGAATTCTACTCTATTCAGATACACTGGTTTCCGGTGGGTTGCTTTGACTGTTGATTTTACCTACAGGTGTACGGTAAGTTTACTCTCTTATACAGAAGCAATACGTACCTCGATGCCTGGGGTACTTATGCTACTGTAAGGTTACGATGACTGAAACCCTATACCTTAGTACAAGTATTTAATGTTCTTCCTAGGTCGCAATGAGCTAACATCTCTACTATAAAACTCTTCTTAATGCTACAGATTCACGAACTAAGCCCCCCTGGGGAATTAAAACATAATATATGTCATTATCGTCAAATATTACAGCGTTCTGTCAACAATATTGGTTTTATAATATACTCTATAGCCGAGTGATATTATGTAATAGATGCTTGGTGCTGCAATATTGGCCATTATAACGTAATTGTTTAGCGAAGCAGGAATAACGGTTCTTAGATTTCATTGAACTTGAAATAAAAAACCTGACATGGTAAGGATGGTTATTTGTGGGTTTAGATCAAACGAGAGATGTGGCCGAGTGGTATGGTCATAATGTTAACGTCATAATGGTTTTGACGCCACAGGAAGCCATGATTGAAAGTCGAGTAAGTGTATTTAGCTTAGCCCGAGGGCCATGTTCGCCATTACGTACCCGTGCTCCTTAACGCCCTAACAAAAAGGTGTAGCCTCATCACAAATAAAAACATTGTTATTTTGATCCGAGATTAGGAGGTGATTTGTAACCGCATTTTAACTATCTACTAAAAGTTGTCAGGTTCTTAAACCAGTAGTCTCTGATGCTACTACTTTAAATTTGGCTAGATGTTGTGCTACAAAACAATAAATATATAGATTTATAAATCTGGAATTTGTCATGTTACTAAATAAGGTTTCAGAAAGACGAAAGACGATGAACATTATACTTTCTATTCATTATAAGAATAACACGAATAATGAAATGATTAATGGAATAGGGTTTAGCGTCTTATTTTTGGGCACCAACCAGATTAATGATGACGGTCAGGGGCCCTGCAGTGTGCCACTGGAAGTTCCGTTACACACCAACGAATAAACGGTACCTCGGTACCCCCTCTCTTTCCTCTGTCCTGCTCCCTGGACATGGGGTTAATCATGTTGGATATCCTCGGAGAATGTTTCGGTTATTACTCGGCATATTTGTCTCATGTTTTGCATGCAATCTAATAAGGTTTTCTGAATACTAATCTTTGGGTAAAACCAATGAAAATGAATGTATATAAAGCTCTGGAATGAGCACTCTGTTGACCATTTATTGGGCGTTCAAAATGTTCTCTTTGCCCAAACAGATAGAAAATATACACAACAAAATAGAAAATCGTGGCTGGAATACAGATTCTTAATAGAGTTTACATGTAGTAAAACAATTAGCTGGTGTTCAAAATAAGCTTAGACCTACATCAGTATGTAATAGATAGGTGCAATACATCCATTAATGCTGACAGGTATATAGACGCACAGTCATAGCATGATCGTATTACAAACATCCATTTGTTGCATATTCCTTGTGTAGATAGAATAATTATATTTACATATCATGACATGTGCCATCCATCTACATACCTGTCATGTTTTATAACTGTTGTATATAAAGTATATATCAAGGTATTCGGGGGGGGGGGGGGCGTGAGGGGGTAACTCTGGAACAGAAGGTCGCGGAGTGCTGAAAAACAACAGGGTTCGTCCGCTCATGAACCCATTGCTTCGCTCCAAATTTGGAAACAATCTGCTATCAAATGTACCATCTTACGCGTTTAAAAGTCAGTGCTTGAGGGACGGATGGATGAGGCGACGTGTCGCCGGTCATAATTGACGACATCATACGCCGACATTCATTATGTTTCTGGATTGGTTGGTGGCATCATGTGGTTTTAACAAGTCGAACACAGCCTTTAGTATCTTCAGGGGGATGTTTAACAGTTCTATAATATCTTTGGAGAGAATTAGGGACGTGGAGATTTCCGATCGGACATATGAAACCGTGGGGGCACATTAAGCTAGTATCCTCCCCACCCACCCACCTTAGTTTGTGTTGCGTTATAAAATCCTCGTTCTTCTCATTTAACGTTTAATACTGTAGAACAAATAATTCGATTACACTGAAATATGGTACCAAAAAAGTAGGACGATGATCCCCATTTCATTTCATTTCACACTGAAAATGCAGGGTAAATAAATCATTCTTAAGATTTTTTTTTTTATTCACGAGAACAATAGCGTGCACCAAAAAACGCCTTATTGATCGAGCAATGACGAGCTCTCTACTTAATTAGTCACATTGATTTTTGGATACATATCTAAATCATATTTACATATTTGGATTCTATTTTATCTTTACCGCCTTCGTGTTGACATTAGATACAGTCTATGTATTTTTACCATTTATTTCCATGGCATCGTTTTCTGTCTGCCATTAACAGAAGACAAATACATTCTTCACTGGCAATGTTTTTATTGTTATGAGAGTCTAGCGCAGGTTAATATTAAACGAGTTTTAATAATGTTTTTGTCGCCATCCAGTTTCCCTGATAGTAATTTATGTTGTGGTTGTCCAACTGTGTGATACTGTCCATCTTAGTGAGAACTAAGTACGACAAAGCCCGAAGAGCCGTTTGTCATATAACACAATTATTGGATTGCTAGTATCGATCGTTTTTGTTGCCTTACATTACCATACACACATCACAGTGTGACACAATACCGCCAGCTAACACCATGGCTAGAAGTAAGATGGTTTATGGTGAGCATACATCTATCATACCGCACGTCGAGCTGCAGATAGTTGCTTTGCTCTATCCTCACTTATAATTGATCACATATCGCGGTTTCTGACGCTTCTAGACTAACCACAGCAAAACGCTTTATTTCATTTTTTCTGCATTGTCTTTGGTTTTTCGCTATATTTTCCCCGTTCATCATCCTATAGTTTCTTAATATAAATCGACAAGGAATAAAAATACTTAATTATTTTCCAGTTGTCTTTCAACCTCTGTCAAGGGCATCTGTGTATATAGTCAGAATATTGAACAGTAACCGAATTTGATGCCGATTCTGGGATAAATGCAATCTTGGTTGAATTGAGAAATCGATGGCTTCTTTTAACTGCGGTGTTTAAAGATATATCGTGCTGTCAATGGAAACAGACTGTTTATTTAGTTATAAAATCTGAATAAATAGGTATCCGTTACTCTTTCACTTTATAATCAAGGCGAAAAACGTATTCCTCTTAAAGGAGCTTTTCGCTAAAAGAGAAAATATCGAATTTCTTTTTATAGACGAATGTGAAGAGGGTTGACCTAGGACATTTCGCGCCGGGCATATAGCATTTCTTTTCTTAGAATTCGGACATTGCATGTCTTGCGGTCAAGTATCCATGATATCTGTGTGGCTATATAAAGACTCGTGCATTTAAAAGCGGCTATTAAAATATCTAGACACCGTTTCGTCCTCCAAACAGCTTGTTTACTCCAGGGGGCATATTAAATTAAAAGAAATGGAGTTGAACGTCCTAATAATCCGGACTAACCGGGTTAAGGAAGACAAGTTTACGTCATGTGTGCATCATGGGCCTGAAAAGAACAGTGACTAGTCATTCGGCTGGGACCGAAATCTGACGTACTGTGTACACATTGGGATGTACAATAAAACACCCTTGACATGTGTACACATTGGGATGTACAATAAAACACCCTTGACATTGCGCACTGTATGACGTATGCCGGTGTTCATTAGGCCAGGCGGTGCCGAAAAATGGGGGCTTTAAACTCTACTTCATTTTATTATGCTCAAACAGACGCGTTTTTGTCCACTCTGACTCAGATTCCAATTTTATAGTTCTGTGTACTGGACATTGGTGTACCCTTCCATTCGAAGGACAAGATGACGTTCCTTGTCAGGACTCGCTTCCTGTAACACTGAGAAGGAGAGAAAGCAGACTGGAAAGTCCCTATCCCAAATCCCATCGTAGACCTCCTGATTAGTTAGTCAGGGCCTTGCAAACTGGACACCAAGGCGACAAATTTTACACGAACTGGAACAAATTCGACCGTTTTGTTTACCTAAATATCTGTCTAAGAAATAATCTAACAATCAAGCTTATGACTGTTAAGCTGCCCCATTTATTGGTTGCGATGCTTCCTAACACCAATGTCCATTTTTATGTTAATTTGTATCTGATTTAAGACAAGTTTGTTTTGTGTTTTTAAAGAGTGCTAGAACAATCACAAGATGTCATGTTCGGCTAGAAGGTAAACAGATAGTGGTGTTTGAAAATTTGTTTGTTGCATTTCCGACACACAAGTGTCAGACGGCTTTACGGCATCTTGAAATTCAAGCAAGACACGACGCGACTTGTTTGGTTCGAGTTTTTCAAGTCGGTGTTTATGGTCATTGCGTACTTTATGTACGAGCACGTTGACAAAACCGGTCATAAACAAAGCCGAACAAACAAGTCGTGACTTTTAAAATTTTTGCTAATTTATTTCCGAAAGCTGTTACGGCCAGTTAACACTCAGTTTAACGGTATAAAAGTTTGCGTTGTCTGCAGTTAACCTTGTCTTTTCAACCAGTGACCCCCATCGCTCTCACCAGTGAGATAATGCATTCGTGGGATTAGGGTTTTATAAAGAATACATGTCTTATTAGAGAGTTATGCAACACATCCCTGAATGACTGCCTCCGTTGCTAATAGTTTGGACTTCTGATAATCTTTTACATAGCAAATGACATATCGTTTTCTGAACGCAAGACGTGTCCGAAGCCTCAAGTCATTACTTGGGCTGTAGATTTGTATGGGGTGGGAGTATTCGACAAGGATGACACCATTAGAGTGGTGGCATTCCGTTCAGCTCTTACTCATTGATGATGTCCGTTTTTAAAATTGAGAGGCCATAGCCCATTGTCCAAATTCCATAACCGCCTCCAACATATCTAATCTACATGTATTCAGAATTTCCCAAATAGCCAATGAATGAAAATGACATCACAATCTTTACATAGTTCAATGTTTGTTGTGATGTCTCGAGTGCCTCTTTCAACGTTGGTCACACTGCCACAAATCAATGTCTGTATACAGTATGATTTAATAATTAATCATACAACAATATACTATTAATAAAGCAAAAATCTTGTCTGTACTCAACAGTCTATATATAGTGCTATATGTAACTATTTCCATACTAGGGTGGAGTTATCATTAACTGTATGGATAACCTTCACATACATGCAAGGCTAAAGAGACGTTATAATCAATTTGCAGGAATATGGGTGTATGGTACTATTTGAACTGTCTACATTTCGTCTCCGTTATCAAATTAACATTTTCATTTCCAAAGTGGAGAATGATTAACAAGGCGGCCATTTTGATCAGAATTTATTACCCGGAACTTAGCCAATAGCAATTGTTTAACCGCTACAAAGATATACATGTACATACCCCTTGTATATATTTATCGTTGCCGCCCATGTGGACAATCGAGTTTTAAGAATCAGTTTCAATCTTTCTATCCAATAACCGGTCTCAATCCTAATTCCCTTCCAATTGCTGTTGACCTTTTTACAGCATGCAGACGTAAATCTATATGGGTGTGTCTCAAATATATAGAAAAAATCTGCATTGGCAAACTGGATGTGTTGTACAGTTCATATGTACATCCAAACAAGTTACATTTGTAACAATTCACTTCCCATTAATCTTAAGTGGTCTCCATCCATCTACTCATAAAAATATAAGAGAACCAACAACTATTTTTAGACTTTACTTTAATGGCAGAAAAATAAAACTCTTACATCTTTTATAATTGAGTTTCAGCAAATATAATATTAGTACAGACCAATATTTTTGGTCTTTAAAATAAAAATATCTTTAATTTGTTCACGTTATATTGGTAATCTTAAACGTCTACAATATACATTCAAATAGTAAATAATAATATTAAAATAGAAAATTCTAAACTATTAATGTGCAACATATTTAGGTTTTGTTCACTTTGAGAATCCATTTATACAAATGATAATATATTCATGTTCAAAAGCTTAAACAAATTTCTCATCACATAACACATATGCCCAGCTTGGACAAATACACCATATAGAATAAAATAAAGTCTATAGATTTTTTTTTCTTATTTTATAATCTATAAAATATGTCTTGCAGGATAAAATATAATTTAAAAAGAATCTCACGTTGCGAACATTCTTCAGAACATAAATCAACCGAACACAGTCATTCTGACATATATAAGACTTTGTATAACAAATGCATATATATATTGAACCATATATATGATAAATTATCTGGAATGATGTCCTTATATACTTTATTCTTCGTTTAAATCGTTTTTAATAATTTCATTTGTCCAATTATGCTCAATACATAACAAGAGAATTAAAATAAATAGTTTCCTATGCCCATATATACACTATGTCTTGGAAGTATCAGTCAATCATTGATATTAAGTTCATGTGGTTTATATTATAATTTGGGGGATGACCTTTGACCTGATCTTGTTAAGAGGTAAATATTATGAAGATGATGAAACAATGATCTATTATTTTTCTTTATGGTAAAAATAGTTAACTATATGTGGATGTATTAAGTCATGAAGGTTGTGGGGATCCTTTTGACAATATCAGGGCTGCCTTAAGTCATTAATATGCATAGTTGAACAATTACTGATCAATTAGAGTATACATGGATATAAGAAAACTGCAATAACAAACATTTCATCAACTGCAACAAAGCACTAAAAATATCAGAATCCAGTGGTATAATGCCATCATTCCAGAGTCTAGTAATAATATAATATTTAGTTAATTGTTTGATAGTTTCTCACATAGAGAATGGGACACCGAACACATAGGGTGTTACATCTTAACACCACACAATATATTAATATATATTACATTTAATAATAACATACACAAATCATATAGAATAAAATACTCTCAATATTAATATAATACTTTAGGATATATACATTTTTATATTTATATATCTATATATATCCATTCAATTTGCACTTTCAATATTAATAGAGATATCTTTGATACTTTTTTGTTTCAACATCGATAAATGGGTATATAAAATCACCATACCACTGCCAAAAATAGCAACCTCTACTTTCCTACATTCTAGTAGTGATCATAAAAAGGATTTGGAATTATTTTGGCACTAAAAATAGGAAGTCTTGCTGACTTCTTTATAAGCTGTGTTGTAATCATTTCAGTTTGTGCCAGTAAGAATCCAGTTGAAGGGGGATGGTTACGGGCACAAAGCTGAACAGCCAAGTGAAAGTAGGTAGCCCCACATTAAGGCAGTGTCAGGTAGAAATGATAGGTAATCTCATGTTTTTTGTCATGATGGAGATGATATAAAGATCACGAGAAGATGCGAATGGCCTGAGATGGAGGCTGCTGACATACTGGACAAGATCTTTCAGCCAGAGGTTTACCTACTATTGTTGAGGCACACTCCATACAGAACAGATTGTGACCACATGGTACCAGGGCTGCAACCACTTCATTTTCTGAGCAAATAAGACAATGTCTGCGTGGACGCACTACACCGTTTGCATCCAGTATAGGGCTGGTGGAGGAAGGGCGTTCAAGGTTGGAGGTAGAACCAAAGTTGGTAGGCAAACCTGTGATGCATGTACCATTGGTGATACCATTTGTTAATCCATTGCTAAGTGGGTCACTGCGGATTCTTCGTACGGTGGGATGATCCCCAGGAACTGGAGAGATATTGCTGGGTGAGCCGCTGCCCTGACTTTGTGTGCCGCTTTCAGGTAAAGATGGAGATGTTCTTGTGGTGGGTACTCCTCCAATAAACCAACAATTATTTCGGGAACTGCTATCAGCTGGTGAACAGTTACCATTCATTAAAGAGACTAGTGAGTTAAAATTGTCACCTAAATCTGTCCATGGGTAGGTAGGGGGAACAAACGGGTCATAGGAAGGGGAGCTGATTCCCTCATCGTTGTCATACGTACTGAAGCCATTAACTCCATTTACCAAATCACCAGTTCGCAATGCTATGTGACTCTCAATTTCATGTCGTGCTTTTTCAACATTTTCAGGTAGTCCTGTTACTTCGAAAACTGGTTCCTTATCCCGACTGGGTGTTACAATGTAGGTATGTGTTTGTTGCTGAATGCGTTTGATTGTAGCACCTTTAGGACCAACCACTAATCCAACAACACGATACGGAACACGCACCTGGATAGTGATTTGACCCGGAGCATTGGGACTTGGAGGACCAGGGGTTAAGTTAGATCCATTACTAGAAACACTAGACACACTACTATTTCTCCGAGATGCTCGGATTTGGCTAAAATGTTCTGCTGCTGATATTATTTCCCGTTTCGCGAGACCGACATCTTCTTTTCTTCCTGTTACCACGAACACAGGTTCCTCTCCTCGTACTGGGGTTTTGATGTAAGTGTTGGTTTTGGCTCGTAGAGCTTTGATTTTACAGCCTGAAAAATAAATGAAAATCTCATAAATCAAACTGAACAACATATAAAATGAAGTTGTGACACGACACTGACATGTATTACTATTACTAAAGCTAAGCCAGAGGCTAAATTATTTTATTCAATTACTAATTTATTCACAATCCTACCCATTTGGACAGAAGAATGATAGGTATATGTAGTCGATTCAATTTAGTTAGCATTGACCGATCCAGATTGGAAAAATCTTGGTGCTTGGAGATAAAGGGCAATAAAGGCGTCTGGTTGGATATTAGATGTAGACCTGTACATCACAACATGTAAAGTTTATTACAGCTGTTTAGCAATCAGTTGAGACAGATGAGCTTAACACATGATCAAACATGTATATAGACCTACACCCTCGGGTAAAAAAATATAGGTTAGACACCGATAAAAAACACATTTCATTAGATCCCTACTGTAACCTGTTCTTATACTAATATGAACAAGTCTTATAAGATGAAAAATCTATGTAATAACACATTGTTATATTCTAGGAATGTGACAATATAAGAATGTAGGTATTGTTATCACAACAAACTGTCTCCTGTGGATTACAGAAAGATGTTCATTCAGGCATACTTGATAGATTTCACAATACACTATTACATTTTTAACTTGGTATCCGTGATGTTGTGATGGAAAAACTGTGTTAGTCACATTAATATAATTAATTACCGTGGGTTATAATGAGTAGAATCTTGTTATGTCAACAAATATCATTATTCTACTCACTTTAGGTATTTTTTTTGATGTGTTATGATTTTAATTAACACGAGAGAGAATAATAAATATGTTTATCATATAAATTATAGTTGATAACATTATGGTGTATTAAACGATTCAAAAAACAGAGTGTATTTGATCTATTATGACATTACCCTATTTAATCAGTCCTTGAAATGTT
Organism: Patella caerulea; assembly: GCA_036850965.1. Classification (NCBI taxonomy): domain Eukaryota; kingdom Metazoa; phylum Mollusca; class Gastropoda; family Patellidae; genus Patella; species Patella caerulea. The sequence continues at coordinate 30,543,067 of JAZGQO010000008.1, forward strand.
ATAACTTTACCTAAGTTAATCGGAAATCAAATATAAAACACTTCAGTTATCGAAATAACAAATTCTACCCTAGTTGACCAGTTGTGTATACATTTTGTATATGAATATGAAACGCCTCTACCCTTGTTAAATATGTATGAAATATCTGCTGATTTTACCCTGTTAATTAAATGAATACATATTATTGTAACTGATGACAAGGTAAGTAAATGGAAATACATATATAAGTAATTTGTGTTGTTGCCAAAGTGTTGCCAGTGTTATCCTGCCAGAAAATATTCAGTTTATCTATTGGTTAACTTAAGCCATATGGGAATTACATGTACATTCTTTTCTGGTTTTCTATTACCAGTCCCTAAACAATTGATATGATTATTTTCAATTATATATATTATTGTATGTTGTCATGTTATGATTGAACCCGTCATTGACAAGGTTCATATAGCAAATTAATATTTTTTAATTGAACAACAACTTAAAATTACAGTCAAACTAGAGTGACTACCTTAATAAACAGAACTGGCCGCTAATACTATGACAAGTTTTCAAGAAGGTGACCTCAATCCAACCAGGTCATCCTGTCATTCCCATTTTTGAAACAAGCGTAACTTCATTTCATTAATACCTTGGAAAACTAGACAGCCAGCATAACAATTTTGCCAACTTAGTACAATTCTTTGCCTTTATGACCCCCACATGATCTATTCAACTGTGCAATGTTTTAGACCATTTACTGGTTGTACCAACCTTTACTAATTCACCCATTTTAAGCCCGTCAACGCCAATAGTAATAAGATGATTTATAAAACATTAACTTAGTCATACATTATCATAAATTCATAATGTTTATATACTGATGCCATCTTGTAATTATCCTGTATTGTAACATCTGTTTATTCAGAATAATTAACATTGTGCTTCCAATATCTAATGTGATTAGTATAGAACTGTGAATAGCCCGCATCTAACTTAAATAACCTTCCATGAGTACAAAATAGTTCCTTAAAATACACATATATTAACAAAGTGTAATAGAATTGAGAGAATATCTGGACAATTGAACATACAATGATATAATTCTGTTGTCTCCAGTTACATGTACCCAGACATAAACCTACCCACAGACATGTTTATGTAGTTTGACTAGGTCAAATTAGTTTATATGGTGGTAGGGGGTGTTGGTTAATGCCTTGGGCAAAGCCTACATGTATTTGTATCGGCAAACCCTTTCACACAACCCTGGTGAAGTCCCCTCCAATACACAAGGAACATAGTACAATGCCACTTAATACATGTACTTTTATCATTTTATGAAGTATACTTGATAGATAGAAAATAGCCATGGTATGTATTTTAATGTACATATAGACAAAGTACTTAGATCAAAATGTCAAACAATCTACACATAGTAATTATCTTTGTGAGTCAAGTTGACAGGATACTCTTAAATACAAGTTCATCCTCTAGGGTCAGTGTGAAAAGGGGAAAGGTCATGTATACATTCCTTCATTAGTAATTTATGTTCCTAGCCTTTTTTAGTGTTTCACATGGCTTGAGAAGAAAGTTGAAAGATATAATTAGAAGGACATTTAATGATAAATTGGCTACACATAGAATCAGAAATGTGTAAATCCCAGGATTTATCTCTTGTTGAAAAACAAAACAATTTATTCGACATGACACTTCATAGAAATGCAGCATACATGTATATGAATCCATCTTGTCTATCAGTGATGGAACATGGAACTCTTGTAATAATCAATGATATTGCTAATCTCGACCAGACTAATGCCATCACCAATAGAAATCCACATACATCAATGAGTAATAAACCATAGCTCTAGGCAATTTTCAAGAAGACCATTACACTCTGATCAGAACAAATTCCAAAACGAATTCAGGAATTTGTATTTAGTTTTACTTCGATTAAAAACTTTGCAATATATCACAAGTGCTTTAATATGCAACATGTGCATTGCACTTGGAATATTTATTATTTAACCTGGATCCATATATTCAAACCATTCCTTGATATTCTGATCTAAGATCTACTAAAAATATAGCATAACTTTAGAACCATCTAAACGATTCAAACCTGTTTTTAATACAGTCTGTATGTAGGTCTGAATGTAGCAAATTAGATTCCATGAGTACTACTTTCCCAGGCAAGTTGAAGTTATTTTATCTAACCTTTGATACAGACAAAAACCTTGAGCTGGTATAGAGGGGTGGGATATCTTAACACCTACCATCTGTTTTTATGAATCTGGAGTGGTGCCAGCACAAGTAAAGAAGACTAACAGATAATTTTAAGTAAAGGACGGGTGAGGAAATATAGTCATTAACCTAATAACTAGTAGTCCTAAAAACAGATTTAGAGGAAGGGTAGATGCCGGTGTCATGTGGTGATCTAGTATCACCATCCACCAGTCATTACTAAAATATATAATTTCATTCTTGTAGTATTACTCATAATAATGAATGAACATTTTCAAAATCTACGCACAAGTTACACTTGATATTTCAGGTTTATAGGCCGCCAAGGTTTTGGCATTTATGCACAAGATGCCTGTTCTCAGTACATCTGTTTTTTTGTACTGAATTCCCAGTACATGCAGATGCTTGACTAAATTGATCATCACAAATGTTACGAAGTCCAGAAAAAAAACAACCTATCATTTATTTACATTCTCGGTTGAAGCCATTAATATGACTGGTGGACAGGTTGAACCCTCAACAAACCTTGTTGATCAAGTACACCTGGTATAAGGAGCTGGCCTAAACACTGTGATAACATCTACTTCAACCTATGTCAACTAAACTATGTCTATTGCCTAACTGTTACTATTACCATACATGTAGGTACAAAATAAGGTGGATTTAACATTTTACACACAAGACAGCGATGAGTGGGAGGGGCATTTTTATGTATTGTTAACAACGCACAAGGTTTCCTATACAGTTTATTATTCATGTTAGTATCAAAATGATCCAGTTTGTGTCTAGTGGACATTAAACTCCATTTCTCTCTCTTATTATTCATGTACATCATCATAGCCTACTGTATACACATCATAAGCATTCAGGGTAAAAGTGGGGATCAGCAGAAAACCCATGTAACATGACCTCATGAGATCTTAACATTGATGCAGTCAAAGATGACATACATGTGCATGCTGTGGAATGCTACACTTCAGACTTTAAGCCCTTTAGCTCAAGTTCAAAAGGAATTGCATGTAATGTAACAGGCCAATACTAATTCGTAATAATAATTCCAATAAGTGTATATGTTACAGACATTGTATAAAACCAACAGGTTGTCCAACATAAAATCAATACTATTACTCATACCTACAAATATTTAATATAAACCAGATTTCTCTAGACGCAATCATTATTATAATTAGGTTACCATGTCTTATTTGTGTTAATGTGTTAATTACAATATATACAATGTACATGTAATGTCAATCAATAATTTATGTCTCAATACAATTAATATGGCACATTATGAAATATGGAAGACAATCTAATTAGCCATATAAAGATTTGTATTTCTAGAAAGTAAATTTGTCCCTATGTGTCCATGACAATACGTAACATTGAATGCGATTACTTCCCTCACAGAAATGGCACAGAAAACTGAATACCCAAAAAGAATTAATGATGCCTGGTGATACATGTAAATGTATAGTCTCTGCAGCTGGACTTCATCTACGAATGCAGCTCTGCGTTCACAAACAGGTATCTTATTGAAAATGTTGTCTAAAACAAGATTCTTGTACATGTAATGTGACTTCGATAAAAGCATAAATTTCAAATTCAATAGAATAGACAAATTTCTCAAGACAATCTAATTTCTCAAGACAATCCAATTGAAGTGAGTCGAGAACTTGATTGAGTATTGTGTGCATTGCATGTAAAACTCTGATTAATCTTATCTTGGTAATAATACATGATGGAAACTCTCACTCTGTTGGACATTATTTGGGTTCAATACAACAAGCTTGAATACAACCATATAAGTCACTCTACCACTTGAACAGTATCAGGTTTAGTTTTAACATATTTTATTGAGAATTATCAAAAGGATAAGGTCACAGTTTGAAAAACTTAAGAGGAGGGCTTTCATAATAGTACATGTATCATAGGGCATCTTACAATGCTGACATGTCTACTATGCTAACTAACTTTTGCCCCCCCCCCCCCCAAAAAAAAACTTTTTGCAGGGAATAGAATAACTTGTCACAATGTTGCAATGTAAATGCACCCCAGATCAGAACCTAAATTCTTCCCATACAATAATTATTTTGTTGTAATAACTCACATGTATTACAATACTAGAACCTACTTGTAAATCACATAAGTAATGCAATAACTTGTATATATTATGTTTAATCATATTACAATGTTATTAGAATCTAAATGCAACCCAATACAATAACAGTCATCGCTGGCACCCACTCATTACATGCAGCTAATCAACAGCATTAGTCTTAATGATAAATTATGCGCATTAACCTCTCCCAGAATTAAATGGGTCTTAACATCCGCTGTCTCATAATTACAAAATAACATAGTGAACTAATTAACATAGTTATTATTAATGAGAGGTTTAGTATAATATATGCCACAAGTCGAGTCCTCATATTACACATGGTTCTGTTTAAAGAGAGGACCAACCAAGTCTTGATAACCATGATAAAATCTTCCAACAAAAATTTATGATTTAGAAGGGTAGATAACGAAAGGGTCAACAAGTCAAGAGTAATTTTTTTTAAAAAAGGTTTAAGTATTAGTAATAAACTACAGCTGGCTTTGAGGAAAAATAGATTCAAAAACAATTTTGTTACATTTAAGTATATGTTATTTCAATTATTTTCACATTTAAAAAATACAGGTGCTAAGATGTTCTGTGCGAAAACATGTACTTGTGTAGGCAAACTTCCCAAATAACTAAGCATGTTGTTTTTTTCAGTTGTTCGACAAAGAGTAAGCATACTCTCCTTGTGCACAACAGCTGAGATACTTACAACTTTAAGCAATGGTTTAATCATGTCATTTCAGGAAATAGAAACTACATGTGGAAAAGAAGCCTACCTAAAGGCAATGTAATCATTATCAGCAAAGCCATCATTGGGAATTTCCCAAATTAACGAGTGGTTTATCAAATTCAGTAGTTTGATAAGGTCAAGTCTAAGCTAATTCCATTGAAAAAAAAAAATAATCAATGACATAGCATGTATGCAGTTGTTATATTAATTTCATGAAGCCACTCAATTGCTCAAATCTTGTCATGTGACATTAGAGAAATCTATATCAAATATCGTTTTTGATGGAAACATTAACTTTATTATATTAATATCAACTACATTATTTAAGGATTACGTTGTATGACAAGGGCGCCACAATGTTGTTGCTCCATAATAGACTTTTTCTTTAATTTATTAATGTTTAATATATAGCTGAATACATGAAGGACCAATTCACAAGCCATCTATTCAATTAATTCAAAAGACAGATATATATTATTGAGCTTAACAATAAACTACATTCGTATAAAGTGTATAGATATTTCATTTTGAGTGAATATTAATGCGTAATCCCGTAACCTTCATGTCTTGATTTTGTGGGTATCTAGTTGATTATGTACAAGAACACATGTAACAGTAACAACTATCTGTAAGAAACAAACTGGTTAACCAGGAATTGCTCCTGGTGTTGGGTTAAGAAAGTTCCTCGGTATCTCACCCTCTTTGTCTGGGGAGCAGGTTGGGGGGCAGGGCAAGAAACAGTATGTACATAGTAATTTGAGTGGTATGAAAAACCAAGTCCAAGTGTACATGTTGGCATGCATATAAAGAAAACTTGACGGTTTCAATTTGAAATACGAGTTGGTCATAAATAAATGCCAGTGTTCAATGGAATTTCCATAAAACACACTGTCTGTCTTTATTAGCTTTATATCTTGAAATACACATTTTTATTCAAGATAAACATCGGGCAAAGAATGCACTGATAAAACAAATAACATCCAATTAACAAATACTACATAAATTCTCTATAATCTAATTAAGGGTCACCGACTTAGAGACCATTCTCAGAAATACACAAACACTATGGCTTCTGTTTATGTTATGATTCCTAGCTAAGAAGTAAGCCTGATAGTCTGTCGTTCTAGAAGAACATAAGAAAACAAGCGTTGGTTTGTTTTGGTTATGATGTTTTCAGCAATTTAACCAAAATAGAAATGAGAGGTAGTGTTATCAGTACATGTATAGCCAAATAACAGGGTAGTCTGTTAAAGCTTTTACAATATCAGGTTACCAGGGATGTATTTCAACTATTTTCCCCTCTATCTTGTATTACCTGTTCTCAATGCTGTGTGGGAGGTTTACTGACAGCAAATTGCCAAATTTTGATTTTTGAATAGGTGAAACAGAATACACTAACATCAAATTGTCAAATTTTAAATCACAAAGCAAGCTCTAGTATAAAATAAATACAAATTTCAAAATAACAATAGACAAATGATTACATCTTTCCGAAACAAATTTTTGGCCTCTTTTCAAAATGTCATGATACAAAGTTCTTTGTTTTGTCCCAGTGAATATTTTATGCTGTGTTTATCTAACATGATGTGATAATTCGTCTGTGGATATTAAACTAACATTTTATCGTATTAGAAATGTAGAACTCATTTCCGACTTTCACTTAGCTATCAACGACTTTCAGTTCCCGTTTAATTGACCGCAAAAATGATCAAATAGCAACAATGTTGCGTTTTGTTAGTAATTGACGTAATATACTCCTAAAGTTAAAATTAATGTATTTCCTCTCTTCGATATGACTAACGCGATTGTGGCATTTTCAAGGGCCCCAATATTTACTGGGAATTACGCGTCTGGTTTGGACCAAAATGGGAATATCCATCCATTACATTGCATGATTGAAATATATAAATGACTCAGACGAAACAATGTTATGTTTTGTGTCAGTTTCTCTCAGCAACGATTAATTAATATTGTTTTACGGATATAAATCGATAGGTTCGTTAAAAACGAGACTTGTATAATAATAATAGCGACGTAAAAACCACAAACCTAGTAAATCGGAATAATCTGTGCGTCAATTTAGGAAAGTAGACGGTATATTGTATAAGCCACTATAAATACATATAAGTAGCGTAATATTTTTCCCCAATATTCATCAGAAGCCCCGTACCAATTTATGAGCAATTTCTGTGGTTAATACGACAAATCAAAAAGAAAAAAAATGTACTGATAGACCTCAAATAAAATGGTCTTTTACAACTAAACAACAAAGAACTGTGTCGACTCTCTAAAAACACATTTTGATAAATGTAAGAAGACAATAAAATACCAAAAGCGAAACAGTTCCAAAACAATATTAGACAAAGAAAGGAAATTTGTAACTGCGACGTAAAATCATTGGTGAAGACACGTGCTTACACACGCGCCGTAGAATGGTTTATCGATGCCCGTTCTGCATGAAACCCATGCTTTTTTATTTACTCAGCTCAAATTTCGGCTAAACAGTTATAAGCTTACCTTGTCTTCCAACTATTTCTGCTACATGTTCCGAGCTAGGTACAGGCACACATTCAGTAGTATTAGCACTCCTGGCTCTCATGTGTGCCTCTTCGAACGTTGTGGAAGGGAGAGGGGGAGAAGACGATTCATCCTCACCATTAAGTGCAAGCATAGACAGTTCAAAAGCTAGCTGTAACGCGCGCTGATCCTCTAGCGCGCTGCTAGTAGTAGTCATTTCGGAATAAACGCTAGCAGGCATCACAAACGTTGCACGATAGTCAAATACATGAGTACTCGTCCGTTTTCTGTTATATCTTCACACACAACGGTTTTTTTCTTTGTTCACTTCGACCAGCCTCTGAGTGAGGCTCACAATGCACTAGTCTCTCAATCTTAGCACAATGCACAAAAGCAATATGGCTAGGCTGACGTCATTTTCCCAAAGTTCCGCGCGAGAGTATAAATTTCTACTCCTAACAGCTATTTGATTGGCTGAAGAGCAGCTGTTGGGAGGAGTCGAACTCTGACCCGATCTAGATTATTGTCTAGCAAAACAGTGAGCGTCAATTTTTGCGGGTGGCCAAGTCGAGTTTTTGATGATTTTCGCGCGTGTTTCATTCAGTGACAACATACCAGAGACATCTGCTGGATAAAACTATAAGAAAACGTTTTAAATACTTTCTGACGAATCTTTCATTGTTTGCCAGATGTCGTCTGCAATTCTATATTTGGATTCTTTGTGTAGTTTGGCTTCACGCTTCAGTGGCGAACTGGCTGTCAGTTTGTTTATACTTTTTTCGTTCTTTTTTTTTAAACCAAATTCGCGCCGAAATACACAAAGAACAGTGATTATTTTTGTTTATTGAATTGAAAAAAACTCTGGTAAAGTATGTAACACGTAAATTTACAGTGTCTGAATACTAAAATTTCGTTGAATTACTTAAAACAATGTGGACATATCTTATATCTCTAGTCAATAATCCATGACTTGTCTCTGTCTAAATGCTACACTTTGTTTATAGTTGTAACAAGCCAGGCATGTTATTATCAACACTGTAAACTACGACACTGATATACTCATACGATACACGTTCATATAGGTAAGTGTGTATCTATAACGTGGTCTTATATTCTTACTCTACAATTTAATGTAATATTAATGTATTTCAACACAGATTCCCCAAGCAGCAGTAAAAAAAAAACAATCTTAAATACGATTCCCTCCCTTGGTGTCTTACAATATCTTTGGATTAAAACATCTCGATTTTTTTATTCAATATTTTATTTTCATCGACACCTCTCTCATTTAAACACTTTATAGATTTTAAATTGGAATTTCCACAAGAAAAAAATGATAATAATAAAACAAATTAAAAAAAATAAACAGAACAACACAATCTTTAAAAAATAACCCGAACAAACCGAAAAACTCCCCATATCAAACAAAACCATGTATGCATTAACCGAAAATTCGATAAACAAAACCCAATATTATTTCATTCATTCACTTATAGTGAACATTCATTTTTGATGTAAATAATAAATACATATTGATTAAACTTTCAAGTCCACTTATCGCTTAATAGCAGAATAAACCATTTTACTTATTTATATTGATCTATTATGTATATGTTTATATATATCAACAGATGTCCTTAATATACATATCAAACTAATGATACATGTATATGTTATGTTTAGTTAACTATATACATACCTAGACTATACACAGTGTTAGCACGTGTGACTGGGTTGCCGTTAATTAGCACCTCGATCAACTATTTCTTGATCAAAGGATTAATTAATCGTCCGTGTGTGAGAAGAAAACAATAGAACGTCACGACTAACGGTAATTGTGGTTTTTAAAAACTTGTCACAATCTCTTTATAGTTTGTTTTTAACAAATGGACGTGTAAAAATTTGTACCTTTTACGCTTTTAATCCGTTAATCTGGTGTCCGACTATGATCATACAACTGTAGAAGTGTAATAAGTAAATTGATGGATTCTTTTTAATAACAATCTCAACAATCGACATAATAATACGGCATATAAAAAGTGTAAATAAAAACATTATGACATGATATCCGACCGAAATAAATAGTTTAACAAGATCGAGGATTATTTCCCCCAAATCAACGTTGAGAAAATACTCTACGAAACATGACCGAAATAAAGTAGTAATTGTTCTTCCATAAGTATGTGATATAGATCATATTCAAAATAAAGCCAAATAAATGCATCGATACTCCCCCACCCCTCCAAAGGAAAAATGGCGCAGAGTGAAACGGAAAAGAAAAGTAATGTGAATGCACATTAGACAACCCACAGTTATTTAATAAACAACATGGAGGTATATTGTAAATCATATAAGTGCCATATAAATTGTTTATTTATTTGTGTATTATCCAACCTCGTGGGTTTCCTCCGGTTCCTCCGGTTTCCTCCACTGCTAAAGACCCCTATACGCGCATGCGAATTAACTATATGAAAATTACCCCCCCCCCACCTCTCTCTCTCTCTCTCTCTATTCGTGTATAAAAGATGTAGTTTGACAAGTAGATGATTCTCTTTTAGCTGAGACAAATATATATTTGCATATGGGTACTATTGGCGTTTTAAAGTGGCTGCATTAATGGTTTCATTGATGAGGACTTCATGACCATATTTTATGTAATAATATTAATAGTTCTAATAATACCATATGCCTATAGTCAAGTCTTATTACATAATAGTATTACCAGAGAAATTAGTTGTCTATATATACTTGACTTATGACATATGGACGTTGATAATCATGGAATATTGTTCCTAATTATCATAGTTACCTAAACGATCTGGGATATTTGGCCATCGAACGAATTAAATACAAGAATCAACCCAAACGAAAGTAGTCTTAGAAATATTCGATATTTTTGTCTCCGACACATGGATTAAATGTGTCTCCGACACATGGATTACAAATACAGAAACTCGCCTTGATGATCAAATTCTCCATGTACATACGTTCCCCGATAAATGTATAAGTTTTCTCAGAGAATCAACTAAAGCGAAAGTAGTTGTGAAGTTATTTTTTTCTGGACAACGTCTAGCGCCTAGTCGTTCGGTTGGACGAAAAATCAAGGTCCCGTGTACACCTCGATGTGTAAGCAAAATTTCCCTCGCAGCACACTGCGCAACAGTAGGACGTTAAAACCCATTTTATTTCACGTGCTGATCTCTCTACCACTGCAAACACAGCAACTTTTATTATTTATCAAATTGTCTATTTACATTCGTTCAATATCCAAAATAATTTGTTTTTTCGTAAATGCATGAGCCAGAGACATGGATTTAATTACGTTTGTAATCCGTGTAGTGTGCGTGTAGTCTGATTTAAGACAACTGGATGGACGATGGTTAGGTCATTCGGATGTTGATCAATGTATCCGTGTATCAATGAGTCTATACTTCGCTGGATATTGAACTGATCCCGCTCTTCACGTCTTTGCAAAATAGACTTGAGTGAACAAAAAATAAATTCTTGTAATTTATAACGCCAATCTAACACAGACTATTCAATAGGAAAATTTAATTCACAGTTAATGTACACCCCCACCCCAACTCCCTCCCATCACAAATATCCTAGATCTTCATTACGTCGCCCCATATTTATTCTTTTCATATATAACCTACAGGCACAGGGGTTTTACATAGGCTAAGGGTGTTCCCAAATCCCATTCAGACAATCTGAATGAAAATATTGTTTACAAAAAAATATATAACCTGCAAATGCACTCTTATCAGGGGCGGATCTAGGAATTTTGAAAAAGGGGGAGGGGCTCCGCATAATAGGGGCACTGACCGCGGAGACGGGGCACGCCGCTGAGAGGGGGTGGGGGTCTCCAAGAAAATTATTCGTCATTTCCTTGCATCTGTAGCCAATCCAAGAGCTATTTGGCTGATATTTTCGGCTAAACGTTCGGAAATCGTAGAAAAAGAACCCTAAAAACGAGCAATAAAGCTAGTTGAAAGGCACTTTCAATAGTAAAAGAGGGCACTGTCGAAAATTACGTGGGGGGGGGGGGGCTCTTGCGCCTCCTTTGAATCCGCCTCTGCGTACGGCTCATTCTCTGTGATTGTTTAGTTGTAAAAACTGGTGTTAGATTGAACTATTTGAAGCTGCTGTGTTAATACTATAATATTATCCTCATTCATCAAGCTCTAATGTCAAATAAGTTTGATGAAATATACAAAGCTTGTCATTAAGAACAAAAAATGTGTAAATAGGCAACAAAAGTTTTGTGGTGATGTGGAAATCTGTCAGAACCCCTCGAAGTGTTTAAATGGATGTGGTTTTTCACAGGGAGCATGTCATTAAACGGGAGTTACCATGTTAATAAGTCATGACAGTTATATTGCTACCCTAAACTCAATTAAATAACATAGATATTGTATAGGCTTTGCTGATATGTTAATTTATACTGTGATAATTTCTGTTTAAGTAATAAGGAAATAGACATATGTCGACCACATGTGGTACAAGTGTTTACACCCACTCTGACATCTACTGACCATCACTGGCCACCACTGACCAGGTCATTTATGCCATGAGTGAAAGGATACATGTACATGTAAATAATAAGATACTGACTACTGTTAAGATCTATCTTGCCTATTACATATCCTATACATACATGTAAACAATATCAAATGTCTAAAAAAAGCCGATTCTTCATAATATGGTAAAAAAAGAGTCAAAGTTTAACAAACTCCACCAGCTACCCGACAATCCATGTTATATAAATTATTCCCGTCCACTTGCATTTTGAAAATCTGTAACGAATGCCCCGCGAAATAAACTGTTTCTGAACCAGAAACTTTGCCTCAGGCGCTACTCGTTCTTGTTCTTTTTAGCGGTAGACGCTCTTCGAAAAAAGACAATTCACTTACGATCGACATGACGCTTTGGATTCTTGTTCCTTTGGCAATTGCGCATGGGTTAGCGATGACGTCAAATTCTTTTCCCGTGTTAGTTTATATAAGCTAATTAAGATATTGTGGTATCATATTATTCAAAATTATTTTTTAAGAGTTAATACCTCTTTAAAATAGCCGTAAGCCTGTTTATGACACAAGAATCCATATGAATATTGTGATATATTGGTCTGTTGCTTATCAACTTAGAACTTATCATGACCTTTTAAACTATATAAATAATTCTTTCTAATGCTTTTATTTATATAACAACATCCGTCATCTTATAAATAAGGTTACATACGATTTTACAGCCGTGTGTAAATCTTCAAAATTCATTCTGTGGTGCGTTCGTTCAACGATTTACCTGCATCTCTCTTCAACATCCATTTTACCATTTTATTTTAAACCGCGAGAGAGAGAGAGAGAGAGAGGGAGAGAGGGGGGGGGGAGAGATCATTTCAGCACTAAAACATGGTTCAGTTTTATTTTTATTATTCGCATGCGCGTAGAGGTCTTTAGCAGTGGGAGTACTGGGAGGTAATGGGAGGACGCGAAGTAAACCCACGAAGTTGGAAGGCAACCCGACTACTTGTCAAGGACAAGCGGGAAGTTTAAAATAACGTCAATTGAGTCAATGACAGACCTTATGATGCAAGCGCACCTTTCAGATGAGGATTCAGGATAATATATTATTATAAATTTATAAATGAAAAAAAAATATTGGCATATATTTTGACATAAGAGAAATCTTTGATGCCTTCTGGTCTGAGAACCACTCAATAAGTGATGGGCGCGGGCACACAGTGTGTCAAAATATTATGTTCAAATGACGTCAGGCCGTCTCTGGAAACTGACAAATAAAATGACGAGTCTGCGAATCTAAACAAATGTAATCTGGAACGTCTTCGGATTCTGTAAAATATTGGCGAGATCGTAAAGTTGCTTGGCAACTGTAAATAGTATGGCTGCTCTGTGCATGCTTACATGTAACGCCCAATTATTATTACATACAACCACGTAAATGGCAGACGTAGTAGACGCATAACTGATACAGAAAATAAACAAAAACAAGGTTATGACCTCTGTGTTTATCAATGACACTTGAAAGTTGTGTTTATGTTGATAAGATGCAAGGTCGTTATTTATACGTAGATTTAAACTGGATTATAAACTTTATAATACCTATATAATCGTTTTCTAACTTCCTTCGTAGTATAATGTACGTGTTACATATTTTCTTCACATGTATCTGATTCGACATAATATGCACTCGAAACATTCATGATCGTCCCAAGTTAAGCCAGGGCCGTATGTAGGATTTTAAAAGTGGGAGTGCAGAGGAGTGGTGGGGCACCATTATAGCCTTCACGTAAGTGATGTATAAAAGTTTGGATCAGGGCAAACGAAACCATTGGCGTGTGGAGGCCCTTAAAACTGAGCGACTGAAGAGCACCACTGTGTGATCATAATTAAATGTATTACTTTATAATTGAAAGATTATCAAATTATATTGCTATGGATGGGGAGGGGGGGGTGCCATTTCTCGGGGCGCCTTATTTTTCTGGGGGTGAAATGTACCCCCTGCACCGCCGTCATTTAATAGAGTGCGGTAAGTGGATGAATGGGTGGGTGAGTTTTTAACGCACTATCTTTCTGCTACGCCCGGGCTGTGCAGTGTGCTTTAAGAGGAATTTTTAAAACTACGCTTCTAACTCAAACGCCAGCTGGGGTAATGGGAACATTGAACAAAAAATGTTAACAGGCATTATGCAAGAGCTCTCTCTCTCTCTCTTTCTCTCTCTCTCGCCGCCTTACGAAAAAACAATTTCACGAGTTTCATATAACCAATAATCATTTAGGAAGACACAACTCGTTAAACCTCTGCGCTGCACTAAAACAATATTGCCACAATTCTGCAGCAAACCTATATAAATAAAAAAATGCAAATACGTCTATATTTCGCGAACGTAAATGCTTTATAACTCCATTTTCTCCCCATTTTCTTCTAAAGCAAATAAACCATTTCTATTAATCCAAATAAATCTTTTCCCATTTGGACGTGTTTTATTTTCCTATAGGTTGTATTTAAAATATATATAAGGTAAACTATACATGGAACGCAATATTCCAATCGATGCTGCATCCCCAGTGTGTGTAATTATAAGACCTAAAAAACTATTCGAAAATAAAGACTGAACGAGCAAAAATTAAATCACCCAGCAAATTGAAAAGGATAATTATTCTTTTTCATACGTGTTTCAATCCGATTTCTTAAAAAAAACAAACAAAAAAGTTATTGGTACATGTAAAATTTTTTCAGATAACGACATTAAGCGAAAAGAATGTAAATGGGGTTTGACCTCTACTCTACACTAAATGTTATTTTTTCTCGTTTGACGTAAAAACTAAAGGGAAATTATTTTCTTATTGCTGCCTACGTATATATGCAGAGAGCTACGGTGGCTAAGAGGGTAAGACACTGACTTGCAAGCGTAGAAGCCGCGTGTTCGATCCCTACATTGGCCGAGAAAGTTCATCGGGATTTTCCGATATGGTTTCCCATTGTCAGTCGTGGGGGACGGAGGTCCTGACAATGACAACTATCTTTAGTCATTCGGACGGGACAAAAAAACTGAGGTCCCGTGTACACATCGGCGTGAACATAAAAGTTCCCTTGCAATTGGGATTCGATTGTGCCATAGTCCAGGGCAGAACTCCCCTCAGACCACACTGCAAGGCGTATGCCCGTCTTCGTTAGACATGTCGGAGCAGAACAGTGGATATTTAACCCATTTCATTACGTGTATGCTTCAATTCAAGCGACACGTCAACACTTATTATTTAGGGAAAATTAATGTAAATTATTTTAAATAATATACTGAAGGTTTATTTGTATGTTCTTCTTTTTATATAGTCTGTATTTGATTATCTAAATACAGTTTGTTGTTATGTTTGCCGTTATGTGATTTTTTGGCAGTACTCTGAAGTACGGGGTTTATAAAAGTGTAATTAATGATGTGTATTAAATTGATGATGATATTGACGACGATGGAGATGACGACCACGAAGATGTCACTACTATCTTTCACAATGATGGAATACTATTACTACGGAACGACAGTTCTTTGCGAGTCTTCCCTTCCCCCATTGTCAGTTCCTGACTAAAACAGAATCATATGGGACAAACAGTCGAAGCCCCGTATACACATTGAGGTGCATGCAACATAACATTGACAGTTGAAATTCAAAATGAAAGTAAACCGTACTGCCGCTGCCCGGGCAAAATTCCCCCTATAAAACACTATAGGGCCTATGGCGTATGCCCGTCTTCGTTAGCCCTGTCGGGACATAAATGTAAACAGTTAAACCCATCCATTCCTTCATTTTATTTTTTAGAGAAAAAGAAGTAGATCTAGTTTCGAATAACATGTAAACAATCAAATGTGTGTACAGCAGGACAATAATTGTCACTGGTATGCAAGTGACATTTTACTTACTACTTAACCATTGCATGGGAATACTGTATACCTACATTTCACGTAAAGGTCACGTTCCACAAAATAAAACCTATATATTAAGTATAACATGAAATCTATTTACATATATCATCTACGAATAACCCTGGTTTAGCATTCGACTGATTCAACTGCGCCGCTGCCAGGGCAAAATTTCCCACACAGTACACTGCATGGCGTACGTCCATTACTATTATCCCTAATGCCGCAGACAAATAGGACATTAAATCACAATAATTTCTTAGCAACGAATAACAAAGTAATCTACGCTTTCTCGTAGGTATGCTGGATTTGTTAATCGACAGATTTGATTCCTATTTAAATTGCCTATAATATTAGCTGTATTCATATAGTAGATATCCATAAATACCAACTTTGCGAAACAGAATAATGTCTTATTCATACATTGACAGGTAAAGGATGAAGTTGAACATTCAGTTAAACATACATTGGAAGTCTTTCTTTAGGCCTGAAATGTTATCTAAATTATTAATTAGTCATTAATTAACGTATCCAGACCATATTCAATTCTCGATGCCATCGATAGCCTGCGATCTTTAATGGAGTAGGGTCGGATTTGCTGCTCAACTTTCATTCATGATTTAATCATGGAATGGATAAACGAGACTATGCAAATTCCATTTACATTATCTAGTTTTGTATCTCTAACACCACGTTGGTTATTTTGCGATTAACATGGTCATGTTAGGAGAAATGTTTTCGTGCCAACTAACGTGAACATTGCTCCCGTAATCTGGAAAAACCTTGCAAGTCAAATTTTGGTGAAAATTGAGTTAGACCCATATTTGGACTTACTAAACATGTATATAATAATAGTTTTTTTTTTCTCCTTCACTGAAAAGGCTTCTAATTATTTTCATCTAAAAAGACAAAATAAAATTGGTTTTATATTCAGTAGCTTAATTCTGAAACAAATCTACATTCAACAGCGTTACTAGGTTTTTTCAGATTGCGGGATATTTGCGGGCCTCGGATTTTCGCACCTTCTCAACAACTAGACAACACTTTACCCGTCAGCCTCACAATCGACATCCCTGATAAGAGAACTTCCGGTGTTCAAAATCAAAATTTACCCCTCGGCCTGCATCGATATTCGAACCGTGCTACTCTGCTGCCCCCTCCCCCAACAACCGAAATAAATTCATATCGAAAAAAGCTCTAAAAGACCCACGAATTTACCTTAAACCACTTCAAATTATTAATTTGTAATAAAAAATAAACCATTAAAATTTATTTTATGATTTTAGTTTCTAAATAGAATTACCCTAGATAAATTCATGAATTATTCATTGTTTCCTTGACACAGATTAAATATAAGCTGATTATTCACCATTCATGTAATCTGACTTTACCGATTTTTATTTATATGTTTTATTTTATTATTAATAATCAACGATAGACTATCCACAGATTTATTAGAAACTGGAGTTAAATGGCGGGAAGTTAAGAATAAAACACTTTATCATATTACTGTTAACATAACTGTAATTTATCTGTCTGAATACACAGCCTTAATTATGTTTACAAATTTCGAGGAAACCTATAACTATTTCACATCATGAGAATCTAAAATGACAGAACAGTTCAATTGTCAGTTAATATTTACCATCGCACTAAGATGAAATAGTAATATAGTAGAAAACGCCCAGACTTAGTCGCCTTTAAGACCTCTTTTAACACATTATGCAGGGCCATAGCCACACTTCTTTAGAGTCTATTTTTTTTCTTTCCGGTAATGAACCGTGGGATGGATTTTTAAATTCTGCACACGCTTTAACATAATTTTTCTCGATTATGTAGTCAATCGTCTAAAATAGTCAAAGATTCTCGCAAACAGGGAATGTGCAAGAGCTAAATCTGCCCGTTGCCTGTCTTTCTGTTGGCCTGAAATGTTATGCAAATTATTGATTACCCATTAAATAACTTATACAGACCATAATCAACTCTCGATGACACCGCTACCCTGCGATATTAAGTAGATTTGGATATGTTTGGCTGTTGATGATTTACAGTAAAAATAGATAATAGAGACTGTATTTATTATCGTGACAACGGTAGCAATGGAAATCGAGGCTACTCTGTTTGAGTGAAGTAATCTGACTGAAACTTTCAATATATTCTCTTTTCATTATCTATCCTTTAACTATTATAGCGAGAGTTGTCATCTCTTTCTGTAATCGTACCTTAATGTCCCTTTAATAAAAAAACAAAATTAGAATATTTATTTAATTACCCGGATGTTTCGACATAAATATAATCAATAAGTAAAACAAAAAATCGTAACAGATTCTCGAGAGAGACTTTGTCTTGTATGAACGACCACTTATAAAAATTCATGAGAGAGCGAGAGAGAGAGAGAGAGAGAGAGAGAGAAGGAGGGAGAGAGAGGGAGAGAGAGAGATGGGGTTTAACATCCATTCGACACAAACTAGGTCATTTCTGGACTATCATATGGTTTAATTTTATTTCAATAATTCACTTTTGCGTAGGGGTCTTTAGCAGTAAGAGGAAACCGGAGGACCCGGAGAAAACACCCACGTGGCTAGACAGGCGACCAGACTCCTTGTCACGTACAACCGTGAATTCGAAACCACGCCGGTTGACTCAATGACAGGCTTTATGATACAGCACACACGTGCTAACCATTCCCCCCCCATAAAAATTCATTAGTATATAAAACATTATTTATTTGACAACTTAGGAATAGTCTATATATTCAAATATATCTTACATTCTTATTATTATTTACATTTATTAATATATATTCCATTTTATTAAATCCGTAAGCAACCATGTAGAAACTAATATATTCCTATGTTCTGCTTTAGCTATGTTCTCCCCGCCAGATGTACACGCAATTGAATATATCAAGCATATTTTAAACATTTTTTATATGTAAGCAAAAATGTAATTTTATTTATATCTTCATTTATAGCGTATATGACATAAAGCAATGCGTTCTTGATCAAGTTTATTATAGTCAATAAAAACTACACGCGGGTAAATAAGTGTTTCCGAAGCATCGCAGGCCTTGATCAGACACCTAGTACCGTTCATTAGGGGGCTGTTAACTATAATATGTGCAGATTGCCAGAGTTTTGCCCACAAATTTGAGTGAATTATGTGTGACATTTAAAACACGAGGGAGAGAGCCATAATAATCGACTATTGAATGTGTATAGTATGAATATTCCTTGTTACAACTAAACAGCCACACAGCAGCTAATGGCTTTGCCACTTGAAATAGTCTGCTGGGATGGACAAAACTTAAAGGTCGATCCCACCGAGCCGCCCAATAATGAAATGGTATAATGTTTGTAGACATAATATTCCCCGAGAGTTCGAGTCCATCTATTTACTGATAATATATTTATTGATAATTCACATGGATATTTTAATATGAGCCCCTCAGGCAGCAAAAAACAGGCGACTTTGTGTGTGTGTGTGTAGTAGTCTATACATTAGCACCTAGCAGATGTGGAATACAAGGCATCAATCTGTAGGTTTGCGTTACTGGGGATGCATTTTGAATTCTTATCTTCGCTTTCCTTTTTCTAATAATCGAAGGCCAAGAACCAATGCAGTGGCTCGTTCGTACACCACAGTGAGAAATCCACAGTTCTCCAAAAATCCAGAGGCTGATCTTGGCGGTTCCCAACGCTGATGTGCACGTAAAAGAACCGTTGTCATATGGAATTACATAATGAGTCGGCGGTTCGGGAAAATTTTCTTCATATCGCACTGCACGACGAATCCATTTTTATGACCCCTACTTCATTTTCTTAACCCCGTCTTCACTATAGCCCAGTCGGAGCAAAACAATGGACTTTAAACCCCATTTCATATCATTTCCTTAACATTGGACGAGTCCATCTTTATTTGCCTAATCTGTGGCGAAAAGTAGCCGTTAAACCCCGTTTCATTTTATTTCATTAAAATTCATCTTTTGTTACTCTTCGCGTTAACAGAGAAAAACGTTTATCGCGAGAAACCTTTCGTGGTAATTTCTACTATTACATTCCGTTAAACATGTAATCCCGCGACCATACAATCTTAATTGAAATCTACAAAAACGCTTCTTGCATAATGTAAATACCACGAACGGAGCGGTAATTTGCAAGGGATAGGAACATTGCACCCTGGAAAGTGCTAATTTTTGTGATTACTTTTGCACTTCGACTTCTCAGGCGATCATAGATTTGTATCACATTTCACTGCAATTAATAACGGTAAAACATTGAGTGAATGAATGGCGTAATTATACTGAAACCATGGTGGACCAGTGCATGTGGTACTTGCTCACAGAATTTCTCAGAATTTTCAGTTTAAAAGGTTTTCGTTTGAGTAATGCACTATGTTGCATATGACTGTGTCTAGACATTCGGATAGAATGAAACCCTGAGGTCCCGTATACACATGGGCGTACACATATACTCAATCTGATTATTCGTTTCTTTATTTTGATACTTCCGATGGCCTACAGTACATGAAGATCTGACAAGTTAGAGGGAGCGGGGGGGGGGGCAGGGTTCATATCAGCGACTTTGAGCCTATGCAATCAAGCATTTGATTAACCAATCTGAGTTGATGTTTCTAGTTGATACCTGTAGTTCCACTAGATTAATTCGGGACTAACGTATTTAAGAAGTCGCGACGCTAAAGTATTACTGTTAAAATAATAATATTAATGTTTGGTCAAATATTGCACCATTAATACTGCAAGAATTCTAAAGACACACTTCATGGAGTGGAACATATTGTCAACGTCTATTCCTGAAGGATCATCTGAACATGACTGTAGGCGCTAGGAATGCAAGCATTGGGGGAGCAAACTCTTGGATTCAAGTTCATTAGTAATGCATTTGGGATGGAAGAATAATTATCAACCGAGAGATATTTCATGCTTGCGTGTATAATGTTATTAATGCATGGATTAAAGAATAATGACAGATAATCCGAGTCATAATCTCAACATTAGCATAATCATCGTTTATTATATTTCTGAATTTCGCAATTCCGATAACTCATTTATACAATTTTACCAAATCCACCCCTTCCATACACAGAAGTCAAAATACCATTTACTGATGCATTGACCTCTTTAATCCCTTTAAGACCCCGACTTTTGAATTCTGTTCCACATTTGAGTCATCTATATTGGTGAGTAAAGTTGATAAACAACAAGTCATAAAACCCACTGGGATATGATAAGTCATAAAACCATGTTGCTTTCATGTCAAACTTGATTCTATCGATATTTGCATGAGAAAGTCGTACCATATAGCTAGAGATCGCGTGACATATGAAGGGAGTGATGAATCTAGTACGCCTTAAACAATGACAGTATGTCTATTAACTAACTAAGTCCGGTTAATATAATCACATACTTATAGACACAACCATCTGATTATGGCGGCAAATTATTGCTCTCCACTTGTGCTATCTATGATTGAATCTACCAGTTGAACTATTGCTAAATGAAACCAATATACCCATCAGGCGACTAGCACGGTTCAAAATTTAAAACAATCTCTGGCGAGTGACGCGTGGCACTTAGTCGAATGCCAAGATGTATGTGTGAAAGCGAACAAGATCCTTCTCCGATAAGATTGCAGTCGATGAATATCTGAACATGCAGCCTCCAGTGATCCAGCATTGGCATCCATGTTTTCTCAGACACAGTTCAAAGAAATTGAAAGGTGAATGAGTACTAAAGGGCGATAAGAAGAATAACAACTGTTTCATAGTAACTGGGAGTTCGTGACGGTATTTCAATCGTCTGGAACATTTCTCAAATATGCTACCAAAGCATTTTAATACCAAGAAACTGCCAACTTCAAAGGTCTAACGTATGAATTTTGAATTGGTATTAATGTCAATGATAAAACGTGCTGTTGTGTTCATTGAAGTTTACTGCCACCGAAAACCACCATAAGTGGAACATACACTCACTCAACAAATTAGTATGGGACTGGTTCAATTTGGTAAACAAATATATATTTTCAAATATATATTATATTTCATCTCTCCGCAAAAGTCTCTTATGTACCTCAAATGCTAAATCTCACTATTTAAACACACAAAGCGAATTTGAACAGCTAATTTAAGTGATGATGATGATGGAATTAGCGAAAGAGACCATGAAGAAAGCATAAATACAGTAGAAGTGGACGAAAGCCCCATTATCAAAGTACTAAGCCCATATAAAGAACGCCATATTTCCGTCAATACTAGGGACATGGTTACCGTTAGTTTTGCATGAGAAACCAGATCCCATGCGGAGGGGGGGGGATCCAATATAATACAAACATCTTTTGGCGGGAGTACAGGGGGGATTCTCTCCGACTATATGTTGGCTGTGTAAAAGATGATTGAGTAGATTTTTAGCATATCGAGGCAAGACTGCGTATCTTCACAACGATTTAAAAATTGAAATTGGCAACTAACATGAGATCTGCAAGCGAAGTATTCTAGAGTTTTATGATAGAGCAAATACATGTAGT
Source organism: Patella caerulea (assembly GCA_036850965.1). Lineage (NCBI taxonomy): Eukaryota > Metazoa > Mollusca > Gastropoda > Patellidae > Patella > Patella caerulea. Next base: position 30,565,617 of record JAZGQO010000008.1, read on the forward strand.
TTCTTATACTGTATACGCCAACCCCGCTCACACAACCAGTAATAGCGGAATAGTTAAAATAGGAAGGAAATTGTAGAAGATAAGTTCATAACAATGACAATACGACAGAATATAACCTTTTTAAAAGTGGTTATCAGAATACAAATAAACTAATTGAAACTATTTAGCATAGCTATGTTACAATCATTAGCAGTTCGTACTGACCTTTTGGGTAAAAATAATATGGCCTATCTAGTTACTAAGTGAAAACTGAGGGGGCTGTGAGTTTATTGTGAGGTTGCATGTTTTTATACTATATAATGTAAACCGTTTCATGAGAACTATTATAAAGTATGTGTTTTATTGCTCTACTGACCACTTACTGATGAGGTGAAGAGAAGTTCGAGACTATTATATGGACACTTAATAGTAATCCTACATCTTTTTTTGCTAAATTAATGTGAAGCTATACTCGATGTAAAATGTTACTCAAAGTAAGAGAAAAAAAAAATGGCGTCACGTGTCGGTGTCAGTATCTACTGATTTCACGTCACCATCTTTATTTTCCATTATACATATTTTAAATCATTGCCATGAACATCTATGCCAAGGTAGTATATATCCCATATCTTTTGTTTTATCTAAAGAGCTGTACTTTTTCATTATTTTTCTAAAATAACATAGAGCCAGTAGGTAAGTAGGTAAGCAATGGCCGACATAGTTCATCGAGATTTTCCGACGTGGTTTGATCATGTCAGTGGTGCTGGACGGGGGACCTGACAAGGATAACAGTCTAGTCGTTCGGATGGGACGTGAAATTTGGGTCTCGTGTATACATAGGCGTGCATGTAAAAGAACTCTTGACAGTTGGAATTCGAAATGATAGTAGACCATAGCCCGCTGTCCGGGCAATATTTCTCCAATAGCACACTGCATGGCGCATTCCTGTCTTGATTGGTCCAGTAGGAGCAGTAGGACGTTCAAACACATTTCATTTTATGTCATTCACAATAACAAATCTTGGTTTGACGACGGGTTTCGAATGTAGTGCCCTGCGTTATATACATGTTATAAGCATACAGTTAAAATAGTTATTGTAGTAGAGAAATCTGATATTTCCTTGATTCTGATCGGTCGACAAGTGTTCGAATAATTATAAACTCTCCATTTGTTTTGGCCAGGCTACTAACTGTGTATATATATCGTTGTGTCTCGTTTTGCGTATTTGTATGCTCAATAATTAGACCCCTGCCACAATTGCTGATAAAAACTCTGCTCATATGGTATTTACATCATTTACAAACGTTTGATTAAAGTCTTATAATACAATTCTAAATTACATAAAAGGGCAGACAATCAGTGGTAAGTTGTCGTTTCCAAGCAAGAGTTATTTAATCCTAATTAAAATGCACATAAAGAACGAATCATTCACGATTCAGTGAACTTTTACATTTTATTGGGTTTTGATCTAACCGGGAGTAACAACCGTTGCTATTGAATCTCAAACGGGGGTTAGTGAAGTATCCAAAATGGCGTCTGATGTGTTGGTAGGGGAAGTGATATCCTGCTGGTTTAAACCTAGTTACCGTTTACATGGCAGGAGACGAGTTTGTTTACAGCTACAGCTTTAAACTCATGATCAAAGTTATCAGACACATTATGTAACAATCTGTTTAGGTACTAACCCAGTTTGATGGCTAAAGTGCACCTCTTATCACTTATTGATGCTCGATACCCTTTCCCTCACCCGTGACGTCATTGGCATTTTCCCATTAATTGCGAGTAATAGATACGGCGAATATTTGCGAGTTTATCACCCCTGTCAAACAAATATAACAAACTTATCATATTAACTCTGACATAATGGTAAATTTATGTTAATGGTTACACAGAAATCATTTTATAAGTCTGAACATAGAATGGAGAATTCTGTGTTTCCAGGCATTGCTATCGACATAATCTGTCTGAAGCGATTGAATTGTAATAAGAGAATCGTTTAGATGAAATATCGCTATCAATTCAGAAGTTAATCATCATTTTGTGAAATCAAACTGTGTTAGCAATAGTCATTCATAGTGACGATGATTTATCGCAACATAAAAAAACTATTTTTTATGACATCGATTAAAATAGATTACTATTAACAAAACTCCATTCTCTGTTACTGCCTGGAGGACATTAAGAATTTCGACTTCTCTGAACTGATGACGTTCTACACAAATATGAAGCCTATAGTTTCCAAAAGCACGATGAATAGTTTGTGGATTAAAAGATGTTCGATCTGTACATAAACTATAGAGCCCAGTAGTCTTTAATATCTATGGTTAGCCCTGTGATAAAATTGGTTTTAATAGAAATAATTTCATTTCAGACAATTTACGACTGAAGGTTGCTTTAACCTTTGATCAACGCCAGTTATTTTTCTTATGCTAGAGACGCAAATAAAATCATTAAGACAGACGTGGGATTTTTGGTTAGCACCAGTCCGATCACAAATCATCGATTTATCCATATCAAAAGCCATAGACCATACTTTATCACCGACATAAGTCGGCAGAAATCTTTACCCTCGTGATACCCAATTTCTCAAAATGCTATATTCAAAGAGAGCTTTATACAAGTTGCTCTGCTTTAGAAAAAAAATATGTATGTAAGAGCGTTACCCTAGGGATATTCTCTTCGATTCGGCTGTTCTAAAGAGACTCGTATTATCAACAATTAGACTTCGCCTAGAAACGCCATTTTAGCGCCATCTTGTCGACAAATGACCATCATAATGGCCACAACGAGGTAGAAAAAAGTGACAAGCGGAAGTTAAACTATCGTAAAGCAGTGTGGTAAATGGCCAAATTAAGAGTATAGAGATTATTGAATTAGTATTTAGAGAGTCGTTGTAGTGCTTATTTACCGATTCTTTCTTCATTAAAAGTAGTTTATAATAGTTACTGGGCTATTAAAGGAAAAACCATGTAATGATTTCAAACGTTTATTGATTTCTTGATTAGGTTACATATTCTGTACAGGTACCGTTGCCTTTACATGAATATAGATTTACCGATGATGGCTCTATTATTTTACACGATGTGGAAAGATTATAATGCCACGGTTAAATGTCGGTATAAAAACGACACCGACAAAGCTGAAAAACAAGAAAAGTTAGCATAACACCACGTAAAAAATCTACAAAAAAATCTCAAACATTTCAAACCTTTTCCTGTATGGGGATGTTATGAATGTGCAACAAAAACAAATAAAAGTGTGTTGTATGTCACTGTTGATAAATGGTTGGGTCATTCGCTAAGCCAAATGGTATACAGATAAGTGGCTCTGTGAATTGGTGATTCGTCACTGTTAAACAAACACACATTGTACACGTACATTATATACGATTTTAAACAGTCTTCAAATGTGATAACTACTTGCATTTTCTGGGAACTCTTAAATTTTATTTTTGGGATAAACCGTCTGCTATTTGGTCAGGATAATTCATATATAATAACGCAGAACTATAACCCCTTTCCTTCTAACGCATTTACTCATATCGGGATATGTTTGTACATTATCTAGATTTGACAAAAACTCACTGTTTACAGAGAAAATTTGGTCTGTTCTGTTAGAACCATGAACTTTCTGGACCAATTCCAGGATGAAATCTGGGATTTCCTGATAAGTGGTCTCACGGCACTCTCACTGTGTCGCCGTAGCTAACCGTCGTTCTTGGAACACCACATTCAATTTTGAATTATATAAGTTCAGAATGTGAAATTAACAGACCGTTCAATAATCATTTAAAGGAACGACATGTATAAAAGCTTGTAGTTTATCTAGATTTACAACCTTCCGGTGCCTTTAAATGGGTTTTAAATGACTATAATCTCTAATGATCCATTAACTGTATCTTATGTCCTTAAAGTGATAGATATGAGATTCAACTACGCACAATTAGATGCATTTTTCTCTAAATTGTATATTTTAAAAGGCATGATAGATAGTAACATTCAAACAAGCAGACATAACGGAGTCAAGAAAGAAATTAAAATTAAAATGTAAGTTTACAGAGAAACTGAGTGTCAGAAATGATATTTTGTTAACCCTGCGAGATTGCTTATGTTGAACCAAGGACGTCCTAAACACTATGCAGATTGTCCCGTGTACGATCCCGGTATTGGCCGAGAAAGTTCATTGGAATATCTAAATGTGCTTTCCCCTTGTTAAAGGAAGTGGGGGGGGGCTGGTAAAGACCCTTGACAGTTAGAATTCGATGAACGCTGATCTCCGAGCGTTATAAATCCCATTTTCGAAACGCGAGTTTTTTTTTAAGTTGAATCAAACCGCGAAAATCATTGTTATTTTAATTAGAATTTACAGAGCAGTCCGTCATCTAAGAACCACCACGGTCCAATTGATGACCCACCTGCATGTGTTGCCAGATGAAAGTAATTTATATTCCTCTTCTGAGCGAACCCGTATGCCATGAACAAGCAATTGGGCTTGCCCTACGGTAAAGCACAATATTGTTCTACAATATAGAATATCTTCCATTTTTGTGAACAATATTTAAAGTTCACATATTTATGTAGATCGTAGGCGTACAGAATTAATCTATATATTTTGACATTTCAATTCATTTATGCTTTTACCGCTGTGACAAATGCCGTGCCATTGACTGTTATATGGTATTTACCATAGTGATGATGCGAACTAGACATATAAATCATATCTTAAAGTAGTAATTTCAGTTAAACCGGAATTTTATACCAATATAGAAATGTTAAATATTTTGTAATATCTCATATCTCGTAGATATATTCCTATAAATTTATAGATTACGAGTCTTTAAAATAGAAAATAATCCAAATAGCTAAAATAACTCTAATCTACAAACGACTTAGGCACATTAACCGATTTTGTGATCAATGATGTAATGAATATTAAAGTTAAATAAGCTAAGTGCAATAACGTGTCGGGGCACCTCGAAATAAGGGGAGTTTACTGATTTAAGAAATTGCGTAGTCTAGTCTTTAATAAAATAATTGCAACAATGATTGTGTAGCCATTTATTTACAATTGTTTATTCCTAAATTATATTTATGCTAGAGCATGTTTTTTCTTCTTTGGGTGGAATTTAGTGACGTTTCATTGAGAGTTCTCTTAACATTTTCAAGCAAATGTTCAGCATGTTTGTTTAAAGATGCTGTGCTGTATTGAGATAAATATTTCACAGTCGGTTTTAATGTCGACATCGCAATTATATACTATTAAGATAACAATGCTCTTGCAGTCTCTTGAATTGTCGGATACCCTGCTTGAATTATTCACACAACTTTCGATAGGAAATGTCAAAAAATTCCCTTTAATACCGTCCATTGTGTTGCCCCGTTAGCCCAGGGGTAATGACCCTGACTTAACCTTGACAACTCCTTACTTGTGTTCTCAGAGTAAATTATTGCTAGGTTAACTATAGGTTAGTTTTAAAGGACCCTTGGTACACACCACTAAAGGGCCCTAAATTCTGTAGAACAAAATGATAAATAGAGTAGATATTGTAATTGACGGTCCGTCAGAAGTTCAAGTTTGAATTCCAAGTCCCATTAATGGGATGACGATCTGATGGAGATTCAGATCCTTAACAATTATGTTAATAAAGGTATTTATTTAGAACATCGGTTGAAATAATGAACATATTTCCTCCCCATCCTCAACTATCGTATCTCTCAACAATATAGTCAATGGTAAATCAAAACAAACTGCTTTGAGTTTTCATCCTGACCAGGTCCGCTGCCGGGTGATAGGGTTGTATAGCACCCCCCCCCCGCACACACACCGAAATAGTGACCCCTAAATAGTGTATGTCGTCTAAAAATAGCCATATTTTACGCATAATATTGCACTCTGGAAATTATTCTATTCGGAGAGCTCTAGAGAGAGAGAGAGAGAGAAGAGAGGGAGAGAGAGAGACAAGGTTTAACGTCCTTTCGACACAAAGTAGGTCATTTCGGGACTAACATATGTTTTCACTTTATTTCAATAATTCGCTTGCGCGTGGGGGTCTTTAGCAGTGGGAGGGTGATAGGGTTGTATAGCACCCCCCCCCCCCCCCCGCACACACACCGAAATAGTAACCCCTAAATAGTGTATGTCGTCTAAAAATAGCCATATTTTACGCATAATATTGCACTCTGGAAATTATTCTATTCGGAGAGCTCTAGAGAGAGAGAGAGAAGAGAGGGAGAGAGAGAGACAAGGTTTAACGTCCTTTCGACACAAAGTAGGTCATTTCGGGACTAACATATGTTTTCACTTTATTTCAATAATTCGCTTGCGCGTGGGGGTCTTTAGCAGTGGGAGGAAGCCGGAGTATCCGGAGAAAACCCACGAGGCCGGTATTCTATTCGGATACAGATATGCGCCTGCATTATGCAGTGGGGCCGCAATTTTTTAAAATTTTCTCGCTACCAGAGCAGGGAGAGCCCAACCATAAGGGGTTTACACCCCTCCACCCGAACGGACTAAATGATCAGGAGCACATTGATTGGTGATAATAGTAATGATTAGTTCTCAGAAATGAAGTAGTTGGGGAATTGGTCATGTGATAGTTCGTTTTACGTGAACTATTTTACATAATTTTACACGACGAAAAACGAAAATCCTAAACAAATGGAACGAAGGAGCAAACATTATCAAGATACAATTATGGTATCCCATTGTAAAACCTGGTTACACCTTTCTTGTGAAAATAGGTTACCTTGAATCACACATCATTTGTTTTTCATACATTGCTTAATTCTGTTGTGGATAAGTGGGTAATGATGCAATAATTGATGAATTACCACACAGTGTTAATTAGAGTATTTATTTCATTGTTAGAAGAGTAAATATGTTTAACTGTAATAATTCTAAATCCATCCCAAATCGCTTTTATAAAATCGTCTCATTCCCGTTACCAAACGAAATTTTCGATTTGCTATGTTGTGTAGTCAAATTAAGATTGCGCCTTTTGTTCGTTTCGTTTCCTATTCGTTTTATTTTTGCCTTTTACCTTCAAACTACAGAGGAGAACGCGAAATCGGAGACGGCCCTGAACATTTTAGCACATAGGACGTCATGTTGATTATAGGTCAGGGTTAGTACCTGCATATTTCGCCGTACTATCAAGAAGTGAACAGGGTTGACACTAACTCTGAACCTGGACCAAGCCTAGCTCTAATCGTAAACCTAACCACAATCCACACACGATTATATGTAGGACCATCTCCAATATCGCGTTCTCCAACTGCAGAATCTTTAGCTAGCGAAATTGTACAACCCAAAACGAAAAAAAGATCTAAAACATTTTGTTCATTTTTGTTGTCTAATATTTGAACTTAGCTTAAAATGACGATCCGATAAACTACGCAGCTAATTTTAAATGACGATCCGATAAACTAGGCAGTAAATTTTAGGCGACATGCGTCAGTGTATGAATTAAGAAGCAACACATATTTAGAATCGCAGGTAAATCTTGTTAATATGTGTTTATAAAATGATTTATACCGTCTTAACTCGGCGTGTTTACATGTTAAATATGGCAATGTGGTAAGCCATTGTCTTCATACAGCATGTTGTCCAGTTTAAACGAACAAATATTTAACAATTATTGATGCTGTGGGGCATGTTTCCGCTTTGTGTACACTTTGATCACTCTGTAGTCCAGCATCCCATCTATAACAATAGATTTAACAATAAAGATTAAAGCAGAGATAACATCACCCCTATTTTATAGTATGTCATACATAAAATAATTCATCCCTAGCTTTAAACTGTAGTTCTCTTTTCTTTTTATTTCTTTCATCGCGCACATGGCATCAACCACCCTAATTATACACATCAGAAACTTTAATTCATTTTTCACCCTTTTTTGCCACGAACTTTAATAACACGGGGCCAGAGAGAAGGATTTCTTCTGGAAGATAATAATGGGTTATTTAGTGGTTTTTACAATATGTTTAGGCCTGTAAATGTCACATTAATCTCACAAAGCACATATTTGTTATGATTGAATCAGCAGACTAAGGTAAAGTAAGCAGACGATAAAATTAAAGAAAAATATGGCGTGAATATTAACTAGGATTAGAATCTAAGTATAACAGGAAGATGTTAAACAGTAATTATGATGGCTTTACATGGGGTGTCAGACTTATAAAATCAAATTCTGTGTCTCAATACATTTATTTATGTTAGAAGTGACAGCAGATGGGAAGCGTGTGTGTCAAAAGAATTTTAAAAGTCAACCATATTTCCATAATATCGACTATATAAATAAATTTGTAAACCCTGCGTTGTGGGATAGAATTTCCCTCCTCCACACACACACACACATACACTGCCGGAGCGGAATGAAAGAGGCAGAGATAGATGCTTGACTGAAGACAATGATTTTTTTTTTTAAATTGGCAACAAATAAAAGCTTATTAACTTATGTTTTCCATCACGACATTTTTCAAAGGTACTTTGACACGTTTTAACTTTTACTCACTTGTGGGTATTTCGTGAAACGTCCAGGTCTAGAACGGTCCTTGTCAATGGGTCTGGAAAAGGGGCCGGACAAGGAACGGTGTTACCCGTTCGGATGGTCGTAAAAACCAACGTTCGGTGTACACATTGACGTGCAAGTAAAATGCAGCCCCAAACGATCGAATTTGATATAAGAGAAGGCCGTGGAGTCGCTGCCCGGGCAAAATGTCTCTCATAGCACACTACATGACGTATGCCCGTCTTTGTTAGCCTAGTCGGCACAGAAACAGTAGGACGTTAAATCTCATTTCATTTCATTTTAACGCCAAGCTTCCCTGTCCAATTCAGTCATTTAATGAATAAAAACCTCACAGAACGTAGGAAGTTTCTAGATTGTTTAATCAAATAAGCCACCCTCATCGTTAATGTCAAATACATGTACAATGTTGACATTTAACTTATTATATACCAAACAACAAGACCATACTAAATATATTGGTTAATTAAATAAATGCCAATAGGAGCGAACATTCAGGCAACATCCATCATGTTCATATAAAACAATTAACAATGTTACACAGTCCATACTTTTTATGGCAATCTGGAGATAAATAGTCCAAGCATAATTCTAATTGGAAATTAATCAAATCTTCAACATAATACAGTTTACGGATAAAATATTAAGGGGGTGTGGGGGTAAGATACGTCCTTGAATCAAGTGAATATGTACTTGACAATCGCGTGGCCTTGGATCGAATTATAAGTTTTCAATGGGTCCTTCGGTTTGTTTCTATTGTAACAGGCTATTAGTTTGAAATAACCTAGTTAGAAATAACCTAGTTCTCTCCATATGATTATAGAGAGAGAGAAATGGGGTTTAACGTCCACTCAATACAAACTAGGTCATTTCGGGACTAATATTTGGTTTAATTTTATTTCAATAATTCGCTTGCGCGTAGGGGTCTTTAGCAGTGGGAGGAGACCGGAGTGCCCGGAGGAAACCCACGAGGTTGAGAAGGCGCCCCTATCTCCATGCCATATACGCTCACACCAGGGCTCGAAACCACAGCGCAAGCCAGAGGTGACCGGCCAGCTACAGGTCGAAGCGCGGCACTCTAGTCCACTAGGCCATCCCAACCCCCCTTCATATGATTATAACAGATGGATTTAAATTCCGTTGCGTATAATTTCACACAATTACCAATTTATAAGGAATTTCGAAAGTAATTCAAGCGTAATTCTACTTTGAAAGTTTAGGAAACCATATGTACTTTAATTCTATTTGATATTAAGTTTTAAGCTTGATTACACCATATAAGTTATAATCCTTTATGAGCCCGCCCGTATAGCCCGAATGGCTACAAAAGTAGGACGCTAACCGTATTTCGTTTGAATTCTGTCAATAGAGGCATTCAGAAACTGGATATAGCAATAACCTATATCGCATACTTATGGAAGGAAAGGACAATTACTTATTTCTTTGGGCGGCGTTTCTTTTCGAACTTTGTATGTAGGGCAAATATCTATTTGGGTGAATACGTAAGTTTCTTTTTCGACGGCTTGCCTGTTTTAATGTGGTTGTGGTTGTGGTAACAAACAGAGTTGACTTAAAACAAAATTGATTGTATTTTTGTATTGGAAGTGTTACTTAAACTTGAAGTAATAATGGCGCCCTGGATAAACGAGACTATTAATATATGTATATGTGTATTATCATAAAGGTTATTGACAAATTATAAGGTCAGAATACATCCTATTGTGTAAATAATAGGCTCCATTAATGGCGGTTTATTTTACACAATAACAGCATTTATCAGAGTATAGATCTAGATTACCCATGATATATCTACATATCAAAGATAAGAGTTGTACATGCTTACATTTAGTCACCTTTTGTGGTAAGTTAAAAGGTTAGAGATATAGTATGATAACGACTTCTTATAGTGTCATAGATCTTCATACACGGCAATTGACTTAAAAAAGGGATTAACACGCTTTGGATGTGTAAAAAGTGAAAGTAGAACTGATCAATCTTAGTGATATCTATCTATCTATCTGTCTTTGTAAGCTAAGTATAATCTGTTAAGGTAGCCAGGGTGAATTCCTGATCTTAAGAAAATAATAAGATTGATACCAATATCTTTAATACCTATCTTACTTGTACACTCTAATAACGTATCATGATATATGGTATACTATAAATATATAAATACATACACGATGGACAGTTTGTAAGTTCACATAACCTGCAAAAAATACCTGCGTGATATTTACATTGCATAAAAACTACAACTATTAAGTTTCCGTTTTTTCAGATGGTTTTAACCTTCCTGAACTTTGTAGTAATCTGAATCGATGAACTTTGTCAAAATGAGAACATAACAGTTTGGGGTGTGTGAGCGAAAGTAATTTATCGGGTCTGTAATATTAACTCTCCTGAAAGGTTTAATTCTAAACTATTTGCTAATGTAACGTCAGATTAGATTTCAATTTATCTGGAGATCTGTAATACTTTTATCCACATATTGTATAACGTACCATAGTTAGGAGAAAAGTGTTTAGCTTTTTGAAATCCAGATCCGCTGCATTTAAATGAATGACCGGTGTCCTGTATAAGGCAGGGTATGCTTGGAGAAGACGAATAGTAAACACATACTAACAAATGATAATATTTGGCAAATAATATGCCGTGATAGAAAGTTTAAACGTGTAGGGCAGAATATGTTAAAATGGTGGAAATGTAATGTTTGGGGTCGTCGTTTGTCTTCGAATACTTATTGTTAAAGTGACCAATGTGATCCCCTACGTTATTAGTCTCTGTTGTTATGACACTTTATTTTCAATTCAAGCTGTTATTATACAATTTAATCATTGTCGTTTAAATTGGCCATGTTAACTTCTCAAAAAAGAAAATTGGGTTTTAGGAGTACGAAAAGGCATACAATGATTTCCGCGTCATTTTCGAGGCCAAATTGGGAAGTAAAATGTAAGGAACAGTAGATGTATCGTCAAAATGAAGACCGGTATATTCAGATCTATGTGAAAATGTCAACTTCAATTTTGGTCAAAGGTCATGAGATGTAAACTGGGCTAGAGCTAATCCCAATCTCAACCCTATCCCTAGTCCTAATGCTTACCCTTATCCTAACCAACAATTACATGCCTTAACCTTATTTACATCTCGGGGATCACGTGGTTAAGACGCTCGGTCGCTAGCCTGGAGATCGTGTACGTGTTCGATCGAGAAAGTTCATCCAAATTTTCCTGTGTGGTTCCCCCTTGTCAGTGATGCCGGATGGAATGCCTGGCAAGGACGGCTTTCTAGTCACTCGGATGGGACGAAAAACCGAGGTTCCGTGTTACATTGACGTGCACGTAAAAGATCCCTCGACAGTTGGAATTCGATATAAAAGTAGGCCGTAGAGCCGCTGCCCGGGCAAAATGTCCCTCATAGCATACAGCATGGTGTCTTCCTTAGCCCAGTTTCGGAGCAGAACTGTAGGACGTTAAACCCCAATTTCATTTATTTACATCTCAGCGACCTTGACGAAGATTGAGCTGGATCAACAAATGCAGTTTGCCATGAGGGAAATGGTGCAAAGATACTGACGTTTCCGTCTCCTCTTCATCGAATTACAACTATCAAGGATTCTTTAGCGTTCCTACCTTCCACCGTCCTGCACCACAGACAAGGGGAATCAGAGTGGAAAACATTAGGACCGAGTGTCAGGGGGTTAAATTTACTGACTTGTCATTTGACATAATAACTCAAATAGGATTAGTATTTTGTTGGGGTTTTTTTTCTTGTCAGAGACGGATCTTTGTATACCAATGTCCATAGAGGGTCACGTGAAGAGTCAACTGTTAATAGCCCTACATGTACTAGGTACAGTTATAGACCCAAAAGCTTTGTTTATAACTTTATAATATATTCTCATGTAGATAACAAGTACAGTGGTGTCATTTGTCTACAACGGTCAGTTGTCACACAAAACCAATCCATCTGAAAAGTGATCCCTCTATTGTTGACCAGAAAAAATTCGGACACTACAAAGGTCATGACACGTAGCTCCCAAAACATGTTCGTCGTATCATATAACAAGGTTGGTATATACATTTGATATCATTTTCAGATATTAGGATACCCTGTGCGCTTTTAACAGAATAAAGATACTTTCTTCCGAGACAGAAATAGAGTGTGGAAATGTTGCTACTGACACACCCTTTTCTAGATGTTTATCTACTAATTCTAAAAATAGCAACACAATCTGTATCAAAAGACAATTTTTACGGCTGGTCATAAATACACACAATGATACAAACATCAAACAAGTAAATTAAAAACATACAAAACTGACATGAGACCGCAGAAACGAATATGTATATTGCACACAATGATAAACATTGCAGAAATGTATATTGCACACAATGATAAAGATTGTAGAAACGAATATGTATATTACACACAATGATCAATATTGTAGAAACTAATATGTATAGTATACACAATGATAAATATTGTAGAAAGCAATCTGTATAATAGAAATTGTTAGCGTTATCACTACTGTGGAAGCAAACGTCATCCCCCCCCCCCAAAAAAAAAAAAAATTTTGATGTCCAGACAAACACATCATCGTATAATGTGCAAATTAGACCCTCAGACTATTCCTGCTAAAGCACACCGTGTCATCAAGTTTAGTGGAAATAAGATAAACGTTATAATTATTTTCACTGCATTTCATTATTTATACATAAAATAAATGAAATAGGAAATTTTACCCAGGCAGTGGCACTATGGACTACTAAATGTTTCTTCCGTCGATGCATTAGTTATTAGTGTAGTTTAATTTGAGAGCGTTGATGGTAACTTGTGGCAGGTGTCGTGTACAATTCAGAGTATGCATGCATTTCTATAACACTTGAAGTCATTTCAAATTTGAGCCGTTGAAACATTGGGCTTGAAATTTGTAGTGAAGTTGTCGACTAGCTATGGCTTCTTAAATCGACCTGTCCAATTCCTTGCCCCAAGGAGTTTAAGTGCGTCGAGTTTTGATTGGCGCGGGATATATATTACTCTAGAACACAATTTATTTGATGTTTTAATAAGGCTTAAGATTTGTTTGTCATATTTTCATTTTACAAGTTTTTTCAACAAGAAATGGGAAGGCCCGACAAGGACAGCTAGTCGTAGGGTTGTGACGAAAAACCGAGGTCCCGTGTACACATTGGCGTGCTCGTAAAAGATCCCTTGGCAATTGGAATTGCGCCGCTGACCGGGCAAAATGTCCCTCATAGCACACTGCATGTCAGTCTTCATTAGCCCAGTTTAGGAGCAGAACAATAGGACGTTAACTTTTTCATTTCAACAAGAAATAATTTTGATTTTCTTTGAAGTAAATATTTTGAAGGTAATAAACATGTAGCTATGTCAATTGGACAATATCGTGCTAGGATTTTTTTTGTAATGGGGAAAATAGGAAGTCATTATGTTTACATGTATCATGTCAGGATTTAACGTTCATCAAATAAACAGACGGTAGTTAATTCCTCATTTACAATTTTTTAAAAAGCTTTTTATGGCTCCGATCTAAATCCAGTATTTGGCGGGGCAATGATGACAGCTGGAAAGCCTCAACAAGATATCTGGAAAAGCCATCTAAAGGGGTTGGTTTTTGTTTACCAATGTGTATTGTGATATGTAGAAAGCGTGAAAGTTCATCTAGATGGCTCAGTTGCTAGATATTCCTGTCCATTGTCTAAATAAATGTTCAACATCGCTAAACTAGAAAAACAGAAATATTTCCAGCCAATAAATTGTCAAACTTAATTTCTAATAAATATTAAAATACGAAACTATTATTTGATATAATCTGTATTATAGTTATCTAACGCCCTGAGCCGTTTCAATTAATATTGATGAGGTCGATAATCGTAACCCCGTATGAAATTTGTATTAATAATATTAGTGGCCTTTATTGTTTATAATAATGTTGTAAGGGAACATTAATAACTTTTTACGGATTTCTAATCAGGTATGCGAACAAGGTAATTGTACAACTAATGAGAAAACAGGCGGATATTTGAAGGCCAGTTTAAATTATGCATTCACATAAATAAAAGATTTCTTTGTTACTTGTTCTTGAAGTTCATGACAGATGGCCGACCTAGGTAGAGTTTTTTTTTTCTTTTGTAACGATGATGTATGGGGCTTCATGTTGCCCTTAGTAATCGCAACAATGACGTAATTATCTGGCACCGGATTCATGCTTCGCGAAAAATGAGATTAATTTAAAATACTAACAAAAACACGCGATTACATCACTAAGGGTTGAACCGGTTTTATTTTTCTCCCCTATCGAGTTTGTTGAATATTTCATTTACACTGGCGAACAAGATCTGTAAACGTTAACAAGTTTATCTTGTATGTAAAAGAAATGTTTATCTGAAAAAGCACACCCTTGGTATTGCCAGTCCTAGTTATTCTGATGATAAGAAAGATTAGATCTAGTTCCAGAAACAGACTTGCTTTGATATCACTCCGCTGGTGTTTGCTTGAACTTCCCATTCCGTATGAAGCCATAAGAAAAACAAAGGCAAAATTCGAAAAATGGACACATAAGCAGACAGGGGGTGGTTACTGGTGATATTAGATGACTGGAATGGAGGTATCTCTCCCTGGGGCTGTTCTCTAGATACAATTACCTTTATCTTGCTCTACGTCTGCTTCTAGTGATGTTAAAAAGCTGGAAAGTCGACCACCGTAAACAAACCAGAAAGGATGTGTTAGTGCGTCTATGACGTGTTGTGTTCATTTGATCAGCAATAATTGAATGTGTTTTTATATACTCAAAAAAGAAACAAATATAAAATCGCGAGAAAACATGTTTACTATTATTTAAATTAACTTGGTTTCACGCTACGTCTGCTTATAATTTCATCCACAGTCAATTCCTCAATTTTGTTTTAAATTACTTCATCAGGAATTTCATCTCGAGTGCGTGTTTAATAAAATGATTAATGAAGTTAATCGTTTGTTTATAAGTTGATTTGAAGAAGGGAGTCGAATTCGTCTCCAGTTGCCAGTAATGTGGCCATATGTCAGATTCAATTGATGATGAAATGTAAACCTATCTGACCGTGACCTCCACGTGCTCCCTAGCAGGTGTTTTCCCGTCTTCACTGATTGTAGTCGCCATTTTCAACTATATCTTATCACCCATCCTACTGTATGGATAGATATTTATACATTTATACAGAAGTCAACATAGTTTTTGAAATCAGATCCAGCACACCAACTTTTTGTATAAAATTCCCTTCTGTGACTGTGATAAAAGGGTTCCAATATGATCAAGCGTCATTTCAAAGTAACCCAAATTTATAAACCAAGGGGGCACCCTGTTGTATTTATCTTCAAATAAAATATACTATATTGGAAACATATTGATTAACAAGTACGTCTCCCTATAAATCGCAATCCAAATTTTTCAAATGATAACCCAGTTTGAGTCGCGTGGACCTTACCCCCCCCCTTCTGTGATATTTTATTGTAAGATTAACTACCCAGCAGACACATAACTGTCGACTGAATACAAAACAGATAGTACGAAGTTCAAGTTTCAGATTTCAAGTTTTTTTTATTCTTTGAGTCATATGACTCATCAGATACATAAATATATACAAATGATCAAATATATTTTCGTATCAATTTATTTAAGTAAATCCTTCGCGATGATGATGAAATATGTTTTCATATCCCAAAAAATTCAATCAAGCCAGTCGTATTCTGAACGAGAAAACACCCAATCATAAATCTCAGTGGACCTACACGCCTCATTTATCCTAAACTAAAGTAGGCTAACTGTTTAATTGGGCATAAATATAAATTTAGCCATTTTGGAGGGAAATTACAAGATATTAGAAAACTGGAATGTCTTGTTTAGTTTACTTTTTTCATCATTGAATTCCTAACCTCAAGTAATATTTTAACTTGATACCACCTCTTAGAACCAGAATAAACATTGTAAATAAAATGTATGACAATGACGTATTTTGTTTATGAAATGCCTGTGAAAAAAAAAACAGAACATAATATCTTAATACAGAACTCATTTCTTTTCCGCTGTTTTAATGTTTACATGTTTTATTTGTTTTCATTGACAGCGGCAACCATGTTATGTTTCTTCCTTTTAACACATGAACTGAAAAGAATGAGACGTATTTTTTTTACTGCTGATATGGAATGAAAATAGAACAATAAGAAAACAGTTCTGAGAACTTCGTTAAAAGTGACCTTGAATTAAATGCCAGTGGCCAGTTCTTCTAGAAATCAAAACTTGATTGACCAAGACTATACAAACTTCCGTTCCGGCGATCATTTTCTCAGCTGGTTTGAATTAAGATTTTTATAGGAGCAAGTATCAGTCATCAATAACCAACATGTTTTCACGCTCACTTTTATTCGTCTGGTACGACGTGATAACAAGGATGGTATGTGTCTGAACATCCGGTGGAGGAAATAGGAATGCAGCATTCGGTTAACATTCCAATTACCGATAAGCACGACAAATTGTGAGTTAATAAATGACGATGTTCTGGGCATTCTAAATGCAGAATGTGACAGAATCTCAATGTAATAAATGTATTTAATGGGGAAGAAAGTGGACAATAATCAGTTACATAAGGTTCCAAACAACATGAAAATATATATAACATTCTGAGGATATATTCAGATATTTAAAAGTATAAAAGGGAAAAGTTCTGGATTGCTACACGGGGTTTAAGTTGGTTATTCTATTACTTAGTTTGCACATGTTGCTGCCCAGTTCAGCCGTGCTTGAGAGAATCGTCAAAACATCTATACCTTTGTTTAGACATGGTCAACTAGTCACAATATTGTAAGGTGGGGTAGGTCTCTTTCACTATAGTATTATAGGCAGTGTAAGAAAAACATCTTCTTGTGTAAAATCGGTGAAGACCCATAGAAAACAAAATACAAATTCAAAATGATTTCTGGAGATTTCTTTCTATGAAAAACTTTTTTTTTAAAATGACAAAACTGAAAATAAATTGCTGTTATAACTCATGAAATAAATTTCAAAATCATAAATAAGTTTCAAATGAAAATTCAGTTTAGTGTGTGGGAAAATTATTTTATAGTCTACAAAATGAATACCGTCATCCTTGGGTATTAAAATGTATAAATTACTTTCCGACATAAATCTACGTATTATGATCGTAGTAACTATCTCAGTCTCTAGGACGATCGAAATTAAACTATAAAGTATATAGACCCGATAACAATAAATCTAACTGGCTGCTAGACTGTATAATTTTCAACACAAACCAATGTATATCACAGAAACATAAAATTTATAGGTATTAATATTTTACCCTTACAAGTTCAAAATTAAAGGTATTAAAAAGAGCGACATATCCACGCCGTCATATGTTGAGAACAATAAAACATTTTCCCGCACTTTCTTTGTAGATAATTTATTTACCCGCGCTTTTTAAAATAGCTCAAACAACAACGCCACCTGTTGAGTTGGAGTTGATGTAGAAATATCTTTCTTTTGGAAGATTACTTTCTGTATAATTAAATAGCCCGTAATTTATTTTGTCCCGCCATTTTCGTGGTATAATGAAGAGGCCGACTGTCCCGCCACCTGCCTGTAAAGAATGGAGATAATACGCAGTGGTTTAACAAGGTTCACACCTGTCTCCCTTATTATTTATCATTGTTAACAATAAAAGGCCTTTACATGGTGATACGTGTGGCTAAATGTATATGAATAGTATTTCTACCATTATACTATATTTAACTACGCTGATATCAGTTTTAATATCGACTCTAGAAATTGACTTTGATCAGGCAAGTTGATCAGGGTATACAGACAGCTGCAGATACACACACACTTACAACCATAATAATATATTACTATAATTTATTTAGGACACGTGTTATACGTCTTTTACCATATTTATTTTGCATTAAAAATATTATATTGATATTTATCTGTATCAAACAAATCCTCGTCTTTCTTCAATTCTTTATTTTTATTTATTCACCATTTATTGTTTGAAGTTAGCTTTTGATTAATATTATATTTTTCATGGCGGCATTATTAGATCACCCTATAAGAGAGAGAGAGAGAGGGAGATGGGGTTTAACGTCCACTCAACACAAACAAGATCATTTCGGGACTAACATATGATTTAATTTTATTTCAATAGTGGTCTTTAGCAGAGGGAGGAAACCGGATGACCCGGAGCAAACCCACGAGACCTGACAGA
Source organism: Patella caerulea (assembly GCA_036850965.1). Lineage (NCBI taxonomy): Eukaryota > Metazoa > Mollusca > Gastropoda > Patellidae > Patella > Patella caerulea. The sequence goes on from JAZGQO010000008.1 coordinate 30,584,382, forward strand.
TGACTTTATAAAGTAATGTCGAGCTATAGATGAAAATGGTAGATCATTTCTAACTATGAAATAATCTTGAGTCGGATGACTTTTTGGTGGTTGATAATCAAGAATTTAACGTTTTAAAATGTTTTTTTTTTAGAAAAATAATAGTACTAGGTTGATATTAATTGACCTCTATTTGAGTTAAACTTATTAACTAAACCTAGACATTTATGTTGAAGAAAGAATTAACAATGTCAACCAGTCGTTTCCTAAATCCCAAGATGGTCTGGCTTCCTCACTATTAATTTGAATAATATAAAGTGGTAGTCTAGGAGTTAAAGAAAGGGTTGTTCATATTTTGGTGCGATGAATATGGTGGATGCTTATCTATCATAATGTGTAAAACGCATTCAAGGTAGACCCTACATACATATCACCTTGCTCACCGATTCCGATGACGTATATCGTTGGAAAATGTGGTCTTTAAACAAATGAACAGAACAGAATGATATGTATTAAAGACTTGAAATGAAATGAGGTTTAACTCCCTCCACCGACTGGACGAATGAGGACAGACATACGCCATACAATGTGCTATGAGGGAAAGTGTCTTATATTGAATTCTAACTGTCAAAGGATCTTTTACGTGCACTCCAATGTTTACACGGGACCTCGGGTTGTCTCCCATACGTTATGCCTTGCCAAGCCCTCCGTCCTGCACCACAGAGGGAAACCACGTTGATAAATCTTGATGAAGGACAGAACCCGCGACCACCAGGCAACTAATGTGCGAAAAAAGGGACTCACTGAAGGAGATCCAGGGTTCTACCCAGGAGTTGGGCGAGAACGTATCTCAGGATTTTCCAACCTTATATCTCCTTGTCATTATTTTGCAGGACGGATGATATATTATTCGTATTGAACGAAAACTCGAGGTTCTGTGCAGCACAAATTCGCGAAAGAGTATGCGAAAACGCCACTGTCTGGGCCAAAAATCCCCGATATCACATTTTATAGTGCAGACCAGTGTAGACCGGTTGCCACAAAACAATCATTGCAGAGCACTTTTCATTCCATCTTTTGCAAATAATCGTTACCATTGCTTTAACGAAAATCACTTTAAGTCGTATAAATTGTACTTTTGCTCTAAATAGGACAGACATAGTCTGTTTGAATTTCTATGCTTAACTTAATTCTATTCACACATATGTTAATGAGAATTACTTTTAAGAACTTGTGGGAATTACGGATTAATCTAATTTAATACCGACTGATTCAATGGCGACCATAAGTCACGCTATCACCACAAATAGTCACTGAACACTGTTAAATCCAGATCTAAGTTTTATTCTTGATCTTAAAACTCAAACCATTGATTTCAACATGTAAATTTCTTTTCTAGGATTAGATGAATTGCATCGCTGATAATCAGATGAAGAAATATGGCGCAGTTAATCCAACGACAGATGGCGCTTGGGTAACGATGACACAAAGTGCGTTGACAACAAAAGGAGTATTGGATATCGCGTAAATAAAGGCAGGATTCCCGCTCAAATCTGGTGACGTATTAAGTGAAATGCTTGTCGCTTATCACAGTGGGATATAGGTTTAAAGTGAAAGATGTGCCTTTGTTGTAACAATACTGATTGATAGATGTCATTGACACATCCTGTCAGTGTCTACAGGTATTAGTGTGATGTTTACGGTGATTCGCCACTGAACTGATCCCCCATCATTCCCAGCTAGTGTCACACCCGATTTTCAGAGAAAGAAAGAGAGAGAAGGACGGGGGGGGGGGGGATTCTGAACATAAAGAGACACTGTCTGTGACGAAGTATTTTGATTTCTAGCGATATACATGTGTGAAAAAGAGAGAGAGGGGGGAATTTTGCCTGTTCCCTAATTTCCATTCATATATAGTGAATAAAATATGTCTTAAAAAGAGGGGGGGGGGGGGGTAAACGTCCACTTACCTAACCACGTCATTTCGGGACTAACATGGTTCAATTTTTATTTCAATAACTCGTAGGGGTCCTTTGCAGTGTGGGGGGTTAGACAGGCAATCATATTCCTTGTCACACGCAAGTGTTGGAACAAACTAGGTTATACCACTGGACGCGTTAGACCATCCAACCAAAAGTTACACAGTAGCCACTAGATATGGTTCAATATATGGTTGAGATCACTTAACATAATGTATATGACCATACATGTACTTACAATCATGTCAAATGAGCTATTTAGTATTAGCAGGGCACGATTCAATCTAAAATGGTTTAATTACAGTTTAAAAGTTCAAAATAGAATACGAGACATAAGTTCAATATCTAAAAACTCTCAAATAAACAACATAATTACACAGGATATCTAGTTGTAAAAAAATCTTCTCTGAGATTTTCTAAACAATTATCTCTATACCGATAGGAGGGAAAAAGCAAATAAAAGAGTTACGACACACCCCGAGGCAATATTCTAATAATTATAGTTTGTTGAGATAATGAAATCTGTGACTGTCAGATTGACGAATTAGAATGAAATGATATAGAAAGACACCTGTCTCCTAGTTAAATAAAGAATAGATGATGTCCATAGTCCGTTACACTATAGCCATTCAAGGGCTGATGATCAGCAACAGGTGTAATGACGGATGCCGTTTCACCTCGGTCTTATCTTATCGTTGACCGGAGGTCAGTTTAGCTGTAATGGTCATCCAAGTGGAAATAAGACATCCGTGTATTTTCATGCTTAATTTATCAATCTGAAATGATCGGCAATGTTCAAAATGGTAAAAAATACCGCCGACGCCGTTAGATAAAAACCCAACTGGCGCGAGAGAAAAGACACGTGAGAAAGTTTCATCACTTCCTGTTTTGCTGATCGTCTGCTTTTTTCCCCTCTTGACATTCTCCACATTTCTAAAGAAGTAAAATTAAAGATATAAAACATAATGGAATATATATCGACAAAGACTCAAAGGAGCATAAAAAACTTCTACATAGAAAGGAATTTGGTGTAGAGGCTATTACACTTTTGTTTACATACTGTATGAAAAATACAGACTAGCAACAATGACATGCGTAGAAGTATGTGATTTAAGAGCAGATTTATGGTAAAAGTTTCTGCGTGAAACATTTTAAACCATAAGATTATACTATAAAAAAATCTTGTAATCAAAGAACATACATGGGAGTTTTTTCTCTTTCATTTACTATCATGACATTTGTATCAGTCTTCCTCATGATATTGTTGTGTTCAAACAGTCAAGGATTCTGATTGATTTCCTTTTCGTGACAATTGTCGTCTTCTTTTCCTTACCCTATGATATTAACTGGCCATTTCATACATCTAAAAAACCCACCAACAAATACCTTCATACTTATCTGTGTTACCATGGTTTATTATCAATATGCATTTAGTTTTTTTTAAAATAGTGACTTCAGAGGAGGGCAAATTCTTGTCATTTAAAAAACAAGTATTGTCGCCTAAAATTACTTGAGGGGCTGGGTGCCCGCATGGTCTAGATAACGCATGGGCTTTAGATCGTAAGGACCGCCATTAAGTCAAGCTTTGTTGTTTCCACTCCACCCCTATACCTGACACGGAGTAGGTCGCCAGCATAACCTCGTGGGTCTGCGGTTTTCTCATCTACCAATTATTGAAATGACACTGTACCATATCTTAGTTCCGAAATGACCTAGTCTGTATTGAGTGGGCCTTAAACCCCCATTTAATCTAGTTCCTTTTTACATATGCATCATACATCATATGCTCATAGACACATTAATCGACATTATTCACGCAGAACAGGAGGACCAGTTGAATTCTTGAACCATCATTAATTACCAACTTGTCAGAAATCAATTTCAGAAATCTCCGATAAATCCTTTTTACTGTAAAAGATTTTATTGTTTATTCGCCATAGATTAAAAAAAATAATAATAAGTTATTTTGATGTCTTATAATAATATTATTGAACGAAGATCGTAATAATAGGGTGAAAAAAAGCTTTCAAAATTCTATAAAGTGATCTATTGAAATTTTTCATGTATTCCAATTAGTATTTTCTCACATTTCCACATGAAAGATTTTTTGTAGACACGCCCTGGAGACAAGGATTGATCTGTCCATTGATTGATAAGAAGTGACGTAAGTTCACAGTTTTTCTTTACTTTGAAGTATAAAGTCTTTAATTTAGATTCAATTACCTAAGTTCATTTCTTAATGTATTTTCATTAGTTGTCGGTCTGTTGAGCATGGTAAGATTCTTTATAAAATCTTATATATGCAAGAAGCCGGATATATTCTTAATCGAAAAAACTAACTTATATCTTCGAAATATTCTAATCAAATGACCTTTAATTTCTATTGATTTTAGGTAGTCAACCAGTAAGGCACAGATCGCCCTGCCAGAATCCCGATCTCAGCGTGGCCTAAGAAGTTAACCTCAATAACTTTTCAAGATATAAGCGTTAGAATTTGAAAATACCTCTGCCTCGGGAAAAGACAATTCTCTCCCTAACAGTGTATACCCCCAGTCCCTTCACACACCGTTAGTAATTGCTGCTTATCTCTGTTGATTGGCACTGCCTCACGGCTACAGATTGACTTTCTATCAAGAATAATTTTTTTTTAAAGAAAATCCTCGTTTAAAATTCCGAACGATATTTGTCAAAGTATAATTAAACCATATGAGTGAGTAACCAAGTTTAGTGTGCCACCCCAGGAGTATACACTTTTAATATATTTGTTAGAAATTACATCTTAAGTACCAATGTGACACATAAATAAATAATAAATATAATTTAACTTCATCTTGAGAGACACTTTAATGTAAGACAAAGTTAATTGATACACAACATAGTCCCATTGTTCACATTATTCAGAATTGTGGTATTTAAAATTACGTTAAGGATACATAAAAGTTTGGAATTAGAATACAATTTTGAATGATATAATGATATAATCATTTTAATAGGATACGCTCTTCAGTAATCTGCAGCAGTTGAGCATTCAAGTTTGGCAGAAACTTCCGCATAAAGTATTATCATGAAAATGAATCGGCAATTTTCCGTTTTACAAATTACGGAGAAAATAATCACAAGTTAGTCCATCAATCACAGTAGTCTCGCAATCATAAATAATCAAGACTTGAATTGAAATTCTTCATTTGCATAAAAATAAAGTTGTCAATAAATTTTCTCTCAAATATGATTAATGCTTCTTCAAAGAAATCGTGGCCATGTTCGAATGACAACGATAATATTCTTGTTCGATTTTATGGTCAGAAATGAAGTATTATAATTTAGCAATTCTCTATAATATCTGGATGTCATTCGTTTGACGTCATTAGTTTTTATTGCAACGTCATCGATTTTGTTGGGAATTATGACCCGTATTTATACGGCCTTAGCACCAAAGATGAAGATGTAAAAAGGACACCCATTAATGATCGGGAAATTTGATTAAGAAATTAAGCAAGTCTCAGACGGTTGACCAAATATTAATTGTGGTTTTAAGCAACAACTTTGCTTTCAGTTAAATGCTGAATGTATAAAGAGATGAATATTTGAAGATTGGAGAGGGGAATGTAATTAAGACATTGATTGACAGTAAACGAGACGCATTAGGAAGATTCACCGGGATAAATCGAAGCTAATTACTTAAGCAGGTCATTCGTTACTTGACCTATATTGATATTCACTTTCATAATTCTCCCAACTTGATCGGAGACCTTTCTCGCTAAGGGATGATGCCATTTCTATAGCCAAGCTGAAAATGAATCCCTGCGATTTGATTGTCCGCCTAATGGCATTTTCTATTCCATTGGAATAATCGTAGGGCAAAATTGGATTGGTTTGATATCAGAGATTGACAGTCGATGAGAAATGAGACAAAGTTGATATTACAGAATGTTAAATTGGGTATTCTGGAGCAAAAATAATTTGACAAGTCTGCGCCGGGTAATATATAGAGGGTCAAATGAGAATTGACCAGTTTGTGAATACTGGCTTAAATAACTAGCGAGAGTCTTTCATAAGAAAATGGAGTAAAAGCACCCAGCCTCGAGAGACAAATTAATTTCGCCTTTTTGCTTTTCGGTGGTGGCCAGGATATTAATTTCTAACAAGACAGAATTGAATATTAGGAAGAAAATTACTACTCAAATGCTCAACTACTATTGAATTAAGTAAATGCTGGGGATAAATGGTCTGGAACCAGACTGAAACAGCGACATGAGAAACACTTAAGATATTTTAAAGACCCGGCTAAATAAAGGACAGAGATTTTTTTTATTTGAATCACACAAATTATTAATTCCTGTAGCTTTCAATAGTTTGCTTTATAGTCGAACATTAATGGTTATTAATAAACGATCCAACAATATTATGAAAGACGAAACATCTTTTGAAGTGCCCCACCTACACATTAATTCCTGGTTTTTAATGGTACTGTAGTAATTACTTTGGTGCCATGTTTTCATGGCAATGATGACCAAACAAGCAGAACTTTTCTTTATCGTTCTTGATTAACCCGATTAATGCCACTGACACGCGCGTTTAAATTCAGACAACATATTCATCCTAAAGTTGCTGATCATTATTTAAAGAAATTTGAATCCCTCCAAAACTACAATAAAGCTGAACATCTTAAAGGAATATCAGTCCACAAATGGTTCAACTCCATTCAGTAATTGCAAAGAAATGAAGACTTTAAAATTTCACAATCGGAAGTATCTTTTAAACAAATCTATAAATTTGTAAATGATAACCGCTGATTGCCATTTAGGGGATTTTTAATCACTAATTTGATAACAACAATATTTTAAAAGATGAATCTATGAACTGGGTATCAGGACAAAAAGTTCGTTCATTATTTATAAAGATACGAATATTTTAATATTTGGCATTTTCTACAGGTTATATAAAATCTATCACCAGGCTTATTTTAATTCAATTGAATCCAGGATGGGAGATTATGTACACTATGATATTTTTGTGTCTTTTTTCTTAATTTAAATGAGCTAAATCGCTAACATTTGGGGCCTAGAAATTGGCACAAGTGGGTTGGAACGCATATATAAACAACTACTGCTACTAAAATATGAATGTATACAAACTGATTCGTGTACCAATGGTAAAATAGTTATTTTGTCTTAAATATTGGATAGCAGAAGCCCATCTTTGCCCAGTAAAATCACAGAATCGACGTTGATTAAAATTGACAAATTAATTGTGTTTCAATGTTGAAGATATCGGATGATATTGAGTTAGAGACTTAGCTACTTTAATATTAAAAAAAAAATAATTTGAGTACAGTTTATACCGTGTAAAATTAAATGTTTTCCAATTGCATGATCGGTATTGGCGACCTTCAGATTATACTTGGAGATACATAAAAATTATTCCGATTTATAACTCAAGAGAGAAGGTTTCAGAGCAATTGTTGTAAAGCGCAGCTTTGAAGTTCTACTCGAATTCTGACGTCCGTTGTTTCTATTTCCCGGAGGGTTGGGATGGCCTTGTGGTCTCGAGTACCGCGCTTCGACCTCTAGCTGGCCGGTCACCTCTGGCTTGCGGTTTCGCTCCCTGGTGTGAGCGTATGTAGTATGGAGATAGGGGCACCTTCTCAACCACATGGGTTTCCTCGTTTCCTCCCACTGCTAAAGACCCCTACGCGCAAGCGAATTGTTGAAATAAAATTGAAACCATATTTAGTCCCAAAATAACCTAGTTTGTGTCGAGTGAACGTTAAACCCCATCTCTCCCTTTCTTTGTATTTTGCCAAAAGGTCCGTGCATTATCATGTTTTTAGAATGTATATAGAATGAATGAAAACAAGGTAATGTGCGGTTGTTTTTTTTCTCGTTTTCCCTTATCTATTGACATTCAATTATTTTCTTTTTGAATTGTCAGATTTGCTCTCACAGTCTCACATAACAACTTTGGTCTCCGAAGGAATTATCAGTGAGCAGAAATTCGCCCGTGTATCTGTTATCGCTCGTTACTTCAATCGGTTATATGGAAGGAGAACTCGTGTTATCCATTTTTTTGTATCACTTTCCGTTTCGTCAAATCTTCGTTCTATCACATGCATGATAATGGCTGACACCAATATTGCACTCGGCAATCCTCGACAGATTCCGGAACCTACATCTAGTCTCGGCTGTATGACAGTAAGTGATATGTACCTACGCCCATACATTTGCGATGCGGCTACCGTTTTACTTTAACAAGAAAACTTGACGCTATTACAAACAAATAAGACATCATGGACGCAGCCATGTTTCATGCGGGACCTTTAAAGTAGTCCCAAGACACCATGGGCGCAGCCATGTTTCATCTGGGACCTTTAAAGTAGTTGCAACATTTATATCATAGTGAACTTACCAATGTAATCAAACTCAGAAGACCACGCACTCATCGCAAAAACAAATCGTCAATACCCTAGACTTCGAGGTTCCAATAACCAATACCTGACAACAGTATTTAAACACTGAAGGGAATTCCGACATGGAACCTAAAACGGCATAATTGGCCTTTTCTTTAAATATTTAAAGAATAACATTTTGGGGAAAAAAGGATCGAAATTGCACATTGAAGTACTTGACGTCGAGCCGAGTTCAAATTAGCTGGTTTTCTTGAGAACGATCAAGAAGTTCTTTAAATACTTGAAGCCGTGGGCTCTGATTGACGGCATCTTGATTTAACCTGACCTACTATTGTCAATAACAGACCGAACTGGGTGATATAGATAATGTATCGTTATAATGAGATATTGTTTAGACTTATTGATCGGTGAAAAAGTAGACTAGGTTATCAAGAATTCAGGTATGTACAGTTGTATCGATCATTGCATGATGCAGGAAGCTACTGCATTCTCTACCAGTAGGTCAACTGTGTGTAGGTTTCAATCACTTCTAACCACTATATATATATTATAGTATCTGATCGATATATCCATTCTTGATTGTATAAATAAATGATATTTATATTAATAACGTATTCCATGTGTCTATACTTCCCTGCATAAACTATAAAAAAAATGATATCTGTTAAACTTTCAAGATACGAATAAAATGTCATTGGATATTAAAATATTATGAAATATTATCTCAGGACTTTCTGGGGGACGAATATGCCTATACTGGTCCAGGGGCGTGGTGACCTCTGATTTTACATGAGGGACATGATCACATTGTTCTGGGGAAGTTGGTAGATTTCTTCCCGAGCATCGAGAAATGTTAGGCTGTGTGAAACACACTTATAGAGTCTATTTTCTACATATCTGAACCACGATTAATGTTAAGACACTAATTGAGTAACATATTTATGACGAGATGAAGAACAGAATCTGAATATGAAACAGAGCGCCAAAACTCTAAAACCCAAAACGCAAAGCACATCGTTGCCTGCCCTTCAGTTAGCCTTTTACCTACCCAAGAGACCAGGACTTCTCTCTGAAAATAAAATGTAAATAATTCGAAACAAAACAGAGCGCAAAAACTCTAAACCCATGACGCAAAGCGTGTCGTTGCATACCCTTCACTTAGCCCTTGTGCTGACCGGCTACCTCCCCAAGAGCACCAGAACCTCTCTCTGAAAAGATTGTAAATAATTCGAAACAATACAGAGAGCTAAAACTTTAAATCCCATGAAGCAAAGCGCGTCGTTGCATACTCTTCACTTTTCCCCAGTGCTGAACGACTACCTGCCCAAGAGCACCATGACTTTTGTCTGAAAAGTCTGTATACAAATCGAATCAAATCGCTCCATGAGCTGTACGTGTTCCTAGTAATTCAGCTTGGAAGAATCATATCGGTTATAGAAATTCAAACATCCATATTTGGGTCTCCAAATACCCTGGTCTCGGTTTCACAAAACGTTCTCAGACTAAAGTTGAGAATTTATTAAAAATTGTTCGCTTTATATTAACAAAAATACTGACCGATATAGAACGTTTGGTGTGTTAGTGTATGTAACAAATACGTCCATGAGAAACTATGTGAAAATACTTATGATTGAAAGTTGAGTAAATTCTTAACTTTAGTCAGAGAATGCTTTGTGAAACCGGGACCGAGTACAATTCATTGCATCTCCACCCCTCCCCCGATCTGTAACCATAAAATCCTTTAAAATTAATCCGCCCAAACTAGCTCGGTTGGTGAGGGAAAGTACGACGTTAAACCACATTTAATTCTATTTGAGATGAAATCGATTTAATGGGTTTTAAATCGGTTAAAAGTTAAGACGAGGACAAACATGTATTACTTTTAATATAAAAATGGCGGCGTAATGTCACGTTATTACCGACAGCAAGAACTTTATTTACATTCCATACTTGTTTGACTTTTCAACTTTAGGATTATGTAGGAAAAGTTAATGGATTCCTATAATCATATTTATTTTCAACGTAACCATTTATATTAATTATATGACTGCTGCCCAATATAAATTGACGTCATTACCGCCCAGTTGTTTTATTGAATTAACCCAATTACATTTTATTAGACATAATCTGATTTACTGATCACATGACCGGATGTGACATGAATGGGAATTTCCCGTTTTGTTGGCGAGCTCTATATTATTGACTCGTGAACTGGTCTATTGAATTGGTGAAAATCTCAACGACTAGGTTCTATACAAGTACTGTCTTTATGTTCTAGACTAATATAAAGAACCCGTATAACAAATCGTAACACTGGATAATGATTATCGCCCTAAAACCTTTCAATGGCATTTAAACTGCGTAATGTTAAGTCAAGTCTATTCACCCCTTGTTCATATATTTACATATTGGTCACACCGTGACGTGTGATTTATTGTGATTGTTATCAGCATGAGAGTCGTCAATCTGTTATATACTTACACAAGTTATACTCGACTGTTATTCACAGATTGAATAGCGCATTATTCTTTATCCGCGACACTTGTCTCTTAATGACAAATTACCTTTGTCGGTATGGTTCCATTTAAATTGGTTTAGATCGGAAGTCGGTAGATAATGACAGGTCTTGACCTAGAATATGATGGGCTTCTGTGTTTATTATTTATTTTATCTGAGAAATGATTTCGGTTTTGTAGGAAATGATATGGGTTTAATACTCAACTATTCTGCTTATTTGTAGTAGAAAAAAAAACCACAATCATATAAAAATGTATACTAACACATTATTTCTGTTAACAGGTGTATGTAGAAGAAGGCAGTTTGGCATTCTTGTCCAATCCTTAACATCTTATAACATATGCTGCCATTTGGTGGCATAAATATTATATCTAAATACAAACTGGATCTACGGTGGCTCAGTGAGTAAGACATTTGCTTGCTAACTTGGAGGACTGTGTTTACCACTGTTCTTCAGGATTTTGCAGTGTGGTTTCCCATTGTCAGTGGTGCAAAATAGACGACCTGGCAAGGGACAACATATAGTATTTCGAATCGGGATAAAAAGCCCAGGTCTCGTGTAGACATTGACGTGCCAGTTGCAATTCGATGAAGAGTAGGTCGTAGTGCTGCTGTACACTGTATAGTGTACGTCTTCGTTAGTAGAACCCTTATCCCCATTTTATTTTTAAATACAAAATGTCAAATATTTTCTTTCACACAGAAGAAATTTAATTGTTACTTTCAAATGGAAGTCAATTGTGTTGTCAATGGCCTAGTATTCTTTGAAGCATTGGTGTCTGTTGTTTTATTTGAGGGGGGGGGGAATCAAATATCCTGCTTTCACGTTTAAATCTGTAACTGGAGAGTAGGCAGATCGCCGCTGACAGGGCAAAATCTCCATCACAGCGCACTGTATGGCGTATCTCCGGCTTCATTAGCCCGGTTGGTGTCGAACAGTAGGACGTTAGCCCTCATTAATTCATTTAATTTGATTTCATAACGTAGACACGTGTAGACTGACATGTAAATCAATTACTGGTAGTATATATAGATTATCGGTCGGAGATAGCCTCAAGGTATATCCTATATGACCCTGACACCTTCTTTAGAAATTATTCTGTGGATCCCAAGTAAAGCATGTTTAGTCCTTTTTATATGACAAGGAGGGGACCTTTGCTAAAGTACTTCAAGCTTCGAGCCAATATATTGTAAGCAAGACCATAAAGCGTGCGTGTAAAAGACATCGATTTTAGCCTCCGTGTTACTGAATACGCCATGTTTGCTATGCCTAGAGACATATTAACTCAAACAAAGCAAAACATACCACCCCACTCACGCTATAAAAAACAAACCATTGGTTAAAATATTGACTTGGGTTTTCAAAAAGGAACGAAGAGGCGAAGAGATATTATTGTGTTTTCCTCTCATAAAATGTAACCCCGGTTCGCCAAGTGCTGCATTGAGAATAAATCGTCTTGAAAGATGGTCTCTTAAGGGTCTATTAACATCAAATTATAATTTAATAATCCATAAAACCATGACAAAACAAACTAACATTCAGCTCCCAATCATACCATGACATGTAATTAGTAATTATGCCATTACATCATTAGCAGAACGCTAATATTGTTATGTAGCTAGCGCACTAAATATTCCTTTCATCTTTCCTCTCAGGCGGCGGAAGCCAGCGAACAAAAACGTCCGTGCTTTGCCATGCGAGACCAAACACAAAAGTAATTGTATTGTCCCGAAAGACATAAAATTAATAATTTGTGGTTTTTGAGATGTCTGCATCAAATCTAAAACAATTAAAAATCTATCAACTTGACTGGCATGTGTTTTTTTTGTGATGCACCTTCGGTGTTACGTAACAAACCCAACAGGGGATACAGTCATTTTGTTTGATTCCAATGAAATACCCCAAACAATGGAAATCATCCTCAATTAAACAAAAAGTGGTATCCGTTACATCTGGTGGTCTTGAATCAGTAAGCATGCGATCCCACAAGCACGCACCCCGTTATTATGCAGGCAAATGGAGCTAAACCTTCTGGGCATATGTCACCATGAAAAACTTCTTCTGGAACATTTTGCTGGTGTATGCTGCTCCCGTTGGCGTTTTTATGCAATATAAGCAATGCTACAGACATTTTCTGTGATATATTCAGATAGCTGACCGGTCTATATTCATCCGGAACTTCAGTTTCTCCTGGTACTGTAGGATTATCTTGGATCAGTAAGCATGCGATGCTACAATAGAACTACCACTTATAAAACAGTGGCGATTACAAGGAGGGGGTGGGGTGGTGTATTATGGGTGCGCATATCCGAGAAAAGCGAATATTTTATTCCGTTATTATCACATTATCAGTGTATATCTTCATTTACCTTTGATCCGTGTGGTTTCGATTCCCTGGTTGTACATGGAACGGAGTAAGGGCGCCTATCCAACCCAGCGAATTTAGACTTTTACGCACAAACGAATTCTCCCGAAATGACCTAGATTGTGTCGGGTGGACGTTACCCCCCCCCCTCTCTCGTATTTCATAGTGTTACACCTATCCGCAGATCAGTTCTATATGGCGACTAGGAGCTATCGATTCCAAATGAATCTGAAGATCTCTTATAATATTCTTTATAACTATTACATAACGTCTAGTCTATTATGATATATAACTTATTACATACTAGTTCCATTAACAAAGTTCAAGTCAAAGGTCAGTAATGAGTTGAACTTGTTTTGTGTAGTGCGTATAAATGACCAAGCGTTACGATATGGATGCCACATATGGCTAGAAACAGACGATTGTATAACGTGATTACCAGCATCAATATTCCCTACAGGCCAGTAAAACGAAGGACGTGATACCATCAAGTTTACTACTGTAACCTTACCTTAAATTGTGTTCCAGGTCGATATTATTCCGGTAGATGTATATTTATAAGTCTTTCTAACTGCAAACTCTTTCTTTTTCATTATTTTGTATCCTCTGAAGATTCGTAGAAATTCACAATCTATTTTTTATTTAAAATTAAAAGTAGTTTTTCCATGCTTTTTTTCGAAATCAATACTAATTCAGGAACATGTGGAAGACAAAACAGCTCTTTATTCAGAATTTGCAAATACAAATCTTGCGAAAAGCATTCTCGAAAAATAACGTTATTACTAATAAAAGACTAGTTTCAATTTATTTTTCGAGAACGCTAGACCGGATTAGGCCTACTAATATGTATAGAAACATAACGTTACATGCTTGCTCGATTCCCCATTATTGTATGGAGTCTTATTGCATGCCAGGTTGATTTACTCTCATGTCGTCATAATTGTTGAGGTTCGGTGAATTTCGAGAAATGTTCAGCAAAATTTGTATTTGGATATTCGTTGTTCGAGATTTGGTTTTCGTTCTATTTCTCTGATAAAATGTAAATGAAGGCTAATTTTTTTGATTTTCTGAAATAAAAATTATTCTTATTATTAAAATACAATTAAGTTCAACAAAATTATATTTTACAAATCTGATAACAAATGCCTGATTTGTAAAACAAAAAATGATTTTAAGTTATAATAATTTAAGTGTACAGGTGACGAAATAAAAATTAAGGACAATGAAGTAAGAACACTGAATAAAGAGCTGTTTGGTCTTCCAGGGGAACACAGTAGAACAATATATTACTGAACAATAAGTTATTAAGCGTAAATGGAGATAAAGGGCAAATTCTGTTTCAATATTAAGCCAGATGAAGCTTTAAAAATTTACAATTTGGAATACGGCGGACTTATGAGCAGACGCTATAGACCTCCACGTGGCAACGTAATTCTTTAAAGAATTGCGTTATGTTTTTTAAGGAAATTTAAAATATTTGGTGCTCCATCGTGTATGCAGCAGGTGCCACTCAATACACTCTTGAGCTGTTTGATTACCTCTAAGACACAGAAGGATAAACCATGCGGATTTCTTGCAATTCGAGACATTACCAATACTATCGAAGACATTGAGGAAATAGCTCTTAAAACCAGGATGGAAGCCAACCAACTGTTCCCCCAATTCGTTTACTAGAAGAAATCGCACACCGAAATTAATTAATTTGTTTTACTAATCAAGTAACACAAGTCATCGAGCTTGATTTGCGAAAGCAATCGATGACGTAGATAGCATCAAGCGATATATACTCTTCAAACAACCTGTCATTTCCAGTACAGATAAGATATTCTTTTCTTTATCTATAGTTACCCAACCGGCGCCGACAATCTCTAGCAGCTCAATGTTACGACGTCTTCACAATCAATAGCAAATAGAACTGTATAAATAACTAAGAATCCCTCAAGACGTGAATATTGGTTTTTACTGCAGTAACCCAGATGGTCTGGTGTTTCTACTATGATCGATTGTTCTAGACCGATATTGATGCCATCACGGTTGAAGTTTTAAACCGTCCGCTTTATTCATCTAGTCCCCCAGCAGACAAATCAAACCCTTCTCTTTCTAAACTAACTTGATAAGGGGAATTAGGTTTTGTCGAGCAACACCATTCTAAGGAACTATACCAAACATCTAGGTTCGACAAAAAGCATTGAAGAGGAAACCGGTGGCATTTTCTTGACTTAATTGTAAAAAGAGTAATCAAATTGGGGATCTGAACTTCAGAAGGTCAATTTCAGGTCGTTTCTTCAAAGCAAGCGTGATATGGTTAACAGTAGACACAGCACTTGCTCTTTTCAAAACTCTATTTTGGTCATAAAAAAAAGAAGTTGGGTGAATTGTTTCATTCCCCCAGACTAAGGAATCCCACGAAAGCAATTGACATAAATGATAAAATCAATTTTTGAGATAATGCTTGAAGGCGGCTTATTGGACATCATGTTTTTTTATGTTATCATATTATCAACTCTACTTGAGGTTTTTATAATCTGTATTGTGTGACAACACAAGTCGTCTCTGTTTACTCATCACATGTCAGGTGACTAGGATACTGTTGTAGAAAAATACACTTAATGGCTGTTTACTGTTTAAATAAAACATTCACATCTAGCCAAATTATTCAACTGACTTCACGAAAAAACATTATCTTGAAGTTGAAATTATGTTTTGTGTTTTGTCCTTAGAATAACAAAAAAGATCAAACGCAAAACCATAGATGTAAAAGTAAACATTTAGACAAAGTCTGTTCTTTTATAAAACAAAACACATCTTGAAAATGCCTGTACCATTTAAAGTGAGTTTTCCCAACACTTGCTCTGTGAAATTGGCGTTGAAGGCAACAGAGTCTACTGCGTAGTTTTCTACCGATAACCATTTAATATTGCCATTTTGGATATTCATTTTGCGGCTGTTGGATGGGTTAATATTGACATTACCAGAATACTGGATATCGAGAATGTTTCTTGGCAGATGATTGCGTTAATAAACTAGTCCAACGAACATCCTTAATTCAGAGACTACTTAGTCCACAATAGTACTAACCCATTACATTGGGAGGGGGTGGCGTGCGCCAGTGACCTATGCTGTGGCTTGCAGTTGTGGTTTCCATCCCTAGTCTGAACCCTCGTGGGTTGACTGTGGGTAACCCAGGTTTCCTCTTTTCAGTGATATCACCTTCGGTAGAAGTAGGCATTAATAATAATAATAATAATTGTCTTGTATAGCGCTACATTATGTCCAATGGTCATTTCTAAGCGCTGTTCAGCCACACTGTATATCATGTGGAAAGTATCTCTGGAGTATATTTATGATCACACCCCTAGTACACTTTATTAAATAGGTGAGATTTTAAAGCAGATTTAAATTCTGTAAATGTAGATAGTTCCCGCATTGTTTTTCGAAGATCATTCCAGAGAATTGCGCCATTAACAGGGAAGGAATATTTTCCACGTAACTTATTATATTTCGGCACAGATAGTAATGTGTTATCGTTCGAGGATCTGAGGTTGTGGCGTATCATTAAACACTAAGTACAACGATAACACATTATAGTCGGCTTGGTCAAGATTTATGAACAATTATTATAGTAGTATTATACAGTATACCGTTTGGCAGATGATACTGAGACGCAACAGAACACACAGACAGATCAAATACACAACGAATACCATACACGGATGACTCGCAAAACGCTCGATCATATATTCGCCATCCTAGTCATATTAAGGGTATACTTAAATATAAAAGAATGGAAATATGAAATATTAAAAGTAACTAAATTCAAAACCGTCTATTATTCTAATTTCTTGTCTTTTTTATGATTAGAAAAGGAAGACAGTGCGAAAAGAAGAGAAACCCGAGAAGAAAACCAACTACTGGTAACAGACAGTCAGACTGGATGGGAGACGACAAAAGCTCTTCAGCGTCAGACCGTCAAGACTACAGAAGAATAATCAATTTGATCTGTAGACAATCAGGTATTCAGATATTATTTTGAGCATCAGATGGTTTTGGGTATCAACTTCACATGTCGAAGATTGGACAGTATTTTGTAAATGAGATCAAACTAAGAGACTAATAGATTGATTATGCGTAATGTTAAACCACAGTGACGCTTACTGAGTCAAATACAATTCTTAATAATTCATTTATTAAGGGTGACTTATGATGATATGTTGCTTTGTGGAATCAAGCTTAACCTTTGTTCAGTTCAACTTTAGATTGACAATATAATATACTTAAGAGACAAGGACACAAAACTGCATCAACGGTACTTCAATTCAATATGACATTAATAAAACTGATGCTTCGCTCGGAATAAGTTACAACGTTTAACAAATATTAACAATGACCGTTTTGTTTATTTGGAAATGTCCCGCATTAATAACTTTGACAACAGCATACGTTAACTTTTTTCACATTTATTGACCGGAATATTATTTTAACAAAAAATTACACCTAATAATAGATGCGAAATGTAGTTCAACTTGACAAGCCATGCCGGTAGTAATAATTTTAAACGCAAATGTTTTTTTTTTCTTCAGAATAATGAGATAAATGAGTTTGTACTGATGATATTGGTTGGATTCTATATAACATCTGTCGGCAACTTTGCTTTTCAAATTTAAGTTTGTTTAAAGTGAAACACAACAATAAAGAACAACATACGGCGTCATGATTATATGTCACAGCGACACATGTAAATCAACTGTTACCTATCGATCGCGACTTTAATTATCAACCCAACAGCTTCCAGGACATTCATTGTCTCTATTATCCAGCACTTCAAAATCTGTTCAGTTCTTTCTGGTACAATAAACTTTTCATTATATTCTGTTTGAAGTTTTCATTTTTTTTATCATGGTAGTCACTATGGTCCAGGTGTGCATAAATAATGACTTAAGTCTAATAAGACATGGTGATCGCATCTATCTTTTGTTATAACATGGATTCACTTGAGTCATCACCTGCATCTCAAATTAAAAATAAAAAGCTCACAAGATTATGCAATTTCCTATCTCCGTAATAAATCACATTTACAAATAACTATTCTTGTGGTTGTAGCCAATTATAGTGAATTCCCTTTCTTAGTAAAGAAGCCAATTCCTGCCTTTGGCCATACGAATTAGTTTGATACCAAGAACAAGAATTCAACTCAATAATATAAAGCAATATTGGTGCAACTAGCAAGATATGACATCTTCCAGACACTTGGATGCAGATATTACACTCCATCTGGTGTCAGCGTCATTTCTACTTTCGCAGCATACAATGTTGTGTTCAAATGAAAATATCAACGGTAGATACCCCACCCCTACCTGGGATTAGAGGTATAATAGCCTAAGTCTTACAGGTCGTGCTGGCATACGGCTCATGCATACATAGCGTTTGAATAACCTGCCGAATATTGCGATGGTGTCATTTCATTGTAAATACTGAGCGGACTAGTAATCATTCTTGGACCGATACTCGTTTAAGATATCCGACTTTCACTTTAGTACAGGTTACCAGTAATTCAGAATGCCCCAACTAGTAATTCATAATGCCCCAAATGACCATCAGTGATGTAAGAGTCTAACTCTAAACCACACCAAGATTTTGCTAGGCCCAATACACATAAGGGACATATAACTACGTTATACCTTACCAAAATTGTTATATTTTTTGTGGGTTTAAAACCTAGATTTAATTAATATTTTATATTTCTTTTAAATTAATCTGGACATGGAAACGTGCATGATAATTATTTTTGCGTTTCACGGTTCAGGTAATCTAGTTTTATCACTTTTGTTTATTCGATGACATCACGCATTGTCTTAATCAAATTCTGGTTTATCATTTGTCGACATGAAACATAGGCCAACTACCGATTAAGTCACTGCAGACACAATAAATGTAGAACTACAATGTATTTGGTTTCTTTATCTGGCCTAAGTCGATTAATTACTCAAAAGCAATTGTTCTGGAAGTGTGACCTGGATCTCGGAGAGTTAGCCAATAGCTGGTTTCAGACAAAGATTGTACATGGTGTCTGATTCATTACAAGATGGCGGTGAATAACACGTCTGTACCTGTCGCCATTAAACATTAATGCACTCGTCTATAACATAGGTGAATCAAGGCATTTGTTCTCTGGAATAGTGAAAATGGATACTTAAAGACAGCCATATTAGGCCTGCATCGATTGAGATCGATTTATATGCTGCAATAACCGGAAGGATGACGTCATCGGCGGAAGTAAAGTGACGTGTAAATGAAGACGAACACGTATTTAATATAAAAATTATCTTTTAATTTTTTAATTATAGATGTCATTACAAATGATGTGTTTGTTGTATCAAATAAACATAAAATTATATTTGCATTGAATTAAAACAAGTATCATTTGATCATAGTAGACAAACTTCCTACATGTATTCATCTACTTCGTAGTGTTAAGGATTGCTCATCCAAACGGCTTAACTGGAATTCTTATATGAGAAACAATGTAAAACGAAATTAATGGCTTGAGTTTGAACACAACTGTATGTCTTTATAGCACATGCAGATGCCTAGTATTTGATAGCGGCAATATTTAGCATAACAAGAGAACTCAATAATGATATGTTTCTTTTTACTGGCAAGTTTGCAGGATCTGTTGACAATGCATGTGCACTAGCAATACCAGGTAATGTGAGTGATGGGCAGATTCTAGAACTGTTTTGTGAAAGACAAGAAAGAGCATATGATGCTACTTTTCCCTAAGAAGCAATATGTAAGTTTAAGACGATACGATTTGTAAAACGAAGTATTGTCTTACTTTTAGATTTGACGAAAACACGCGTGTACAAAAACTTAACATACATATCGAATTTGCAGGCGCGGATCCAGACGCTCAGACTTGAACATTTTTTAATGCGATTTTATTGGCGATTTAGACCTGTAATTTTTGAATTTACCTTCCGGAAATGCGCCAGAATGAACCAAATTGAATCTAATTTACCAAATTAACCCCCCCGTTAATCGGTTGAGCGCTATTAGTTAAGCAATTATGAAACCTAGACCACCCCCCCCCCCCTGCAAAAAATCCTGGATCCGCGCTGATTTGGGTATGATATACACATGTACTTGAAATTGAGAGCATGCGTTATGTGGATGTTTGGTGCCCGGATATTCAAGTTTCGTCAGCAGTAACGCATCATCAATGCTACGTTTGACAGGATGCTGAGTTAGGGGCCGGTCAGGGTAAAGCATGACTTCCATCTGCGATATAATTTACTGTGGAAGCAGACGTTAAACACCAACTTCCAATCAAGCTCATCTCATGGCTACAACTGTACCTCCCATAGCTGCCATTAATTCTGTTGCATCGTTTTGGATCGACTTTATTATAAAGGCAACTGATATATTATTCAAACGGCGTTTGGGTTGCGAGAAATCTTTTATGTTTGTACTGTGCCAGAAGTTAATCTGGGGCTTATTTCTACAGACCCAGACATTTAATTTCGTTTATATTCAGAATATATAAATGAAACAGCATCATCCATGTCGAGTTATTATTGTGTGGAATGCATGAAAGTCAATTGAAAAGTAAATGTAGACTCATTTGTCCAGATTGAGTAGTAACACGACAGTTAATTGAATAGTAAGCGTAGACACATTTGTCCAGATAGAATTATAACATGCTGACAAGTAAGGACATTTGTAAATAGTCGTTGACTTTCGGCGAGCGAAAATTCTGTTTAAATATTGGATGGTGTGGTTCGCGGTCATCATGGCGCTGACCTTTCCCTGAAAGTCAATTTCATTTTCTAGTGATCAAAGCAGTTCTTAGAGTGATCGCGGGTCAAATGCCATCCTCGTACACACAAATTCAAGTCAGAATCTCTTATCTATGGTGGTAGTGATTATATTTGTAATATCCAGTACTACATAAATCAAAGTTCCAAGAACCATGCTACTTGACGATGACCGCCATAGATTACCGATGCGGATAATACCGCGCTTTAATTGTCGCCATTGTGATAATGAGAAAAGAATGACATGCTTTATGTTGTATTGTAGAAAAGGTTTAGTCCGTGTTAGATGGCTGAGTATCATTAATTGATGAGTATAATATCCTTCATCAATGTTTTAAGTACTCCTGATTGTTCACAACAATTTCTTGTATTGATTGGATATGGTCTGTAAGGAAAACGACTGCTCGTCAGACGATAAATACAATAACTTGAAACCATAACCTCGCTTCAAACTCAGTACAGATTTCCACTCGCATTCACTTTTCTAAGTGATTAAAAATTCCTCAAATGGCGATCAGCGGCTATAATTTACGAATTTATAG
The DNA here is from genome assembly GCA_036850965.1 of Patella caerulea. Lineage (NCBI taxonomy): Eukaryota > Metazoa > Mollusca > Gastropoda > Patellidae > Patella > Patella caerulea. Next base: position 30,605,985 of record JAZGQO010000008.1, read on the forward strand.
GTTTGTTTATATGTTCCGACAGAAATTCCCGATTGTGAATTTTTGAAGTCGTTACATCTGTATCAATATTGTATGGAATTGATCCATTTTTGGAGAGCGAGGGATTGGTAACGTCCATTCGACACAAACTAGATAATTTCGGAACTAGCACATGATTTTTAAAATGTTTATTTCAATAATTCGCTTGCACTTATCGGTCTTTAGCAGTGGTAGGAAATCAGAGGACCCGCAGACAACTCACGAGGTTGGACAGGCGACCCCACTCCTTGTCACGTACAACCGAAGACTCGAAACCACACAACCCCGAAGTGAAATGAATTAAAATGGGGTTTAATGTGTTTCTTTTCTGCACTAACCCTGCTAATAACGAAGGGCATACACCATGCAATGTTCAAAGAGGGGAAATTTGTACGCCGCCGTTTTCAGTTAACCTTATTTCGAATTCCAATTGTTAATTTCACAATTACCCCCGAGATCCCTTCATGTACAAGGGAAAACCGAACAGCAAAATCCCAATGGTCGAATCGTCCATTTTTTCGGGCAATGTATTTCTTAGAGAATGGGGAACATTAAGTTGTTTTGGGCTTATTTTAAATTTATATTGCTGTATAATTAATTAATAGTAAACAACCATCACACTTATATGGGTTTAGTTAATGATTGCTAAATTCTGAAAATTTGTATAAAAAAAGACAATTTTTCGGGAAAATAGCCTCAGCCCCCAACAGAGATTGTCTCCCCCCCCCGCTTCGTCCCGTTCCTTCCCCAACACCCTAAATGTATGTTTTGACTACTGTATCGTTTAACTTATGAGCAGTACTTCACACGTTAAAAAGAAATGTAGCGAATTCGGTACGCTCTGAAGTCAGATTCAAAGATTACTGTCAAATAACAGGACCCCCCCCCCCCGTCCCATATTCATACAAATTATTTACCCAATTGTTTGGTAAATATTGAAACAATCAAATACATATTTTTATAGTTATTAATATGATAAACCACTTTCTTTAAATGTCAAGGATTTAAATAATTATGCACCACGAGTCGTCAGAGACATTATTTCCAGGAATATTTGTATCATTATCGCTTAGAATAGAATCTCTACCTATTTACACAAAATGGAAATTATAGAAATGAATATTCGATCAAATATTTCAATGAATTTATTGTTTTATTTATTATTCGGTGAATTTACGAAATAACTTGTACGCATTTAATATCAACAGTTGTCATTGTTCGTTCTAATATGATTCTTTATTGCTATTCACGCACGTGAAATGAGTTATAGAAACAACATTATGCATATCTTTGTCGCTAGAATTCATTATTAAAAAATTGTGACATATGTCAATATTATGTGATGCAGATACCCCACAAAGAAATAACGATCGTTATGTCGATATGCAAGACTACACAAACTGTTGGGCTCTGGAACAAAGGCGACTGAAACAGGTGTGTTTTTATCTTATATTATGAGACGAGCCGTCTGAATCATCCACTTTATTTCATGACACATGCAACTGTTACCATGGCAATACAAGACAACAAATAACGGACAATGCCTGAAAAAATTGATATACCACTCAATAAAACATGCACCTTAATGACACGTATAGTACTTTGGAACATCCATTTTTAATTTCCTCTTTAACGACCTAGCATTGGCTGTGCATGACAATGATATAACAGTTGGATATTGTGGAACGGGTAAACAAATATTTTTTTAAAATTTCTAAATCAATGGTAATGAGCAAGGAGATTTGCAGAGAAAGTGCACATTTTGCTTTTAAGGAACATCTTGGGACATTATGACTCACAGCACGTGTGCACTTACTTAAAATACGTACACGAATATCGGTTCAATAATTTATTTCAAAATATAAAATATATAAGTACAGGTATAACGACATTGTGAACTTCCTAAATGAATTCGAAGTGGTATCATATCTTCTAGAATAAGACTAACTGAGCATAGTACAAATTCTCTGGCGCACAACACCTGTCAGACGCAATTACGTGGATAAATGAAAGTGCTTAAAATTTTTAACAAAGAAAGTAACTCAGTAAATATTAATCCAAATATTCACAGACATCGTTCCTTCAGCGCAGTTGACAAAAAGTGGGACCGTGCACTCAGTGTTTCACGGGGCATTGAGCGGACCCGCCCATCCCTCAGCTGCACTAACACCCGTGCGCCCGTGCTATAATCACGCGTATATTATCTATAATCGTCATGGGTTCGATTTATGTGACTAGGGGTGACGTCGTCTGACCAACCTCGAGAGGTTTTTATTCCAGCAACTTCGGTTTTCTCTCACGGCTAAAGACCCGGGCCATTATTGAAATAAAAATGTATCTTAGATCAGTTTTGAAATGATATGGTAATTAGTGTCGAAATGACGTCACCCGACCCCCCCCCCGGCTTCCTACACTCTTCTCTACTCAGTACCATTCCTCATAGAAGTGCGGGAGAATTGCATACATTTTCTAACTCAACTGTGTAAATGTATCTCGTGTCATGCTCAATATAATTTATAGTGTTGCCAAGGGAGACAAATCTGCTGTAAAGACGACCGCTTTAAAAAAAAAAAGCATTGATTAAAGTCATTTGGTTCATTATTGTTAACCAAGAGATATTTCAATCAAATAGATAGAATATCTATAAATAAAACACAACTCCTTAAACTAGAAACAAATTCTTTAATTTACGACAGTCGAATGATTAAAATAGTTATCTCGGTTTAACCAGTCAAGTTCATTTCCGAAATACCTTTCCTTGTTTTTCTTAATGACGGGAATTGATTTTAGCAAATATTATTGAATTTCTCACTGTGGTTCTCAGCTATCTCTTTCTCCTCGGTAAATATGGCGCTAAAAGGCCTCAATCAAATATCAACGAGTTTTGAATTAATAATAATATTGTTAGAATATTTTCGCCGGGTTAATGTGTGTGTGCACTTGGCGCGATCACTCACAACAAAAAGAAAGTAGCGGGTTTTGAATGTGATTTTCTCGTTTACAATTTCTACAACAATACACCACCGCCCTGGTAAGTCACGCCACGAATCTCCTACATTTGTAAACAAAATCGACACAAGAATCGTTTGATTTGGTTAGCTACCCGCTTAAGCCAATCACAAACGGCGTACGGGCAGCTGAAGCAAAAGGTGCAAAATAGCGCGGGTGAACGAAAGCACCTGGATCTTTATTTAAACACGTGACCCCGTTAGCAGACGTGGACTGACCTTTATACATGTCGAGTTACTGTGAAAGCCCTATTTCATATTGGTGACAGATATTGACGATTGTACCGAGAACACGTTTAAATGTCGTAGGGGTCACTCATGAAAAAATGGACAGACTTTTGTCATTAAAATTTAACGATAGGGGAATCCCACCCTCTCATTTTGAAATCTCGTGATTGTTAATTATATAATGAGTGTAGAAAGATGATATTAGCAACAGATGGCACGTGATAACTTATAAATAGTTGATAGTCTCGATACAAGTTTCTCCATTGTTCTACAATCAGATAAAGGGCCTTGCTACTTTATGTCCATTGTTTGTTCATTCTACGGAGAAATCGATGGATATGACCATTACACTTCCCACAGGAACTCATCTAGGCTCGAGCAAACCAAGCATATGCCCCGTAATTAGCCTAATGCAGTGACGATAACCGGTAAACAATGACCTTTCACTCTAATGGGTATTCCCCAGTATTCTCCACATATATTTTCCACTTAAATTAATTTCCTACAATTTACCGAATAACCATTTCCATAAATAATGAAGCTGGATTCTGTTGAGGAAAGTTACCCCGTGGGTCTGTAAATGTAATGACAAGAGCTATACAATTTGAACTATTTATTAATGACTGTATACAAACAACAATGATAGTTATCATTATTATATAATTACAAATAGTTATCAAACAAATGACTCACTGGGTACAACGTTGGAGCAATTACCAAATCCATGCTTCAATATTTTCGTAGTCCCGGATTTTAATTGTGACGTGCGAGTAAGTATATTATTATTTTCGTCACCCCTGCCCTTCATATTTGGATGTTTGTATTCAGATTTGGATTATTCAGTAAGTGTTACTCGCCGTTCACTGAATTCAAACTTGCTGGCATTGTTCGACTAATCCTTTCCGGCTTGGTTTCCCCTCGTCAGTCATGCGCGACGAAGGGGTCTGACAAGGACAGATGTCTAGTCGTTCGGATGGGACGAAAACGTTCCCGTGACAGTTTGAATTCGATATAAGAGTAGGCCGTAGTGCAGCTGCCCGGGAACAATTTCCGTCATAGCACACTGTATGACATATGCCCGTCTTCATTAGCCCACTCTAGGACCAAATTAGTAGGACGTAAAACCCAATTTCATCTCATTTCGACCAATACTATCAAAATATTCAATAGCATGCACATTACTACGCTAGTTATGAAATGTTCGTTGTCTGGCAACATTATGTTTATATGTTTACATACAAGTAGAGAACTAGAATATGTGAAAATGAATGACGACTATTTATTATTAAACAATGACTCGCCGTCATTACTCCCGATTGGTGCAGCAAGGTAGAACGTTAAACCCTATTTCATCCATTAGACATTGCAAGCCCCACACTCAATCAATTGATGGATTCCATCTTACAACTGTTGCACAGTAACGTAACAAAATTTATTATGGGGTATAGTTGTAACATAAAAAACATATTGAACCTTATGAATAGAGGAACCTATCTACATAAAATCAAAAACATCGCAAGGTTAGAAAAAGTTAATTGTCTTTTCTATTATATATAGGTTATATATATATATATATATATCTTGGAATAATATGTAAGGCTATTAAGGAAGTTTCAGACGCAATGGCTTCAAAATAAAATTAGAGTCTTCGATCCCTGCATTGGCAGTTGAAATTTGAGTATTCCATGGTGCCGCTGCGGTCATCATTTGCCCAATAGAACGTTAAACCCCATTCCATTTAATTTCAAAATACAATTTAAACTGATATTCTGATGTTTACATCCGGCCCACTGTGAGATTAAACAGAGAATGCAGGGCGTAGATTACTTGACTAGAAGACTTGAACATCTCCCGCAAAGTAGTTCTTATATTGGAATGTGTGTGTCTTGGGAACCTCACATGTAAAAATCTCATCTTATACCCGAGAAAAACTGATAAAAGTTGAATAACACGTGCGAAACGGTCTACGTCGATTGAAAGGAAATTTTAATTTCCTGAGTTCGTCAGACAGATTTGGCTGGAAGCAAAGCGAACGTGTCTAGGGAAGATTTTCTGTACCATTTCCTCGCAAATCGATCATCTTAAATTGTGGGTTTTTCTTCTTACAGAGAACTTTGACTCCTCCAACGAGCCAATCAGTTTTATAGGATCTCTTGGAAGGAATATTTGGGTTTATACATGAATAGGAACTTAACGATCTATTTATACAGGTCTTGATTGATCAGTATTTAAAAGTTTTTAACGATTTTAGATCGGAGCCAGTACCACTGATGCCAAAACGCTTTACAACGTCATATAGACCAGTTGCCTGGCATGTCTGGTGGAGATTTCTGGGAGTTTTTAATCAAGACACGAGTCAGTTTCATCTACAAACGACAGGTTTTAATTATGTAAAGTAGTATTTTATTTCACAAATCTGTGACAAATATCAAAGAATACTTTAAGTCATGTTATTGCTTGACCAAAATCATGTAACATCAATTTAATCTTGGAATTTGACAAAAACTAAGAAATTTGCTTCTTTGATCAATTAGGCAATATTTATCTGAAAGTCACTAATCTTTACAACCCAAAACCCCGGGAGAGTCAGCATTTCTTCATCTCACATTTTAATGAAATGAAATTGCGTTTAACACTCCACTTTTCTTCACCCACTGGGTTAATTAAAAGGGCATACGCCACACAAGGTTTTATGATGGAAATTTTGAGCGGACAGACGCTACTACTACCTGCTGCTTTAACGTCTGCTTCCACAGAAATGATATCACAGAAAAGAAATAGGGGAGCCGAGGCTTCTTCCTGTTTTTAAAATATGATTTTTGCAATCTTTCCATTTGCGGCCGTGGGCCAAGGAGTAGGTTTCAACTGTCCCATCCGTACGACTAGACATGGAATGGAGTTTAGCATCCTACTTTTATATACCCACTAGCTTAATGAAACGGGAATACGCCATGTAGTGGACTATGCGAAAAATTCTGCCCGGCCAGCGGCGTTACGGTCTACCTTTATATATAATTCCAACTGTCAATGGTTATTTTACGTGTTTGCCAATGTATCCACGGGATCCCCGTCCTGCACAACCAACACGGTTATTCTGGCCAATTACAAAATATGTCTGACCACGTGCTTACTCTTTTAAGTAGAATGTGTCACCGCACATTGCTATCGAAGTTACATTGCAGATCTGTAGGCATAGAGTAGCCACGGTGGCTCACTCAGTATGTCGCTGACTCACTATTAAGGTTTGCCGAACAAAGTGGCTAGTCATTCGGATGGGGCGCCAAGATGCTGTTCACCCGTGTTCTCGTTGGCTGGTATGGTACGTAAAAGTACTCTTCACGGTTGGCGGAAACACCCTCTTAGTATCCAGCATGGCGTATGTCCTACTTCACGACGACGTCAAACCGCATTTCATTTCCTGTATTAATTACCTATTATTTTGAGAATTGCTGCACTTCGTCTTCATTTGACAGGGCAAATTACAAAAAGAACTCTATGATACTTAAATAGTGAACGAGGTTTTTTGTCCTTATTTATCTTTACTGAATAAATCGAGTCTAATGCTTCCTCTTGATCGTTTAATATCTAAAAAGTAAAACAAGTCCCTCGTATGCAATAATGCTAGCAATATTTCATGAAGTCGAAATTATCTGAAAACAAAATTACAAGCATGACGTGATGATCCAAATAGCGTTAAATTACTCGTGCAATGATATATATGTTCTATTGGATAAGATACTTGTGGTGCATCACGTTATTTCTTGGGTACCGCCACAAACTCCATATATCGATGGAATCTCGTGTGTTTGTTTAGCTAAGCGTAAATAATTAGCCATGAATTTTTCATACGGATGAGGCTTTATACAATTATACCCGTGTATAAACCATTCACTCGGAAAAGCCAGTCACAATTCTCCATAAATATTTGATGACGGTGATATTTCCATTTTTTTTATATCGCAATTAGCTCAATTCACGGACAAATGTCAAAACGTCTGATTTTCACGCCTTCCTGAAGTTGTATTATAAGAAGATTTTGAAATTCCTGGGATTTTTCCGTACACTTTGCAGGAACTGTCGGAATGAGAAGTTGATCGCCACAGACATAGACAGATAAATAAAAAATGAATCCTAGTTTGGAAAGGCGTGGAAATGTATTTGGTGTCCAGGGTCGTTTTGTCACGATGCCAAGTCTTTACACGGTTTCCATGTGAAGGACTAATCTCAGTTTAAACTATGACAAAGCAAACTGCAGATATGTGTTGGAATATTGAAGGGTGTAAACAGGGGTTGATCCAGGAGTTTTTGCAAGGGTGGAGGGTACCAGGTTCCTGTTAAAGAAATTTGACAGCTGACAATGCTTGATGCCATCATCGTCGCCAAACGAATTAATAAGATCCGTCCCTAGTAAATACAACGATTGAAAGGGGGTTTCCGCACCATCCGAGTTAACGAAGATGGATATACTCCATGGAGTGTGCTATTAACGAGTTTTTGTCCAGAAAATACCCTATTTTTCGTCGATTCTGGGTGGTTTTAAGGTGGTTCTTCGTCCCACTCGAATGTGTACATTTATTTATATCCTTGCTCGGTCCTCTGTCATGTACCACTGGAAACTTCAGACATTAATGTTTAATAAGATGTTATTAATTTATACTTATAATTGGATAATATATAGTCAGATTATTAACGACACATCTGTAGGCTATGAGACTAAATAAAAAATAATTATAGGATTTAAAACCAAGAAAAAAAAACCTAACCGAACGAACGCTCCTAACATGAAATATGCTTTCCCACATACGTATTTATCTGGTGGTTATTTCCAATAAAAGTATGTCAATTTTGGTATATATAGAAAGTGGAGTAGAACAATACTGGATTCCATGAAAAACACCTCGAGTGACGTCAAAGGATGCACACGAAGATTGTCTGATCTCTCACCGATGGAGAGCGCTTGGTCTATATGTTTATAAACTTGATGGTGAGCGGACTTGGAAATAGGATATAATGTATGATATAAACGTACCAACAGATTCTGAGAATTTAATTAGACTTTGAGATTTATGATAAATATAAATGGACATCGATTAAAGACAACATCTTCGGTAATATGCAATGGAGTTTTCTTCGCACCCGTTGCTGGGTACCACGATAGCTAAGTCACGTGAACCATGCATCACTTCTTTTAATAAATTTTTGCATAGCTTAGGGTATTTCCTCGCGAATAAATGTTTTGAGAAGGGTTTGAAATAAAATTTTGATAAACTAATTACTTTCAATATGATTTTAGCCCAAATATATCACTAAATCAACCAGTTTGTACGCGGAAACTCTATTAAGTGTGGCCTATGGTAATGTATTCGTACATTGGTACCGAATTTTATATTCCACATCTTTAACGAAAACATTTTTATACTATCTACATAGTTTCATCACTTTCTTTATACTGTAGATTGTCACACCCAATTAATGTTCTTATCGTCATTAACCACGACAAAGGATAAAAAGAAAACGAAATTTAGTGAACCGAAGAAAGCCCTAAACCCTCGACAGATTGGAGGCCTAAATATTTTTTCGGGTAAAAAGTTCAAAACATAAACTTTAAAGTTATGAAGTGTATTTATATCTACCAGTGATTATCACCGGTACACAGTTGACTGAATATTGTACATATAATTACATATCATCAATAGCCATTCACTTGGTTATTATTATAGTAGCAGTGATGCGCTACGTTTTATGTAAATAGGCTCTTTAACGCCCAAACGAATGGCATTTAAAGCCACGTGTCTGGCGTGCGTTGTCTCTGAAGGATGACGAATTTTTATTATAAAAGCGTGGCAGGTGAGGGCTTATCCTTTATGACTGGCTTTATTCTCACTGAAAGTTTCCTTCAGTAAAAAAGGCTACACCCTTTTCACATTAAATAAAATGATAACCACACGTCACATATCATTCAGCAATTAAATTGAGGATCTTGAAAGGGATCGAGGTCTAAATGGAAGGGGGACGAGTCTAATAGGTGAAGTTGGGAGTTTTTATAATGGTATTTTGATCAGGTAACTTGATAATATACAGCGCGCACCTGTCCATCTCCCTTTCTATACGATTAAACAACCTAGAAATGCTAACGGCACGCGCCAAAAGCACGGCTACGCGGTAACAAAAACGTTATTGTCATCTCATGTTTTTGTCGTGTGTCAAATAGGGAATTAGTTTTAAAGGAGCTAAATCTCTATTCTTTGGCACCCCGAAGTGGACACGATAGTGTAATACGAATGTAAACATTTTACTGTAATTTCTTAAGCGCGAAGAGTCAAAACCTAATGGTAGGCCTTGGCGTATTGTTAATCAAGTCTACACAGGTAGTTTTCTCTTATGGTATATGTTTAGCCTCGTTCATCAAGTCGCTTCATTATAATTCACACTCGAAAGCATTCTGGCACACGATTCGCGTGCCAATTTTAAACTTGTCAATTGTTTTTATATATTGGCTATCAGACGTCTATCTTTTCAAAGTAAGACAACCACATCAGTGTTGATTTAAATCGACCAACTACTCGTCTATGGATGAAATTGAGTTAGAGGCTTACATCCTTTAAATCTAATTTTGGATGGAACGGAATGCCGCCATTTCGTTACGTTTGTTTAACAATAAACCTCCGAGTGCACGCGTGTTAATATCAGGTCAGCGTCGTACGCTATTTGCATAAAACCTAACAAAGAAAACATATGTTGTGATATGACTGACAAAGAACACGTAAAATCTCGAACATATGAAAAGAGCCCTTACGTAATCAGATGGGAAAAATAAATGCACATTGCTTTTCGCTTTAAAAGAGTTGGGTATATGAAATATTGATTTGATCTTATTCAAAATCCACATCAATATGAGCAAAATACTGTTTGTACCTACTTTCGGCGTTACCCTTTTATTATGCAGATATGGCAACTGATAAACAAACTGCAAGATGTGACACTTGTAAGAGCTATGGTTTAATATATAGTGATAGTTTTGCAGGTTATGATTGCTCTTGTTCGAACACCTGGTAACTTTCTTATCTATTTGGGATGTCCATTTAGTTTACAATGTGTTTTATTGTATTGGGCCCTGAAAAGGATAGCTGTGAAGTCGTTCGAATGGGACGAAAACAGGGGTCTTGTGCACACATTTGCGTGTACGCAAAAGATTCTTTAGCATTTGTTAGTCGATATTTATGGTTAGGTCTATTTTATCAGGTCAACTTCAAGTTTGGTCAAAACGTCACGAGATGTAAATAGGGCTAGCGCTAACCCCAACCAATACCTACAATCTCACCAACAAATCACGTTTCCTAACTGTATTTACATCTTAGCAACCTTGACCTTAATTGAGTTGACCTTAACAAATAGATTTAGCTATTATTTTATTTTGTTGTAAGGGAGCGCTTTAGATCGTGGGGGTTGGGATGGCCTAGTGGTTAGAGTGCCGCGCTTCGACCTCTAGCTGGCCGGTCACCTCTGGCTTGCGGCTGTGGTTTCGAGCCCAGGTGTGAGCGTATGTGGCATGGAGATAGGGGCAACTTCTCAACCTCGTGGGTTTCCTCCGGGCACTCCGGTTTCCTGCCACTGCTAAAGACCACTACGCGCAAGCGAATTATTGAAATAAAAATTAAAAACCATATGTTAGTCCCGAAATGACCTAGTTGTGTTGAGTTGACGTTAAACCCCATTTCTCTCTCTCTCGCTTTAGATCGTACTGTCTGTAATGGAGTCAAGTGGCATGTTTTCAATCCCAAGCTTGTACGTGAGAGGATAGGATCGCCTGCCCACCCGCGTGAGTTTTCTTCGGGTGCTACGGTTTCCGACCGATGTTATTGCAAAGACCCCTTCGTACAATAAAATTGTACATGTACCATACGTTGATTCCGAAATTTGTGTCGACTTTACGTTTAAGGTTTATGACATACTATAATATTACACAGAGTGAGGGTCTCGGCGCCGTCGTCATATTTCTTGTATTCAAGGATTTGGAAAATATATACGATGGAGTCTTTCTTTTCTGTACTAACCGGGACATTGACAACAGCTAACTGCGACTACGTACACAGAAAGGACCAACCTTTATAACTGACTAAGGAAAACCAGACTGGAAAATCGTGACAAACACCAACGGGATCGCATGTCAGACTTCCTGGTTAGTGAGCCAAGGTCATAATCGTACGCTGCATGTCATGAAACCCGTCAATGTGTTGACAATGTGTTATCTTACAATCTCCCTTCTCCGGTTGTACGTGACAAGTGTAAGGTCGCCTGTCCAACACCGTGGGTTTTCTCCCGGTCCTGCGGTTTCTTCACACGACTAAAGACCCTTAAGCGCAAGTTTGTGTTGAGTGGACGTTAAACCCCATTTCTCTTTCTTTCAATCTGCCCCTGAATTAAAGATATGCCATATTATGTAAGTCTCTCTCCCTCTCATTGGATGTGTACATGGGTGGGTGAGTTCAATCATGAAGGTTTATATAATCAATATTTTATCTGAATACTGAACGACCCATTTCAGTATTTATAGAGAAATATATACTCCCAGTTAATACATTACTGAAAAAAAACTATAGAGGCAATAAATCAAAGCAGGAGGCAAACGCCGTGATATCAATAATTCCTGTTTTTATTTTAGTAAATCATTTATAAATTCCAAGGTTGGCCAGACTAAAACATTCGCTGATATTCAGGTCAAACAATATAAGAAATGTTTGAGGCGACACATTAGAATCAATAATACTTTAACAACAACTTAGTGTCCTTTTAGATTCTGTTCTGAGTGTATCAAAAACCTCCATCGCATAATACACCAACCTTTTCTCGACATTATATATGACATGGCTGTGGCTGCATTTATACTACTAATAGAAACACCTAGAACCACTTTTGATTCTCGTATTGCTTACTTTCATTAACATGCTATAGGCTACTTCCGGAGGGGTACACTACAAGATACGGCCCAGTATTGAGTAATGTGGGGAAAAAAAGACACTTTAACTATCCAAAAAGAGTTGAAATATCAAAGAACATGATTTAAAAAAAACTTTATTGAATTTCCCTCTTATTGATTTGATGCCGCACACACTCTCTGCCTTTAACCCCCTCACTACATGCACCCTATAAATATAAATGCACGTACGCATACGCGGGTAAACCATTTTAATATTTGGGACGGCGATGGTAGTGTGAGGACGCCAAACCAATAACCAGAGTTCGAATTCCACACCCTTCTTCATTAGTCCAATCGTTGCAAGCAAAACAGTACGGCTTTAAACCCCATTCGATTTCCAACGTGGAATTCGTGGCGAGACTAATTGTTCGAGTGGAACGGAAAACACACGACATCCGTGTACAAATTGATAAAACAGATGATAGAATTGGGTTAAAAAATCCCCACGACATTGCTCAAGAAATCCTAATTACAAATAACGATATGTTTGAATATATAGCCACACCAAATCCGGGATTATTTTGATTTCTAACGAGATGAATTATTGTAGTATTGAAAACTACACCATAACATATTTTACAGATTGGGGGATTGGGGAGTGCAGTGGTTTAACTCTCTGTCATTTAGTCAAGTAGCGTGGTTTCGATTCCCCACATGGAGTAGGTTAACCTGTGCAACCTCGTGGGTTTCCTCTGGTTCTTTGGGCTTCCTCTCACTCTGCCAAAAACCCCTGAACGCAAGCAATTATTTAAATAAAACTGAATCTTACGTTAGACCCGAAATGACTTAGTCTGTGTCGTGCAAATGTTACCCCCGCTCTCTCTCTTATTTTACATATTAATCAACGGTACATATGGTATCATGGTAACCTTTTCATGTACAAACAGATGAAATAAACGCTAATTGACTATGTCTGAGTTGAGTATTACGCCACGCTTCTCAGACGGACTTTATTTGACTATGATGGAGCACTGGGCATAAATCTTTACTTAGGTACATTTAGAACTTTTGAAACTACAAACGGTAATGGAAGTATGCACGAGTAAAATGGTTTACATTAAAACCATAGGCTATAATCTATTAGACATTTCGTGTCAGTTTGAAATATAGGAAGGAAATTAACTTGGACATTTCATATCGAAGAAAAAAAAGAAAAAGTAATAAAATGTGGTCTGCTTATTTTTGTAGACAAAAGAAAAAATACTCCTAATCCAAATGTGAAAAGAGCAAAGTGCATCCGGGCGTAGGTGCTACTTTTTTGTTTACGAATAAATCAATAATTTTAGTATTAATTTCATTATATTATGTCAAAATGAAAGTACATGTAATACCATATTCATCCTTTTACGATTAGGTCTACTGTAAGTAAAATAAGGTCGTGGTTCTAATTTTAATTGGATGGCATTGCGATATAAATATCTTTGGGAATCTTCGTCATTCGTAGCTCATGAATGCTACCTTGTACGAAATAAGGGCAGTAATTAGGCATTTAAAAGATGGTCATCCTATTCAACATTTCTATTTTTTATTGTAAAATTTCTCTCTTTAAGGTTAAATCTACGGCCTTTCTTGACTTTATCTAAAATTATTTTTATGAAGCAACATGTCGTCAAATGTGGACCACTAACGTTCTGTGATGCCAATCGGTATACTTTTCGAATGTGGCTTGATTTCCGAATCCACTATTCTGTTTTATCACGGGTGTTCAGAATGAATGCGCCATTTAAGACCGATTTACTAATCTATCGTTTGCTGATCGGACTTAATAAAGTTGTAAATAGAGTCTTTTGCTCTAAGAATGCCAGGAAAACGTCTGTTTAAACCTAAAATGAAGTGTGTGTTTTATTCCTGTCAGTAGTGCAGGACTGGGGGCCTGGCGAGGACGAAAACCGGGATCCCTGTACACGATGCATGGCCTAAAAGAACCCTTTACCGTTATAATTCGAAATACCATTAGTCCATGGCAACGCTGTCCAGGCAAAATTTCGGCCATAGATCACATCTTGGCGCCTTCGTTAGCCTCGTCTTCGCAGAAAAGCAGGAAGTTAAACCCTATTTCATTTCAGTTCTAAAATTAAGGAGGTTATGGTCAATTCAAATAGCACACTATTTTATTATTGAACTATCACAAAAAGGATCGTTATTTCGAAGATTTATAAATATCGGTAAAGACGAATCTCTATAAAAAATATCAGTTCAATTTCGTCCAGTATTTGCGAAGATACGATAAATTGAAAATTTAGCAGCATTGTGCACCCGCTACAGAAGATATATACAAGCCAGAACCACCTCTAAGTGGTTTGGGGTCAAATCTTTTAAGTGGCCCTTCTTTAATCCGAGTACCTCCCAGGATTTTATCTACCGTTGAAAATGAATTAAAGAGATATTATTCAATAGAGCCAAATTCGCCCATTGCGGGTTATTATGTAGTCCTTAAATGTAATATAAAGTATTCATTAAACATTTTTAAGATGACATTTTAACTAGATTGGAACGGTTTGGCTATCTAATGATTTAATTAAGAAATGGGAGAGCGAGTTTAAATCTCGAATATACCAATACTGTGGTTACGAAAATATATAATCAATGTACATATCTTGTCAAAACTACAAACAGTGATATCTTGGCCCAGAAAAGTAATTCAAATGAAACTTTAAATATATTTATTCATTTTGCATTATCTATTTTTGAACTATAGCAAAAGCGGCCAGCTTTGTATCTAAATCTTTAACGTTAAATTAAAGACTGTCTGAAAAATGCACGATCGAGGTGAACGAATTGGTCTGTCGTCTGAAAATGCACGATTGACTTCGGCAACTTTAAGCTTATAAATCAATTGCTATATTATTGTCTGTAAACAGAAATTAGCCCAGGATGTTAGTTTGTATACATGTCTTTTTAAAATCACAATGTGAAGAATTCTTAGAAAAGAAAGAATAAAAACAACAGCAGAAAAACGGAGATAGTTTGAAAATGTAAACATGTATTTGACTTATGACACAAGTTTGTTGATATGAACGTATCTACACTAAGAGATGTTATGCAGATTAAACAATAGAACCATTGAACATGCAGAAATGGGTAATGGCGAGGTGGTAAACAGGTACGTGGAGTTTTCCCTAAGTCGAAAACGCAAACAATGTCTAAAATTAGACCCAACGCCAAAATGTCTGAAACATTCCTTCGAATTCTTACCCAAGTTCTTTTCGCGACAAGTTAGTGACTGCGCACGCGTGTTCGTCTGCACCAACATCCAAGATGGCGGTTTAGTTGACAGAACGTGGTTGGTTTTATAACAAGAGTTTATTGTTTGGATGTTTAGTATTTACTTGTTGACTAATATGGACATGACAAGTCACTTTGTTTATTAAGTTATATAACCAAGACGTGTACACAATGTATCATCGGATAATTTGTCCAATACTGGACAATTGAATCGTTGATGGCAACCAGCTAGAGATTTCATGAAAGCGATATATCAGATCGCATAGCCAGGAACCTGTCGTACTAATCACCAACAAGACCGTCCCTTTAACCAAAAACGCCCAAACTATTGCAAAATTGCAAAAGTGACATACAAAGAAGTACATGTTATATATATAACAGTAGGCCTATACGCATCATTTCCATGATCTGTATAATGATTTCATTAAAAAATCGAAACTATCATCTATAAATGACCGTTATAATATTGTAAGCCCCCCATACATGGCAACTACGTGAGGAGTTTATTCCGCTTCCATTTATAACTTATACTTAATCTTTGAGTGTATGAAATATATAAGACGGATAAGAACCAAATTACAAAATAGTATTATGATTTACTATCTTTGTTTAATATGGCGACCATTCAGGGTAAAGACCCAATCTTAAAATGGAAATAGATACTCCTCTGTGTTCAGAATGTGGTCCTTAGTGACGATTACTACTTCATGTGACTGCTTTTACACATTCGTTATACCCATTTTCTGCAGTTAATTGGAAGATATAGAATTGATAATATTAAGACACCAAATTGGAGAATACTATGTAAATACAGAAGAATGACACGTTATAATAAGAGAATGATTGTACATGGTAATCATATTATGTAGTTATTCATTTGTATATACATTTTCCATTCCTTTGGGAGTTCTACGGAAGCCAAAGTTAATAATTTCCTTATCTTATTTTGATTCAGTTGGCAGTTTGATTAACCAATTCTGTATTTCCTGCAATGCTGGTAGAATATTGACGAGTTTTGCTGGAATTTTGTTGACTCTTCATCAAAGTTACGTAGTTTGAATCTTTTTTCTGTTCAAACGACTGTAATATTTCGGGATGGCTATCATCTCTTTGTTGTCACAATGCAGAATGGTCGTTGTTACAAAAACACCAGAAAATAACATTCCCCTTGCTGCTCATGTTTACCATCATCTGATTCCCCGGTGCCAGTTATTCCAGAAGATTATGTAATGAACCAATTTTAATTGGCTAATGTAGTTATATTTTGATAAGATAATTACGGTAACTATTAGCCTGGGAGTCTATGGCCAGTCTTCAAATGATTCAAGTTGACGGTTCAACCAATTCCATATTCTCACTATTCCGTTTTTTCCCATTGAAACAACTCTTGAAGGGAACTCGTCATATTCCATCTGGAACCACGATTCATTTAAATGTGACTCTTTGAACAGACGGTTTTGATCATGTGAAAGCAATGTTCAAAGATCCTTTTGATAAAAATCATAGCCATCGACTAACCCACAGATTGCCAAACGTTACACATTAAGGCTAATTAACTGGCAGCAAATAAAAAACCCCTTTAAACGTTTGAAATGTAAGATTTGGAAGAATGTGCCATTTTCTGGAATATTTTCAATGATAAACTGTCTTTGTATTCATCACTACTCAGTTTATCGTAGTTGAATATGATGCCAGTATATGTTTTTTGTAAAAAGCCATTATTCTTCAGTTAAAACAGATGCAATGTAGAATAGTTTTTCATGAAGGATTCCAACATTAAGGTCACAAAGATCACCAAACAATTTATACATACTGGGATGAAGAGCTTTCAAGAAAATTGGAAAGAAAAGTAACGATCCCCATAAACTTCATGCAAATATGATTTAAACTTTGTTTTGTGAGGAAACTGGGAAAAGAGTGTACCATAAACTTAGAAAAACCCAACTGATTAGGATCAATGTGGCTTATTTACGATATGAGAGAAGACCCCTGAAATCGATCATTTTATTTTTATTGCTGTGCTAAAAGTTTTAATGTAATGACTCGTAAAGATATGATACACCGCTGTCTGAATACTAGAAAATCATGCTTATGAATAAACCATAGCAATCAAGGAACTCTTTGACAGTTCTGTCATATGTGATTTAGACGTTATGCCGCCGTTCCGAAGCCTAACAAGTAACGAAAACTTTGGTTGGGGAAATTTTACACTTCTGTTAGTAACGAGAAGATCAGTGGAAATACCATTTTACGTCAAAAGCCAAATCAGAGGAATTTTTCTCATTCTTTTTAATACAATGTCATTTGAATAGATTTGTGCCGTTTGATTACCTCCAGGCGCCGAGGGGACGAAAGCAAATGGCGGTTTATGGACCCCGTTACAAACTGAATGATTATGATAGATACTGGATTACAACTCGATTTTCTCCACAGTGTCAATTAGAGCTATAACCTTAGTCTTTATATGTCCCATGAACGACAATTCTTACTGTAATGTAATGCCCAATTACCGTGATTAGAAAGCATTGATGGATATTGCTTCCTATTGCTTTAAATAATCTGATACAAAAAAACAATTTGCCTTTAGATATAGACAAAGATACTAAAATGCATTTCCACGATATCGTGAAATGAAATGTGAAGGAGTTTTAAAGTCCTACTTTTCGGCACCGACCGGACTAATGAAAACGGGTATACGTCATGCAGTAAGCTATGAAGGTAATTTTGACTTGACAGCGATGTTACGGCCTACTCTTACTTCGAATTCCATGGTTATCTTTTACACACCTTACACATATTATATACTATTCAAAAAAAGTAGGGGATATTTGATTTTTAAGTGTTATTAAAGTCACCTAATGAAACTGACGAAGAAACAAATGACAAAATGAAATGAAGTTCACATTCAGCGATTTATTCCAAATGATCGTTAGACTAAGTAAGGCACATACTGACCATTATAAGGGTAAAATGATACCCGGGGTCAAACAGCAAAGTTACCACAGCATCACAACAAAGTTAGTAACGGGTAAATCCTCCTCTGTTTGCCAAACAAGCATTGATCCGACGTGGCATACTCCTAATGAGACGTCTAAGGTCATTTTGGTCCAGATTGTCCCATTCCTGTTGCAACGCAGCAGCAAGTTCTTGGACATTGGCAGGACGTTGTTGACGTTGACGTAACCTCTGTCCAAGCATGTCCCAGACATGCTCGATGGGGGAGAGGTCGGGACTTAGTGCTGGCCAAGGTAATGTGGTGATGTTCTGTTGTTGGAGGTAACCTGTAACGATCCTGGCCCTGTGACATCTTGCGTTGTCATCCTGGAAGGTAAAACGGCGGGCATGACGTCGTGCGAACGGCACAACATGGACTGCCAAGATGTTGTCCCGGTAGTACTGGCCTGTAACACGCCCTGCAACAACATGTAAAGCCGTTC
The DNA here is from genome assembly GCA_036850965.1 of Patella caerulea. Classification (NCBI taxonomy): domain Eukaryota; kingdom Metazoa; phylum Mollusca; class Gastropoda; family Patellidae; genus Patella; species Patella caerulea. The sequence continues at coordinate 30,624,878 of JAZGQO010000008.1, forward strand.
TTCCAGCAACAGTGATGCCTCCCCACACCATAACAGAACCACCCCCAAATCGATCATGTCTGATGACGTTAACGTCTTGGAAGCGCTTGTTTCGACGACGCCACACCCTCCTACGTCTGTCCAAAAAATCAACAGTGAACCTTGACTCATCTGAAAACATCACATTGCTCCAGCGTCGATTATCCCAGTGTTGACGATCCCTACACCAACGACGTCTTGCCTGAATGTGATGATCTCTCAAACAAGGGATCACGCGAGGACGTCGGGCGCGAAGGTGACCCCTGTGCAGTTGATTCCGAATCGTCTGGCCACTCACTCTCACACCAGAAACTGTTTGAAGACGAGCGCTGATTTGATTTGCTGTGATGACACGATTTTTCAAGGCCAAGGTACGGATAAATCGATCCTGGGCTTGAGTTGTCGCCCTTGGTCGACCTGAGCGTGGTCTGTCCTGTACAGATTGTGTATCACGGTATCTGGACCATAACCTGCTTATGACAGACTGAGAAACATTCATCGTCCGCGCCACAACCGCCTGTGTTGTGCCGATCTGTAGCATGCCAAGGGCACGTAACCTTTCATTTTGGGTAAGCCGACGCATATCAAAATTTGTTTTCTGGTCACTAAAACAATTAAACTGATGTTTCCACCCTGGAATTCAATGCCACAATGACTGTGACATTCAAAGTCAGAGTCGTGCAAATCTTGGGTTGGACCCCCATGATGATCCCAAGCATCACCTGCATTCCATGCGGTAGCTATTGGTGCGTTTGGGCGTCACATGTAACTGGAAATGTTTCTTCTGTTAGGTTCTATAGTGACTTTTTTCGTAGTCATTTGCATATTTTAGTATTATGCCCCCAAAATCAAACATCCCCTACTTTTTTTGAATAGTATACATTATATATAGTGGATTTCTTAAAGATGAGTTTAACGAACAGTGTTAGAATTCTGTCTTGTTTTACTTGCTCGCCAATGTGTACTCCGGACCATGGCTTTTCGTCCCACCGAATGACTAGACATGCACCACTAACAAGAAAGCTTCGATGAACTTACTCACTGAGCCACCGTGGCTCCCCGAATTAATGTGAACTAACACATTATGTCCTTGATACTGTATACCGACAAACGTCTTGTTGAAACAACCCGTTGCCCCATAACAAACCACTCCTAGAAATCTTTTAAAGAAGAAATTAATGTTTTAACATCACTGATTTGCTCCGACCGGAAAAATGAAGATGAGAAAATTAATAGAAGCAAGACTACGAAATCGATACTCTTTCGAACGCTCTCACATTCCCTTGATATAGTACAAAATACTTTGCCAAGCATCGTGTTTTTATTAAATTTAAAATTTTCCAGTTAAGGTCAGATCTGTCGAGGTTTCCATGAGAATTATCTTTGAAAAAAAACAAACAAAAACACGGTACAGTGTATTCCCTTTAACTATATTTCTTGATTTAATTACTAAATAAATATTTAGATATTACATGAAGCTCTGGTATGTTCTTAGCTAATATATTATTTAATATTTTCTAAATATCTTAGCTAAATTTGGTTATATAAATAGACGTTCTAGATATTTGTTCGTATAGAATAAACATCCGTTCGATTCAATATTTATATTCCAAGTTTTGTCTTTTTTTTCTTAAAAAAAATTGTCCGCTATATTGTTCTGGTTCCCGGAGACATTTATCAAAATATTTGACATTCAGCTGTACGTTTAACGTGATGTAACCCATTATCGTAATATATCATACGCTGTGCTGGAAGTTAAGTGAAGGAATATAATGTGGACTTAAGACTCCCTTCTTCGGCATCTCTGAACGGAAAAGGTGGTGAATTGTGTCTACACACACTTCCATGGTTAGGTTAGAATCACTTTCCGGTCTTTTCAAAGACATTAAAGATACACGAACGTACCAGATATTGTGGTAATGGATTTTAGTCTAGACGATGATGAACGCTTCCCTGATCACATGGTGGAAAGGCAGATACAAGTTCCGTACAGATCAACAACAACCGGCATGTTTCATGTGGTATTTTAATGCTTTGACTACTAACCTCTAAAACAAACGAAATTATATTATTATTTATTTGTTTGCATAATAAAACAGAAAACACCACACCCCCTAATCCAGAATTTCTGAAACCAAAGTCGAAAAGGTTTTTGCCAATCAGACGCGGGTGCCAGGCCGATTATGCGCATTCGTTTTAAAGCAATAAACATACACCTGGGAAGTTCAGAAAGCGAACAATTTTTGTTGTATCAAACATGGCGATCGTGGTGGGCATATAGTTGTGTCCTGCAAGTTAAACTGGGCATACTCTAGTCTGATTAAAATACGGGTCTATATGTTTTTCTTTCGTTGGCCTTCACTAGTGACGTGAAGACAAGTATAAAACGAAGTTTGTACTATGAAGAACGAAATGAAATGTGATCGAGGTACCAATCACATTTGGCCCACTCTTTCTAGAAAACCCGAAATCCACATTGATAATAAATTCTATGTTTGTAACTGAGGCACTTTAAGTTTGTACACTTAACATTTATAAAACGTCAGACACTAGATGTATGATTTAGTTCAAAATCGACGATTTGATTACGACGTATGACCAAATGCATTATATCCATGTATTGAAGAATCAAACAACATATAAACATAGGAATATGATGTTCCTTCAACACCGAATAATCAATTTTAGTTTGTTTTTTTTTTGATCGAGTCAATAATTGTTTTCCCTCCAACGAGTATTGCTTTCTTTCTTTGAAAGAGGTATAAGTTCGTGACACCGATATTCATCCAGTCTTTCGAGTTACGAATACATATTCATCCAGTCTTTCCAGTTACGAATACATAAGGATAGGCCCATTCAAAAGTCCATTTTCTCTTTACAATGGTCTCAGTAGACTCAGACTCTCACTGAATTCAATGTTTAATCGTGTCATTCCTTGGCCTTTAACAATTGTTTCAACATTCCGACCATAGCATTAACAGAAAGCCAAAACTACGGAGGGAGCTGACCATCTTCATGTATTGCTACTCCCGCTGAAAGGACTATGAGTTCTGGCGTCGTTTTTGTATACGAATTCCCTAATTCATGTCTGTTTACTTTAAGGCCCTTCCGCCTAAAAATAAAGACTACATGTATTTACCAAAAACCAGGCAATAAATTTAAACTCAAACATTCCTCTTTAATTCTAGAAAGAAATAATTGCACCTAGTTGGAAGCGGACGTTAAATTGTTTTTCTAATTCGCGCATGTACCAGTCTTAGTCTTAATTTGGAAGTACTAGTTATTGGACATGACTATTTATCTTCCCACGCATCTAGCTTTATCGGTAATAACTTTTCTTTATCAAAATTACCAATTCTAACCCAAAATAATTTACAGTTTGATGCGTGTAGAAAATAATAGGATGAGGCATTTAGAGTCACTCCAATCATTTAAACTACACCATAATCTATTGCTACAATATGAATTAAGTGAGATTAAGGGGAAATCACTCCCAAGTGATACCAACAATTAGTGTTCTTTTTCATATTTTTCTAATTGACTGGATTATAACAAACCTCCTTGGAATAGAAACTTAGAAAAAAACGTGAGTGTAATTTGGTTATATGCCAATACTCATTAGGATGTATGGCAGTAAATCAGTATATTGTTTCTGATTGGACCGAGTAATATTGATATATCAATGTACCATCTCAGAAGACTTTAGTTCAAACATGATTCAATTAGCCTCGTACTCATTTACCAAAATTAACCAAATTGTAGGAAGGGTAAAAGTCACACAATCGTCATTGACTTACTTAACCTATTAACCGAGAGAGAGACAGTGGGGAGGGGTAACGTCCTCAATACAAACTTTTCCATTTCAGACTAACATACGGTAACGTGGCTCTTTGATCATGGCCCTGGCTGACGAAGCCAAGGGGGGTGCGTCCGAGAGGTGGGACTGAAATCCTAATTTTCCGCACCAACTGGGTTATGAAAAATGGGCATCCGCCTAATCTTCATCAAAAGTACCCGGGTTGACTCAAGCTTTTCATATCATTGTAGGAGGCTAAAGAGGATTAGAACGCCCCAAGTAGCTGTCGCGGTCATCATCTGTATCTGGTATCTGCATCACCCAGTCCAACATTAATAACCGTACTAATAGTTATTGCTTTCTCCCTTTATTTAAAGTAACTAAGTCTCTAACTGAATATCATCCAAAAATCTTCAACACTTAAAACACTAATTATTTGTCAGCTTAAATCAACCTTGATGCTGTGTCCAATATTTAAAACAAAAAGAATCGTGTACCATAATGCGTTTTAGCCCCAGTAGTAAGAAAGGACTCGAAGAACGAAATCAAACGGCGTCGCCATATTATCTGGGTAACATGCGCACTAAATACTATGTAGAATAACCAGGTGCTAGAAATTAGCATTCGATTGAGACGTCTGGCTTATTTAGTCGAACATAACTGATTTGAAATTAGAGTAAAAACGGAAACCATTGGATGTAAATCAGTTTGTATACTTTCATATTATAGTATCATATGCGTTGCGACCCACTTGTGTCAATTTCTAGGTCGCAAAGGTTAGCGATTAAGCCCCTTTAAATACATTATGCAAGAGTGAATCTGCCTATTGCAGGTCTTTCTTTAGTCCTGAAATGTTATTTAAATCACTTATTAGACATTAGTTAACTTATCCAGACCAAAACCAACTCTCGATATTTAGCAGCCTGGAATACATTTTTTTTAAAACTAAAATAACTAAACACAAAATTTGATAATTGAGATTTTGTTTTTATTGTACCGACTTTAGTAATGATGATCGAGGCCAGCCTAAAATTCAGAAGTTAATATCTCGGTTCAGAGTGGAGCAAATTGACTGAAATTTTCAGCGTATTATATTTATGTTATCGATCTGTTAACTATTATAGCAAGAACTACCAAAAGCTTTATCTAATCTCCCATGATGCACTTTTAATGTATTTCATTCGTTATATAAATATGATGAATATCTCATAGTACTTTGAGGAATTAAAATGCGGTCAAAGGGTGGATATACGATAGATTATCAAGACACCATTACTAGGATCTTAACGTCTTAAACTGTCGTATATTAATACGCATAAATTTGTCTGGCTTAATAATTAATCTGGATATAATATATTCTTCCCCAAGGAGGAATAATAACACATTGAATTCTTAACTTGGAGTTTGGGGAATTATCAAAGATTAGTGGGAAAATATCATTATGTAAATGTTCGTCTAGACCTTGGAGACGGCTGATGATATCCAGGGACTTTCCCGGGCTTCCATTAAGTTCGATTACTTTATTTATTGGCTTAGTATCATGCCATCAGCGATGAGCATGTCCAGAAACACTTTATGATATTTCGAAACTTTTAAAAAGTCTCGTGGCCGTCAATTATCTCCTGTGGGTTGTTAATTTATTTTCATGCCATCTTTGTAAGTGTTTATAAGTCTGATTTAGGTACTGATCTATATAAAATATAAATATTACCCCTTTTAAATTCCAGGTGTTTATATTATATATGACTTATACCAAAATAACATAGTTTAGTTTTGGTGATTTAATATTTGTTAAGGAATCGAGGTGGACCAATGCGTAAGGCGCTGGTTTATCAACCCGGATGTACGGGGTTCGATCCAGGCGAGAAAGATTCCCATGATTTTCCAGTCTGGTTTTCCTTGTCAGTGTGGACGCAGGACGGAAGGCACGTTCTCTCGTACACGCTGGCGTTCAAGTAAAGGAACCCTTGGTAGTTGGAATTTGAAATAAGAGTTGACGATATCGCTGCTGTCTGGGCTCTACTTCCCTCATAACACACTTTATGGCATAGCATATTTGACTTCCTTAGCCCAGTAGATGTAGAAAAGTAGGACGTTAAACCCTATTTTTTTCATTTCATTTTTTTACTGTGTCCATGATGAATATAAACTGGGGATTATCTAAATTATCAAATATCGCTTAAGATCAATTTATAGGTCAATAATTAATGGTTTATGAAGTGATGTGGTTTTATGGTAAAGGTTAGAATACTTTCAAGTGAAAGCCGACATTTTGAGTGCCAGTAAAGATTTAAGACACTTAGACACTATTCGATTTCAGTTGATCTGTTATTCTCTTGGTGGACGCAAGAGAAAATGTTGAATTGATTTTTGAAACTTGATACTCCTACTGGAGATTCCAACTACTGTAAAAGAGTGTTAGTCGTCTTGTTTTGCACGACATCGCTTTAATACGTCAACCTGCAGGCGAGTTGTTTCATAACAAATTCTATCGATGGGTTTAACATGCTAATAAAAGCTAGAAAATGACCAGTCGGAGCCTTCGCAAATCTCGGACCATCGATCACCTTGTCGCCTTAATCTTGGTTATTTGTGTATTTGTAGTTAGTTATTTATTATCACGTCAGTGGCTTTTACTGAGATACAGATAATAACTCCTGAAGATGTAAATTCTTGTATAATTAAACAGTGAGTAATGCTGTCTTATCCCTTAATCATTACGTATGCATATTCAAACAGTGTAAGCTACTATTACCATGTAGCAGTTAAGTATTGTTGGATTGCTAGTGATTGATTAGATTATCGATCTTCAATAAGTTTCTAGCTGAGTTACAGTTGGTGTGTAATCTTCTTCTGGTATTACTTTCCTCCAACCTATTTATTATGTGTGGATATAAAAGTCATTGCTAAAAACGTTGGTATACAATGGCAGGGTTGTAAGTCTATCTTAGTGTCTCAGTACCCATTTTTTTAAAACGGGTTGTCTGTTTGGAATCAGTCTGTCTTTTATAAACTTTGTATCTCCTTTCAGTCTAATCGTATGCTTCAAGTTTGAGTATTGATAATACAAATTGGTTATGTATGTCGAAGAGAGAGAGAGAGGGGTGGGGGAGTGATTGCATAATTTCAATAAAATATAGCAGTGGAAGGAATCATTGGAAAACTCTTGAGGTGAGCAGCGGAAGGAAACCCGGGAAAAACTCTGGAGGTTAACCAAGCTACTCTACTCCTTGTCATGTACAAGCAGCTTGGATTCGCAACCACACCACGTCTAAAGAGCTCCCGAGACCAAACTACTTACATGTTTGAACAAAATCACACACCAACATAAATATCCATACATGGTTTATTCATAATTGAAGGTGCCTAGTTTACCTACACCAAATTACATACACTGTACAAAATCAACCGTCAACAAAAATACTAATCTTCAACGAAAAATTCTAATGGTACCCGCTACTTTGCATATACAAAAAGGACAAAATACGAAAGTGGTGGCATAGGCAATCAAAATTGTAGGATAAAAAATTTAGTAACCGTCACTTACGAAGTCCAGAATCTTAATTACTTAAACTTTATAAGTACGTGTAAAAGAATGGAATACATTATTGCAATTTTTTTTTATTATAGTAATCAACTCAGGAATTCAGGTCTAACAAATGAACTTCCACGGAACATGTCTAATGTCTGTCGAGAGACCTGTTTAATAAAGAAAATGGTCATCAAATCCACGAAAGGAGGATGAGAATTGATGTTGAATCAAAGAAAAAGCGTTGTGCTTTTAATCAGAATATCAAGTACCAATGGATATAGGTGGTGTTTTTCTTCTGTCGCTGTTTTGATCTACTGGTACTAACTAACTTAGCCTGAGTCATGTAATAAATGTTATTAGCTGGCCTAACATCACGTTAAAGCGATGCGTCTTAAATTTCAATTACACTAAAAGCTATCTTACAGATTAATCGAATTTAGCAACCACAAAGAAGATAACTGACCGATTTATATAGGATAAACAGACAATCGATTATCATTTGTGGGGACAAAAAATATATTTAAGCAAAAAGTAAAATATACCTTCTTGTTCCACGACAAGTCTTAGAATAATTGATCATTTATCAGAGGAAAACTTTGTTCCTTTGAATCTAACATTTATTTTCTGCGACCTTTTAAACCACAAGAGATTTGAAATCCTTCTTATTAAGTTAAAGTCAACCACGTGTAAGGTAGTTTAACAGAAATATTTGAACAATCAAGCTGTGCTAATGATCTTTTGACAAGTTCAGAAAAAAAGAGAACATTTATAACAAAGAGTGTCGTTTAAGGCGTTTAGACTAGAAAAACATAACTCCGAAATTCTCTTGCTTTGACAACAGTTTCGTCGGGACCATTCCACGAAGCTTCCACGGAGTAATAATTTGGGTTTCTTGGGATTAAATCTAAATAAATTATTCATGCTAAACTTAATTACATAAAACAAGTCAAACATTTAACGGGAATTGTGTTTGCTTAACTTGGCATTCCTCTTTCCAACATTTTATTAGTGAAACGTAAAGCAGTTTTTGATCGATCAATATAGAGGTTGACAAGAAGATTTCGGTCACAAGAATAGATGACAAAATCAAGAATGGTAATCAGCCTTCGTGCTCCAGGTTCGATCAAAGTGGAAGCACAAGACAAGAGTTAATCAGTCCAAACCAACGTTGATTACATACCGAGTGCACGCGCCAAGGAGATGGTCGATTATTGCATCCCAAAGACGTTGGTCACCATTGTCCATCGCTACCATCATGTCTAACTGCCATGAAATTCTCCTCCAACCATCGCGAAATACCATATTCAAATTAAATAATAAAAAAGGTTAATTGAGTTGTGACAATTTGATTATATGCTCTTCCTAATGGATGGTTCAAGGATGAACGAACTCAGATCATGACTCTCTAATGATAAAGTGCCATTAAATACTCCCGATTGAGTCTGTTCCAAAACAAGTAACAGATATTTTAGTATAATCATCTCAACTGGTATTTTATATACATAATTTACATTTACGATTAGATGTTCCAATGTCTCCTGGTTTAGCTTTCTACACGCAACCTATCAGATCGGTGACATTTATATCATGATCAAACCTTGTCGATCAACTGAGATTGGTGTCTAGCCAGGAATAAAATGTTGGAAAAAGGCCTCGCAATAATGACCGGCGTGGCATTCGAAGCAGGCTATGCTGACTATTTACGGATCTTTCTTTCCATTCCAGCATCGACCACGCTTGTTGTATATATTGGATGAGTGATGCGACAAAAGAACCACATTACAATTGTATGGCCTTAGTAAGCGCAGGAGGACCCTGAAAACAAAGCCCACGGACAAGACACAATATACGCAGAAATAGCAAGCAATAAACAAACAACACATGCAAATAGCAAATTGGGGGTTCACAGTGGCTAAGTGGGTAAGACGATGCATTGGCCGAGAAAGTTATCTAGATTTTCGGGCGTGGTTTGTCAATGATGCAGGACGGAGGGACTGACAAGGACAGCTGTCTAGACCGAGGTACCGTTTACACCTTGGTGTGTACGTAAAAAAAACCTTGACAGTTGGAATTCGATATAAGAGTAGACCGTAGTGTCGCTGTCCGGGCAAAATTTCCCTCACAGCACACTGCATGGCGTATGCGGATCTTCAATAGCTCAGTTCCGAGAAGAACGGTAGCGAGTGAATAAATCTGGGGCCAGTCGTAAGAACCCCCTATGCTGCACTGTCCCGGACCTGTAGTGATACAAACATGAGTCAGCCATAAGCGTCAACTATGCTGTCCCTGCCTGTACATATTCAGGCTTCCCTCAAAAGGCCACAGAACACTAATTATTGCCCCATTGACTTTAATGTTAATTCTCGTCTCTTAGACCGGCTGTAACTTTTTCCCAAATATTCGTTGGGAAAAACGCTTTCTGCCACAGATAGAGCAACATGTGGCAGACTCTTGCCCAAAAGCATGTATGAGGTTCTTCATGAAAAACTTGAGATAGACAAGCTGGAAGTAGAGACAGCTAACCTTGCAATTTTCGGCCCTCCCTTTCAACGTAACCAACCTCACAACTCTTGTATCCTTCCGCCTCAAAATCATGAATATTCACCAAAACCTGGCTGAAAATGTATTTTCAAACCCTTTTCTTCCATTCTACACCAAAAATTCAACAAAAATCGCCATGCAAAAGGAGGAAAAAGGGAAAGGGAGAGAAGGACTAAAAATAACTTTCGCCCTTGTTTCTGGGTGACTGCCCATGAATATTTGGTGATCTGTGTCCAAAATGAAAACTAAACTCACGATAAGGGAGACAATCCACGAAACAATGAGAATATTTCCGAAACATAGCATTTTACAAATCAACCCCACATGCATTTCATTGGCGTTTAATGGTACTGACGTCTTAATCTACACTCCCATAATTCTAAAAGTACATCGAATAAAACTTTTCATTTAAGGGTAATGTTTTTAATAACTATGTACAGAATCCCCTGTGCGTTGGCAAACACGTATCACGCCCAGAGGTCCTGATACGCATAATAAACTTAATGAAAAACGCAATATAATGATGATATAGTGTCGACAATTTGCCTGGACTGGATATTTAAACGTGAGAATTGTAATGGTCCTGGATCAAGAAGTACAAGAAAATTTAATCAGACTGTAAGATGAAATGGCACCTCGGCTAACAGTTAATCTTCTGACCTAGTCTACGGTTCATCACGCTACAGTCGTACATCATACTTAACTTTGGGCACAAATCTTTATGAAATTCAATAGATCTGTAATGTAAGGGAGAGAAAGAAATTTAAAAAGACTCGGGAGACACGAAATGAAATGAAAGCAATTTGATTGATTACATTAAAGTTGGACAAGAGAACATTTCTAGATCCACAAGACAAATGAGAATGGCTGATCTGGTGAGCCATTGCAGCGAGTATATTAACCCAGAACATACCCTAAGAAGTAGCATGGTCGGTAATTCTATAATATACGAGTCCTTCGAGACCTCAATACAATCTCAAATAGGGAGGTAATCTTGTTTTTGTGGCTCCCTGGCATGTTCTAGTAAGCGGCAAATGGTATTGGGTCGAGTCGTCGACAATTGAATATTGATCATAATCAATGTTAATTATACGCTTTACCCTGAGGGAGATACCTTCAAGCCAGCCAAACATTCGTATAAAACTCTGTAACCACTCTTTCTAGGCAGGCTAGCATTTTATCTAATTAAATTGATATCATCAATAATATGCCATTTTCAAGTAAAAAGGGAAAAAAAGTGAGATGGAATGATATTAGAACTGTCAAGAGCATTCTTGTTGGATATATGAAGATTTCCAGATGAAGTGGCATGATAGATATTCATTATATTTTCCATAGATACATGTAGTGAAGAATCGTTTTTATAACCTTCTATTTAGATATTATAGATGAAGGTTACTGTGTATTTCTTTGTTGGAACCGCGGTGGATCAGTGAGTAAGAAACTGGCTCCCAATCCTTGAAATCTCGTGTTAGATGCTGGTGTTGGCCATGAAAGTTTCCCCGGGATTTTCTGGCGTAGTTTCCCTTCTCAGTGGTGCAACACGGTGGGTCAGATAAGGAACAGCATCTAATCGCTCGGATGGGACGTAAAACCTAGGTCCCATGTACACATTGGCGTAGTAGTACAAAAACCTTGACATTTGAAATTTGAAATAAGAGTATGGCGTAGTGCCGCTGTCTAGGTAGAAGTACCCCCCCCCCCATCCATAGCACACAGCATGGCGTATTCCCGTCTCCATTAAACCAATTGGCGCAGAAAAACCTTTTTATTAATTTCGTTTTATTTTCATTTGTTTGTCTAAAATGTTGTTCACATTAAATGAAAGGAAGAAATAAGTAAAAATGCTTTATATTTTGCCTCTGGGACTTTCAGGAATAGCATCGGCTTTGTAGGAAAAACACACAACACATGTTCCTGCTTTAAACTTTCTTAATATTTAGCTAAGTTGTGAGAAACCGAACTAAATTTAAAGGATGTTTCGACTAGGAAGTTGAAAATCCTTCTGTACCTGCTAATGTTATTTTAAACATATATCATGCGAGAGCTAAATCTGCCTATTGCAGACCTTTCTTAGGGCCTGCATATTATCTAAATTATTAGACATCAATTAACTTATCCAGACCATAATCAACTCTCGATGTCATCGCTAGCCTGTGATATTTACTAGATTAGGATCCCTATTGCTACTTACCTTTCATTCATGATTTACTCCTGAAAAGGATAATCGAGACTGTTTTTTTTTATCGTGGCGACTTTAGTAACGATGAGCTAGGCTAGGGTGGATCAATTAGACGGAAGTTTTCAGCAAATTCCATTTACATTATCTAGTTTTTAACCATTATAGTACGAAGTGCCAGCTTTTTATCTAATCTCCCATAATTTATCTTTAAATCAAGAACGATTGAATGATTTTCGATAACTTTCAGTGTCTTGTAAATGATCAGTTAATCCATATGGTGTATAGAGACTGCATCCGGACGCTTTCCTGATCTGGGCGGATGTTGCATGCCGTAAAACTTATCTTTAACACAGCAAGAATATCGGAATGACGCAGCACCGCCTCTTTAAATAGTGGTATCAATCGTAGATTTCCACACCCTAAGAATTTATTTAATGTATAAAGATAAGATGGGAAAAAACAAGGAAGCTGATTGTAAGTGTGTTGTAGGTAGGTGAGACTACTGGAAAACAAATCATCTCTGATAATATGTGACCCAGTCCAGCAAAATGAGTCACAGTGACCCCAAAACACAAAATGAGTTATTAATAAAAATGATAAGCTGGAGAAATTAGCTTCAAAATGGTGAAAAAATTATCATTCTATCATTAACGGTCACACACTTATGGCCATTTTAATAAGTTGTATGAAACAGTAATATTTTTCTAAAGTTTTGCATAAAACGCCCCTAAAGTGGAAGTCAATTTATGTGGTAAAGTGTTCATTAAACACATGGATATATTATGTCAAAGTTTTTTTTTCCATTTATAAGTAGGCCACCAAAACATGATAAAACATATTTATGACAAGTTTCAGCATAATTTTATTATTCAAACATGAAAATTATGGTTGCCTTGGCAACTGATACTGAATATGCTGAAACATGATAATGATTTCAAATCAATATAAAATTAACAACTGAATATGAAATATTTACACAGATATTGATATACAAAATAAATTTTACAATTCATGTTGATAATGACATGCACAAAAGTTTCAATTATTGTGGTTGTCATGGAAACCATAAGTGTCCCAACAAGAAACTGTTAACCACAGCTAATACAATTAATGCAATTTACAATCCAAACTGATTGTAAAAAGTTCAAATAAAAAAATACAGTTAACAATTAAAAATATTGTTGTTGCCATGGAAACCAATAGTATCCTTACAAGACACTGTCAATCTTATTCAAATTGCTTCAGATTATTACATATTTATCGTTCAAATTGATAATGAAATGTAAAAATCTTCCAATAAATTAAAAATAAAAATCATTGCTGTTGCCATGGAAACCAATAGTGTCCCAACAGGACACTGTTAAACATAGTCAAATCATTTCAGATTAATACAGATTTACAGTTCAAATTGATAATCAATAAAATTGTACAAAACATCCAATCAGAAAACAGTCATTGGGTAACAATCAAAATTAATGTTGTGTTCCCATGGAAACTGATAGTGTGTGAACAAAACATTGTTAAACTTAGTCAAATTATTTCAGATTATTACAAGTTGATAATGAAATGTGTAAAAGTTCTAATCAAGAGTTAGCTATCAAAATTATTATTGTTGCCATGGAAACAAATAGAGTCCCAACAAGACCAGGCAAAGTTTATATGGGTGACCTTTGATCGCAAAATGACTTTTATACAACCCTGTTTAGAGAGAGAGAGAGAGGGAGGAGAGAGAGAATGGGGTTTAATGTCCACTAAACTAGGTCATTTCGGGACAAACATATGGTTCAATTTTATTTCAAAAGGAGGAGGGTTAAGCTTAAGTGTATGCAAAAGTTAAATTTTCGACGGTACGAAATACCACATGTGAGGAGTGTTACGCTTGAAATTTACGAAGGTACGAAACAGCTCACGTGAAGTACGAATGAACTAAGTACGAAACAGCCAGGTTACGAAACAGTTGACATCCATTTACAGTCAAATATTCAAGTTGATAATGTAATGTACAAAAGTTCCAATCAGAAAAACACAGCCACCAGTTAACAAGCAAAATTATTGTTGTTGCCATGGAAACGAATAGTGTTCCAACAAGACACTGTTATTCAAAGTCAAATTATTTTGGATTACTGCAATTTTCAAATTCAATTAAGTTGATAATGAAATATACAAAAGTTCCAATCAGAAAAACACACTCACCAGTTAACAATCAAAATTATTGGCCCCACAAGACACTGTTTATCATAGTCAAATTAATTTGGATAACTACAATTTTTCAATTATGTTGATAATGAAATATTCAAAAAGTTAAAATTAAAAAAAATTTAGTTTTTCTTGCAATGGAAACCAATAGTATCCCTACAAAACACTGTTAATCATACTCAAATTACCTCAGATTATTACTAATCTACAGTTTAAATTGATATTATAACGAACTAAATGTACAAAACTCCCAATCAGTTAACAATCAAAATCATTTTGATTGTCATGGAAACCAATAGTGTGCCAACAAGAAACTGTTAATCATAGTCAAATTATTTCCTATCAATACATTTTTATTGTTCAAATTGATAATGTAATGAAATGTACAAAAGTTCAAATCAGAAAAAACACAGTCACCAGCTGAAAATCAACATCAAGCAGTGTCAGTTAATTAATTATTCTTCAAATTTTCTTCTCTTGCTTTGGGGCTCAATAATTTCTTCATCGTCATCTGATTTTGATTCGTTTGCAATTGGCACTGGGCAGGTGATGTCTTGTGTTTCACATGTGCAGAATTTTCTGATGTTTCTGTAAAGGTACTGTTGTCTTTCTAAGGGCAACCCTGGAGGAGCAAGTGACATTGGTCTGTCCGCAGGCGGAGATAATGTTGTTTTCTGCAGACATATTCCAACTTCCAAAGAGGAAGTAAATTCTTTCTTGAATACCCATCCTGGGTGTTCACTGTCAAATCTGTAAGAACATTAATGAGAAAGTATAAATACTGTGTTACTAATAATATTAACTGTGCTCAAATTAAAAGTACATTGTTTTATACACAAATGAAATGAAATGAAATAGGTTTACCATCCTACTTTTCTTCATCAATGGGGTAAATGAAGATCGGCATGCAATGCGCTATGCTGGGAAAATTTGCGCGGACACCAGTGCTACAGCTTCCTCTTATCGCAAATGCCATCAGGTCAAGGGTTCTTTAACATGCATACAGATCTCTTTTTGGCCCATAAAAACTACTAGACGCTGTTGCTTGCTGTCCTGTACTACTGTCAAAGGGAAACCTGACTGAAAAATCATTTTTATACACACCTGAAATGTTGATATTTCTTTATCCCGGGTAGACAACGGAAGTAAGGATGCAAAAAGGACTGCCAGTCCCGCTGTTGTACCAAGATGTCACCATTCTCATGACCAACAAGTTGAGCAGTATTTACTCCAGTAGAAGTGCTAGAGTTGACAACTTCTGAAATTTCATCTAAACAAGAAACCATAGTTCTCCGATAAGTTTGCTTTATTAGTCCAAAGGCCCAGTCAGGTGCAAACTTTGTATGACCACTGATCAGAAAGTTAAGTGTTATAGATTTATGAAGTCCATGGATTACACGCCACGACAGGTATTGCAAAAGAGCATTGTTTTTATTTTGACCGCAACAGTTATCACAATGTAGTTGAAGATGCATTTCTCCTAGACCATAACTAGTAAAAAAATGATCTAAATAACTTATGACTGCGTTTGATCCCTTTGTTATACACATTCCTTCATCTATTAAATAATTCACTTGCCTAGGCAGGGCTTCACAGTTAATACCAAACAACCCACACTTGCGAGGGGTTAAAAAATACATCGGGCCTGGTTGAAGCGGATTGGACGGGTAATGCACTTGCTGTGCAAAATCAAAAGAGTAGTGCATCGTTATGTCTCGTGTTGCTGGATTTGTTGATTCAAGTTCAGTTACTCCTAAGTTTTTCAAAACATCTCTTGCCTTCTGTACCATAGAATTATAGAGAGAACGTTCAAGTGTCACTTTCAGAATGTGTTCTTCTTGTGTTTTACACCTAACAGACTTTTCCTGATCTGACATGTTGGCACTCTTGTAAATTAATGAATTGTTTTGTTGACAAACCCAACAAAGATCTGTCATTGGCTTGGTTCGGACTATAAACGGCACAAGTGCATTCCAAAGTCTGCGAAAACCCACAATATTCACCACCCGTTCGCCTGAAAATATAAAAAAACAACAAAATTAATCTTGAAATAAAAATTAAAATTATATATTATATCTAAGCTTACTAGGACGAAAACCGAGGTTTTGTTGACATGCATGTAAAAGAACCCTTGACAGTAAAAATTTGAAGAAGAGTACCGATGAAGTTTGGGCAAAACTACCCTCATAGAACACTGCATCAACTCTTCATTAGTCCTGTTGGTGTAGACAAGTAGGATGTTAAACACATTTCTTTTCATCTCATTTTGTATGACATGGGAAGCCAAAGAAAGAGCTGGCTTACTAACCATGGAAACACAGGTTTGATCCCGGCATGGGCCAAGAGAGAGTTCATCAGGTTTCACATTGTCAGTGGTGTAAGTCAGAGAACCTGGCAACAAGGAACAGTGTCTAGTCATTTGGATAGTATGACGATGTAATTTGATGGAGATTTGTAAAAACTGATGTCTGGGCAAAATTTCACCTCATAGCACAAGGCATTAACCCGGTTGAGGCAGAAAAGTTGGATGTCATACCCCATTTCATTTCTGTATGATGTGTTATCATGCTTGTATAAACATTTTGAAACCAGCAGATACCATGCAAGATACTCCAACACTTTGCAAGAGATGGATACATAAAAAAAATAGAAAAAATGTGATTTTTCGTACAATCAGGAGCATAATTAATCCAGGAAGTTATGATCTGAAATGCCTGACTATCAAAATGAAATGAGATCTTTGGGATATAAAGATATTTTAAGATTCCTCAAAATCAGATAAAAATTGTGGCCTTTATTTAGTAGGTCCACAACCTTTGTATTAATACTTTCACACAAGTTGCGTACAAAGAATCGCCATAATATTGTCTGATATTTTTTTTTAAAATAAGATCAAATTTGGGACCTGTTGACGTTGAGGGTCCAGAAGCTAAAAATGTGATTGTTTGCACTATGTGTATCAGGGGCCATAATCCATGATGTTGCAGTCCAATATGCGCGAATATCGAAAGAAAGCAAGATCATTGAAATATATCCCGGTCTTCCATTAGCCCAGGTTAGGTGCAGAAGAGTAGGACGTTAAACCCCATTTTATTTCATTCCATTTCTTTGAAATATAAACATACATTTCAAGTTTCATCAAAATCAGATAAAAATTGACCTGTTGTAGGTCCACAATCTTGGAATTACATGATTGCATACATGTACTATTTGCGTATAGGGAAGCGGCCAATTTGTCGGTACTTTCAGTCCTATTTTCACAAAATTCAAACTTAAATCACCATCAGGGTGTAACAATGAAATATTCAAACGATTTTTAAAATTGAATAAAAATGTGTCGTCTATAGGGTCCACAGGCTAAAATTGTGATTTTTTTCGTACAATCAGGGACCAAGATCTTTGGATATAAATTGCGGATGGACAGGTAGATGGACGTCCTCACGGACGGGGACAACAACAATATTTGTCAACATGAAAATGTGGGTGTATAAAAACATATTTGTAAAATTAATTGTTTTCGAACATTGATCATACTGTTTATAAGTTTCATACCTGCTTCTTTCATTGCTGTCTGATATGACAAAAACACCTTTGATTTTGTATAGTGAGATGGAAGTAGCTTGATATCAAATCTTTTAAAGCCTGGAACTCTTCCCGGCAACACTAGAGCATGAAGCTCAGCAAAGTTAATAATGAAAGTTACCACTCTACAAATATCATCATGGGTTAACAAACGTTTATCGCTAGCATGTCGACCACCAGATTTCTTCTCGCGTGGTGTTAAACCAAATTCTTTGTAGTGTTTTAATACAGCTGTAAGCTTGTTCTGGCTTATGCTGAAAAATCAAAGCAAATGTGTAAATTTTTTGTAGGTTTTTATTGGAATTTAAGCTTACTGTAGATGCATGTACATTAATAAATTCAAGATACGTACTGGTAATATTGTTGTAGTGGTGGGATTTAGATAGAATACATGTACCGGCGGTACCTTTGGATTAAAGCAAAGGTGGGAGCTCGAGTCCCGTGAAGACAGGCATGCGATTCGACTTGAAACATTTATTGCGACTTGACTCTCCATCAGGCTATCGTGATTACACGCGACTTGAAAGAGCTAAGTACTGGAGTCGTGGTGAGGAGACATAAATCTAGCTTGCCTTATTTGCCACAAATTGCTTTCTAATATTTGATGAATTGGTGACTTTAACGAAACTTGACAATAAAGTCAGCCAGTTTGGACAAGACTCAAGGACTTTTACTTAAAGGGACAATAACACTCTTGCTGGCTTGGCAGCTCTAGAAAATAAATAATAGTCTTATTCTAAGTACCAGATGTTTATGTGTCCTACCTGTTGTGTAAATCATCCATTACATCATATTTTACTTGTCCAGAGGGTTCGAAAATATTTTAAAATCCAAGTCACATTTGAAAAGGTTTACGTTAACCTTTTCAAATCATGTAGTTGAATTTTTCCAATTTTTTAAATTAGGTGTGTTACGATGAAATTTGTATCATCAATTTATTTGAATATTGTAAAATAATTCAATTTGTTGACCAGAATAAAGATTGGGACATATTATTCAATTACAACAAGAGTGTTATTGGGGCTTTAAGCTAAATTATTGTAGTTAAATTAAATGTAGACTAAGCTTTGACTTTACATTATTGTCATATTATTATGATAAATAGTATAATAATAGTAATAGTAAGCCTATTATTTTTGTAATAAAAAACAAAGGCAAGGTCACTCACCAGTGAAGAAACTTGAAGGTTTCACGACAAACACGTATCCCATTGACATAATGTTCAGTTCTCGGGTGTTTACGTTCCTTTTGTTTTTTCTTTGATGACTGTGTGTAAGGATCATTCCTAAAAACACAACTTATTTTCCCTAGCAAAATCAGGTCCTTTTCAAAATCAGACAAAGATGACATGTTCATTCTTAATTCATAAACGAAATCCTTACTAAATAACTTAAAACAGGGTTCACCATTATTAAGTTTGCAGTTCTTACAACTGTATAATTCAATCTTACTCATTTCATGATCTTTTACATCTGAAAGAGCAGTATTGTTTACTTCTTTTGAGGATAATACCTTTTCCACTTCATCAACTACAGGTAGGCCTAGCTGAACGTCATTTTCATTGTTTTCAATGTCGGTGTCACTGTCAGAATCACAAGAGTCATTGACAAAATCAAAATCATGCTTCTCTACACAAACACTATCTTCGTCTGATTCATCTGACGATGCTACACAATCGTCGATACAAAAGAATTCTGTGACTAGATCACGAAATTCCTTTTTGTTCACCGCTTCGTGCAGATTACATGATGTTAGATTTGAGTTCAATGAGCGGGCAATATTCTCCTCCTTGGAAAATTCCATACCTCAAAGTAAGTTCATATTAGCTCTATTACATAAACAACGATTGGATATTAATATTCTAAAAAATTACGGTGTATTTTACTAAATGTCAGAAACGTCAAAACTGAGAAAGAAAAGGGTGATTGTTTTGACAGCGAAGACATTATTATTATCCATTTGTCATGCGCAAACGCGTCACCGCGAGATTTTAGCCAATCAGCGCATTCCATTTCGGGTCGTGACCCCATTTGGTCAACAAACCAGCAGACGATTGTTTATGTCGGATAGTGCTTTCTAATTGGATGATAACGTCTAAATATAGCCTTCATATTTTCATATAAGGATGGAGGGATTCCCAAGCGTCATGTAGATACCCGGATTAAGGAGATTTCCCTAATGAATGCCGCTGCATGCAACGCTGGAGTTTTGTTGATTTTGCCTTTTTTTCTCTCAATTTTCATTTCTTTATATTGGGTTGACCAAATAAATGACAAAATAAGGTTATTTGTCGATAATATATTGGCTTGAGACTTTGGGAGATCAAAGTAGATAGGTTTAAGTACCCAACGACGTGATAAAATTTTTTTCGAAAATTTCAATGTATTTCACATATTTAGGCCTACAGCTCTAAATCGCTGTTTCCGACTTTAGACTCATTACGCTGGACTCGGTCACATATCATGGTGAATACTGTACACATACTATCAGGGCGTGGGGGATCCAGTGTCGGCCATTATACTGATAAACTGAAATGTTTGCACCACGCCACACGTCATGTAGACATGGAAATATACCTTACGTGATAACAGTCCACGTCATTGTCTCTGATACTGACACTTTCAACCAAACCATAAATCTTTTTACTGGTCAATCGTGTCTTGAGGCTTGTCACAGCGGTTAAAAACTGATCAGTCTGTCCACCGATAAACCCCCACTGATATTTGATGTAGTAAGTAACGTTAGCAGTCCACTAAAGATCGGTTGCTGATGGATAAATATCGTTTTAGAAACTGTATACTTTAGTT
The DNA here is from genome assembly GCA_036850965.1 of Patella caerulea. Lineage (NCBI taxonomy): Eukaryota > Metazoa > Mollusca > Gastropoda > Patellidae > Patella > Patella caerulea. The sequence goes on from JAZGQO010000008.1 coordinate 30,645,532, forward strand.
ATTCCAAGAACACGAAAGGAAAACACATCACACGCTTTTGTTTGGCACTACAGCTGTCTTGAGATCAAGATATCACCCAAACTTGCTTCCACCACGTGACTTATGTACGGTAAAGCAATTTTTGTAGACAAAAAGAACATTGAATGTTATATATTTTTTGTTCATCCAAACAACTGACGACCTGAAGGGATTTTTTTCTTTAAAGATATGCCATACCTTTAGGTAATAAACCTACGGTTTACGGTTCATGATAATATTTGAATGACCGAGAACACACAAGAATCACCTTGAAATAAAAACGAGAAAAATACGAAGGCATTTACCCACCGCAAGCCAATTTTAAAGCTATAAAATTTAATAGCTGTTATACGTGAACCAAAAGAAGAAAGGTGTTGTCTATGAAATTACAATTTAACATGTTAAACAGTCAATCTTAAGAACATCAAACCATTTCAAATGGAGACGAAGAAGCTATGATAATCAGATACGAATAAATGAAACGGCGTAGGGGTCCCACCTTTCTGCACCAGAGAGAGAGAGAAATGGGGTTTAACGTCCACTCAACACAAACTAGGTCATTTCGGGACTAACATATGGTTTAATTTTATTTCAATAATTCGCTTGCGCGTAGGGTTCTTTAGCAGTGGGGGGAAACCGGAGTGCCCGGGGGAAACCCACGCGGTTTAGAAGGCGCCCCTATCTCCATGCCACATACACTCACACCAGGGCTCGAAACCACAACCGCAAGCCAGAGGTGACCGGCCAGCTAGAGGTCGAAGCGCGGCACTCTAGACCACTAGGCCATCCCAACCCCCTTTCTGCACCAACACTGTTAATTAAAGAATAACTATGGGAACAATTTTACCCGAAATTCAACTACGAGGGTTGATTTTTCAAGTACGGGACCCCAGCTTTCCGTACCATACGAACAAATAGAAGGCGCTCTTACCGGATTCTCTGTCCTTCAACACTTATACGGGTACTCCACCTTGGAAAATCTCGTGGACATTCTCGTTCAATACCGGAATCGAGTCTCGGACCTCTTCGTTAGTGAGCCACGTCTTGCTCATTGAGTCACTGTGGCACCTTAATCAGCTTAATGGATTTTGACAGAGAGGCAAACAATGATTCGATGACTTTAATATGATTATCCTATTGTAAGTCAAAGGTGCCTTGTACAAATACCTGTAGCTAGGAAGCTCTGGTAAAGAATTCACCCTGGTATTACCTCTGTGTACTTTATAACCTTGTGTGGTCCAAATAATACACGGTTATTTGCATGATTTTCTTGTATATGGTACCCACAAAGCGTTCAATTTCATATTATGTTCATTAAATTATACTCATTATCACCAATATATGCATTTTATTGGTACGTATTCTATATTCATTCCCTATACCAAAGTTGTTCGTGGAACAATACGCCTGGTTTGAATATAGAAAGAAATAATAAACTATTACATTATATAAAGTAAATTAATATGCTTTAAATATCGTGAATGATGAAGTAACGCCATTGTTGTCAATGTCAACTCCAGATGAGCTCTCGTTCCTCAGTGTTGTGGTTTTGCAGCTTAATGCATATTGGTGTTAATTCCCCAGTTTTATTGCACATAGGAGGTAAAATTGGACGCTGACACAAGTCATCAACAGATGTAAAAACAATCATTACATTGCATCATCTGAAATGAATTTAACTGTGAGGCTTGGTCGGATCTTTTTTGTAATTTGAAAATAATGAAAATGTATTGTATAACCTTGACAGCTGAATTCTTTAGTGGAAAACTGGAGTTTATATTTTTCTATTCGTGTAGATGTTGCAGTTGGCATTTTAAGAAACTGATCAAGGGCTCACTTTAACTAAAGTGATACGAAATCTGGTGAAGTCTGGTGAAGTGTTGACCATCTAGAGACATGCATATTTGGCTTATGTGTGCGGTCAGGCCAATCTGATTAAAATACAGACCTATATTTCGTTTCGTTTTATTTATACTTTTCCTGACCTCCACGGAGAACGTTAGATCGAAGACGGTCCTACGCATTTTAGCACATATGACGTCATTTATAGATTGGCCAAGTCTAACCCTTACACAATCACATATATGACATCATAATATGCGTAAGACCGTCTCCGATCTAGCGTTCTCCGACCTCCACTGCATGACGATCTGACCGGTTGTATTGTAAGGGTGATACGAGCGGCTTTTGACCTATGACGTCAGACATTTGATTAACCAATCAGGATTGGATTTTCTAGTGGGATACCCACCCATGCACTGCACGCAAAGAACACGCTATAGCAGACCGCTCAGTTGGCTAATTCCTCACCTCAAACAGAACGCTGGTTATATAACAACTCTTACAGATTCTAGTGTAGTAAAGACAAATAAAACGAAATTTGGAACCATAAAAAACGAAACGAAATAGGATATATGTTTTGATCAGATTGCTGTCATGCGGGTTACTGATAAATATCATAAATAAAACAAGTATGATATTTCCTAGACCAAAACGCCTATTTTTTCCCAAACCTCCTGCTTTGGTCATTTCGGTAAATTTTGAGAGTGACGGTGGCGCAGGGAGCGGGATGGGGGTATCATTTTGTTCTTGTTTCAAAATTAATATTAAATTGCTTCTAGAATGATGTTAATTTTTGTCTCCAATTCAACCATGGGGTAAATTATCTTCAGTGGATTGGACAAAACAAATTCAGCTTTTTTGTACCTTGTATCGTCAACAAAAATACGATACGGAGGAAACATAGGTATAGGGGGAGCATGGATAAACTTTTGAAAACACTCCTCTATATATTATCTTTATAATAATATTGGTCTACCGCTTGACAGTTTACTTATGCAACTAACAAGATTGAGAGATCAGATCAGAAAAAAATGATGGCCGTATTACTTTAACTTCCACACGACTTCCTTTCTGAGATAGTTTTGTTTATTACTGCTGTATCCGGTCATCTTAATCTGAACCTATCATCACAGTTAATGTATAGGCATCAACAGAAAATTGTTTTCAAAAATAGGAAATATTACCCTATTAACAATATAAAACTTAATTTAAAATTAAAATTCCAGCAAAGACTAAATATCACCTTGCCATTTCCATTCTAAAAGAGCTATAATTATATATAAAAATGATATTATACGTTATACGATATTTTGTGCGTTATCTTGTTTTTCTTCAAGGCGTTTCTTACAATAATAACCAAAGAAGTAAATTAAGTTATCTGTAACCAGCGAATTGCAAATCGACATTGCTGTCTTTTCAAAGAGATTTTACTCATTTTCTGGCTTACCATAATATACATATAAATATTTGTAATGAGGTGTTTGGGGAAATCTTATATACATCCGCATAAACTGGGTAATTATATGCTTATAGCAGATTGCACTAAGTTACAGTCAGCAAAAGCCGAAACGTGTTCCAAAAATACACTTTACTGTGCAGTTTCTTGCTCAAGATGACTTTCTCGTTGATCTATCAAAATAACTGCAAAAGAAACGCCTGGTATTTCTATGTTAAAAGTACAACAAAAACAGATTTAACGTTTTACTTTATTGCACTAACCAGTTTTATGAAAACTGTGAGGGTAATTTTGCCCCGACAGCGGCGCTACGACTTATTCTCATTTTGAATTGCAATTGCTTGTCTTTCGTGCACGTCAACAGGTACATCGGACCTCGGTGTTTCGCCCCGCTCTTTGTTCAGTGCCAGAACCCCCGCCCTGCACCGATGACAGGGAAACCACGTCGGAAAATTTTGTGGAACATCGGTTAGTGATCCATCACTCTACTCACTGAACCATCGAAATTCACAAAAGTACAACAAAACAGGTTTAACTGCGGAACTACACCACGGGGATGTGGTATAGGATGTTCAAGAAGCATGTTATTTCGCGTACAGAAAACAAATCACTATTGGGTAGAAGTCACCAGCCCAATATTTTAACAGTTAGTAGTACTTTTAATGAAATTTTCACAGTTAGTACTCTTTAAGGATATTTTAACAGTTAGTACATTTTAAGGATATTTTAACAGTTAGTAGTACTTTTAAGGATATTTAACAGTTTATGCTACTTTTAAGGGTATTTTAACTGTTAGTATAATTTTAATGGAATTTTAACAGTTAGTACTTTTTAAGGATATTTTAACAGTCAGTACTAGGAAATTTTAACAGTTAGTAGTACTTTAAGGATATTTAACAGCTAGTAGTACGTTAAAAAATATTTTAACAGTTAGTAGTGATATTTTAACAGTGAGTTGTACTTTTATTGATATTGTAGTAGTTAGTAGTACTTTTAAGGATGTTTTAACAGAAATAGGACAAATAAATGTTTACTCTTTCCAGAAAAACTGACAGCTCTTCAGGTTTTCAAAAGCTCACTTACTTACGTTTGCGTTACTCAGTAGCAGTTTCTTTTGTCCTTGATTTCATGTGACGTAAGAAACGCTGATATACGTGAAATAATATAGACACATATATTTATCTCACAGTATCAAGTTCTCCATCTATCTCTTTGGCTATCTGTAGCTCGGTTAACCACACAATTATATAGTATGGTAATTGACAAAGCATTTGGACATGATATAGCCTTTCCTCTAGACGTGTGTGTGTTCATTGTCATCGTGATCTTGATTACATCTTGAGATTTCTGTTGAAAATAACCATTCTTAATTAGCAAGCGAATCGATCTCAGCTATCTAATTACCAATTCTACCGGTCGTCGCACACAAACTGTCTACAACATGCACATTCTCACATTCTAAGGCCGACAGGTAAAGAATACTTCAAACTCGACAAAAAATATTGGAAATTTGATGCCCTTAGGCAAGATATTCTTAACATGCAATGAGCTGTTTATGTAAGCAAGTCATGTACTACAAAAACACAGTTTCTTTAAAACCGATAAAACAGTTGCTTGATTGAAGGTTGAATTAGCAATTCAACGGTAACAAGTAGACAATAGCAAACTCTGTAGCCAGTTCAATGTCATCTATTAATAAAATCCTCTATATTTTCTGTAGAATTTTGTCTTTTTTAAAAGGTCGTGTGGTTATGGTACCAATAAAAATTCAATGCCATTTGGTTTTTATTGGGTTATATTGCACCAAACTTTCAAATAACCAGTTGGTTGAATCATACGGATAAAAGGTAGAGCAAGGGCAGCAAAACAAAAGGGTTTACGATTCCATTAAAGCAATATTGATATCAGATTGAAACATATAACATATTTTTTTTTTAATTTAAATTATGTTACCTTTCGGAGTGCATGCGTCCCTAGAGACTCAGACGCGCATAAAACGCTATGTGCATAAATTATTCGCCATGTTTAAATATATCAACCTGAGAAAAGGCGATGATAATTAAACTCATAACTTTCAAATGGAAAATAATGTGCATGACAATTCATCGAAAGGTTCCACTTTCGGGGTAGAGATGGGCCGTAAAATATATTGTCCTGATCTTAATAGACTTAATTTTAATTGACTTTAATCTTAATAGACTTAATCTTAAATGACTTTAATCGTGACTACTTTCTGGATTAACGCTTTGGCCAATATACAATATCGATGATTGCATGGGGAATTTCAATGGCGAAAATCCAATCAAAATGAACAATAATGACAATAATGTGGGAGTATTTAGAAATTAAACGGAATATATTGTGGAATTCCGAGGGATCTTCTAAATCAAAAATAAATTGTACAGTTATTCGGCACAATTCCTCTTCTTGTGTTCACAGTTGGAACCGGGCCCAAATAATATGTGAAAGAGCTAAATCTGCCTATTGTAGGCCTTTCTTTAGGCCTGAAATGTTATATAAACTATTAATTAGACATTAATTAACTTATCCAGACCATAATCAACTCTTGATGTCATCGCTAACCTGTGATATTTACTGCTGTTCAACGCTCATTGATGATTAAATGCAAAAAATAAATAATCGAGACAATGTTTTCATCGTACTGACTTCAGTAATGATGATCGAGGCTAAGCCTAATATTCAATCGCTAAATTCTCAGTCAGAGTAGACCAATTTGACCGAAATTTTCAGCAAATTCTCTTTACATTATCTAGTTTTTAACTATTATAGTGAAAACTGCCAGCTCTTTATCCACTCTCCCGTAATGCCCCTTTAACCAATGCGTCATATTTAATATGCCCTAGCGAACTTGACGAGCAAAACTAGACACTTTCTCCCAGACGTGAAAAACAAACGCATTTAAAATAATATGCACCTAGTTAAAATACTCATTAGAATTACTAATCTATGATAAATTTGTTTGTTTGTTATCCATCTTGACATTCTATTTGAAGCCTAATGATTCATTGATAATTCGATACAGAAAATGAGTCAACGTTGACGATTTAATCAGATAGCAAATAACGAGTTTCGCTTTAAAACTAGTAAATTTTACCTTTTCCGTTTAAGAATAGAAAAAATTATGTTTTATCTTAAAATTTCGCGAGATGAATCATTTTAATGTGTTGATATGTTATTGTCGAATCTTTTTATCGACAAGTTTGTATAATGTATTTGAAAATAAAACACATTAAATGCGATAGAGACGTCAAGTATCATCTATTGGCCATTGGAATGTTTAACACCGTGAATAAGTGTAACTATTATGTAATGCGCTAGACACTGATAAACCTGAATTTGACTTTATTATCATAAATATCTTGACTCCCTTGCGTATCATTAACGATTTCGGCCTTAATGAGACGTATTAATGTTTACAGTTCGTTATGAGAATACATATATCACAAAATACAAACCAATTCCCTGTTAACTAATTTGTCTGACTCAACTTTTCCAGTTACTCAATAGATATGAGTCAAGATAGTAGATACATTAGAAGTACATGATGATACACGTAAGTTGAAGGTTACACGCTATATGTGTATAAAAATAGTATGAATCATTTATTCTGCTAAGAATATTAGAACCAATTGATAAATTGTTAATTAACATGATATTTGTTCAGATAAAAATACCGTTGACTCATCTAACTTCTTCTACGTTGTAAATATTAAATGAAAAAATAAAATGGGGTTTAACGTCCCACATTCTGCACTTGACCGGCGCGCCTTGCCGTTACTTGTATACGGGCACTGGCTCGCTAGTCTGGAGGTCTTGTTGTCGATCACTGCATTGGCCGAGAGAGTTCGTTCGTTCGGATTTTCCTGTGTGGTTCCCCCCCCCCCTATCAGTGATGTAGGATGGGGGGCCTGACAAGGACAGCTGTCTAGTCGTTCGGATGGGACGAAAAACTGAGGTCCCGTGTGCACACTGGCGTCCACGTAAAAGAACGATAATAAGAGTCGACCGTAGCGCTTCTGCCCGGGCAATATTTCACTCATGCACACTGTATGGCTTATGCCCGTCTTCATTAGGCCGGTATATAATCAGCTACAGTAGGACGTTAAATCCGATTCCATTTCATTTACACTTGGCCTATGTGCACCGACTACACGAAGAATCATCCCATGGAACTAAAACTGTGATTAAATAAATGTTAAGACACTAATGTGATGATCAGAATTTGTTTGGGCTAGCAAGTATATTACCATTAAAGCGTTAATCATCAGATTTGTTACAACGTAGTAATAGTATATACAAAGATAACATAATAAAATTATATATAAAAATATCATTATTCAAGTTTTGGTTCTTTTCGAATGCTTTCATTAACAAAACCCAAATTGAAATGAAATTGTGTTTAGCACCGTACTGTTCTAAACTGATTAGACTAATAAAGACGGGCGTACCCCATTAGAGTGTGCCATGAGGAAAATTTGACCCGAACAGCGGCGCCGTGGCCTACTCTTATTACGAATTCCGACTGTTAAGGGTGGTACAACGTGAGCACCAACGTGTAGCACCTACACGGGACTTTGGGTTTTCGTCACACCCGAACGACAAGATACTTTCCTTGTTGCACATCCCATTAACAAGACGGATATTGTTCTCTAGCACCCATAGTCTTCATTGTCAACAAAATGACATACGGTTCAGGTGTCGAGAAGAAGGCAGTGTATGCATACTCCCTTTAAGATACCTATACCTTTATTAGCCCGGTTGGTGCAGAGAGGTAGGGCGTTAAACCCCATTTTATTTATGAAATTCATATGGCTAACAACGAAGACAATAATGTATAATTCACCCATTCCAAAGAAAGTCTTCGGATCGCCATGCCCAGGGCAAAATGGTGACAGAATTGAATTGTAATTGTAGATCTAGATAGAGATGCTTAGCTTAAATCCGGTTTATTTCCAAGCTAGTGTATAATATATTTTGGATTACTATTATTTCAATATTGTATAAAAATGCAGTGTCATATTGTTATGAACGGTCAGTTTTAAAGACAGTGAACACAATGTTTCGAAATAAGTTCAAGGGGAGGTAACTATATTTAGTGTATGGATGCAGACCACAGAACGCTCTAGGATTTCCTGACAGTAACTTTTCTCCAAATGTTCGATAGCATGTAGGTTTTTCACAACGGACGGAGTATTAATTTAACAATTTTGTGCCCCAAAGTATGTATGAGATTCGATAATTGATCGATAGGAAGATAAAAAAAACCCAGGCCTAATGCTTTAGGCTTTAGAACCACCGCTATTATTCTACACCTGGCGTCAGTAAATATTCGTATGTGATGGACGAGGAAAAGAAGAAGAGTGAATTAAGATGTAGATAGATTTCACACTGTGATCAAAAATGATTTTATTTTTGATAGTTAATAAATATAAATTCCAAATCCTGGCAATGGCTTCATTTACCATGATGAGGTAAATATGGCACTCACACCCTGCTTTAATTTGTTAAACACGTATTTATTAGTAAAAATAATTTAATGGAAAAATAACAAAAGTGGATTTCAAAATATTGATTACTTATGAGACTTTAATTACCCAGCTCACTAATGTACACCATTCATACCTACATACAATACACAATACACCCATATAAAAATATACCATAGTTAAACATCAAAATAATCTGGGACTGGACAATCTAATTCTTCTGATATATGACTCAATCTTCTTGTCTCATCATATATTCGTTCTCTACCTAGCTGATTGCGGTATCTCTTTTCAAACGCTAACTGCAGAGTTCGACCTAAAAAAATTAAGAATCTCGTTACAAATAAAGACGGATTTTCTACTATGAAGTTAATGCAGATTTGCCGTGTCGTAAAAGTGCGTTATGAAATAGAGATCAGAGCAGAAATGTTATATAAAAAAATACTGGTTATTGATTATTATTAATATTTTGGTTAATAAAACTATAACTATATGCTTAATAAATCAAAATGAAAAATTTGCAGTGAAAAATGGAACCAAGGGTGAGCACTGATTCTGAGTAATATCATAGACCAAAAGCGAGATAGAGAGACAAAGAGAGCAATGAGGCTAAAGTTCACTCGAAACAAACTAGGTTATTTCGTGACTAACACATAGGGTCTTTTAGCAGTGTTAGAAGACCGGAGGACGGGGAAACCCCGTCCCACTTGACTCAATGACAGACACCTCAGTGCATTTAATTTTTAGACCACTTTTCTGATACATTTCACCAATGTGGTTACTTGTAAAGCTGACATTCATTATACAATGATTTCTTTGGGTTGTATTCCCTATTGTTTTCAAATATGCGTGAAGTCTATGTCACCACAGGCCCGGGACTGTACAGCTCAGAGGACGCTTACGATCCATTCACAATTTTTGAATTGTTTGTTGGTGGTCTGAGTATGATGTCTTGTCCATATATTTGTTTTTGTGTAAATTATGTGGTGCACCCCCCTGCACTTATTATTACTATATAAGGTGCACGACTAAGCTACTCGGTTACCCCAATTCACCCTCCATAGATCGAAAGACAAGTGGAGCACAATGTCTACATAAAAAATATTTAAATTCCCTAAGAGAAGTATCACAATGTATACGTAAAACAGCTTAATGTGTAGCCTACCTGTCGGATTCCCTCTACTGTTGAAGATTCTAGCTCGTCTTCTCATCGTCCTACGAGGAAAATCATAAACAAAATTATCATCCGTATGGTAGGATGGAGGCACTGTTACAGATTCTTCACCGCTATGTGTACTTTGTTGATCTGCTATTTCATCCTCATTTTCGTAATCCGGAAGTGGTTCGTCATAATCTGGTTCCGGTTCATGTTCAATATCTCTCATCTTCTGTAGTTCTATAACTCGCATAATGATATCTCGGATTTTGTCTTTCTCTGTGAACTTTTGTCCAAATCCCACATCCGTTATGGATAGCACATGAAGCATTGTCCCCCATCTATGAGCAAACATGCCAACAAATTGGAAAAATAGAATACACGCGAAGAAAACCAGAAACAGCAATCCAAGGGGCTGGAATGTCAGAGGTTTTGCATCAGGGCTTAGCTTTGGTATCTGGAAGAAAAGATAAGATTGCAGCTCTCCCTGTAGCACCTCAAGCTGCATAGACAACGCCACCCATAAAGAACTGACCATAAAGAATCCAAAGACAACATTATTCCTCAACATCTTAAGGTCGGCTGCAATCTTTTCCTGATATTCTTTGTCTTCGGTGATTGGATAAAGATATTTCTTTATTAACTGTTTCCAGAAAATTCTTTCTCTATCTTCTAAATATACTATTGGTCGGTTACCAAAGACCTTTTCTGAAAGCCACCCTGGGCTATTTGGGTCCTCAATGTCAGAACCAGCAACAGTTTTGGGCACCTTTTCAATATCTGCTGTACTCGTTTTCGAAACCTCCGCGGGTGTAGTATCCTCTATCTTATTTCCAATCACCGCCCCGATAGATATCGGTTTAGTCGTGCCAGAATCACCTTTGTTAACTTTTGTTGCGGTAAAACCTCTATCACAACGAATCTCTGTTATCAATTGTTCCAAAAGAATATCCGTATTGGATTTCTTCTTTTCGGCCTGAGCTTTATCATATGTTAATCCCCGAAGTTGTTGAAATATATCACCAATTTCTTTAAGAATAATTTCAAATCCCAACCAACCCAGAAAGTTTTTCTTTCTGTTAGACACTCGTTTCACCTCTGCTTCTATTTTCTCGGATTCAATTTCTTCTTTTGACTTTCTTTTGGTGACCTCTCGAGTACCCCAAGAGACGATGTTTAGGTTACACAGAAAGTAGGTAGTCAGTACCAAATATCCAGCCGGTATGCATATAAAGTAGAGGACTCCTGGAATGACGCAAGTGAACTCCTCCGGATGCATTAAAGCTGCAGTGAAAAATACCACAGCTAACATTATCATAAATATCACGTTCGGACTGGTTATGGAACCCTCGACTGCTGTCCCAACCGTCCCCACCAACACCACTGTCATTGTTACCGCATATATCGCACTCATGATTGCCCCCACCGTCAATTGCGTTTCTGTTTTACTATACATACAAAGTACTATATAAAATATAACAGGTACAATTGCTAACGCATACGACTCCAGAACGGTTGTTTTAAAAACCACCGTATATGCCCCCGCCATCATCAATAAAACTGTTGCTGGACCAAGAACTGTTGAAGCTAGTAAAGTTATTTGGTAGAACGTGTATAAGGTACTTATGTTGTCATTGATTCTAACAGTATTCTTCCAGTCTCCCAGTAAGTCAATGATATTTGCTAATGTTGAGGGACCCCATCTTCGTCTCTGGTTAAAGAACTCGGAGAATGTCTCTGGAGCATGAGTCAGTGCATCTGCAGCAGCACAATAATCAATCCGATGCCCTTGTTGTAACAGCAGAGTACTCAACCATCGATCTTCACCTTTTAGAAATATAATAAACGTATAAACGTATGTTTTCATTTAAGCGAGGGAAATGAGATAAAACCCGTAAACATAGATTAGTTACAATCAAAAATTGATTCTTTAAATTAAAAAAATATGGATCACGTAAGCCAATCTACACCTCTTCTAATTGATCTGGGAAGCTTATAAAGTAGACTATTCGCATTATACCTTGGACATATTAAACATATATGTTCATTATACATTTTACCTTGGTTATATTGAACATATTCTCATTATAAATTTCTCATTATAAATTTACTTTGGTCATACTGAGCATACTCTAATCTTATATTTTACCTCAAGGGCCATATTAAACATATTCTCAATATACAGTTTACCTTGGTCATAATGAACTTATTTATTATTCTCATTATATATTTTACCTTGATCATACTGGACATATTCTCCAGCTTGATTAGCTCTAGTTGTATATAGTCTAGCTACATTATCATCCATTAACGCTGATCCACGAAACAAACTAAAACAACCTGGTGCACACAATACACAACCAAATACATGTTCCGTTGCCTTCTGTAGCCAATGACCAATAGCATATTCAAATTGTTGGTACCACACCATCGGACCTAAATCGTAGAAAAATACAATTCCCAGATAAAAGAATAGATACACACCATGATTATCATAATCATTGTCAAACGAAAGGCGACAACCACGAACAAATCGCTCAATAAATAACTCCATACATTCAAGCAATTTAATCGTTTTCAAAATATTCTGCTACTACTGGGAAATTGTTATGACATAAGTTTTACCTGACACCACAATACACGTTTTATCCTGCTTCAAATGTGTCGGACTAGCCCCTTCTCTGTTTTATCACGGAACTATAGAAGTATGGGTTTTGTATTCTTTCAGAATAGCGTACTGACGTAGGAACAGGTCTGACGTCATCCAGAGAAGGTTATCAAGTGGATAAAAACTTGCAAGTTTTACCTGAACCAATGGGATGTATTCTACCACATGCAGCACCACATTTCTTATTTTTCTTCATTCTATCAACCAATAATCTAACAGCATCAGGTTTAAAATCGACATCACCATCCAGGGTTAATATAAATGTATTTTCTGCCTGTAGAATAAAAGAAAATGTTTAACGTCCTACTGTTCTGTACCTACAAATGAAATGAAATGGAGTTTAACGTCCTACTGTTTGTGTACCAACTTTACTAACGGAGAGATACAATACGTCACTAAAGGAGACATGTAATACGTGATGTAGTGTGCTAGGGAACGTATGTGAGGACCTATTCTTAATTAATTTTTTTCGCGTATACACGGGGTATAGGGTTTTCGTACTATCCGAATGCACAGGCTCTCTTCTTTGCCAACCCAGGGAACGACCTGACATTATACCAAGAGAGTCAAGTTTTTAAAACCTTTATTTATTTAAAACATTATTCGTCCTTATGTTAGTCACAAACTTTTGCTGTATGATCAAAATAAAATAAAATGAAACGTTACCTGTGTTTGAACCTCCTCTGGTACAAAATTGAATAAAATGCTTCGTGTGAAATGAGCTGAACGACGTCGTTTACGAAGCTGCGAGTCGGTTATTCGAACATTAGTAGAATCGGTTGATTCTATAGTTTCTTTCATAGAAGTGTCTGATTGTGCGAGAAGTTTATAACCCAACAAATAATACATGTACATCACCTGTCAATATAGTAATAGATTGAAAATGAAATGACATGAAATGGGGGTATAACGTCCTACTGACAAGGGATCTGGATGAACTTTCGGGACCAATGCCGCGATCGAACACCCAACCTCCAGGCATGCGAGCCAACATCTTACCCCAGCCAAACCTGCGAATCCCGATGTCTCGACACACAACGGAATCTTGGTTGTTAAATCAGCGGCATCACACCCAACAAACCACGTAAAATAGTAAAGCGCTACATTATCACAATAGTAATTTCTAAAAGCATATTTACAACAAAGATATTTAAATGATTGTCTAGTGGAGAATTGAATTGTGATAGTATCGTACAGTCTCTGATGTATATAATTCTTTCCAAAAATTGGCACCCATTATGGATAATGAAAACGCTGGTATACTGAGATGTGATTTTAAGCACACTTATGTATACACTTCTTTTATGTGCATGCAAAACTGACACAGAGGAAACTTTAGCCGGCTAGTGTCTTACTCACAGAGCCACTTTGGTGGTCCATTTTGCATAAACACAATTTATATGAAAAAAAAAATAATGATCTTTAAAATCGTGGTTGTTACCTGAGACCATCTCTTCTTATGACGTATTTTATGTTTGTCTTTCAGGTGCACTACAAGGTTGGTACCACCAGGTAAATCCCAGGTTAGTCTACCACCATATGGTGTTGGTGTTCTAGCTGGTGGACCCAATGATATCTGACGCTCATGAACAGAACTGCGACGAAGCAAGAAAATTCAAGTTTATTCGTTAATGTATAGTTACCACAAAACATAAAATTATATGTAAAAAGAAATGTTTTAAAATTTTACCTTAGAGCATCATCTAGACAATCAACAAGATCTTTGACAAAATAATTTGGTAACCATGTATTACTGGCACTCAGTTCCATTGCGTCATCGAAGAATATATGAGCTGTAATAATATCAAACATATAGTGATTTATTGCAATAAAATTGTCTCATGTGGTAGTCCCCAAAGGACCTGGTCAACGTTAAATTCCATTCTCGGTATGAAAGTACTATATGAACCAGGAAAATAACATGGTCCCATAACCGCCGTCTGTTGGTGCTCTATTCATCAAGTAATACGCATGTCAAGTGTTACGTCGACCGTACAGGATTTGGTGGAGCCTTGTGCCTTTTGCGAAGAGCATCGACCAAGGTGAAAAAAGAGATGAGCAGGATTTAGAGACCAGCTCCTGGCCCAATAAAAACAACCCATAAGGAACGATAATCTAGTCTGCGGTAAATACTTACCTTCAAATTCATAATAATCTGGATCATGGATCTGGTAATATTTCTGGGCTAAATAACGGGCACTATGATCTATATCCATTCTGAAAAAATCGAAGCACTGGGATATTAAAATTAAATATTCTTATTGATAACTGACCATAATACAAGATTATATTCCTGATGATGTTTCTTTTGTTGTATCTGTAATTGATGTATCAATACGCTAGTTTTGTATTTTTGTGTTTTCGACTGACCAATCCAGTGGTTATTGTGGTAGATTTCCCCACTTTACGTTTATCTCCAATTTGTTTGCGTGTAGAGGGCTTTAGCCGTAGGAGGAAAACCCAGGATGTTTGGCAGTCGATCCTACGCTTTGTGATGTACAGACTTGGAATTGAAATCATATGACTTGACTCAATGACAGATCATAGGATCTAATTCACACGTGTTAGACATCCCAGCTACCCCTAGTCTCGGTCACCCAGAACCCCCTAGTCTTCAACGCACGGAGGGTCTGGGTCGGTTCTCAATTATTGACGAAAATTACTGGATAATCTACCACATAAAAAACCAAACTCCCGGTTACGCATGAGCAATGGAACCTTTTGGCTAAAGTCTCGGTAAGTGATAGATATTATGAAGCCGGGCCGATTTTGATAGATTCTATAAAGCGAGGATAAAATATATCCCACAATACACTTGGCACATCTATTATTAGAAACAAAATAAAGACGATACAACAGCATGAATCGCGATTAAGGAGATTGTGAGAAGCCATACGTTTGATTCATGACGAGAGAAAATTACCATTTCAATTAAAACCTTTAAAACAAAATTTTAGAGAGTGTCATTGTTGACAAGCGAGATGTTTTGATAGATTCAGAACGTGGTAACTTAAAAGACTGGATAATCCAGTAGACGTGGTACAAGGGTTAATCAGTGAACTGGATGTATGAGATGTGTTGTTGACGTTTGGGAAAGTAGGTCGAGGGGAAATGTGTAGGGAGTGAAAGTTAGATGTATTATGAATTGTTACAGTGGCTGTGGTGTTACGTTGAAATACTATGCCGCTACCGTAACACCACAGCTTTATGATTTGTTAGACAGGATTGATACCGTAAGTCCGACAATAATAAAAAAACTATTTCTGATTTTAATGTTGTCTTTTCCCACCGGCACTGGCCGTACGCCAGCAACTGAAAATAGCTGACGAAACAGCTAGGGCGTCGATTGTTAGTTCGCGTACAACTTGAAAAACCGAATGTCGTACGCCATTGTGAAACTGAAAGTAGCTGACGAAGACAGTTAGGGCGCCGATTGTTAGTTCGCGTACAACTTGAAAAAAACGAATGTCAGTATGGTATTTCTGACATAATTGGTTATCGGTGACCTGAAAGCTGGTAATCTCGACTCAAAGCGAGTAATCTCGATTCAAAAGTATAGTGTATAACCTACTTACTGTCTACAGTCGTCGCTACTCTTATTATATAGTTCATTCATGATTTTTTGTGGACGATTTACTACTCAGTAAGAAAGCCTGTGCCCAAAAAGAGTTCTCGTCTGTTATTATTAGTATTATGACTTCCTCATGTGCGGCAGGTTCGTTTGTTTTTAAAAACACTGTTTTTCGTTCCAAAAAATAGAAAAGTAATTTTTTACCAGATGATCATGGTTTTTCACCGAGACTAGATAATTTCTCTCGGTGTAAGGATATTATCGCTTATGAAAAAGTTCATACACTGTTGAGAAAATAGATCCATTGGTTTTCTTAGCTGCAAATACAGCGAGAATAAACTCTGTACTGAAAAATTTTCGCGTGATCTATATAAACTGTCTTCACACACTCGATTTATAATTAGCGATATACAGGTACAGTGGCAAGTGTTATGCTTCTCAGGCTAATACCTCAAAAGTACCTCCGCGCAAAACACCCGATTTTGGTACATGCAAAAGAAAAAGAAATAGTGCCCGTGCGCGTGCCAGTAATAGGAAAACTAAGAGTTCGCGCATAAAAATGCACGAACGTACCAGGCGCGATGTCATCCAGACAATGACCGACTTTCTGTCAAATTTCGAGGACCCATCCAGACTTATATTCGTAGAATATTTGTTTGGATGATAAGAGACTAAGCTACCCCTCTACAGACTACTTACGTTTATTTAAAGGCGATGATATATTTAACCAAACTCTTACTTTATTGTTAATGGAATGATTGTTATTAACGTTTTGTTAAACATACATTATGCAAGCGCTAATCCTGCTTATTGTAGGTTTTTCTTTAGGCCTGCAATTTTATCTAAATTATTAATAAGACATTGATTAACATATCCAGACCGTTATCAACTCTCGACGTCATTGCTAGCCTGTAATATTTACTGGATTAGGATCCAATTTGCTTCTCAACTTTCATTCATGATTAAATCATGAAATGGATAATCGGGTTTTTATCGTACCGACTTCAGCTTTACATTTTCTAGTTTTTAACTATTATGGTGATAACTGTCAGATCCCTATCTAATCTTCCATATCGTAGCTTTGAGCAATTGTAATTTAACATGGAAAATGTCATGTAACGAATCAAGGCTCTTTCCGAAAATGGGAGTATTACCTGAACATCGACTTCAATAACTGGGTCATTTCATTTCGAGTCTCGTGCCACATAGTAGCACATGCGTAGATCTTTGGAATAGATTCATCTTTCTGTGACATATCATAGAACTCACAACCATCATCACCATAGTGATACAGGAACGTATTCTTTTCCCAGCGACGACGTCTTAGTAATAGAGATTGGTCGGTTAAAACACATCTCATCGGAGACACAAATAATCTAAAAACATAAATCGTAGAGTTAGCCTAGGCAAACCTAAATCAACATTGTCTGTTACACGCATAGCAAAGCTGAGCAAAAACATCAAATTTGTAAAAATGAAAGTGGATATGGTTTGTTTTACAACCTCTGCGATTTCAGTGTGATTGAGTCGATCTTGTGTATTATTGCTATTAGTGAAGGAGCAGGTTCTACATTAAGTAATGCACTGGTATTGCACGAGACGCCAGCATGAGTGTAGTTTCAATATATTATGCAATATTTTGGTCAAGACTATCTAACAACTTAAAATACTGACACTATTCCGCACGTGCTTTTCATTGAAATCGCAAGTCAACTATTTAATCTTGCATAGAAATAATGCACCCTTGGCAAGTTGCTCGTATCGTCATTTGTATTTTAATTCTGATTTAATTTCGAAAGATTATGCAGAAATCGGCCCCTAGGGACTTTCAGATTATTCTGTTATATCCATGATTTTTGGTTAAATGTTTTAAAATAAGGCGTTACTCTTATCAATAGCATGGGGAAAATCTCACCTCTCTACTTTCGACATACGATCGGAATGCTGGAACCATATATGGTAAGTGATTATCATCTGCGATAACCAGGCTAAAGCTAGCAGAACATAGTGATAGGTAACGAAATCCCCGTCGATGTCGGGGCAAACCCAAAAATAAAAATTGGCAGATGTGGGCAGGAAGTTATAACGACATTGCATCATAACCACAGTTGCGGTTACCGGTGTTGCAAGTGCTAAGGGCAACGAGAAGCCTACGAACTGCATGCACAGTTTACAAGCAAGGCCCGAAAAATAAGAACAAACCCATGAAGACAACAAATGGATATAAAGTGGTCCAAATTGTTCTACATGCGATATTATGGTCTCTGTATCTGTAGAGTTGATGGTTACTTCTTCAGTGTTCGACGGTGACGTAAAGCTGAAGCTAAACCTAAAATCATCTACCAGTAGCATTGCAAACAGAAGAGAACAGCCAATTTTCCAGATGCCCACAAAGATGTAGAGTCTTTGACGAACGAGATGCATCGTCTTCATCCATCTGGTAAAAGAAAGTTTAATTCCAAAACAACTGATGTTACCATCCATAAAGTTCTCCCAATAGCCAATCGAGATCAAAATTAATGAAACCGGCAGCTCCCAAGATACTTCACTAAAGAGGGTTGCTCCTTTGTTACTGACAGTGTTAGATTTCAATTCGCCAAATGCCTGATCCTTCATTCGGTCTCTTTCAGATTCTGGATACATGACACCAAATGCCACAGAAGCGAATATGCACCCGAATTGCAGCAGTGATGCCAGACAGTGCAATCCCACGGTGAAAGTTTTCTTCTTACACGAATACGTGCGGTTCTTAAAAGACCAAAACATCTGTAAAATAGCGGGAATAGACGAAACAGACGATAAGATAATGAGTGCACCAAGCATATCAACTCTTGGAAGAACTTTAAACATAAGAAGACACAACCCAAAACTGTGAAGCAGCTCTAGCACCAATGTCTGGAATATAAAACAGAAATCAAATGAATGGCTTTAGCTGTACTTTTCTGTACATTGGACTATAGAAGGCATATGGAATTCTTTCCTGACAGCGGTAAAGCGACCTACTTTTATTTCCAATTCTTAATGCCAAGAGTTCTTTTACGTGAACGCCAAACAAAATTTAAAACACATTATCGGGACTGTAAAGCAAGATGACAAAGAAAACAAGCTTTTTACTTCATAATATCTGGCGCGGGGTGATGCGTGACTATGAAAAGTTTTGTCGCGTCCCCTATGTATGCCTTCATTGTTACGGAGAACAACTTCGAATGTACCGAGAAAGGAGTAATATAGAGATATATTAAAGCTAAAAGTTTGTGTTAGCGCATTAGAAAACCACAGACAATGTCTCAAAAATGGAATTAAAGGTACCTTTCTCAAACAATCCATTCTGAACTTACCACAATTGCCATCTTGAATGAAGGCCAGTCAGTGCTTCCAAATAAAGATTTAGCTAAGTAGGATAGCAACCAACATATATAAGGAAAACAGATACTAATAAGTAACATGGAGTGGGTGGGATTGGCAGCAGTCTTCTTCAAATCCTGAAAATGGAGATTCCTTTGATTGTTATTTTGTATTGCTAGAAAAAAAAATGCATGCAGACTGATACTCAGTTGGTTTAAATTTCAGACATATTTAAGAAACAATATTAGATTTAACAAATTGAGATACGAGGTTTAAACAAACCAGTCAAAGATCGCAATAATTCTAGAAAATGGTCTCGTCAATGATCGGCAAAAAGGGGTTATCTCAAAGAATTTAGCCATATTGCTATCGCGTTTTAATAGACCTTATAAACGGGACATTGTCATCTAGATATTACAGCAGATGTCTGTGATAAAGTTTCTAAGGGAATTCATATAGAACTACCCAGTTTCATCAACATTTAATATTTGATATGGGTTTACCTGAACAATGCCGGAAGTCATCATTAATAAAGACATTTTGCTGACAACAGCAGAGCTTAATACAAACAGAAACATCATGATGTAGCACATAATCTTGGAAAATTTCATGAAAGTTCTAAACGTATCGCGATGATCTATGCGATCTCTTGGTATCATCTGGAACCGATCCCAGTTCGACCTGCAAAACAGAGCAATAATATTGGTTTAAAAGTCCAAGATCTTTCAGTTTATTTCGACATGTTTATTTTGTAGATAAAAATAACTGAAACTTACTGATTGTAAACAGAACCAAGATCTTCTACATCGGTATCAGGTTTATCTCCCTGTAAAAATAGGATAAGGTTTTAAGATCCGGATATAATGAAATTGGTTTATAACGTTTTACTCTTATACAGAAATTGGACTAACGAAGAAGGACACATTGGTCAAATCTACCAGACAGCGGCTGTTTAGCCTGCTCTTCAATGAATTCCAAATGTTAAGGATTACTTTAGAGTAGAGAGTGGGACATGTTTTGATCCGGCATCTCTTGGTTAATGATCAGGGGCCGTACTTTTTTTAAAAAAAAAAAAATCAAACAAACATGAACCAATCACTTAATAAACTGGTTGAATCATTGGAGTTAGAGGTGTTAAGATGGCCCAGTAGACCCTGTTGATTAAAATGAACCAATGGCAGACTAAACTGATCGAATCCTTGGAATAAGAGGTGTTTAGATCTCCCAGTATACCAGGTTGATTAAAAATGTATTAATGACTTACTAAACTGGTTGAATCATTGGAGAAAGACGTGTTGAGATCGTCCAATACTCCTGGTTTACTACATATAGGTGACGAGCTGCTACCGTCATTTAATACTTTCTCATTCAATTGTATCCAATCCTTTACTTTAACAACTGATTTAGATTCTTTGTTAGTAACAATATCTGGAAACGATTTGGGCACAGTTGTAGAGCTGTCAGCTATAGGACGTTTGGCTTCTTTATCTTCAGTCAATTTTCTCAGTCTTTTTCTGTCTGCTTCCTTGGCTTCTCTCTTCATCTTCTCCATAGTTTGGTTCAATATGGGGCCATGCCAATGTCTTAGAAATACCTATAGGCAGTTAAATGAAATATTGCCGAATATAATTTGTACAACAAAATTAGAAACATTTACCAAATGTGACGATAAACTTTGTATATAAATAATATGTTGAAATATACAAGGTACTTATGTTATAAATACGTCGAACACGGAATTAAACATTAAATGTATATCGTTGCCATAGATTTATGTTCATGTATACCATAGCCATACTATCAATGCCTTAAATCATGCGTCATTGCCAGCTTCATGAATTAAAGTGCCATATTTCTACGTTTAGAAAACTACGAAGGATATGTATTGTCCTTTTAAACACGTCTAACCTGTCTGAAATAAACAGGTTACTGTGAAAAAGACCGAAGCCCCAACCCCATTCCCACACACACACCTTTAAATAACCCAAATCCAGATTACATATATATTGATTAGCACCACTCCGCATATTCCATTAAACGTTACCTTGGTTTTTCCAAACACATAATCTTTAATATCAGCAGTTGTCATAATTTTCTCCACGGCTATTTTTACATCAGGAAGTGGGACAGTCTTTGGAAAACCAATATCTCTGTAGCTAAAATTCCAAACATTCGAAATATATTAGAATGTTCTATGTCCACAGATGTCGTTTCCCACAAAAGTGGGTTCATTAACTTTCAATCTCTCATCACTAGTTTCGCATTTCCAAGAACATCTGTTTTATTACAGGCCAGTTACCTAATATTTAGTGACGACTTTCTTGA
The DNA here is from genome assembly GCA_036850965.1 of Patella caerulea. NCBI lineage: Eukaryota > Metazoa > Mollusca > Gastropoda > Patellidae > Patella > Patella caerulea. Next base: position 30,667,420 of record JAZGQO010000008.1, read on the forward strand.
AACCAGGTCAGTATGCCATATACGTTCCTGGTTATTGCTTGCAATGTATGTGTGTTTGTGTGTCTTGTCCGCAGGTTTGCCTTATGAGTTTTGTTTCTGTGTCTTGTCCGCAGGTTTGTCTTATGAGGTTTGTTTGTGTGTGGTACAGTCATCCTGTAGTTATTATCAAACATGAGCGGGAACAGCCTGCTTTGCACATGGCACTTTAAATTGTTTAAAAGCGTTAAATATAGTGATTGCAGTCTGACGTTTAGTCTGGTACCCCACCCCACCCCCAACCAGGGTAGATAGAGCAGCGTGGTTCTCCGGTTGTTGCAAATTTACAAATTTCCAAGAGAATAAGTTGATTCAAACCGGTTATTAAAATCAGATTGGTTGTACATACCTGTTGACAAAATCTTGTATTGGTAGTCGAATAGCAAAACCATCTCGTCTAATCTTGGCGATTTCTAACAGTCCATTGCATCGTAGTTGTTTTAGAACTAAATCAGTATCAAAACTGTTTGGTTTGTTCTGGCTGCTAGGTCGTACACATCTATATCATACAGAAGAAAACATGACATTATACATTAGGTGATGAATTGAAACACACGTAATTAGGAAGGGTACGGTGAGGCGGAATTTGCTCTATGGCTATACGGTTATATCATATTTTGGTTATAATAAAATTTAGTTAGAATAGATTTGACAAAACACAAAATTTAGTTATTTATTGGACGATTCTGGTAGTAAAACTTCAAATTGCCAGACAACGAGTATACGCAACTTTTTGGGCAATTTTGAAAGTCAAAACGCCTGACATCCTGAAAAAGAGGGATAATCCGACCGACAAAACGTGTCACTAAATATCCTTTCAGAGTATAAAAAAGCACAAGATAAAAAAACGACGTGAAGTATAAACATGCACATCTTCGCTCGGTAGACTTATAGCTCTTAGAAAACATGATATTTCAAATGTTGGCAGAAAATTTGTCCCTTAATTGTCATTTTATTTTGAGTCTTCTAATAACCATAATTGTCTTAGCATTTACTTAGAAAATGTTTTAACGAATGTTCTGAATATCAAATGGCTTAGGCCTACGTTTAATTGTTAAATAAAATAAAGCATCTTACCGAACGAACCAAGGATCAACACAGGATATTTTCTCCATCAGATCATTTAATGATTTCTATTAAAATAAATACAGAATAACAATTAGATAATGTATACATACAGAATAAGAATTAGACAATAAATACAGAATAACAATTAGACAATGTATACATACAGAATAAGAATTAGACAATAAATAAAGAATAACAATTAGACATTGTATACATACAAGTATCTAAATCAGATATACAAATATAATTCTTACCCTAAAATATCTTGAGACAAACGATTTGGTTTGAATTTCTGATCCATTTGCATCTCGAGACCGACTGAAATATAAACAAACTTAAAGATACATCTAAATCTTAATTCTTTAGTGGCATTTAAATCTGTCTATTGGGGGGGGGGCTTTGATTTGGCTCAAATGGTATATTAACATTTATTCATTACCCAAGCCTATAATCAACTCTCGAGACGATTGCTAAGATTTAAACGAATTAAACACGAGAGCTACAATAACAAGTACCATGTTACGATAATAAGCAGTAGAAACTTCAAAGAGTGATAACTTCCTTGAGAATAAAGTAATTTGAATGAAAGTTTCAATATTTCTTTTTTTTGCATTATCTATTTTTCAACTATTATAACATAGTGAAAATGGTCTGGTCTATATCTAAATGTTTGCATTATGCATCTTTAACCATACATGACCATAATATTGGTCAATGATGATTATGGCTAATCAGGGTATAACGATTTAAAATTAATTTTGTAAAGAGCTGACGGTTCACGCTTAATAGTTCAAAAATCGATGATAGATGATTATGTTGAAAATTTCATTCAAATTACTTTTTCTGTGGGTAGCCTATGTCTGAGTATTCTCGATTGAAAGTTCTTATTCTCGATCGTCAAGTACCATTTCTTTATACTTGCTAACGACAACAAATAATAAATTCATTGGGTATATCGGTTTTACTTTCATGATGATTAATATGATGACTTTTCTGGCTATATCGATATATTATCTATTTAGATCAATGTATAATGCATCCCTACCTCTTATTTTTAAGTTTTTCTGCGGTGGCCTTAGATATACTTTTCTTACCGTCGTCGATCTCAATAGTTGGTCGACTTGGGGCATTCGGTCGAAGAATTGAGTTTCCAAAAGCTCTGTAATATAAATAATAGAAATCGTGACAGTGATATCGTGAAAATCTTAATAAGTGAGAATAAAATTATCTTCGCGACAACGGCATATGACGTGTAAAAAATAATTAGGATCACATTTACTTACCTTGAACACGATCCTATATCGGTCTGGTTAGTCGCGAATAACATTTGAACCATTTCATTGGTACTCTTCAGTAAACAATCGAGAACATTCTGGCTAATCGAATCTCTATTCTTTTCAATCATACCATGGGCATTATACTGCACCTGAAAATTTATATCGCACGTAAACTTTAATTTTCTATAATATAAATATACTGGTTTGCTTGAAAAGGTGGTGGCGAATTCGGTGACCTTAGAATAATTCATGGCATTTAAATTAACAATAAAATATCAAAGATGCATTTATGTAAGATAAATAAACATTGATATATTATTATAGACTTAATGTAATGTATTTATTTGTGATATAAACATGTATATTTGAAAACGGGAAGTTAAACCATAGAAAGTAATCAACAGGATATGGGAATGTTAATTTTAAACAGTGTAGGTACTTTCTTTTTTTTCATCGATACTAATATTTGAGGCTGTCGTTTGTTTGTTTGTCTGTCTTTCTGTTCAGGGATGGTGGCTATACTGAAGCTTCCCCAGGCTGACATTCGGTGCATAGGCGTAGCTCAGACCGGGTGTAGCATAGGGAATGAAATAAAATGGAGTTTAAAGTCTTACTGTTCTGCGAGGCCTGAGCTGTTGAAGAGGGGATAAACGAGACCTCGGTTTATCTTCCTATCCGAACGACTAGACAACTGTCCTTGTCAGGCCGTCGGCCCTGCATCACTGACAAGAGGAAATCACGTCAGAAAATCGAACATACGACCTCCAGGTTAGCGACCTGGCGTCCTACCCACTTAGCCACCGTGGCTCCCGATGGCATAGGGCTGGTGGCAATGGTCTAGCACTTTACGGCTTTTAAGTTATGCTACTTCCACTTCGTGGCTATACCCCTGCCACGCCGGGTTAATCACTAGCTTATGTATAAAACTGCTATAAAAATAGCATCTGGTTCTAAAGATGGCGAATGTTGACAAGTATTTAAACTTCAAATCTTTGTATATACACAGGAGGACTGAACCGTTTTGAGAATGATCTTTCAGTATATAATATATTGTAAGATATCCAAAATCAATCATCTGACGATCAGAGATTTCAATAATATTCAACTCACCTTTCCCGCGTAATGTATAATACTAAATGTGGTTGTCTCCCCTTGTAATGATTTGTAGTATTCCGATCCACCACATATATTATCAAGTTTCTGTACAAGACTTCTGTCACTAGCACGTGGTATAGTCGATTCTTCATCTATAAGAAAGAAAATTCCTAGTGGTTTCTGAAACAAAGAGTATAAATATAAGTCTTAATATGACACATGTACGTCTTCAAAGTAGTAGGCGTGGCTCAGCGAGTAAGACGTTGGCTCGATAACCTGGAGGTCCCGTGTTCGATCCCGGTGTGGTTCCCTCAGTGATGCAGGACCGAGGGCCTGGCAATGAACAATATATAGTCATTCGAAAGGGAGTGAGTGCACATAAAAGATCCATTAGTAGTCGAAATTCGATCTAAGAGTTAGCCGTGTCGCCGCTGCCCGGGCAAAAGCCCCCCTTACACAGTATGTGAGGCATGTACATCTTCATTCGCCCAGTAGGAGCACAGTAGGACGTTAAACTCCATTTCATTTCATTTCAAAGGAGTAAGGGGCATGTACATCTTCATTCGCCCAGTAGGAGCACAGTAGGACGTTAAACTCCATTTCATTTCATTTCAAAGGAGTTGAGGTCCCGCGTACAGTAGGTGGAGTCGTCGCCATCCGTTCAAAATTTGCCTCATAGCCCACTGCATAGTGTAGCCCCCCCCCCTCGTCCTTTTTAAAAAAAACAGATTGGTACAGAAGGGTGGGGTCTTTTTATATTTTTGTGATTCTGATTATCAACTGCGCAAAGGCCCAAAGACCTTTATAAGTTGTCATTCAAAATAGACGAATTCTAAGAACACTACGTTGTCCGGGACATTACTTATAAATCAAAATAGACGAATTCTAAGAATACTACGTTCACCCGGATATAAGTTTTCATTCGCATTCCTCTCGCAGTGTTTTGTTTGTTTAGAGCTTATCCCCAGATTAAACGAAGGGCTGTCACGTTGCTGTATTTATGATAGATTTTATTGAGCGGGAAGAGAGAGAGAGAGAGAGAGAGAGAGAGAGAGAGAGAGAGAGAGAGAGAGAGAAATGGGGTTTAACGTCCACTCGACACAAACTAGGTCATTTCGGGACTAACATATGGTTTAATTTAGCAGTGGGAGGAAACCGGAGGACCCGGAGAAAACCCATGAGGATGGACAGGCGACCCTTTCAACGGGAAGGATAGACACACTCTCTCAAAAGCTCAAGATTCAGAAGCCATTGGCAGAGGAGTATTTCAGTGGCCATTGCTTCCTGAATATGGAAAACATAATACTTTGACAAAGTCAACCTACAGTAGAGCATAATAAATTAAGATTCAAATATACAGCAGAATATTCATATGAAAAATGAAAAACAAAATCAAACTAATAACTATTAATAAAACATTCTTCAAATATACCGCAGATTGCTCAAATATTCACGATATCACAACGGTATATATAAAAAGTTCTTACCTGAAAAAATAAATCTATTAAATCTTGATTATCTTTGAAATCAACAAGCGTTGCATCGACTCCTTCTCTTTCATAGTCCAATCTCTCAAAGGTAAATATATTATCGTAGAAATATTTCTGGAGACGTTCATTGGCAGCATTGATACATAATTGGTCGAAGGCATTATGTGGTAAACATTCAAATCCAGCCAAATCCAGAATTGAAATGGTTGAGTTGGTGATTCTGAAAAAAGGGTGGTAAGTTTGTGGTTGTTTAGCAGTTTCTACAATAAGACAATGGTAAGTGTTTACCCTGTTAATTACTCACCCCCAACTGCTTGGGTGTCCTCTTAACTCCCATCCGGTTTCTTACCCTTCTAACCGAGCTCTGCATGCGGTTAATTATCCCCTTAATTGTCACCTGCTTACTATCTACATAACTCACATCGGGTTGATATCCCTCTAACTCTCACGCGGTTGTATATCCGTCAACCATTATCCTGTTCATTACCCCGTGAAAATATATCATCAACATCTGGTACTTGAGAGGAATTTTATATGTAAATATGGTTCATGATGGAAAGCAACAGGGTTATTCATATCCTGTCCTACAAAATAAATGGGGGTGCCTTGTTTGGGGATGGGTATACTTCCCTATTTTCCCCAGAATGAAGTCCCCCTACTATATACGTATACACGGATCGGTCTTTTCAGTGTCTATATTTATTTCGAACTGACAACAAGCCAAATCAAAAATACCCTGGACTTACCTTATGATGAAAGATTCAGTAGCCGACGTTCTAATGAGCAATTTCCTAAAGTGTGTCGGGAAGATAAGGATTAAAGTTTGCTCACACAGAGGTTGATAACGCAGACGAGGGTGTCGTTCTCGGGCGTTTGATTTCAACTTGCCCACGCGGCAGTCAGTGCTCAACTTTTTATGACTTAAGCTTGATTTTATTCAGTGTATATACGCAACGATGGAGACTAATTATGGTTTCGATAAGATCACACTCAGGTGTAGATTAAATATGATAATTAAAAAACAGTATACTCACCCATGATTTTCTTTTGGCTTTAAATGAACGTTTATCTGACCAACTATCCACCCAAATAACCGCGAATACAGAGTTTTAGCAATAGAATCTCTTCCATCTTCAGCTTGCGGGCGTTTTTTCAACGTTTCAACTCGTTCACCTAAAGCCATAAAACATAACGCACACTTAATCGATAGAAAGTGGAGAGATGGAGAGAGAGAGAGAGAGAGAAATGGGGTTTAACGTCCACTCAACACAAACTAGGTAATGTCGGGAATAACATATGGTTTAATTTTATTTCAATAATTCGCTTGCGCGTAGGGGTCTTTAGCAGTGGGAGGAAACCGGAGTGCCCGGAGGAAACCCACGAGGTTGAGAAGGTACCCCATGCCACATACGCTCACACCAGGGCTCGAAACCACAGCAGCAAGCCAGAGGTGACCGGCCAGCCACAGGTCGTGGGGCGGCACTCTAGTCCACTAGGCCATCCCAACCCCCTTGATAGAAAGTGGAATAGCCAATCATGCATTGCCGTACCGCCATACTTTACAATGCACCAATTCCGTAACTGATTAAGCGAATTTCAAGATTATAACACCGAAAGTTGAGTTTTCAATGTGTTGAAAGTTATTTCCAATACTTCTAAATGAATATTCACGAGTTATATACAACGCCTAACCGCATTTCCACCTTCTAGAAAATCCTGGTCCTCCGCCATTGTCGAGCATATCTGAGAATAGATCTTATTATAACAATAATATCATATTGAAGATATTTATAGAAGTTATGTACAAATACTACTTTTATTATACCTCGAACAAATATAGTGCTTGAAATCAAAGCTGTGGTAAGTTCTTCAATGTTCATCCCCAATAGGCTGGTAGCTAGAATAACAATAACATAAAGATATGGTAATGAATAAAATGGGGTTTAAAATCCTGTCTTTCTGGACTAATCGACGGCGGAAAATACCGATTAATCGTTTCGCGACATAATGATCGAAACAGGGATATAATGATTAGAAATCCAGTGCATTACTCATAAAGCCAGTATTGTTTTTGTAAGTGTTTTTATTATCATACTTTTAATCAGAGATTAAATGTAATAGAGATACCCTATAAGCTATTCCGCTAAAAAGGCCCCTTCCACCCCCCCCCCCATTGGGGGGATGGCCGAATGGTTATACGGCCTGCACAACGGTTCAAAAACAACGTGGTGAGTGCAACCCAAACAAACCAATTTCAAGCGTGTTGTGGAAAACATATTTGGCAATTTTCTCAGGTGGTTTATTAGAGAAAAAACAAACTCTGCATAGTCGACTAAAATGAACATTATGATAGTTATGCCATTGAGTCAACTGGCGTGGTTTCGAATCCCCAGTTGTACGTGGCAAGGAGTAGGGTCGCCTGTCCAGTCTCGTGGGTTTTCTCTGGGTACTCCGGTTTCCCCCACTGCTAAAGACCCCTATACACAAGCGAATTATTGAAATAAAATTAACCATATATTAGTCCCGAAATGACCCGGTTTATGTCGAGTGGATGTCAAACCCCATTTCTCTCTCTCTCTCTCTCTCTCTCTCCACCCACAACCCAACTTCACGACAAGAGGACGATTGAGTTGTGTTTGAGCAAAGGTAGCATCTTTGCGTGTTTACGAAAAGTTCAGTTTTCCAAGCCAGTAGACAATCCGACACTGCTTGGATGATTAGATGTAACAAATATTTTCAAAAATTACTTTCGGGTTTCAAATGTCTGTCTTTGTTTGCCTTGTGTTAATTTTCAGGTGGGGTGCGGAGACCCCTGCATAACTATTATAATGTCCCTTTTAGTCGACTATGCATAGAAAATTGCCAAACATGTTGAACACGCTTGGAAAGACATTGGTCTGAGTTTCATTCACCACATTTTTTTTTAACCGTTGTGGGATTCGACTGGATTAAGGAGTGTGTTACAAGCTCGCTTTAAGCAGGCAACGAAAATATGTATGAATTGTTGAGAACAAGGTAATGTATACAGAAAATACTTATTAATTTAAGCATATTTGTTATATAACTTAAACATGCATTATGCAAGAGCAAAACTGCCTATTGTAGATCTTTCTTTCGGACTGAAATGTTATAAAAACTATTGATTAGACATTAATTAACCTATTCAGACCATAATCAACTCTCGATGTTGAGGCTAGCATGGGATTTTTGTCGGATTGTAGTTCGATTCGCTGAAATATTTTCCTTCGTGTTTTACCACTGAAATTGGATAATCGAGACTACTGGTTTTGTCTTACCAACTTTAGTAATGATGGCCGAGGCTAAGCGGAAATTTAGTTCTAGGCTAATAGTGGATCAATTTGACTGAAATTTTCAGCAAATTGCCTTTACATTAGCTAGTTTGTAACTATTGTAGTGCGAACTGCCGACTCGTTATCTAATCTCCCATAATGTATCTTTAAAGTTTCAGAGTAAGGCTTATCAAGGATTAATGTGAAAATTTCTATAATATGGTAAATGTGACTAAACATAGTAAAGGTGGATGGGGTGGGGTGCTGAAATTTGTAAACTTTTCTTTATTACAAGATAGCTACTTTGTACTAACGAGATAGCAATCTCGTGTTTACAAGATAATAAGATTTTTCTTTAATTTGAGTTACCCCATTGGCCTTCCGTAGTAAAGTGAAAAATTATGTAATATTATCGTAAAGATGGTTCATGAATGATACGGGCCTTGTTTACCGTCTACTTTATTGGACAGTCTTAATTGAATGCTTACTTTTTGGTGTGATGTGCGTGTTTGGGGTTGTTATGGTTATGGGTGCTTGGGTGTTGTATGGATAGGTGTAGCGTGTGTTGTGTGGGTAGTCGTATGGGTTGGGGGCTTTAGTTCCCTTTTGTGCTAAGAGTAAGAGGTTTAGTTGCCTTTTCCTAAAATGTTATCTTACATTTTTTAAAATTAATTGTATCGGATATAGTTTATACATTTTTATTAAATTATCCTTAATTGTTATTTTATTGTTATTATTTTAAACATTAGAGAGACTGTTCAACAGTTCACAAATATTCTCAAACATTTTTCACATTGCTTTCAAACCGTGTCTAAAATAGCATGTGATAAAGTCCTATCGGTAACTAACTAGCTAGGGGTTAGTTATTAACTAGGTTCTCAAAAGTTAGATTAGCCAATATTGCACTCCAATTTGTCTTAATTAACAAATAAAAATTCCTGTCTAACTTTGATTAAAATATAATCAGTGATTAAATATAATGAATGATTAAAGAGGTTTTATCATTGATAGAAGGGGCTTCATTTTAGTGTAAATATTTTAATGAAATCCATAATATCATGTTCATTGTATTGGGCGTTAAATCTGTAATAAACAACGACAACAACTTGAAATAGGGAAGGGGCGGGGTCTATGGGGAAAAAGAAAATAAAAGTACGAAATGTTTGGTATTCGGTCGATGAATTTCAGTAGGCTGATATCCTGTCACATTAAATTGTTCTGCTCTTCGAATAAGCACAGGAACATAGTAAATTTAGATCAAAGCAGCGTGATCAAGTCTATCGGATTAATATTCAAACTACTCATTATTGTAACTTGTAAATAATATCGCTATGAAAGTGTGTTCGAGCAAAGTCTATTGTGCGTGTAAGAAAAGCTTATAACAGTGCAAAACAATATCTTCAGTCTGTCAAGCCAACAGGTAATCCAATACTGCCTGGAAGATTAAAATGTAATTAATATTTTCAAAAATTGTTGTCATATTTACTTCGCTCGGCTGATCATTTCTACATATTCGAAAATATTTTTAAATTTCTTTTCATTTTATTATTGTTGCTTAAAAAAAAGTGCAATCTTGGTTCAACTCGGTTATTTTATGGTGCGTAAAGATGAAACAAGGTTGAATGATTCTTGTAAAAAAGATACACAGATTACAAAGCCGCGCTACACGCGTCCAATATTGAAAAAAGTAACGAATACCTTGACCACTTAACCGTACTAAGGGAAATTAAAAAATGGGGTTCAACGCCCTACTGTTCTGCTCCTAAACTGGGATAGTGAAGACCGGCCTACTCTTATATGGAGTTCAAGCTGCCAAGGGATCTTTTCGTGCACGCCAATGTGTACACGGGATCTCGATTTTTCGTCCCATCAGAACGACTAGACAACTGTTCTTGTCACGCCGTCTGTCCTGCATCCCTGACAATAAGGAACCACACCAGATAATCTGGATGAACTTTCTCGGCCAATGCAGGGATGGAACATCCGACCTCAAGGATTGTGTGCCAGCGTCTCATCCACTTAACTACCGTGGCCCCAAAATTGGAACGGATGTTAAAGCATGATTATGGAAAAGCACCAGGGTAGCTTAGTACAACAAGTTTACAAAAACAAATCCTAAGCTATTTTATAATCTGTTCTAAAAAACAAAAATCCGTTATAATTCTAGAGACGAAAGTATTATACATGTACATTATAAAGGGGGTGCTAATGAGCCAAACAACTATAGACATAATCTTATGTTTAGGAAAACTACTAAAATTTGACAGTTTGGAATCCAAAATAATGTAAGTACGGTAGATGCAATTTTTCTTCCCCGAGTACCTATTAATCGAACCCTAAAATATAAAAACCTCTATACTGCTGCTTCGTGGATTAAAGTAAGGCTTTCGGGTTTGTCAAAAAAAAAAATACAATTTATGGCATACGTTTAATCAAATTGGCGAGAACTTGTCGTAAAGTGTATAGTCTGACAATAAGGATTTAATGGTCTCTTTAAATTTTGACACATCAGTATAATACCGACAGGAAAGACACAATTTACGATCAGTGTTAACTTGTTGCCTTCATAGCAATTAATCGGTGTTTTCAATTCATTTTCAAGTTCAAAAGAGATGACTAAATTTTGGAGTGATTTACTCAAAGATTTGGGTACAAGGCAACGTTCAAGATTTTTACTTTTATGATATTCTGGAACAATGATTAACTCAATGATTAGGGTAATCAAAGTTTATAAAATGTTTATTTGAAAATTTAATAAGCTTTTCAACAATGAGAAGTTGAAATTTACTAACCCACTTTCGAAAATATGGGCCTTAGTCTTTAAACACTTAAAGACATTTATACATACTGATATACTGTAGAGTATGGATTAATTGGATTATATAACAAAACACTTAACTCCCCCCCCCATCCCGCTCTCCAAAGAGATAAACGGTTTTAAGGATTTCAAAGACGAGGTTATCTTCCCAATGAACCCATTTAACCCTCTCCTGACTTCTGGTATGGATTATATTCTATAAATGAAATGGAATGGTGTTTAGTGTCCTACTCTTCTGCTTCGAACTGGGCTAATGAAGACGGGCATATACCATACAGTGTGCTATGACAGAAATTTTGTCCGGTCAGCGGCACTACGGCCTACTCTTATATCGTATTCCAACTGTCAAAGGATCTTTTACGTGCACGCCAATGTGTACATGAGACCTCGGTTTTTCGTCCCATCCAAACGAACATTCTGTAAACGATCATGATAAATTGAAACTGAACTTAGCTATTTTATTATATTAGAAATATCAATTTTTACTTTTTCTACAAAATTTAGAAAGTTTCTTACCAACTCTGAGAGGGTACTCATCTTCAATATTTACGCCATCTACAGTCGGGTCATCGACGAAAACCAGATTACCCACGTTAAGTATAGCGGATAGCAACGTAAATATACTAGATATAGCCTGAATCATAAATCACACATTATCTCTTTAATTTAGATTTATACATCAAATTATTACATTTAAATAAACACTTAATATACTTGATTTTTTAAATAAATTATATTTCATATTACTTTGTGAATAGTTAAACTGGTAATATAGACAATAAAATTCGTGAATAAATAGTGAGAGACACGAATGTTAGTTATTATGGTCCAAGAGTTTTAAGTGATGGCGATATAATGTACACGACATTCAAATATTAAATTTTTTAGAGGCTATAAAATGAGTCTTGAGACAACACACCTAAAAACGATGTGGGAGAGATGGTGACATCATAGATAAGTTTACGACTTACCTCTTCTGAGAAGCCAACTTTTTTCATAACTTCAATTTGTTCATTAAATTTAGTTTTGTTGCATTCCATATTTTCTAGGGGTCGGCGAGTTGTTTTGGAATCTTGTAATACCCTGTCAAAAGATGGAATGAATTCAAATGGAAAACGAGATATCGTCATAAATGGCTTTCGTCCCATCCAAACGACTATATATTGTCCCGTGTGTCCTTCACCACCACAAGGTGGGAAACCACGCCGGAGAACCCCGATAAAATTTCTCAATTAAGACAGTGACCTACAGATTAGTGAGGCAACGTCTTACTCTCCGAGCCACTGTGTCTCGCTTTTTTAATGTCACCTAATTATTATTTTTATTAAGTAATATTACTTTCACTGATTAATATATATTATACAAAGTATACAAATGCATTAATTGTAAGTCTTCATTTTACATTACGTATAAATAAGTTGCCAAGTAAATAAACCAATGCCGAGAGCATAACTCTAACTGTTATTATCCTAAGAAAATCTATAGACTTCTTCGCAACATATGAACTTCAAGTCAATTGGACGATAATTTAAGCAAGGGCTCTATGGACGATGAACGCCGGGTTGCTGGGTTTTGAAACTTTATACATGTACCTGTAATGTTGCACATCCTTCAGATAATAATACTGACGCCTTTCTTCTGACAAACCATCCAACATGTAGTATAAAAAATGAAAATTCTGTTCTCCAATACCATGATTCACAATTCTCGATTTCTCCAATAAATAATCAAATATCTTAGCTAAAAGCAAAAAATAAATTGTGAAAGTTAAATGTAACAAAAACCACAGAAAACACTTTTTAAAAATATCTAGTTATAGTAGGTTATAGAAAAACAATTCATTGATATAAACTTCCAGGATGGACACAGACTTCTTCAGGCACTAAAATCAGATGCGAAAACTGTTAGTTGTCATATTTAAATTTCTGGAGATATTCATAATAGTCCAGGAGCTAATGACAAAATAATATGGTCATCAGTTACAAAAGGTTTGACCCCCCAAATTTGTAGCAGGTGTCCGCGCGAGTAAAAATCAATTGGTCAGATCGTGCACTGCTGGGGCGTTTAGCCACAGCAGCATCTTAAAGTAGCGCCCAGGGGGCCTAAAATTAGGTCATAAGTTACATGGCTGAAACTTTCTAGGGACAATGGTATCCTTAGTCGGAGTAAATATTTCACAAATCTAACCAAAGTTTCCGGGGCTTTCCCCAGGTCAGACCACGCCCAATATCACCTCACGGGACCAATAATATGGTCATAAGTTACATGGCTGAAACTTACCAGAAACAAAGATCCACACTTGGTAATTATAATTTTCAAAAATCTAACCAAAAGTTTGGGGGCTTTCCCCAAGTCAGATCGCTCTAAAGTATGGCCGACCACGCCCTAAAAATGGGACTTTTTATATGGTCATAAGTTACATGGCTGAAACTTACCAGAAACAAAGATCTACACTTGGTAAATACAATTTTCAAAAATCTAACCAAAAGTTTGGGGGCTTTCCCCAAGTCAGATCGCTCTAAAGTATGGCCGACCACGCCCTAAAAATGGGACTTTTTATATGGTCATAAGTTACATGGCTGAAACTTACCAGAAACAAAGATCTACACTTGGTAAATGCAATTTTCAAAAATCTAACCAAAAGTTTGGGGGCTTTCCCCAAGTCAGATCGCTTTAAAGTATTGCTGACCACGCCCTAAAAATGTGACTTTTTATATGGTCATAAGTTACATGGCTGAAACTTACCAGAAACAAAGATCCACACTTGGTAAATACAATTTTCAAAAATCTAACCAAAAGTTTGGGGGCTTTCCCCAGGTCAGATCACTCTAAAGTATGACCGACCACGCCCTAAAAATTGGACTTTTTATATGGTCATCAGTTACATGGCTGAAACTTACCAAAAACAAAGATCCATACTTGGAAAACATATTTTTCAAAAATCGAACCCCTCGCGTCTGATCGTCCTAAAGTCCACCTGGCCACAATGGGACTTTTTATATAGTCATCTGTTACATGGCCGAAACTTATCAGAAATATTGCTCAATGCGTAGAAAATGTATTTTTCGAAAATCTAAGCATAAATGTGGTGACTTTCCCCAAGTGAAGTGGGCCTTAAAATTGCAGCCCCACCCACCCCCTCTATACAAATTTACAATAATGTAATATTGATAATACATTGTTGAAGCACAAAAATAGAAGAAATGTTTATTAGTTATAGGCACAAAAATAGAATAATTTTTTATAAGCTATGTGGAGTCCTAAAATGGACAATGGTATCAAGTGCTATAGGAAGAGTAAGCATATCATAATCCATTCACGACGCATGTCATGAATATATAGTTAGGACTGGACTGCTGTAAATTTATGCCTTCTAACGTTCCATATTCCACCACAACAGCCCATTGATTCAGAATGTTATTTAACATCTTATAACAAAGTGGAAAGTATTTATTGCATTAATAAGTTGCTTTGGTTTGAATTCGATAGTATTTGCTTTTTCTGATCTTCGTTAATGAATGACAATCTAATGGATTTTTTAGAAATGTAAGTCAACGATAAATTATCAAATCTATTTATAGTTTTAATACATCACCATCACACCACATTAATTTGTACATCCCATCATCATGTAAAACCCTTCCACTATTCTCTGGGTGGAAATTGGGGGGTACTGTTCCCTTGGCACATTCATTCAGACAGTACAAATATAATTCGCTCTCTCGGTTATCAAATTTAATACCTGTGAGCATGGCGGCAAAGAATGTAGGACATTATAGGCATCCCATAGATATTACAAACAAATCTTTCAATGTCTGTATTTACTCCAGCAGGAATGGATTCACTTTTACCAAGAGAAAACAAGGCTTTCTGGGCATCAACTGCCGTTCGTTATAATTTTAAAGGTCGGACTTTCCTTTTCCTACTTACTGATGCAGTATAATAATCATAGCCAGTGAGTGTATGATATGCTGGTATAGACTTAGATAAGGTTGTGCCCAGATTCTTGATTAATTCATTCACATTTATATATCGAAGTGTGTTTTTGCTGCAAAGACCTGCTTCCAGCCAAACATTAATCCCCGGAACAATAACATGCAAATTTACATGAAAGGTAATCGAGGCCTCTTTGAATTTGTCATTTCTTAAGGCCTGTAAAAAATCTGTAGGTCTTCTTTGCACGGGCCAACAATATCATACTCTAATTCTCTATTGGTTGCACTGGCTCTTCTATTCTCTTTGACCTATATCAGGAACATTTAACAGGGATTCATTTGTTGCTATGGTGGCTGCTTTTGCTGATCCAATGTTGAAAAGAAATTGATGATTTGTTTCATCTTAAGTGAATGGACTCATGAGCTGTTCACTCATTAGAATTATGGTTTCTACACCACATGCATGTCTTTGCCTTTAAAGCTCCAATAGCATTTTTTTAAGTTATATTTTTAAAATGTATTAAAATAAAGCCCAAAAATAGATTGAACCTATAAACAGTCCTACCTTGTTAAAGAATAATCCTATTAATCCTATAATTCAGTACTGCCAGTTGAGAAATTGGCAAAAATATCATTTTCAACTTCAAATTCAAACGTTTGAAGATGGCCGTCCATGGAGAGGAATGGGAAAACAAGGGAGGTAATTGAATAACTATTTCCTCAATCACCCTGTGTCACCCTTTATAATGCCCAAAAAATTTTGCCCAGGACCGTATAATAGTGAGTTGACAACCTTTTGAGCAAAAGACATAGAAATAATTATGTTTTGACTTTCTTAGAAAATGTGAAATTGGAACTTTAAATCCCAGGAAATATCTTCTTTTGTATCAAATAAGTTGGAAAGAATACTGACGCGCATTGAATGGCTATTGACCCATCTATGCCAAGCTAAAATGGAATTCGTAAATGGACTGATTTCTGTTCTTTGGCTAGCAGCGTTAATAGTTTGTTCCAATGTCAAATCTACAGGCATCCTTGAAAAGGGCATCGAAGTTCTCTTCAGTGAAATGCGTCCTTTCCGGAAATCACTGTCTAATTCGGGGTGTGTATCCTTAAGCTCCAACAAGTTGTCATGAAACCGAACTAACCATCTAGCATAGTTTGGCTGGTTGAATGTAATAAAAAATTTGGTTAATTTTGGCAAACAGTGTATGTATAATTCATAATCTCCAGTTCGAATACTTCGAGAAAATTGATGATACAGGTGAATCATTTCGATATATATCATCCAGTATTTAGCTGCAAATCTAATGTTTCTTGGGTAAAATGTTTGTACTTTTGTCAAAATCTTCTGCATTTCCATAGAAATGGCGCACTCATTAAAAAATTCAGCAGATTGCATGGCTTTGACTTCAGTTTCAAGATTACATGACTCCTGCATATCAATATCCTGACTGTAATAGAATGATCTAAAATGTAATGTTTCCATTGATAAAGAAAGCAACTGGTGTACTCTCCTATACTTGTTTTAATGTTTTCCACTAATAAATCCATTAAGTGAACCAGAAGCCAGCACTCCACATTCTGTTAAAAGATACGGTCCTCTGGATTCAGCAATGAATTTCCCAACTGCTTTGAAAAAGGCCAATTCAGTGTGAAAAGCACCAAGTTGAACACATACAGAATCAAATGTTGGTGATTCTTCAGCTTGGATTTGTAGTGCAACCTTTGCAATAGCTAAATGTTACACAGATGCATGTTTTTCCACATTCATCAGCAATTTTAAGAGACCTTCGAAGAAATGTAAATATATTTAGATGATATAGAAAGGGTGAGTGGGGTTGCAATTTTAAAGCCCATCTTTGTTGGGGAAAGCCCCCACATTTAAGGTTCGATTTTCAAAAAAATACATTTGCCATGCATGGAACAATATTTCTGGTAAGTTTTGGCCATGTAACTGATGACCATATAAAAAGTCTCATTGTTAGGGCGTGGTCAGGTGGACTTTGGGACGATCTGACGCGAGGAAAGCCCCAAGATTTTGGGTTAGATTTTCCAAGTATGGTAAGTTTCAGTCATGTAACTGATGACCATATAAAAAGTCACATTTATAGGGTGTGGTAAGGCATACTTTACAGCGATATGACTTTGGGAAAGCTCCCAAACTTTTGGTTAGATTTTTGAAAATTGTATTTACCAAGTGGGAATCTTTGTTTCTGGTAAGTTTCAGCCATGTAACTGATGTCCATATAAAAAGCCTAATTTTTAGGGCGTGATCACTTTAGAGTGATCTGACCTGGGGAAAGCCCCCAAACTTTTGGTTAGATTTTTGAAAATTGTATTTACCAAGTGGGAATCTTTGTTTCTGGTAAGTTTCAGCCATGAAACTGATGGCCATATAAAAAGCCTAATTTTTAGGGCGTGGTCGGCCATACTTTAGAGTGATCTGACCTGGGGAAAGCCCCCAAACTTTTGGTTAGATTTTTGAAAATTGTATTTACCAAGTGTAGATCTTTGTTTCTGGTAAGTTTCAGCCATGTAACTTATGACCATATAAAAAGTCCCATTTTTAGGGCGTGGTCGGCCATACTTTAGAGCGATCTGACTTGGGGAAAGCCCCCAAACTTTTGGTTAGATTTTTGAAAATTGTATTTACCAAGTGTAGATCTTTGTTTCTGGTAAGTTTCAGCCATGTAACTTATGACCATATAAAAAGTCCCATTTTTAGGGCGTGGTCGGCCATACTTTAGAGCGATCTGACTTGGGGAAAGCCCCCAAACTTTTGGTTAGATTTTTGAAAATTATAATTACCAAGTGTGGATCTTTGTTTCTGGTAAGTTTCAGCCATGTAACTTATGACCATATTATTGGTCCCGTGAGGCGATATTGGGTGTGGTCTGACTTGGGGAAAGCCCCAGAAATTTTGGTTAGATTTGTGAAATATTTACTCGGACTAAGGATACCATTGTCCCTAGAAAGTTTCAGCCATGTAACTTATGACCTAATTTTAGGCCCCCTGGGCGCTACTTTAAGGTGCTGCTGTGGCTAAACGCCCCAGCAGTGCACGATCTGACCAATTGATTTTTACTCGCACGGACGACTGCTACAAATTTGGGGGGTCAAACCTTTTGTAACTGATGACCATATTATTTTGTCATTAGCTCCTGGACTATAAGCTTCGGAGAATAAATTATTGAGAAATAAGCCGATAAATAGGCCTGGTGAAAAACAAATACTGACCCCCATCCAGATTGCCTTCATCGGTAAAGTATAATTCTATCAGCTTTCCAAAACGACTAGAATTTTCATTCATGGGTGTTACGGCGTTACCAAATGATTCTAACAATGGATTAATCTGAATGATTTTCTGGTGAAGACTCTCGTCTCTTTCAGTAGAACACATGTAAGAAATATGGGATATTGCTAGTTTGGTGGATTCTGTTTTCCCTGATCCGGATTCTCCACTGACCAATATACACTGACCACGACCAGTTGATGATAGTTTATTATAGGCTTGCTGTGCCACCCAAAACATATGTGGTGACCGAAGTCCATCGGCATTGTCATTATTAAATATTTCATGATGCTGGAAAATACAATCAGATTGTTAAAATAAAAACAATAACCCCCTCCCCAAACAAAAATACAATCCGGATCAGGCTAACCAAGGATTGTTTTGTGGTCGTCGATCCCAGTATAATATATTATTGTTATGTCCATGAAAAGTTTGTTGTTAAATTATAATAATTTTATGATAAGTAAACTTTACCCGGATGTCGTATTCTGCAGTTCAATATTGATTTAGGGGGGTTGGGATGGCCTAGTGGTCTAGAGTGCCGCGCCTCGACCTCTAGCTGGGGCCAGTCACCTCTGGCTTGCGGCTGTGGTTTCGAGCCCTGTTGTGAGCGTATGTGGCATGGAGATAGGGGCGCCTTCTCAACCTCGTGGGTTTCCGCCGGGCACTCCGGTTTCCTCCCACTGCTAAAGACCCCTACGCGCAAGCGAATTATTGAAATAAAATTAAAACCATATGTTAGTCACGAAATGACCTAGTATGTGTTGAGTAGACGTTAAACCCCATTTCTCCCTCTCTCTCTCTCTCAATATTGATTTATGTAAAATTTAATGACCACTTCAATAGGCTCTCTTGTCTTGAGCAAAACATTCAATATTCAAAAGAGTATTGTTTTAAATGTGTGTCTGTCATGCGTCAAAGTAACGACCACCATCTATCTTTATTTGCCGTGAACTAAGTAATGGGCCTGTTTTAAATCCAAATGAAACCATGGCGGCATATTATCTGGCGATGTTATTTGAAGTTTGTTTTCTTAATTCAATGCTAAATAACCATTATTAGCGAGAATATCAAAAAATACTTTTATATACATTTTTAGTTAATATGACATAGAAATTTGGATCGAAGAAGGGTTTTACGTCCGATATTACGTCGTTTTAATTCACATGTATTGGACTGGTATACTATTTTAATGTCCAAGTGTCAAGTGGCATCCCCAGTCATGCCAAGGACATACAAAGGCTTCAATGATATATTAGAAGGATTAAATGTTTGCCTTACGCTCCAATATCAAAACTTGCTGGGTTCAAACCCGAGACCTTGCGGTTAGTGAGCCATCCAATCACTGTGCCCCCTCACACCCCCCTACAGCAACAAAAGAAATTTTGCGATAGGGCAAAGTCATTATTGAAAATAGTTTGTGGAATAAGTAAAAATTAGTGCTATATAAATCATGACTGACCTGACCCCTAAATATTAAAGAAGCGTACCAAGATGGCGGATATACTTACAATATCATCAAATATCGAGAGAGGTTTATTAGGATTGATGGCTACCAGTACATCACCTAAAAATGTCTGAAAAAGATTTGTTAAACATCTAATATAATATTTCCACAACAATATTTATCGGTGATTATTTCTAATAATAATATGACAAATTTAGTATATATGGAAAGGATAGATGACCAATTGTATTCGAAAACTACTGGATAACACGAAAAACACCCACGGGACCGCAATCTGATAAAAACACAGATCCAATTCCGTTTCGTTTTTTATAGTTCAAAATTTCGTTTTTACTTGTCTTCACTACTCTTGGATCTGTTAGACTTGTTATTTAAGTCGTGTTTTTTCTGAAATGTGGGGTCAGCCAATGAAATGGTCTGTCGAATCGACCGTTTGACCTTTTCATGCGTGGAACTGTGGGTAAATATTACCAGCGGATAGATATCAAAACAAAACAAAAGTAGATTGTTTAATCAAATGACTGACGGGTAAAATATCCCGTGCTTGATACCTGGCGTCATAGATCGTGAGTTCCCACTATAACTCGTTAGATCTACATGAGGTAGGCCATCGAAAGTATAAAAGAACGAAACGAAATATATATATATATTTTAATTAGATTGATGGGACCGCGATTTCTTCTTCATTCTGATATAAATCAAATAATTGAAACAAAACATAATAATCATGTCTTACATAGTATTTCTCCTTTTGGTACCGTTTCTTTAATTCATTCAATATAATCTGTTCATCCAAGAACGATAACTGTGATATATCGTCAATGACATTCGATTCCGGGCTGAACCCAGACTTACCACCTTTCATGGCGGTTTGAAAAGTTGAGTCTGAAATGGAAATAATCAAAATTTGCAAAACGAATTTTGACCGATTTATCTTTAAAAAAAACATTAAAAAGTAATAAACTACGGGTTTTTCTGAACAGTCTCAATATGATTATTAACGATTAATTTCGAGACTAACATGTTGTTTAATTTTTTTTTTCAATAATTCGCTTGCGTGTAGGGGTGTTAACAATGGGAGAAAACCGGATGTCCCGAATAAAACTTACGAGGTTAGACAGGCGCTACCCAACTACATTTCTCTTGCAAGGAGCTCAAGGAGGCTAAGTTGGTAAGACGCTGGCTCGCTAGCCCGGAGGTCGGGTATTCGATACCTGCATTGGCCTATATACAAAGTACATCCAGATTTTCCGGCGTGGTTCCCCCTTGTCAGTGAAGCATGACGGAAATCCTGTCAAGGGCAGCTGTCTAGTCACTCGGATGGGACGAAAACCGTGTACATGGACAGATGGATTTCGATATAAAATTAGGCCGTAGTAGCGGTGTCTGGGCAAAATTTCCCTTATAGCACACGGTATGGCGTTTGCCCGTCTTCATTAGCCCTGTACGGGGCAGAAGAGTAGAACGTTACACCCGATTTCATTTCATTCCTTGACACTTACAAATTGGAAGTCGAAACCACGCCACTTGACTCAATTGTCAGACGTTTTAATCTAACGCGCACGCGTTAAACCATTCGGCCACGACAAGACGCATCTTTTGGGAAAAAAAAAAGACAAAGCCTTTGATTTATTTTTTTAATTTTGAAAACTTGGTGTTATCGATCAATTAGGCCTATAAAATGGATCTTTATCTATCAGGTAATAGCCCGGGGTTTCTATGGTATACTTATATTCCCGGGGGGTTAACACAACATTCTATGTTAGCGATAACTCCACAAGAATTTTCCAACATCCTTAAGGATATTTATTACAGGACTTATTAGATAATATTACACAAATTGAGACATTACATTTTCTTTGATCCAGAGGACTAAGATTAAAGATTACTACATCGTTTTAAATAAAGCTTTTGGCGTAACCATTTTGTTCGCGGGCAAGGTCTGCGTTCCATTCTCATCCATCGTTCAGATCGATAATCCATGCAAAATAATTAGGAATATATTTGGAAATGGTAATAGCTAAACTTATTTTAGACCGATAATCCATCTATTTAAATAGATAAATCATATAAAATAATTTAGATCGACAAACCACAAAAAAATAATTTAGATCGACAAACCGTATGAAATAATCGACAATCCGTCTTGAATATACTTTGACATACAACTCATTCAAAATGATTTAGGTCCACAATAATTCCGACCTCTTTTTCGTTACTTTACAAAGTCGAGAAAACCTTAGAAACAAAAATTATGGAGAATTCTGATCTGTGCTTTACGGATTAATCCCT
The DNA here is from genome assembly GCA_036850965.1 of Patella caerulea. Lineage (NCBI taxonomy): Eukaryota > Metazoa > Mollusca > Gastropoda > Patellidae > Patella > Patella caerulea. Next base: position 30,689,484 of record JAZGQO010000008.1, read on the forward strand.
GTAAAATTGTGCTTGAAAATACATTAAAATTCAATATCCAACCCCCCCCCCAACACACACACCCCTCCTTCTTTTAGGTGACATGGAACGCGGTCTAGAACACTTTAAGGAATCAATTTTGAGGAATCTTTACCGTTAAAAGCTATAGTATAATAAATGGAAGAAGCCCAAATGTTTTACCATTGTGACACAGTATACGGCATAGAACTATAGGTAATCAAGGGTACTATTTATACAAGAGTGAATTAAAAATCTTGCACGAAGACATGATATTCATAAAATATTAAACAGCAACGAACCCAACTATTTTGACAATGACTCGTTTAAATGCACATTTAAAGAGCTATGGTAAACTAGAACATAATGATTATTGATTAAAACGGTTTGAATTTCATTTAATACAAGTCGTGAAGCATTGTACCATATCAGTTTGAAAACCAAACCATGTGTGTTTATACTAAGCTACAGACATTTTATAAGAATGTAAATAACAGATAAATAATCCCTATGTACTTTATATACTATTTATGTTTTTCTTATTTGATAATCTGACAGTAAGTAAGAAGGTAAGTGTATGTATTTTACCTTGTCAGACGAATGTCGCGTGAGTCATAATATTCCTACAAAGTCACCGGATAAAGTTCCAATTCAAAAAAGAAATGCATAAAAGATTAAATTAGTTAAAATCGTCTTGGAATATATTTTCAGAATATTCAAGTTCATGAAAAACATCCTGCAAATTATTACAAATTCCGCTTTTTAAATATTTTAATGGGAATTTTAAGAACGTTAGTTTCTGTGAAAAAATACTTCAAGGTTTCATGTCCAAAACTGAATGACAATAACAATATCGAGCGATCCAAGGCCTATAACAAACAATCTAATTTTTTGAAGATCGATCTCTTGAAATAAAAGTCTATGTTTTGTTGAAATACATTGTACTCTGTCTATTCCGATTTTGTCGAATTTATTGACGATATTACTTATCTTTAGTATAGATCCCACTAATTAAATTACGGCCAAATTACATTTCAATTTGAATTGTGCTGAAGTAACCTTTATGAGAAACTCGACAAAAATAAATATTCACCTAATTGATTTCTTTTGAAACAACTGTTTTATTCAAAAACAATAATTAATTACGCAAGTAATTTTTTGTAGCCGGAACCTTACCTTATTTCAATCAAATAATAGAATAAAGTCCATTAAAAATAAATCCAAAGGAAAAATAATCCACGTTTAGTTCACAGGGTCTCTCTTCATTATGCCCAATTTCTGATTTTTTTCTAAGAGTATAGGCTATTAGGTGATTTTGCCAATGGCCTACAGGACAATACATGATAAGCATCACAGGTGTATTAATGTACATATAATTGACCTTCCGGCAACGAACACGTAACGCAAGAATATAAAGACGTCAGATTTATCAGTACTACTCTATCGCTAAAAAGTCTTTATTGTTTCTAGTATACGATTACATTCATTCAGCATCGTCTGGTTTAACGTCCAACTTATCTGCACCGATAGGACAACGGCGCTACGATTTACTGGTATCAGTTTTACGTCCGCTCCGAACGACTAAACAACTGTCGTTGCCAGGCGTCTGTCAAGCACCACTGACAAAAGGGAAACCACGACGGATACCCCCGATGAACTCCCGACGGATACTCCCAGGGATCGAACACGGTACAGACCAACGTCTTATTCACTGAGCCACAGTGGGTCCTTTAATACGACAGTAAATGCAAGATGTCATGTCAAAATAATGTTCCAGATATGACTAAGCACATAATTATCCCCGGTCCCCTCTCTTACCTGCATCTTACATAACAAGAAGACAAATGGAACACAGTGTACCCCTGGGTGATTTATTTTTTTCAGTCTTGTAACTGTTAATATTCTCATTCTACCAGACGTATGGGTTCTTAATATAGTAAACGTCAAATAATTATTTTAAGCAAGGGACAAAGAGCGTGAACGGACGAAAAGGCGGCTTGAGTCCTAAGGCAAATTTCAATATTATGACGTAGCTGAAATATGCCAGTTGCGAGAACCGAAATGCGAAATTTTTCCCTGTCCACACCAATGAGATAATAGTGCATCTCATTACATATGGAAACATCAAGTTGCGTAAAGAGAAAAACGGCATGCTTCACGAAAGGGATATATTCGATCTCTTTATATTATATGCGGAAGCATTCAGTTGCGTGAACGGAAAGGCGGTATATTCCACGATCACATAAAAAAGATATACACGATCTCGGTATACGTTTAAAAAAATAGTTGCGTGAACAGAAAAGCTGTATATTTCACGATCACATCAATGTGATATACCCGATCTCGTTACATGTGTGAACATATAGAGTTGCGTTAATCGAAACAAAGTATATTTCACAACCATATCAACGAGATATACCCAATCTCGTTATACGTGTAAATATAGTGATGTGTGAACCGAAAAACAATAGAATTGTAATTCGTTATGTGCGCAACCATACGAATTACGCTTTTAGTAGGGTGGCATGTAATTGGTCAGTCAATGGGATTTACACTATATCTATGGCCTTGGGATATTTACGTTATTTATCAATTATTGAGACCGTAGCTACTTTAATATAAAACTAAACTTATATATTGTTTGTATACTTTTAATATATTAATAACATGATCGACCGTATATCAAAATTTTAAATCAAACAAATCATAAACATTATCATATGCTAGATACCGCATAATCGGTGTAATTGTATATATGCAACAGAAAATAGATCTACCACCGTGGGTATTTTAATACTTTAAATAAACAAGCTAATATACTGAATAAATTCTAGAACATTTATTTTTCGACGGTATGTGAATAACCCTTTACAACGATACACAGAATGCCCAAAATTCATCACATAAATATCACAGCAAACATTTTGTTAAATATATTTAACAAACAATATTAATTGAAAGCTATACATCACCCGAACAGATTGGGTCAGATCAAATCTTGGGTTAGAGCTGAAACAGTGCGAGAAACACACTAGATCATTTCGGAAGTAACATATGGTTAATTTTATTTCAATGATTCGTATGGATTTTTAGCAGCGGGAAGAAACTAGGACCCGGAGAAAACCCACGAGATGGACAGGCGATACTACTCCTTGTCAAGCACAACCGGGGAATCGAAACCACACCAGTTGAGTCAATGACGGACCTTATCATACAGCGCGCACGCGCTAACCATTGACCCCGATTGATTTAAGAGTTTAACGTCCACTCAACACAAATTAGTTCATTTATCTTATATTGCAATTGTATTTCAATAATTTTCTTATGAGTAGAATCTTTAGAACAGTGGTTAAAACCACTATATACCACTTATGATACAACGTGTCAAAAATAAACTTACATTACATGTAGTTATTTCCGTTTTATATTTCTATAGGACAATTTAATTATGAGATACACACTTCCTGTTATGTATTTAGTGTGTGAGTGCGGGGGTGGGGGTGGGGTATTGTTCGTTTAATCGTCGAGTTGGTCTAATAATTGGATAATTCAAGCGTGATTTAATGGACAATAAACCTCTTCTAAATACGAAACAGAAACGTGTTTATCAATACCGTAGCTAAAAAATTAGGGGTTTTCTTCGGAACTATTTTGGAAACATTTTTACATCCATTTTAAAATGTCGTTATTCGGCCAACACCGGTAGCAACTTCGCGACCTTTAGTCACTTAGACACCATTATTCACCACTTGCAATTAAAATATTGTAAAAAATTGAATCTCTAGATGGAAAATCCGCCCAAATTTGACCAATTCTGCTCAGTATTTACAATTTGATAAATGAAAAATTTGTCTACGCGGGTTCGCTCCCGGTGTTGGTCGAGAAAGTTCATCGATATTTTCCGACTTGGTTTTCTCTTAATAGTGGTGCAGGAGAAGGGCAGTTTTCTAGTCATCTGGATGAGACCCAAAATCGATGTCCCATGTACATAATAGCCCCGTTTACACTTGGCCGCGATAAACGTGCCGTACTGGGCACGGTACTAGGCCGTGATAAATTTCAAGAAAATTGACCAGTTTACATTACCGGTCTTGGAACCGTGCCAAGCACGCCAAATGTGGGACTCTTCACAGAAAAGTTAATTTCGGTCCCTAACAAGTTACCCGGATGAAAACAATTATGGCGGTTGATTTTGGTACGTGTAGCCATTTTGACAGAACTGGCGCATGCGCAGTAATCCGTACTCAGACCGGTTAGCGTTTACACTACCAACATTTAAACGAGCGGTTCATAGCACGGTTCCGAGACCACCTCACTTCAGTGGGCCAGATTAGCACGGTACTCAGTACGGCCCGCTTGTGTTTAACCCGTTTGCACTACAAAAAAAATAACGGTGCCGTACGAGGAGTGGTAATTTACACGCTTAAAATTTGTAATGTAAACGGGTTTATTGAGGTGCACGTAAACGATTCCCTGGAATCAATGGGCTCTTTACACTGTAATATAAAAAATATAATATAAAATTTTGCATATCTAGCTGAATCACATTGCGCGCTAAAATAGTTTCGGGTAAATCATCAGTTTGGCTATTTTCGAATGAAACGTTGATGTCAAGATGTGGAGAATGTACCAAGAATCATTAATAATTAACTCATGCGACGGACTAGTGTCTAATTGTCGGGAAATCTTCAGCAATGCATTCAAACAAATCCAACCACCAGGAGCCACAGGGAATGGGCTTAGGAACCGATTTAAGACTGATCAATGGGCGGCGAGTTTTGCCAGAGATATCTGGCGGCCGAGATTGCTTAAAACCTAGACCTTATATTCGTCCCCGTCTTCATTTGTCCAGTTGGAGCAGAACAGTCGGACAATTAGACCCGATTTCATTTTATTTCATATTTGTTGGCATACAGTGATTAAAACTACTCTACTTTTACTCTGTGTGTGTGTGAGAGAGTATGGGGCTTTAGCAGTGGGAGGAATCCGGAGTAGCCGGAGAAAACCCAAGAGGTTGAGAAGGCGGCCCTATCCCCATGCGACATACACTCACACCGAGGATCGAAACCACAGCCGCAAGATTACTTGCAGTTCTGTATTCAGTTACAGCCTGTCCTGTTGAAAACATAATTTCAAAATATGCGTGGCGCGTCAATATATGTTTCGACGAGGTTTAACTATTTAGACACTTTCAAGTGACTAAGTGAATTATGATATTAATATATATGACAAAGAGACAGCCGATCGAAACCACTCGAATAAACCCGGAAGTTATGCTCTTAGAATATTTTTATCACTTTAAATTTCCAAATAATATACCGACATCTAGATAAAATTCCCTGAAATATTCAAATAAATTCAAATATGGGCGTCCGTATATATTACCAGTCATGCCCAGGTTACTGCTAATCTTTTTATTAAGAGTTTAGGGGGTCATTTTCAAAATCTAAACCGGACTTATTTAATTTTTTATATATTAATATGAATATTTTTTTAACACATATTGATAAGCGTATATGTTTCTAATACAGTGTAACGTCTTAGATATTGCGTGTTAATGATATCACGTTGGATAGTTTATTTATTTTACACCTAATATTAACAATATGATGGAATAACTTTATTTACTTAACACATAACATTCGAAATGAAATGAAATGAAATGGGGTTTAACGCCCCACTGTCGTGCTCAGACCTGAGCTAATGAAGACGGGCATACGCCATACAATGTGCTTTGATGAAATTTTGCACTACCGCCTACCCTTATATCTAATTCCAACTGTGGGGAGGAGATCTTTTATGCGCACGCCTATGTGTACACGGGACCTCGGTTGTTCGACCCACCTGAACGACTAGACAGCTCGGCCAAGGCAGGGATCGAACACCAAACCCCCAGGCTAGCGAGCCATCGTTTTACCCACTTACCCACGTGATCCCCCAGATCGAAAGGAATAATACGAGTAATATGTTCTGGTATTCCTTTCAGTTTATGAGTATGAATTAAAACAATAATTCGAGCATAGTATGGACCTAAAGCCATGCATGCCGCCATATCAAGATTCGACGTCTATCAATTGATGCGCAATTGTCCAAGGAACAAAAATGACACCAATCAAAGAACAACCTGACAAAAAACAAGATGGCTAGTGATTGAGTTTCTGATCCAAAACTCCATTACAAAACACATTTTTACGTCCATCGCAAAGTTATCCCCGATATTAAAATAGACCCCAAATTACTTATTATGACCATAATATTTACATAGTCGGTTTATTATATGAATAAACATAGCTGATGTAAGATAAGAATCACATGTTTAGTCTGTTGACTTGCAATATAAATTACGTCATTTGAAATCACTCCTATATCCCCCTTAACGCACTGCATAGCGCACACCCGTCTTCGTTTGCCCACTTAGAGCTGAACAGTAGGACGTTAAACACAATTTCATTTCATTTATTTTAAGATTAAAATATTCTTAAACCCTAATCGTATTTTAAAACAGCTCCCTGTCCTTGAAAACATCCTCTCGCGTAACAAAAAGCCGGCATTCTATTCATTCCAGTATTATTACCCCCTGGGGGTAATAACGAAATAAACGGCAACGAGTTTTTACCGTTCGGCAAATTATGTCCCCCATCTTTAGGGCTGAAAGACCCATTTTCCAGAATATGAGTATCGTATGGTATGAGGCTCATGTTTTAGGCGCAGTTATTCATGATATCTTTTTTAGAGTTCTCCCTACTGCTTCCGTGTGCGTGGTGGAAAAATGTTTCAGGGTTAGGGCTAGGGTCTATAACAAAACAAGGTGTTTCCTTTATGTCCCCATGATGGAGGTCATAAATTTCTCTAACGGATAAAAAATGTCACTACGACATTTTCACTGATAAAAAATTCTTCTGTATATAAAACAAAAATATCCCATTTAAATCAAAGTGGCTTTTAAATAGTGTCATAAAATTATACAGTAGCAACTGCGATACAAAAGTCTTTCGGTACTTTTTTTTTTTTTAAACGAGACCTGTGATTTCAGTAAGCGGATATGGGTTCAAATTACCCGATAGTGTACGTAATGATCATATAGATATCGGGACGTATACCGATGGGAGTGGACCTTAACTGCCTATAATCCCCTGACGTTTATAATAGCATACAATTACCGCGAATTCTTCAGTTGTGCCAGACATTTATTATAAAGTACCGAAACTATCTTGAAGCGGGGATTTTATGGGTGTCTATTTAGTTTTTAGGTTTACGATCAAGTGTGACGAATTCAATTGATTAATACAGTTGTATTGGATATTATAACGCCGTGAAAAAATTCAAATCGGATAGCAGTTGAATACGAACTGGAATAAAATAATCACAGAATTGTGCCCAAAGAGTTCGGAGTTTAGGCTGTCTGGGTAAAAGTGTTTTTTTATCAGAGGAATGTTAAGAAAACATAAAAAAGATAATATCCAAATTTACCAGTGGAATTTTATAAGTGTTTGATATTTTTTCATAGCGGAGGAATGTCTAAAATTGCTCGTCGCATACAACCAAGACTTGACGAGGTTGAAGATATTGCCACACTTGAAACTACGGATGAAGATCAGGTATTCGAATGCATCAAACAAAGATTTAATAAACATGCATATTATGTAAGTACCAACATTATCGTATCTAGGGCTTGTCCAAATATCAAAAATACAACAAATGAAATTTGTGTTTAATGTCCTACTGTTCTGCTCCGACTGGGATAATGCAGTGTCTATGAGTGAAATTTTCCCCGGCAGCGGCACTATGGTCTACTCTTATATTGAATTCCAGCTGCCGAAGGATCTTTTTCGTGCACGCCAATGTGTACACGGGACTTCGACTTCCATCCGAACGACTATACAGCTTCCTTGCCAGACCCTCTTGCACCACTGTCGACGGGATACCTCATTGGGAAATTCCGATGTACTGTTCAAAAATACACAAAAGTGTGTAGGATATTTATAATTGTATAGGTATATTAGTTTCTTTTACCAAAGGGGGGTGGATAGCCGAATGGTTAGCATGTGCGCGCTGTATCATAAAGCATAAATCAACTGGCGTGGTTTTTTTTAATTCCTCGGTTGTACGTCACAAGGAGTAGGATCGCCTGTTCAACCTCGTGGTTTCGATTTCCCGGTTGTAGGTCGCAAAGTAGTAGGGTCGCCTTTCCAACCTTGTGGGGTTTCTACGGATCCTCCCCCCCACACACACTACTAAAACCCCTTACGCGCAAGCGAATTATTGAAATGAAATTAAACCACATGTTAGTCCCACAATGATCTAGTTTGTGTTGAGTGGACGTTAAACCCCATTTCTCCCTCTCTTTCTTTTAACAAAATGCATCAGTAATACGCAAGGGGGTAATAGAATGGTAGCGGACATCTAAGCTCAATAGAAGAATTTATTGATATTATGAAATTATTCATGTTTATTGTATTCCTTTTCGATCCCGGGTGCGAGGCGTATGTGGCATTGGGATAGGGGCGCCTTCTCAACCTCGTGGGTTTCCTCCGGGCACTCCGGTTTCCTCCCACTGCTAAGACCCCTACGCGCAAGCGAATTATTAAAATAGAGTTAGAACCATATGTTAGTCCCGAAATGACCTAGTTTGTGTCGAGTGGACGTTAAACCCCATTTTCTTTCTCTCTCTTATTGTATTCCTTGTCTAGGACACATTTCAAATTACGTATATCCATCCCTTTGAAGGTTTGAAAATATGATTGGAAAATTCCCTCATCCACGTATTTATCTTTTTTTTCTTAATTAAATGTTGATATACTCAACTTGAGAGCACATATTAGCATAGATTAAGTCGTTAAAAATTTACAAATCAACACATCGTTACTTTTGTTGTTTTTTTTTATATTCTTTTCTCCTGAAGTGTTATCTAAATTATTAATTAGGTATTAATTAAGTTATCCAGACCGTAATCAACTCTCAGTGTCATCGCTAGTCTTTTTTATTTACTATGTTTTTATCGTGACGACTTTAGTAATGATGATCGAGGCTAGGCCGAAAATTCAATCACTAAATTCTCGATTCAAAGTGGATGAATTTGAATTAAATTTTCAACAATTCCCATTTACATTATCAATTTTTTAACTATTATAGTGAAAACTGCCAGCTCTTTATCTAATCTCCCATAATGTATCTTTAACTTTAATTTATACAATTGCAGACTTATATTGGCGATGCGATAATTGCTGTTAATCCCTGCCAAGAACTTCCTATTTATTCAATAAAGGTAAGTTAAAGGGATTGTTCACTAGTTTCTATATTTTGACAAAAGATAGATTTTGGTGGCAGTTACCCGGATCTAAAGTTATAGCTACCTTTAATTACAGGATGCATTAGTGACGCCATTGATAGCTCCGGATCTATGAGTCTTAAGCTTTAAATTTGTTTATTTCATGTATCGAAATCATCTGGTTTTCGTGTTTCGTCACCTTCACAAGTCTCTATTATTACTAGTTTTTATCCCATGTAGTGACATGACGAACATGCCCTTTGTCAGTAGGTGTAATGATACCTAATTTTCCCGATTTTTATTTATCTCGAAATACGATATAACAGGATTGAGCTGTGCATTTTGTATTGTTTCTATTATGAGAACATTAAATGTGTTTAAACAAATTCACCCAACCAGTTAGTCAAAATTCACCGAGATTGCACAACATGGAGCGAATAATATTTCAAACCAGGGCTACGCCACTTTAAATAGATTGTTATTTGATATTTTAAAAAAAGACGATATGCTTTATGGCATTTTCTAGTATCTAATTGTCATCCAACCAAACGCAAGGAATAAACTATTATCGTACTAGTACAATGAAATACTCAAGACTCCGCAATAAAATATTACCGTACCAATACAATTAGATAAACAACACTCAATATTAAACCATTACCGTACAATTAAAAAAAAAGGGTACTCAAATTGTAAATTGTTATCGTATTAGCTCAAATAAATACACATAAACACTACTACCGTGCTACCGTTTGGCAGTAAATAGTAATGGAAATCGTTCACAAACTATTATTCACATGTTACCGAGACAAGACAGAGGCTTGTATAAATCTTCTCCCCCATAGAAACATATTATAATTATCAATATACATGCATATCGAGTATTAAAGTACGTATATAATAAGATTACAAGAAGATTAAGTTTTAACTATCATCATTACCAAGAGGGGATTAAAATCGTGGGCGGATATTGTAACGTGTAACAAATGTTGCTTATTTTTATTAAAGGGATTCATAGCTATCGTAATTATGTTGATGTAATAAAATTCATAGAAATATTCCGATTACACATCTTAATTAAAATATTAGATTTTAAGAAAATTGACATGTTTTTTTTATTGATGACTAAAAGTCTTCAAATCATCGATCTCACAATTGATTAATATGAATGAAGAGGTTATAAGAGTCGCTAGCAAATGGAAAGTCATGCTATAAATGTTGAGATTTGTGGACGACTCTGGTAGTACCATGAGTCTTTTTGTCTGACGTGGAGAGCGGACATGTACCAAAACCGGTCGCCACATCCTACGTACGACCCATTATCTTTTCTTACTACATATTGTCGTAGCCTTGTGATCGTCTAGAATTTATCTCTGATCGTCTTTGCTTCTCCTTCACGTTGTGTTTACTTCTTACTGGTTTCTTAAGACGTTTGACTTCTTCAGTTATAACAATGCAACAGTTCGTTTTTACCTTTTATGTAGCATAAGTATACATACAAGCATAGTATATATTACAATTATAGTCAATACCAACTAAACTCTTCTCAACCTAGACACCTCGCAGTGTCTAGGACTCTTAAATGGTAACCCTCTGGAATCTAATCAAAGTCTGCTGAATACTCACGGGTATCCTAATTTTGTATCAACAGGTTTTGGACATTCAATTATCTAATTGGTCAAACATGATGTAAATAATTGGAGAGATTGGTTAATTGAGCCCAATGACGTCAAAACCCACCCTTATATGGTTATGGAAATTTACTCTAGAAATTGCGCACGAGATATCTGTTATCATGTTGTTGACATATAGAACCAGCTATGTTTTGTTTCTATAACCCTTTTTTATATAACAATATGTCAATCAAATGTTAGTTGATTTCAGTACACACCTGCATATATGTGAATATGTTAGAAACTATATCTTATCTCCTCATTCCTTGTCTATAATCTTTAAAAACAATGTCACCACGACTATATTGCTACACTCTGCCATGTAGAATTGTTTCATACAATGGCAGTGCGCTTTTTAATATTAGTATCTAAAGACACGACTATCATTTTACATGTCAATACACCTGTTTTATGTTGTTAATATATCATGTAGCAATAAAACTATAATAGGTAAGGCTGATAACTATTGATTAATGACACAGGGTGCAACAAAGGTTACATTCTTGGTGACACGGGAACAACTCATATGACTGAAATTGAGCAACTCCCAAAATGGCGAAGATATATGGGTGTGTGTGATAAGATGATTCTTTATAGTCAATACGATTTCACCTAATTATTCATTCGTTCTTACCATAAATCTATCTTATAAAATACTACCGCCTATTTTGCATTCTCACCTTTTTGGGTCGTCAAGATGTAATTTTGAACCAAATCAAAATCTTATATTACTTCCGTTCGTGGGTTTGCCGATGGCGTCTACTTTATGTTGCGCATAAAATGTATACTTCCATTTTGAAGATACATGTTAATAATCAAATGGCAATATTTTCTGGGACATGAATATTCTAAACTTAAGGATAATGTCGTAATTGTGCATGACAACATTTTGCAGGAACATGAAATCTACACCAATATTCGAAACAAGAGTTGCCAGCCGTCCCATATATTCTGGGCTGCGGATTTCGCTCACCGAGCATTGCAAGGTGGAGAAGGACAATGTTTGGTGGTCACTGGTGATAGTGGTGCCGGAAAGACGGAAAGCACCAAGTTGATACTTAACCATTTGGTCCACTTAGATGGGAAATCAACCATTAATTTGGATTTAGTCAAAAAATTAGAAAAGGTACCAGTTTACAGTTGCATTAAACTTGACTATTGAATTTTCGCCCACCCCCACCCTGTAAAAAAAATGGCGACCATGGATATACATTGTCCGTCAATTTTACAGCACCACTGAGAACACTTCCTTGATCTGAGCTAGTTACGGCCCTGGGAATAAGACATCCAGTGGGCTACGAGAGACTATGCATTCCAACTGTTGCGGTTTCTTTTAGGTGTACGCCAATTTGTAGAAGAAACCTCAATTTACTGTACCATTAAGACGAATATTCGCCTTTCTTTGAAAAAACCTACCCTCCTTCGCAAAAGACAAGAGGAAATCCTCAAACGAACTTTTCGACCAGCACTGGGCTCGAACTCATCGTTACAGAGCCAGGGATTCATTGACTAAGTCACCATGACTTCGTATAAACCGGAAGATGTGGAGAAACACGTTTTATTTGTAAATCATGGCCCACCTGTTAATCCATAGGTTTTATACAATGTGGAGCTAACAATAATAGTTTATGCACATCGTTCAAAAAATATGTTTCAAAATATTGTTTCAAAATTTGAGCTCTTATAATTTTTACCCGGTGGTCAAAATGCCATACATTGACGTAATAGACTATACCCCGTTTATTTAGTTTGGCTCACACCAGGTGACAAACAAAACTGATTTTACCAGAATTAGCCTAAACAAATTAACATTGTATATCAATATCTTTATTCTATTTTATCTTTAGATTAATTTAGTGCTTGAATTTTTTGGCAACGCCGAAACCTGTTTGAACGAAAACTCCAGTCGCTTTGGTAAGCTGATCGAGATATCGTATAATGATGACAACAAGATTGAGTTTGGTAAGTGATATTAAGTATAAATATGTTATAAGCTTTATTTTGTATATTTAAAACCTGTATCATGTGGGTCTGTTGACAATGATTTAAAGTTCATGTACAGCAGATTAGTCGATACTGATTGGTAAGTGTCAAATTACGGATCTATACACAAAACTATTAAAGTCATAAAATAACCACTAAGTAAACTGGTATTAGTAAAATGCATGGGCATAAAAAAATCATCTCATTTGAGTGTCACACGTGTTTAAATACCCCCTTCTCCTTCTACATGCGGATGACTATCTACTTCGTTAGCCTGGAGGTCGGGTATTCGATCCTTGCATTGGCCGACAAAGTTCATCCAAATTTTCCGGTGTGGTTTCCCCTTGCCAGTGATGCAGGGAGGAATGACTGACAAGGACAGCTGTCTAGTCGTTCGGATGGGACGAAAAATCAAGGCCCCGTGTACAAATTGTCGTGCACGTAAAAGATCCAGTGGCAGTTGGAATTCGATATAAGAGTAGGCCGTAGCGCCGCTGCCCGGTCAAAATTTCCCTCATAGTAAACTATATGGCGTATGCCCGTCTTCATTTGCCCAGTTTAGGAGCAAAACAGTAGGACGTTAAACCCCATTTCATTTCATTCATCAAAAAGTTTTGTAATACGGTTCTACCCTGTTTCACATTTGCCATACGCACAAAGACTTAATAAACCTTTCTATTTTATTCAATGGAAGCGGAATTCCCGAAGAATATATTAAGTATTTTCGATTAAAATCGTCAATTTAGAAATTAAAATGTCGGTCAACTAGTTTAGTGCTACCTTCAAGCGGAGCTAATTGTCCACAGACCGTGTAAGTTTGAAATGTAAATACACATGTTTACGGTTATTTAACCGATATTTTTGTAAACCTATGTCACCGACCCCAAATTATTTTCTTTCATTTCATAGGTCCTTCAACTCAACTTTGGTGTGGCTACCTGCAGTTAATTAAGCTGAAAATGCTATAAATTTTTTTTAAAAATAACATGCCACATGCTTTAGAGTGCGCGTAGATTATCAAATGTGCAATGTAATACTTTCATATACATTTAGCCATTCTTTATGTTATAGTTCAACGATATCTACTGAGAATGAATATATCAAAATTTTTCAGTAATATTACTATATTGTGAGCGAAGTTATCAGTGTTTGAAGTTTTGACAAGATGTAGTGTTGATAGTTTCGATTGTCAAATATTATTACCGCGATGATAAACAGAGTCTCGCCTCCTGTGTCCAAGTAAACTTAGTTGTTACATTGCTCAACCATGCTCGGGTGTCGGATGGCCGAATGGTTTGCTCGTGTGCGTTGTAGAGTGAGGTCATTGAGTCAACCGACGTGGTTTCGATTGCCTGGTTGTGCGCGACAAGGAGTAGGGACGCGTGTCCAACCTGGTGGTTTTTCTCCAGGTCTTTAGTTACCTCCCAATGCTAAAGAACCCTACGCGCAAGCGAATTATTGAAATAAAATTAAACCATATTTTAGTCCCTTAATGACCTAGTTCATGTCGAGTGAACGTTAAACCTCATTTCTCTCTCTTTCTCTCAGCGATACCTCAAATTCCGAATAATAGATTGAAACTAAATGGGAATTTTAGTTCCCTTTTCATACAAATATTTCAAATATTATAATATAACAAAGGTGCTGCGGTAGGTGGCATGTGATCGAATTTAAATTGCATTGTTTGTTTACAATAATTAGAAATATAAGAAGCTAAACTATAAGCTATAATGTAAATTATTGGCACAATATAATATTTACATTGATCATGTGCAATACGTAACAGTATAAGACTTGAAACACATGTTTGTCATCGGATACTGATATAATCTGTGGTAAAAGCATATCATTAAATATTAGCATTAAACCAGGATGGTGACTATAGGTGATAATTGCCCTTAAGGTTATCTTCTTCCTTAATTTATGAAATTCAAGCCCAATCGATCATCCCAACCATCTTTAAGTCGTGACTTATGCTATGCACGAGACATATTTCATATATCACATATTTATGTATTTATTTTCATTCTGAGCTCAGCAGTTTGATCCCCTAAGTTATTCCTGCTATTTATTATTATTATCATTATATAACACTTATATAGCGTTATCTTCCACATGCATGTTCAGGTGCATTTTACAATAAATACATGTATATGATATATAAAATCAGTAAAAAGTAATAATTACAATAACAGTAGAAAATTAAATATCTATAAAATCAGTACAAAAATAAAAAAGAACCAAATATCTATAAAATACATTTTGTGAATATTTAAAATTAATTCAACAATTAAAATCCTCTCGGAATAAAAAAAAAACACGTTTAAGTGTAGATTTAAAAGTTGTTAAGAGGTACAACTGCGGATACTAAAAGGCGAGAGATTCCACTGCTTTGCGGCTTGAAACGAAACCGATCGCTCTCCATAACTTGAAAGGTTGGCTCTTTTTTCCGTTAATAAAAAGTTGTCTCTGGACGACTGTAACGTTCGAGAAAGTTTATAAATATCCAAGAGACAGGACAAGCAAAAGGGCGCCATACCATTAAAACATTTAAACGTTAAAGGTATACAAGTTGAACAGAATTGGACACAAAACAGAGTCCTATCGGACATCGTATGAAATGTCAAAATTTTCAGATGATTTGCCACTGACAACAATAGATTGTTTTCTATCAGTTAAATAGGATCTGATAAGGTTGATGGCAGAGCCAGATTTACCGAAATCAGATATTAATCGAGAAATTAGGATACAATGTTCAACGGTTTCAAAGGCAATTGAATTTTTTTATGCATTTACAGCGAAGATTGAAGGTTATATCTTGGAAAAATTTCGGGTAACAGAACAGAATCAAGATGAGAAAAACTTTCACGCATTTTATGCCCTGTTTGCTGGTATGTCCGATCAAGAGCTCTCACAGTTACAATTGGAAGAGCCCAGTGATTACAGGTATAGTGGCTCTTCTCTCGTATTGCATGTCCCCAAATTATTCTTTTAGTTTAAGAATTGTTATATAGAGAATCTCCTACGGGTGTTTTTGAGAGCCTCGTTTTTTTCACTTCATCAACTTTTGTTGATATTTTTTGATATCAAAAAGCACGAGTTGGAGATTTTATTTATCACCCAATCCTTTCTTACATGCACAAATAAATAAATATAATTATTTGGTATAGATTTCACTTTTAAGAATCTAATTACATTACAGCGTAGTGATACATCAGTTTTTTGACAGCAGTTTAGCTATTGCAAAGTCCTATATATTGACCCAGTATTTCCATCAAGGTCAATTAAATAAAAAACAGTTTCTTTTTAACTAAAAAAGTCACTTTTTATTTAAAATAAGTGGTTTCTTTAAAATAAAAAAAAAGTAGTTCCTTTTTGATTGACCAATCAAATTCATGTAAAGTAGATTATGTAATTTATCATACAAGCGATATCTACTGTCAAATGTGTTATTGGGTGATAAAGCGTAATATATAGTGTGGACCTTTATGATATACACATAGGTTCTTAATTACACGATAAGGGTTGATGGCAAAATTTATTAAGGTATTAATTGTAAATGCAGATAAACATGTCACCAGTTCACAATGTTCGCCGGTATTTACAGCAAAATGTAATGCCTTGGCGTCGATGTAAAAGTGCATGAAATTTGACATCTTTGTTGCTATAAAGATAAATATGTTTAATATGTGTCCCAACGGTGACAGTTCCATAAAGCTGAAGACTTTCGTTTAGTTTTTATTGTTACCACCGTAAAACTAATAGGTATTCTATGCTTCAAAAGAGTTGTACAGTAATTTGGGGGAGGAGGGGCTTAGTGGTTAAGTGGTTTAACCCTTGTGCGTAAACGCATAATGTCTGCCATTGCGTTGAGGGGTGGAGTGTCAGTTCCCCGCTTGCAATTGTATTTGACAGGGAGGAGATTATTTTTCTAACCTCGTGGGTTTTCCCCGATATCATTCGATTTCTTCCCACTGCTAAGACCCCCACGCACAAACGATTTATAACAGCAATAAAATGGACCATAGTTACCTCCTCTCTCTCTTCCCCCCTCCCCCTTTTCTCTCTCTATCTGCCCTCCCCACGTCTTTCTCTCCAGTAACGTATACGATCTACTTATGTTTTCTGAACGAGACCCATGTATATTATACCATACTTTAGCGCTACACTTTATCATGCTTATATATTGAATATGTACACCACTCAATTTAAATAATCTTTGAGGGGCATTTAGTAACTGGATAGAGCAATAAACTATAACACATATTTATGGAAAAACAGTATGTGTTATAGTTTATTAATTTATATACCTTTCAGAATTCTTACCACATTTAAAGATGGAAGCGAGCAACGAAAATACGAACAGAAATTTGCACAAATGGTTCGACTTTTTCGTGAGATTGGCTTAGATAAAAAGGTAAAAAAATGGGAAATATAAAAAAAGATTATGAATGGCGATTTACTTCGACTCTGGTTAAACTACAGGTTTGAAATATTAAAACTAATTCGAAAAGTACTGAAATTGATTTAGAGAGCATTGTGAAGTCTCGTAAATAACCCAGACGACGTGGGCAGTCTGAATGGCTGCCATTCTAAGTATATATTATTAAATCAAATGTAGTGTAGAAAACTGGCGGATAGGGACAAAATACAAATGTATTTAATGAGAATGTTTATTTATTCAGACAGTTGATCAGATCTACAGAACACTATCGGCCATTTTACATTTGACCAATGTCGAGTTTGATGACGACCCCGATGGTGCTGCAGGAATTGCTAACGAAAAATCTGATGAACATGTTAATAGTTGTAAGTTTCCTTTATTTCATGAAGATGGGGGCAGGTGGCCGAATGGTGTAATGCATACGCCTTCTCTGTATAGCGTTCTCTCTCTATCTCTCCCCCCCCTCTCTCTCTTTCTCTCTCTCTCTCTCTCTCTCTCTCTCTCTGTTATTTGAGTATAATTTAATGTGGTTTATCTAATTATTCCTCACGGGATTAAGTTAAAAGTAGCTGACATAGTTATGTGTTCTACCAGGAATGTAATCAATCCTTTATATTTATAGTCTGTACGATGTTAGCCTTGGACGGACAGGACGTTGATGACATGAAACGATTCCTTACAATGAGTGAAGTTAGAGGTAAATTTTGTACTGTACTATAATATTTAAATATATATATAATATAGTTCTCACGGTCTTTCGTTTCACAGTAACTGTCACAAAGTCGACAATTATTTGGACTTTAAATAACAATTGTCTTAAGAGGTTAAATGGACATCGCATATTGTAAGGTTACTGCCACGTACCAGATACTATATTAGATACCGAAGTGTTAATCTCCAAAGCTAAGTGCAACTATCTGAAATTAAATGTTTTTTGCCTATAATATACAATTTACAAACGGTCAGTTTGATTGTCTACACCTTGGTAGTATCTGAATATGTGACATATTATTTCAACGATTTCAGGAGAGTATAAAATAAAGACATTAGTACAAGCTGAAGATGGTAGAGATTCGTTAGCTAGAGAACTGTATTCTTGTGTTTTCTATGGTATAATAGATGTCATTAATACGTTACTCGCCAAGGGCAATAAGACAAAGAGGTGATTAAGTCTAAATTTATTTTATTTTACTTCATACTATGTAAGTCTTTGCTTAAAATTGGACGGGGGGGGGGGGTGAATGGCCGAATGATTATCACGGGTGCGCTGTATCATAAGGTCTGTCATTGAGTCAACTGGCGTTGTTTCAATTCCCCTGTACTAAAGACCCCTATGCGCAAGCGAGTTATTAAAATAAAATTGTACCATGTGTTAGTTCCAAAATGAACTGGTTTGTTTCGTCCAGCGGATATTTAACTCTCTTGAAATTTGACGATAGACCAAAGCCACCATTGCCCGGCGCATGTGATCCATCACATTATTGGCTAGACGATGAATTATGGTGTAGGTAACACATACATTTGATTCATCTGTTGAGATTTGGGTGGTTTAAGTCTTAGCGGCAGGCCAAAACAATTATAATCCAATTCAATTCAAATCAATAACTCTTTATTGGTTAATTCTGTTGGGTATAAAATTGGTTTTAATAGCGAACGTGATATACAAAGTTCAATTCATTCTGAACGCCATATTGTAAAACAAACTAATAAGTAAGCTTAAACATGACTTATTTTTATTTAACAGACAGAAAATGATTAGAATTCTGGATGTTTCTGGATTTGAAAATATTCCGAATAATAATAGTTTTGAACAATTACTAATTAATACTGTGAATGAGAATCTCCATCAGTATTTCTTGAAGAGGGTATTTAAAGAAGAGCAAGATGATTTTATTAAAGAAGGTATTAATCCAGAAGACATTGGTTTTAAAGATAATACAGATACTCTTGGACTATTATATGAGGTATGTTTTAGCTTGAAGACCTTGTAGAATCTTGG
Organism: Patella caerulea; assembly: GCA_036850965.1. Classification (NCBI taxonomy): domain Eukaryota; kingdom Metazoa; phylum Mollusca; class Gastropoda; family Patellidae; genus Patella; species Patella caerulea. Next base: position 30,708,848 of record JAZGQO010000008.1, read on the forward strand.
GATGAGATTATGGATATAACAACCAAACTAATAAACCGAGTGCCTTGACATAAACTTGTGTTATAAAGCATCGGGAATGTTGCTTTCCTAATAGCACACAGTTTCAAAATTTCTACTGGTCGTGTCCAATGTTTTATAAGTATCTCGAGAGCTTACCCAAACCTAGCCCCTAAAGTATTACAAAACACGGGTTTTGTGTCCATACAGAAGTTAAATTTGTGCTTGTATCCCTTTTTCATCTATTCGTGTAAGATTATTATTGGTGATGCTGATAGATGTCGTACTTTTTAAATAGTTGCTGTGCACAGCGGCTATAGATGTGCGGTCAAAATAACTGCTGGTGACCATGTCGGCACCTATGCGTTTTCTATGCTAAACAATCAATTTTAGTAAATTTTAACGTAGATAACAATGAGAAACGGGTAATTATTCTAATAATATACTAACATCTGGCATCTACGTCAGTGAACGACTGGCCGCCAAAAAATTGGTAAACAAAAATGACTTTACCAAACCCCCATGGAGACCATCAAGCACATAATATATCAAGGAATGATTCCAATTGGGTTTCAAATCAAAGACTAAAAAGGTCCGCCAAAGTACGTGATGACATTAACTTCTTTCGAGGCTCCCGAGTCTACCTTACTCCTAGCCCCCCCCCCATTACATTTGGTGTTTTCAATAAGTTTCTATATTTGATATCTTGTCTTTATTTTCAGTCACCAGGAAGTATATTTTCTATATTGAATGATTCAATGACCTTACATCCAAAACCAGCAAACTTCTTACTGAATCTAGAAGATGCTCATCCAAACATTGTACCCAGGGCACAAGATAGACGTGGTCAACTAGTATTTGTTGTCCAACATTATGCAGCCGATGTAAGAAGTTGTAATTTAAATCATATCTTTAATTGGCCAATAACCCCACAATGTTTCACTGGTCAAAAATGTTAGCCATGGAAGCGATTTTATGAAATGCGGTTTGATATTCCACTTTTCTCCACCACTCAAACTGCACTTTTCTACGCCACTCGAATGGATTAACGTACACAGAAACTCGATTTTACAGTCCATCGGTACGTTTAGACGCCGCTCTTTGTCAGTTCTGCACCTTTGACCATTTGGAAATCAAGCTGAAACATTTTGAAGGATTTTTTCGGCCAACACCCTGAACGATGCCACGCCACCAATTCTCCCAAATTTCAATGAAGATAGATTGCCATACAAATCTACATACGAAACCCACCCAACGAAACTGATAAAATTGTAAGAGATCTACAGATGTTAATAATATAGATAACTAATGTTTTGTCTGTAGGTTTGGTATAATGCTGAGAAATTTCTGACAAAGAATCGTGATACAGTATCAAGTAGTCTAAGTGAAATTGTTCTAAATAGTGACAATATGTTTGTTGACAAATATTTTCAACTAGGAAGCTTTGCTACAACATCGAAGTCCAGGTAATGATTAATGAATTTAGAATATTTGAAATCTGTATTAATAAGAGTTAGTAGTTCTTATTGTAAAAATCAGTAACATGAAATTTAACTACGCATTAACTGTTTACATGGGATCTTTTCAAACTAATATACCATTATTTCTATTGATATGTGCACAATATAATCTCTAGAATTTTTATCCGGACAGCTGGTTATTTTTTATTTTTTTTTTACTTTGAATGATCCATTTTAATTTTCAGAGGTGGAAGGTCATCATTTCGACGTGATTCACTGTAAGTCAATAAATATGATATTATATATTAATGAAATGGGTCTAAGGTAACATCATCACGTAATAACACAATAATAATATATTTCCATTGGAATAGAATTTATGTTCATTACTTGATAACGACTACGGGATCCTAGTCACTCAGTAATAAAACTGTAATTGTATCCAGTATATTTGCAATTTGATTACCAAATTCGAACTGAAACAATGCGACAATAATATATACAAACGGTTTCTGATTTATTGCTATTGCTTCTCTTTATATAATTGCCCTACACATTTGTTACTGTACTTGCGTGAAAACGTCGAGAGAAAACTCTTAGAAACGTCGCCCCAAAAAATTATGTGTAAAAGTTTATTGTTCTAGCCAGGTACTAAATGCCTCTAAGAGATTATGGTGAGAAATACATTTTTTAATATATACATATATATAATTTATTATATAGATCGTCAAGTACTTCTAGTATTGGTAAAACAGGAAAATTAATGGGACGAGTGACTGATACATTTCGTGTACGTATTTTAATTATAAACCCTTTATCAATGTTTTTTTAGATTATCAAGTTTTCGGTAATTTATATCTTTGGTTATAAAAAAATTGTAGTAATAATGATGAGTTAACTATATATATATATATATATACATTCCCTCTTATGTGGAACGTTGTTGATGGTTATATAGCTTGATCAGATTCTATCGAACAGCTGACAGAGAAAGTTGCTCGATAACACCAACCTGGTTTCATCTTGTAATATTGTTTTATTGGTCTGATGGGACTAAAACCACTGTGAATCTTTGTATACGTTGGTGTGCATGTAAAAGAAAGAAATCTAACAAATTGAAATTTGATAAAGTGTACTCGAGAACGGACTGCTTGATTAACTTGCTTGGCACAGGAAAATAGACCGTTTGGGTCATAAGTGGTTGGATCACAGGGTGTGATTTTGATGTTGTAATTATTGTTGTTTTTTTTGTAGAAATCACTAAAACGTATGTTAGAGAAGATACAGACATTACAACCTGTATTTATAAAGTAAGTGTTACAATAGTCTTACAATAGTTTTAATTCGCGGGCCTGACGTTTTATCGTGAAATAAGAAATTCTGAAGAAAATCATGAAGGTTAGACGAAGTACCATATTCTTTGTTGAACATCAGATACATGCATATATGACAGTGAAAACAAAATGTAAATCTCCGTGAGTTGTGTTTTTCCGAACAAAGTATGTTGGTTTACAAATCGACTCTAACTTACATGTATGTGTATGTGTGTGTGTGGGGGGGAGGGGGTATAACGTCCACTCAACACACACATTTTCGGACTAACGCATATCTGTGGGAGGAAACTGCACAACTCGGAGAAAACCCGTGAGGTTGGACAGACAACTCTACTCTTTGTCACGTACAGCCGGGAAATCCAATGACCCAATGACAGACCTTAAGATACAGCGCGCACATGCTAACCATTCGGCCAACCACCCTCCCCCTCTCAAACTTAATATCATTAGAACTACCAAACATTGGGCACCATAGGAATTTATTTCAAAAACATTCATCCAAACTGTTTTCAGATGTATCAAGCCGAACAATAAGTTATTACCAGGAAGATTTGATGCTCAGTTAGTTAGACGACAACTACAAAATAGTGGCATAATGGACATGGCTAATGTTCGCAGTAAAGGATATCCTATTCGAATACCTTTCATGGATTTCTATAAAAGGTAAACATTTTCAACACTCCATTTTGAAAACATTACTTTTAGTATCAAAATTATCCACTGAAGTAAATAACTAAGTAATGTAAATCCCACTTTTGTTTGTGCGCAATTTCTTTAGCAATCAATACGTGTGTTTCATGTTTTGTTCGCTATTTTAAAATCTATAAAACTGCGCTTTTCGCCAGTTGATATCTTCCATATTGAACATATTCACCCCCACCCCCCTATTCCATATTTCTATTCTATTTGGCTATCTGGATAATCACAACAATTCTGATTTTGCCGACATTTTCGTATCAATACCACTTTCAAACATAGCATTAATCCGAGGCTTAGTATTATGTCTACAGCTCATAATATTCATATAAAGGGGAGTAATCACATTCACAGGAAAATTCTATGTTGAAAGTTATTTTTAAAAGTACGCCTTATCGACTAAAGAATATATAATGTTTTCCCAGTTCTGCAGTAATGACCATAGAGAACAGAAAAGTGTCAGTTGTTGTCGGAACATAGTGATAATTGAAGAGAAACAGACATGCTAAAGATCTTTATTGTTTCAAATTTGATAAATTTACTGATCGATTGAATGTGCCACACACTTGATTATTTCCCTTGTATGAATATGAATATAATAGACTTAATTAGCTTATATTTTGACCCACTGATTCAAATAATACACTAGAACAACCCAATTCAACACTTATCATATCTCAACCAAAGATGTTTAGCTATTTTACTTTACCCTGAATATCTAGTATTTGTTGTTTGCATTTTATCTAGGTATAAAATATTGCTGATGGGAGAACCCTTCAGATATCCCAAGGAAGCTTCACAGAGAATACTTCAAAATGTCGAGATTTTTAATTATCAGATTGGAAAAACAAAGGTACTGTATTCACTTGTCTTATTAACAATAACTATATTTCTGTAAACTAATACAGAATGAAAAAATATTTGCTTTTGTTAGCAGTCGCTGATATTTCGGACAGAAAGTCCAGCAAAATAATATTGAATGGAGTTAATATAAAAACCTCACGAAGAGCCGTATGGATATTGCATTTAGTTTTCCCATAGAAAAATATGGCTCTCAATCTTTCAAATGATAAAATATGGTTCTTTATATTTCATTTGAAGATGTTTCTTAAAACCGACCACAGAGATCAACTGGAGGCTAAACTCATTGCTAAAGAGGAGGTCAGTATAATATTTATCACATAGAGACTATTGTTTAGTCTGTATTGGAATATTAAAGCTTGAACAAAAACTGTTCATTCTGCATTTCTTTAATTTAGTCAGCCATTTTACAAATAATTTTTACCCTTCTGATAGAAAACCGTGCATCCCTTCCAAATTTGTATTATTTGCCTTTCGACAGGAAGTTAATGAAAGGAAACGGAAAAAGTCATTAGAGGCAGCTGCCACCTCTTTTAAATCACCTTTACCTCAACAAATCCAGGGTACTTCTAAAGATAGCTCCAAGGAATCCTTGGGTGAAAGTTCAGATAGCGGTAGATCAACTGCATCCAGTGGTTATAAGGTTTCAGCCCTTCCACCTTATATTAGTGAGATCAATGAAACAAATCTACCATCGCTTGATGAAGAGATCCATGTTGATGACAATCCCGAAGATAAAAAGGATGCTGAAAAACTCGACGATGCAACGGATGAGGGAGAAAGCAAAAAGAAAAAGAAAGCAGCCGATGACAAAAGCAAACGGGAGTAAGTTTCGTTTCGTTTTAATGGACGTTTAGTAAATAAAGATTAACAAGTGTAGATGTAAGTTGTAAAATCAGAATCTCTGAACCAACTTCCTTTAGAAGCAGAACAATAGGACGTTAACCCCATTTCATTACATTTCATTTCTGAAGCAACTTCCGATTATGATATAAAATTGTATTGCATATTTACAAAGTCCTGGAATTAATGGAATATCATAAGGCTGCTCTCTTCGAGATTCACAGGAATTGACTACCAGGACACATACTAACATTATTTCACAGATCAGCATTAATTTCCTGAATTGAACTACCCTAGGCTTTTCTATTAAAAGTCGTTTTCCACATTTCTGTTACCTACTTTGCATGACAAATAGTGTTGAATTTAATCGATTAAATGCAGGGCGGACAATTATTATTCTTTCTGGTTAGTGTATCTTTCGATTTCCATAGTGAACCTCATACATCCCTTTCAGCAAGATCTTGCCATGTCTTGCAACGTTTAGTCGGTCAAGCGAAAATTAAGATCAAGAGTTAAAGGCAAATCTATGGTGATCCGTGACACCTAGTATAGGCAGTTTTATTATTAAAATATACATACTTTGTGTTACAGAGCATGGGAAGCCATGTGCATATCTGAGAGAGATTGTGAAAATTCCAACGAGTTTGAGATTTCTGTCAGGAAAATGGTCAGACTTGTGATGTATTTCGTGTTGATGTTATTAGTATTATCGTTTAGCTGCATCAGTAAATTGTCTCTTATCTGGATATCATATGGTGTATATGAGATAAAAGTAAGTATATATTTAGAGTATAGCATCACATTGCATCCATATAGCGAGACACATAGTATAGCATTATAGCATAATATCATGGCAGGTGATACGGGAAATCTCATTCAGACCCAGTTCCTATCTCATTTCGTTTTTTAATAGTTCAAAATTTCGTTTTACTTGCCATGTTATATAACACGCGTTCTGGTTGATGTGAAAGATTACCCAATGAAACGGTATTTTGTTTCGAGTGCTTGGCGTGCCGTACTAATCAAATGGTTGCCATCTTAAGTCCTTGATGCGGCCCCGGTCAGATCTTAATGTACTGGAGGCCATCGATGAAAGGAAGGAAAGCAAAATGAAATATAGATCGGCAGTTTACGGGTGGGGTTGTATTAGTTTGGAGAGGGGAGTTTGAAAGAAACATTGATAGTCTTAACATCAATATATGTATATCTCTGGCTAGTACCTGTTTCTATTTTTTTGTAAAACAATAAGGTTACGTGGGGGTTTTTTATTTTCAAAAATGTAAACATTATTTATCTTTTATTTTTTTTTAGACCGGTGAAGATCGCAATATAATGTTTATAAAACTTATATGGTGTCTTGCCATGCCAATGATATTAAAGTGGTTCTCTTGTTTGTTCAAAGCTCTATTTTCCAACACGCAATATCCGTCTAAAAAAGCCATCGTACTGGTAAGTAATGAAATATGTACTAGTATTCATTCAGATAAGCCTAATTTCGGTATCTGGTAGGTTAAATCACAATATATGGCATAGTTCTGTATCGGTTATTGCAATTTCTCAGTGTAATCTAAAAGAATTATCCAAGAGATCTGGCTATACGTTTGATTGATCGGGATGTAAGACATCTTTCATCGACTCGGCATGGGGTTATTGTGCTAATAATAACCCAGACGAATTTACTTTATACGTTCTAGTTATTATTAACAGTCGAAAATGTATCCAGGTTTTATTCTTTAGTGACGGTTCATACTTGAGATAAAATTGTCCTTATTATGTATGTTGGAAGGCGTAAAATGCCCGAAGAAGTAAACCCTCGTGTAGAAACCTTTTTTCTCATAGGTTTTGGTCATTCCACATTTATTGCATATAGCTTATTTTGTGCTTCACGTTAACGTTTTAGTTATCTTCATTTTAACCATACTTTCCCTTCTTTCCAGTTAACATCCGTGGATGTATTTCAAACTGGTAGTAAATGTGCCTTTGTGATTTTATTAATGCCTTTTGCGTCACCGCTGGAAATAACTCTTTGTGGACTTTCCGTGTGCCAAATACCGACATTATTTAATATCATCAAGGAATTTACTAGTAGACCCAGAAGAGAAGTTAACATTTCTGGTCCGGAGATTAGTAAACCGAGATTTTGGATTACATTAATGCTATCAGTATTAGCCTTTATGGTGCAAGTTGGATCACCGATTGTTTTACTCACCGCTGGAAACTTCTCCAAACTACCCACAACAGGAGATTTTTCTAAACTAAGAGTAGGCAGTGTGATTGTTTTAGCTTGCTTTTTTGTGAGCATTGGATATTGGGAAAATTATGCATTTGGAAAACTTCCTTTTTGCAATGTTGACCTCAGTGCAGTTCGAAAAAATCTTCGCCGTGTTCGAATGTCTAGTTACATTTATTCAGCACCTGTTCAGATTGCAATATGCGGCGCCTTGTGTCATTATCTCCTAGAATCCAAGATCGAAGAATCTTTTCTGTTTTACTGGAACTCGTTTACAGGAATGTTCTTTGATTCGGACAAAATTATTAGACATTTTAGTACTTTTGGATTAATGTACATACAGATGGCATCTACGTATCTGTGTGCCTATTGTTCGGGACTAACGTGTAGACTACATATGCAGCGTTTCGGATTTGCATTACCAATTCTTCTTGTGCCGATCGTCACTACTGTTTTGGCGTCTTTGTGTACGCCCATCGGTGTTAATCACGGATTTGATTGGATTAAAAATTTGGATATGTGTCAAAGAATGACGTTCCCTACTGACCGTGAGGGGTGGATAACCCTCGGACTATGCATAGCAGTGTATTTCTCTTATGTATTCGTAACTCGGCATATATGGTACCCGAAGCTGGAGAGAATGGCTAAAATAGAAAGGTTAGTCAAATCAAATTACTATGCTTGTATGTAAGACCCCCATGAATGACCACACCCCACACACCATACCCCCACCCCTTAATATATTGCCACAAATGTGTTGAATAGTCGTTGTATTAAGAGTTTGAGGAAATAGCGTTCGTTCGTTCGTTGCGTTTTACGTCTGCTTCCACCTTGGGTGTTATCGTAGACAAATGTTTCCTAAGACATTTCCCAGAAAAGCCACATAATAGTCCAGATTGGGATGGAGACGTTTCCTTGTTTAAGATACACTAACTTTAGCAGGGTTGCGTCCAAGGTAAATAATCATCAAAAGGAGTTGCTCTGGTTACTAAAAATGATGAGCGTGCGCAGTCTGACCAGCGTTGTCATCAGTGCTATGGTCCTGCTTAGGCAAATACCACACTCGGGACAAATTTCAACTCCCTAATATTGTACACGTAGACATAATCGCATGTTAGTCTTAAAACAGCGACATAGCCTATTGTGTTGACAAGACGTACAATTATACTCTTTCCTGTATGAGATAATATTGTCATATTTATGTTTAAATTCAGTGGTTGATTTCCAGAAACAAATTACAATATATTTTAGTGGGACTCATCAAATGGATATAATTTACTCTGCCAATTCTAACACATTCCCACACATTTCAGACTATTTTCATTCGGTCATTCCGATCCAGTTTACTCTGATGTCAGCCTCGCCCTTAAGCGGCGTCAAGATTTAGCTGAAAAAGAAGAGTATAAAAAGAAAATTAAAGAAATGAAGAATCCCATGGTTTATATATGCGCTACGATGTGGCACGAAATAAGACAAGAAATGATACAATTATGTAAATCTCTGTTCAGGTACGAAGTCTTAATGATATATCATGGACGTCAATTGTGGCATTATTGATCAAGGAGCAGCCATCCCAAGTTTCGTGTTGACCGTGCTAGGACTGGCGAAACCTTAGGCTTTTTTCGAAGAGCATCGCCCCAAAGAGAAGAATATCTAAATGAACACCAATTCTTTGTCCAAAAATCTGCTTGGCCTTTGGAAGATTGTTACGAGAATCAATCTAATTTTAAAATAATAATGTATATTTATTATATTCAGTCAAATACAACTATATTCACATTGTCTGAGAAAAATTGCACCCGCAGTAAACACGTTGCATGGTTGTGTGTCTGTCTTCATTAACTGTATGCAGAATAGGAGGACGATAAATCCCATTTCATTTCATTTCTTGGTTAGTTACGATTCTGGGCCGTAAGTTGAAGCCTATGAGGTTCTGGGTGACCGAGACTAGGGTCTGCTCAGTTGAACACAAAGAGGCAATACACACCGTTAGTGATGAATAGGAAACAAAAAAATACCCGTATAACAAAACCATGATTTTAATTTATTCCTGTGTTATATTTTTATACATTTTAAATAATTTACCACTGGTATTGAAAAGTTACATATAACACTGAATGCTCAAACCTTTGTGGTAGCCACGGTGCCCAAGAAAAAAATAAAAGATGCTGCTCGCTATCCAGGAGGTCGCGTGTTCAATCCCTGCATTGTCCCAGAAAGTTCATAGCAATTTTCCGACGTGGTTACCCCTTGCCAGTGGTAAAGGAAGCGGGACCTGACAAGGACAATTGTCTAGTCAGTGTATACATTGACGTTCACGTAAAAGATCCCTTGACAGCTGGAATTGGATATTAGTGTCGCTGTCCTTGCAAAATTTCCTTTATAGCACAACTTATGTCATATGCCAGTCTCCCAGTCGGAGCAGAACAGTAGAGCATTAAACCCCATTTCATTTTCACACCTTGGTATATATATAGCAATAGCCAGTATTGTTTTTAATCTTCCTACAATTAAGAATAAAGGGCGATGACTTTTTAATATTTTAATAATTGAATAAATCTGATAAATTATGGTTTGTTTCATTTCAGACTTGATTTCGACATATGTCAAAGGTATTTAGCAAATAAGAATTTTGGAGCCCATATTGACGATCTGTATAGCGCCGAAGGTACATTTTGTAATATTTTATCGAACCGTACTTCCTACATTTGACTTACATTATATGACTATGTAATAAATAGTTTTTATTCGGGAATATGCGCTTCTTCAGACAAAAAATTGATTACCTCTACAAAATCACGTCAAATGAAGACCCTGAGACCGTCAACATAATCCTTCTGGATCTGCTGACATTCCTTTCCCATTCCACATTTCTGGGATTTATATATAAATATCAATACTCCCTTTCCAAAAAGAGCATTATTTTGGTTACGTTTATTGACCTTTAGGTAGGACAGGGGTTACGCTTAGCTTAACAACATGGTTTAAAAAATGGAAACACACGGTGATTTTTAGCAGACTCTTAAATTCTACCAATTAAGACAAGAAATCTGTTTAACATTGTTCAACGATTGTTTCAGTTCACGTCATATTTGATGATGCCTTTCAAACAGACGAAAAGACAAAACAAAGGGTAGTTAACTCTTATGTTGAACAATTGATAGAAATTATGCCCCAGGCTTGTTCGTAAGTATTACATTATGTTTTCTCCGCATCCTCCTTTATTCCACGTATCCCCCTCCTCTTCCGCCGCTAATTGCGTTCAACCGCGTCTGTTTAGTTACAATATGTCGGCTTTGAATCTGTGTCAAAAGAACCATGGGAATAATTCTAGCTGTCTAAGCATTCAGGACGAACTCGATGTTCAGTGTTCAGTTACTGCTGTAGCCCTATACGTGCTATGAGTCGTTGGTCAGCTTTGGAAAGACCATAAGCCAAACACTTATCGTGTATTTTTCTCTTACTATCTCAGTAGTTAAGACATTTGTCTTATACCAGGAATAACAATGCATCAGTTCGCTTCTACAATTTATATCAAGCTTGATGCATATTGTTATAATGCATAATTTACAATACAAAATGTACCTGTCTTTCTCCTCACCACTAAGTTAATTAGCAGCTACATTATATGACCCTCCAAAACATAAGTGAGGTCAAATCATCCCAGCTAGATATTAACCTCCTTATGAATGTTAGTGCATTTCTTTATGAGGGGAAATAACTCTATTAATACTACCGCGAAAGGCAATCAGATCTGCAGATAATTATTTTTTTCTTGAGGACAATTTGCGTAAGTGTACTTGCTTCAACTCTGTACATATATGTAAATTAGCAAATAATTAGTTCCTGTGTTTCCCCATTCATTCATTCATTGTTGTGTTTCACTTTAGTTCCGTTTCAAAAGGAAGCGTTACCTTAGATCCAGTGAAGAAAATAACAACGCCGTATGGAGGACGATTGGAATGGATAATGCCTGGTGGCACTAAGATGGAAGTCCATCTCAAAGACAAAAATAAAATACGACACAAGAAAAGATGGTCACAGGTATATTTTGAAATGTCATTTAGCAAATGTTTATAAGACCATTCAATTTCCGATTCTAATTTACTCTACGACTCACTCCCTAGTTAGTCCGTCGTCTAGGCGCTGACTATATGGGATATACCCGTTTTCTCCGAACGTCGTATTCCGAGAGCGATGGGGTACACCTTTATTTCAATGACTCACTTGCGCGGATGTGTCTTTAGCATTCATGGGAGGAACCGGAGGACCTACAGAAAACCCACGAGGTGAGACAGTTAATCCGACTCCTTGTCAGGTACAATCGACACCCGACATCGCACACGACAGATCTTTCGACCAAGCAACCCCACTCTTATTCATACAATTGTAGTTAAGACTCAACATCAAACATGGTAAATCAGAGTTGGTCATCTTTCTTTCAGATTATGTATATGTATTATTTATTGGGACATAAATTATTAAAAGGGTACTCGTCAGCAGATGAATTGTTACGAGAAGATAAACGTAAAGTTAACATAACGGCACCTGTCCGTCCACATTCATCATTACTAAACAGACTACCACATTCTGTTGTAGAGGAGGTCAGTATAGTAACAATATTCATATAGCTCATACCAAATATGAGCCATGTTGTTCTTAGAACACCTCATGCCACTTCTGATTTTAGGATGTTTACATATTGAGGTTGGTAATAATGACTATTGGGATTAACGTCAGCTGCAGATTGTTGTTGTTGATGTTAACTTTCCATGATGACTATGAAGGTTAAGCCTTCAACCAAATAGCTTCTGTTTCTGATGCCTGCTGTCCAACCTGTTGACCAGCTAAGCTATTCATTTTCGCCGGTGGTTGTTAGAGACACGGTGTTCTTTTTGGTTCTGGAATATTTAATGTCGCTTGATATTATATAGTTATTTATTTTCGTTTTTCGGATATATTTGTTAGGAAAGTTCACATAATTATATAGTTATTTTTTTTTTCGTTTTTCGGATATATCGCTATTGTAGGTCTAACAGCTTCTGGTTGTGCGACATCTCATTTTTGGACCTTCACGAAGGTTAAACCCAAGATAATCTCATCCTCTTTACTTTAATACAATACCAATTTCGGGCATCAACGTAGGTACGCTGGTGATAGCTTACACAATAATGTTATTAGAATAACACAAATTTACATTTTTAAACTGAAACCAATTAAGTGAAATCAAAACGACGAATTCGGTTTGTTTTTATTTTAAGGCCGCAAACACTTTCGTTATGGCATTAGACGGTGATGTAGATTTTGGCCCTGAATCTGTTCGTCTGTTGATTGACCGAATGAAGAAAAATCGTGACGTGGCTGCTGTTTGTGGTAGAATTCACCCGATTGGACAAGGTAGGTACTGAGTAGACAACGTACATTCTGATTGGTATTTCCTGATTGGCAATGCCAGTCACTGATAAATTACACACATTGATACGCATATACCGCTGAACATTGGTAAATTGCTTCTTTTAATCAGAAACTTTTAATTTCTGATTAAAATACAGATCTATATTTTGTTTCGGTTTTTTTTTTTACTTTCGATGGCCTACACTACAGGAAGATCTGACAAGTCATAGTGGGAGTTCAAGTCAGGGGCCAGGTCATACTAGCGGCTTTTGTTCTCATGAGGTCAACCATTTTATTAACCAATCAGCACTGATGTTACTAATAGATTACCCACAGTTCCGTGCTAAAAATGCCACACATCATTTGAAACATGTCAATGATAACAACTCTTCAAGGTCATAGTTTAATAAAGACAAGTAAAACCATATTTTGAACTATAAAATCGAAACGAAATAGGATCTGTGATAACAACCCTTCCAGATCCTAGTGTAGTAGAACAAGTAAAACAAAATTTTGAACTATAAAAACGAAACGAAATAGGATGTGTGTTTTAATCAGATTGTAACTTTTACAAATATTGCTTGAAAATCGAAATCCCTGCTAGCTAAGATAACTACGATATATATGATATGAACGTATAATCACCCTTCTGTTTTTAAATTCCAGGTCCTATGGTGTGGTACCAACAGTTTGAATATTCTGTTGGTCATTGGCTACAGAAGGCAACAGAAAATGTACTAGGCTGTGTATTGTGTTGTCCGGGATGTTTTAGTTTATTTCGAGGGTCGTCGTTAATGGATGATAATGTAATGAGACTGTATGCTATTGAACCAACGGAAGCTAAACATTATATTCAATATGAACAAGGTAAATACTATATTACATTTGAGGATTACATTCGATGCATACGCTGATCCAGGATTTTTAGGAGGGGGAGGGGGGTCTAGGTTTGATAATTGCTTAACTAATTGCGCTCAACCGATTAACGGGGGGTTTGCCCCCCCCCCCCCAGAAAAATTTGCTGCATTAGATTCAATCTGGTGCATTCTGACGTATTTCCGGAAGGTAAATTCCAAAATTACAGGTCTAAAAATCGCATAAAAAATGTTCAAGCCTGAGCAGGGGGGGGGGGGGGCGGGTCCGGACCCCCTGGACCCCCCTCTGGATTCGCGCCTACGATGGTTTTTATTAAAGGGTATATTTGGGTTTATATTTTAGTTAGAAACGTCAAGTAAATAACAGTAATATTTTAAACGGTTGCATGATAAGTCAAATCCATATAATATTTGTGTAGGAAAATGTCCCTATGTATATTTGTGTCAGTAGTACCTTTTCGTGGCAAATACACAGACATGTCCAAACGTCAACAAATAAATAAAGAATAAGAGCTACCATATAATGTTTAAACATTAAGCTCATGGTTATTGCCGTGTTGCTGAACCTTTACTAGATTACTTTACAATTCCCGAATTTATAGCTACGTTATCTGTGGACATGTGAACAGTAGCGTAGCGTCCCATCAGCGGTTGTGTCATAGCAACCTCCGCCGAAACTCATGACATTGAACGAACCTTGAACTTTGCAACTTGATTATCACTGTACCCAATCAAAATTAGTGCCGAAATATGCTGAGTTCTACGCCAAGGGCTTGATCAGATGTACGAAGTTAAAGCGAGATCAAGTCGTCTATTTAAGATGGGTTATTGCTAGGTCCTTCTTCCCTTTGGGAGTCTTCGCATCCGCTTTCAAACAAGAACAAAATGAAATAAACAAATTTATTGAAAAACTGACTTGAACTGATGCTGACCGAAGACCCTTTTAATTGAGTTGTATAGTAAAATGTTCAATCTGTGAGTCGAGTCCATAAGTCTTACTTGAGCTTTGTGAAGCATGTCTAATTAGAATATCATGTATTACAGGGGAGGATAGATGGCTGTGTACATTATTACTGCAACAAGGATATAAAATAGACTACTGTGCTGGTTCGGATGCTTTCACCTATGCCCCGGAAACGTTCCATGATTTCTACATCCAGCGACGGCGATGGTCCCCTTCAACAATGGCTAATGTTATGGATTTGCTAACTTCGTGGAAAACGACAGTGAAGATGAATAACAACATCAGTACATTATTCATGCTTTACCAGTTTATTTTAATGGCCTCCAGTATCTTAGCTCCCGGAACTGTCACCTTCATGATCAGTGGTTCCTACACGGCGGTATTAGGATTAAACCCGTGGCAGTCATACTTATTGTCCACACTACCCGTATTAGCGTACGTTTTACTATGTCTAAAAGCCAAGACCGAGACTCAAGTTGCTGTAGCCGCTATAATGTCAGCTGTTTACTCAATCGTCATGGTAATAGTTTCCATAGGAACTGTGATAAACATCGTTGAAGAAGATTTCCTAACACCCAATGTGCTTTTTCTAATTGGTTTATCAACCATATTCGTGATAACGGCTTTTGCTCATCCTAATGAACTTATGTGTCTTGTTCACGGTATCCTGTATTATTTAACAGTTCCGTCAACATTCGTTTTCTTAACAGTTTTCTTTTTGTGTAATTTGAACATTGTGTCGTGGGGTACAAGAGAGGCACCTAAAAAGGTTGACCCAGACGACGAAGTAGCTGTACAACAGGCGACGGCCAAAAAGGGTAAACTCCGAAAGTTCATCGAGTCCCTGGGAATATCATCTGTTCTTGAAGATCTTCGCAGTTTCATCAAACAGACACTGGGTCGGGAGAACGAGAAACCTTCTCCATCCACACCTTTATCACGTGACTTGGAATCAGGGATGTCCACACCAGCTACCGGGTTGCCTCTTCCCAAACCAAAACCTAAGGTAGCGCCAAGAAAACCGAAGGAGAAAGTTGTGGTAATTGATCCAGATTTCTGGAAAGGGGCAACATCTTTGGAAGACGGAACCGATGGAGAACTTGAAGAGCAAGAACGGGTATTTTGGGGAAAACTAATTACAAAATTCCTTCTACCCTTGAAGGAGAACAAGGAAAAACAAGAACAGATTGCCGCGGATTTGATATCAATCAGAAATAATGTAGTCTTTGCGTATATGTTGCTGAATGTTATGTTTACATTGGTGATTCTTCAGCTTCAACTTAAACAGGATATTCTCGAGGAAAAGTTCTTCATAGCTGGCAAATACGAGCCAGTATCTGTAATATTCCTAGGTGTGTTTTCTGTTTTGATTCTAACACAGTTTTTTTCTATGTTAGTACATCGTTGGGGAACATTCCTTTTGTTGATTTCTAGTACAGATATAACGTATTGTACTAATGAAGGTTCGGACAGTACAGCGATGGCGTTAAAACAGATTGAGGAAATGCAAACGGGACAGAAAGACATTCTGTATCCTGATGGATCTAGTGAATATAGCGGTCCAAAAGATCTTGGCGATTGTATGATTGAGTCTGACGAAGAGGAGGAAGAGGAGCATGATCCAAGAAGCAAGTTTGAGAAAATTGTAGAAAGAGAACACAATAGACGGAAGAGTATCATTGCTATTACTGCAGCAGAACTGCCACAAACTCGTCTTAATTCATGGGTAGCACAAACTCGTCGGGATACCAAAACAATGGCAGTTCGTAATTTATATAATCAAACCAACAGCCAGAATTATCGGCAACAAGACTATTATCAGCCAAACGGTTATGGAAATACATCGGGCTTCAGTATCAAAAATGATGTTCAACGCAGGTACCAGCAGAATCCCCAGATTTCTCGATTAAACCCCAGACGATCTCGACGTGAGAGTGTTTTTGCTGCAGATTTTGATGACATTCCAGAATGTGATTATGACTAACTGGTTGTTATAAGTCTGGGTTGTAACACAGGTCAAAATTGATGTCGTTAAAATCATGGATTATGACATCTTGTTCCATATGAATAACTGTGGTGGCTATCCATATAACTGTTCAATATTTCTTTAACGATCCAAAAAACATTTTGTATGTAGATGTATTCTTCTGGTCGTTTTTTTAAATTAACGGTTAAGTATTTTCTCTGGCAAGGATGGGTAAAATCGTCGGTTTTCTGATTTGTGTCTTTTTTATTCAACCAGTACTCGGGTCCAACAACCAGCACTGAACATTTGAGAGAGAGAGAGAGAGAGAGAGAGAGAGAGAGAGAGAGAGAGAGAGAGAGAGATTGATTGATTATGATCGACAGTAACGAAAGTGTTTTTTTTAATTAATAACATGTATGTAAGGGTTCTTTAAAACAGGGTTAAAACCGACCAACACAAAACAAACCCCACGGCGTTACTCAAATGACCCTAATACCCGCCAAGTTTGGCATTAGAATAGCAATTATTTAACATATTATTTAGCTGTATTTATTTTTTTTAACAATTCATTTACTTATTAATTTGTTTATTAAATGTTATAAGATACTGTAGGCGGGATGTGTTCGCCCACATTTCACATTTGAGTTATTAGTCTGTCGTCAACTGTGATGTCATCTCTCATGACTTTCATTTTAAAAAGGAATATGATAATAAAATCACGTTGACAGTTACGATATACCTTATATTAATATAACATTTATGCTGATTCAATGTATATACTAACACCGTTTTTTAACAGGGTCTGATTACTCGGGTATATCCGGGGGTCGTTTGTTGACGTCTTCACCGAAATCGTGCTAAATGAGAATTTGTTTTTTAGTGTAAATACATGTCTGTTTATTATTAAGTTATTATATTTGGAGTTAGTTGTCCTGTCTTTCATAATATTCTATTAATAAGAGTATACACCAATACACCATGTTATTGTAATTTGCTCGGAAAGTCCCACAACAAACCCAATGTACGCCACAGACTACGATTTAAGAATCATATAATATTTATACCCCCCAACATTGAATGATGTTGTTAGGTTGATTGTTCAATTTAAAAAGTCCACTTGTTCAATTTTGAATGTGGGCTGTCGTCAGTTTGAAGTGTCATGTTGCTGATGTTGTTTGGGTTTTTGTTGGGACCAGTAACTGAACTCCAAGCGTCACTCATCTTGTTTTTGTCGTTCTTCTTCTCCTTCTTAATTAGGGGCGACGCGACGCGACGAAAAAAGCATCGATTGAAACGAGGTTTAACGTTTCGTAGTTCTGTTTCTACTGGGTTAGTGAAGAAGAGCATACGCTATGAGGCAAGTTTTACCCGGACAGCGGCGGTACTGTCAACTCTTATATCGAATTCCAACTGCCAATGATCTTTTACGTGCACACTAATGTGTAGAACTTTTCGTCCCATCCCAACGAATATACGTTACCACTAACAAAGGGAACCACGTGGAATATATCGATGGTATCGGACATGGAGCATACCGGTTCGAGAGCCAACGTCTTATCCACTGAGCCACCGTGGCTCCAAAATAACGTCATGCTTGGTCCATCCCTGATCTTCAATGCACCCGTTTTTGTGTTTTTGAACAACCGAATTGGACGTGACTCATTATTTCTGTGATATTTTTTTTAAAGATTGTTTTATTATTTGTGGTTTTATTTAAATGTTTTAAAGAACTTTATGGTGGTAGGTCTTCAAATCAATCTATTAATTACCCGCTCCGAATAACTGGACAGTTTCTTTTGTATACTGCACTATGAATTATTGTATATAGATATTAATAAATTACATCCATTATTTTTATATTTAAATTTCCAAGTTGATTGTTTAAGTTAATAAATTATAATTGATTTGTTTTGTATTGATGGTCGTTTTGATTTGGAAAATTTAACAAAACTCCAACCCAACAAATACTCCCAGACAACGAATATAATCAAATTCGAGATAATAACGCGAACATTATCTTTAACTCTTCACGTTGCCAGAACGAATAGGGTTCAAAGCCATCGCAATGATTTTTCTTAATTTGTACGAATTTGGGGTTGAGAGAGAGAGAGAGAGAGAGAGAGAGAGAAATTTTATTTCAATATTTCGCTTGCGCGTAAGGGTTTTTAGCAGTGGGAGGAAACCGGAGTGCCCGGAGGAAACCCACGAGGTTGAGAAGGCGCCCCTATCTCCATGCCACATACGCTCACACCAGGGCTCGAAACCACAGCAGCAATCCAGAGGTGACCGGCCAGCTAGAAGTCGAATCGCGGCACTCTAGAGAACTAGGCCATCCCAACCCCCAAATTTGGGGTTAAAGAACAGAACATATTAAAGAAACACTGCACCAATGAATGTTAGAAAGCAGTGGGTGCCACCGTTTTGGAGGCTTGAATATTAGCGTTGTATACGCTACTGATTATCACGTGGAAACATCTGTAGCTAAAACAAAAACTAACACAGAGAGAAAACCACGGCCCTTTTTTTAATGATTATCGATTTTTGAAAGATACATTATGGGTGATTAGATAAAGAGCAGACGGTTCTCACTATAACAGTTAAAAACTATAAAGTAAAGGGAATATGCTGAAATTGTCAGTCAAATTGCTTGACTGTAAGCCGAGAAACCATTATTTTAAAATCACTGTAACCTCGATTGTCATTGCTATCACGGCTAATCATTAATGGGCGTTCAACATCAGATCGGATTCAAATCTCATGAAAATGGAAGGCATAAGGTATCGAGAGTTGATTATGGTCTTTTCACTGTAATAAATACCTAATTAATAATTTATATAATATATTAGGCCTAAAGAAAGACTCACAATAAGAAGATGTACCTCTTGCATAATGTGTGTTTGAAATGAAATGAAATGGGGTTTAACATCCTACTGTTCTACTCCGAACTGGACTAATGAAGACAGGCATACGCCATACAGTGTGCTATGAGGGATCGAACACCCAACCTCCTGACTCGCGAGCCAACACCTTACCCAGTTAGTCACGGCCGTGACCCCCCAAATGTGTGTTTAATCTATGACATTCTAGAATGGTTACACAGAAGTAAAGCCTGACAAATAATATATATTCATGTAACACTGACAACGAAATGATGGTGGTTTGGCAAACTTATATCATCTGAACTGATGGGTGTATTAATGGCACATAAAATAAAACTTTATGGTATTTTTTTTTTTTTTTTTTTTTTTTTTGTATAAAATTTGTCAAATCTTAAAAAAGAAAAATTAAGTGGGAAAAATTTGTTTTTCGAAAAATGTATATCCGTAATATTTTCACGGTGAATACAACAAATCGTGATTTGCGTGGATAATTTAACAATGTAGTGTTATTTTATTTAAGCATACAGCAATTAAATTTTGTTTCACTGCGAAAGATGAGTAATTATTGTATATTTTAATGTCTGGTACTGTCATCAAGTTGACAACATCCGCAACCACTAATCATATTTCGGTCATTTGTTTCTATATTTTTGTCAGGAAGTAAGGGTTAGATTGACAGTTTATGCAGATTTAGTGTAGTCATACATGTTGTGAAGGCGGTAGAGTTCAAATTCAGTTGTGTGCAAATTGTAAGATATTCGTTTTCTTGTTCAACGTAATATTGTTTCTTTTGCAACTAACTTTAAATGAAGCTGTTTATTCTATAATAAAATTGGACGAGAAATAAGGTCAACGACCTTCTGTTCTGCTCGCACTGAGCTAATGAAGACGGTAAATTTTGCACGGGCAGCAAGGCTACGGCTTTCTCTTTCATCAAATGTCAACCGCCAAGAGATCTTTTACATGCATGTCAATGTGTACATGGGACTTACGAGCGACTAGACAGCTGTCTATGCCAGGCCCTCCATCCTGCACCACGGACAAGAGGAAACCACGCCGGATAATCCCGATGAACTTTCTCGTCCAACACCTTGGGCGACAAAATAGTATAAGCTGTTCTTATCCAACATTTAACATTTCAGCTTAACACCTGTCGTCCATGCATGCTGAAGTATAGACCTCGTTTAAATCGCGAAGGAAACGAAGTCAGTTTTTTTTCTACCATTTTAAGTTTTATATGTCGTTATTTGAAAATACGTTTAAACAGAGCAATTCATTTCGCAACCATATGCATCTAGCTAAACCCGGAAAATGAAATTTAAACCGTTTACCTACATGTAACCCACTGACCTTCATTAATAGTTAGATTAGAGGTTAAGATTATTATTTCTACGCGGCACATTAAAATGGGTTAAGATATAAAAATGGGTTTTAGTAAAATTGAATGATGTTCAAGGTACTGAAATGAGGTTTAAGTCCTACTGTTCTTCTCAGAATTGGGCCAATGACAACGCGCATATACGACATACAGTGTGCTATGAGGGCAATTTTGCCTGGACAAAATTGTCAAGGGATCCTTTACGTGAACGTCAATTTGTACACGGTACCTAGGTTTTCGTCCCACCCGAACGACTAGACAGCTTTCCTTGCCAGGTCAGCTGCCCTGTATCAGTGACAAGGGGGGACCACGCCGGAAAATCTGGACGAGCTCATTTAGCCATGCAGCGATCGAAAATGTGACCTGCAGGCTATGGAGTCTTACCCAGTTAGCTACCCCTGTTCAGGGTACACGTACTAGACGTAATATATAGAAACTGGATAATATTATATTATTTATATTGACAAATCTCTTTATTGTAAATAACACTATTGTGATAAAATAGGTGAGTTATTTATATACCGTTACTTAAGTCAATCAATCAACTCCACAAAACAGGTATCCCTTGTCGTATTCAATATATTTATAATCATGTCGGGTCAACAGCCTACTGTAGGTCGTTCTTTGGAGCCGATATGGTGTTCAAATTATTGATTAGACATTAATTAATTTACCAAGATCATAATGTACTCTCGATGTCATCGAATGCCTGTGATATTCAGTGGATTCAAATACGTTTTCATAAACATTGAGAATTGAGAATTATCGCAACAATAGTATGAATGCACCGCCTTGCCAACACCGTGAACATCTCCTACCCTTTTAAAACTTCACACTGCTACGTTAAGCTACATTCGCAGCGATGGATCTTGTGATCGGGATCTGAAAGGAACAGAAAAATATTCTTAGCCTATAGATCCAGACAATTTGATTTGATTTGATTCAGGCGTATATTTAATATACAGATTCAGACGAAGATTTAAGCCTGCAGTTCAATCCGATTCTATTAGTAAGTGCAGGAGGACCGCACTACACGAAAAACAAAAACCTATAAGATTAACCTGCGGAAAACATCAAATCAAGTGAATGGATCTGGGGGCCAGCCGTAAGCGTCCTCTGCGCTGTACAGTCCCGGGGCTGTTATGGTACAGGCTTCACTAAAAATGATTTGAAAAAAAAAAGAAAAAAAAATTGTAACAGAAATAAAGCGACCAGTCTTGACAGTGGTCGTCTCTTCAATGGCGATAGTCTGTCAGTTGACGTCAGATGTTAGAACGTCAAACAATTTCAACAATAAGGGCGATAATTCGGACAGAATCTCGGAAAACGCTAAAATAATAAGTGTAGTGAGCAAACAGGAGCAAAACCCAAACGGGCCATACTTCCAACAAAAATGGGCGTGAATTATTTTATTAGCAGAGGGTATATCGTTTAAGCACAGGGTCCAGAATATCCAAAATCTCTCCGAATATTGGCTTGGAAAATTGTTATTTACGAAAAGATTGTTCATTTGTAAAGTCTTCACTCGAGGCCGAAAAATTCACAATGGGGCTCGAAATTCGTTCAAACCCACTCGCCACATGTTGAGGAATGTCTGTTTGGGGCACTACAGGTGTTTTCGCCCTATATAACTATGAGCTCTTCCCATTCGTGGTCTATCGGAGCCGATTGCTGTCGGACTTTTGGTCGCACAAAAACACCGACAAGGCTGCCAGATGAGGCGTCTCTTTGCGGCGTCCCCTGTTCTGAATCGACTGTACTAATGAAGATGGGCGTACGCCAAACAATTTGTTATGCTGGAAATTTTCCACGGTCCGCCGGGATACGGTCTACTTTTATTCGAACTCAAGGATTATTTTACGTGCATGCCAATTTGTACACCTCACCACTAGCAATTATCCTAACCAGGCCCCACTGACAAGGTGAAACAACGCTGGAAAGTCCCGGCACCTAAACAAAGTACAGTCAAACAATAATATAGCGCACTCGTTTATAAAGACATCACCGCTTAATACCAGGCAATTTCAAAATGTCGACATGGTCCAATATTTGTAATCTTGAATTCTTCATAATCGGAGAAAATAAAGAATATAATAATAACGCCGAATTCACATTCAGGTAAACCTGTTTTCACAATAGTGGATGGCCATAATTGTCGATAGTTCTCCTTGTAATAAATAGGTTTCTCTGCATTAGAATATATGGTTTTACTCCAAAACATAATCGCATAATCCCCCTCTTTATTTATTATTCAGTATTATGGTTGTTCAAAGTAAAATAAAGAAAAGGATGTAAATCTATTAGATGTGAGTAAGTGATAGTTATATCACAGTTTTAGTCACATAGTTACAGTGTTATATAATGTTCTGTCAATCAACAGCCACTGTTACAGACAAAGTACTTAATTCTCAACATCACTTTATATACTGTCATACGGGATGTTACTATAGTCTGTTTGTGAGAAATGAAATTTGATTTTCTTACTGTGTGCGGGGGGGGGGGGGGGGGTATGATAAGGTCTATCACTGCGTCAACTGGTGTGGTTTCGATTCCTCGATTGTACGTGACAAGGAGTAGAGTAGCCTGCCCAACCTCGTGGTTTTCTACGAACTATTGAGATAAAATTGTGACCTGGTTTGTGTCGAGTGGACGTTAAACCTATCTCCCTCTCTCTCCCCCCCTCTCTCTCTCCCTCTCTCTCTCCCTCTCTCAATTTTCTGAAGTCACCGGGATAATAAAGACAGACATACGTAATGTGTGTCCAGTGAGCTTCTAATTCCTACTATCAAGGGTTCTTTTACGTGCACGTCACTGTGTGTATACATTGGAACTCGGGTTTCGTCCATCCATTCTAGAACCAACGTCCTGCATCACTGACAAGTGGTTACAGGGATCGATATCGGGACCTCCAGGTTAGCGAGCCAGCCCCTTACTCTCTAGGCCACCGCGGCCTCGCGCTTTCGAATGAGGTACAGCGTCTCGTTAACACTCTACATCAGCCTTTGTGCTACTAACAAGGCTCCAAACATCAACAATTATTGTCCAGATGTAAGAACAAGCGAAAGAGAGAGAGAGAGAGAGAGAGAGAGAGGGGGGATAACGTCCACTCGACACAAACCAGGTCATTTCGGGACTAACAAGTGGTTTATTTTTATTTCAATAATTCGCTTGCGCGTAGTGGTCTTTAGCAGTGGGAGGATACCGGCGTGTCCGAAGAAAACCCACGAGGTTGGATAGGTGACCCTACTCCTTACCACGTACAAGCGGGCGGGGGGGGAACAAAACAGACTTCCGATAGTAATTTTACAGCATTAAAGCAAGCATAGATGAAGTATTAAACTTGATATTCATGGATAGAAAAGGGCTTCCTCATTTTTAAACGGAAGCGTGAATTCAATAGAAATTAATCTAATTAGAATTAGCCATATATATAAGCATTTTTTGTTGTTTAAGGTCGGAAAATCTATGTTTTTTGGTTTGCACATTTAAATGCGGCGATATAATTTGTCTGAGACGATTCCCGAAATATCATAATACAAATTTATTATTCACACAAAGACTGTTTTATCTTTTTTCTGTAATTCTTGATTACATTATAGTAGTTAGGGATCATAGAGGAAGCGGCGATTTCGTTTTCAAAAGCATCATTCATTTATAAAGACAAACGTCCAAGGAATGAGATACACAAAGGTTTATATGAGCTCATATCAAGAATATGCTAATTAAACCCAGGGCATGACACAGAAGTACATGATTAAGATTTTATTTATAGTCAGTTAGCGTGGGGATAATTGCAACTGTCACAGTTCTACTTATTAAAACAAAAACATGCTCTATACCAATTTCTTAAAGTTGGCGAAGTAAATAAATAACACTGCTAATTACATTTCTTAATCCTTATCTGATGAGAAACATTTTAAAAATAGTTGTCGCCATTAAAACTACACAGCACTAGGATTGTTTGTAAGATTAATGTATTGAAGAAATAAAAAAAATATCCTAGATGAGAGTGTAAGATATATTAATATATCATTGAAATACGTGTCATTTACTTAACGGGGATAGCCGTAAGGGGGAAATATAACGAATCACTCAGCCGTAACGCTATGAGCTTATTGTTTCATGTCTGTGACGTAAAGTAATGCAAAGCGAATCAGAGAAGTTCCCGATTGGAAAGGCGAATTCTTGTAAGAAAGAAACGTGCGCAGACGCACACGACCACGCACACGTACATATTTATCCTAACCGAACTCACGAAAATAAACATTTTGTGAAAACATTTTCGTTCCATAATGGAGTCTTCTTTATAATCCAGGTGGTGTGTTTATTATTGACGTTATTGTCTCTTAAGGTAAGCATATTTATTCATAAATTGCATATATATGTATTTGTGCATTTTGTTTTAGAATATAATAAAAGAATATAATTTGATGTATTTTAATATCATTTATATAAAAATAGATTAGTGCAAGTGATCTTAATTATTTTAAATTAACAGAAAATGCACGTTAAACGCGATGATCAATGTCACGTCATTCCAGTTATCTTTGTGGAGGTTGGGTGGCGGATTGGTTGGTACGTGCGCGCTGTATCATAAGGTTTCGAGTCCCCGGCTATACGTGACAAGCGAATTATTAAAATAAAATTGAACCATATGTTAGTCCCCCCTCGCTCTCTCTCCCTCTGTCTCTCTGTCCGTCCGTCTATCCGTCTGTCTGTCTGCCTCTCTTTCTCTCTATCTCCCTCTGTTTCTCCAGTTATCTTCCTTGATCTTCCATACTATCAAAAATGAAATGAGCCAATACCATCAAATATGACATTTAAAAGTACAATTATTTGAAAAAACACAATGCGTTGGTTTGGTGAAAATAAATGATTTATTGCAATTTTTTGACGTTCCATATACCCTCCCACCTTTATCACGGATACTATAAATAGATTACCGTAAAATGTTTTTAGGGGATTTACCTCTTTGGTATTGAAATAATTGAAGAATTCTGTCAGTTTTGGATAATAAAAAGGTAGTTGTATTTTATAGTATCGTGTTACAATTTGGGGGTAATATCGGCATTACATGAAATGAAATGGAGTTTAACGTCCTACTGTTTTGCTCCGATTGGGCTACTGAAACGTGCATGCGCTATACATTGTGCTATGAGGGACATTTTACCCGGAAAGTGGTGTTGCGGCACACTCTTATTTCAATTTCAAACTGTCAAGGGTTCTTTTACGTACACGCTAATGAATACATGAGTCCTCGTTGATTTGTCAATCCAAACGACTAAACATTGTACTAGACCCCCGCCCCCCCCCCCCCCCACACACACCACCTCCCCATTACTTCCGAACCACAGACAAGGGAAATAATTTTAATTGTATTAGACTCTGTGATGATTGAATGGCCATAAATGTATATAGAATGAGGAAGATATTTTAATGGTGACATTGATGTCTTCAGAAATTAAGTATTGTCTAGTTTCTGTTTGACAAACAGTCTATAAAATATAAATTAACGTGATATTAACCGTTGAGGTTGGGTCCACAAATTTCTACATTTTTATCATCTGATCCTGTTTCTATGACATATCCTTTAACATTGGCATCTTAATTAACAATATAAATCATTGCCGACACGCGTTTACAGCATTAATGGCGATATGTTGTTAAAACAGTTACCATGCTGGAAAAACACACATGTAAAATTATTAATACCTGTCTTAGCCTATTTGCCGTTATCGTCATTCAATCCTTGTGAAAAATTTAAGATTAAAACAAAAAAAAAAACAAACTTGTTCAGGGCATTGAGTGATAAATGTTTTCATAAAACTGTTGCTATTGTGGTTGGCATCGACAGTGTAAGCATACTGTGCCTCGTGCCTGACACCCTGTCCTAAATGATGGCTAAATATGGTCATGGATTTTAAAAGTCGGAGCTGATTTTATTCTGTAAATATGTATCAATGATGATATTAGGGAACGCGATTTCGAATATTAAAATCAAAAATTCCAAATGAAAATATAAGGGTACGACTAGGAACTAAACATGGGAAACTGATTTCTCATATCATATTCAAAGTAACCTATGAGCCCCCAATTACAGAAAATTACAAAATGAAGTTTAATATCATCCTTTTCTGTGCCAACCGGGCTACAGGAGAGATCACATGCCCGGACAACGGTGCTACGGCCTACTCTTTTATGGAATTCTAGTTACCGAAGGTTTATTTTAAGTACATACCAACACGCCAACGGCCATACTGGACCCCGGTTTTTAGTACCATCCGAACGACGATGTTCCTTTCATAATTGAAAAACTAAAACGTAAACGATAATATTACATTTAGGTAGACCTACTATTCATATATCCTTCGACATTTTTTCTTTATCATGTTTAAACATTAGCTAACGTATCCAGACCATAATCACCCCCAATGTCAACGCTAGCCTGTGATATTTATTGGATTAGGATTCGATTTGCTGCTAATCCTTCATTCATGATTTCATCATAAAATGAATGATCAAGACTATGTTTTTTATCGTACCAACTTCAGTAATGATGATCGAAGTTAGGCCGAAAATTCAATCGCAGATTCCTTTCTAAATTATCTAGTATTGAACTCTTATAGTGAGAATTGTCAGTTCTTTATCCAATCTCCCATAATGTATCTTTAATTGTTTATATGCACATATTTAATTTATCCAAATTGTTAGACGTGGGACGCTGTGGGGGGTGAATCTATTTGTGGATACTGATATGTACATTCCCAACCATTATTGCTTTTTACCCAACATTTTGTGTTGGAATATTATGAGGTATCTACTTTTCCCATGAACTTTACTTATATCTTCCGGCCACTAGTTTACAGCATCTGCACGAGTAAATAATGTGTATATAAAGTAAATATAATGTGTGTACAATATATGTAATGACGATATAGATATGTTGACGAAAGAAGCATACAAGATTCTCAACAACAGTTGGGCAGGAAATACACAATACTGTCACGAACGTAGATTTCCTTTAAAGTGACCCGTGATGATAACTGGCCGGACAAATGACCTTTAATATCCCCTTGTTATGATTTTTGATTAATGAGAAGAGGATGCCTCTCAGAGCATCTCCTTGCTATAAACCATAGTAAAATTCATTTGTACTTTAATTAGTAGATAATTAATCAAGGCATAATGACTATATCAAAGATATGACAAAGTAAATGAGGTTATTCACGTTTTTGTTCGCAAACTTGTAAGTGGAAAGTAACATTCATTCTAAGACTGGACATAATGGATATACGCAATAAGGTCTTCGCCTTTGGAAATGAGTAAATGTAAGTTGAAATTTTAAAAAAAATCTTTACCTTTAGAGATTATTAAATGTACGTTAGAATTTAAAAATATTCGCTTTTAGTGATTATTATTATCATTATTATTAAGGATTTATATAGCGCCACTTCCACAGTACTGTGCTCCAGTGCGCTTTACAGTTATGTTCGACGAAATAAGCCAGCAGTGTCAATCGAGTGGCTATTTCGAGTGTCTGGTTATTCCAGTCTGCATATGCCGTTTGATTTGGTGCAATGTTTCTAGCCTCGTTCCCTTGCTAGAACTGTTGCTGAAACGCATTGTGGTACAGGATTCGTGTACTAATGGTAAAATGTTTATTTTGTCTTAAATTTTGGATATCAGAAGTCCATCTTTTTCCGGTAAGATCACAACATCAATGTTGATTTAAATTGACAAATAATTCGTTTTTCCAATGTTGAAGATTTTGTATGATATTGAGTTTGGACGAGACTTAGCTCCTTTAACGTCCACCCTCCACAAATCGGATCAAACACAATGTTATTTTAATAATTCCCTCTCGTCCTTTAGCAATAACAAAACGAGGAGAATCCGGAGAAAACCCAATGTGTTTGCCAGGCGGTCTTACTCCTTGTCACAACCTGTGATTCGACTTAATGATAGATCTAAAGCTTTCGACGCCAACCCCCACATATTATACTGCATTGAAAACTTTCGGCGATTGTTACGTTCAACATTCACACCTAAGCAATGTTTTTGTTTGATTAATATCAAAAGGTAAACATGTAAATCATGTCAACATGTCCAAAATAGTGGATAGGTTGAGACAAAATATGACGAAATCAATCTGGGCGGTCATTGCTACTGGTAAACAATTACTATTACTATTGACCCACCCATTCGTATTGATATATGTCGAGCGAGTTTGACTTTAATGTACGCAACGTTATAAAAAAAGGGCGACGTCTTTCTATTAACAATCCTACCAAACCACACTGTATGTTACATCTATGCCGTGAGCAGGGTTTCAGTGGTCTGATAATGAGTATGCAAATATAAGAAGGAAGAAAACAAAATTCCGTATAGGATTGTCACCACAAGATGGCTATCCCTGTTCAATGTTTTCCAGGGGTATAAGCGCCTGCGGGGTTGACAAGTAAAATGTTATCTAGTCTCTTAGATAGGACGAAAAAAAAACCTATTTTGTTTTAGATATGTGTAATGTAATAAGTATATATGTTCTCAACAAGTGCAGTTTAATTATCTCATATTAACTTCTGCTTGATGTAAATATAATGTATTACATACTGCCTGCAAGGCTGAATAATAAAATGTTCTCTAGTCGTTTGGATGGGATGATAAATTTTACTTACTTCTATATATGTGTAGTATAATAACTGCTTCATATTTTCTTCTAGATATTTTAAATTAACCAGTGAATATACAACGAAATATGACTAATTAGAAGAATAAAGAACCCAATTGACAAGATGCCTCTCGTTGATGATTTGTGTAAATTAGAAGTTTTAGATGAAACGAATATTTTACAAACTTTGAAAACTAGATATGAGAAGGATCGATTCTATGTAAGTATTCAATAAGGGTTAAGGAAACGACCAGTGCCATCGGGCGGTGCTCAGGATCCCCCCATACCCCCCATTCAAACACAAACACACAACCATAATACCTTCGGGAATTACAACATATACTCTTTCTGGTAGTAATAATTCGGAAAAATAAAATTGTCAGGCATCTTGTGTCCCGTCCACCTACCTTACCGACAAAAAACAAGAGATCACATCCCAAAATCTCATTAATATTGAAATTTATTTCCTCGTGTGTATCTCATATGTTAGAAAGTTACAATTTTGTTAATATGGAGATCCTTTATGTCGAGATCTTTTCCACAGATTATCCTGTATTAACCTATTCCTGGTGAATGCTTTGTAATTTGTTACTAATACAGAAATTAAACATTTTACAGACTTATATTGGAGATATTCTAGTAGCTGTAAATCCTTGTAAACCAACAGGGTTATTTGATGAAAGGGTAAGTAAAATAAAATTACTTATACTTATTGTTCTTAAACTCTCCAGATCAGAAAGTGAGTCTTCTAAGTCAAGACGTTATAAGCTTTCTGTTGTTATCACTAAAGTAACATTTTTGCACGATCTGGCTTGGGGTCTGTTTGTGTTGTTTATATTATTTACAAATCCTATTACAAGATATATGTTATTTTCAGAACCATGCCATCTATTCAAATATGTGTGTGCGTACGGCCAAGCCACCTCATCTCTTCTGGGTGGCCGATTCGTGTTATAGGAACATGTTGGATACTGGTCGGAACCAATGTATTCTGGTCAGTGGAGAATCCGGAGCCGGTAAGACAGAATCCTCCAAATATATAATTCGACATTTAATGCATATTAGCTCCACTGATGATAAACACCTTTTGGATAAAATAGTTCAGGTAAGAAGAATGTTTTTAAATCTAATTTCAGATCTATTCGTACATCAGATACAAAGAGATACAATAGTTACAATAGATAATGGAAATGGAATATGCTGAAAAATTCAGCCAAATTGCTTTACTCTGAACCGAGATATCAGCGCCTCAGTCTTGGGCTAGCCTCGATCGTTATTACTACCTTTAACCATCCATTCAAATCGTATTTAAATCCATTAAATTTCACAAGCTAACGATATCATCGAGAGTTGAATATGGTCTAGATAAGATAATTAATGTCTGATTAATATTTTGAATAACATTTAAGGCCAAAAAGAGACCTGAAGCAGATTTCGGAAATTGATTAAATCGAGTTCATTTTGCCCGACAGCGGCGTTCCACATGTTGTTGATCGAATTCCAACTGTTCGTTCGTGTGTCGACCTGAGATCACCCTACTTTAGCTATTATGATCTTTTTAAACTTTCCCGACAATAACAATAAAGTTGAATGTAATTGTAATTAATACAACGATTTTCGCAAACAAACATGTTATTATCATATTATCCTTTATGTGTATCATGTCTTTTAATATTTCTCAATCTGTCATTGCAGCTCAATCCTCTGTTAGAAGCTTTTGGTAATGCCTCGACTGTATCTAACAATAACTCCAGTAGATTTGGTAAATTTGTTGAGTTACATTACAAAGAAAATGGAACACTACTTGGAGGTAAGTTTAGGTTATTTCTTTTCTTTACATTTTTGAATAAGTGACTGTTTCCGTGCACTTGGTAATTTAATTCTTGTTCTTTGGTCGATGCTCTTAAAAATCTTAAAAGCCTCACATTATCGACTACGGTCGACATAGAAGTTGACGTGCCGGTTCTTAGAACAATAATTGCGCATGGATTGACAGATTCCAAAATAGCCGCGATGGTGCTTTTTCATATAGAAAAAGGTAAGGTATTGTTAATCGAACCTATAATCGCATTAATTCATTCTTTTGTTTACAGCTAAGATTGATGACTATATATTGGAGAAATCTCGCGTTGTCCATAGAAACAAAACCGAGAAGAATTTCCATATTTTTTACGCCTTGTTTGCTGGCATGACAAGAGATAAACTACTTTATTATTTTCTAGAGGATCCAAACAGCCACAGGTAAAATAAGAATTTTATTGCAAAGCCTTTTTCTGTCTGAAATTGATCTAGATTTATTGTAACATAATTTTATTCATGAAAGTGTTGTACAGACTCAAAGATACGTCTTGTAAGAGTTAAATCAACCGATTGAAGGACTGAAAATGGAAACTCACAGGTAATGAATGGTACTTGAAAATCGAGACTATTTAGGCTGTTCTAGTCAAAATTTCAAATAAATCATTCAATTTGCCAAAAACGTCACCCGATGCCATTGAGGATTATGGTCTTGTTAGGTTAATTAATATCTAACTAATAACTAAGGCCTAAAGAAAAGTCTGCAATTTGTAGATTTAGATTTTGCACAATGCTTGATTAATTAATAACAATATTTTATGTAGAATTATGCGAGGTAGTGCTGGACATCAGGATGTATTTAAAGATACAGAAGAGATGTTGCATTATCAGAAGATGTTTACTGATTTAACTGAAATCATGCAACAGATTGGTTTCTCAGAAGAGGTAAATAAGAATTTTAATACTAGATAACACAATAGTTGAGACTTTTGATCGGTTTCCATAACTAATAGACAATGTAGAACACTTGATACTATATAACATTTTTTACTTACTTTCCTATCAAATAACCTTTATAGTAAGTGTAATGCAGTTGGTTTTCAGGCAAAGACCGTTCTGGTTCTTTTTAATTCCTTACTGTAGCCATCATGATATTTTACAATTTATGTTTCAGCATTTGACTGTGATTTACATAACACTAGCAGCTATATTACATCTGGCTAATATAGTATTTTTACCATGTCAAGAAGTTGATGGTGTTACTATAGCTGATGAATATCCTCTACATGCTGTAGCTAAATTATTGAGTATAGAAGATGAAATGGCTTTAACTGAATCATTAATATCACAAGTCAGTCATATTAGAGGTAGGATGTGATTAAGATTGTGGTTATTTAGAGTTTCAAAGTATTCAGATATACTCTAGATCGTAGTAGATGCTTAATGCTGGTCCACAACGCTTTTAGATCAATGTTTGTTACCTGCAGTATCGGTGTGGTTTATTTGTCTTGTCCGGCCGTTTGCCTTATAAACGTTTTGTTTACGTTTAGAACCAGCTCCATCTGCACTTTCTATATGATAGACTATGGGATGAAGACCATAGGGAAAGAATCCAATATTCATTCGTATCATAACGGAGGAAACGGAAAAATAGAATGCCAATACGAGCCCCTTAAATATTGATATTTGTCGGCAAAAAGGGGGTTGATATTGTTGCTTACAGAAGTTGATTATTTGGCACAAGTTGTTTGTTGACCTGTTTTTTTTTAACTAAAGATCTACAATATTTAAGGTGAAAGATTCCACTGCCGAAAAACGGAGAGGGAAGCTAATGATAGCAGAGACGCGCTGTGTAAAGAATTGTATGCCAGATTATTTGGATGGATTGTTGGACAAATTAATCAAAATCTCTGGCCTCATAGAGACAGATCACAGTGAGTTCTTATGTTATTTTATAGTTTTAGTTTAGGAAATTGAAGAAATAGACACGGATTCTCATGAGTATGAGCAGGTTTCTAATTCATTGATTAGGGATTCAGTATATGATTCCCAGAACATTTATATATGTATTCGATTGTACCGATATATACACGATTCTTTGTATTTCAGACCACCAACTGGACCATCTATAGGACTACTCGATATGTCTGGTTTTGAAAATTTCGAGAACAATAGGTTCGACCAGTTTTTGATAAATGTATCAAATGAACGGCTACAGCAATATTTCATGGATTATATTTTCCCGAGAGAGAAGAAAGAATATGAATTGGAGGGAATTCATTGGACTGATATACACCATAGATCTAATGATGATGTCTTGAATTTGATATTTAAGGTTTGTAGAATATTTGCTTATTTGTGAATCCAAAATGGTATTCATTAGTTAATTGCCCCGTTCATGTTAAAATATTAAATAAATACATGCATAATCAAAATTGATCTTGCATGAAATTCTAAAATTTCTTTTAGCGTTCCATTTAAGATAATAAACGAGGTAAACTGTTTCCATTCCATCTATTGCTTGTTTATCTTCAAGGATTGGCGGTGTTGTACACTGGCAGATTAAGTTTATCCTGATGCCTTAATCGGGCTTTTGTAATGCTTGCTTTTTCAATACGAATTAAACAAATATTCCTCATTCAATTTCTAGAAATCGTATGGCATATTACCATTGCTTGATGAAGAATCTACATTCCCACAGTCTTCAGACAGTACACTTGTACATAAATTAGACAGATATTGTACATCAAATGAACGTTATATACCATCAAAGGGAAATCGAGTGATGTTCGGAGTTCGGCATTATGCTGACAAAGTAAGTAAATGTGTTACAGTAGCAGTATTTAAATCTAGGTAAAGTACTTTCGATATTTGCTTTATAACGTTGTGAGACTACTCTTCGAAATGTCGTCAAAATAAATTTGTAAGTGTTCTTCCACAGTAATGTGTTATAGTTTAAAACTAAATTAGTAATTGTTCTTCTATAGGAATGTGTTATAGTTTTAAAATAAATTAGACATTGTCCTGCCAATAGATTAAAATAAATTAATAATTCTTCTTCCATAGGAAGGTGTTATAGTTTATTGTTCTATGAAGATATTAAATGTTTCTAAAGGATTACAATCTGTTTAACATAGTACCCAGTATGATACTTCTCATTTAGTTAATCATTTCATCAATTTCTGGTACTTTTTAGTTATAATTTCTGTATTTTCTCTACAAATAAAGTATTGTATCAAAGTCTGATTTCAATTGTTCCAGGTTTATTATGATGCTGCAGGTTTTCTTGAAAGAAACAGGGATAAACTGAGTTCAGATATAGTAGTTAATCTTCAAAACAGCCAGAATGCATTTATCCGAGACCTTTTTACAGCTTCCTTGTCCGCTACGGGCACTATTTCAGAGTAAGTTGTATTACCAGAAAAGGTCTAGTCGTACGGGTGGGACGAAAACCACTGTATTCCATTGACTGCACGTGTAAATCTCGACGTGCACGTAAAAAAATCACTGGTAGTTGCAATTGCTTTCCGCGCAAAATTGTCCTTATAGCACACTGTAGGACGTGTGTCCGTCTTCGTTATCACGATGGGGCAGGACAATCGGACGTTAAACCCTATTTTACACCAGATTTAAGCCGAAATGAAAACCATTACGCCCCATTTAATTTCACTTTTGAATTGCCGTAGTAATGTTTTCATCAACTTATTAGTATGCTACTAACGGATTAACTGACATACTTAATACTATTTATATGATACAGTATAATCACCGTGTCACTGGTACAGTCTTTATGATCTATGGTGTCATTAATACCTTGGGGCATTATTTTATGATGTTGTATTATTATTTCTGAATATTAAGATATGCTCGTGTCACAATACTCAGAAAAAATGTCAAATATAGATTTTAGACCATTACCAATAAAATGCAATTTTCCCAAAATGTAGATCGTTCAAAAAATTGTAAAACCATACTGCTTTCTGTTGAGTTCTAAAGATTACTTTTCAATGCACATTTATGTTTAAATTAGATAATATAATAAGATAATGTCTATTGGCTTGTGCTGGGTGGGACGAAAGTATGAGTATTGCGTAGCGCCCCTGTGACGGAAAGATTTATATGTCTGTTTTCATTATCCCGGTTTTTGCAGAAAAGTAAGATCATTTCATTGCTTAGTGTATATAGAATGTTTTCTTAGAAGTTGGACGCAACTTCCTAAACCAGGAGGCATTACAAAATTTCCTGTTTTTTTGTTTTCTGCAGTTTTTCCAGTAAGTCTACGATCCGTCCTACACTACCAAATTCTTGGCCAGTAGTTATGGAAACCGAGATATTACATACCAATCTGTCTCAACAAGTATCGTCAAACTTGGAACAGGGGTAAAGACATTTGTATTTATCTGATGAATTGTTTAATATGCCTTTATAAATTGCCTGAGGGCAAATATACAACAAGTGAAAATAACTTACAATATAGCCAATCCTTCATTAGGAATTCGCCTTAGCGACATGAAGACTAGTCCATTTTATTCGATTTCATTTTAATTATGCACTGAATATTGATTGAAGTATATAAAAACCTATGGGATTGGCAAAAGACACAGAAACATGGCTCAGCATATAGTAAAAATGGCGGTGAAGATTGTATTGATGTTTGAGTACGCCTTAGTTTGTCACAAACGCCATCAAACAATAATATTTAGATTGTGACGAGATATGCCCCAGGCCATTTACCTTTAACACTCACATTTGTCAAGTCGTCAAATGAAATATAATTAAATAGTTATAAACTAGTTAGAACAAATGATGTTTGTGTACATACGTATGACCTAATGCGTTTAACATTACTCGGACATTGTTAACTGATTGAGTTAACTAAAAATAATTAGAATGGCTTTTGTGTAGGTACATATGACCTAATCAGTATGAACATAGTGTAAGAATGTGTTGTATGGCATGTGGACAGAATACAAGTGATGTTATTGCATGTTTACATGGCCATTATTGGCTTTTCCCTTAATCCATTTCCTTATTTCCCAGAAGTTGTGACGAGTGTCTCTGCTCCTGTCATTATTAGACAAGAGACACATGTCTTGTTGCATATTACATTATTAGATGATGGCCCGTGGTAAACCACCTCTCGCACCTTTAAATGAAATGCCATCACCTCTGTGCATTGAGCCACTGTTTAATACCAGTTTCGTTTGGGACAAAGTTATTTAAAAAATTAAACTGAATTGATCACATTAAAATAACCAGTCGCTCTTTGTGTATTTTGAGCAATAATAGATTTTCAAAGTTTTGTCCATAATATGTACTCAGATTGATTTTTGACACTAAAATAAAAACAGAAAAAAACACAATACCAACAGTAGATAACCTTCCGCCTTGGTTAAATTGGATTAAATGGAGAATGGAATCATTTTATGCAACACTTATAGGTGGTGCTGGTTTGTTTATATCGTCTGCAGAGTATGTCGAATCTTACGAATTTTAAACCAATTGAACCATTGTAGAACTATTATTCCTTTGAGAGGGCAATTGTCACAATATTTGTAATCACACAGAAGATGAACAGCGGTGTCATCAGTTATTTTCGCAATTAATCACTTAATTTAAGATAGTGAACCCATTTCAATACTACATCTTGATCTTCCCACCTTCTATTCAACTAAAACTGTATTGTGTGTATTTTACAGAAATATGACTCGAAGTTCCAGTACGCAGTCTTTAACGCAAAAACCAAAACCAACAGTTACCAATCATTTCAAGGTTAGTAGACATAGTTTTGGTAAAATAAACTATGTTGTTACTTCCCTATCGGCAAATTAAACTTTTAAAGAATATATTCACGACTAGCACAGGTAGTTTGGGTTAAAAAAAGAACAGCCCGTTGGAATTATTCAGCTAGTCGTGAAGCAGAATCCTTTCGTAATTCAGTTTTGACATCAAAATTGATTCATGGTTTTTGCCTCGGGCTTAATCTACCATTAAAAATGTTCCTGTTGGCATACATACGTTTCCTGGTAACGCTTTGCTTTTAGTTATTTTCTGTGAACCGTCAATTTATATTTACCGTCATTTAACTCGCATTAACATTAATCAAATGACACAGTTTAAAATTCAACACATTTCCCCAAACAGTTTTTGAACTCGAAAAGCACCAAGAATTCATCAGAATATAAAATTCACCACCAGTATATTATAAATTCAGATATAAATATTTATATGAGAAGGTAAAAGTGGTTTGATTTATGAATATATATAATTATTTTACAGAGATCGTTGTTTGATCTGTTATCAAAGTTAAACGAAGCTGATCCTTTATTTGTAAGGTAAAGTACTTCTTATATCACGGTCTTCGGAAACCCGGTTAATTCAGAAATGTAGGACGTTAAACCCTAATTAATTTCATTTCACTTCCTTACATCACTATAAACACCATTAAGGGCTGTACATACCCGCCATTGAGCAAGGTCGTGGGTTATCTCTGGGTACACGGGTTTCCCTCCACTCATGCACTGCACGTTTTTTTCTCTATCTTCATTCAGGTCTATACAAGAATTATATTCATATACATGGACACCGATTTTATTTTTATATAATTTCTTATTTTTTTCTACAGATGTGTTAAACCCAACAGAACTCTAACTAGTGCTAGATTTGACAATGTCTTAGTAAACCGGCAATTGCAATGTAATGGTTTAATGGAAATAGCTCAACTTCGCAGAGATGGTTTCCCATTTAGAAGTAAATTTGATGATTTTGTAGATAGGTAAGCTGCAGTAAATATTGTAATGAACGTTTTAGCTGATTTAACTATTTTACTTTTATCTTTAATTTCCATAAGCTTAAATTTAAAATGCGATGGATAGTGAACTATATTTGTTTTTATTTACCATAATTTTTTATTCAAACGAAATGAATAGATGGATTTTGTTTTCTGAAAAAAATGTAAACATCCGTTTTAGCATAAAACAACTAACTTCTTTAGGCATTCACCCGTAATGTATATACATACCATATTCATCGAATTGTTGCTCTATTTTAAACGCATTTGACTTAATTCAGATATGCAGAATTATGCGAAAATCTTCAATTACACCATGGCCCAACAGCCCAGTGCCAGAAAATTTTACAAGATTCTGGAATTAAAGATTATCAACTGGGAAAAACTAAGGTAAATGTGGTTACATATTTTCCTCATAATGCCTTCTTTGTATATATAAAAATAAAACAAAATTTAATCATCGGAATTATGGCGGGCAATATGAAATGATGTACTAACTTCTGAAGAAAAAGTTTCGCCAACTTCTCTATGACAATATTGTACTAACCTTTGAATTATAAATAAAAATGCTGTACTAACTTTTGAATTCATAATGGCGATGTTGTACTAACTTTTGAATTCTGAATGAAAATATTGTACTAATTTCTGATTAAAAATATTACATTAACTTCTGTATGAAAATTCTATATTAACTTATAAGTAGTATGACATGCTACCGTGTCAAGGTGAAACATGAAAACATACTCCCGGAGGAAGAGAGAGACAGAGAGATAGAGGAAGAGAGGGATGGGGTTTAACATCCACTCGACACGAACAATGTCATTTCGGGACTAACACATGGCTCAATTTTATTTAAATAATTCGCTTGCGCGTATGGGTCTTTAGCAGTTGGAGGAAACCGAAGGACCCGGAGAAAACCCACGAGGTTGGACAGGCGACCTTACTCCTTGTCACGTACAACCGGTGAATCGAAACCCCGCCAGTTGACTCGATGACAGACCGTATGATACAGCGCGCGCACATGGGTCTTTAGAAGTGGGAGGAAACCGGAGGACCCGGAGAATACTCCTTGTTACTTTCAACCGGGGAATCGAAACCCCGCCATTTGACTCGATGATACAGCGCGCGCGTACTAACCACTCGGCCATCAAACCCGCCAGTATAAATAAAACAAAAGAATAACATAATACAATGACATAATAGGAAATATATTCTTAATGTAACTGTAGTGAGATGACATCATTAAATACATATTCAGAATTTGTTGCGTCACTGGAGATAGTTATTGTTTTAAAAAAGGGATGTTATGATGTATGTCATGTCAACATTCATGTTTTAGTTTTAGCTCGAGGCTAGATAGTTATAAACTAATACAATATGACAAATCATATAACCATAAGCTAATACAATATGGCTTATCATATTCATAAATATATGACCACGGGCTAAAGAATATGTGAAATATCGTTTAATCTTAAAATAGCAACTATCAAATTCTCACTTATAGGAGCCAAGTCTTGATAGTAATCACTTTGTCCTCATATAACCCGAGGTAACTGGCAATCTCAGTGTCTGTCCAATCAAACAGCAGTAAACAGCCGGATTAAAATATAAAAAAAATTATAGTTGGGTATAGCTATAACTTTAAACAAAAAAAGACAGTTGGCTATGTTTTTGTTTTTATTCAGGTGTTCCTAAAATCCTGGCATAAAGAAATCCTGGATTCAAATCTTAAAACTAAGGTAAGCACATGCAATATTATTGAATTGTATCAGTGGAATCAAGTAATTTACCTAAACATATACAAGTCATAATTCTCTGGAATACAATTTAAAACAATTACTGCTTATTACCGAGCCATGTTTCGAAGAAGCCTAGAGAAGCCTAGTGACATTAAGTACAATGCACGCAAGTAATCAATCAAGCTATGTTGTATTGCTAATGAGGATCATATTCATGTGGATTGATTACAAATCATTATTCATTTTTAGATCCAGGAGAGGAAACTACGCGAATCACAAGCCTCATTGTTGAGTGCTATGAATGATTCAGATGAGAATGATATGTTTTCCCAATCTATGGACAGTGGACATGCGTCTAATGGTCATTTGTCCAGTGGACATTTGTATAGTGAACATGGCAACATTAGGGGCGATCCTCTCGGGAAAAGGTTTTCGGTTCCAAATTTGGCAGTGTCGGGATTTTTACAAAGCACTTCAGCTCAAAGGAGGACAACAATGGCTAATATATCTGCAAGTCTGAATGGATTACTCAACGTTCCACCAACTTCAAACTTCTCGAGGAGCTCATCCGGTCGGAGAACTAGTTCTTCCTTTACCGAAGGTTTTAATACACCACCTGACAATATCTCAAATCGGTTAAACCAGAATAGTTATTCAGCTGATCACTCTGGGCAGTCCGACGATGATATGAGCACAGATACTGTGGAGGACCAACGGTATGAGGACCTACCTAATGATATACCAGAAATCAAGGTAAAAGCCTCGCCCTCTGAAACGAGTCATGAGGACTCCGATCTTCTAGATGAAGAGGAAGATGAGGAATTTGAAGATGACCAGTGGTAAGATTATATCCAAATAATTTTTTATTGGATTATTGACGAGGGCGTTTCCCATAAACAAGTCGATATTGCGCAGTTTTAATCTGTTTACCACCAAATATAAATAAACACCAGTAGCAAAATAATATTGTATGGTGATAATAGATACTAGTAGATCAAAAGAAAGTCCCCGTTCTATTTGACAAAAGGCTAATATCTGATACCGTTAATCTTTCCAAAATCAAATGTTAAAGAAAATCAAACTAACGGATCACAACAATAATAATAATTTCATCATTTGATTTAATTTTTAGGCGACCTTATGATGTATTCCAAATAAAAGAGAGAGAACTTGAGGATGACGACTCGATATTTAAAGAAATTCTAAAATGTGTCCGACTTTTCTTGTACCTTTTCGTGGTGGTTGTAATACTTGGCAGTACTGTCGCCAGTCGACTATCCTTGATTCTCATAACATCAGGAATAAAAGGGGTGAGACTTTACACATGTTATTACGTTACAACCCATTCAGTTGCTAAAGACTAAGCCGGGATCTTAACTAACATGGACTACAGCTAGTAATTACTTCCCTCGGATCTCATGGATGTAGTCCGTTTATTTATAGCAATTCTTTCTTCCTCCCTTTTTCCACTTTTTAATGGCAGTTTTTGTTTGACCTTTTGGTCCCTTACTTAGCGATGAGTATTTGAATTTACATTTTCGACCGGGTTTTGGCGAATAGATTCCTTTGACTGGAATATTGTCATACAGATTAAGATGATCGGAATGTTACTTAAGAGTGCTATAGGCAAATGAATGGCATGAATGCAACATTCAAGTCCATTGGGAGGGAATTACTAGAACGTGTATTAAACATATAACCTTTATTGCAGGATGAAAAGACTAGAGGCGAGAGTACGGTTATTCTCTTGTTTTGTATTTGTTGTCCTATTATGTGGAACTGGCTAAATGCCGTTATGAAGATTTTGTTCGGTGGAAAGGAATGGCCGTCAATGAAATTATTCTTTTTTGTAAGTAGCCAGTAATATCTAGAATTTTCTATAGCGAATTTAACGTTTGTTTCGTAATCATCATTCATTTGAGCTGAGTTTTACCTTAAAACCAGCCTAAAATTAGTTCATATGTAAACGTTAATCTTTATTTTTATCTTTATTTTTAGCTGTTTATATTTGAAGCCATGCAGACGGCTGGAATTTGTTTACTGATTTTCCGTTGTTTACCAGGAACGGACTTTTTCAGAGGCGTCACAGTGACTTTTACCATATTCCAAATCCCTAGTATATTAAATTTGATATTTCACGAGAAAAAGTTAACTTGTAGTATTTGGGATTTCTTGAAGCTGTTTTGTTCTCTGATAGCCTGTCTTTGTCAACTTGGTGCCTTGTGTGTGTTTACTATAACCGACTTCACTGCAGATGGTGGCCATACCCTCCTGAATCTTCTGGACAACAGCAGAACTACTATTACATTTGAAACACTGCATTGGGAATTACCCTTAGCGGCAATACTAATATCTGTTGGATGGATAGAGAATTTCATTTTGGGAGAATGGACACTGTTTGGTAAAGTGAAATCATCATTCAGAAATTGGCGTCACGAAGTCCAAGATGTTCGGGAAACTTCATATTTTCTTTTGGGACCCTTGAAGATTGGATTAACAGTACTACTTGCCAATTTCCTTACTGATGCTCCTTTCAGACTTCCTAGCGTTGATGAAGGTGATACCGATACAGACAAATCAATACATCACTTAACGTCCTACAGTCTCATGTATATCCAGATCGGCTCTGGAATAGTTTGTACCTATCTTGCTGGTATGGCCTGCAAACTCCACATGCAGAAAACGGCATTTGCTTTACCGTTACTATTGTCGCCACCAGTCAGTTTAATGTGTATCTATCTACAGTGTAAATATATGTATTTACCGTCCTATTGGCATGTTGGTAGTTGGTTATGTTCCGAGGTCGATATCTATAAAATGATCATTCCTCTAGGATGTGCTGGTGCCCTTTGGATCTCCTACTGTTTGATTGTGTCACATATATGGTTCCCACAAAGTGAGCGAATGGCGAAGATTGAAAAGTAAGTGGACTTAACTTTTGTTATGAAATTATTCATGGAAACGGAATGCCACTGCTCCAGCGAAATACATCCATCCATAAATCTGTGACACATATTCAATAATATACTAAGTACTTATTGCGTGATTCGTAAAAGACACCTTCCTGGGTATTGCCGAATCACTTCCCTAACATTTATCATGGACTTATAATTTTCAGATTGTTTATTACACCCCACTATGATGGCATCTTTCCTGATTTTAATCTAACCATGAGACGAAGACGAATCGACCAGGAAATGAGACGAACTCGATGTGACAGCTTAACGGGAAACCTTACGGATGACTACGTTGTACCAACGATATACGCATGTGCTACAATGTGGCACGAGACGAGACAGGAAATGACGCAGTTGCTGAAATCTCTATACAGGTAGGATTGTAAATAAAGAATTTACATCATGAATGTTTGGATTTTTTGTGTTTTGATAAACGTGTCTGAATGATAAAGCATCTTACCACAATAA
Organism: Patella caerulea; assembly: GCA_036850965.1. Lineage (NCBI taxonomy): Eukaryota > Metazoa > Mollusca > Gastropoda > Patellidae > Patella > Patella caerulea. The sequence goes on from JAZGQO010000008.1 coordinate 30,752,147, forward strand.
CACTTTTATTATTTTTTTAGATTGGATTATGTACAATGTGCCAGTAGATTAGCTCAACAACAATTTAGAATTCGTGATCCAGATTATTATAATTTTGAAAGTAAGTAGTAATCAGATGAAGTACTGATTAAATGTATATCATATTAATCATCTTTGGCAGAATTTGGAATCGGCGTCCTTGCTTTTGCAATTTTTAAAATAAGTGAATCTGTGTCAGAATAGGTCAAGACAGTTTCTCCTACCCAATAAAAGTAATGGTTCAATGACTAAGCACTGGTTCTATCCTTGAATTCATCCAAATGCTGGCCAAATACGAGCTGCTGTCAGATGAAATTCGATGAAAAATGAACGGGTGTCCGGGCAAAATGTCCCTCATGATCCATGCATGCCCGTCGTCATTAACCAGATTGTAAATATCACGTTTGTAGTTTGATTAATAGCTGATCCTAGTCTTTATTTAAATATTTCAGTTCATATAATATTTGACGATGCCTTTGAAATAGATGACGACTTTAATAAATATGTACCCAATAGTTTTGTTCAACAGTTGGTAGAATGTATGGAGGATGCGGCAAGGTAAATTGTGTCTTTAGTATCTACACACATTGTTAGATTCAATTAATTCTTGATTACCACTAAAATGCTACGTAATGATATATAATCGCAGTGGCTCAGACACGGCGCTGTCACACTGACCAGGGGCTCCGGTGTTTGTTTCCGGTGTTGGCAAAGAATGTTCCTCGGTATTTTTCGCGTGCTTTCAACGTTTCCGTTGTAGGCCTACAAGTCTTGTAGCTTGATACGGAGATCCCGTGTATAAGTTTGCCTGGTCTACCTAACAGAACCCTGCACGACAAATCCTAGTCAGTATATGAAAGATTGGTGCAGAACAGTAGGAGGTTAAACCTCATTACATGTGGTATTATAATATTAAATGTCCGATTATATGAAGCCACGGTGGCTAAGAGATTAAAATGCTGGCTTGAGTCAACTGGTGTGGTTTCGATTCTCCGGTCGTGCGCGACAAAGAATAGCGTCGCCTGTCGAACCTCGTGGATTTTTTCGGATCATCCGGCTTCCCCTCACTGCTAGAGACCCCTATCCACAAGCAAATTATTAAATAAAATTGAAACATACATGAGTCATTTCTTTTCATTTTTTATTTAGATCTGTTGTTAAGGGACCGATCATTATTGCACCACCTGTTAAAGTTCCAACACCATATGGAGGTCGTCTGGTTTTCACTATGCCTGGTCAAACGAAGATGATTATACACATCAAAAACAAAAACATGATACGTCACAGAAAGCGGTGGTCACAGGTATGACATATATTATAAAATTCTTCCGTTGGAGATCCGCAGATAAAATTTCTTTGTAGCCTCTTTGGACTGATCGACATTTTAACACTGTTCTCAATGAATATACGGCCATAGACTTTGGGTATGGTTAAGATTGGATCTAAGCAATGAGTATGTCGTTAGAGACACATAAGTGTTGGTATAATTGAAGGTGTAGCGTCGAATGGATCAGAGCTGTTGTTATCCTTTGCATTTTAGACTGCAATTTTATTCTGAATTACCATTACACCTGTTAACCGTCTAGATAACAATAGGTTGTGTGGGGCGGTTATATGAACTAATTATGCTCGAAGATAATAATTCATATAAAATGCACGTGTATAATAATATTTGATATAACACATGTGTATAATAATATTTGATATAACACTCGTGTATAATAATATTTGATATAACTAATATAGCACGCGTGTATAATAATATTTGATATAACTAATATAGCGCGCGTGTATAATAATATTTAATATAACACCTGTGTTTTAGTGTATGTACATGTATTATCTACTGGGTTACCGTTTACTGGGCGGTAAGGATTCAGATATGAGAACTGTTGATGAAACTGAACTACACGAAGATATCGAGAAGACTAACGTTCGAAACAGAAAGAAAGGCAGATCTAAGAAAAGGCAAAAGGCTGCTCCACTAAGATCGTTGTTGATGAGGATGACCCCCGAAAAATATGAAAAGGTAAACGTAAATACTCTACTGTGATCTATATACGGCTGATGTATTCTGGTTGTAAAAATCATACAACATAATTAGACATTAAATTCCGTTTTTATGACATCTGATCTAAGAACAATTTGAAGCTAATGTGGTGATTTAATGTCGTTTAATTTGTCGTAGGTGATACAAGAGTCTGAAACTATATTTGCCCTTTGCATAAAAGAACTCATTAAAGCTGACGAGAGGAGTGGTATGCTCAGTGGGGTATAAAAGGCACAAGGCGCGTTGTCATTAATAATATATGATTATACAAACGTTATAGGAGTTTGGGTCAATATTTTATATTTGTTTCATATGTCGTAGGTGATGCAAGAAGCTGAAAATACATTTGTTTTGGCCCTTGATGGTGATGTAGACTTTAAACCAGAATCTGTGAAACTATTAATTGATAGAATGAAAAAGAATAAGAAAGTCGGTGCAGTTTGTGGAAGAATTCATCCTATAGGATCAGGTAATAATTAATTCTATCTGAGACACACCGGGAGCATTTTATAAAAAGAACATTAGAAGTGAAATCAAAGCACCGTGAAGAATAACTTAGTTTATCGCAATAATTTTTGTGGTGCTTTTTGAACCAGTATTGATATTAATTTTATTTCCACAGGTCCCATGGTTTGGTATCAACAGTTTGAGTATGCTATTGGTCATTGGTTACAAAAGGCCGCAGAACACGTGTTTGGTTGTGTTTTGTGCTGTCCTGGATGCTTCAGTTTATTTCGAGCCTCAGCACTCATGGATGATAATGTAATGAAGATGTACACAACAAAACCAACAGAGGCTAGACATTATATTCAGTTTGAACAAGGTACGTGCCTTTATATAGATTCTATGACACTCGAATCCGCACGCTTCTTCTTGCTAAAAGTGGATATCTCTATGTCTAGAGCCCCGTTTGTTCTTAACACCATGTGTGTATTTTGTATAATTTGAACATTGATGTACATGACTGTATGTTTTGGTTTTCCAGGAGAGGACAGATGGTTGTGTACCCTACTTCTACAACAAGGTCATAGAATTGACTACTGTGCTGGTGCTGATGCCTTGACCTTTGCTCCCGAAACCTTCAACGAATTTTTCAATCAGCGGCGTCGTTGGTCACCTTCGACTTTAGCTAACATGATGGATTTGTTATCATCCTGGCGAGAGACTTGTAGAATCAACGATAACATCAGTCGACCATATGTGCTGTATCAGTTCATTTTGATGGCTTCCACTATCCTTGCCCCGTCCACTGTTGTTCTGATGATAACAGGGTCCTACCATTCTGTGTTTGGTATAGGCATCTGGTGGTCTTATATTCTCTCTGTGATACCAGTTGCTATATATATTATCATTTGTATGACTCAGAAAAGTAACTACCAGATAACGGCAGCTGCCGCCCTAACTGCCCTTTTTACGGTGGTGATGATGATAGCTACAGTGGGAACAGTCATTAGTATTGCTACAGAAAGCTTCAATAGTCCGAATGTTGTGTTTTTGAGTGGTCTTGCGGTTATTTTTGTGATTGCCGGCCTGCTGCATCCCCAGGAATTATTCTGTTTAATTTATGGTATCCTGTACTTCATGGTGGTACCGTCGACATTTATCCTGTTAACTGTCTATTACCTATGCAATCTTAATAACGTATCCTGGGGTACTCGAGAAACTCCGAAAAAGATGAGTCCAGAGGAAGAAGCCGAAGTAGAACGACAAGCTCAAGAGAAAGCTAAGAAAAAGTCTAGAAGTTTCTTTAGCTTGTTGGGTATTGTGTCAATCATCAATGAATTACGCGATGCCATAAAAACATTAATGGGTTTGAAAGACGAACTGAATAATAAAAACAACCAAAATGCACAGCAACCGTTGAACCCCAGTGACTCTAAACCTATACCACCGCCACCACCACCACCACCACCACACCTTCCTTCAAACGCTGCTGTCCCAACTGTCCACCACCCACCAGTCCAGGCACACCATTCCAGTAGAAGCGCTAAACTTGTTCCTGGTTATGAGGCCGATCCATATAATCCACACTGGTTGTCGCTCGAGTTTATTGGGAACGGGCCAGTGGAAGTGTTATCAGAAACCGAGGAAGAGTTTTGGCAATATCTGATAAAGAAGTATTTACATCCATTAAACGAAGACAAGGCGCATAAATTGAAGATAAAGGAAGACCTCATTTTGATAAGAAATAATGTCGTATTCATCTTCTTTATGTTGAATTTTTTATGGACAGTTCTGGCTTTGCAGCTTCAAAACAACCAAGGGAAGCTTAGCAGTTTCTACATTGTGGAGAAATATGAACCGTTATCTTTAGCGTTCCTGACAATTTTTGCCCTGGCTTTATTTCTACAATTTGCGAGTATGTTCTTGCATCGATGGGGAACGTTCTTGCATTTGATGTCTAGTACAAGAATAGACTGGTTAAAGAAGACTCACACCGAAGAAGACTTTGCGAGATTCGTTGTCAGCGAAACTAGAAAATTACAGAACTTGGAGCCTGAACCTGATTATGAAAATGACGGCGATACTTACTCTGTAGAGATGACCGAAACTGAAATGGATGATTTAAGTTCCATTCATTCGGATTATTACGAAGGTTACAACAGGCGTACATTACGGCGTCTGAGACATCCATCACAGAATGATGACGTTCCAGTTCTTCAAACAATATTTCAACAAAATCTTCAAAATCTGCATCATCGATGGAAGCAGGGAACTATTCGACCAAACCGAAGCGGTGAAAGTTATCGTCGTTGGGGCCAACCAACTGCAAATGCTATGAGGGAAAGACTATATACCCAGAGTTTTCAACCGGAACCAAGGGATAGGTTTGACGGCATACGAATTGTATAGTTTTTCAAATTGTCCATCTTTATTTGAACTGTGATATTGCATTTGAACGCCCACTTTATACGTATATTTATATATACAATAATACTTATAAAGATAATAGATATTATTAATTTATTTATTAATAAAATAATAATGGCATTTTGCCCTTTACATATTGAATAAAAAATAGTTTTTGATAAACATGAATGTTTTACAAGGTGTGCGACTACACTCAAAAGTTGCGCCGTTCGATTGAACTAATTCAAGTATTTGAGGGTAGAAAACAATAATATATAATTGAACTGGAATTGAAACATTTTCTTCTTAGATTACGCAAGTGTCTATCTTTCGTTATGCCCGTCACATCTTTTGGAACAAAATAATTGTGCATCTGTTAGTTCTAATGCAGACCGAATATTCAAACTGGTTGTAGATGTTGATTATAACGAGCATGTGCTGGTCGAAACTTAAGAAACTAATTCTGACCAATATCACACCTCAGTTCGATTTTCCTGCTCGTGTAAAACAGGCAGTGGGTTAAATACTCTGATTGCCAGATTATGTCAATGAGCCATCTATTTAGTGTCGAAAGGGGGTGTGTGTAGGTGAGGGGGGTCACCAGCTTTACTCTGTACTTATTAACACGAATCGCAGGTACCAGCCCTCGTTCCGATACAAGGCTAATCCCAGGTGCACTGATAATATCCCCTCCCTTTTTTTCTTTCCGTGCCAGTATTTGTCGACATTTGGTTTGAATTCGAAGATAGATAGTTTGTCCAGTTTTCTTGACTTTTGGGACAACGCATAAGTCGGACTTTGTAAAAATGTACCCAAACAATGGCTCGAATATTGATTAAATTGCACATGGCGATCATGATAATAAGCTTGCTACAGCCTGTAGAAGTTAACATTGATGTCTACAATGTGTGTGACTCGCTTACAGTTAGGATCTGTCAATCTGTAGTTATCTCCCTTAACTTGCAGTGGTTGTCGAAGTCGATACACGTTAAAGGTGTTTTGGGAAAATAAGTAGAGGGAGAGAGAGAAATGGGGCTTAACGTCCACTCGACACAAACTAGGTCATTTCGGGACTAACATATGGTTTAATTTTATTTCAATAATTCGCTTGCGCGTAGGGGTCTTTAGCAGTGGGAGGAAACCGGAGTGCCCGGAAGACACCCACGAGGTTGAGAAGGCGCCCCTGTCTCCATGCCACATACGCTCACACCAGGGATCGAAACCACAGCCGCAAGCCAGAGGTGATCGGCCAGCTTGAGGTCGAAGCGCGGCACTGCGCGGCACTTAACGTCCACACGACACAAACTAGGTCATTTCGGGACTAACACATGGTTTAATTTTATTTTAATAATTCGCTTGCGCGGAGCACACCCACGAGGTTGAGAAGGCGCCCCATCTCAAAACCACATACGCTCACACCAGGGATCGAAACCACAGCCCCAAGCCAGAGGTGACCGGCCAGCTTGAGGTTGAAGCGCGGCACTCCTGACCACTAGGCCATCCCAACCCCCAAGGAAAATAAGTAAATAAACAATAATGGGAGTTCCCGTAATGCTATAGTGAAATATCTTAGATATAATTCGCACTCGTAGAGGTACAAATCAAATAGTTGGTACAGACCGGGGAGACAGGTTACCAACTATGTACTTAGGCGATAAGTGTTAACCACCCCTTATAATATTAAACTATTTCAATGTATAAAATGGAATAATAATCGTAGCTTAGAATGGTCAAGGTGGCTGTTTCTGAAATGTTAGTTTCATTGTACTAGTTTACCGCATAAACAAACTAAAAGTCCCAGGACCTAGCCACGTTAATCGTCCTACTGCATATCCTGTGCTAATTGGGGATTAACCTTGTGCTGTAAAGGTCATGAAACCCTTCGAATAAAAGTCATACCTAAAACTGATTATTTAAACAATTTATTATTCACTAAGGTGTATAGAAAATCATACAAAACATTATCACGATGTTAACAATATACAATTGTATTGATCAAAGGGGTGAAGGAGACAATAACACAATAACAATTTTATCAAATGAGCATCATTTAGAGATATAGACGAAATAAATATGAAAGGAGATATTCCTTAATTTTTTATGTACAATTTAATAAAGATGTAGAAAGCGTAACTGTTCATAATGTTTTAAACCGTTATATTTAATTAAGCCACCTGGTCCTTTCCGAATAAAGTGTGAATTTTTAAATAACATTTACATGTAAATATTACATCAAGTTTGGGCAGAGCGATGTTTCATTTTATAATTATACTTAACTTTAACTTTATTAATATTATTATGATTCGTTTCCAAGAATGTTTTCATTTTTGATAATATGTAAGGGCAATATTTCTTATACGAATAAAGGTAATATCTATTTTGCGAATAGGGGCAATATTCATTTTGCTAATGACGGGAATATTCATTTTGAGAATAAGAGCAATATTCATTATACGATTAAGGGCAAAATAAGTTTTACAAATAAGGCCAAAAGGTTTAATTTCCTGTAGTACTATATCAAAAATAAACTTAAGCCAAATATGCAAATCAATTTTAGAACATTATTAAATTCAGATCACCTAACAGATTTTAACGTTAAAGAGGACAAAGAAAGATCGTGGCGTTTACTTTCATTTAAAAACTCGGTTATGCCCCTTTTCTCAACGAAAGCCAATACTATTCTATGTAAACGTGTTCAGTATCTTAAAAGATCATTAAAAAATCTCTGATTATGTTCCATAGAGAAATGAATTATTCTCTAGACTTTGACATGTTTAAGACTATGTGAAGAGGGTGGCAAGTACGTTACGGCTATCCGATGTTAATTACATTTATATCAATTTGCTTTTTGATAAGGCTGGTATTTTGGACTGGAATATTGCGGGTTAAATAGGTAAATGTAGCAATGTGGTTTTGTCAACATGTGCATGTTGCGCGAAACATCAAATGGTGATAACAATATAATTTGATTGAAGGAGTCGTTTTTTAAATGTGGATATGTCGATATGAATACAGAATTATACATGATACATATAAACCGTTAACCATAAAAATGTACAAAAAATACAATTTACAAAAGGTAACAATTGATATATACATGAACAACAACGATATATACAAATCATTGTATTAAAATAAAAATGTATACAAATTGTACAAAAATATAACAATAAGACTGTTTATATTGATTTATCCTAAAGTTTGACTTCGAGGAGATCGTTGACGTTTGTTTTTCGTGTACAAAAAAACAGCAAAACAAAACAAAACCAAACAAACAAGTCATCAGATATATTACTGACATTTGACTGGGTTATCGCGATATTTCTGTCGATATTCATATCCAACATTATTTCGTACTACTAATAACGCGTGGCAAGATTTATCTTAAAAATAATCGAAAAATGATAAAATTAAAATCAGTGACTAAAGGTATAAAATGGGCAAGATGTTTACTACTATAAAATGGCTGAGAATTATTCACATTCACAACGAAACACAACACAAGGTATATATGGATTTATCACCCAAAAACACATACTACGGTAGATATCACTTGTGTGATAACTTTCATAATTTACTTACCGATACCTCTATATGAATTTGATTGGTCAATTAAAAAGGACGGAAAGGGTTGGGTGACAAACAAAATCTATTGGTAGTCTGTTTAGATATACAAAAAAATATTCGGCAAATCCTCGTTCTTTATTTACACTATCGACTCATGTTGATATTTTTTTTATATAAAAACAATCTGATTAAATACAGATCTATATTTCACATCAACCAGAACGCGGGTTACATAACAACTCCTCTAGATCCTAGTGTAGTAAAGACAAGTAAAGTGAAATTTTGAACTATAAAAACCGAAACGAACTAGGATCAGTGTTTTAATCAGACTGATATAAAACAAGGACTCGTTGGAGATTCTCTTCTCCACCACTTGTGTAACTGAGTAGTAGTTATAGAAATATATATACCATGCCTTGCCTTTTGTTGTGTGTAGTTAACCGTACTTCTAGATGTCATTCAAAGAAATGATTAACATGACTAGTGTGCAAAAAAAGTTATTTTTCCAAAATGGAGTATACATATCGATTCTGTTATCTCGACGTCATAAAACAATTACTGATTATTGGAGGAAATCAACTCGGGATAAAATAGGACAACTGGATAACAAAATTATTTGTTAAAATATAAACAGGGCAACCAGACTAGTAAACCAAGAAAAATAACGAACCCGTTATTTATTAAGAATAGCTCCACGTAGTTAAGCACTTTTTTATATTTTTGACATCTGGTTTAAATGTTGGCATTTTCTGAACACATTGTGTTTTTAAAATTTGCATTTGCTTTAATTGTGTTTGTTCTGTCACGTGGTTTGCGAATGTTTTGTTTCCAGCGTCAATCAGTACAATCATTATGTTCCATACATAAATACAACTAAACAAATTTCAGCAAAATTTATAAATAAACCGAGTTTTGTGCACGCGAGTGATTTGCTTTTAGTTGGACATAATGAGATCATTTACATATATACATAATAAATTAAATACATTTTCTTTTGTATATTTATGCATTTTCGGTATTTACAGATGTACAAACATTTATACATTACGATATATTGTACAATGGTTAAAGCTGTACCCAACTTATAGCAACATAAGCTTGAATATTGAACAAATATATCTATAAGCGAAAGAGGACATAAGGCTTAACAAAAATATTGAGTCACATCATGACATTAAGCCCGGCACACAGAGGTCATTTTCTTAGGCAAGTGGTCAAACATTGCTCGCTGTCGTGCCACTGCGACCGTAATAGATATTAGCGATTGATGCTGGTTACATGTTTCCAAATTATCAGACAAGTTGGATACTCCGACTTGATTCGTCCAAGTGTGGCAATCCCTTTACCTTCGCCCATACGGCCGCCCATTAGATCATTCAATTGCTCGTTTACTCCTACAAGCCTAATTAATCGCCCGTGTGTGCCAGGTTTTAGTAAAAAAAACAATTGTGTTTATTTTGAATTCTTATATGGGATCCTTATCAGCATTATATCCCCTTCATCATAATCCGATATAGAGGTTACAAGAATACAATCTAACGTTCCCTTTTACTTTCAAGGGAATTAATACCTCTAACCAACTATTAGTTAATACAATGAATGATTCACCTGACACAATGAAATACAATGAATTGAAGATGACCGTGCTCTGGCGTGTCCTATGGCGAAGGCATGGCGTAGTGATTTCATGGCGGTGATAGACTTGGCAAGATCGATGAAACTTGGCGGGAAAAAAGTTGAGTTAAACATAAAAACAATAGTGGTGATTTAAAGAAAAACTTCCAAAACAGAACAACAAAGAAAGGGCAAAGTATACTCTAAACTAAAAATGCTATCGTAAAAGAAATGAAAACTTTGATAAATTGACAAAGCCCGAAATACAAATCCTATAAGAGCCAATGAAACAAGCAACATGCGGTTAAAGATGGTGATATTAATATCGCTAGCAACCATTACAACGCCAAACATGGAATTTAATTTCCATCAAGGTCCACTACTCGTATTTAATATACACACTGAATTAATAAAAGGTACTTTTATTTCCGTTACACACTGCTGTATGAAAGAGTGCTAAATTTGTAAAACACGTATAAAATTTCTTCTATTTTTTTTTTTTTTTTTTTTGCTTCAGGATCGATTTTTTTGTCTATGTTAAAACAATTAAACTGCGGTCGCTAGCGAAATCATATAAAAGAACATTGACAAGACGACGAATGACACATGCGCAGCTGAAATAAGAAAAGCAATGATGATATAAGCGACCGTGTCATTTCAACTAGATGTAGCCAAGCGCTCCTTGTATATAATACCACTGTAAAACAACCTAAATCTAAAGAAACTGTTATTCCTGATCAAATCACTAAAAGCCTAATCTAAAAATGGCTAAAACCAAGGATACAAATGTTTATAATAAAGAATTAAAAAAAAGACCAAAGTATTTGGTTGTATTTATATACACCGTATCTCCAACTTGACAAAACATGGGCCCCATTTAAGAGACTTTATATACCGCCAAATAAATTAAATAATCCCCCGAAAAAATACTTACACTATATACACCAACATACTGAGAAAATTCCTTTACAATTTCAAAACTATTTAAAATACTTACTCCTATAAAATATCGAAACTTACTTTTTCCTTAAGTCTATGCTCTGCTAGTAATCTTATTATTCTTAAACCCTTTCAAATATGCAATGTAATGAAATGAAATTGGGTTTATCGTCCTACATTTTTGCTCCAAAAGATTCAATGACTTCAAATAAATTTGTACGACATCACAGCGACCATATTGAATAATAGTGATTAATATGATGATGAAGATGATGAAAGGAAAGGTTCTTGTTCTCTTGGATCACAGATTCATTGAATGCACTTTGATTCTGTGTTCCCAGTGCATTAATTGCTCAGCTGGCATTTTTTTATAGCTGCAATATGTTGCTGGTGCAATGTACACACGGAACGACACACCAATCAACGATAGCATAACCAACTGAATATCCCTTCATCAACTTAGTATTAGTATCGACGATTGCAAGAAATCACTTACCCTGTTCATGCGATTACAATGACGACATTCATGCAATAATAATAAACATATTCACATGTTGTATTTACAAAAATATACAATGCATTCAAGATGCGTATGAGAATACTTAAAAAAAAATATACATTATGTTGAACCATATATACATACGTTTTCACTTGAAATAGTACATACTCGTAAGATGCTCTTATTTTAAACACACGCACACTTTTTGTCCATTTGCCTCATGTTTACATGCTGATAGGCTAAAATATTATTATCAAAAGTATTATTATTACTAAATCTTACATGATCACACCGATACAGAAGATCTGGTACCTAGATTCCTGACGTACAGGCTGCGCTTTGGTTTCTCCATCGCTCTGAAAGAGAAATAAAACTATCTGTTGTACTATTATGCTCACGCATTTTGAAATCTGGAATAAACTATGATTAGGAAGTTAATAACATACTTCTCAACCCCGGTTACGTACGCTGACAATACGCAAAGAATCAACAAAATTAAGCATAATAAACGGACCTGATGATTCAGCTCAATCAGGTTCAACATTTTGCGCTTAAAACACCATGCGTTTGCTGCACATATATGTAAGAAATTGCTTTATATCACCTGCTGGAAATTGGATCAGGTGATGCGCTAGGTTATCAGATGTTTCAAAGACCGAAATATCCCATTACAATGAGTAACATAGATTATAGAAGGCCAATAACCTCTGAAATAGCAACCCATTATATATAACATATATTCCATGCCTGAACACACTATATAGATAAACATATTAAACTGCGCACGCCACCTATGGTTGATCGCGATCATTTTAATGATCTAATAATAAATACACCTTTTCACCACGCTGCTGCAGCCTAACATGAATTTCCGTTTTGTCATATGCAGTTTATTGATACGCTTTATACAATGTACAATGGATTAGTTGAGAGACGACAGGTTGCAGAAAGTATATGACATATCCAATATTGTGATAGCAAGGGTGTTAGTTGTACGTGCATGTTCTTGATCCATGAATAAATATGATGACTGGCTTAATGAGACATTTTGACATTAGAACTTTAATTGGTTAAACAAAAGACCAGATAAGAGAAAAGAAAGAGAAAGAGAGACAATACATAAATGTCATGAACAAGCGAACAGTTAATCATACGCCGCGTGCAGTACAGGCTTATTTGAAAATACAACGACCACAACTTACCGCTTGGTCAAATGAATATATGCTCTGAAATAAAACTAAATGAAATGGGTTAATATGAGTTGATAAAATGAAATTAATACACATATTGATAAAATGTTGGGTTTCCCAATTCCAGTATATTTTATACCCACATTTTATCAATATGTGCGTTTTGTGCGATGAATCCTACCTGTGTGCTGTGCAATCTAAAGCGAAGGATACATTGATGATGACATAAAACGCGGTGGTCTTCCTAACCTCTTCTTGTGGATTACGGTAATTGCGATACCAAACACGATAACGGACGGTATACCAATAACTAATGCTGCTACTATTGGCCAAAAGCTGTCATTATTTTCCTCTGATGTTGGTGCCATTCCTAAGTCACTAGAACTAGCTGCTGTACCAGACTCCATAGATGTTAAAGGTGTATTAAGGTTCGGTTCTGTCACTAAATTTGACGTTGTCGAGCGACCGGTTTGAGTTGTGTTACTTTCAGAATCTACACTAATACTGTTTGTACTGGGTTTTAAGGAGTGAGTTTTAGGTGACTGTTGAGTTGTTGATTTAATTTTGTCTGTTGTTGGCGGTGGTTTGGGTGTCGTTGGTGATGGTTTGGGTGTTGTTGATGGCTGCGTAAAAGATGTCGGGGGTGGTTTGGGAGTTGTTGACGGTCTAGTGGGTGTTTTCGTGGTCGTCGTTGTACTCTTTGTTGTTGTTGTTGCACTCACAGTTGTTGTTGGTTTCGTCGTTGTAGATTTTACAAATGGGGTGGTTTGTTCTTCTGTTGTATCCGCTTCCATACTTGCTGATGCAGACGGTGTATATTCTGCATTATTTATAGGTATTGCTGAAGATTTTCCCGGTGTCTTGTTTGGGGTGGTGACCGTACTTGAAGCTACGGAAACGGCAGATGTTGTTCTTCTTCCTTTAGGGGGAGTATATGGGGATTTAGTGATAGCCCCATAGGTAGAACTCTCTGGTGTAGGTATGTCATTCATCGTAGTCTCCATAGTTATTTTTTGGTCTAAATTGTCATCGACAACTTCTGTCACATTTGGATCAGCGGACGGTGCTATAGCGGTTGGACTAGGGGAGACCCCAGTTGTATCTAATGAAGCTCCTTTTTGTTTATCGGCTACATTGTCCCAAAAACTTTTAACGTGTGGCTCAGCAGTGGTAGTTGATGCAGCTGGTGTGAATTCTCTTCCTTGTATATTAGGGTTAAATAAATCTTTACCTGCCACGTCTAAAATCTCATCATCCTGAACTGAAGGAAGGTCTTCTTTGGCCACGTAACCGACAGGTACTGAACTGGGATCAGGATATTCCAAACCGACTTCTCTTTTTCGGCGAAGAATATGATGATTGCTAAGCAGATACGAAATAACCTGGAAAGGGTTTTTCAAATCTTCTGGCAAATTGCATACTCGATGAAACTCAACTTCTAATCTGTAAAATGAAAACAGAAATACATTTAGCCACATTATTCAATCAGTGTTTAAGGTTTTAAATGTAACGATCTTAAAGTTATTTTTTTTTGACAAATGAATGTGAAACGTACTTCGTGTTGTGTTGTTTTCCCACTGTGTTTACATAGGTTTTAGTATTATCATCACTGGGATCAATTAGTGTTTCTATAGAAAAGTCGTCAACTTCATTTACTTCATCTTCGAATTGAATATAGAGCGATAATTCCATGGATAGTTCACTGTCCTTCTGAAAATATAATACTAAATTACTCTGAGAAACCATTACTGCAATAATCTGGACAACGGGCACCATTTTGTTAATATACATGTGCTAGAATCAAAATAGTATAATATGTGTGTACGAGGAATCGTATATCATTTTCAAACCGCTCTTCGTTTTCAAAATGGGATTTGTTTTAAACTGGAAGGACCACTTTCAACATTCCTAATTTCATTTTTCAGGCCATCATTTGATTTTGTTTTCTAAATGAGCGAACCTACAAATAATGTTGAAATATGGCCAGTACACTGTCCGCGCATCTCTCTGTCTTTTTTTTCAAAAAGAATAACATCTATATTGGAACGTTCATGTACAATATTCCCCAATGATTTCAGTACCTCTTTTGATTTTTGTATCTTGATTATCGGTAAAAACGATGCATCTATTTCTCATTAAAGTACTACTAAAATTTCCGTTTAACAATATTTTATGTAGATTGTTACACGAATCAGAAAATACCCCCACCCCTTCGTTTTTCAGAGTGCATTTCGTTAAAATTGTAACGTTCCCCATCAAAATTACCTCCCGTTTTACGATGTATTATGAAAATTGTTACCCAGAATTTAAGCACAAACCCTTTGTTATTTATTAAACAGTGTCTCATCTTTATATCAAAAACACAACCCGGTAAAGTCTATTTATTTACAGACAAGACAAACCATTATTCAAATACTCCAAATTCAAATCCGCACAAAACTGGTTCAGCAAATACGAGAAGCTTTTGTTGTGAATAGTTATTCAAGACTTCACGTCGCTTACACGCATATGTGAAAACTAAATACTTGAATGGTGTGTTACGTTACAGTTCAAATATTACACATTCAGATGTAGGATTTTTGGTTTGATTTATTAACGAGTGTGGATCATCTAACTTGAAAACAAACACACTGACACTCTCGACTTGTGCTTAGACCTATAACTTTAAAAAAAAACGTATGTAGAGGGTCGTGTTAATTCTTCGCTTTCAATTGTTAGCCACAAAGACTCCCAAATTATGAAAAGAAATATCACTTGTATTTGAAAGAACATTCATATTACATCAAGTGGTGGGAGCCCGGTATTCTCAAATAGTGCCTTTTTGTTTTCTAATCTGTGTGCTAGTACTAGTAGAACGAGAGGGTGATTTTAATATTGGAGACTATAGTAACATCGTTAGAATGATTGCATTGCCAGTGTACTAAGATCATCGTGAGGATGATTTTTATTACCATGGTATTACATAAGTAATATCGTGAGAATTATTGTGTTACCCGTGTACGAACGTGCTTTGATTACCAGGGTACTGGTAACATTACGAGGGTGCTAGTAATCGAGTGTGGATGATCTCATTACGAAGGCGCTAGTAACATCGTGGGAATAATAATTATTCCCACGATGTTACTAGCGCCTTCGTATTTTATCTTTCTGTCTAGGTACTAATAACACTGTGGTTGTAATTAAAGGGTACTAACATTTTGAAAACGAGCACCTGATCGGTTACTCATGAAGTCTAGGTACTTTTAATACAGTAAGAATGATTGTAGTAAAAGGGTATTAGTAACATTTTGAGAATGTATAGCCGAACAGTTACTCGTACAGTTATTGAAATTAGAATCGAAAGAAGGGGCGAAGTACAACGAGGAAGGCAACATTTTACCAATTAACATTTTACGATCAATAAACATTTAATAACATTTAAAGTTTGTTGCCTCAGGATTTCCCAGCATAGATTCCCATTCTTACTCGCAGTGAGAGGGTTGGCAAGAAAGGGTATAGTAGTTCAGATGGAAAAACAAAAATCCGTAGCGCCAGTTTCAAGACCCAGTTTCTTCCATAAAACACATCGTGTCGGGCCCGTCTTTATTGGCACGGTTGGTCCGAAAAGAAACGCATTGAACCCTCATTTCATTTATTTCATTTCATTAAATAAAATTTCCAAGAAAACCATAATTCCATGCATTTAAATCCGCCCAAAGCAAAGCAGCAAAAGAACTGTTGTTACTATGATTACAGGATAAAATAGTTCCTTTAATTTAAATCCATCCAAAGGAAAGAAACATAACTCAGGAGTAAACTAATACTTTAATTTAAAACATAGAGTTTAAGATAAAAATCTTCTGAGAATCGAATAAAAAAAATGAGCCAAATTTAGACTGCAATGTAATGTAAAGCATCTTTGCGTATGTCCTTAACTGTGTCTCAAGGAATTCAAATTGCGCAGTCTTTCACAATTGTAGTGTCTGTAAATGGCATTGTATTATCATCGGATTAGGTACGGTAAAGGTCCCTGTCTCATTCTACTCCTGGCAGTTGTCCCAGGTTCCTAACAGATTTGGGCATATAAACAAACAACAAAGCTCTGTAAAGCCATTGGGCTAAGAACAAACATTACTTAGGTTCAAACAAACGGTTACAAAATTCCAAATTCAACTCATTGCATCCTTAAAAACCATTGAATGTAAGAACGACGGAAGACGACTTTCTTTTAACTTTGCAGAAAGCTCTTAAGATGAATCCTCGAGGAAGGTAAATATCTCTCATAGACAAGATAATATTATAGGCGGGTTCATTCAAACTCGGTATCATCGACACAAATCTTACAACATTCAAACAATGAAATAGCCCAGTATTCATCTGTGTGTGCATAATATTTTCACTACAAAGGTAAATATACAGAAGGGTAACTATGTAAATACATCCAGTCTATTAAACTGAGAGACAGAGAGAGAGAGAGGTTTAACGTCCATTCCATACAGACTTTGTTATTTTGCGACTAACATTCAATAACTGAGAGGAAAACCAGGAAATGAAATGATAAAAGGAAGGAATAGAGTTTTACGCGACAAGGCCGGGTCACGTAAAAAAAGGTGTTTTCGTTGGGGGGGGGGGTAAATTTTGTTGTTTTAAAAAATATAATCCTGTCGCCAGATCCGGTATTGAGAACAACAGGCTTTTATTCTTGGCAGAACAATAGGAAAGGATTTCGCTTTGAGGTATTCATAGCCAAACATTCACCGTCAACCTTACACACTAACAAATGTGTACCCCGCACCGTCATTATTTGCCTGTTCTTTCCTTTATAATGCTCTCTAATTTATTCAAGAACATTTGAAATGATTTTATCGCTGTTACAAAACAAAAAGGGACAAACCTCTACAGAATCGAATTTACGGGTGATAGGAATTTCTTCATGGTGGATATTGACTTTATCACATACACTCAATGCTGACCATTGTAGATTCTTGGCACATTTCACGCTGCAAAAATAATCGATATACACTCAAGTACATACAACCATAGATTTAGAAAAAAACAATTACTAGTACATTAACAATATTTACCCCTGGTTCTAAGAACTCGGATAGCACCGCAATGTATCCCAAAAATTGATATCCGTCCACCCACATACTTTTTTATATTCCGAAGTAATTCTACGATTTCAGTTTCCAGGATGTCACTATACATAATTTTTCTTCTTTTTTTTTTAATTCAAGTATATTGGCATTAAAATATTCTGGAAGACATGGAATAGAAGTGTTGGCGTCTTTATCACCAGAGATGACATTATTGTTGCTGATCGAGGATCCCGTCCTGTCGATGGTCTGTAAATGCATTATCACAATATTTATTACAGACGTTGGCATTTTGAATTATCTGGGAAAAAAACTTCTTAGAATGTCGCCATCGATGAAAAATAAATGAGCAAGAAAACTATCTCGTGTGAAACTAAAGAGAACAAGACAAACAGTCACGAGATTTAACTGGGTGCCCCGGGCTCTCATTTCAAGGTTGGCGCCTTCTGAATTTCCCATGCTTTGTTTTTGTTTTCATTTATCACTGAGTCGCCGTTTACAAATTGACAAGGCACGTAAGGTATATATTGGTAGTCGGACACCCTTAATCATAAAAATAATTTTTTAGTCTCAAAATGACCTAACTAACATGTTTGTTGTTTTTTGTGTTAAAATACCACAGCTCTGTCGAAATGCAGATTATGGAAAAGGGGGGTTTGATTTTGAATGAGTTGAATTAAAACATGGCCGGTTTTAAAAGATTAAAAACAAAAGGTCAGAATAGTTTAATTTTATGGCTCATCATGTTTGATCGAAATAACCTTTTCTGACATGGGAAATTGTACCAAAGTACATCGGTTTGTTGGGGTTTTTTTAAAAAAAAGGAAAACTATTATATAAATGCCCTTTGGCGTGGCAGTATAACGGTTGTATATATTTTTATACGTGAGATTGTGTATGGTAAGGTCTTTGATGATCTGGTTACTCTGACATAAATATTACATGTCAGATCATCATGACCGACTACAGATTAACATTGTATAATTTATTGTAATTTACAAGCCAGATCATCGTGACCAGATTAGCATTGTATAATTTATTGTAATTTACCTGTCATTGTCTTTGCACTTCAGCACAAAATACACAAAGGGGATTTCCTTTCTGCTGCAAATATCCGTTCCATTGATAGCTGAACCTTCTAATCCAATAATAGAGAAATATGTCTTGCATTCGCCAATTGGCTGAAATTATTTAAAACATAAGATTATGAGAAAGAAAGATAATAATACGGTTTTCCAAGCTACTACACCGAGGACATTTACGTTAAAAACAGAGCTCCAGCTAATTATAAGTAGTGGCGTTTGTCGTTAATGCGGCATGATATGCGTATCCTTTTAGATCATTTGATATCTGATGTTTTTAATATGCAGTACTTATGTAATACAGTAAAGTTCATCCAGATTTTACTTCTTGTTAGTGGTGTAGGACGGAGGGTCTGCCAACGACAACTGTCAAGGCGTTCGGATGGGACGAAAAACCGAGGTCCCGTGTACACATTGTCATGCACGTTAAAAAGCCCCTTGACAGTTAAAATTCGGTATAAACGTAGACGGTAGTGCCGCTGTCCGGACAAAATTTCCCTCATAGTACACTGAATGGCGTATGTCCGTCTTTATATGCCCAGTTCGGAGCTGTACAATAGAACGTTAGACTCCATTTTATTTGTATTTCGTTGCTAGCGATTTCCGCCTGTTTGGGGGTTGTTCGCGGGTATTTCTTCTAGATTTATGTTTACTTATGTGTAGTGCGGTTGGCCCGCAATAAGCCCGTGTCATGTAGAATGTAAAAACATTTGGCAGTGTATGTATAATCGGGGGGAGGGGGTCACGGTGGCTAAGTGGATAAGGCGCTGGTTCGCTAGTCTGGAGGTCGGGTGTTCGATCCCTGCATTGGCCGAGAAAGTTCATCCCGAATTTCCGGCGTGATTTCCCCTTGTCAGTGATGCAGAAGGAGGGCCTGACAAGGGCAGCTGCCTAGTCGTTCGAATGGGACGAAAAACCGAGGTCCCGTGTACACGTTGGTGTGCACTTAAAAGATTACTTGGCAGTTGGAATTCGATATAAGAGTAGGCCGTAGCGCCGTTGCCCGGGCAAAATTTCCCTCATGGCACACTGTATGGCGTATGCCCGTCTTCCATTAACCCAGGTTAGGTGCAAAAGAGTAGGACGTTAAATCCCATTTCATTTCATTTCATGTATAATCAGATTTAGGATATATTTGCGAAATAATCAAAATCCCTACATTCATTTTCAAGTAAATGTACATGTATTTCCATGTTAGTCCTATAAGATTAAACATACATTATACAAGAGCTAAATCTGCCTATTGCAGGGCTTTCATTAGGGCTGAAATATTATCTAAATTATTAGTTAGACATTAATTAAATTACCCAGACCATAATCAACCCGCGATGCCAACGCTAGCCTGATATATTTACTGGATTACGATTCGGTTTGCTGTTCAACATTAATTCATGATTTAATCATGAACTGGAGAGTCGAGATTACGTTTTTATCTAACCGACTTTAATCATGATGTTCTAGGGCGAAAATTCAATGGCTCACATTATCTTGTTTTTAATCATTACAGTAAGAACTGTAAGCTCTTAATCTAATCTCCCATAAAGTATCTTTAATGGAAGTTGCTTTATTAACCAATCTGATTCAAACACAGATCCAATTTCGTTTCGTTTTTTATAGTTCAAAATTTCGTTTTTACTTGTCTTTACTACTCTTGGATCTGGAAGACTTGTTATTTAAGTCGTGTTCTGCCTGTAATGAGGGGTCAGCCAATCATATGGTATGTCGAATCGACCGTTTGACCTTTTCATGCGTGGAACTGTGGGTAAATATTACCAGGGGATAGAAATCAAAACAAAACAAAAGTAGATTTTAAAAAGCATGGCGGTCGCTAATTGGTTAATCGAATGACTGACGTTATCGGGTCAAATGTCCCGTGCTTGATACCTGACGTCATAGAACGTTAGCTGCCATTATAACTTGTTAGATCTACATGAGTGTAGGCCATCGAAAGTATAAAAAAACGAAACGAAATATAGATCTATATTTTAATTAAATTGCTTTATTAACCTATTCCCGTTATTAAGCAGGATGTACATATGGCCAGTTTCCAGGTATTCGATTGGGCGAATAGGTTCTTTCCACTGATTGAAATGTTACCACATGTATATTATTTCTTTTCCTATAATCCGACTGATTCATCATTTACAAGAATATAATGATTGATAAATTTGGAAGCTGAGATTCACACCTAGGAGACACTCGATACGCTATCGGCAAATCACTATCGTTGCATCTTTTGATTACGTCACGTTTCTGCTCACAACATCTCCATTTCGGGCCTATCTTGACAGTTACGAGATTCAATTCCGTGTCATTCGATCGCAATTCCGATCATTCGGAACGTTCTACATTGACAATCGAGCAATTGACGAATGACGTCTGTTAGTTTGTTTTTTTTTTTTTTGTTTTTTTTTTTTGCTATACAAGATTTCAAAACATATTTTCGAACTTTGCTTTTGGGTTTACGAAATTGTACGTTTTGAAACGCTGTGTGGCGAGTACATCAGAACTAACATATTATCTCGAGATGTGTCTTTTAGTGTTCATATTCAACTATTTTAAATGTTTCATCGTTGCATTTTGTAAGGTATGACAGATACTTTAAAATGTGTATATTGTAGAGTTATCCTGGTAAGATACAAATCTATTCTCAGCAAATCCTATAACCTTTAGCTGCTAATCCACGGTGATATATTTAAAATCTGTTACAAATATAAGAGGATCTTTTTGTAAATATGTACGTATTTAAATTTAAAAAAAAAATCACAATTTTACATTTTAGTGAATAGTTTGGGAGCTGATATACGGTCCGGGGAAAGTGCGAGAAAAGTTTTTATATTCCCGCCTACCTTAGACGTGTTTGGGGGTGTTATACCTGAATAAGCAATCCCCAAGCCTTTTTTAAATAAAGCGTGTGATTTTCATTTAAGATCATCGATATTGTCCCGCTGTTTGTTTTTTATTTGTCCCATTGTTTACTACAGTCAAATACCCCAGGTTGTAGCCTTAAAGATGAATTATATAAGATTATGATACCCGTATAGATAATGCAAAATGAATATATTGAAAATTTCCCTCCAATTACTTTATTCGGGCGAAGTTATCACTGTTCGGAGTTTTGGCAACATGTGTCATGGATTGTTTAATATCGTAACAACGGGGCGTGTTATTCGAGAGTTATCCTCACTTCTACATTTTCAAATTAAATCATTAAATGGATGAGGAGTTCTTATCTACTCAAACTCGTGGCCATCCCATGGTCCTGAGAGTTGATTATCGGCTTTTCATGTTAATAAATGTATAAATAATATGCAGATTTAGCTCTTACGTAAGTCACCCGTCATTAGCCCAGTCGTAGCAGAACAGTATGGAGGTTAAACCCCATTTCATTTCATTAATACGCGTATTAAAATTCGGTTTGGAACTTGGCCCGAGGATTATCGGATTTATGGAATTTAGAACTTTACAGCTTCTACAAAGTCCGTATGCTAGAAGAAACATTCGGTATCAAATTTTAAAGGAGACATTGGGTTAACTCAAAAACGTCTTTTGCAAGCCCTCGGTTTATTTATCTTTTATAATGTGGTGCCAATATAAACTTTGTTGTAACTAATTTGAACTAAGAGTGAAAAGGGACGGTTTTCACCCAAAAGTACGATATATTTCACACGATTAACACACAAACAGGAGTATAAGGTACAGGCTGTAAATATTTACGGTCTCACCAATAAAATATAAAGAAAATATTGACACTTGTATTTATTTCTGACTGTTTCTTTCTCCTTTTTTTTCTTTTTTTTTTTGTTGTTGTTACATTGCGAAACATAAAATTAGCTATTCTGAAATAGTATACAAATTGGCTATTAATACAATTTTGATGTTACCAGTGTCATTAAAAATACAAGTGAATTGAGAGGTGCGAGGAGACAATTGGTTAGATCTCTTTATTGGCTTAGTCTAACAACGTAGAATTTTGAAAGATATCTATTTGCCATTGTAAAGACGTAATTAGCCTTGTCCTGAAAGTAACTGACTGTATAAACAAGTTATGCATCACCACATTAGTTTTCAACATGTTTTTGTGGAGGGAATATTTTTAGTCTTCAGTCATAACGGATTTTCCGCATTTGCCTAAAACTTTTCAATAATTTGCTTGTGCGTAGGCGTCTTTAGTTGTAAGAGGATACCGAGGTTGGACAGGCGACCCTATTCCAAGTGACGTACAATGAAAATAACGCCAGTTGACGCAATGGCAGACCTTATGTTACAGCGTGCACGCATTATTCATTCCACCACCCAAATCGCCCTATGTGGGCGGAAACCTGCTCATTTGGAAGTAATTCAAGAGAGAGAGAGGGAGAAATGGGGTTTATCGTACACTCGACACAAACTAGGTCATTTCGGGACTAACATGGTTTAATTTTATTTCAATAATTCGCTTGCGCGTAGGGGTCTTTTAGCAGTGAAATGAAACTGGAGTACCCAGAGAAGTTGTACAGGCAACCCTATTCCTTGCCACGTAAAACCGGGGATTCGAAACCACGCTAGTTCACTCACTGACAGGCCGAATGATGCAGCGCGCGCATGCTAACCATTCGGCCATCCAACCCCCAGAGAGTAATTCAAATGATTTCAACAAAAACGTACGTTTAATACCACGTTGGCCTCGATGAATATAAATACTTTATCTCTCAGGCGTCAGCAAATGATTGAATGATTTTGAATAAAATCAATAGATGGGAATAATTTCCGTTAGATGTCATAGATTTAAATATTCTTTTAACCAGTATATGCCTTTTGGTGAATGTTTTTATTGTATGTGGCATGAAAATCTATCGGTTTATTCTAAAGTATGCATAGACTAAATATTTATGCTATTGAAATCCCCTTTTTAATTTCTAATACATACGTTTCTGGCGATAAAAGAAAATCACCAATATTCTAATTGTAGGAGAAACGCACTTCTCTCCCCCTCCCCGTCCCAATACAAAAAAAACAATTATTAATTATTCAAATACTTATTTCGATTTATGTTCTGTACAAACAAGATTTGTTTTATATCGGTTTATTTCTTAGGAAAATGACTGCCGAATCAATAATCTGCCAATACAATATGTAGGTCTTTCAGAAGGGTCAATGTTTGCTTCCATCATCAATAACCGATTTCCCTGACATTCTTCATATCAATTCAGTTTACAAAGCTGTGCGTTCATAACGATTTATCTAAATAACTGTTTGGGTAGGACTTAACATACAATCTTAGATTGTAGTTCTGTGCTATAATTTAGGCATCACGTCACCATATATTTTCCCAATCAAAACTTTTCATCGCAATTTATTCTGATAATTGGAAGACCTAGAGCATATGTGATCTAACTACAAAAATCCCATTTTTAGAAAATTGACCTCAAAGTCTAAACCATGCGATTTCACGCAACCATTGGTACACAGTTCAAATTATTACTGAATAT
This sequence comes from Patella caerulea, assembly GCA_036850965.1. NCBI lineage: Eukaryota > Metazoa > Mollusca > Gastropoda > Patellidae > Patella > Patella caerulea. The sequence continues at coordinate 30,776,502 of JAZGQO010000008.1, forward strand.
TATAGCCGTTGGGGGCAATCACTGTCCATGTGTCCACTTCAAGCTGATTTTCATGAAAAAAGCTATAGGCTTTTTTTAATTTCAGATAGATCACTTGGACACAAGCAAATTATTCCAACTTAGATTAAAAATTGGAGTTATATAAATTGTCATAAATCCAATTTATTACGTATTTAGTCCAAAACAAAAGCATTCATTGCTGCCTGAGTCACCAGTTAACAGTCGTGGATAGAGATAATCAACTTATGATATTTTCATGTCTTATTAAATCAAGCAGTTTCTTTGGATCAACTGAAGTGTTGCTCATGTTGAAGTTGTAGTTCTTCAGTTTTAAGGTGGACGGAGGAGGTGTAAGAATGATGGGCCAGGTGGTTAAAATGTAAAGTGTGTAGGACGGGATTAAAATGGGAACCAGAAAAGGGCGGGGATGAGATGACTGGGGAAGTAGTGTATGTCCGGTATAAATGGTTAAAGTTGGTAGTTGATAAGAAAGGTAGAAAGAGCATAGAATGCAGTAGGGTAGGTGCGGAAGGGATTATAATAAGGAAAAGTGATAAAATAGGGTTGTGGGGGAGTTGTTAGGGGACGTGGGGTGGGGTGGATGCGTAAGGGAAGGGGCATCGACTCAGACAGTAAAACTAAAATTAAGTATTTTAAGTGTACCGACTACCCTATTGAAATGACTTTTGAATTTATATCATCTGTGGTTTACATTTAACATAGCACAGGAAAGATAAAGTAATATTTATTATTTTCATAGAGTGCAGATCCTATCCCAGTGGTGAAGGAAAAACTGAACTTAATGACTCACTAAACAATCAGCTTTCGGCAAATATTGTAGTTACCTATCTGAATAATTAAATATATTCGTCGATAAAGACACGCATGGGGCGGGTGTTGCAAGGAGTGTTTCATGGCATGTTACAGATTCATTAATATAAACAAACCGTATTGCATGTTCTATTGTACAGAGCAACGCCTTTGTATACCTTTGTGTCAACATGTAGGAATGAATGTGAGGTCAGCTTGTTAATATATGAAAGTGGTCTGATATTGAATGTGCATGATGATTTGAGCTTAGGTTTTTTTTTGTTTTTTTTTGTAAATTGTTAATTTAATGTGACGCATATAAGAGTGACGGTTACTTAAAATAGATTGTGTTGAAATGAAGTAGTCTTTACATCCATTGATATGAAATTTATATAATTTCAATATAACGTACCTTACGTACCGTCGACATTTACGCGGGTCATATGTTTTTCTTTCAAAATCCGATAAAAGTACTGACACCTTTAAACATTACGACATCGTATTTTGTTTTGTTTTCTATCAATAACCGAATGAGGAATACGAAGGAAACGAGATAATCGTTTCGGACTAAAACTTGTTGTAAAGGGGTGTAAACTATTTTAAATGCTACGGAATAAAATGTATTATTATGCTTGTTTGGGTAATTCACAAGATCGATCACGAATTTACATCGGAATGATATTACACACTGGTTTACACCCATGTTTAAATATCTTACCATATTTCATTGTTCTACGAATATTTAACTTTCTTAATATTTTAGAATCTCACTTTGGATGAATGCTAAATTGTATTGAATCTTCGACCGTTTTCATTTTAGTACATGCTAATTTTTCATATTATCTTATTATTTATTCATACTTCATGCATATATGCTTGTTGTGATAGGGAAATAGAGCATTCATCTTCATTGCTATCATATTATTGAGTATGGGCCCTTAAGTCGGACAAGAGTCCCATTATAGTAAGGCGTATGTGCCACTTCTACAACAGAGGTACAGAATTAATTTTAATAGTTAAAACTATTAAAATTCAATAAACAGATGCACGTGTTCTAAAATGCGAAAGCATATCTTGCTTCGTGTAAGGAACCATCACTACATAGAGCGGTATATAGTTTATATATCTGGTTTCCTAAAAGAGCGGTATATAGTTTATATATCTGGTTTCCTAAAAAGACTATGTGGCCGTTTAGGTGGTCAGTTGAAGGGTTTACTTTTACTTATTCCGTTAGCTAATTCTAGATAATAAAAAAACGAAATGAAATGAAATGGGGTTTAATGTCCTACTCTTTTGCACCGAAACTAGGCTAATGGAAGAGTACATGGGTCCTCGTTTTTTCGTCCTATCCGAAAGACTAGGCAGCTGTCCTTGTCAGGGCCTCCTTCTGCATCACTGACAAGGGGAAATCACGCCGGAAAATCGAGATTAACTTTCTCAGCCAATGCAGGGATCGAACACCCGACCTCCAGGCTAGCGAACCAGCGCCTTATCCACTAAGCCACCGTGACCCCCATAAAAAAAACGAATGGGATTGAAGACTATTGAAATGGTATATAGTTTATATCGATGATTTCCTGAAAAGACGATATGGTATGGTATATAATTCATATCTGTGATTTCCTGAAAAGACGTTGTGGCCGTTTAGGTGGTCATTTGGAGGGTTTACTTTTACTTATTCCGTTAGCTAATTCTAGATAAAAAACGAATGGGGTTGAAGACTATTGATATACTACATAGTTGAAACAGTACCATAAAATGGCTACATGGCTACAAATATTGTATTCGTCTTAGACGAATAATTGTTGCTATTCCAATTAGCCAAGCTTATAGTATTTGTATAAGAAAACAGAGATATTTGCTAAGGGAGATACAGTATTATTTTTGGTGCTCTGATGTGTACTTTGGTAAATGTCATTCACAAAGAAATTATAAAGACAATAGTGTGTTGTTTGTAGACACTAACGAAAAGTCATCTGATGCTTTACATAATAACGTTAACCACAATACCGAACCTTGGCGAATACCATCATTTATAAACAACCTACTCTATGTAGTAGGATGATAGACCGGTACCTGAACAATCGTTTTTTATTCTCGAGGTAATTCGTTTTAAAACAAAAGTCAGTAAAATAGCATTTAATTGAGATCACCAAGAAACAGTAATTTAAAACAATTAATGGGGTTTGGATAAAATAAAAAATAAATACAACCAGTTGAAACAAATCATGTCATAGATTTTAAAATTCCATCAAGAAATTCATATTAACATACCTTGGCTTGAATTACTGCTATCGTTAAAATCCACCAAATACTGAGTTCGGCTAATTTTGTAACCATCTTTAGTAGAGCAAAAGAATATACTATTTTGATGAAAATATTCCTCTGATTTGAAGATAAGACTTACTTAAGTTTGTTATCAAGTTTGTGTTATGCGACACACCTCCAATTTAAATACCTATATATAGATCTTTCCTCCTTAATCAAGTTTTTATGGAATGTAATGAAAATATGACGATGATGATAACAATTCGTTATATTCCCGCCTTTCCTTGTTCAGCTTATAAAAGAAAGTCCCACGTAATAAGTAGTTATTCCAAGTCAGTAACCGAAGAAACGACAAAAGCTATTCTTAAAAACCACCCTTCTCTGAATGAACGTGTACACACTAGACCAACTACTTCAGGTCTAACGGTAAACATTGTCATTCGGCCCTCTTTACACCAAATGTTCTGTTATTTCATTGGTTCGTCCTATTTGCTTTTTCAACACTGCGCGACGTGCTCTACAATGGAACAGACGAATAATTTAAGTATCGTTTTTTCTGATGAAATGTTAATATAAAACAGACACATTTGTTGAGTTTGCTTCATTGTTTAATTTTTATTATTTTTCTGAAACAGATTAATGTTAAAACATTAGTCCATTTCACTCGGTTCATCTAATCCTGTATAGTTTAAATTATATGAACACGTCGAGGATAATTTTTAAAGATAACAATAATATCATTTTTCCCGATCAATACGGTGGAAATTCTGTTCAGAAACTGAATAAATACATTCACAATAATGGCATTGTAAAGTTAGACGAAACATTCAACAAAGCTTAAATGCCAGAAATCTGTGACACATATTGCATTTTTCGAGTATGGTTATTCGTTTGGACTTCTTGGAGACATGTACGCGAAAACACCCCAAATACTTTCAAATCAAACGTCTCCAGGTCAAATCGTCTTGTTTACCTGGGTTTCTCTTGTATTACAGTAAATGGCTCAGTTGAACCCCTGGTTTGTCAAAACTAAACGAGAACCATTATAGTGAGCTTGGCTTTAGTTGCGGTCAAGAAGGGTTGATTGAGGTCACACACGAACTGTCCACAAGAATATCAGAGGGAAGGAAAGAACGGGATCGATTGATCACTCGACCGCTAGGGCCATGGGGTAAATATAGAAATACTGGGTTAGAAAATATATGGATTGAATAAAGCAGACAATTTTTTATACCAAACCGTCTATATAAACCACAAATATGTCTACGGGAAAATATCAGAATATATCTATCAAGCGATACTTACTATATTTATAGGGTCATAGAGTTTCCACTATATTCCAAGATATATCAATTTTGTGAAGTCAAAATACATATATATGCCATAATTCTTATTTTGTGTTTCCCAAATTTATAATGCTTTATTTAAAGCAACAGAAATAGACAATAGATCCTAGTAATAATCGAATTTATAATTCAGAAAATATATAGGAGTAAGCCCATTGTTATTCCGAGCAGGAACATCGCGGTCACTTCAAGTTGTGGTGCATGGATACCAAAAAGTAATGTATTATTTAAATGAACTGTTTATTATTTTATGAGCAAAGGAGGCGATGGAACTGAAGTGAAAATGGTTCTCATTATTTGTTATTCCCGAAATTATTCTTCCGGCGACCGCTGCGCCTAATCAGACATGCTGTGTCCAACGAAATGGGTTTGTCCAATATCACGAAAACCATATTCTATTTTATTCCATCATATCCGTGTATATAATTCGCCACGTTAATGGCAAACAGTAATTCGCAACACATTTTCGTTATTTGCCACCTTTTTTAAAATTTCCTTCCATACACGATGCATGGTCGAAAGGGGTTTGCTACTAAGCACGTAAGATAGTGGCAAAGAGTAATTCGCAACTCGGTTTCATTGTTTGCCACCCTTTTTTTAAAAATCGATATTTCCTTTCATTCACGATGTCTTGTCGAAAGGGTGTTGCTTCTTAGCACTTAAAATAGTTTAATTAACAGAAATGATTTTCATTTCGGTAAAGATGCGAAAATAACTACTCCCGCAAATACTGATTGAGATAGTATCATTTCTGTTCTCCCGGTCACCGAGAGGAACGGAAACATACACTGGATAAATATAAATACGTTCAAATGTGTATGAAAATGCAGCATGCGGTTGAACATACCACATAGAACTGGGGACTGAATACATGTTTATTAAATGTTATATACTGCTGGGAAATAAAAACGTAGATAAATCAAACACACGGGTATAAAATAGATTAGGTGCTATTAACTAATAATAAAATATTTATTTATTTTTACCTATCTGTCTTTGATTATGTTTTATTTTTATGTAGATTATTTTATGGAGTGCCTGTTTTCATTAGTCGAGTTTGGGCCGGAAAGTAAAACTTTAAACCCCATTTCATTTTCTAAAACATGGGAAGGGTGCAGCACTCTATAGGGTTTGGCAAAATAACACAAGGACAGGACAGAGAATATCGATTTTATATAAAAGACTGCCATAAGGGTCGTGGATGTTCTCCCGGGTTCGAGGCCTGGTGTGAGCGTATGTGGCATGGAGATAGGGGCGCCTTCTCAACCTCGTGGGTTTTCTCCGGGCACTCCGGTTTTCTCCCACTGCTAAAGAACCCTGCGCGCAAGCGAATTATTGAAATAAAATTGAAAACCATATGTTAGTCCCGAAATTACCTATTTTGTGTTGAGTGGACGTTGAACCCCATTTCTTTGTCTCTTTAGTCCGTTGGGGATCTAGTAAGAAGACCTTACCCTAGCCTGGAGTTCATAGATTTGTTCCCAGTGTTGACCAATAAAGTTATTCTGCATCCCCCCCCCCCCCGTTGGTATATAAACCGCGGTTGGAAATTAAACATGGGAATAGTGAATACATACGATGTTGAAACACAAAGTGTGTTGAATTGTAAGGTGATGAGTAAACCAATAGAGAAAAATTGGATTTAACGTCCACTCGACACAATCAGGTCATTTCGTTTTTTATTTCAATAATTCGCTTGTGCCTAAGGGTGGAAATCAAAGAAACCGGAAGTTGGACAGGCAACACTATTCCAAGTGACGTGGAACCGGGGAATCGAAACCACGCCAGTTGATTCAATAACAGACCAATTGATACTCCGCGTACGTGCTAACCATTCGGCCAACCTCCACCCCGCTGTTAAAATAATAGAGTTAATTAAAGAAAACAAAATGTTGCTGAGGCACCTCCAAATTTCATTAGATCTTTCGAAAATAATTCGAATTTTATTAAGGTGCCTAGCATTGTACATCCGTGTATTAAGTCCCTTACAAAACTACATTGATTTTAAACAGACGAGAAACAAAAAATAAAAACAAAAACAAAAGAATCGATCGCACAACTTGCATGTTTGATGCATACAAAGAGAACATTGTTTTGCAATGTCTACCCTTAACCACAGTTAAAGTTGTTTGTTGGCACTGGTAATGTTAAATAAAAATGAAAAATAACAAACTTTGATTGTTAAAACATACAGAGTTAGTGCAGACTGGATCGGGTCAGGTACAGATAATCGTTTAATTTATTCGTTCAATTTTTAATTTTTGGACTTTAATCGTACTACAGCACGCAATGTTCAGCGCTTTTAAACAGCCGCTGTGTCTCGGTGAGTAAGGCGCTTGCTAACCTCGAAGATAGTATTAATAGCAGGCCACAGCACACTCACTGCATGGTGTAAGCTCGTCACAATTAGCACAGTCGATGCACAGAAGAAATAGAGAATCTCCTATGCTACGAGTCTTTTTTGATATAAAAAAAGACGAGTTGGAGATTTTATTTATCACCATATCCTTTCTTAAATGCAAAAATAAATAAATCTGATTACATAAGAGCGTAGTGATACATCATATTTTGACAGCAGTTTTCATATGGCAAAGTACTATATATTGACCCAGTATTTCCTTCATTAAGTAAAAACAGTTTCTTTTTAACAATAAAAAAGGTCACTTTTTATTTAAAATAAGTCGTTTCTTAAAAATAATAGAAGGTAGTTCCTTTTTGATTGACCATACAAATTTATGTAATATATCACACAAGCGATATCAGCTGTCAAATGTGTTACTGGGTGATAAGGAGGGTTAAACCCTATTTCATTTGTAAAAGAACTCTTGACAATTTGAATTCGAAACAAGGGTTGGTCGTAGCGTTGATGTCCAACAAAATATCCCCAATAGCACATTGTATGGCGTATGCCAATCTTCATTAGCACCAATGGAACAGAAACGTAGAACGTTAAACCCCATTTCATTTCTGTCAAATTATCTCCACTAAAAATTCAATTCATATTTACACTGTTTATTTACCGTACAATATAAACTGGTGACACTTCTAGTCAACGGAACACTTTAAAATAATTTATTTCTACTGGATATGTTGCGTCATTTTGTCTCACATCTGAATGACTAGATTATTTTTCATCAGTAACAACCCAGAATTGATGGGCTGTTCGTTTTCAACATAAGTTTTACTCAAGCCGCATCCTTGTTGACCTATTTTACTCCGCCTGGTCTAACGTAGAGTTATATATTTCAGTGATTCGGAAGTCAAGTCAGTCTTAAGAGCTCGTCTCGTACAACGTCATGAAAAGCGTTAATTTGAATTATTTCTTTGCGCTCATCGTCCAGTGAGCTTAAGATATCTCTTTGTACGGAAAAAGAAAAAAATAATTAGCAAAGTATTCGGAATATTAAAGTATGGTACAGTATTGGTCGACATGGCGTGATAATGAGACTAAGGGCCTCACTAGGTCAACTTCGGACCGGTATTTTCGTATTTGTATCTCACACTTGTAAAATGCCCGACGTAGTCTGCATTTCTCAAAGATGAACTGATCAGGGCTCCGGACTATACAAGGACGGCCATATATTTTTCTGAATTCTGATAATCTAAAGTAAAGAAATGTTATCCAACGCCATTCTTTTACGCACCAACCTCGCTTATGAGTCATTGTGCACCAACCAAGCTATTGAGTGATTGTGCATCCACCAAGCTAATGAGTCGGTGTGCACCAACCAAGCTAATGAGTCATTGTGGACTAAAAAAGCTTATGAGTTTGTGCACAAATTTAAAACAATATTTCGACCTGGTTATCTAACCCCGACAGACCTAAATGTAGCTCCATCTATAAAAGTATATATATAGTACAGTACATTCACAAAGACACACCCTAAGTTTACCTGAGAACTGAACCAATGTATATTCTATAGGTCATTCATTTTATCCAATATTTGTATTCGATTTATTTGGCAGAGACTAATTTCAGCCATTCGAATTAAAACCTGGTGCGATTTGTAACGGGTCATCTTTTTTAGATCGTGCAATTAAATTGGATTGGGGTGTTGATCAGAGAATCATTTTAAGGACGTGTTTAATTTCAGTATTCTTTTTTATCTGTACGTCTCCAGTTTTCGTCGAACCCGTCTAACTAACTGGGAGCCGGATTGGAAATATTTCGAAGGTTTTCCATACCAGAGTTAGAACGCGTGACATTCTAAGCTAGACTCTGCTGAGAGAATCAACTGGTGGGATAGTGTTTGATGAAATACTTAATTTGAATTTATCATTTTGCTCACGAGATAATTAATTTCATATCGCAATTTGTTCTACGCCAAATATTTTAAATCTATTATTCGTATAAGTTTGCTTCTAAGTTATTCGCCAAACTGTAATTCAATTGTGCACAACAGACGGCTTAGGATAATCCTATAATTGAATCTCAAAACATAATCTCCAAGAGTTCGATATTTGTTCCTGAAGCCAAGACAATAACGGATCTCTTTGATTAATGGGTTAACTAAATAAGATCGTAAAAAAATTACAGATTTCCTTCCCAATTCCAGCAACTTTGTATGTTATAGACACAGAAAAATCGATCTCAGTAAATGCGTTCGATTGGAAAATTTTGAAATTTGACAGGGTACTTCTCCATGCCTTCATCAACAGTACTACCTAGTTTAAAAGTTCTCTGCCAACGAATTGGTATATTGGGTTCACAAGGTGTCACGAGTTTAAACACAAGAGGGGACGGGGCAATATGATTTTTAAAGAGTCCCCTCAAAAACAGATAATCAATTATGTTTTTAAAAAATAAGTTAATTTGTTTATAAGAAGTGACAACAATATTGCATCCACATTCAAAATCATCATATTATACAACTTCATCTGCAAAGTAGATTTATTTCAACTACGAATTACATGTATATGCTTTCATTTATTACTTGTTCTGATCTGTATTTCCTTCATTTGTTCTTTTAAAACAAATATCATTCTATTAATTCCTTTTACTGTAGGCTATCCTGTGAAAAGAAATCCTTACTGATAAACCCCATCGTAATAAAAAAAAAATCATTTGACATTGAAGAAATTCCCCATGTCATGACACTGGTATTTCTTTACATAACAAAGAAATACTAATCTCCATAATTGTAGTTTCCAGTTGTTTATAAAGCTTTACATTGTTACACGGCTTTCGGAAAATTTGCTTTCGCTGCGCTAAATGCACATCTTTCTTTAATAATGGATTATGCGAAAAAATTTGTAGGATCGGGAGAATAATCGTCTTCTGTTAATGGTATTAAGTTGCGAGTTTTTGTCTGCTTAAGTTTTCCGTTTAGAACTTAAAAGTGTTACGTAAATGTTAATGCCCGGCTGCAGCTGTCGATATATCTCGATGTGTCTTTTCTTTCTTAAAATATATAAAGCAGAAAAAAATCGTCGACTTTCAGTTATTCTATTTTGGGTTTCCATTAATCCGAACTGGACAATAAACCCTTTATTTGAAGCTTTACGGTGCCTATGATGACAGTAAATTACAAAGAGGTATTGTTGTCTCTGAAAACTATATTGTCCCCAGAACTTTTAAAAAATAACCCGTGTCGCGTTTCGCATACCTGCAAGAAACGGCAAGTACCGTACACGAAACAGAACATAGTTCACATTCCTAGATGAGCTGATACATTTGGAGGTCGCGGGTTCGATCCCGATGTTGGCCAATAAAATTCATCTGGAGTATCCCAGCCTTGTTTCATGTTATCGCGAAAACTCGAGGCCCCTTTGTACGCGTTGGATGTATGAACAATAGCGAGAGAGATCAAGAGATGGGGGCTTAATGTCCATTCGACTCCAACTAAGTCATTTCGGGACTAACATATGGTTTAATTTTATTTCAGTAATTTGCTTGCGCGTAGGGGTCTTTAAGAAAACCCACTTGGTTGAACAAGCGACACAAGCCCTTCTCACGTACAACCGGGGATTCGAAACCACGCCATTTGACTCAATGACGGGCTTTATGATACAGCGCACAAGTGCTAACGATTTGCGCCCCCCCCCCCATGTAAAAAAGTCCGTTGGTAGCAAGAATTTGTTTAAGGGTAGGAGTAAAAGCCACTATTCGTGGATATTTCAACCGTAGCGAACTATGTGGCGTATGCCCACTTTCTTTACCAGATTGGTATAGAAAAGTAAAATGGTAAACCCCATTTAATTTAAATATAACCCTTTTTCATTCTTTAAAATGGATTGAATAAATTATATTCTTTGCACAGAAATTGTAACTATGTTAGCATACGACACCCTAAGTATTTTCTGAGCATATAATATCAGGTCGTTATTATTGTGTTATCCCCATGGAATACTTAGGATATTACTCTCGATTGTTTTAGGCACAAACAATAAACATTTGTGAACAATGGAAGTAATTTTTTGTTCAGACAAGGTTAGATTGATATGGCTTATGCATTGGTTGAAGTTTAGAAGTTCCAACTCGGATGTATTCGTTTGATATGTTGGACGAGCTGTATAACTATGCAAACGTTTTGACAAACAATACGACAAGAAATCTTACACGAATTCAATACAAGTTATGCTACGAAATGGTAAATAATTGATTTACAAAAAGAACAACATTTTAAGAAATAGACATGTGGAATTGAGCTGCTTAAATAGGTTCCAGAATGAAACATCTAGTTGACAAATAAAATCTACCATGAAATAATACATTTTTAAATAATGCTAGGCGTGTTTCGTGTTTTAATGAGGAGTCGCTCATACTTAGTCAGCAGTAAAGACATTTTAGCAGAGACCAATTTTCCGTAAGAAGTCATTTTGGGCTGGAGACTGGAGTGGCACAACGAATCTACCATGTGAAAACGTTCAGCAGTGTCCAGTGTCATTACCACGTATAACGGGTTAATAATAACGTATTAAATAGGCCTATAGGGGGGGGGGGGTATACGGCAATCCGTTTTTAGCGTTCGTAAAGTTTATGACCTCCATCATATGGACATAAAGGCCCACTTTCCAGAATATACGAATAGTAACAACGGGTTGCAGGCCGATTTATTTCGAAATTGTTATCCACTTCTATAATACTGAATTGGGCGAGGCTATCAATTTATGGGGGCCCTTCTCACATTGTCCACCCTCACGACGACACGAAGATGATGTCGGATGTTTAATCCTACAGTGTGTGTAAGAAAGGCTTAAACATACATTATGCAAGAGCTAAATCTGCCTATTATAGGTTTTTCTTTAGGCCTTACATGTTATCTAAATTATTAATTAATATTAATTAACTGATCCGTGCCATAATTAACCCTCGATGGCATAGGATTAGAAAGGGTTCAACCATATCTTGATTAATTTAAAAAAAGACGAGCGAGACTTAGCTTCGAACAACCAGGGCGGTAGTTGCGATTATCGCACACGTCATGTCGTCAAACCTTCTACGGCTAATATCTTCGCCTACAATAGAGTAATTTGCATGAAGTTTTCAAATTATTTATTTTACATTATTTATTATTATAACAAGAATGGTCAACTCTTTATTAAACTCTTTAACAAATGTATCTTTAACCATGACAGCGTCAAAAATATTTGTGAAATCAAAGTAAATCGAACAATATAATTTTACCGACCGGCGATAATTTTATGAGTCAATGTCCTCTTAAAGCTCTTCTCGGCTAGCTGTAATGTTTTGAGTCGGGTTAGAATGTAAATGTAACATGAAACTGACATTCTTCGTGTAAACGCTTTCTAGTCACATAATCAATCTATCTGCATCCTTATCATATTCTGAATGATCTGTTTGCGCACAAGACGTTTATGAAATAATCCAATACTGGTGCGCTAGACAAACAAGCCGCCTCCAAAACAAAGTGTACACATGACGAAGACAAGAATCTTGGACACGAAATTCTTATTGAAGCAAAAAAAAAATATATTAAACCTCAAATAAATGCAATACAGGACAGAGAATTTCAGATAGTGCATTCTGGTGATCATTTTGAAATGACAATGTTTGAATGTGGAAAGAAAGTGATCAGGTCAACCATTTGAAAATACTTAGGATTCACAATGTATCAGAGGGTTTACAAGTATCTGAATCTCAATGATTTTGCCTTGAAAATAAGCCTCCAATAAACAAACTGTTGGAGGTGTAAAACCTACAGGCTTACGACCAAGTTGAGATTGGCAGTAATCGTCGTTTTTCTGATCTAACAGTTTTATAAGAAGAATGGAATTGCTTTGTGTTGTTTATTTATATACTGCATTTTTCAATCACATTAACAACTCGAAAGGGATAAGCTAACGGTTAGTTTGATCCAGCTGGCAGATATTAACGAAAATATCAATGAAAGTCCTTTGATGTGAGAGCGTCTTGCTTTACCCACCAATCCAGCACATGTAAACAATTTTGATTTAATTGGCGCTCATTGGTCACGTTGCTGTAAAAATATAGATATGACATGCCATGTTCAATATAGATTTATAGTGCCCCGACAAAACAAATGCAGCGAAAAAAGTGTGCTTGGAAATTTTCGTACATTAACATAACTGTTTGATGCGTTGCAATTGTAAAACAGTAACTGATGAATGTCAAAGGCCGCCAAAATCAATTGAAAGTGTTATGGAGTATTCTAGAAAGAACTTTGGGTCCTAGTGTCCACTGAGAGTTTGGGAATTGCAATGGTTTGCATAATAAGTAGCGGAGGATTCGGAATAAAAACACACAAGGTTAGACAGGTGACCTACATCTTGTCACGTACAAGCATGATATCGGTATGCGTTAGACTATTTGCCTCCACCCCACTGTTCTGAAGCCTTCCTTAGCTTACAGGAACACACGCCCCCCACCCTTACTTTTCAGTGCACGAATCTACTTGTGTATTATATATACGTGTATGTAGGTGGTAGGTATAGGTAAACATAGGTAGCTTGTTTGTAAATAAAACACAGGACGGTGTTAAATAAAACTTGCTAACCCCAGGGCTCATTCGTTGTATGTCAATATATATATTTACCAAATGTGATGTCTCGATCTGTATATAATTCCCGCAACCTTAATTTGATTAATCGTGTCTAAGCTGTGATATCTGTTTGTCGTCTGTGTGTTCGGATTAATACTATAGTAAGCTGACCTTCTGTAAAGTTCACGTTACGTCACAAGAATATGTGTACCCTTGGAGTATTGTATACATGTATGAACTGGAAGTCGGAACATCGATTCAGAATTAAAATAGCGTATCTTTTTTCTAGATATATGTGTAATATCGCTTCCCAATGGATCAACGTATCGCCCAGGACCCGGGTTCACAAATGTCATCTTTAAGATGTAGGTATTTGTTGTGTGTCGAAAGGACACTCGTATCAAGCATTATGTTGGCACCAAATGTCAGTCTACTCATAGCCTTTTTAAAAATAATAAACACACAGCCACGTGGTAAGCTATTGGTGATACACCTCAAACTACCGTATTCTTGAAAAGAGACAGCATGAGCTAGGTAAATTTAGCTAAACAACTGAAGCTTACGACACTGGGTATACATGTTGGTTTAGTATGCATTGACAACTTGTTTCTTCTTCATTGATTGTAGCTTTTGTTCATTTACTTCAGTTTACTTAGTTTCACTAACCGACTACTGGGAATGAAAAAGAATGCTTGACCTAATTTAATATGGTAATTTAAACTGTATCTATCGCCCAATACAATTAAGTATAATAATGTAGGTAACTCATTAAGTAATCAAAGACAAAGAGTGTCCATAAATCCAACGGAAACTGTGAGCCACGATGACTTAGTGAGTTAGAAACTATCTCACTTAACAGACAATCCGGGGCCCGAGTTCACAAAGCATTCTCATACTTAAGTTAAGAATTTACTCAACTTTCAACCACTGGTTAATTAAAATAACGTTGCATAAAGTTTCTCATTAATGTATTCCATCCCTTAAAACAATAAAAGTTTTGCAAAGGGCTATATTTTAGTTTTTTAATTTAAGTCTGAGAATGCTTTGTGAACCCAGGACCGGATTCCATTCAGATTTCGACCGAGATCCTCGGGGTTTTTCAGCATCGTATCCACCTTTCAATTGTGCAAAACAGAGGGTCAGGCACGGAAGAACGTATAATACCTCTTGACAGGTAGAATTCGAAATAAGAGTAATCCCGTAACAAAGTTCACGATCTATTCTCGTCTTCATTAGCCCAGTCGGTCCCGAAAAAAATGTAGTTCCACAACTATACAAACGATATGGCCATGATTAAATTCTGGTCAGACAATGAAAATGGTGATGGTAAAGAGTATAAAATTGTTTCAGCTATTGTTTTAATCTAATAATGTTAACTATTAAGGTTATAAAATACGGTATATTCTTTTTAAGCGCCCCACAGCTGAACAAGCAACCACAACAATTGTATTAATCTTAATAAAACATTTAACATTCAAAGTTTTTCGTTTTTCTTCTTATAATTGTTATTTGTTCAGGGACAAATTGGCAAATACCTACAAAAGAAACGTACCAGTGGCCGTCGTAGACACAGTCTTTTGAAGAAATGAATTTAGGTTTTTCAAGGTTAAGTCAAATTACGATAGACCACAACTGTCAACCTCAATTCTGCGCCTAGAAAAATCGGTTCTTTGTGATCCGTACCTGTATTTCCAGACCTGTTTACTAACGTACTATCACAACAGTAAAAAGTAACTCTTGTCATGCATCAAATGAAATGGGGTTTAACGTCCAAATGTTCTGTTCCAACATGTGACAAAAGAACCTAATGCGTGAGTATATGTCCTCGCTGTGTTGGTGGTGAAGGGTGTCGGAATAGATTGGTGGGAAGACGTCGTAACAATAGTTGTCTGCACTGTTGTAAAGATATCTAATTTCAATTACGGCAATGTTTAATGGACGGATACAAAATCGGTTTAGTGCGAAAGTATTAAGAACAAGGAACAAGCCATCTGGAATTGTGACGTCATATCAAACGTCGAAGACCTACTGTGTGATGCGCATTTGCCCAAAGGACATCTATGTTGAAATTTTGTGATATTTTTAAATTATATTTTGTGGTACATGTATTATGTGCGTATGATATTTTGTGAATGAAAAAACTTTTAACACTTGTAAATGGCTTTTGATAAACAAACACTAGTTTTTCTAGGACATACAATTACGTAAAATGTCAAAGGTAAGATCATGTTTGTCTATGTTATCTTCTGACTCAGCAAGCCACGTTCGTACTGTAGATTTTAACAATTAGTTAAATTGGATGTTAATGTCAGACCCGAAGAAAAAACTTTTAGATAACAGACCTTCTGACACGATGAATCAATAAAAGGAATTTTTACAAATTAGAGTCGGTTCAATGCAAATTCATGGCGTATCGGACAATGAACTATTATACTTCAGGACCCTTATCATTGCAATGACAAACATACAAAATCGCATATTTAATCTATGATTAAAAAACAGATGTGACATCATAGTTTTGGTGTTGGCGTATCATTATTTCAAATAGCGGTATGGGTAATTTGTCAAGCGTACATTATTTATATTAGTTGAAATACTGGACCTGCGTGAGGTATCATATTGAAGTGCACGTGCTGGATAATGTCTACATTTTAAGTTGTTTAATGATCTCGTGCAAGACATTGTGTAATATGTATACTGAGAGATGTGCCTCGAAATGTACGAGAATAGTTTTTGGGCATTTTATGATAAGTTGCTTGGTACTGGTTTGGGAGTTTCGTTTGGAGAAAGGTGTGGATATGCAGATAGACACGGACGGGAGTCCTGTTTCTATTTATTGCAAAGTAAATGAAATAGTTTAAATTTATTGGAATAGTTTACCAAAGTGTGCAGTTTTCTTTGCAAAATCTATACGAGTTCATTGCAGACACCCAATGAGTTAAATTCCTTATTGGTGTTGACTTTAAAACTTTTCAAAGTTTAAGTGCTTTGAAAATATAACAATGGGCATTGACACATTGACGTTAAGACGCAGAAAGACAGTCATCACATCTGTGCGATGTGTTTGAATTGGGATTCAATTCGCTGTGATGTTCAGATGGTTAAGTATTGATTGCGTAGTAAATTCCCCTTTGCCAGTCTATGGCTGTGCTAATCCATTTATCTTCTTAAAGCATCCCGGATTATCTCCCCGTATCTCAATGGCGCTTACAGTTATTGTTACGATAGCGAGAGAGAGAGTCTAGGTCATTTTTTGACTAACATTTTTCAATTTTATTTCAATAATTCGCATGTACGTAGAGGTCTTTACCAGTTGGAGGGATCCGGAGAAAATCCACGAGGTTGGAGAGACGACCCTATGCCTTGTCACGCACGTACTTGGAATTGAATTTAC
Organism: Patella caerulea; assembly: GCA_036850965.1. Classification (NCBI taxonomy): domain Eukaryota; kingdom Metazoa; phylum Mollusca; class Gastropoda; family Patellidae; genus Patella; species Patella caerulea. The sequence continues at coordinate 30,793,283 of JAZGQO010000008.1, forward strand.
GTAACTTGACTCAATGACAGACCTTATGATCGGTGTCACTTTTATATATCGATGAGTTTTGAACACAATCGATGAACATATTATACAATCAGTGTTTAACATGAGACTAGTGAAAAAAAAAGATTTTGATATGTCATGTTAGATATTTTAAAACATACCGGTAGCCAATGTAGCCCATTAAATTATGCGCTGGCTCACAAATCAGAACTTTCCTGGTCCCATCCCAGTGTTAGTCGAGGAAATTTACTCGGAAATACCGCATGCATTTGGAACGGTAAATCGTGGGACGATGAACATCGATATTTGTCCGTTCATGACGGCGACGCTTAAAGGACAATATTGGTGCCAGTCATTATCACATATGTGGTAGAACTGATTAAACACTTTCCAAATATAATATTAACACAGAGATCATCGCTACCATAGAGGAGTAATAAAGGATTCGTGAATCGGAAGTGACGAACGCCAAAGGAAAACACGAGTTATCTCTCTATGTGAATGACTGAAGTGAAGAGTGATGAGAGATAAACGGCCGAATTTCTGCTCACTAATAATTCCTTCGAAGACAAAAAGTTGTTATATGGGACCGCAAGAGGTTATCCGACGATAGAATAAAGTAATTAAGTGTCATAAGATAAGAGAACACGGGAAAAATAGAAATACTCCGTACAGCCCCTTGTTTTTATTCATTCTATAGGGGAGACCGGGGCACATTGAACCACTTTGTTCACATACATGTTTGCACTCATTTCATATCAAATGTTTTTATTAGAAGATCTCTTTATTTCATGATCAAAATTTAAAAAATTTAAAAAAAAGCAATATGCCCTCTTATATGGATCAAACCCCGGTTTATCTGGATTGTATAGATTAGACATAATATATAAAGTTAAGTACAAGAATTTCGTAGGCTAAGAAGTTAACATGTATGGAAAATTTTTCTCTTTCAAGCGCTTTTTTGAAAAATCCACTGCCTAAGAAAATAATTGACAGCATGTGGCTTATTGATGGAGAAATGGGTCTGAGAAATTATCTCACTTCTGTATAGTGTTGGGTTGTATAGTATTATTTATAAAGGATATATCCATGGTGGTTCAATGTGTCCCGGTCTCCCCTACCTTATGAAAACATTGTAATGCACGGACTTTTAATCTCTTTTTCTTTCCTGTTCTCTTATCTAGTGGCAGTCAATTCTTTTCATGAATTGTAAGATATTCTCTCACAGCGTCACACAGCAACTTTAGGTCTTCGAGGGAATTATTTGTGAGTAGATATTCGCCCATGTATCTGTTATCATTAGTCACTTCAGTTAGTTATATAGAGGAATAACTCGTGTTTTCCTTTGGCGTTCGTCACTTCCGATTCGTGAATCCTTTATTACTCCTCTTTGGTAGTGATGATCTCTGTGATAATATTATATTTGGAAAGTGTTTAATCAGTTCTATCACATATGTGATAATGACTGACACCAATATTGTCCTTTAATTTGGTCTATGGTTTGGATTGTTCGTACTTGGTTTTATTTTATTATTACACCAAATTTGAATAAATAAACCTCCAAGCTCTATTGCGTTCACAATTCAATTGTTGGCGGACGGATCGACGGACAGGGTGACGACAAAATACGTTAATTCTGAAATGTGGGCATATGATTATGAAAATACTTTTAAGCAAAACACTTTTTGGATGCAACTCTCCAACCCTGCTATAGAATATGTTTAATTATTTATCTGTCATATTATTGCGAATAAATAAAACAATTTATTAAAGGGTCATTGAGTAAGATTAGATAAAACAGCTGACAGTTCTTGCTATAATAGTTAAAACATAGATAATGAAAAGAGAATATGCTAAAAAAAATTCATTCAAATTGCTTCACTCTGAAACTACATATTAACAAACCAATTTTAGACTAGACCCGGTTGCCATAACTACCACTGTTGCGATAAACAAAGTCTCGATTATCCAGTTTTACGTTTATTTTTAAAAAATGCGCGGGCATCCGATTGGAGTATCAAGGCATAAAACAAGACCTGCATTCGGCAGATTTAGAAAGGACCACCAAACTACCAAAAGCATATTTTTACCCCAGGTTAAATAAAATATAATTTAACGTCCCACTTTTTTACACCTATCGGGCTGATGAAGGTGACATTCAGCTTGTAGTGTGCTATATGAGGGAATTTTGCCTGGACAGCGGTATTTCTGCCAGCTCTTCGTCGAATTTCAGCTATCAATGTTAATTGCGTACGTACACGGGACCTAGTGTTTAGTGGGTAATCCTATCCGAATAGACGCTTCTCCTGGCCAGACCCTCTTTTATATTATAAGGTAGAACCACGTTTGAAAATCAGTACAAACTTTCTGTATATATTATTTACAGCTGCACCCTTATATGCACTTACAACCCCAACCTACATTTTCTAGATACATTTAGTTAATCATGTAAAACGGGTATAAATTAAATTCTCGTTCTTCTCGTTAGTTTGGCCCGGCTGTTATGTCCACGCAACTTTACCATTTTGGTAATTCCCACCCCCATTTCGGAAATCCTACATAAACTACATGGAAGGGTGTTGTCATGTTCAGCGGCTGTCAGTAGAATGAGAGTCCAATACATTTTAGCCAAACAGAAATTCCGAATCACTTTACGAAAACCGTCAAGGGAAATGCTCCAACTCCCGTGCAATTGAATCGTAAAGGCCATATAGCATTATTTACAGATGTAAGTCAAGACCCTTTCTTTCTTTAAACAGCTAACTTTGTGGATTTTCATAGAAGTGTACTAAAACCTATACACAAAAACACATACTTATGGAATAACAGCTACTTAATTTATTTAGGCGACGTTTCGAAGAGTATTCTCTCAACGTTATCAAGTTAATACAGTAAAACAAGGATTAGGAGATCAATATATACAGAAAAACTATAACAACAATTCATGAAACCATACAGGACAACAACAACATCAAAGGAGTTATTCAAAACAATCTAATTAACACTAAGCTTAATGTAGCCAGAGTGGATTAAGCAATTAATTACTATGATGATATGTACAATACTACATTACCGTTATGATATAGCAAGTGAGTTTAGATAATGATGATTAACTAGTAATAACTATGATGTCTGTGATTGGATGTACAATAGACTAAACTAATTAATTCTCATAGTTTAATTTGACAATTCCAGTAATGATATAGCAAGTGAGTTTAGATGATGATAATTAACTAGTAATAACTATGATCTCTTTGTGATTGGATGTACAATTAATTCTCATAGTTTAATTTGAAAAAGTAGATGTAACAGATAAAATTGATAATAATAATATTAAGAAAAAGAAAATTAATAAATACTAATAAAAAGTAGGGATGAGGGAAAAACACAATTCTAGTTATTTAATAAGTTCATCATAAGCACTGGGCAGGAATATCCCTGTGTCGCGGTTGAGGTCTGGACTGTTTCTTCTAATGTGTATGGCCTCTAAAACCTGTGGCGGATTTATTACTGAAAATCTAAACATTCCAAACACGTTCCTGAGAGATCAACTTTGACATTCACTCCACAGAACTTCTAGTCAAAAGCTATTTGAGAAATTATATTAAATCTTGTTTTAATGCTGTAGAAATAATTATGTTCTTCACGGGATAAATATTGGTATATCGCTTTATGGTTAAAGGGAAGTAATGACCTTTACGGATGATTGTACTACAAACTGGATGCACTGAAAACCTTATTTAAGTTTAATATATACCTGTAAGCTATTTATAGATAGTTCTTTCCCATTTTTTCCCAGATTTTTAGATATACATTTTGTGTTTATGGTTGGTCTAGGATGGGTGCCAAGTTTTTATAACGTTGATTTCATTTCTATGCTTTGGTGAATTTGAGTGGTTTGAGCTACCTGTTTATTTGATCACTGAGTTTATTAAACGATACGATGAAAACTAAAATTGAGATTATAATTCAAAATGCAAAATACAACCCCTTTCCAACCACTAATGATAAAACCACGAGCACAAGACAAGAAAGATGGGGCAACGTTTATTTATAGTCGGGTACACCTTGTTTATTGTGGTTTTGTTGGTGTATCGGTATTCTGTCTGTGTTAGAAGGGCGGGGACCACCATTTTAACACAAATACGTACAATAGAGTAACTTGATGTATATAACGTTGGACAAATGGGAAAAGATACAACAGAAACATAAAAAGACATTCAACATATTATGTGATTGTTATGAATATGCATTATAGGTTATTGTAATTCAATGGTGTATTATGTATACGGGTATATTGTTGTTTGTTTATAGTGATCATATTTCTGTTTAAAGTGATTATATTGTTTATTTAGGAGTATACAATTACCTTTTCTCTGAATTTATGAACTGCCTTAAATTATCTGATATGACAAATGTCTGATTTCTATTGATTTTAAGATACTCATTATACGCCCACATTTTCATGTGGACGTATATTGTCTCCATCCGTCCAGACGTCCGTCCACAATTGTTTGTGAACAGTCTACAGGTCTCAATTTTTATCCGATTTCAATGAAACTTGAAATGTAGGTTTATCACCCTCAGATCTCAGTTCCTTTCGATACTGGCATGTATCGGACTGTAACCTCATGGGCTATGGCCCCTAATTGTACGAAAAATCACGTTTTTAGCTTGTGAACAGTGTAGAGGTCACAAGTTTGAACCGATTTTGATGAAACTTGAAATGCACATTTATAACCCAAAGATCTTGGTTCCTTTTGATATTTGCACATATCGGATCGTAACTTCTTGAAATATGGCCCCTGATTGTAGAAAAAATCGCCCCTTTTAGCTTGTGGTACCTCTGGAGATCAAAATTATTATCTGATTTATAAAGCCGTTTGATTATATCACCGTTACACTGTAATGAAGGTTGAGGTCAAATTTTGTAAAAATCGGACCAAAACTGCCGGACAAAACGGCTGCCGCTAATATAACGCGAATAGTGTAAAAAATATGATATATCAAGGATGTGGACCCTGTAGAGGTCACAACTTTAATCCCATTTTAAAATATTCCCCTGTGACCAAGTATGACATAGTTTCACCTATTTAATTTATTGTGAGCTTACTAATCACATTCAGTTCTAATTATACTCTTCCTTCCAGATACTTACAAAACTCATAGTTAAACATCCATTATGCAAGCGCTAAATCTGTCTATTGCAGGTCTTTCTTTAGGCCTGAACTGTTTTTTCTAAAGTATTAATTAGATATTAACTGATCCAGGCCTTAATCAGCCTTTGATGTCATCAGATTTTTCCGATATTAAATAGATTAAAACGGCTCAGCGATACTTTGATTTAATCAAATATGGAGGAACCAGACTTAGCTTCGATTAACCAGTACGGTGGCTGAAATTATTGCACACGTCTGTCAAACCTTCAAAGGCTAATATCTTCGCTTACAATAGTGTAATCTGAATGAAATGTTCAAATTATTCATTTTACATTCGAACTATTATAGCCAGAATGGTTAGTTCTTTATCTAAATCTTACATAATGTATCTTTAAGTTTTGATATTGCACGGGATAACCAAGTTTAACCCATAGAGAGAGAGGCCTTAACGCCAAGCAGGGGCGGATTGGGCCGTCGGGCAAGGGCCGGTCCGGACAAAAACTGAAAAAAAAATTGTCCAATTCGTCTAATAAACCAACCATTTTTCTGCTGAACATTATTATGGGAGAGGGGGGTATTGGACCGACCATGGGGCCATGATGATCATATTGTATGTGGCCGGTAGCTTTAACGGGACGCCACGCCATCACTGGATTCTGGAATGGTCTGGTGTAATAGACTTTCTGGACCGGGTGTGCTGGGTGTGGGTCAGAATTCGGAATCCTGCAATGGGGATAAGAATTTCAACCGAAACTTTCAGCGGATTCATCCGACACTGTCTCCTGCAAATTTCCTAATTATTAAGTCACCTGCACCCTGTTTGTGGAGATACGCCAGAATCCAAAATTAAAAAGCAGCTTTTATGATTTTCATTTTCGTCACTGTGTACCAATGTGTTTCGTGGCCTTCCATCACAGGAGGTGCTCTCACAACTAAATATTCTGCAATAGGTGGTGTCGTGTGCGAACAAATTAAAAACTAGGATGGGAAAACTTAGGCAAAGTGTAGTGAAAAGCTTTTCGCGTAGCAAGATGCAGAACTAGTTGAGTCCCGAGTTTCCCCGAGTACTACCCAGATGCAGTTATAGATGGGAGGGGTGGTGAATTTTGTCCAAAAAAGAATTTGAAAAAGATAAACAGATATAATATATACTATTTGGGACACTTCAGGACTGCACAATAATTTAATACGCATGTTATTATTTACATTTAAATTTTATCAGTAAACTTCTTCAAAGGGACTCAGCCTTTTTGAAAAATTGATGCTGTCATCATTTACGGCCAAAGTCAGGCGTGATGACGTCACAGTGTCCATTCATAATAATTTCTGACGGCAGGGGTCGTCTTTCTATCTGTCATACTTTTATACGGTACATTTGGTGGTCATTTTAAATTTATGCAAAGTAGGCCTTTAATCCCGTTTTCACATCATGCCTCTTGCAAATTCTGATATTTGACATAGTGGGGAATAACTTCCATCATCCTTGTGTAACCATGTACTTTATGTTTTGAGTATTCTTGTTTAAAACAAAATTTAACCAATACATCATTGTTGATCAATGTTGAAGGCATTGGGTGTTTGTCAATTCAAATCAACATTATGCTGTTATCTTATCTTGAAAAGGTAGGCTTCTGATATCCAATATTTAAGACAAGATAAATGAAATGAAATGGGGTTTAACGTCCTACTCTTCTGCACCTAACCTGGGCTAATGGAAGACGGAAGACAAAATAAACATTAATTTACCATTGGCACACGAATCGTGTACCATGGTGCGTTTCGGTGCCAATTGTAACCAGTGACCAGAAAGAACGGGGCTAAACGTATTCCAAATGGCGACTCCATAACGTATCTAAAGAGCATGCGCAATAGATTGGAATAAAAAGACACTATTTCTATTCGATTAAGACCCATGTAACGTTACTAACTGTGTAGGTAACTGCGACAAATATTCCGGAGTTATGTCCAGCGAAATAGGGCATGGGTCTCAATCGAATAGAAATAGCGGAAACTCGGCTCTCAACTAGTTCTGCATCTTGATACGCGAAAAGCTTTTCACTACGCTGTGAGAGCACCTCCAGATATAAATCATATTTTATTTAGTTTTAGATTCCCAATAGTGCTAAGATTTTATATAAAAAGGACACATAAGACACCAGTATAATAAAATATTTAAGAGATGTCACTCTTGCACCCTATTCAAACAACTAGATGACATTCTTTGCCAGGCCCTGCACCACTGACAGGGAGAAACCACACCAAAAAATCCAGGCAGCAAACAGAAGAGTTGCGATTCAGCGTTTATCCACTAAGATATCTATAGTACATGAAGGCCTATGTGCAAATGTAAAATAATAAAATGTATTACAATTATGTATACTTTATTACATTAATATACTACAGCATAGCTTTAGAATAGCGACCGGCACCTCCGCTAGAGGGCTCAGACAGTGCTGTACACAGCTATGGCCGCTTTTCAACCCCACTGCATCTGTTTTTGGGTCATATATTCGCGGAGCTGGTACAGATTTTTTCAACGGAATCCGAGTCGGAAAACGTGTGATTATTTCAGACAAGGGCCAAGCGCGCCTGGAAATATGGTTTATGGTGGATGACATGCGGTAAGTTGCTTTGTATTTTATTGTTGAAGTTTTCTTTTATTTTTAAATTGTGCAATATACGCGCATATTCGCTCAAAGTGTTGCTTACAATCGTGAATATAAACATTAAATTAGTGATAAAAAATATTGCTGGGGGCGGAAACTCACGTGGAAATTGACAATTCCTGGAAATCCAAAGGGACGCAACTCCACCACAAATATGGGTACACTGAAAATAAACTTGTGTTGGATCTCAACACAAGTACTTGTGTTAAAACTAATCTACACAAGTTTGTGTTGCTTTGCATTGCATTAACACAAACTTGTGTAGATTTATAAAATCTTGTGTGTTTTCATATAATTAACACAAGTAATGTGTTGTTTTAATCTATTATTAATTACAGGCATGTCGTGAAATATAAAATTGCATAATAACCACTAGGTATTGTGTATATTCAGAGCAAAATTTTTTTAAGTTTTGTGAAGAAAATTCTAACGTATCATTAAATTTTCAACTGAAAAGGTACTGTTTTATAAACGAAAACTAAAATAAAGAGGTCGAATTATGTCAATTTATATTGACTTATATTATGTTTTCGTTTTTTAAATGTTTTAGTTACTTAATAAAAGATTATTATTTAGTTCGATATTTGTTGCACAGACAATGGCTTGACAGAATTAATTGGATGTTAATTGGTGTTAAGATGTCTGTAGTTAACATGTCTGCAATTTGCGGGTTTTTATTGGCCCTATAAACTGGTAGATCAAAGGAATATTTAATGTAAATGTGATTTTAGTACATAGGTGTTTTTACAGTTGATTCAGTCTGCGTGGGAGAGATTAGTTAAAGTCTCATTTAATTTAATTGGTTGTTAAAATTGAAATTAAATATTATTGGTTAAATAAAAAATAACCAATGAAATTTATTCTTTCATGCACCAATTAAAAATTCATTACCAAATGTATCTTTTATAAGTTAAATATACTTTGTTAAATCTTTCTGTGCGATATCACCTCGGTGGAAGCGGGCGTTAAATAAAGCTATTTCACACCGGAAGTAACGCATGTATTTCTAAAATGGCGGACAAAGCAAGGGGGAGAAAAGGTAGGTTAATTCCGTAATCTTATGTACTTTATCCATCTAGTTTTTCTGAAATTTTACACGATTATCACTAGAAGTCCAAATATTTAAAACGGCAATTTCATTTTTTTTTTAGTTATATTTTTAAAATATATTAAGATAAAACCCTAAAATAGATTGTATCTACAAACAGTCCTACCTTGTTAAAGAATAATCCTATTAATACTATAATTCACTATTGCCAGTTGAGAAATTGGCAAAAATATCATTTTCAACTTCAAATTCAAACGTTTGAAGATCGCCATTGCATGGAGGGGAATGGGAAAACAAGAGAGGTAATTCAAGTAAATGTGTTATTATTTTCGGTGTCAGGGATTTTTATGCCTGCGAAATATTGCCCATGGTCGTATAATAGTGAGTTGACAACCTTTTGAGCAAAAGGCATACACAGAGAAAAAAAAGTGGGTCAAAAACGCGTAAAACTTACTCATTTGGGTGAGTTATGAGAAAATACTCAGCTAGATGAGTATTTTGACTCAGATTGGGGGCAAATAGGTCAGCTATGACTCGGTTTATTGAAACTTGCTGGAAACTTCTGAGTCACTAACTAGTCACCTCTGAGTTATTAAATATTCAGTGATGAATTTGACGTTATTGAGTCACAGCTGAGTCAAGGTTGAGTTACGTGTGAGTCCTTTGGGTCACACGTATTATGACGGCAGTTTGACGAAGCCTGGACTAAAATAACATCTATAGCATCTGCAAATATCAACATTGGAAAAAGTGAATCATATGTATTTTTTCTAACAAAACTTGTGGGATAATTCTCAGTTAATACATAATCAGCGATGAAATTTTTGTAAGTGAGTCACAGCCTAGTCAAGGGTGAGTCAATGTGAGTCCTTCCGGTGAAAAGAATTGTGGGTGGACGTTTTATGGCGGCAGTTAGACGAAGCCTAGACGCTTGTTTGATTAAAAGAAAATCGAAGTCATCTGCCGATATCTGCCACAGAAAAGGTAAATTGTTTTTGTTAAGGATACAGCCTTATTCAATATTATGTTTACTATATTACAGAGATTAGGTAGCATATGTGAAATAGACCACTGATTTTGATTTTGATTAAAAATTCAGATTCAAATTTATGAAATCGACGTGTGTAGACCTGGATGGGTCCATGATCCAGTTAGTGCTTTATATTGAAATCTTAAGCTGAGATTCAACATAATATGAATAGAGTTGAAAATTTCACCATATAGATAGGCCTGGGTGGAGTATTGCCGCATTGCAATGACGGGGGCTATTCGGATTTATACGTATGAGTCAAAACCGAGTCGCCAATTGGTTCATAGATGAGTAATATATATATCCCCACAAAAGCACACAAAATTCAACAAATACCGAGTTCTCCCTATATTGTATCCTATTATTAACACCGATTCGTACCAAATGTTTTAAGATACCCTTAACCCTTTCTTGCATTGGTTCCTGAATTTGCCAATAGATGGCTTCGTGTCGTGTAGGTTTATACTAATTAAAGTGTTTTTCCCTCAGATTATAAACGAATGTCATCGTCTAACGTCAATCAACATTAACCAAAAAATATTAGAATGGTTAAAAGAAAATAAATAGGGCAAAGGTTCTTGAAGTCAAACCAACCGAAGATGTACATGTACCTAAGGATTGCAACAGTAAGTATTTATTATGGTCGGATTCTCTTTTGGCTTTTTAACCCTGACTTGAAGGGAGCGACAAGGGGCAAAGTGAAGACCCAAAAATTAGATTTCGCCGTACGGTTGCAACGTGAAAAAGCAGAGGTTAAAAGCGAAATTATATGAAATGAAATGGGATTTAACGTCCTACTGTTTTGCTCCTAACCTGAGCTAATGGAGACGGGTATACGCCATACAGTGTGGCTTGAGGGAAATTTTGTCCGGATTGTGGCGCTACGGCCTACTTTTGTATCGAATTTCAAATGCCAAGGGATCTTTGGGTACACCGCACCTCGGTTTTTCTTGATGAACTTTCTCGGCAAATGCAGGGATCGAACACCCGTCTTCCAGGCTAGCGAGCCAGCGTGTTACCAAAATTATATATGTATTATAGTCCTGGCTTATATCTTGTAAGGTTTCTGCAGGTTTCAATGTCTGTTCTGTTATGTCCTGGTGGAGCGGAAGGTTTGCTTAAAATTGAATTATAGTGGCCCGGTAAGTATGACGCTGTACCACTTGGCGGTCCATTGATTGATATCAGTGAGGTTCGCGAAGAAAGATACTCGGAATTTGCAAAATACGGTTGCCCCATTGTCGTTGATGCAGGCCAGAGTGTCTGACAGGGAAAGAGCACATGTTAAAGACCCTCTAACTGTGGAAAATCCAAATATGAAGTGCACACGAAAACAATTTTCCTGGTGTGTTGTTGCCTCGAATACTGAAAATTTTTCGTTGAGTGTGGTAGGCTTTTCGCACGTCCAACATTTATGGGCTGTCAGGAATTTACAACTTTTGATGGTATTCTAACTGAACACAAGGTCTGTGATATATATATTTGGTTCACTAAATCGCACTTTAATCGCCTTCCGAAATTCTCTTATAATATGATTGTTTTTACAGGGCGAGCTGGATATTCTGCAATTACAGCCCTTCCTATTCTGCTTAAAGAGGACCCCCAAAAAATGCTGTGTCCAACAGATGTGGTAAGCAAAAAAATATTTTACGTTTTACAGAGGGGGGATTGGGTTGTCATTTTAACACCTGCTACAACTTAAAACTTCGATTAAAACAATAAAAATATTTATGAAATGAAATAAAATGGCCTTTAAAACCATACCTTTCCGCACCGACTAGGTTAATGAAGACGGGCATAAGCCACAATGTTAAGTGGGGGGGGGGGGGGCGATGAAAACGATCCACTTATTTCAAATTCCAACTACCAAGTTTTCTTTTACATTTTACGTGTACACGATTCCTATAGGGCATTTGTCCGATCCTAGCGAGTCTGTGTCTTACCGTGGTTCCCTTAATTATTTTTTTAAGTCTTGGATGTTTGTCTTTGTATCATTTCAGAGACCAGAGAGAATAACAACTCCCACTATTCTACATCAAGGGGATATCATGGATGACGAAACTACATATGAAATTCTAATGTATTACATCGTTCTGGCTCGTCCGTTAGGATTTCTAACGTCAATCAAAGTGTTATTCGCTGTGTACTATAAATTTAATATCGAATATTGTTCAAAGATTTTTAAACACATTAACGTTTATCCAAAAAATCATTCTTGGAATCGAGGACAAAATTAATATACCAAGAAAAGTCATGTCATTATTAACTAAGTTGAAATAGTTATTTTATACGTCTTTTGGTGAGTGGCATTCGGATCACGAGGTAAGAACTATATCGATATTTAGTGTTACGTTCCGGAGTATCTCCCTTAGATGTCAGAGTGAATTTCATGAGAAGCATTAGGCAAATGGGTGAAAGCGCTTTCTTATTTTCATTGTTCTCCACCCGCCAATTGTGCCCGCATATTGCATGACAACCACTTTTACTTTTAAACAATAGAATAAAATATGTATAACTTATATGGAGTGCTTTATTTTTAAATTAAACATACGTTATGCAAGAGTTAAAACTGCTTGTTGCAGACCTTTCTTTAGGCCTGAAATGTTATCTAAATTATTAATTGGACATTAATGAACTTATCACTAGCCTGTGATATTTACTGGATTAGGAACCGATTTTTTTCTCAGCTGTTCGTAATCTCGCATAATGTATTTTTAAGTTTTTATTTTAATATTGTTTCCTTATTGAGCTGACATAATGCTGATCACATCAGGAGAAACGGTATCTTATTCGGCAAAAAAGACGAACGCGGAATCATATACTGTAAATGTGGAGGTTAATACACCAGGCATAAGGTTGTTGGAAAACTAAGCATACACGAATCGTGTGATCTAATTAAAAAAAATAACATTTTCGTATTCGTTTTTACAGATATTTTTCGTCAACTTTGTGCAATGCCAACCAAAGAATCATTAAAAAAGGAGAATTAAATCCTAATTAATTAGGATTCAAGTCTGTGTGGAGTCATTTGACTCGTTGCGTAAGGATAATTATGTGACTCAAATATATTTGCATTGATTCACTTTACTAGTCACTTGACTCACTGTACCTAGTTGTGTAACTCATCTCTTGTGTCACTAGACTCACTAAAGTAGTCACTAAACTCACTAAAGTAGTCGAAGAACTCACTTTACCTGACGAGTCACTTGACTCACTTAACGAGTCGTTTTATGGATTTTTTGGTGAGTCACAAAAATGAGTCTTTTGACTCATTATTTGAGTCCCATGTAAGTTCCAAGTTAGTCCCAAGGTAGTCAACGAAAACTGAGTCGTTACTGAGTCGTTTTATGGATACTCACTCAAATGAGTCAACTGACCCACTTTTTTCTCTGTGTGTAGAAATAATTATGTTTTGACTCTCTTAGAAAATATGAAATTTCCGCTTTAAAATTACATCGTTTGACTATAATGGTCAGTAGGTAAGAATTTGTCCTGAATTTGTGCGTTCCAGGAGAGTCATTTCATTTAATTTTTTCTACGGCGTCTTTTTGATTTGGGAAATTTGGCCAAAATAGAAATTCACTCCGTGCATAAACTAGATATTATTTTTTTTTATAGATTTTTTTTCAGTCAATGACGTACTACATGTGCAAAGAACGACTGGTAACATTTTTATATTATTATTATTTTTAACAATGAATGCCCTTCGCCTATAGTTATCCCACAATTAAATACTGTATCTTCTGACTAAGGTTGTTATTGATGGAATAAAAGTTAAAAAAAAGATAAAAGTATGACATTACAAATAAGATATTCTGCATATAATAATAAAGGAAGTATAAACTTAAAAATCTTACTACAAAAATATAGGATTCTCTAAAAACAACATTCATGGGGCGTGTACAGAACTAAAATGTGAGCCTATCAGCATATGATTATAGCATATGATTATGGTTTTGGGCTTGTATTTTACACGTTTTAACTCAACATGGATTATTGTGAATATAATCAAATCAAAACTGTCAAGTTGATTCAAGTCAACTACTATCTAGCATATTTATTTCAGTAACCAACCGCCAAAGGGACAGCTGGAAATGGCTGTGGAAATTTTTTCTCTCAGAGGTTGCCAATCAGTTAAAGGCTATGTAAGTACCATACGGATATATACTCTCCACAATACTTAGTAAAAAGTCAGACCATTACAACACTGGTTGCTGTGATACAAAAACATGTTTGTTGGTTACCAAATACATGTAACATATATTCCCGTATTTGAAATGGTAACGCATATTACAAAACACCCTGTACAAGACACCAATATAATCGACTTTTAAAAAGGTTTTCTGTAGAATAATAGAATAATAATAAGACTCTTTGAAAAATAGCAGCTATTCATTTTAGCTTTCAATAGAATAAATTCATATTACTATCTATTGATATCTATAGAGTAACTCCATGATACCAAACAGTAGAGGTAACTTGAGAGATTAAAAATCAATTTAATGGCTTATCTTAAATACACAATACATTAACCCGCATTTCCTATATTACCTTTTATACAATTAGATCAGTTCTTATGAATATAATAAAATGTAAAGGAATTGTTTCTTTAGCTATTTCTATGAAAGTCACCGTTACGTTGTGCGAACATGTTTTCTTATAGATACATGATAAACAGTTGATGTTAAATAGTAATATATTATATTTAATCATCTGATAAACAGTTAATGTTAAATAATATTTTACTATACATATTTAATCGTTTGATAAACAGTTGATGTTAAATAATGTTTTACTATATTTAATTATCTGATAAACAGTAGATGTTAACATTTTTTACATGTGATATTGAATAAGGAAAAGAAAGAATCTGACTTAATGAAAATGATCACTGTATTTGGAGGCAGCTATAAAACTGAATTAGGCGACACCCCGTCGCCCCCCCCCCCCATGTGTTCCCCCGCATCAACTTAAATTCGGAGACGAAATCCTGATATTTATGATTAGAAGTGTGAGTGTTAGTATTTGTATTACCTTTTTCAACCAGTCTTGGAATTTAACTGTTGTTTAGGATGTAGGTTGCAGGAGTACACGTCATTTGGGACATTGATAATCAGTTTACCGATATCTCACAAGTCTACCGATACCTCACATACTTAGCATTATTCATATTTCGGCCTATATGAAATATATTTTAATCAGAAATTAAACGATTCCTTTGCAAAATCAAGAAGGAAACAGGGATAATTCTAACAGTACCACCGGTCGTGTGGATAAGTCACGTGATGTAAAAAGCTATATCACGACGTTTGTAATCTTTGTGAAATGAACTCTTGGAAATTTATAACAGTATTTATTGTTATTTATTTCATTAAACAATAAAATGCAGTGAATGACATTAAATAGTTAGACTGTCGAACGACAAGCAGGGTGTAACGACGTGAGCTTTTCAACACGATGAACTAAAAATAATCTGGTATGTCCGCGTTCTGTAGAATATATTAAAATTAGCGTTAGACTAGATTATATCTGTTGAAAAGCGCTAAAATATAAATAATATATTAAACTACTGTTTGCAATATTGTATTCCCAACTGCCTCGGTGGAACTAATTGATAAACATGTCAATTTGTCAAGGGGCTTGCGATATACAACAAATGACTAGATTTTCAGTTGTTATTATCCATTTTCAGCAATTATATATTTTTATCCAGGAGCCGAGAACAGTTTCATTACAAACCAAACAAGGGAACTAACAGAAGATATGACAAAAGTCAAGAAATAATGCTTGGTATGTTGATTTTACCTAATATGCATAATAACTAAAATATCACTACTTGCTTTATTAAGTAATGACCACAACAACTTTATTCTACAGTTGGTTGATGTGTCTACTATATTGTAGTTTACATAAATTAGCAGTGCATGTAGCAAACAGCTTATAATACATAATCACATTTGATCACTTTGATGCACCGAGAACAAGTGTTGTAGAAAAGTTCTCTTCAGCTTATTCCAGATGATAAAGAATAATATGACATAATTGACGACGAAGAACTACAGTTAAAAGTGAAAGCAAGCCATCTAGTTTGTACATAAAGAAGTTTCAAAGACATTTCTGGTGCCATGGTACTTACATGGACATATATATTTAGAAACAGACATAAATGAATAAAACAAGATTTTTCTTCTCTGAGAGAAATTCAACATATCATCAGATTGGTAAGTCTCTTATGCATACGAAATTAAGATGCAAGGATGCATTTATGGGAGAAGAAAGATTAAGAGAGGTGGAAATAGCTACTCATATTGTGGAAACTTTTCTCACAGCTTGATAAACAGGAAAATGTAACTAACATTTGATATAAGAGTAGACCTTAGGGTCGCGGTACCTGGCAAAATTTTCCTCATAGCACACTGTATGGAATATGCCCAACTTCATTAGCCAAGTGGGAGCTGAACAGTAGGACGCTAAACCCCATTTAATTCCATTTTTTCATCTCGTCTCATCTGTGACAAAGCTAACTAAAGCATTTAACATACAATATAATTAAATTAAAGGTTTCATCTTATAACTGTTGAGCCAATTTTAAGTCGACTAATACATAGTATATTTTTTTTCTCAGTTAACTACATCAGAAAAATCATGACAGTTTGAAATGGCTATTCATATTGTGGAAACGTTTTCTCACAAAGTTTGATCGGTCAGGCAAAATGTAAGTAACATACATATTTGTATTTTTAATCAAGGAATTAGGTCTATACTCTTGCTTGGTAATCTAGTTATTCTTCTCGGGGCAATGCCTAGGGCTCTGCTATTTCAACTATTTGGCATGCTTGATTTTTAACAATCACATCCATAGATTATCTTCTAGTTGTGATATGTGTATCTTTACTGTAAATAGCAGTATAAAAATGTTGGATAATATTTTACTTTTCAAAAAGATTTTAAAAGGCAATATCCAATTTGTTGCCAATGGAAATATAATATGAATGGGCCAAAATAATTAGACATTGCCAAGTAAATAGGCACTGTCCTGATGTAGTAGAGACTTTGGATTTGGAAACTCAATACATGTTTGAATCGTGTGAATAGTGGACCTATTATGAGGTTTCAGTCCCAAATCTCCTAACTTTTTTCTGACATCTCAGATCTAACCCATTTGATTTGAGCATAATAATCTGCCCGGGCATGTAACTTGACAAGACATAATAAGAGTTACGCAAAGTTAAAACAAAGTAGAGACCCAGTCTCGACATGGCAAAATAATTTGTTTATTTAAACAATATGAACCATAAACAAGTATTCTTATTTCCTATTTTTTTATTTTTTAGGCTGAATGAGTTTTTGATGAATAATAACAACGAGAGAACCCAAGCATCAATCTATTTTAAAATTCTGGAAAAGAATGCATTTGACCCAATTTTTAAATATTTATTTTTGTTTTTAATGTTAAATGTTCTCTCAAACACAATTAGATTTTAATTCTCTTTAGAAATTTATGTATCGTATAGAAAGTAAAGTGACATATAACTACATGTAACTCACTTAGAATATGGTCGGAAATCATAAAGTATTTAACAGGCATTATCTAGAAACCAAATGTAGATCAAATATACCCAGAATTACAAAAAGACTTGACCTGCATTAAGGTCAATTCTCTTTCTACCTTTCTGTGTTATTAGGGTGATTCTGTCCTACAACTAACCTACTCTTATATCAAATGTCAAGGGTACCCGGGGAGGGGGCGCAAATGGTTAACACACACACACATTGGATCAGAAGGTCTTGTCATTGAGTCAAATAATTCAATTGTCTAGGGTCCTTCAAAGTGAACGCAATGGGGTGTTGATTCCGGGCTTGTACCCAATTATACTTTGCTTTGTCGTTCACTACTGACATCTAGTTGAAATTTCTCGGCCAACGTTTATACTCACTGAACCATTATGCCCCCCGTGCTTATGTACATATTATTTAATACATGTATTTGCAACTTTCTTTAAAATTATGTAATTTATGTACAAAACTCATATTAGTGCATAATTAATCTCATTAGTGATTGGTTTGGATGTTATTAAATTTAGATATTTTTGAATTATATATTTTTGAGGTTTAGGGTGGAAATACTGTGTACATACTTTATATTCTCATTTCTTGTTTTAGTGTAAAAAAAAACTTAAATAACTATTGTATATTTTGTGATTGGGAAAGGTGTGTGTGTGTGTGGGGGGGGGGGGGCGGGGGCGTGGGGGGGGGGGGGTCATTATATAACACAATTTTGTTAGTATAATAATTATTTTTCTGTTTTTCTGTTAACATTCAAATGTATATTTACTTTTTTCCCATCATGTTTGAATAAATAACAATTAAAAAAAAATATTATTGTTACCTCATTAATCAAACATTACAGGTTAGGTTAAACAAAGTAAAAGGGGGAAGGGGTACTGCATGGGAAAGGTTGCTATAATGGATACACAAGTGGTTATACACAAGTTTGTATGAAACCACACAAGTTTCAAAAATTTCAACACAAGTTTCAAATATTTCAACACAAGTTTCAGAAATTTCACACAAGTATTGTGTAGCTTTTCACACAAGTTTCAACACAAGTTTGATAAATTTTAACACAAGTCTTGTGTTGTTTCAACATTTAACACAAGTCTTGTGTTGTTTCAACATTTAACACAAGTTTGTGTTGTTAAATAGTAACACCCAACTTGTGTTGAAAACAACACAAGTTTGTGTTGTTTCAACACAAGTTTTTTTTCAGTGTACAGACCACTGTTAATAGCTTGACTGATGATGACAAAAAGAAATGTCATCGAGTGACTAGTGTGTTTAATTAGACTTAAAAGTATAATTTGAAATGCAGATGTTATTTTTGAAAGTTTAATTAATACGGTCCATTATAATTGACATCATTACAGTTCCATAATGAATGCTAAGCCTAAGGAGCACAAATTGACAAAGAGTCCTGAGATTAAAATATTTACATTTTTATGCCCAGGAGTGTATCTTGGGAAGAAAATATATTTGTGCCTGTTGCAAAAGTTATTATTTATAATTTATCAAATTCATATATAACACATAATTTTATTCTTTAAATGTTATCAGATAAATAAGTAGCTGTTTTATTTTCTGCGTGTGTTATAGTTTATTGCTCTACCCAGTTAATAATTTTTAATTTATCAATATTATGCATACACGAACAATCCATTTTGGTACGGATAATAATATTGTTGTGCTGACTATATAAGCCTTTACATTATATAATTTTTTAAAATCTTATATATTTTCAGTTATTAATATGGTAGACCTGTATTTTGGTACCCAGAAGAGTGCAGGTTTGGAGAGAAAATATCTGTTTATATTTACATTGAATTGATCTGTTTACTACAGTTACCTTTATAAATCATCGATAAATAATTTGAATTCCATTCTTATTTATTTTTTTTTTCTAATTTTTTCTTTTGGGGTTATTATATTTTTATTTTATTTATTTTTTTTTTATTTTTTTTTCGGGGGGGGGGGGTAATTAATATTATTATATTATGTTATTTTTAATATTCTGGCACTGTCAGTTAGTTACATAAATGTTTTATAAATAGTTTTATTTTACCAGTTTAGGTTTATTTAAATTATTTTTATTTTATGGAGTGGTAGTGGTGTTGGGGCAGGGAGGAGAGTATTATAAATTTTATGATATAGAAATATGGGTAGGCCTATGTGGATAAATAATTTTATATCATGTATTTATTTATGTCTTTCTTTTTTTTAATATTTTGTTAACATTTACTTTTGTGTTATTTTTAGTGTTTGAATAATCAGAAACAAAGTCTTGTTTAAATATGTTGATTCCATTTTATAATATTGTAAATGATTGTGTCTAATTTATACCCCAATGTTAAAGTTTATTTACTTTTTGAATCTTCTGTACCGTTATTACAAACATTATAAAATAAACGTCTAGGGCTATATGTGAAGTGTTTGCATGGTTATGTTGGTGAGTAAATTGGCTTAATTTTGAAATAATTATGTCTGTAGGACTTTCGGTTTCTGATATAAGGAGTGGAGTTGAAAATTCAAGCAAAAAGGCCAATTTCGCAAACAAGGGGTCTGCCAGTTCGCGTTACTAAACGGACTGTAACTCAGCCAATTCTGCACCGATTTTGATAAACTTGGTTTGTTACCTGAAATTGATTGTGGCGCCATTAACTGAGGTTCGGTGAAAAAGTCACTTAGATCGTTCTCCCCCTGCACTCTTCAGATGGTAATCAAAGCCTTTATAATCTATTGTCACATCAATGTATATATAATAGACAGTGCAGCAGTGGTTGCAATAATGTCCACACAGATAAACATACTAACTATATAAACTAAAAATTCCAACGATATCCGACAATAAAAATATGTATAAATAAATAAAGTATGAACACATGACAGTACTTCTTTTTATTAATAAAATATAAAACATTTGTCCAATAGTTTCGATTTAAAACAAAACTATAACCCACAGAAGATAAGTTGCTAATACAACATTAAATGTATACTTTGTTTAGTTGCAAGATGCGAAATCGGGTTTCTAAACACACTAGAAATTCTGGCTGCCGGACGCGGTACACCACGTTTCTGTGGGATTAAGTGAAAATATTAATTCATGACACGCTGTAGGATTAAATGGAAAAACCAAATATACTGAATTTGAATCAAATCCCGACATTAATGGATAGTTTTGTTTTTTTTTAATGTCATATTTGTATATTCCGTTAGTAATTTCATCTTGTCTAATAAAATAAATGCAAGATTGAAATGGAGTTTCATGGCACGTCAGCTCCGACCGGGCTGTGTTGCGCTAACAATTTATTATATGCCTGTAATAATTTTACTATGTGTCTTGTATATGATTACAAGTTGAAATTTACACGTAAATATAAAAGTAATGACAAACTCATAGTCGCTGCTGGGATTGTGATTTTAAGTTTCACGATAAGTTGATCTTTTATAATATGAGCACAAAAAATAATCAAAACTAGTTGTCAACTCTTCTTAGATGTTATACTTTTGTATTGTTATTTCGAATTCCTTTTAAAGTAAGAGGGAAATAAGTGTTACAAAAGAAATTTTTAAGATTAGTTTTTATTTGGGAGATTTTAACAGGGTGAAGGTACGTATCATTTGGTTTAAAAAGTTCTGGTACTTTTTTTCTTTTACCATCGAACCACAGATATTGTCCTTCTAAATCAATGATATTAATTTTTTCCACCAAACCGTGCACTAAAGTGGCTATAACTATTTCTAAAAATACTTTACATTCAGCAAATACATCCAGGAAGAATATTGTATCCTTCTTATATCTGTTGGGTATATACACAATATCGGACGCCCCAAACATAGCACCATCCTTAGGCGCATTATTTGCAAGAAGAGTGTGTACAAATTTATTCACAACTGGTTTAAGGTCAGCAGTCACATTGTGCAGAAACCTCCATGCTTTGTTCATTGCAATTTGACCAACGGGTTTTTGCCACCATGGCGTTGGACCTTTTTTGCCTTTGTAAAGCCGAGCAATGTCCGAATGGTACCATATTTTGTCCAGTGGTAATTTATGAATGTTCCATGAATTGAGTAATGTGTCGTCTCCTATCGATAAGTATCCTTGGACATCGAAATTCATTTTCATAGCGGCACTTAAACATGTATACACACAATATCCTTTATCGACAACAGATTCAACAAAGGTCACTTTAATAGCAAAATTGTTAGATGCTTTAAGAAAACGTTGGATGTCTGGGCCACAATAGATAATATATCTAAACGTTACGCCGTAGATTAACTGTAAGTAAGGTATATTATCATAAAAAGGAGAATTAAACATAATTACTAGAAGTATATCAGGAAAAGTCACTGAAGCCAGACTCGTGCTTTTTATTTGGAAAGAAGTATCTTTACAAAATGAAGTCATTCCTAAAACTTGGTTCCATTTGGATTGTTGTCGTATTTTCAAGTTCGCACTATCCATTGGTTCATATATTACTGAATTTGTGTGGTTGGTAATATTCTTATCAATAAACGGTTTTCTTTTCGGCTCTTTATAGCTAGATGTTTCAAGTTCGTGTATCCAGGCATGAACTACTAGGTTGTCGTGTTGCTGCCAATATCCATTTTCAGCTAACTTTTCACTCAACAGGGAAACACACTGGAAAAATGTTCTTTCAACGGGACATTTCCACTCTATTAGAAAGTCAACTAACTTATTAGGATCAAAATAGGACCCGCTCGAATTTTCTGCCACCGTATAAGATCTGCTATTTCTAATTTGATAGGCATTTGGAGGATAACAACCGACATATCCTCCAATTTCCCATAGCAGACGTTGGGCCCAATATCCTCTTATTACGTCAGAATGTTGGTAAGACGGCGTAACAGGAAGAACTAAGGCCCACAAGGCCTCATACCGGAAGAGGGTAGCCTGACTGTTTAACGTTGTAAACACTAGAGGTGGGATGATAACCGGAGGCGTTGCACTATCAAATGAAATATTTAAATTTGTATTTGTTGGTTTTAAAGTCCATCGAAAAACGGAATCAATGTCAGGGTCACCGTCACTTAGTATCTGGTTTATACTTGGTTTCTTGAAGTTAGACACAAAATAACTATTTGTCTCATTTTCACTTAATTTATTTAATGGAAATCCCCTAGGCCATATTGTTGATTGTCCAAAATGTTTAAACGAATTAAATACAACGTTTCCATTATATTGTAATCCGTATTCGAATGCGTCCGGGTTCAAAAGATCATCTAAATCTGTTAATAATTTTATTGTATCCTCTATATCATAAATCGCCTCAGCACCTTCGGAAATGGCATACAGATAACCAATTATTTTACGAGAATAACTTTCAGTTGGAATTAATTTGGAAATATAAACATGTTGTTGTTCAGCTAAACTAAGATAAATACAGTTGGTCAGTCTAAAAGAAAGAAAAAAGGAAATTGAAAATGTGTAGATAACATTAATTGTTGATATTCTTTAAACTTGACTTTTACTTGGTGTCTTCCCCGCTTTTAATGTTAAATAAATTATGATGTAGACCTGCATTCACATCGCAAGACAATTATCAACCAACTAAACTATCGGATAACTTATTAGATATTGAGTGAATTAGACAGTACCCGACATATGTGCATTGAACCAGGCGCGGATCCAGGATTTTTTGCTTAACTAATTGCGCTCAACCGATTAACAGGGATTTTGGGGATCCAATTTGGTTCATTCTGACGTATTTCCGGTAGGTAAATTCCAAAATTACAGGTCTAAATCGCCAATAAAATCGCATAAAAACTTTTCAAGTCTGAGCAGGGCCCCCCCCCCCCTTTGGATCCGCGCCTGTGAACGTAACAATGGCTGGCAACTGATGATGAAATGACTGCCAATCGATTTCCAGGACTTGACAATCGAGAATTAATAATATGAACCATCGATAGTAATTAACCAATATAGGAATCAACATCTTTGTGCTAGAGGAGCCTAGGTAACATTAGAGGTTTCGTCGAACAAAAACAATAATTGGTCAAATTATTCCAGGTATTTATATACACTTACTTCCAGTCTTTTGGTGTGTTACTATTTTCTACTACAAGTAGTTTCCACTTCGGTAAATTACTCATATATTTTATAGCATCTGTAGGTTTAACATTAGTTGTTACAACAATCCAGTTACTGAAGTTCTTCGTTTTACGAAATGCTGAGCTACGAACAAAAATAAATATGATTGTGTGGGTTAAAATAGATTTAGTTAATATACAAAATGGAACAATACCGTGAATAAAGCAATATAAGTAATAGATAACAGTAAACCAGAGGCGTAGACCATTCTTCTCACCTAGATAATACCATGGCGTTAAATTTATACTTTGCATGGTCGGCCACCATCATTTTGTTCATGTTTTGAGCGTTAATTTAACGTCAGGTTAAAAGTCTTTAATCAGGGTTCGATAAAAATATGAGTTATGACTTAAAATTGAAACTTGTCATAGTAATACGACAGTCTTAAATTCATCCGCCTACCTTTTGGCCTTACCTCTAATTAATTTTATTTTTAGAAATGCGACATTAAAAAATTACAACACATTGATTTAAGCAATATTTTATTCAGATACAATGGAGTTAAGACCATTAATTAAAGGCAATATTTCACAATTCTTTAATAATTTTTAATGAGGTTGTTCTACATTCATAATCTTTTTCCAAGGGGGTTTAATTTTTTAACACACCTTTTTGGAGTTTCAGGAAAAGCGGTGGCGTCATGACTACTAGCCGAACACTTTCCTTTCCAGTGACGAAAATCTTGTAAACACGATAGAATCCATAATTTTTTACAGGTTATTTTTTATGGGGTCTACAAGATAAAAAAAACATGATTTTTTCGTACAATCAGGGGCCATAATTCAGGAAGTTATGGTCCAATGTGCGCGAATATCGAAGGGAACTGCGATCTGTGGGTTATAAATGTACATTTCAAATTTCATCAAAATCGGATTAAACTTGTGACCTCTACAGGGTCCACAACATGGATATATCATATTTTTACACTATTCGCATATTATCGGCAGCCATTTTGTCCGGCAGTTTTGGTCCGAATTTTACGAAATTCGACCTAATCTTCATTACAGTGTAACGGTGATATAATCAAACGTTTTTTTTTTAAATCGAATAATAATTGAGACCCCTAGAGGAACCACAAGCTAAACAAGTCGATTTTGCGTACCATAAGTGGCTATAATTCAGGAAGCTACAATCCGATATGCGCAAATATCGAAAGGGACCATGATCTTTGGATTTTAAACATGTATTTCAAATTTCATCAAAATTGGATTAAAATTGTGACTTCCAGTGTCCATAACCTTGATATACCATATCTTACTCTATTCGCATTCAAGCGGCGGCCATTTTGTCTGGCAATTGTTGGTCCAATTTTCGCTAAATTCGAACCCAATCTTCATTACAGTGTAGCGGTGATATAATCGGGCGGTTTTATAAATCGAATAATAATTATGACCTCTAGCGAGACCACAAGCTAAAAATGGCCATTTTTCATACAATCAGGAGTCATAATTCAGGAGAGGAACCAAGATCTTTGGGTTATAAACATGTATTTCAAATTTCATCAAAATCGGTTCAAAATTGAGACCTCTATAAGGTCCACGGCCTGATATAACATATTTTCACACTACTCGCGTACAAACGGCGACCATTTCGTCCGTCAATTTTGGTCCGATTTTCACGAAATTCGAACTCAAACTTCATTACAATGTAACGGTGATAATCTAACGGTTTTTTTTTTAAATCAGAGGCACCACAAGCTAACAAAGGGCGATTTTTCGTACATTCAGGGGCCATAATTCAAGAAGTTATGATCTGATATGTGAAAATATCGACATGAACCAAGATCTTTGGGTTATGAATATGCATTTCAAGTTTCATCAAAATCGTTTCAAAATTGTGACCTCTACTCTGTTCACAAGCTACAACCAGGGGCCATAACCCATGAAGTTACACACCGATACATGCCAATATCGACAGGAACCGAGATCTGAGCTACATTTCAAGTTTCATCGAAATCGGATAAAAATTGTGACCTATGGATTGACAAACAATTGTGGACTAACGTCCGGACGAACAGGGGCGACGACAATATACGTCCACATGAAAATGTGGGCGTATAAAAATGGACTTAATTCTATAACTTGGCTATTAAATGTTCAAATTTAGAGGAAATTGTGTCAGCACGTGTCTGCTGTATCATAAAGCCTGACATTGGGTCAACTGGCGTGGTTTCGAATCTCCGGTTGTACGTGACAAGGAGTAGAGTCACTTGTCCAACCTCGTGAGTTTTCTCTGGGTGCTCCCACTGCTAAAGACCCCTACGCGCTAGCTAGTTATTGAAATAAAACAATTAAACCCTGTTAGTCCCGAAATGACCTAGTCTGTGTCGAGTGGACGTTAAGCCCCATCTCTCTCTCTCTCTTCTATCAGTATCAAATAATGTTTTCGTTTAAATCGACAATAACATTCTTGCTGGCTTGGTAGCTCCAGAAAATAAATAATACCCGTATTCTAAGTACAAGATGTTTAACTGTCCTACTTGTGTAAATTATCCATTACAACCTATTTTACTTGTCCAGAGGGTTCGAAAATATTTTAAAATTCCAAGTCACATTTGAAAAGGTTTACGTTAGACTTACACGGAGATGTCGCTGAATAGGAGTGGCTATTCATACTACATTGTATATTAAATACGATGTCGGATTTGACATTGTATATTAAATAGGTTACCAAACTGATCCCGCGTAAGTAATTCTCTGTGAAACAGATTGATAGGTTACATGGACAATGGTTTGACCCGTTATCGAGTTACCTTTAATATAGGGTTAGGCCATGTGGCGAAGTAAAGAAAGGGTTGTCATGTCGCATGCCTTGAATTGGATCACGATGACGGTATATCGGGTGGCTGACCAAGAAATGCAGTGAAGTAGAACAATTTACTGTAGTAGTGCGGGTTTAGAAAAAGAATGTGAACTTATCTTTTGCTGTCCTAAGGTGATCAAACGGTCCGACGCGGGCGTATTAGATCATAAGGTCTATTATTCTGTCAAGTTGGGTAGTTTCGGTTCGTCCCTTATAAATCTTTCCAAGCCCACATGAACGTGAAGTCGCATTTCGCTCTCCAACGTTGATGTCCGATACCTCAATTCTAGTTTTTTTATTCTTCTGACGGACATCGACATACTTAAACATTGGGGAAAAACTCAACTGTATTTATATGATTATGATTTTACATAATTCAAAATAACTAAATATTTCGCTTGGCCAATTACAAGGGGAAAAAAGATGGTCACGCAAACAGGGTTCGAGTATGGCGCCAAGCTACAACAGATAAGAGTTTAGAGAGCTTCACGTCCACGCGACACTGACTAAATTGTTTCGGAACTAACAGATCTTACAATTTAATATCAATACTTCACCTGTACTCAGGTCCTTGGTAATGGGACTGGGAGGAAACAGGGGAGGTCGGAAAGGCAAGACATTGTGAACTGGGTGACGCATTCAGCATCGTTGAGATAAAAAAAAAATAGGTTGTTCGCTTCTATTTCAGTGTCATACTAATAATTTCTTCCACATTATAAATGATATTAATTAATTTCTAAATACTTACGTTCTCCAAATAGATATTGGTATAAACGGTCCATGAGAGATAATTATATAAAAAATCCACACAAACAACGAAGACAATAATATAAGAAATAATAGATACTTTTTAAAATTAAACGCACATGTCATCGTATTTGGAATCCTTTTGACCACGATGAATCAAACGTCGGTGGAAGCGGAATTTAACCCTGAGAATAAACGAATGAATGAACACCACACTCGATAAACAAGTAAAACGACTTCTCTATTCCATTTTGGAGCAAACGGTTCAATCTGTTTCATAGAAGATAACGATACTCTTCTAATATGTCTACCTTTAACACGCCACGCCACGTCTTATCATGCGATGTCAACCATTGGCTCAATAGCACGTCCATTGTTTACATTAGTTTACAACGAAAAGTATAGCTTAAAGATCTATTATGGGAGATTTTTATATAGAGTTGTCAATTCTTGCTATAACAGTTTAAACATAGTTGATGAAAGAAGAATATATTTAAAATTTCAGTCAAATTACTTTGTTCTGAAGGAAGTTATTAAAATTGAAATAGTAGTTAATTGTATGTTCGCAGAGTAAGAATAGCCAGAGTGGCAAGTCGCATTACTCCCTATAGAAACACTCAGACGCGTAATACACACACACACACTCGGCAATTCTCGACAGATTCCGTAACCTACATCTAGTCTCGGCAGTATGACAAATTCCGCCATATTGGAACTACTTTTAATGTCCCGGATGAAACATGGCTGCACCCATGGTGTCTTGGAACTACTTATTTTTTTTTTTTTTTTTTTTTTTAACTTTAAAACTATTCCACCAAATACTTGTTTCGATTCTTAGATTTGAAATGTTATTTCCATCTTTAAATGTCAAAGTGTCCCGCCCTTTTTGGATATTATAAAGAGTTGTCAATTCTTGCTATAACAGTTAAAACATAGTTGATGAAAGAAGAATATATTTAAAATTTCAGTCAAATTACTTTGTTCTGAAGGAAGTTATTAAAATTGAAATAGTAGTTAATTGTATTTTCACAGAGTAAGAATAACCAGAGTTGCAAGTCGCATTACTCCCTATAGAAACACTCCGACGCGTAATACACACACACACACACTCGGCAATTCTCGACAGATTCCGTAACCTACATCTAGTCTCGACAGTATGACAAATTCCGCCATATTGGAACTACTTTTAATGTCCCGGATGAAACATGGCTGCACCCATGGTGTCTTGGAACTACTTTAATTTTTTTGGTTTTTTTTGTTTTAACTTTAACACTAATCCACAAAATACTTGTTTCGATTCTTAGATTTGAAATGTTATTTCCATCTTTAAATGTCAAAGTGTCCCGCCCTTTTTGGATAAGGCCTATTTGCTATTTAACTCACCTTGATTTAGTTTTTTCTCACAAAGAAAAATAACGGTGTCTTCTAGAGCTTATTACTTAATAAAGTAAGCTTTCATTAAAATATCAAATAATAATTTAAGAATGTTAAAATTGAATTTAAAATAGGCCTATATGTTCCAATAGATTTGACCCGTTGGTTGTTTTCCAAGATAAAATGCCTTTGGCTTCAGTGTTGACTCACGGTGTTCTTTTATGATTTTTGTTCTATTAATTAATGTAGGTTTTCATTTTTAAATAAATAAAAAAATAATAATTACAGATATTAAAATTCTATTTTAAATAGTATTACATTTTTCAATAAACATATTTGAGTTGACTGACTTCTCTTTTTTACAATCAAGTACAAACCAAAAACAACTTGAGAATGAATATTTTGCATATTGCTCTGGGTGTCATGTAATTGACGGCCTTTATAGGCCCCCCCCCCATTACTACGAAATTGTCTATTTTACACCACTGCACAAGAATATTTTAATTTATTATCAATCTGAAGTGTGCTCTAGATATCCATGACATTAGGTCTGATCTGTGTTCAGAGTTACTTATATTTTTGTGATATTTTTGTCAACTGGTTATTTAGAAATATAAAATAATGGAATTATTTAGAAATAGAAAATTTAATTTATACTGTGTTCTATTATGGAATTTATAGGCGGTCGGATTAAGGCCCCCATTAAAAGGTGAAATGTGATTTTGAATAGCATAACAATATTAGGCTTACTGTTTTATTAAAAGTTTATTGCAACTGATAATTGAGCAAAACCATATTTGTGTTAAGAAATTTGGAAAGGTATAATTACAGATACCATAAACTTAACACTTTGTTTACCGCAAGTAATTGTAGAACTCTATAGAATCACATATTTCCATACACAATCTTAGAAAAAAATAGGCTTGTTCATTACATCAGTTCGCCAGAATACAATTCTTCAGAAAATATAGTTAGTTCCCTCGTCACAATTCTTTTAATAATTACTGAAAACATAGACCTATTATATTATGGAATGTAAAAAGAACATGTGCGGACTTTATGGCGGTATATCAGTGCCAAAATTCTAACATGCTATCGTCTAATTTCTTACTTCTATTCATGTAATTTCTAACCTCCATTCATGTAACTTCTAACTTCCATTCATGTAATTTCTAAATTAAGACGATGTATAATTCAACTTCTTTATTTGTTCAGTGTAAATATCAATTCTGTTTCATCTTATTTTTAGTATTGAGGCGAAAAATGTCTACTTCATGGATGGCAAACAAAATTAGAATTATGATACTTCTACCTGGCAACCATCATTATGATGTCGTTTGGTGTCGCCACCATGTGCTCAGTTTTGCGATTGAGCACCTGATCGGGACCATCCTATTGATACAAACGACTCGCTCTTCGTCAGATTGAGTGCCTTGCCTGAATGTTAAAATTGAAAACAGCATCGGGAGAGAGAGATGGGGACATGGGGTTTAACATCCACTCGACACCAACCAGGTCATTTCGGTATTAACACCGTGCAATTTTATTTCAATAATTCGCTTACGCGTAGGAGTGTTTCGCAGTGGGAGGAAACCGGAGGACCCGGAGAAAACCCACGATGTTGGAAAGGCGGCCCTACTCCATGTCACGTAAAACGGAAGGTTGAAACCACGCAAGTTTATTCAATGACAGACCTTTTGTTATAGCGTGAACGTGCTAACCATTCGGCCATCCTACCCTCTAAAGAACATTGAACGTGATATAAATGTATGGTTTGCAAATACTATTTCGAATACCGTGGCTAAGTCGGTAAGACGCAGGCTCGCTAGGCTGTGGGTCGGGAGTTCGATCCCTGCATTGCTCGAAAAAAGTTCATCCAGATTTTCTGGCGTGGTTTCCGTCTTGTCGTTCCGATGGGATGAAAACCCGAGGTTTCATGTGCATATTGGAGTGCACGTAAACGATCCAGTGACCGTTAGACTTCGATATAAGTCCAGGTCGTTGATCCGCTCTCCGGGTAATACTTTCCTAAAGCACACTGTATGGCGTATGTCCGTCTCCATTAGCCCGGTTCGGAGCAGAACAGTAGGGCGTTCAACCCTCTTTCATTTCATTTCATTTTCTATTTCAAATATAAGCTAAACAAAGATTTGGAGAATTTTATTTGATTTTTTTTTACGGTTGGGCCAATAATTAATATTTATATGCAGTTGGTCTATATTAACACAGGGTATAAATGTTATGGATAGGCCTACACAGATACTGAGTTTAATACTAAGTGACCTCTCTCTCTCTCAGCACGCCTTCCAACCTTCAATCATACGAAGAATGGGTCGTTTATACCAAATAATGGTCCCGATCAGGTGCGCAATCACCCAATTGAGCACGCAGTGGCGACACCAAACGTCTTCATAATGATGGTTGCTAGGCAGAAATGTATAAATTCTAAATTCGTTGATGTTGATGCTAAACATGTAAAGCATCTATTAAGAAGACATTTTTCGTTTAAATAATAGAAACAAGTTGGAACAGAATTGAAATTTACACTTAACAGTTAGAAATTACATGAATGGAAGTTAGAAGTTACATGAATGGAGGTTAGAAATTATATGAACAGAAGTAAGAAATTAGACGATAGCATGTTAGAACTTTGGCACTAATATACCGCCATAAATATGCACTCTTACAAAATAACATTTTTGATAATCTATTATGTTATTATATAGCTCAGTATTTATTATATATTTATAGCACTAGGCGAACATAGTAAAACTCTGTGCTAGGCCTAGCACTCGACGATGACTCGTATCGTACTCATCATAGCAGACGACGCGACGTAAACTGACCTCCAGGAAATCTAAAGAATTTGAATCCCTCAATAGTCCCTAAAATCAAAACACCCTCCGTAAGGCTTACTCTGGGTACCATATCCACCACTCGGATGTTTACCTTCTCTTTTGTTCAACTGCGAAATGTCTTCTTTAGCCGACATGTTTAGTGACATTACAGACGAAACCGAAGGCAAGGTTTTCGTAGTTCACCCGAATCACTCGAGTCGACACCAGACCGTTCGCGTTTTGAATCGAGTTGGTCAAATGACTGACTCGAGTCGCATCACGTGACTAACCCGTTTACTCCCCGTTCAACGGAGAGTAAAAGGGTTCGACACGTGACAAAATGACGTCCTTTGTCACCAGGCTCGCTAGAAGAGGTAGAGGTAAGGTAAATCGGTTCTTTCGGAATCTTCTTCTTCGCCCTCTAACAGTTCCTGAATTAAAATAAGATTCCGAATGGAGGCAGCCATTGCGAAAAAATAAAACAAAATAAATAAAGGTGTCTCGCCATTTTTTTTTTTTTTTTTTTTGATGTCATGTGACTGCTCAGACCGTTCGGGATGTTTCACCCGGGTAAACTCGGCAATGGAGTCGACTCGAGTGACGCGAGTAAACGACGAAAACCTTACCCAAGATGCAATGCGCGACCACCTCCGTATGCAAATGAAGAAGTTGCCACTCTGGTTATTTTTACTCTGTGGTATGTTCACCGGTCTCCGAGAATGGCCGATCGTTTGATTGACAGGCGTTAACTCCACCTACATAACCTCGATTATCATGTAACGTTTTCAATGGCTGTTGTACCGTTAGCCTATTCGGTTTGAGACGGGACTGCAATTTAACTCGTGTTACATTTAACTTTTACTACAAATTAAAAATAAGACTTTTAATATATAGATAAGAAAAAGTCTGCAATAGGATTTTAAAGTTTGAAAGGAATGGACCAAATCAGTGAGGCAGCATTTGTACATAATTATAGCCGACTTCTTGTTCGCCTGCGCCCATTCGTGTACTGTAGACTAACTGGTAGACCTGTATGTCTCCATAGGAAACAGTGAATGGGTGATCCAATGGGACTGCAATTGAACTGGGGTGATGTTTGCTGCAATGTTTATTAATTTCCACGACATGCGCGGTCTCCTTCAACAGCTATCGCGCCTCGGTACGATCTATCATTTAGCCTCGATCATCACTGCGTTTTAAGGAAAATTTCCGAATGTATGATGTTAAGTCGTCAACTTTTAATCTCTGCTTACGACGCCATTTAAGCACTTAATCAATCGACGGAATCCTGTTTTAATCCAAGCCATCCGTGGGTTTATATAGTTGATTTTGATCTTATTGTATAAATAAAGATCTAATTTATAATTTCTATGACATCTGAGGCCTAATGGAAGACCGACGACAGGCAGATTTAGCTCTTGCATAATGTATGTTTAACATATTATTATATAGCCCGGGGGTTGGATGGCTGCATCATAAAGCCTGCCATTGAGTCAACTGGCGTCGTTTCGAATCACCGGTTGTACGTGACCAGGAGTAGGATCGTCTGTCCAACCTCGTGGGTTTTCTCCGTGTCCCCCGACTGCTAAAGACCCCTACGCCCAGTTCTCTAACTCTCTTTCTTGTTATATAGCATAATTCATAAAGAAAATGAAGTAACAGATACACCAGGTAAAAGCGCAATTACATATATTTAACTTGCATATGCTTTTAAAAATCAGATTTTTGGTCCAGACGGGTCAAGTGGAAAATCAAAATATAAATAATAATTTGGGAGATAAAACCCTTTTGCCTACTAGCCAGCTAAATAAGCGCCTGAAATGCCATGATTTTTGGGTCTGGATCCATTCCGGATTGTGTGTCAGTTTTCGGCCATCGAAATTACTTTAATTTGGTTTCTTTTGCAATTTGTTTTGGGTATACCCTTATCACCCCCGTTTATGTGTAGGCCTAAATTATAATATTAATTTGTCTTATATTTAAACGACACAAATTTAACCTCCAGACACATCTTACTTTACAGGTAGACATGCATTGAAGGGGACGCAGTTAGTTTTGAGTTTGTCCGACTCTTTGGGTATTTGCGTTCCATTTCCAATGAAAACAATTATGCTATTTAACCAGTATCAAAGATATATTGAACAAATTGACTGGAGCATGTTACACCCATCTCTAACATTTATCGGCTTTTTGTTCCATCTATAAAAGCACACAGTCCTAATAAACGTTTTGATGAGTCAAGTTAAACAAGAAAATTGAAAGGCTGAAAGGAACCATAGAACAAGTACACCTTAATGTCGACAAGTACGCGAGACTTTATGAAATAAGATATTTTTATGTTATGATTCAAACGACAGGTACGTACAAGTAAAACCAACCGTGTCTATGTAATTTCAAGTTTACGTCGAGCTGAATAAAGTATATTAATTTTAAGCGCGTTAACAATAAAGTCATTTAATCCTAATAAGACATATAGAAACAGATATCACTAAAAATAAACACGCTTGTATGGATACACCACTTCTGAATTTTATTAACATGCTACGTTTCAATAATAATAATAATATATATTTATTCAGTAATTAGGTCAAAAAACATATTTACATCACCATTATGTAGGCTGCAAAGGATACAGTGATAGAATTCTGTAATATTCTTAATGTCAATATACAATTATGAATTATTTAGGCATATTGCTTTGTTCCTATGTGAGAATGCTTTGTCCAATTAAATTGAAATGGCTATAATTACCTTTCTATTGTTACTAGAGCACAAATTTGAGAAACTTTGCCTATTAGTAAAGGTGTGAAATTTCATTGGAATATATGTACATCTTAAATCATTTAAATATTTACATTCATGTACAAAATGAAATAAATCCTCTATTTCCTGTCCACATAAGAGACACACAGGGCTGGTTATCTGCTTTCGTTTGTATTGATTTGCAGCTAATGGGAATAAATTTAGATGTAGTTTAGTGAAATTTCTTTCAAGATGAGGACATAGATGAAGTGATAAATAATTTTCTTGGCACAAATCAAGCTTAAAGCTGGCATAGTATGCTAAACTTTCACTATTGTGTATCTTTGCTGTCCAATTTTGAATATTGGTATCAACGAGTCGGTGTTTAAAAGAATTTATAAAATGAGAATTGTTGCCAACACATTCTGATTCCCAGACATAACCAAAACCGAGCGAGTTTAATAGCAGCTTGATTTTTGTTGCCCATGTTATTGTATTCACAGAATCAAGTTTTCTTAGCATAATATAAACTTGTTTTGGATATCTGGAATTTGTAGAACTCCACCTGGACCTGGGGAGGTTCCAGATTTCATACGAGCAACACTATTTCGGATGTCTGATTCAGTAATAGGTCAATTACATCTGGCACCCCAATATCATCGGGTTCAGATAAAGAGTTGGTATCGACTGTGTCAACTAGAGAGCAATCGGGTATTTGCTGCAACTTTATCGGATTTAGTATCTATTTTAAGTGATTCACCCAATCGTGGGGTTTAATAGATTGGGCAATTTGGGATTTAGGTCGGAAACTCTTGATTGTCTTCCAGAACTTGCTAGGTTCTTGTGCAAAGTCTCGCATAATGCCTGATTGTATTCTAGATGATTTGTTTTACATAGGGCTTTGAATTTGTTATGTTTACATAACATTACACATGATTAAATCATGATTACAGTTACTTTTTCTGAATTTTTTGAGGGTGTCGTATTTCTTGCTGGATAAACAATCGTTGTTAAACCAGGGAGGCTGCTTTATTGCACTTATATTTTGAAAATTAATTTTGGATTTGCAAATCATTGACCGAGCAGACGATGTTATGCATACAATAGCAACTTATATACACCACAACCAATAACATCTTTTTTTTACTTTTTTAACTATGTAAAATAAAACTCGAAATCCCATTAATTAAATAACAAGATCAAACAACCAAACGGACAAACTGAAAAGTAGAAAATTATACCCCGCTACATTTTGTGTTATTTTTATTATATCTAATTTTTAGCATGTCGGGACCACTTTCTGAAATGTCACCGATTTAAGCAACAGTTACAGCTAAGAATAAGACCAATTTTGAAATTGTATTTGCCCTACTGTTTACTGCTCTAATTTTGGTCATGTACAAGCAAATCTGTATAAAATTACAGTAAATTATTTAGTCCACATACCCAACGGAACATGTACAATATCCACCATATGGTTCACCTGTGTGTTCATCAAGATATAATAAAAAAAAGATTTTACTCGTCACTACTTTGTGATGGTAAGCACTGCGCTTTTACAATAATAAAACTTTCTTCTAAATAATTAATGTTGATGTGATTTGCCTTAAAATGGGCGTAACTTTGAGTAAGTTTATAGCTCTTTAAAATCTGGGGAGAAAACAAATTTGACCCAGTTTCTAGTAGATATTTTTTTTAACTGTGGCAATGTTTAAATCTGGAAATGTGGAAAGATCACTTATCCAGTTGTTCAGTGAATATAGAAAAGGAACAGTCAAGGTGGAAAATAATTTAAGTTCTTTGGTATCAAAACAATGACAGTGATTATATATGATGGGCCGCTAGTGGCACCGACGACGTTATTACTGTCACAGTTACTATCTGTATTTATACCCCCAAAATTACAAAGTAAAATGTTTAGAGAATCTCGACCAATCTTTTTGTGTTCTAAATTTAAATCTTACACAATTTTATAATGCTTCTGTGGGATAAAGCTTTTACGTCTTTATAACAATTAGCAGACGACATTACATTGTTATTGTTTACAGTCGATAAATGACGTCATATGTGCTAAAGTGCGTAGGACCGTCTTCGATCCAGTAGACGTGGTACAAGGGTTAATCAGTGAACTGGATGTATGAGATGTGTTGTTGACGTTTGGGAAAATAGGTCGAGGGGAAATGTGTAGGGAGTGATAGTTAGATGTATTATGAATGGTTAGAGTGGCTGTGGTGTTACGGTGAAATACTATGCCGCTACCGTAACACCACAGCTTTATGATTTGTTAGACAGGAGTGATTTAATGGGTGTCAACAACTGGGTTTCTGATTTTAGTGTTGTCTTTTCCCACCGGCACTGGCCGTACGCCAGCAACTGAAAATAGCTGACGAAACAGCTAGGGCGTCGATTGTTAGTTCGCGTACAACTTGAAAAACCGAATGTCGTACGCCATTGTGAAACTGAAAGTAGCTGACGAAGACAGTTAGGGCGCCGATTGTTAGTTCGCGTATAACTTGAAAAAACCGAATGTCAGTATGGTATTTCTGACATAATTGGTTATCGGTGACCTGAAAGCTGGTAATCTCGACTCAAAAGTATAGTGTATAACCTACTTACTGTCTACAGTCGTCGCTAGTCTTCCTATAGTTCCTTCATGATTGTTTGTGGACGATTTACTACTCAGTAAGAAAGCCTGTGCCCAAAAAGAGTTCTCGTCAGTTATTATTAGTATAATGACTTCCTCATGTGCGGCAGGTTCGTTTGTTTTTAAAAATACTGTTTTTCGTTCCAAAAAATAGAAGATAGGCTGGCACTGCCAGGCAGGATACGCCCACATTTTTGAGAGATGGATAGAGAACAAGCAATACCGAAAGTGATTTTTCCTACATGTACATCATTAAGTCCTGTATTTCATACTGTATTGGGAGCAGCCATTTTGTTGGTCAGTTCCAGTCTGATATTCATGAAATTCGAAGCCGACAATGATTATGGTGTGACGGTACACAACCTAGAAATGTTACTTTTCGTCAAAATCGGATAAGAATTGTGACCTGTAGAGAGTGCACAACCATGATATACCATATTTTTACACTATTCGCGTACAAACGGTGACCATTTCATGTGGCCATTTTGGTACGATTTTCACGAAATTCGAACTCAACCTTCCTTACGTATGTACAGTGCAACAATAATATAATCACAGTTTTTTTTTATAAATCAGATAATAATTGTTCGAGAGATAGACAGAGAACAAGCAATACCGAATGTGATTTTTCCTACAATTAAAGGCCATAATTTATTAAGTTATAATTTGATATGTGCAAATATCGAAAAGAATAAAGATCTTTAGGTTATAAACAAGCATTTCAGGTTTCATCAAAATCGAATTAAAAATTGTGACCTCTACAGGGTCCACAACTTTGATATACCATATTTTCACACTGTTCGCGTACAAACGGCGGCCATTTTTTCTGGCAATTATGGTCCGATTTTCTCGAAATTCGAACTCAACCTTCCGTAGGTGTAACGGTGATAGAGTCAAACGTTTTTTTAAATCGGATAATAATTGTGACCTCCAGAGGGACCATAGGTGATTTTTCGGACAATCAGGGGCCATAATTCAGGAAGTTACGATCCGATATGGGTAAATAACGAAAGGAACCAAGATCTTTGGGTTATAACCATGCATTTCAAGTTTCATCAAAATCAAATTAACATTGTGACCTCTACAGGGTCCACAACCATGATATACAATTTTTTAACAGTATTCGCGTACAAACGGCGGCCATTTTGTATGGCAATTTTGGTCTGATTTTCCCGAAATTCGAACTCAACCTTTCTTACGGTGTAACGGTAATATTATCAACCGTTTTATTAAATCGGGTAATAATTGTGACCACCAGAGAGACCACAAGCAAAAATAAGGCGATTTTGCGTATAATCAGGGGCCATAATTCAGGAAGTTACAATCCGATATGCGCAAATATCGAAAGGAACCAAGATCTTTGGGTTATAACGATGAATTTCAGGTTTCATCAAAATCGATTTAAAAATGTGACTTTTACAAGGTCCACAAACCATGATATACAATTTTTTAACAGTATTCGCGTACAAACGGCGGCCATTTTGTATGGCAATTTCCGTCCGATTTTCCCGAAATTCGAACTCAACCTGCCTTAGGGTGTAACAGTGATATAATCAAACGGTTTTTTAAATCGGATAATAATTGTGACCTCCAGAGGGACCACAAGCTAAAAAGGGTGATTTTTCGGACAATCAGGGGCCATAATTCAGGAAATTACATTCCGATAGGTGCAAACATCGAAAGGGACCAAGATCTTTGGGTTATAAACATACATGTCAAGTTTCATCAAAATCGGTTCAAAATTGTGACCTCTATAGGGTCCACAAGCTAAAAACGTGATTTTTCGTACAATCAGGGGCCATAATCCATGAAGTTTTCATCCGATACATGCCAATATCGAAAGGAACCGAGATCTTTTGGGGATAAATCTATATTTCAAGTTTCGTCAAAATCGGATAAGAATTATGACCTGTAGAGAGTCCACAAACAAATTGTGGACGGACGGATGTCCGGACTGACGGACAGGGGCCACGACAATATACGTCCACATAAAAATGTGGGCGTATAAAAAGTAATTTTTTACCAGATGATCATGGTTTTTCACCGAGACTAGATAATTTCTCTCGGTGTAAGGATATTATCGCTTATGGATAATTTCATACACTGTTGAGAAAATAGTCCCATTGGTTTGCTTAGCGGCAAATAGAGCGGGAATAAACTCTGTACTGAAAATTTTTTGCGTGATCTATATAAACTGTCTTCACACACTCGATTTATAATTAGCGATACTCAGGTACAGTGGCAAGTGTTATGCTTCTCAGACTAATACCTCAAAAGTACCTCCGCGCGAAAACCCATATTTTGGTACATGCAAAAGAAATAGTGCCCGGGCGCGTGCCAGTAATAGGAAAACTAAGAGTTCGCGCATAAAAATGCACGAACGTACCAGGCGCGATGTCATCTAGCGTTCTCCGACCAACATGGACTATCCAGTTACATTTATGCGTGACCCAGTACCTATCTAGAGTACCAATTATTCTCGTGCGTTACCTAAAGCTATCTTTTTTTTTAGTTGTTTTTCGGCATTTAGTAATTTTTCGGAATTTAGGGCTTTGCAGACTTTTTCTGTTGTTTTTCGGTAAATAGTACGGGCGTGGACAATATGCCAACAGGAAAAATAAATATAAAACATAACAGAAGATCAGCATAATGATGAGACATTTATTAAGAACATAGTCAACAAGTTCAATTTGATATAAGTTATAGATCACTTTGTCACAAAGGGCCTTTGATGTCAGTTGATAGATATGATCATGTACACGTTATGAGTACGAGTATATTGTTTTATCAAAAGTAGTCATGGTAGGTGCAGTATACAATTATATTTGCGGTACATACTCGCTATATTAAAACATTGCACTGAGAAATATTTTAGGACTACATGTATTCATAATGATGTATTAAAATGGCGTCGCTAAGTTGTCGTACATTTTATCTTAGTTTATACCTCAGTAAATATCATCTCCATTTTCAAAAGAACTGTCATGGAAATTGTTTTGACGCGTGTACTAGGATTGGTAGAAAATGTAATATTTGAAAACTCAATACTTTTGGTCTAAATTATAATGTATGCGTGATGCCGAATATCTACCAATTACCTACTAAATCTGTTGCATAACTTAGTCATTAATGTTACCCTCCAAGTAGCGTCATCGAATTATAGCTGTTTTACATTTCGTCACAAATCTGCTAATTGGAGTTTTTGTTTTGTCTGACAATGCTAGTTTTGTTTTTTATTTAATGTGACAATTTTATATTGCAGAGTATGTGGGTAACATTTGTTCTTTATGGAATGACCTTATCCAAATTCAAAATTCTTCGAACATTTATGTTAGGACTACACAGATTCTATATCGGGGTATTTTGCGAACCACGTTTGAACCTTGTGAACACATTACAGTTATTAATATAACCATTTTCAACATTATTCCGATCGTTCTACGTGCCAGTTATTTGGCCGACAAATTTAAAAGTTGGTGAGATTC
The DNA here is from genome assembly GCA_036850965.1 of Patella caerulea. Classification (NCBI taxonomy): domain Eukaryota; kingdom Metazoa; phylum Mollusca; class Gastropoda; family Patellidae; genus Patella; species Patella caerulea. Next base: position 30,833,480 of record JAZGQO010000008.1, read on the forward strand.
TTTATGTGGGCATACATACGAAAGAACTATTATCAGCTTTCGGATTGTAAATTTTGAACGTGTTTTGACGCGATACAGTTCATTATAGCTAAAAGATGTCCTGTTATAGGGTGCCCCGAGCTAAAAAAAATCTCGAAAACTATTTACTGTTATGGCACTATATCTATACAAACAACAACCCCAGATAACCCTTTATTATAAACTGTCAAGAAACTGTACCTGCGTGCTTTATTTCACAAGATATATTCATTCGACTGTACGGTAAAATCTTTACTTTTGTGTACTAGCGACGGACATTTGTATTTTGGGATTTCAATGTTGACAGAGTTATGTTTTCTTGGAAATGGAAAATTATGGATTTCTTTTCCGATAAGAATTTACCACCACAACCATTCGGGACTCTTCGTTTATATCGTAATTTGCTATCTAACAAAATCTGCTCCATGTATCGATTGGATTTCAGATCTCCAAGCAAGCGCAATACGGCTCAGTGTTTGGATCGGCCATTCCTGTGTAATTTATATGTGTGCAGTCCAATTTACATTTGTTTAAGTTTTTGTTGATACAATGGACCGATCTATTTATAGTTTCTATACCCAAAGATGTGAACGTGCCTTTGTAAATTTATATTTGATGTCCCATTTAACCCTTGTGCGTACACATCGCGCGAAAAATGTTATCGGCAACAAGGGGTAACCTAAGACCCCAAACATAAATAGGTTTTGTATGAATAATTGTATTCAAATACTGTCAAACCTCAGCTTCATATCAAGACTGAACAATAATCAATCAGGCTAAAACAAATTATTTCAGGTATTGTCACTGACGATAGGAATTATAAGATTTTTTTTAAACCATACAAATCTAAATTAATATCGTAATTGTCTATTGGTTGGGTCGGTAGGGTACCTTGATTTGCTTTCAGATCTAGATTACTAGAATAACCAAAACAATATCATCAGTAAGAAAGATTCCTAATACAAAGCTAGCACCGATTACAGAACAGATTGGACACTTGTAAAAGCAAGGGGGGGGGCGGGTTCCAAAAGACCCCCGGTGTCCGATGTCGTGGGGTCCCGAAATACCCCTTGTATAATGTTTGGAAGTATGTTTATTTAAGGAAAGTTTTATGGAATAATTAACAGTATTAAATAAATAATGACAGACTATTTTAATCAATCTGAATGAAAAATATACAATAGCTGTTCAAGTTATGTACAGATTTGAGATGTACATTGGCATTTTGAAGTTGGATTTGAATAAGTGAATACAAACTAGAAGATACATAATTAAGAACAAATTCAAATTCGAGATCCCGTGCCTTATTGTATGATAGCATTTACACAAGAATAAATGAAATGAAATGAAATGGGGCTTAACGTCCTACTGTTCTGCTCCGAACTGGGCTAAGGAAGGCAGTGTATTTCCTATAACTTTATAGGGACTGAAAGCGATCGATTACATTAACAAAAACACATATCTTCGTGGCCAGTATGTTAGATCTTCTTTCGTAATGGTATGTCAATCTATTTTCTGTTTTAAAATCACCAAGAAAATTTGTTATATGCTTGGCCATATAATTTACAATTGCGGCATTGTATTTCTAATTTCGAAATTACGTATTTACTAATGGGTCCGGCTATATCATCAAGATCTGCCAAAATTTCATTTAAATTTGCAAGAGTAATTTGCGCAGATTCATCTGACATATTTCGAAGACCAATAATCATTGGCATATGAGTTGAGTCAGCGGTTATTGCATATGTGCCGAATTAGGAGTCATATTTAGTTGTTTCGTCCGTATATAAAGTGGTGTTGTAAGATGCAAATTATCACTTTAATTGTATTTTTATATATTTCGTTTATATTTGTTTCGTTCCACAATATTTGAATATTAGAATGCATAAATTTTAGTCAACTGGAAGCATGAAGGTAGACTAGATTAACCATGCTTGTCATTGTTTTAGTTTAGTTAATTTAAGTCTGGATGTAGGAGACTGTTTTTTACTTGACAACTCGTTCGCTTAACAAGCGTGGTCTTCAGCACCGGTTTTGCAATGCTTGGAGGGCATAAAACACGGTAGGATGAATTACCGCAGCATATTAAGTTATTGTTTAATGTAATACATAAGTTTTGTAACTTGTTATAGTCAAATTTTGTAATTATTCACTGTTTTCGCAGTCGACACGCATGACTGATTTCTCACGTGGTTGTGCAGGCAGGTCCCAGATAACTCTAGGCACTCGATGCTACAATTATTTTGTGTTTCTTTATTATTAAGATAGTTGATTATTAATTATTATCATTATCAGGTGCTTGATTGGAGTTATATTTATTCTTTCAGTCAATCACTACACTCATCACCACTAAGTTAACACCACCACTTCGTTAATCACATCACCACCACGTCTCACAACTTCTAGTCTTTTGAAAGATCGACCAACTGTGAATAGTATTAATTAATAGTATTTTGAAAGGTCGATTAACTGTATAAGATTATGATGAGATGTGCTACACTGTGACCAAATAAATAATGTTCAACGAGTTTTGGTGCATTGTTGTTTGTGCCCTATATCATTGACGTGTTAGCTGTTCAACATGCAGTCTACTGGTGCTGGAGATCACAAGTCAAGTGACACTGACAGTTTTGTTGATAGTGAAATAAATGTACAGAATCAAGAACCAGTAAATACACTGTTTAAAGGTTTGAAAAGAGGTGTAAAAGACATTAATCAACTGATTTTTGATAATGCAGAGATTGCGACTGTTCGAAAGCACTACTCTGAATGGATGACTCTCTATGATAAATACTTAAGCTATCATGATGCATATTGTTTACATTTATCTAATGAAGAGAGAGCCACGTATTATGACGATTTCTTTGAAGATCGTGATGTGTATTTATCAAACTTTATGTCCTCAACTAAAAATTGGTTTGTTCAAACTGAAGGCATAGCCACACCCACAAAACCTGTATGTTCGAAAGAAAAATCTGTTCGTTTGAGTCATCGTTCTTCACATCGTAGTTCTTCGCATCGTAGTGATATTTCCTCATTAAAGTTTCACGAAGAAAGAAAGAATTTAGAACTCTGAGCTAAAGTGGAGGCATTAAGACAAAGAAAAGACATTGAAGCTAAAAGGCTGGAATTAGAATTTGTTGAAAAGGAACTAGACTTGAAAACAGAATTAGCCATTTCAAAAGGAAAATCGAAACTGTATGAACGTTATGCTACATCGTCGAAGGATGATGCTTCTAGTGTTGGAGGCAAAGTTAAAGAAAATACTGCAGACTCTAATGTGAAAGTTAAAGATTCTGTTGTTGATAATAAAGATATAATTTCTTCTGATGCATGTAATACAACATATAATGTTGACAGGACTGTTCGAGAAACTGTTAATACATGTAATGAAGATAATTCTTTTGATAAACTAACAATTAGGCCTACACATAAACAATGTGAATCGAATAAAGATGGTAGCCTTTTCGAAAAAAGGCCTGACAGTGTTTCAGCGAATTTTGTACCTGATCAAAATTTGATAACACACAATGCAGAAGGGGCCTTGTACTCTATGATTAAACATATCAAGAAACCTAATACTAGTATTCAACCGTTCGATGGTAATATTTTGGAGTATCAAAGATTTATTAGACAATTTAATTCTGTGATCGTAACAAATTGTGACACTTATGATGAGCGCTTGAACTTTCTTGATCAATTTACATCAGGCGAAGCAAATAAAATTGTTCGTAGTTATAGTTATCTCTGTGCTGACAAGGCATATGATTGCGCTTTGAGTCAACTACAATCTAGATATGGTAATAGTGAACTGATAGCGAATGCTTTTATAGAAAAGGCCTTAAACTGGCCAGTTATCAAGTCGGACAATCCTAAGGGTTTAGATAATTTTGCTTTATTTATAACAGAATGTCTTCATGCGGTTAAAAGTATTGAAGCGGTAAATATTCTTGAGTACTCTGAAAATATTAAAAGAATTTTGCAAAAATTACCTTATTTTATTCACGATAAGTGGAGAAATATTGTTCAGTCTACTAGAGATAAAGGATACAGTGTTCGCTTTGATCAACTCGTGGAATTAATTAACACTGAAGCTCTGAAAGCTAATGATCCAACATATGGTAAAAAGGCATTGTTGGGTGACCGATTATTAAGTACACCAATCCGCAAATCGCAAGTACATGTACAAGCAAATCGATCATTTGCCATTCAACAAGTAAATTCAAGTCCCAGCGAACAATCAGCTTATGCAAAACCTTATAGTTATAACACAGACATAGCATTTACCAAGCCATGTTGTTACTGTAAGCATCCGTCACATTCAATGTTTGTATGTAAACAATTATCGTCTTTACCAGAGTCAATGAAGAAGGACTTTGTTAAATCTAAACGTTTATGTTTTGGTTGTTTAAAACCAGGTCATATTTTGCAATACTGTAGTAAGAAAACTAAGTGTCCAAATAACGATTGTGATGAAAATCATCATCCTGTACTGCATGATGATAAAAACAATAATCAAACAAAAACTGATCAAAAACCTGTGGTAGCGAGTACTCTTAGTAATGATATGGAGGCCGGGAACAATAATAATGATAGAACACGCACTAGGCATTAGGTGGGTGGTAGAAAATTTTGAGATTCCAAGAAGTTATAAACCGGCGAACTTTGGAAAGATTGTTTCGTCTCAAATTCATACGTTTTCCGATGCGAGTAACATTGGTTATGGTGCAGTAACATATATTAGATTCGTAAATGAAGACTGTAAAATTCATTGCGCGTTGATGTTTAGTAAATCTCGTGTTGCTCCACTTAAGAAATTAACTGTGCCGCGATTAGAATTAACAGCAGCTACTGTTGCTGTTCGCTTGACTAATATGCTTGTGAAAGAACTAGAAATTCCAATTGATAATATGTTTTACTGGACTGATAGTATGTCAGTTTTACGGTACATTAGAAATGAAGACGCTCGTTTCTTAACATTTGTTGCAAATCGTATTTCTGTTATTCATGATGGTAGTTCAGTATCTTCATGGCGTTATATAAGCACGAAGTTGAATCCAGCTGACGACTGTTCAAGAGGTTTAAACTTTGATGGTAATGTAAGAATACAACGGTGGTTTAATGGACCCAGATTTTTGTTTAAACCAGAGAATGAATGGCCTGTTGAAGAAGAATTCTCTCCAAGTATTCCTACCGATGATTTAGAAGTGAAGAAATTTGTTTCTTCGACTGTTACATGTACAAACACTAGTAGTATAGATAAACTTTTCCGTCATTTTTCGTCTTGGGATAAGTTGAAAAGAACAGTTTCTCTATTACTGTTATTTTTCAATAAACTGAAATATTGGTCTAGCAAAAGAAAGGATGTTTATCACAGTTTAAAGGACAGTGGCTCCGACAGTAACGAGATAGACACTATAGTGTCCGAAAAGATGAAGAAATTAAAACGAACATCTACCAAATCAAGTCCGATCTTAGACTTGGAATTAATTAAAAGAGCTGAAAACTCGATATATCGGTACGTCCAGAATAAACATTTTCAAGATGAAATAGAAAAATTACAGAAAAACTTACCTGTAAAGAAAAATAGTTCTTTAAAGAGACTCAACCCGTTTCTGGATAATGGCATGTTGAGAGTTGGAGGCAGATTATCTTTCTCTGATTTACCATATGAAGCTAAGCATCCGGTTATTATACCCAAGGACTCTGAGGTGTCAGCATTAATTATAGACTATGTGCATCGTTCATTAGGACATTTGGGCAAAAATGCAATTCTGTCAAAATTAAGAGAATTTGTTTGGATTACTAGTGCATCATCATTAATTAAGAGTTTGACATCTAAGTGTGTTATTTGTAGAAAATATAAATCTAAAGTTATGGAACAACAAATGGGTGATCTACCCTCTAAACGTCTTAAACCAGATGAACCACCCTTCACAAATGTTGGCATAGATTATTTCGGACCTATCGAAGTAAAAAGAGGTAGATCTAGAGTTAAAAGATATGGTGTTATTTTCACATGTTTAGCAACGCGTGCCGTGCACTTGGAAGTAGCGTATAGCCTTGATACCAGTTCTTGCATTAACTGTTTACGTAGATTTATCGCACGTCGTGGATCTGTTAAGTACATGATTTCAGATAATGGAACAAATCTTGTCGGATGTGAACGCGAACTCTGAGAAGAAATTAATAAATGGAATGTTTCTAAAATCAGTAGTGAACTTTTACAGCAGAACATTCAGTGGGACTTTAACCCACCTTCTGGATCTAATTTCGGAGGAGTGTGGGAGCGTTTGATCCGAACAGTGCGCAAGATTTTATATGGACTGTTAAAAGAGCAATTAGTAAGTTTCGATGATGAACACTTGCAGACTTTGTTTTGTGAGGTCGAAGCTATAATGAACTCACGACCAATCACCAAGGTGTCAGATGATGTTAATGACCTTGAGGCCTTGACTCCTAATCATTTGTTATTGTTGAGAGCAGGTGAATCTTTACCAATAGGTGTGTTTGATAAAAGTGACAATTTTGCAAAACGTCGATGGCGCCAAATTCAGTATCTTGCAAGTATATTTTGGAAAAGGTGGTCCAGTGAATATTTACAACTGCTACAGGAAAGACAAAAATGGATGATGCCTGAAAGAAATATCTGCGTTGGAGATGTAGTAATGATTGTAGATGGTAATATTCGCGATTCATACTTACTAGGACATGTATTAAGTGTATGTCATGATCACAAAGGCCTAGTTCGAGTCGTTACGGTTAAGACAAAAAACAATGTTTTAAAACGGCCAGTAAATAAATTGTGTTTGATATTAGAAGCAGACATGTAGTCTGTGTATTTAGATCTAAGTCATTACTTTAAGTGATTGTTATAGTAGTTTGCACTGAATAGTTCTTTTTCTTGTTTAATGTCAAAACATTAGATGTATATTACTGTTTGAAATATTACTGATTGTGAGATTACTGTTTGAAATATCAGATTATAAGATTACTGTTGGAATTACTGTTTATTAGTATTTTACTGTTTTGAGAATAATACTGTTTGAGAATTACTGTTTAGAAAATAATACTGTTTGAGAATTACTGTTTTGAATATACTGTTTGAATATTACTGTTTAGAAAATTCCTATTAGGAATAACACTGTTTGAGAGATTACCACTGTTTTGAATGGTACTATGTGAAATGTTACTGTTTAGAAGTTTACTGTTTAGATATCAACAAAGGATAATAATCAATTACAACTGTTTGAAAGTTAATTGATTGTACATTTGTAACATGTACCGTACTCCATTTTTTAGTCAAAAACATGTATATATGCTGAATGGATAATTTGCTCGCTTCATAGAAGTATTTTTGTAATCGTTCCTTGACCATACACGATTAGGAGGCCGGTGTAAGATGCAAATTATCACTTTAATTGTATTTTTATATATTTCGTTTATATTTGTTTCGTTCCACAATATTTGAATATTAGAATGCATAAATTTTAGTCAACTGGAAGCATGAAGGTAGACTAGATTAACCATGCTTGTCATTGTTTTAGTTTAGTTAATTTAAGTCTGGATGTAGGAGACTGTTTTTTACTTGACAACTCGTTCGCTTAACAAGCGTGGTCTTCAGCACCGGTTTTGCAATGCTTGGAGGGCATAAAACACGGTAGGATGAATTACCGCAGCATATTAAGTTATTGTTTAATGTAATACATAAGTTTTGTAACTTGTTATAGTCAAATTTTGTAATTATTCACTGTTTTCGCAGTCGACACGCATGACTGATTTCTCACGTGGTTGTGCAGGCAGGTCCCAGATAACTCTAGGCACTCGATGCTACAATTATTTTGTGTTTCTTTATTATTAAGATAGTTGATTATTAATTATTATCATTATCAGGTGCTTGATTGGAGTTATATTTATTCTTTCAGTCAATCACTACACTCATCACCACTAAGTTAACACCACCACTTCGTTAATCACATCACCACCACGTCTCACAACTTCTAGTCTTTTGAAAGATCGACCAACTGTGAATAGTATTAATTAATAGTATTTTGAAAGGTCGATTAACTGTATAAGATTATGATGAGATGTGCTACACTGTGACCAAATAAATAATGTTCAACGAGTTTTGGTGCATTGTTGTTTGTGCCCTATAGGTGTTTTTCGCTGACTTTGGGGTTTCCGAAACATGTTTTAAAGATATTCTTTGGACTGTAGTTTCTGTTGGAGTGTAATTAGATTTGAGTTCGCGAGAGGCAAAAAATGCGGTTATAACCGCGTCGATATTCCCATCGGGAAGGTTGAGGATTTTTAGTTGCATGGCAAAATTATGGTATTCTGAAGCGTATCTTTGATTTTCGACATCATACAAAATTACTTCTTCCACACGAGGTTGGGACGTACAACCAGTTTTTTTATTTGTCAAGACTTTATTATTATTAGCCTTCGTGTGAATCAATTCGTTTGAGGTCTTCCTTAGTCGATTTGTTAAACTGAAAATTGTTTTTTTTATACCTATTGATCCTACTTACTAAATACCTATTTTTCCTATTTAATTTGGCCAAAGTCGAATCGACAGATGTCTGTGTCTCTCTAATACTTAAATGTGTGTTGCTGGTATCTTTCGATGGTGTATTGTCCACTATCCCGGGGAAAAGGGGGCTGTCGAGATAATCGTTATATAATTTTAAAGATTTATTAGAAGTTTGTATATGTTTACCCAGCTTTCTAGCCTTTGTCTTCAGTCTGATCAGTCTCTTTGGAATACCGTTGTCTTCAAACGTCACACTAACGTCATGTAAAGCAGTAATTATAGACTGGCGCTCTGTATTGGTCGGAAATTTATTAATGGTACCTAGTACTAGCCTGTAGTTCTTGCAAAGGCAAATTTTGTTATTGTGCCGAGATCATAGTTATCGCCCGAACCACTGCTGGATAGTAATTCATCGTTGGACGTCATGCCTGCTAATTGAATCGATTGACAACAATTTTAAAAAGACCGTCGGTCAATTCCTTAACAAAATAAGATTTGTTTCCCCTTAACCCTCAAAGCAAGTAGTCTCGAACAGAAATCTGGTCAATCGAGATTACATTTCGCTTCGGTAAATTCCCGGTAGCAAATTTAAAAATACGAAACAATTGTTATATTTCCTAATTTGGTATAATACATCTAGTCGAGTACAACGACGATTTCACGAATTTTTCAAAATTAAAAGAAAAATACCGGTTGTACTCTTATCTTTTCCAAAACGTGTTATTAGGAGATGTTAAATCGCCGAAACTAAACGACAGCACTCTGTAAATAAATAGCGAATTGAAAAATAAAAACGACAATCATTTTTAGAATTTTTAACGTAGTTAGCGATCCAATAATATTGAAAGACAAACGCGTGATGAAAATATTTTTAACCTGTCTTTATTTACAATTTTATGTTGTGATAATACCACGTGCATGGCTGTATACGGTGAATATTTGATCCGTGCACGTGCTCCCATTGTGCCCGAGCCTGTTTCGTCATCATTGAGAAATTCGTCTTGGCAGAGTAAACACCTCTCGAGGTAAGACAAACTTTCTTAAAGAGCTCGGGGCACCCTACCTGTTATTTTTTTGTATTGTTAGTTCGAATTCCGTTTAATATTAGAGGGAAATAAGTCTTACAAAAGAATTTTTTAAGTTTAGTTTTTATCTGGGAGAGTTTTGCAGGATGAAGGTACGCATCATTTGGCTTAAAAAGTTCTGGTATTTTGTTCCTTTCACTATTTAACCACAGATATTGTCCTTTTAAATTAATAATATTATTTTTATCTTCCAAACCGTTGACTAAAGTGGCTATAGCTATTTCTAAAAATACTTTACATTCAGCAAACACATCCAAGAAGAATATTGTATCCTTCTTATATCTGCTGGGTATATACAGAATATCGGACGCCCCAAGCATAGCACCGTCTTTAGGCGCACTATTATCAAGAAGCGTGTGTACAAATTTTTCCACAGCTGGTTTAAGATCGAGACTTTCAACAGACAAATTATTCAGAAGCTTCCATGCTTTGTTCATTGCAATTTGACCAACGGGTTTTTGCCACCAATTCGATGGACTTTTTTTGCCTTTGTAAAGCCGAGCAGAGTCAGAACGGTACCATATTTTGTCCAGAGGGAATTTGTGAATGTTCCATGAATTGAGTAATGTGTCATCTCCTATCATAAGGTATCCTTGGACATCAAAATTCATTTTCATAGCGGCACTTAAACAGGTATACACACAATATCCATTATCGACAACAGATTCAACAAAGGTCACTTTATTAGCAAAATTGTTGGATGCTTTCAGAAAACGTTGGATGTTTGAACCACAATAGACAATATGTGTAAACGTTACGCCGTACATTAACTGTAAGTAAGGTATATTATCATAAAAAGGAAAATTGAACATAATTACTAACAGTATATCTGGAAAAGTCACAGAAACCAGACTCGTGCGATTTATAAGGTAAGAAGTATCTTTACAAAATGATGTAATTCCCAAAACTTGGTTCCATTTGGATTGTTGCAATATTTTCAAGTTCGCAATATCCACTGGTTCATATATTACGGCATTTGTGGGGTTGGCTATATTCCGATCAATAAACGGTTTTCTTTTCGGCTCTTTATAGCTAGATGTTTCAAGTTCGTGTATCCAGGCCTGAACCAGTTGGTGGTCGTCTTGCTGCCAATATCCATCTTCAGCTAACTTTTCACTCAACAGGGAAACACACTGGAAAAATGTTCGTTTAACGGGACATTTCCACTGTATTAGAAAGTCAACTAACTTATTAGGATCAAAATAGGACCCTCTTGAATTTTCTGCCAACGTATACGATCTGCTATTTCTAATTTGATACGAATTTGGAGGATAACAACCGACAGATCCTCCAATTTCCCATAGCAGACGTTGGGCCCAATATCCTCTTATTACGTCAGAATGTTGATAAGACGGTGTAACCGGAAGAACCAAGGCCCATAAGGCATCATACCGGAAAAGGGTAGTCTGACTGTTTATCGCAGTAAACACTAGAGGTGGGATGACAACAGGGGGCGTTGCACTATCAAATGAAATATTTAAATTTGTATTTGTTGGTTTTAAAGTCCATCGAAACACGGAATCGATATCTGGTTCACCGTCACTTAGCATCTGTAAAATACTTGGTTTCATGACGTCAGACAAGAAATAACTATTTGTCCCATTTTCACTTAATTTCTTTATTGGAAATCCCCTAGGCCATATTGCTGATTGTCCGAAATGTTTAAACGAATTAAATACGACGTTTCCATTATATTGTAACCCGTATTCGAATGCGTCCGGGTTCAAAAGATCATCTAAATCTGTTAATAATTTTATTGTATCATCTAAATCATAAATCGTCTTAGCACCGTTGGAAATGGCATACAGGTAACCAATTATTTTACGAGAATAACTTTCAGTTGGTATCAGCTTAGAAAAATAAAGATGTTGTTGTTCAGCTAAACTAAGATAAATACAGTTGGTCAAACTAAAAGAAAGAAATTAAATATGTGAAGGTAACATTAATTATTGATATTTTATAAACTTGGCTATTGCCGGGTGTCTTCCTGGCTTTTGATGTTATATAAATTATGATATAGACCTGTATTCACATTGCAAGACAATTATCATCTAACTAAACTATCGCATAACTTAGATATTGAGTGAATTAGACAATATCCGACATATGTGCATTGAACGTAACAATGACTGGCAACTGATAATGAAATGGCTGCCAATCGATGCGTCGTTGATTACCAGGACAACGGTACTAGACAATCGAGAATATGAACCGTCGGTAATAATCAATCAATATAGGAATCAAGAGTCTTTTTTGCAAGAGGAGCCTAGATAATATTAGAGGTTTCAAACTCCAACAATAAATAGTCCAATTACTCTGCGTATTAATATACACTTACCTCCAGTCTGTTGGTGTATTACTATTTTCTACCACAAGTAGTTTCCATTCTGATAAATTACTCATATATTTTATAGCATCTGTAGGTTCAACATTCGTTGTTACAACTATCCAGTTACTGACGTTCTTCGTTTTACGAAATGCTGAGCTGCGAACAAAAATAAATATGATTGTGTGGGTTAAAATAGATTTAGTTCATATACAAAATGAAACAATACCGTGAATAAAGCAATATAAGTAATAGATAAGAGTAAACCAGAGGCGTATCTACCGCATGACATGTGCCATGGATTGTTATACCATTCTTCTCACCTAGATAATACCATGGCATACAATACTTTGCATAAAATGGTCGGCCACCATCATTTTGTTCATGTTTTGGGCGTTAATTTAACGTCAGGTTAAACGTCAGAGGTCTTTAATCAGCGTTAGATAAAAATATGAGTTATACTGTATAAATTAACAGGGTCAGATGCATGACTTAAAATTGAAACTTGTCATAGTAATAAGACACTCTTAAATTCACCCGCCTACGTTTTGGACTTACCGCCAGTAAGTTTTACAGGCTTTGGTTTTGTTGGGTTTTATAACCTATATATTATATAAACACCAGCTATAACTTTAAAAATACGACATAAACAATTGCAACACATTGATTTAGGCAATATTTTATTCAGATAAAATTGGATTAAGACCAGTAATTAAAGGAAACATTTCACAATTCTTTAAAAATATTTATTGAGGTTGTTCATTATTTTAAACATACCCTTTTCAAGTTTTGGGAAAAAGCGATGGTGTCATGAGTATCCGAACACTTTCTTTTCCAGTGACGAAAATCTTAAAATCACAACAGAATCCATAATCTTTTTCGATACTTTTCTTTCTGGAGGTTTAGTCATGTTACAGTTTTAACTGATTCGGTGTGAATCATTGGGCCATGAAAGGGATAATCTTGTCGATATTCCGCCTTCCGCAACTTTAAGGTCTGGAACAGATGGATATTCAAAATTCCACCACCTGACGCCTCCTTGTTGCGAAAACTGTATGACTATGATAGCAGAAAGAGTATAATATTACCCGCGTTACAGAAATTCATCCTAGACGAGATGGTAAAATTAAAATGTTGCGACGAGGTTTCAAATATTGTGCCGACTTTCAAATGAACTGGGGGGGGGATAGCCTAGTGGTCTAGAGTGCCGCGCTTCGACCTCTAGCTGGCCGGTCACCTCTGGCTTGCGGCTGTGGTTTCTATACCTGGTGTGAGCATATGTGGCATGGACATGGGGCACCTTCTCAACCTCGTGGGTTTCCTCCAGGCACTCTGGTTTCCTCCGGGCACTCTGGTTTCCTCCCACTGCTGAAGACCCCTACGCGCAAGCAAATTATTGAAATAAATAAAAAAACATATATTAGTTCCGAAATGACCCAGTTTGTGTCGAGTGGACGTTAAACTCCATTTCTCTCTCTCTCTCCAAATAAACTGTTTAAGCAGTGTTTAATTTATGTTTGAGTATTGAATACTTATGAACTTAAGTATGACAAGGAGGGGGGAAAGACAATAGTTCGTACAAAATTTAATAGTAGAGGGCCTTTAACATAACATTATTACTAAAAATAAAAACAATTTAGAGATCGAGACTAGATAACATTCGGCAATAGAAATCAGTGCGTAAATCTGAATAAAATATTGTTTAAATCTATGTGCGATTTAGTTAATAATTAAGTACAAGTCAACGTTCCAGAATACCACATTAAATGGTATTCTCGAACAATGATCAGGCTAATCAAAGTATATAAAAATCTTAGCTTAAAGTTTAATCAACTTTTCAGGATATGGGTGGTCAGAAAATGAGAGTCTAAATCTATGATTAGCACTAATTCACTTTCGAAAAAGGGCCATAATGTTTAACTTGTGGTCCCTCTGGAGGTCAAAATTGTTATCCGATTTAAAAAAAAAAAAAAACTTGATTATATCACCGTTACATGGTTATGGAGGTTGAGTTCAAATTTCATGAAAATTGGACCAAAATTCGCTATATTAATATAATTAGATCTGTGTCGAAATTATATTTATTTTAAAATGACAAACGTTCAGGTTAGTAATATTCGCTTTATCTTCATTCTCCAATAATTAAAGTGGCCGAAATGAAGTTCTTACAGCTAATGGTCACCGGTTTCTGCTTTTTTCGAACAGAAATACAATCATGTATGTGCATATTAACAACATATGCAAATCTACGATATTTACCGATTTAGAGAGAGCAACACAAAATGACGCAAAGATTGTATTAAAATTAATACATTTTTATATGTGTACATCATTTAATGTTATTGAATAAAAGTTAAATTTGTTAAAATCGATATAGTTTTATTCTTTAAAAACTATAGTTTATAACACCGTTGTTCTAGGATTAACTCGGGATTAGCGGCAAAATTTGAAGAACGACAAGATCGTATCATTCATCAATGGCCGTTGAAGGGGCGATGTTTTGTTAAATTTATTAGAAAAATAGTGACCGGTGGTCGCGTTAGCGGAGTCACCGTTGATTAAAGAGATGAAGCAATAGAAGTTTTACGGGGGGGGGGGGGAATTTAACAAATTTAACTTTTATTAAATAACATTAAATAGCTTACACAGATAAAAATATATTGATTTTAACAAATTTAATATTTATCAAATAACATTAAAGGATTTACACATATAAAAATGCATTACAATTTACACATTTAACTTTTATTAAAGAGCATTATATAATTTATAAATAAATGCCTTACAACATAACAATCATTTTACAGCCCCACTAAATAGGAAATATTTGTTCCATACCGATTTACACTTAAAGAGCCATTTAATAACTGTGTTTTCAAATGTTCAATTCTTGTATCAAGTTGTCGATATTTCTTAACTCGAGGCCTTTTGGTACCACCAAATAATATCTGTGAAATTGTGATTTCGACATAGGATTGTTCATGTTTTATTAAGTTAATGAACTTGTACATATTAGGATGGTATGCTGTCATTTTATTCAACTTAGAATACCAACCTTATACGTGGTTGGTAGTACGGGGCCCTGTTGTATCAAAATGGTTCCACACATTACGGCCATTGTTATCAACCCACTGCTCCGTCATATAATCAGCGAACCGCCCTACTTGTGGCATGTTTAAATCTACAGCTTCCAAAGCAAAGAACCAAAAATCCTCGATATCACACATTCTTATCAGTGGCAAAGCTGATGCGTGGCGTACAAATTGTCTTATAAGAGGGTTGTCCCGGAATAATGTCTGGAGTCCACAACGTTGAACAGCTTTCCAAATGGCCTGGCGAAAATGAAACATGCACCCTTTAACATCAGAATTAAAAACAATCCTTGTGGCATTTTGTGCTGCGGTCTCAAAATCGGTAAATATTGTTGATGGGTTCAAATTTAAACCAATGTTACGGGTTCTATCTAATATTATCCGAAACATTTGTTCGTAGGTATCCTGTCGCTTATTTGCTAGCAAAGCATACACGAGCGGATACATTTTCCCATCTATCATTGAATGAATTGTATATATCTGGTAAAAAAGCTGTGGGCACATACTAAATGTTCCGTCACAAAAATACGAATCACTACCAGCGAGAAATCGTAGATTTTCATCTGTTGCAAATGTGCACATATTTCAGTCTGAAAAAAGCAGGAACCGGTCACCATTAGCTGTAGTTTGGTATGGTTCTATAAGTTCTATGTCCTGGCGTTCTTTAGGTAATGTTGGTAAAATTTTTGATCGTGAGCGGTATAAGGCGGAATGGATGGAATAAAAAGTTGGCACAGACTGTATAACTTCAGTAACTTCCTCAGTTCGTAGACCTGAAACAATATAAACAAATAGACATATAGATCTTACTCAATAGAAATAATATCAAAACAATTTATTTTCAGTTTGGAAATAAGGTTCAAGATTAAATGGCACAATTTACTTACTAGTTATTTGTTCTTGATAAATACTTGGCATTGGTCTGTGGTCAGTTTTTACCAAATCCATCATGGATGACAAAAACGTATCAACTTTAATCTTTACATTATCTGGTTGATGATTGTGTTCGGATCCAACAGTGGTAAGAACATCATTCTTGGTGTTTACAGTAGCTGGACAAGTTTTTGTTGAACATTTCCAATGGTCGGCATTTGGTCTGCTTGATTTTATACTGAACTTGTAACCATTGTGTATTAAATATCGGCCACTTCGATTATTGGAGATAAAGCGAATATTAACCTGAACGTTTGCCATTTTAATATAAATATAATTTCGACCATCTATTTATATTAATATAGTGAATTGAATTCATGTTTGAAATCATAAATACGGCATGAACTGTGTTCAAAATGTTATTAATTAGTTGGTTAATAAATTTTATTAAGAGGGATTAAGAGCTCATTAACGCTGAACACTAGTGAACAGTTCTTGAGTGACTACTTTTAAACAGACTATAGTTTTAAGATCAATCAAAGGATTAACAGTCTGCCGGCTAAGTGGGAACACACCGTCGCTGAATTGGAGTGGCTGCTCATACTTGTACTATATTAAATAGTTTACCCGGACAATGGTTTGACCCGTCATCGAGTTACTTAAACATAGGGTAAGGACGTATGGGCGGTATGGCTGAGTAAATAAAGAGTTGTCATGTACACTGCCTTGAATGGGATCAAGATGACGGTATATCGGGTGACACAGAAATACAATACACTATGCGTTTTAGATCAACTGCAGCTTATCCGAAATGCAAAATTTGATAAGATCTCTGACCTTTGAAGAAATATAAAAGCTGAAAATTGACATAGTCATTTTCTCGTGACCTAAGTGTGTAATAAAAAATGTATTTTAAATAAAATGTAGCCCCTATCGCTATCACAAGGTTTCAGCAAAAGGCGGCTAACTCCATAACAGTAAATAATCGAACGTTGAATATCGACAGGGTTTGCCCTCTTATGACCCCAATACTTCACACCTAATTTGAAAAGAACCCATCGAAAACTGTCACGCGTCTCGTCTACCTCTCTCATTCGTCTGGCGAAGCTCTTCATCTGGTGTCATTTTCTTTCATTCATCTCATGAACCCTTGTCATTCTTCTTGTGGATCACTATCATTCACTTTGTCATTCCTGTGGTTAACCTCTTGTCATTCTGTTTGCCATTTGTCTGGTGAACCTGTCATTCGTGCGTTGAACCTGTCATTCCGTTTTTTCATTCGTCTGGTGTACCTCTGTCATTGGAGTGATAAAGCTATATCATTCATTGTCATTCTGTTTGTCATTCGTCTCGCGAGCCTCTGCCATTCTGTCTGTCATATGTGGCATTCTGTCCGTCATTCGTTTGGTGTACCTCTGCCAATCTCTTTCATTCGTGTGATGAACCTCTGTCATTGGTGTTGTGAACCTCTGGTATACCTCTGTCATTGGTGTGGTGAAACTATGTCATTCTATTTGTCATTTGTGTGGTGAACCTCTGTCATTTTTTTTTTGTCATTCGTGTGGTGAACCTATGTCATTCTGTTTGTCATTCGTCTGATGTACATTCGTGTGTGAGCTTGTGTCATTTTGTCATTGCAGAGCTACACCAGACGAATGATGAAGTGAATGACAGCAATCACCAGACGAATGACAGACTAAATGACACTGGTTTGCCAGCCGACTGACGCAAATCACAGACGAATGAAATGTGGTCCACCAGACGAATAACAGAGGGGGTTCACCAGTCAAACGACAAAGTGACTGTCAGGGATTCACGAAGCCGCCTATCAAGGAGAATATCAAAGAGAATGGCAGGTTAACTGAACGAATGACAAAGTGAATGGCGGAGCTTCACCAGACGAATGACGCGGGTTCACCAAACGAATGACAAAGTGAATGACATTCACCTGGCGAATAACAAAAACGTGTGACACGGAAAATGACGCAACTTCACTCGGCGAATGGTAGAGGTTGATCAGATAATGACAATGGCGGTGGTTCAGCAGACGAACGAGAGAGGATGAGACGCGTTCACAAGACGAATGACAAAGAGAATGACACGGGTTTATCGGATGAATGTTACAGTTTCAGTAGACTAATGACCGAGAATACAATAGACGAATGACAAAGTAAATGACACAAAATATGCCATATAACTAGATTGATTTATCCTAAATATAAATTTACCGGTGGATCGATGGCGGAGGCCACAGTGTTACCACTAAAAAAGAAAAAATAGTTGATAGTAATTAAACTCAATACTGTAGTTGAATTATATTGGCCTAAAGGGAGTGGTTATTGCTTAGGTAGACGGAGCTTTATCTCGGGGAATACGAAAACAAAAACCGACAAAAATACATTACAAACATACCAGACAGGACATAATCAAAATGGAAATCAATATACAAAAGAAACATAAAAAAATGACCTTTAGAAAAGAGAGACCAAGGAAACTAAAAATAGGTTGCCAGGCAACGAAACATACGCCCACACAGCAGCCAAATCGTCCGGGCAGTCAACAAGAGTTGATGCATTTTAAGTAATCATCAGAAAATCATAATTCAAACTCACCCATAACTACTGTGTAACTGTGATATAATCAAACGTTTTTTAAAATCAGTTAATAATTGTGACCTCCAGAGGGACCACAAGCAAAAAAGGGTGATTTTTCGTACAATCAGGGGACATAATTCAGGGAGTAATGATCCGATAGGCGCAAATATCGTCAGGAACCAAGATCTTTGGGTTATAAACATACATGTCAAGTTTCATCAAAATCAATTCAAAATTGTGACCTCTATAGGGTCCACAACCTTGATATAACATATTTTGTCTGTCAATTCTAGTCCGATTTTCACGAAATTCAAACTCTCTCTTCATTACCATGTAACGGTGATATAGTCAAACATTTTTTAAATCCGATAATAATTTTGACCTCCAGAGGGACCAGAAGCTAACAAAAGCGATTTTTCGGACAATCCGGGGACATAATTCAGGAAGTTATGATTCGATGGGCGCAAATATCGGAAGGAACCAAGATCTTTGGGTTATAAACATACATGTCAAGTTTCATCAAAATCGGTTCAAAATTGTGACCTCTATAAGGTCCACAACCTTGATATAACATATTTTCACACTATTCGCGTACAAACGGCGGAATTTTGTCCGTCAATTTCCACGAAATTCGAACTCAACCTTCATAACCATAGATTGGTGATATAATCAAACGGTTTTTTTTTAAATCGGATAACAATTTTGACCTCCAGAGGGACCACAAGCTAAAAAGGGCGATTTTTCGGATAATTAGGGCCATAATTCAGGAAGTTACGATCCGATTGGCGCAAATATCGAAAGGAACCAAGATCTTTGGGTTATACACATGCATTTCAAGTTTGTGACCTCTACACTGTTCACAAGCTAAAAAAAAATAGGTTGCCAGGCAACGAAACATACGCCCACCAGCAGCTAAATCGTCCGGGCAGTCAACAAGAGTTGTCGCATATTAAGTTATTATCAAAAATCATTAGAATTTGTTTGTTTTTTTATAAAGTTCTGGCCCATGCTAATGTCTTGTATACGAAAAATTTAATATTATGGATTTAGCTGTACAATTATCAAAAATTCATTGAAAATCAATATATTTGTTGGTCTCAAGATCTTAAACTCTGTTTCAAGTTTCATCAAAATAAAATTAAAATTGTGACCTCTACAGGTCCACTTGATATACAATAATGTTACAATATTCGCGTACAAGCAACAGTGATATAATCAATTGGTTTTTTTTTAAATTAGATAATAATTGCGACCTCCAGGGGGACCAAAATTGTGACCTCTTTAGGGTCCATAACCTTGATAAACATATCTTTACAAACGACGGCCATTTTGTCTGTCAATTTTAGTCTGATTTTCATGAAATTCGAACTCAACCTTCATTACCAAGCAACGGTGATATCAACAGACGTTTTTTTTTAAATCGGATAATAATTTTGACCTTCAGAAGGACCACAATCTAAAAAGGGTGATTTTTCGGACAAACAGGGGCCATAATTCAGGAAGTTAAGATCCGATGGGCGCAAATATCAAAAGAACTAAGATCTTTGGGTTATAAACATACATGTCAAGTTTCATCAAAATCGGTTCAAAGTTGTGACCTCTATAATATCCACAAGCTAAAAAAAACGATTTTTCGTACAATCAGGGGCCATAATTCAGGATGTTACGACCCGATATGCGCAAATATCGAAAAGAACCAAGATCTTTGAGTTATAGACATGCATTTCAAGTTCACAACCTTGACATGCCATATTTTTACACTTTTCGCGTACAAACGGCGGCCATTTTGTCCGTCAATTTTGGTCCGATTTTCACGAGATTCGAACACAACCTTCTTTACGGTGTGACGGTGATATAATCAGACGGTTTTTCAAATCGGATAATAATTTTGCACTCAAGAAGTACCACAAGCTACCACGGTGTAACGGTGATATAATCAGACGGTTTTTCAAATCGGATAATAATTTTGGCCTCAAGAAGTACCACAATCAGAGGCCATAATTCAGGAAGTTATGATCCGATATGCGCAAATATCAAAAGGAACCAAGATCTTTGAGTTATAAACATGCATTTCAAGTTTCATCAAAATCGGTTCAATATTGTGACCTCTACAGTGTTCACAACCTTGACATACCATATTTTTTACACTTTTCGCGTACAAACGGCGGCCATTTTGTCCGTCAATTTTGGTCCGATTTTCACGAAATTCGAACACGACCTTCTATACGGTGTAACGGTTACATAATCAGACGGTTTTTTAAATCGGATAACAATTTTGGCCCCAAGAAGGACCACAAGCTAAAAAGGGCGATTTTTCGTACAATCAGGGGCCATAATTCAGGAAGTTATGATCCGATATGCGCAAATATCGAAAGGATCCAAGATCTTTGGGTTACAAACATGCATGTCAAGTTTCATCAAAATCGGTTCAATATTGTGACCTCTACAGTGTTCACAAGCTAAAAACGTGATTTTTCGTACAATCAGGGGGCATAATCCATGAAGTTACAGTCCGATACATGCCAATATCGACAGGAACCGAGATCTTGGGGTGATAAACCTATATTTCAAGTTTCATTGGAATCGGATAAAAATTGTGAGCTGTAGACTGTTCACAAACAATTGTGGACGGACGGACGGACAGGGGCGACGACAATATACGTCCACATAAAAATGTGGGCGTATAAAAACGTGCTTTTTCGTATAATCAGGGGCCATAACCCATGAAGTTACAGTCCGATAATGCCTATATCGAAAGGAACCGAGATCTTAGAGTGATAAACCTATATTTTAAGTTTCATTGAAATCGGATAAAAATTGTGACCTGTAGACTGTTCATAGACAATTGTGGACGGACGTCCGGACGGACGAACGAACAGGGGCGACGACAATATACGTCCACATGAAAATGTGGGCGTATAAAAATACCCTGGGAAAGGTGTTATAATAAGCACAATACGAGTAATACCCCCATCAGACCGGGGGGGTTGCGTCCTTATTGCGACACAAAATGGTCTCAGAGCGAGTCAAGATCGCCATAAGCGTAGAAAAAGCGTAATGGAAACGCTAGATATGGTGCTGTGGTCTCCATAGTCGCCAATGATCGCCGAACCACGACGTTTGTTTTGAACATGCTGATATGATCTGGAAAGCTGCGAGAAGGTGATGGGGTCGCAGAGGTCCTTACTGCGCTGCTCCGGCGACACAAATTGGGTTCAGAGCGTGCCAAGATCACCATAAGCGTGGTGGAAACGCGAGATATCGTGCTGTGGTCTCCATGGTCGGCAATGATCGCTGAGTCACGGCGTTTGTTTTGAGTATGTTCAAAGTTAACGCCAAGGTTCTCCCATATGACCTGGAAAGGTGAGAGGACGTGGTGGGTCGCGAAGGTCCCGAGATAAGCGTCATCACATCTCTATGAACGTAGTACACGCACAGTACACACGTGGCAAAGACGCTGCGAAAATTGGAACATTTGCAACGGTGACGTCATGATGTCTTCACCACAACCCTCACGTGTCGACCGTGACCCCACCATGCGTTCTGAGTCCTTATGGCGTTGTCATGCCGATGTTACAATGATTACACCACTGTTGCGCGATTGCATCACGACCTCGTGGGGCTACCTCTAAGCATATGGCGATGTTATAAAGTTCCAACTACGTGTATGGAGTTCTTAACACGACCATGGTGCGGTTACCAAGCTTGCATTACTCGCCTATGGCGACCATGCTTTTCATGTACGACTTGCTTTGAAAACGGGCGATTCAAAGGTCATCTTGAAATTTCGAAAACAAATCTAACCAGCTTATATAGTCGCCGTGATCACGTGGTGGAGACGCACATGTAGTCCAGATAAGACGTGTGGTTGAGCTTATAAATCTCAATAGAAACGTCATAAGAGCGGAGAGATGAGCCCACCGCGAGAATGCTGTATAAACACACAGGTCGCAGCAAGAACGCGACTTGTTTAAGTTTGTAATTTTGGGACATGTTTCCGCGCTGTGTACACGCTTGCCGACGACCTTGTGTATTTCCAGGCCACCGTTCGGTCACAGAGCGCAGTAGGGTCACCACTCCAGTCGTCTGACGGGGGCATAAGGAATATATAAAGGTAAAACAAAACAAACACCACAATAAATAAATACCACTGGGAAAAGGTAGAAAATGGCGGGAAAACTAAAGATATAAACTAGACCTGCGTAGCAGTTATGGCGGGTTTCATTGGTGTCACGTTACCTTTGAACTTATGTCACTTTCGGTGCCACGTTACCACTGAACTCATATCACTTGCAGTACCAATGGAACCGATAATTATATTTCTACACAAACATTGCACACATCAAATAAAATGGAAGAAGCATAATCAAACAAATCCAGAATTATTAATTGCATTACTTCCGGTGATCATGAAAATATTCAATTAGTTCAACGTAATTAGCAATGGCATGACGCATCACATGGTGAAAATTTTATGTAAATCGAATGATAATTGCAACTTTTATAGACCCAAAACCTTGAAAAGTGACTTGTAGAAAATCGTCTATTTCTCGGCAATCATACAAGTTAGAAACCATATATTGGCATCTGTATGATGGTATGGTTTTAATCTCTATCAAATATCATAATTGTAGAAACATTACAAATCAGACTCATTTGAATATAATATCTGTATTGAAGGATAAATGACGTTACTTTCGGTGATAATGAAAATATTAAATTACTTGCGCGAAATCGTAAATGGCATTAGGTATCACACAATGAAAATTTTATGAAAATCGAATAATAATTGACACTTTTATGGAACAAAAACCTCGAAAAGTGACCTGTTGAAAGTCGCCTATTTCTCCGCAACTGAACAAGTTAAAAAACATTTTATAAATTTTTAAACAAATAACACATACGACTCATTTGAATAAATTCTTTGTTTCGAAGGCTATAAATACAGTTTTGCCCCAAATTAAGTAACTTCCGGTGACATCGAAAATGTTAAATTTGTTTGGCCTAATCAAAATTTACATTACGCATCAAATGGTGTCACTTTTATGAAAATCCAGTAATAATTGACCCATTTGCAGGCAAAATAATATAAATAGTGACTCCTGCAAAATTGCCCATTTCTCGGTAACTGCTCATATTACAAACTAATTTTCACATACATTCTCTTCGTATGGCTTATTGCTACAGCTATAAGAAAGACATGAAAGAATATTTTAAAATATGAAAAGCCTGAATGGGTTTCGATAAGATTATTTTTACACCTTTTTTCACCTTTAAATCGATATGGCACAAAAATGAAATCGAAATTGAAAAAACTGCTTCCGACGTTTTTTTGTGCCTCTACATGGGACATCTTTTCACTTATTTTTAAAAAATAATATTTGCTAGCAAAAAGACGTTCCTAACCGCCAAAATTGTAGATTTTATCAGAATTACGTCATTTCCGGTGCCGTCAGAAAACTTTATCGGTAATAAAAAAAGTTGCGACTTGGCACCATTGAGCATATGAACTTTGTTTTATACAAATCGAGCAATAAATAATTAACCAAGATCCTATAAACTGAATTAGCCAATATAGGGCAAGGTAAATTATCGAGACAAAATTTGTCCATATTTTTGCTCAAATCACGTAATTCTTTAATTATGGGTAAACCGCCATAAAAATATTCATAAATAAAAAAGTTTTTTGTCGAAATTTAAATTTTCAAAATTTGACGCCTAATATCTACGAAGATTCGTCGAAAATCAAAAATCTAAAGAACCATAGCAATGTTCCCTGTCCCAGGCTATGTCAAAATGTATCAAATGTTAAAATCCGATGATTATTGTGAATATTACAGCAATATTTCGAAAAACGAAAACTTCGCATTGTCGCAGAAAGTTCGAAAAAGCTTTAAAGTCCAAGTCACACCCACTTTTCCAGTAAAACCGAAGACATCGAATCAATCCAACAAGTAGTTTCGGAGATATGCTCAAGGGGAAAAAATATGAAGAAAAAGAACTAGACCTGCGAAGCCGGAATGACGGGTTTCGCTGGTGCAACGTTACCTTTAAACTTATGTCACTTTCGGTGCCCCTTTACCCTTGGAACTCATATCACGTCCAGTACCAATGGAACCGATAAACAGATTTCCGAATAAACATTGCACACAAATAAGATTGAAACAGAATCAACCAAATCCAGCAATATCAATTCATTTTATACATCTGTTTCATGTAATTAATCGTGAGAAAATTACAGTACCTCCAGTTTAAATGTTCAATTAGTTTTATGAAATCAGAAATGGCATAAAGCATCACATGGTGGATAATTTATGTAAATCGAATAATAATTGCCACTTTTATAGACCAAAATCCTTGAAAAGTGACTTGTAGAAAGTCGTCTATTTCTCGGCAACCGTACAAGTTAAAAACCTTTTTTTGGTATCTATATGATCGTATGTGTTCAATCTATTTGTTGATTGGAATCAAATATCATAATTTGAAAAACATTACAAATCAGACTCATTTGAATAAAATATCTGTTTTGAAGGCTTAAAATACAATTTTTGCCAAAATGACGTTACTTCCGGTGATAATGAAAATCTTAAATTACTATTATGAAATCGTAAATAGCTAGGTATCTCACAGTGAAACTTGTATTAAAATCGAATAATAATTGACAATTTTATGGACTAAAACCCTTGAAAAGTGACCTGTTGAAAATCGCATATTTCTCTGAAACTGAACACGTTAAAAACCATTTTGTAATATCTATATGTTCATAAGGATTCATTCTATTAGTTGTTTTGAATCAATCAAATATCAAAATTTTAATCAAATAACAAAAACGACTCATTTGAATAAATTGTTTGTTTAGAATGCCATAAATACAGTTTTTCCCCAAATTAGGTCATTTCTGTTGACATTGAAAATGTTAAATTGGTTTGACCTAGTTAAAATTGATATTACGCATCAAGTGGTGTCACGTTTGTGAAAATCCAACAATAATTGATTCATTCTTTTACAGGCAAACAAGCGTAAAAAGTGACTACTGCAAAATTTGTCGGCAACTGCTCACATTACAAACTAAATTTGAGATAGATTCTCTTTGCATAGATCACAGATACAAGTTTATCAAAGTATCAAAGAGATATTTTAATATATGAAGACGCTGAATGGGTTAAAAATAGCTTATTTTTACCCCATTTTTTGGCTCGAAAACAAAATTTTGTGCACCTCTAAATAATAAGTGCAGGGGGACTGCACCACACACAATTCTACACAAAAACATATATACAGATAAGACATCTTACTAAGAGACCACAAACAAAAACAAATCAAAAAGAGTGAATGGATCCGGGGGCTAGCCGTAAGCGTCCACTGCGCTGTACAGTCCCGGGCCTGTGGGGACACAGACTTCACTCATATTTGAAAATAAGTTGGGAGTAAAACCCAAGGAAATAATTATATAATGTCAGTATGAGTCATGATCTGTTATATGTTGCAAGAATTACGAATGCAAGCATATTGTTGTATAAATTCCGATATACAAGTAACCACAGCGTTAAATGTATCAAAGAAGTAGGCCTAGTTCTAAAAAAACTAGATGCATTAAAACAATAAAGAAGAGGATTGAAGTATATTGAATGCATTAGGACACACATTACAACCGTCACAGAAACAAAAACAAAACTGAATACATGGAAGCAAAGGAATGTAAGACCGTCGTCTGCTAACTGAATGGCGTGACGTGAATCTGTCGTTATAGCTGTTATGACGTCGTCGCTTAGAAGGTGCAATTTCCCGATAAAAGGGCGATAATCCAGATGAAATAACGTTAAAAACTATAAGTTTTTGAGACCATGTAATTGTACAAACCATCGCATAAATATCATATAATAACCCACGTGAGAAACGCAAAACAGGAATGCTGAAGAAATCGTAGATTATAAGTGTATTCACAAAGGCATAATAATAAGGGCGATAATCCAAACAGGACTAGACATTTATAGAAGATAAAAATTATATTGAATCATTATCCAATATGTAGTCAGTAATATTTTTATAAGAAATGTCAAATCTATTATGTTGAAGAAATGGAAGTTTAGAAATTTCTTTAAAAATGCGTAATTGTGATCCGCCTTTGGCCGTGCACTTAAAATTAAGAGTTTTTATTCGTGAGAGAAACAGTTCCTTCTTGTTGCATATTTTTTTAACAAATCGTAATGCCTGTGAATAGAAAACATTATATAGTGTAGTATTTGGTATGTTACTGTAAGCTGACGGGTATTTTACTACTTCAAAACCAAATTTGTCCGTTTTATCGAATATACCGACATTAAATTTATCGTAAATTATATTGATGTCCAGGTCAAGAACAGATGCATTTATAGTGCCCGAATTTTCTTTATTTAATATAAGTTCAGGAGGATATATTTCATCTTTATAATTATTGAAATTACCATTATCGTTGATTGGTGTTATGTCATCAATGTAACGGAAGGTATAATTTATGCACCGGTCAATAGGAATCTTGAACTACCCCCCCTCAAGCGTTCACCCTGAGCGTTCAGAAACTCTACCATTCAATCAATGTCGAAAGAAAATTGGCGCCCCAGTCAATTTTACTGGGCAACTTTTCACTGCTAAACGATGGGGTGTCAATCCGTCTGGACGCATGTACAAAGTAAACGAACATGTTAGTGAGAAAATAAGACCTTGCTTACTTCGCTAGAGTCTGTATGAACCACACAACACGCTGTTAAAAATACGTCCCCTCCTATCAAATTACAATTTCGCAGCCATGACATTCTAACTGTAGGTCAACGTCCACATTCAGGAATGTCGGTCATGCAAGAAGAAACGAAATGTGCAGGCTTTACATTGTACAGGCTTTCACCCGGATTGACACCCCGTCGTTTAGCAGTGAAAAGTTGTCCAGTAAAATTGACTATTCTCCAATTTTTTTCGACATTGATTCAATGGGACAGCCCCTGGACTAGTTTATCCCATACTTTTAATATTTGTTCTATTTCATTTATTTTATTTCTAAAGTTTAATTCACTAGTAATTTGAGTATCTTTTGAAAAATGGATCCCGAGGATTTTTATAAATTTTTCGCATAATACTATACCGGTTGATTTTAATTTTTGCATTAAATTCATATCACAGCTATTTAAATCTATTGCTTCTGTTTTATTAACGTTAATTATAAGCCCCGAAACTAAACCAAGAAGTCGCAAAACCTCAAGCAAATGTCGTGCAGAGCTAAAATCTTTTAATAATGCCGTTATATCATCAGCAAAGGCTACAACTTTTATGGATTTTTGACCAAATTTTATTCCATTTATATTTATATCGTCTCTAATAGCGCATAACAACAGTTCTATGATCAAATTAAAAAGATTGGATGACATTGGATCGCCTTGTCGTACACCCCACCCCGTTTTACATGAAAATAAGGGGTTGTAAATCCATTGTTTATTACACAACAGGTGATATTTTTGTAAAGGGTTTTTATCCATCTAATAAAGTTACGTCCGAAACCGTACGACGATAAAGCTTGTATTAAAAAGTTATGGTTTATGCTATCGAAGGCTTTTTGGAAATCTATAGCCAAATGAAAGCCTATTATTCTTTTTTGTTTCGCAAGATCGAAACAGTCGGAGATAATACGGGTATTTTCATGAATGTGGCGACCTGGTATAAACGCGGATTGATTTGGGTGTATTAATTGGTTCAAAAATGGTTTTAATCTATTAGACAAAACTTTGCTTATCAGCTTCACATCGACATTAATAAGCGTAATGGGTCTCCAGTTAGTTAAGCATGTCCTCTCTTTATTACCTTTAGGAATGAGTTTAATAACTGATTGACGTTGTGTTACGGATAAAGATTCTTCTTCAAAGCTACAATTATACGAGTCTAATAATAATACATAAATATCTGGCCATAAATGTCGATAAAATTCAATTGTGATACCATCATTTCCTGGAGATTTATTTATTTTAAACGAGTTTAAGGCCTTCTGAAGTTCGAAATAGTCAACTTTGATTTCAAATAAATCCTTCTGGTATTCATTTAGCCTTTTTACGGGTCTAAAATTTGTTATAAAATTGTTTTCCTTCTTAAAAGACGTATCTTTCGACGCATATAAATATTTATAAAATAGAAATATTTCATCCGAAATTTCAATGGGGTCAAATATAGCAGACTCGTCTGATTTTTTTAAGCTTATTTATTGTCGTAGCACATTTTCTATCTTTTTCTAAGTTTAGAAATAATTTTGTGTTTTTTTCACCATTTTCATGTGCAGTTTCGAGGAAAGGAGATTACGGTCTGTTTGCCACGAATATATAATCACTTATGTCCTGCAAAGATTTTCAATACTTTTCTTGATAGGACAACCTCAGCCGATCCCTTAGGCCCCCTTTTTATTGTTGACAATAGCACATGTTTGACATATAGGGGTTTTTCTTCAAAGTTACACGAAGTACTCTCATTTGCTGGAGTACCAAAGTCTAACATAAAGGGGCATTCCTTCAGACGAGGTGGTGCTACGTGACTTCATAGAATTGATATCCCGAAAGATACCATTAAAGCCATAGGTTACTGGTCCAGTGAGGCCGTGATGCGTTATATTGATACGGATTTCTCTCATAAAGTACATACTATGACTGCATTTGGGGAGTCATTTACAAACCCATAATTACTTAATAAACTGACCAATGTTTTTATAGTCACATTAACCCCAAAAACCCACGAGGTTGGAAAACAATACAGCATACACACTGGACACTGCATCTTGGCCAGACTACAAGCATACAAGCTGAGTCAGACACAACCCCATATATTTTATTTACATATAGACAACAAAACAGCGTGCGTAAGAGCCAGTGGAGGACACACGCGCTACTGACAATTAACCATCTTTGTCGTACTTTTTCTTTTATCCCCTCTCACTTTGTACCGTTGATTACAGATTAAACATTCTTAAAGGGCCAATCCCGATAACTTTTTGGGGAATAAAACTGCTTAATTTTGTGTTAAAATCATTTAAAACCCATTATCTAAGGCCGACCAACTAACCCGATATTTGTGATACGCTTGTAAATAACTTAAACCTGACAGTCTGCATCTGGAAATGGAGACCTTTGTATTATACAGTATCTGGATAAAACCAGACTTTTTTCTATAAAAATAATATGTAGGTGAAATTGACCTTTTGTATCAAGTACAGTACATGGGTCATTCACTGTATAGACCTCTCAAGAAACGTAAATTGATTATCAGGTCACCCAATGAAAAAATTGACCCGAAATCATAAAAGGGTTACGTGTCCGGATAAGCAGTGTCGACGTTCACGTCCAAACGACTTAATATTTTCAGCTGAACTTTTCAGACAATGTAAATACACCATGCTTCTATATTTTGGTCCATAAATTTCACAAATACTCGGACTTTTTTTTTTTTTTTTGAGACTCTGTTCTTATCGGGATTGTCCCTTTAAGTGTACACATGTGTTGTTATTGATGTGTTCCCATCAATATAAAATAAATAAGATATGTTTACAGGATCATTTTCTTATACGAAAAACTAAGTGATGCGTTTTCTATGGCGCTCAGTATATTAAATTTCAATATTTGGCTTGTACGCAGGTCCTTGGCAATGGGACTGGGAAGAAACCGGGGAGGTTGGAAAGGCAAGTCTTTGTGGACTGGGTGACGCATTCAGCATCGTTAGGATAAAAATATATTGTTCACTTCTACTAAAATGTCATACTAATAATGTCATCCACATAATAAATGATATTAATTCATTTCTAAATACTTACGTTCTCCAGACAGATATTGGTATAAGATTTCCTTGAAAGACAAGTATATATAAAATCCACAAAGACAACAAAGACAATAATACTAGAAATATTAGACACTTTTTCAAATTACAGGCACGTGGCATCGTATTTTGAATCATTTGTCATGATAAACCAAACTTCAGTGGAAGCGGACGTTAAACCCTAAGAATAAGAGAATGAATGAGCACACACAAAAACAAGTATGGCGAACTCATCGCTCCACCATGACAAAGCTGCATATCGAGATATCCTGGTGGAACCACGTGACAGTATATAAGATGAAATCGGCTAAACTGTTTTCACAATTCGTTGGAACCTTCAGTTGTTAAATTTTTTCGGCAAAAGGTTGATTTCACGCACTGGAACGCAAGCTGTGTCACAGGTGAATATGAAAGTCTACTAATATCTTCGTAAAAGGTGACTACCTTAATCAAACAATATCAATCATTGGATCAATGGCGCGTGCATAATTTACATAAGGCGCTAATGCCGTCGCGTCTACTCATTTTAATATCCACTTACATTGTATAGGAAATAATTTTACTTACAAATGCGTCAAACTTTTTGATTTATTTTTCGAATACATAAAAAAAATGTTTTAGAATTTAAGTCATCGGATGAGAAAAGTGTATATTATTTATGGCCTGTTAAATTGATGTCATCCATATCAGTGACTGTAGCGGCTTAGCGAATATTCATGGCTGTCAGTGTGGGTTGAATGTCCACCAGGCGCGTTTAGTCTTGACCTCGATTTTTATTTGGAGTAACAGTGTAATGTTGACATGATTACTTCTTGTAAAATTACCGCCATTGTATTTGCATACATGTGAAGAGAAAACACGTTTATTATTGTACTAGTCATTTAAATACCGAAAATCTACCCTTCAGGTACATATCCAATTATTCAGATTTTTCTGTCGTATTACATATTTTGTTTTTTTGTAAGTACTTAATAGAGTTGAATTCCTTTCATTGATAAGAAGTAAAACGAAAAATGTGTTAGTATTTGTAAAGTTATGTTTAGGGTTGATCTATAACTTATATTTGTGACCTATTTGCCTTTCAAGAATATTGCATATTTATGTCAGGTTGGAATTATGACTCCTTGGATAAGCTGGGCTGAGAAATCCACGAACAGACTGGCGTGATATGCTTTAAAGAATTGTCTCCCATGTAAATTCGATTTTTATGAGTAGTTTCTCAGAGCCGTTGTTCATCTTATAACTCAGAACGCTTTATATACAGAGACAATTAAATAAAGTCTTAGAAGCATTTATACCAGTTATTTGTTGAATTTTCAAACTAGAGGATAACTAATGGTTTCCCAATTGACTTTAATGGTAATTCTCATCCCTAAGGTCGCCTCTTACTTTTTATACGCCCTGTCCGTACAATCTACAGGTCATAATTTTTTATTCGATTTTGACGAAACTTTAAATATAGGTTTATCTCCCAAAGATCGGTTATTTTGATTTTGGCATACATGGGACCATAACGTCATGGCTCCGGGTTGTGTAACCAAAACATCTTGGTTACTTTCGATATTTGCGCATATCGGATCCCAACTTCAAAAATCACGTTTTTTGGCTTGTGGTCACTCTAGAGGTGACAATTTTTATCCGATTTAAAAACAAACGTTTGGACATATCACAATTGGGACCCGATTTTTGATGAAACTTCAAATACATATTTATTACCCAAAGATCTTCATTCATTTGATATTCACGCAGATCGGAACATAACTTCCTGAATTGTGGCCCTTGGTTGTACAAAAAAAATCGTGTTTTTAGCTTAGCTTGCCGGCCCTCTAGAGGTAGCAATTTTTATCCGATATAAACAAACATTTGAATATCGCATCGTTACTCCCTAATGATGGTCGAGTGAAAATCGAACCAAAATTGTCGGACAAAATGACCACCCGGCGTACGCAAATGGTGTATATGGTATATCAAGGTTGTGGACCCCTAGAGGTCACAAATTGTGGTCCTTTTTGATAAAATTTAAAACATATCCATCAGATCTCAGTAACTGTTGATATTTGCACATCCCAAGCCATAACTTTCTGGATTATTGTCCCTGATAGTTCGAAAAATTCAGTTAGGTTTTAGCTTGTTCTCTATCCATCTCTTGCAATATGTGGACGTAGCCTGCCTGGTAGATCGTCTGGTTTTGATTGGCGTTCTATCTTACCGACACCCGACTCAGTTTTTCTTGCGAATACACAATCACTTTGTGGTCTAGTGACTCGATTAGAGCACATATGATATTTGTAAATAATAGGGCATAGTCTGAAAATTCTGCATATTTACCTAGAAGAAAGTCATTCACTAGATGGCTGTACTTTTGATCAATAATTAAATAGTCAATTATAGTATCGTTTTTGTTTTGAAATAAGAACTTCTACCATTTTGAATACGGGAATAACCTGACCTACATAGTGCTAACAGCTTATATTACCGAAGCCGTTATACATCATCTTCAGTTGGTTGTTCTTTTAATTTCATCAATATCGCCATCTTTTTCATAGTCTATAAATTTACTTAAAGCGTCATACACAACTTTATCAAGTCTTGTCATTCTTAATAATTTCATTACCTCTACCTACCCTACTATTAAAGCCACCCATAAGTACAGCAATTCCCATATTTTTATTCGTCCACATCCATAATGTGAACGTATTATGCCGTCGCCCCTGTCTCATACTCCGCGCAGTGTTGCGTTTGATCAGAGGTAATCCTACTACACACTGCTATTATGAGTGGATATTGTTGTTTTAAATTTTGATTGGTCAGTAGTCCGTCTACCAACCAATCACTGTTTAAAACGAGTGCCAATATTGGACCAAATATGTTTACATAACGTTACGTCATGGCTCACGATTTTATTATGACTAATTAACCCTAGACTGGTGACCAGTCTTCTCCACACACCAAAAATTGGCCAGTCCTCTCAACAACAAAAAAAACGAAAAAAAAACCCGTAATCTCTAGAGACTGGGCAAATAGAGCTTCATTCTCATCTATTGTGTGAGTCGTAGTAAATAATAAACGGATTTCTACGATTATGAACAAACTACTCTACTTTGGTTATTATAAACTTACCTGTGTGTTTGAAACGACCTCCCGTTAAATAATATCCATTATACAACTAAATATACCAACGGAAAAAAGGGGTTCTCTCTTGTAAAATTGAACTTCTCACAAACTTTCACATCGAGAAATAAAAAATGGAAGCTTATTACGTCACTTATCGGAATAGATCATTTCGTATATAAGGGGGTCAAAGCTATTTTACGACAATCCAAATTTTGTGTTGGTGCGTTCGATTACTGACTGGCGCCGCGCTTACTCTAGCCACCACGGACGCGTTCGGATTACCGACGATGTCATGCGAACGGCTTACTCGCAACAGGCCGAAGTAACCTTCCCAAGGAGATGGTTACTTGTGGAAGTATCCAATTATTCAATATGGATGCAATTATTTGATCGAAGTTATATTTGCAGATTAAGTTTAGGCGACGGAAGAATTATTGTTGACATTTTTCTCGGATTTAAAATAACATATTTACGTTCCACAGTAGTGTTTTAGTGATTCTACATCTTGGTGTAACGATTCCAAGAATTAAAAAAAAAGACCACTCAGTGTCCTTTCAATTGCCCAATTCGTCCACTAAGCAGATTGTTTCACCTCTACTAAACTCACTGGGACGTAAGTGTGAATCCATAGTGTGCGATCATAACCTTTCCCTCCTAACTGCAATTCTGGTAAGCCGTTGAGCTTGTTAACAAAGTTAACAAACGTTACATTGGTTGAACGAAAATGTGATTTAAAGTATGTTCTGCATAATATGGGCTTTATTTCGCTTCTCTGGATTTAATAGTTCCAATGAGATACCAATGAAAAGGTCTAAAGTTTGTTGACGGATTATTGTCTGTGCGTTATTTATTAGAACATCGAGCATAATTAATTGTTTGGCGGCGTTTATTTTCCATTTTGATACCCGCAGAAAGCCATTCCATTACCCATTTCCACTGCGCCTGTCGAAACGTACTCGAGGATCCTGGCCGAGTAAGCACGGGGCAAGTAATCGGACGCGACATTTATGAATAAGCTATTTCTCTGAGACCCAGTAATGAGTTTGGGCGTTTACAAACATAAATACGCCCATAGTCCAATATTTTGTTTCCGGCTTGTATTAATGTTTTGGTTAGGTAGTTCGATGGGATTTTTTCTTTTGAATTACATTTGATTCACTGGCCTTGAATCTCATCCTTGAATATTTATTCCTGAAGAAGAACTTAAGCAGTCCTGTCAATTAACCTTGGCAATCTGCTGTAGCCGAGGTAGGCCTAAATTCCGATGTACTTTACATTTGCCTCGGCAAAATTAAAAGCCGAGGCCATTGAATCATTGAATAGGTATATAACGTTTTTTTATATATATATAAATACCAATAATTATTATCAACAAATCATACCGCGCATCGGTTTAATCATCGGTAGATGGTTTCATGTCTTTCTATTTCTCTTTGAATGTTATTTCTGGTGTGTTCAGAATTCTATAATCGTGAAATTCACAAGGCAGTTTATCCATATGATTGTACTGTCAGTTGTTACTTATTTTGAAATCCACGGAGAGTGGAATTTTCCGATGGCATTTCGTAGATTGCGATCATGCCCCAGCTAATCAACGCTTTGAGTTCTATTACCTTAAAAGGTACCATGTCATATGAGTTATTGTATGCTGCACAGATGGTTAAATTTAGTGCCGCGAAACTTGCACGAATTTCCCCCACGGTCTGCATAATTAACACACAAAACCCAATAATACACGCAATCTGCGATGCCATTCTGACCTGTGATATTTTTGTTTTAAATACATTTTTATGAAGACGATAAACGATGTTTCGACATCCCGAACTGTTCTTATCAAGAATTTTCGATTTCGATGAACAAAAAATTAATTTAATCAGGAACATTAATGGTATGAACAGTCGGGACGTGAATAAAATATGGAAATAATTAAGAAGCGGTGGTCATTTTTCATACGAAATATGATCAATTAAAATTATGAAATAAGTGTGTTTATTTATATATGTTAGCCACAAAGTTGACTATTATTGACTGGGCTGTAATGTGTTTTATAAAAATATAATATACACGGGTGAAATTATGTGATGAAAAGCAATATTATACATGTATTCGTAAAATTTAGTAGACTGACCATCAATTGGTTTAAAATTAATGTCTTTGTCTCCAGTTGCTTTTTTCTTGCCCAAACTCAAACGCTCGAAAAGGTCGTGTGTTGTTTTGATTAGCCTGTAACACACGTGGTTATCAATAATTACCCCCTTTAACATAATTACGATGGTTTAGCCCATAACGTCACATGTATAATGTTGTGATGGACACAGACGAAAATACAAGCAAAAGCATTGACTTTTCAAGAGAGAACCCCTTTTTTCCGTTGGTATATTTAGTTGTATAATGGATTTTATTTAACGGGAGGTCGTTTCAAACACACAGGTAAGTTTATAATAACCAATGTAGAGTAGTTTGTTCATAATCGTAGAAATCCGTTTATTATTTACTACGACTCACACAATAGTAGGTCAATCTGCATTATGTAGGTCGTGTGACGTCGTGCACGGGATTACTGCATTTGCACTGGCAAACTGGTGTAGGTGCGAGATGTTTGTTGTGGATAACAGTTATTGTTATTTAGTGATACTTTAATGATCTAAGAATTTTGTTGACGGACAATATCTGTCGAATGAACGGATACAACGAATGGGATGAGGTGAATGAACATAAATAATATTACACACGACATCATTATAACAACTTAACGAAGCCAGTTCATACGTATCGGGACGAAGCCGAATGGCGACTGGAAACAAAAACGTGACATCAGCCCGCAGACAGTTTCAGCATGACTGCTTTGCACTCCATTCGAGACGCATGATTCATGAAGGTAAATATCGAACTTAATTTATCTTAGACATCACATTTACAAATTCGTGTCACGTGACTTGCTTGACAACTGTCAATCATTCCAAATAAGGAGACAACGTAAAACAGGATAAGCAACGCCCATTTTATTGTGAAGCTCGCAAATTGTCCAGTCTCTGGTGCTGGTTACAGGTTTACTCAAATTTTTTTTTTATACAAATGGAAACGAAAATTGGTTTACTAAAAATTACTACTTTTATATAAATCGAAATGTAAAATAAATAGAAGAGACTGGACCAGTCTAAATTAACCCGTGCATAGCAGAATACTGCAGTAAAATTAATTGCGTGACAAACGAGGCTATCAAATCGAATGAAATGTAAACAATACTGTTTGGAAACTTTCACCGTTTTTACACGCCCACATTTTCATGTGGACGTATTATGTCGTCGCCCCTGTCCGGCCGGACATCCGTCCGTCCGTCCACATTTTGTTTGTGGACTCTCTACAGGTCACAATTCTTATCCGATTTTGACGAAACTTGAAATATAGGTTTATCCCCAAAAGATCTCGGCTGCTTTCGATATTGGCATGTATCGGATCAAAACTTCATGGATTATGGTCCCTGATTGTACGAAAAATCACGTTTTTAGCTTGTGGACCCTATAGAGATGTCACAATTTTGAACCGATTTTGATGAAACTTGACATGCATGTTTGTAACCCAAAGATCTTGGTCCTTTCGATATTTGTGGCTATAGGAATGTAATTTCCTAAATTATGGCCCCTGATTGTCCGAAAAATCACCCTTTTTAGCTTGTGGTCCCTCTGGAGGTCACAATTATTATCCGATTTTAAAAACCGTTTGATTATATCACCGTTACACCCTAAGGAAGGCTGAGTTCGAATTTCGGGAAAATCGGACCAAAATGGCCGCCGTTTGTACGCGAATACTGTTAAAAATGGTATATCAAGGTTGTGGAGGTCACAATTTTAATTCGATTTTGATGAAACTTGAAATTCATGGTTATAACCCAAAGATCTTGGTTCCTTTCGATATTTGCGCATATCGGATCGTAACTTCCTGAATTATGGCCCCTGATTATACGCAAAATCGCCTTTTTATACGCCCACATTTTCATGTGGACGTATTATGTCGTCGCCCCTGTCCGTCCGTCCACAATTTGTTTGTGGACTCTCTACAGGTCACAATTCTTATCCAATTTTGACGAAATTTGAAATATAGGTTTATCCCCAAAAGATCTCGGTTCCTTTCGATATTGGCATGTATCGGATCAAAACTTCATGGATTATGGCCCCTGATTGTACGAAAAATCACGTTTTTAGCTTGTGGACCCTATAGAGGTCACAATTTTGAACCGATTTTGATGAAACTTGACATGCATGTTTGTAACCCAAAGATCTTGGTTCCTTTTGATATTTGCGGCTATCGGAATGTAATTTCCTGAATTATGGCCCCTGATTGTCCGAAAAATCACCCTTTTTAGCTTGTGGTCCCTCTGGAGGTCACAATTATTATTCGATTTAAAAAACCGTTCGATTATATCACCGTTACACCCTAAGGAAGGTTGAGTTCGAATTTCGGGATAATCGGTCGAAAATTGCCATACAAAATGGCCGCCGTTTGTACGCGAATACTGTTAAAAAATGGTATATTAAGGTTGTGGACCCTGTGGAGGTCACAATTTTGATGAAACTTGAAATTCATGGTTATAACCCAAAGATCATGCTTCCTTTCGATATTTGCGCATATCGGATCGTAACTTCCTGAATTATGGCCCCTGATTATACGCAAAATCACTTTTTTTTTAGCTTGGAGGTCACAATTATTATTCGATTTAATAAAACGTTTGATTATATCATCGTTACACCCTAAGGAGGGTTGAGTTCGAATTTCGGGAAAATCGGACGAAAATTGCCATACAAAATGGCCGCCGTTTGTACGCGAATACTGTTAAAAAATGGTATATCAAGGTTGTGGACCCTGTGGAGGTCACAATTTTGATTCGATTTTGATGAAACTTGAAATTCAAGGTTATAACCCAAAGATCTTGCTTCCTTTCGATATTTGCGCATATCGGATCGTAACTTCCTGAATTATGGCCCCTGATTATACGCAAAATCGCCTTTTTTTTTTAGCTTGGAGGTCACAATTATTATCCGATTTAAAAAAACGTTTGATTATATTACCGTTACACCGTAAGGAAGGTTGAGTTCGAATTTCGGGAAAATCAGACCAAAATTGCCATACAAAATGGCCACCGTTTGTACGCGAATACTGTTAAAAAATGGTATATCAAGGTTGTGGACCCTGTAAAGGTCACAATTTTAATTCGATTTTGATGAAACTTGAAATTCATGGTTATAACCCAAAGATCTTGGTTCTTTTCGATATTTGCGCACATCGGATCGTAACTTCCTGAATTATGGCCCCTGGTTATACGCAAAATCCCCCTTTCTTTAGCTTGTGGTCCCTCTGGAGGTCACAATTATTATCCAATTTAAAAACACGTTTGATCATATCACCGTTACACTGTAAGGAAGGTTGAGTTTGAATTTCGGGAAAATCGGACCAAAATTGACAGACAAAATGGCCGCCATTTGTACGCAAATACTGTTAAAAAAATGATATATCATGGTTGTGGACCCTGTATAGGTCACAATTTTAATTCGATTTTGATGAGGAAGGTTGATTTCTAATTTCGTGAAAATCGTACCAAAATTGCCGGACGAAATGGTCGCCGTTTGTACGCGAATAGTGTAAAAATACGGTATATCATGGTTGTGAACTCTCTACAGGTCACAATTCTTATCCGATTTTGATGAAAAGTCACATTTCTAGGTTGTGTACCGTCACACCATAATCATTGTCGGCTTCGAATTTCATGAATATCAGACTGGAACTGACCAACTAAATGGCTGCTCCCAATACAGTATGAAATACAGGACTTAATGATGTAGGAAAAATCACTTTCGGTATTGCTTGTTCTCTATCCATCTCTCGAAAATGTGGGCGTATCCTGCCTGGCAGTGCCAGCCTATCTTTAATACCTTAAATCACTGTCCAAAGTTTTAGGGAAGACCCAGATTCAACGAAGGACTGTCATGTTGCTGTACTTAAGTGAAAGCTTTCATTGAAAGGAAAGAATAGACACACCCCCGCATAAGTTCAAGAAACATACGCTATTCCAGCAATGGCCAGAGAGGGATTTCTCGGGCAATTGCTTCAGGAATATGCCCCTGTCTGTGTGTGTATGTATGTATGTATGTTGTAACACAACATTAAGCAGCTGTGGTTTATAACTGTCGTACAATTAGTATATATATGTGTTACACGTGCATTATTTAAGTTAGTTAATTAGTCACTATCTTCTCGTATTATTAGATAATATATGATTGTCCGTTTAATGAAGGCTTCTAATATATACGTATTATAACTTGTGAATGACTGTGAAATACTAATAAGGTTGTGGATAACACCTTGGCCTTATAAATGATCTCAAAGTTAGAAGCTTAACAAAGACGATCGAACACAATCTTATCGAGAGGCCACAGACCGGAGACTGCTCTACAAGACAGAACGAGGGCATGTGACACTGACAATGGAAGCAGACGTGAATTTGGACGCTGGTACATGATATGTTATGTTCATGTGTGAAGTATTGGCTGTTAGAGTTATAATAGATGTATTTGTAATGTTCGTTCCTGCAATGTTATAATAAAGAAGTCCAATCCACAGTTATTGTCTGATTATGTTACAATGTATGGGAGTCTGTGAGTCGCCTATCTTCACAATTCTTCATGGATTTTCTTCAAACTTTGTATACTTATTCCTTATACCCTAAGGAAGACCACTATTGTTTTTGGTGCATGCCCGACCCACAGGCCACATCTCTTAACTTATTACCTTGAAACTTTGCATACATATTCTTTGTACCCAAAGGAACATCCCTATCGTTTGGGGTGCATGCCCAACCCCCAGGGGCAGAGCCACGGCTATTTTCTTTTCATGTGTTTTTGTGTCGCCTACAGGGCGCAATTCTTACTTTGTGCATGCCCAACTCCCAGGGGCAGAACCACGCCCATTTTCTTTTTGTTTACCCGTGTGTTGCCTACAGGAGGCAATTCTTACTGGATTTTTTTTCTTAAAACATTGTATACTTACTCTATACACCCTAAGGATGATCCGTATTGTTTTTTGGTGCATGCCCTACTCCAGGGACAGGGCCACGCCCGTTCCTTGTATTTATTTGTTTGTCGTCTACAAGCCACATTTCTTAACGTATCATCTTGAAACTTTGAATACTTATTCTTTGTACCATAAGGAAAACCCCAATCATTTGGGGTGCATACGGACCCCCTGCATGGCGGACCCCCTGGGACTGAGCCACGCCCAATGTTTTTGTGTCTTGTGTTTGCCTACAGAATGCAATTCTTAACAGATCCTTTTAAAACTTTGAATACCTATTTCTTATACCCTAAGGATGTCCCCTATTGTTTTTGGTGATTTCCTATCCGCTAGGGGCAGAAGAGCCATGTCCATTTTTACTTCGTGTCTGTGTGTGTTGTCTACAGGCAATGATTCTAAATGGATCGTCTTTAAACTTGGGATATGTATTCCTTATAGCCTAAGGACGACAACTGCATGTCCTGACTCCCAGAGGCAAGCCATGCCCAATTCTTGTGTTTGCGGTTTACAGGCCGCAATTCTGAATGAATCAGCTTGGTACTTGGCATATCTATTCCTTATAGCCTGAGGGCGTCCACTATTGATTTTGGTGAATGTCCCGATCCCCAGGGGCAGAGCCACGCCCACTTTTTGCCTTTAGCGTCTGAAAGCCACTATTCTGAATTGATTATTATATGTTGAGGCACGACGCTCAACAAAGCAAACGCCCAGCCTTCTTGGCAAAGTACCATATCAATCAACGCAGGAATGTGGACGTATATTGTAGCGTTAGCATTTATAACGACAGGCATCATTTTCAAGAACAATAAGTAATTTGCAATCAAAGTATGTGTATAATAGACAGATTTTTGTCTTGAGAACATAAATATACATGTACACCTAAACCCTGATATAACACTCTATTCTATTTTCAACAATATGATGCTATCTTCAACAACATAATCACCCCCTTCAAATCTTACTTTCTTTATAAAGTATGTGTAATAACCGCATCAGACCGGGGTTGCGTCCTTACTGCGTTTCTACTGCGACATAAAATGGTCTCAGAGCGAATCAAGATTGCCATAAGCGTGGCGGAAACGCTAGATATCGTGCTGTGGTCGCCAATAATCGCCGAGCCAGGACGTTTGCTTTGAACTTGCTCATATGATCTGGAAAGCTGCGAGAACGTGATGGCGTCGCAAAGTTCCTTACTGCGCTGCTACGGCGACAAAAATGGTTTAAGAGCATGCCAAGGTCACCACAAGCGCGATGGAAAAGCGAGAGATCGTGCTGTGGTCGTCAATGATCGCTGAATCACGGTGTTTGCTTTGAGTATGTTCAAAGCAAACGCCAACGTTCTGCCATATGAACTGGAAAGCTGAGATAAGCGTGGTAACATATCTATGAACGTAGTACATGCGCGGTACACACATGGCAAAGACCCTGCGAAAACTGTAACATTTGCGACGGTGCCTTCACCACAACCCTCACGTGTCGGCAGCGACTCCACCAAGCGTTCTGAGTCCTTATGCCCCCGTCAGACCAGAGTGGTGACCCTGCTGCGCTCTGAGAACGACCGGCGGTCTGGAAATACACAAGGTCGTCGGCAAGCATGAACACAACGCGGAAAAATGTCCCAAAATTGCAAACTTAAAAAAGTCACGTTCTTACTGCGACCTGTGCGTTTATACAGCATTCTCGCGGCGGGCTCGTCACGATCTCTCCCCGCTTATGGCGTTTCTATTGAGATCTATAAGCTTGGTCATGGCGAACACGCGCGTTTCCATCACGTGATTACGGGAAATTCAAAGGTCATCTTGAAATTTCGAAAAAAAAAATCTAACCAGCTTATATAG
Organism: Patella caerulea; assembly: GCA_036850965.1. Classification (NCBI taxonomy): domain Eukaryota; kingdom Metazoa; phylum Mollusca; class Gastropoda; family Patellidae; genus Patella; species Patella caerulea. Next base: position 30,875,835 of record JAZGQO010000008.1, read on the forward strand.
TCGATGTGATCACGTTGTGGAAACGCACGTTAGTCAGGTATGAAGTGTGGATGCGCGACGCGGGTTCGCGATGACCGCCGTTGCCAAGCTTATAGATCTCAATAGAAACGCCATAAGCGCGTAGAGATCGTGACGAGCCCACCACCAGAATGCTGTATAAACGCACAGTTCGCAGTAAGAACGCGACTTTTTTAAGTTTGTAATTCTGGGGCATTTTTCCGCGTTGTGTTCATGCTTGCCGACGACCTTGTGTATTTCCAGACCGCTGTTCGGTCTCGGAGCGAAGTAGGGTCACCACTCCGGTCTGACGGGGGCATAAAATAGAGCCTTTGCCAACCGATTTCATGTATTCGTGCAACAGGAGTAATTTGTGATTTTTGGCTTGGCAGTGGAGGGTATTCCATTGTTAAAATTCCATGCTGTTGGGCTAGTATGGGTATTCCATATTAAGTGCGCAGTTAAGTCTTTCATTTAGCGAAGTATATCTAAAATATAGCCTTTGAATAAAAAAAATGAAATTAGATTGGATTTAACGTCCTACTGGTCTGCTCCTAAACTGGGCTAATGAAGACGGGCATACGCCATACAGTGTGCTGTGAGGAACTTTTGCCCGGGTAGCGGCGCCCAACTGCCAAGGGAACTTTTACGTGCACGCAAATGTGTACACGAGACCTCGGTTTTTTGTACCTTCCTAACGACTAGACACCTGTCCTTGTCAGGCCCTCCGTCCTGTATCAGTGACAAGGGGAAACCAAACAGGAAAATCTGGATTAACTTCCCCTCGGCCAATGCAGGGATGTAAAACCCGACCTCCAGACTAGCCAGCGCCTTACCCACCATGATCCCCAGCCTTACGTAAAAAGACTGATAACTAAATTTCTCAATATGGAATGGCCATGCACCCCAACCTGTGGTTGTTACCTAATTTGGTCAACAAAGAATAGTGTAAATGATCAACATGTTCATTAAACATGCAATATGTGCCTATCGGCCTCGGGTTTTTCTTTTTCTCGGGCTGTTTTCTTCAGTCTTTCTTCCCCGGCATAACCGAAATCGAGGACTTTATCTTGCTTATAAACCGTCTATGTATATATGCAAAATGAAAATACATGTCATGTTAAATATGAGTATTATTAGGAAAATTAAAATACGTATGTTCGATTATACTTCAACGCCAATATTATACTGGTGTAAATATGTTGCGGTATTAATATATTTTTGGATTTGTTAATAAAATGTCATAATCATAAAATCATTTTTGTAAGCGTAGAAGGTCAATAATAATACCAATAATAAATCAGAACAGAATATTCCCTCGTCAAATCGTTAGTAGTGTTGTTAATATAGATCAAGTTGTTGATTGGTTCAATGTTGCACGTGCAAATCACAGTCGACCTTGTCATTTGTTTGGCTGGCGTGGACACTGTTCACTAGACTTTGGCAATTGGAGAAGATGAGCAGCAGATATGCGAACAAACAGGTAAATATTTTAATTTAATTATACATATATATATATATATAAAATATTAACTATTAATTCAAATATTAATTTATGTGAGCGTAACCTGTATCATATTATATGAAAGATAATCCAGTCGAATCCACTCAGGGGCTGTGATGACTTCACATGTTGGATTGTTGCCCATTTTGACCTGGAACGACGAAATAAAGCGGCTTAAATATTGTGCAAATCCCCTCAATACGCATGTTGTACATCAGAAAAAAAGATCTTCGACCTGTTTGGGAATCCTTTTGGATCAAATTTCCCTCAGTGTTAAAGACAGGCCAAAAAGAGAAATATCGTGATTCGTCTCGAAATGAGCAACTTCAAATATTGACACTATTCTGTGGACATATGACTATAAGATCCATGATGCAGGAATTTGAATGTTCGCAATGAATGGCTGTTCAGGCCAGAAAGATACTCGAAGAAAAGGGCATGCTGGCAACACCGAATGCTAAGCTTGGCAGAACTTTGCCAGCGGAAGTGGGAGCACTGAATGAAGAATACAGCGACCGGGACAAAAAGACTTTGTCTTCTTAAAAACGACGGGGAAAGAAAGAAAACAAAAACGACGACCTGAACAATTTGATACTAATTTGATGTAAGTAGGATTACTAGGGGCGAAGTTATGGATTTTCAAAGTTTGAAGGTCAGCCGAAAAGGCCCAAATTTTGGGAAGCTCCTCATGAGGCCCCCAGCGCTAAAATTTTGCACATCACGTTTTTTTCGTCATGGTTAACATGCACACCAAAAATCATCAAAATCTGTGATGGTCATGTCAAAATCGCCTGAATTTTGTGTACACTTGACATGGAATGCCCCATATATTTCTCAAATATAGCCAAGAAGAAAAATTCACTGTCTAAACACCAACCAGCTGGCAATGTTGGGTTTTTGCTCTGTGTACTCCACAAACGGCACCACAAGATTAGCAATATGTTTTGTCCAATCTGTCACATTTTTAATGCTTGAGATTTTAGTGCTTGAGATTATAACACCTATAGACTTTAAACATAAATTAAAACACTTTGTTGGCTATCTACTAACCAACAATGCTGTATCTGAAGGCCAGAGTAATAAAATATTACTGGTAGAATAATTTATTGATAATATTAATCATAATGAATTCATAATTGCATATAAAAATGTTAATGCATGGAGTGGCCTAAACTGTTTAAATTTTCCAAACCAGATCATTCGTCCAAAAATTTAAACCTAGCCTGCAGGTCGGGTGATTCCTGCATTGGCCGAGAGTGTTCATCCAGATTTCCCGGTGTGGTTTCCCCTTGTTAGTGACGCAGGGCGGGAGGGCCTAGTACACGTAAAAGATCTCTTGGCAGGTGGAATTCGATATTAGAGTAGGCCGTAGAGCCGCTGCCCCGGCAAAATTTCCCCAAAACCACACTGTATGACGTATGCCCGTCGTCATTAGTCCAGGTTAGAAGCAGAACAACCTCCATAACCATGTAACGGTGATATAATCAAACGTTTTTTTTTTAAATCGGATAACAATTTTGACCTCCAGAGAGACCACAAGCTAAAAAGGGTGATTTTCCGGACAATCAGGGGAAATAATTTATGAATTTACTATCCGCTGGGCCCAAATATCGAATGGAACCAAGATCTTTGGATTATAAACTTGCATTTCAAGTTTCATCCAAATCGGTTCAAAATTGTGACCTCTACACAAGCTAAAAACGTGATTTTTCGTACAATCAGGGGCCATAACCCACGAAGTTACAGTCCGATACATGCCAATATCAAAAGGAACCGAGATTTTAGGGTGATAAACCTATATTTTAAGTTTCATTAAAATCGGATAAAAAATTGTGACCTGTAGACTGTTCACGTTCACAAACAATTGTGGACGGACGGACAGGGACGGCGACAATACGTCGACATTAAAATGTGGGCGTATAAAAACCTGTTGGATGGACTTCTTAACGTTCTGTTTGATCTGTTCACGTTTTTTACCGAAAATACTAGAAATTGCAATCCTTTTTTTCTCAAAAATTGAATAAGTGACTTTACATTCATATCATTTGCTTTTATAATATATTCATTTTCGTGGTTGCAAAAATAGAGTCATACACCCTTAAATGAATTCTAGTCATATTTCTTTTTTTTTTACCAGGACCAATCTTTTGTTTCAGGACTGCTCACTAGGTCAAGAAGCAGCAGACTGACGTGATTTTCACTACTACTACCAGTACATCAACACCATTGCTCTCAGATTCTTCGAGGAATATTACCATGTCACCAAGCTCGTTCAACAGGGCAGTTAAGCGTGCTGAGCAGTTTCTGCCAACTAGCCCGAACAAAAAAAATAGTGGTAAAAAAATTTCTCTTAAATGTTCCCCAGAATGCATTGTAAAAGAAATATAAGTGAAGATTTGGATATTGGGGAAAAAGTAGAAGGGATGGTGTATGGCGTTTACCAAAGGGATGATATCTCTAGGCCGGGTCCTGGAATTAAGGATTGTGTCATTGTACGTGATGGGGACGGCAACAAAAGCAAAACTCAAAAACGACACCTTATTCACACACTTCATGAAAAATTTCAATCCTTCAAGAAAAATTGCAAAATTGGTCTATCAAATTTTTCGGAACTGCGACCTCTTCATGTTTGCCTTCATGTTTGGCAATGTGTGTCTTTGTATATACCATGAAAATGTAAGGATGCTAATACAAGCTGTCCCTTTTTCGCCAATTCAACTTCTGAGTTTATTCAGCAGATTGTCTGCATGTATCAAAAACCATGTGAATCTTGCAGGAATTTGCAAAAGTTCAAAGGAGCTAAATCGCTAATATTTGAGACCTAGAAATTTACCCAAATGGGTCGCAACGCATAAAATAATCTTATATGAATGTACATAAACTGATTTACATTCATTCATTTCCGTCTTTACTGTAATTTCAAATCAGTTATGTTCGGCGAAACACACCTGAAGTCTCAATAGCATGCCAATCTTTAGCGTCTTGTTATCCCAGTCTACATTATTGCGTATGCGTTACTTGTTAAAATGGGCGTGTACCAACGATATATTTTTTTTCATTTTGTCTTAAATATTGGATATCAGAAGCTCATCTTTTCCCGGTAAGATCACAAAATCAATGTTGGATTAAATTGACAAATAATTTGTTTTTATTGTCGAAGATTTCGGATGATATTGAGTTAAAGACTTAGCTACTTAAAGCTTATTCTTGAGTCACAGGACCCTGATATGTTAAATTATATTGTTTCTAATAAACAATGGACAAAATCTTCTGATGGCAAGTTATTACCATCTACATTGACGTCTACTATTAAGGAAGTCTTCGCTATTTTAGAACAAACATTATCATTTCTCCGCCATGTTTTATTTTGTTAAAACAGCAATTTATTCGATAAAATGACATACGGTACTCTTGTAATAAATACTGATTTTAATGAGAATTTTGCACATCAGCCTCAGGATGAAATTCAGTCTGTTGACTGGGATACCAAGTCTCCAACATTATACACCGCAATGGTTTATTTTAAAGATACAGATGATGTTTTACATTCTAAATCCCCTGTTGTAATCTCAGATTACATGCATCATGACAAATATGCAGGGGGTGTTTTCAATGAAAAATACTACAGCAATTTCAAACCGATTTTAATTATTATGTAATTAGTAGTATTCATTACCAATCAGATGGAACATCACAGCACCTTAAGCATTTTTCTGATACTCCAGGTCACGGCAAGAGCACAGAAGATGGGTTAGTTGGGACTATTAAACGCAGGGTATCTGAGAATAGATCTGAATACTTCTGAAGAAATTTCCATTATAGTAGTACAAATTTGTCAAAACATAAATATTTTATATTTTTCGACCGGTGAAATTGTAAAAAATGAGTTGAATACATTATGGGCACCAAAAGGATTGTCATTTCTTCCAGTCGGTAGAACCATATATATTTGATTATGCATCTCATTCACAATGTAATGAAAACGATAAAACCCTTGTTTTTATTGATTGGGGAATGTTTCACTCGATAATACAAAAGTACATTTGGTTGACAAACCTGATTTAGCTATAGGTCAATGGGTTAAAATTTTGTAGGAAGGAGAAACTTATCACGGTATGATAAATGATGTATAAAGTTATAACTATCAAATCCGGTGTTCAGATAAAACTTGCACTGGTCATTTCAAATTTGAAGGAGAGCGTAGTGCAGTTTGGTACGGGATTTTGAAACAGTATCACAAATGGAATCGGTACCAACGCTTTAAAATTTTAGAGGAATGTATCGGCTGTAATTTTTAAACTATAATCTCGAATGTTAATTGTTAACGTTTTATAAATTGGTTGAAACTTTATCTTTTTATTTTTCTATATTTGTTATTTTTGTCATGGTAATATTTTAATTTTAAAAACAAAAGAATTATTTTAATCAAAATTGATATCATATTGAATAAGAAATGCAAAAAAAATATTTTAATTATAAAGACAAATGAATTATTTTAATAAATTTACGTAAAACGGTGGTCTAGATCTAGAAATGTCTCACATCAAATATAATCCCAAAATGCTCAGTAATTTATATACATGGTGGTTTTACAAAAATGTTTCCATTGCATGTTTTCAAACCCAGAGCTGAAATTTACTCAGAAAATTTTATCCCATCTGTCACGCTGGAATTACCCTACAGTGAATTCCAAATTCCTTTTTACAGAACCTGTTACTAATGACAGGGATCTGTTACTAACACAAACTGTGAAGGAAGAATCCACTGTGACCCCACCGCCGAGAAAAAAAAAAGAAATCGAAATACACCACCTAAAAAAAACAAAAATTGCTGAATGAACAATAAAACGACATTTGTATTTACTACTTTCATTCATTAGCATATATATTTGCAACCACGTGTTGTCTAATGGCCTGTTCAGCTCTATGTTTAGCTCCTTCTACCTTACTGACATGTTGACTCCCATTATCATCTTCACTATTATCGCCTTCCTCATCATCCTCATTAGCTTCCCGTAGCCAGCCCAAAATTGTTGGTGGGGGGGCAAAGGCTTCTGGAGGCGCCGATGGCCTTCTGGGGGCGCCGATGGACCTACACCGCGGAAAGGTTTATAGAGTGCTCTCCTTGTGTGTACGGGGGTTCGGGTTAGCCTTACAGACGTCTAGTGGAAAAATTTGACGACCTCAAACGCGTTTTCTTGCTATTCCAGTACCTGTAGGTGGTCTGATATAGCCTAACATAGATGGTCAAGTCGAATTATAATCAATCGTTTATATTCCACGGAGACGGGGCCGTTGGGAGCAAATTTTGTCTGTCGCAAAAATGTTTCCTGACTGGTCAATAGTCCGATTAACAACCAATAGCTAACTGCCTTACAATGCCTTTGCACTTTAAATATAGATCCAAATTAGACTAAACATATTTATATAACATTACGTCATCACGATTAACCAGTGCATATATAGCAGAGCAATTGCGTGAAAACGAGGATATCTAAACGGATACAATAACTTAAATCATTGTCCAAAATTTTTAGGGAAGAGTCCACAATTCTGAATTGATTATCCTGGAACTTGGTACATATATTCCGTATACCCACAAGTCGGCAAGTATTGATGTTGGTGCTCCTCCACCCCAGCCTTTTTGACGGTGTCACACATATGTTTTGTTGATATTTCGTCTGTAAATGATATACAGGTTGCATAAATTCACGTTTGGTATATACGATGCCACCGTAATTGAAGTAAAATGAGTTTTTAAAAATGCGAAACCCTCTCATGGCACTAACAGTATAATGTACACGAGTTCGACGCGACTCCATCAATGCTAACACATGTGGTTTGGAAATTTAAAAGAGAGACCATGGGCTTAATTTCGAAACTTCAACTCATTATTAATGGGCTTAATAACGGCATGGCTTACATGTAAATACGATCATTTTCGGTACCTATATATATTGGTCCATGTCCAACGCCAAGGGGCAGATCCACGCCCGTTTTTGGTCTATAGGCTGAATTTTAAATGGATGAACTTGGCATATTTATATTTTGGTGCATATCCCAACCCCCAGGGTGTGGTACCACACACACTTTTTTGTTAGTGTTCATCGGTATATACTCTACAAGTTGCAATAATCAAATTCATCATATCAATCATTTCAATAACAGGCTGGTACCTATTCCTATTTTTATTGTTCCAAATCCACCCGCCCTTAGGCAGAGCCACGCCCAATCTTTGTATCTATCGTCTACAGGCTGCAATTCTGAATGGATCATCTTGGAACTTTGCACATTTATTCCTTGTACCGTAAAGGCAACAACTAGTTATTTTAGTGCATGTCCCGACCCCCTGGGACAGTGTCACACCCACCTTTTAATTAAATTATCAAAACAAACGCCTAGTCTTCTTTGCCTCTTGTTATATTACTGCTAGTTCATATCTCATTTTAAAAGTATCATGCCAATCAAAGTAGGAATGTGGACGTATATTACTCCGTTAGCGATGCTCGTTTTGTATAATATGTATGCAATATATGAAATGTTGTTAGTTTGTGGCATGAATATGGTTAGTAAAAAGAAATATCATGTAAATATAATAGTAAAGACAAACTCATAGCCAATGATAATGATTTTAATTGTAACGAGAAAAACGTATTAGATATTAAATTGACTTGTGGTTCAAAATCTCGTTTTACTCGTCTTTAACACTAGGATTTCGTTCGTTTATGGAGATTAACGTCCACTTCAACCGGGGGTGATAACGTAGACAAGCCACTAGGATCTGGAAGAGTTGTCATATAACCGGTCTTCTGGATGTTGGGAGGAAAAAGCCAATGAAGCGATTTTTGGAGTGAGGTGGACGGAACTGTGGATAACCCACTAGAAACACGAACGCTGATCAAATGTCTGAAGGGTCGAAAATCGGTCGCATGACCTCTGGTGCGACGTCCCACTACAACCGGTCAGATCTTCATGAGAAACGAAACGAAATACAGATCTGTATGTAAACAGCCGTTTATAATAATATTAATAAGCACAGACATAGAACAGGATCTTGCGACAGTCCGTTGTTCTTAATAAGCTTTTGAAGATCATACACTTTAACATTATTAATGTTATAGTTTTGTGGTGTTAAGATCAGGTTTCGTTTATTATAAGCGGGAAATAAGTCTCACAAAAGAAATTTTTAAGCTTAGTTTTTATCTGCGAGAGTTTTACGGGATGAAGGTACGTATCATTTGGTTTAAAAAGTTCTGGTATTTTGTTTCTTTTGCCATCATACCACAGATATTGTCCTTCTAAATTAACCAAAGTATTTTTAACTTCCAGACCGTTCACTAAAGTTGCTACAGCTATTTCTAAAAATACTTTAAACCTAGCAAATACATCCAAGAAGAATATTGTATCCTTCTTATATTTGCTGGGAATATACAGAATATCGGATGCTCCAGCCATAGCACCATCTCTAGATGCATTATTTGCAAGAAGCGTGTGTACAAATTTATTCACAACTAGTTTAAGGTCAGGCTTTGCAGTAGATACATTGTGCAGAAGCTTCCAAGCTTTGTTCATTGCATCTTGTCCAATGGGTTTTTGCCACCAGTGCACTTGGCTTCTTTTGCCCTTGTGAAGCCGAGTAATATCAGAATGAAACCATATCTGGTCCAGTGGGAATTTATGGATGTTCCAAGAATTGAGTAGGGTGTCGTCTCCTATCACTAGGTATCCTTGAACATCGAAATTCATTTTCATAGCGGCACTTATACAGGTATACGGACAATGTCCTCCATCGACAACAGATTCAACAAAGGTCACTTTATTAGCAAAATTGTTGGATGCTTTCAGAAAACGCTCGATGTTTGAACCACAATAGACAATATGTGTAAACGTTACGCCGTACATTAACTGTAAGTAAGGTATATTATCATAAAAAGGAAAATTAAACATAACTACTAACAGTATATCTGGAAAAGTCACAGAAGCCAGACTCATGCTTTTTATTTGGTAAGAAGTATTTTTACATAATGATGTAATTCCCAAAAGTTGGTTCCATTTAGATTGTTGTAGTCTTTTTAAATTCACAGTATCCACTGGTTCATATATTACTGAATTTGTGTGGTTGGCAGCATTCTTATCAATAAACGGTTTTCTTTTCGGCTCTTTATAGCTAGACGTTTCAAGTTCGTGTATCCAGGCTTGAACCAGTAGGTGATCTCCTTGCTGCCAATATCCGTCTTCGGCTAACTTTTCACTCAACAAGGCAACACACTGGAAAAATGTTCGTTCAACGGGGCATTTCCACTCCATTAGATAGTCAATTAACTTATGTGGATCAAAAGAGGACCTTCTTGAATCTTCTGCCTGCGCATACGATTTGTTATTGCTAATTTGATAGGCATTTGGAGGATAACAGCCGACAGATCCTCCAATTTCCCATAGCAGACGTTGGGCCCAATATCCTCTTATTACGTCAGAATGTTGGTAAGACGGCGAGACCGGAAGAATCATTGCCCATAAGGCCTCATACCGGAAGAGGGTAGTCTGGCTGTTTACCGAAGTAAATACAAAAGATGGAATGACAACAGGGGGCGTTGCACTATTAAATGAAATATTTAAATTTGTATTTGTTGGTTTTAAAGTCCATCGAAAAACGGAATCAATGTCCGGATCACCGTCACTTAGTATCTGTAAAATACTTGGCTTCTTGAAGTTAGACACGAAATAACTATTTGTCTCATTTTCACTCATTGTATGTAATGGAAATCCCCTAGGCCATATTGTTGATTGTCCGAAATGTTTAAACGGATTAAAAATGACCTTTCCATTATATTGTAATCCATATTCGGATACTTCCGGGTTCACAAGATCATCTAAATCTGTTAATAATTGTATTGTATCATCTAAATCATAAATCGCCTCAGCACCGTTGGAAATGGCATACAGATAGCCAATTATTTTACGAGAATAACTTTCAGTTGGAATTAGTTTAGAAATATAAACATGTTGTTGTTCAGCTAAACTAAGATAAATACAGTTGGTCAATCTAAAATTTAAAAAGAAAAAAACTTAATGTAGATAACATGGTTGATATGTAATTACTAGTCGGAGTAATACTAGAGGTATCTAACTCAGATATTAGCTGGTTGAATAATTCCACGTATTAATATACACTTACTTCCAGTTTTTCGGTGTATTACTATTTTCTACTACAAGCAGTTTCCATTTTGGTAAATTACTCATATATTCAATAGCATCTGTAGGTTCAACACTAGTTGTTACAACTATCCAATTACTGAAGTTTTCCGTTTTACGAAATGCTGAGCTGGAAACAAACAATATTTCTATATGAATATAATAAAACCATGTACGAACAATCCGATCCATTAGACAGAATTCGAAGTCCTAAAAACGTTATTAGGCAAAATAGTGTAATCAGCAAATGGACTGTTCCCCGTGTAGAAAATACACGACAAACAGTGGTAACAGGTGTCCGGAAGAGTAAGCTTACCCTGTCTGGCGCCATAGCTGCATCCAAACTATTGGACGAATTCTCAATAAACAAGCCAACAGTGAGGCTGATGTCCCCCGCCGAAATCCCAAAATAAATAGAAGACACGTATTAATTAATCGCACATTTATTTTTTTCAATGTATCGAGCAATCAAACTGTACACGAAGTGTCATCCAAAAGTGTTTTATAAAGAAAAATGCTAAAACCAACGAGAAAAATGAAAATGTACCCTAGTTAGGGGGACCCTAAAGGCAGACAAAAGGGCCCCTCTGGCCAAGGGAAAGGGCCCTCGTGTCCAAGTCAATCGTTTCTATACACTGTTACTGTCGAATCGATTACTAAATGAGAATGCAGTCATTGTATTGGCATAAAAATCATCAATCAAGATGAACCTAAGTTATCTTGTCCCAAAGTATCAACCAATCAAATTGCTTATCTCTGCTTACCCTAAGCAGAAAATGCTTATCTTCGAACTCCATCAAGGCATTGACCTAATAAGCATATACACCAAGTTTGAACATTTTAACTCAATTAGAAGGAGAGTTATTGTGTTCCAAAGTCTCGACTACTCTCGACCAATCAAATTGCGTATCGCTCTGCTTACCTTGAGCAGAAAATGCTCATTATCGAACTTAGTCAAGGTATTACTGTAATGAAACTATACACCAAGTTTCATCACTCTCACTTAATTAGAACTAAAGTTATCGTGTCCCAAAGCATCAACCAATCAAATTGCTTATCTCTGCTTACCCTAAGTGGAAAATGCTCATCTTCGAACTCCATCAAGGCATTGACCTTATAAGCATATACACCAAGTTTGAACATTTTTACTCAATTAGAAGAAGAGTTATTGTGTTCCAAAGTCTCGACCAATCAAATTGCGTATCGCTCTGCTTACCCTAAGCGGAAAATGCTCATCTCCGAACTCCATCAAGGCAATGACCAAATAAGCATATACACCAAGTTTGAACATTATAACTCAATTAGAAGGAGAGTTATTGTGTTCCAAACTCTCGACCAATCAAATTGCTCTGCTTACCCTGAGCGGAAAATGCTCATTATCGAACTTAGTCAAGGTATTACTGTAATGAAACTATACACTAAGTTTCATCACTCTAACTTAATTAGAACTAAAGTTATCGTGTCCCAAAGCATCAACCAATCAAATTGCTTATCTCTGCTTACCCTAAGCGGAAAATGCTCATCTTTGAACTCCATCAAGGCATTGACCTAATAAACACATACACCAAGTTTGAACATTCTAGCTCAATTAAGAAGAGAGTTATTGTGTCCCAAAAAGTGTGACAGACAGACGGACGGACGAACCCATTTTAATAGTCCCCCAACTTTCTTCGAAAGGCGGGGGACAAATAGCATGTTTGGCCAATGAACTATCGGTATGCAAAATGCACGTGATGAACTGTGTTAACGATGTAGTAGACATAATTAGGGAGATAGTAATAGTAAACGTGTCAATGAAATATATCTAGAATAATAGCTGAGAGAGACACATTATATTTACTAATCAAGTCAATGTGACGGCCATAAAACTTTTTAAAGGTTTTTATAAGTTTACTGCGTACATATCCTTGTAGTTGAAGTTTAGACGACAAATGCCTCGATCTAATTAAAAAATCAGAATAAAAGGAACAAGCTCTCGCGTAACGAATTAGCTCAGACACAAAACACTCCATAAGCTGGTGATATTGGAATGTTACTACTAATAAATGGAAGTCAAAGTCATCACGTTTATCATACAATTTAACACTCAGTTTATAGCAATTGTCAAATTCGAGACGCAGATCCAAGTAGTGTCATATTGAGACGTTATAATTATAATATATATTAGTTGTCTGAGTCCATTAAGGTAAATGGAATTACTTCCCTTTAGTTCTATGTTCTTATTGTAGCCTATAGTTATGTGCCTGGATAATAAAGGACTACTTGTATTACAAGATGGTGAACTAAGAACTGGTCTTGTTATTTGTATTATCTAATCCAACACCATCCTCCAATGTACTGCACTTACCGACCCCAATATCATAGTAGGAAGCGTAATTGTCACTGTCAGTGGTGTTTTTAATTTCGAGCTCATCAGGATATATGAAATCGACATAATCACTAAATTTAGAATTATTCAGTGATAAAAAGTCATCGATATATCGATAAGTGAAATTAAAATGTCTGACCAATCGTTTATTTGTTTTTACGAGCGCTTGTATGTAATCGGCTTCGTACGAATAGAGAAATAAATCAGCAAGCAAAGGTGCACAGTTGGTGCCCATAGGGATACCCACCACTTGCTGATATATTTCCCCTCCAAATTCAACAAAGATGTTATCAATTAAAAAATCCAACATCTGAATTATTTTGATGGCGGTGAATTTGTTTTTGGAATCACTGTGATTCTTAACGAAATATGTGGATTTGTAATTAACAACTAAATATTGATATCTAGCTGTTCCCGATTTAGACGAAAAACACTGTGAATATTGTCTCTCAACCGGGATTTTAATTTACTATGGGGAATTTTGGTGTACAAAGTAGAAAAGTCAAACGTTTGAATAGATGAGAGAGACTGAAGCAAGGGATCTAGATTGCAAACCATCAAGTAATTCTTTGGAATTTTTTAATATCCACATTTGATTTATACCACTCCGAGAGTATATTTTGTCACAGTATTTTTGAATACCCTCTTTAACAGCCGTAAGTATAGATGTCAATACTTTAGAAAGTGGTTTTGTGGAACAACGGGATGAACCTGCTATAAAACGTTGCTTGTAGGGATTTTTATGTAGTTTAGGTATCCAATATAACAAGGGCAAATCTGTATAGGTATCTCCACATGGAGTACCAAATGAAGTGAGTAAAGATCTGTGATTGGATATAATTTCACCCTTACTAAGAGCAGAACGTTTATAAGTAGCACTGTCAATTGGTTTCCCGAAATTAAGTTCGTTGAACAGACAGTCATAATAATATCGTTTACATATAAAAACTATGTTATTGGACCCTTTGTCAGCCGGAACAATGACATGCTTGTCATGCAAGGTATTGAGATTTTCAACAATGCTAACATCATTGAAAATCGACTTAGGCTTAGTGTCAACTGACAAACGTTGCATGTATTTTACGTTTCAGTAAACGACTTATAGACTTAGTCCAATCAGAAAGAGTATCAGAAATAACATCTCCCCTCTTGGCCCATGATCTAGCGTAGTCCTCGACGGCATCCATAATAAGTTTGAAATTCTGATCCCATGAAAATGGTTGCGGTTCCCGGTATTCGGGTCCTTTGGACAAAATTTCACGTAGCTTATTATTCTGGACTATGTTAAAATCACCAGTGACCACATGTCCAGTTGGTTGGTAAAGGAAGGACGACGTAGAGCAAGAACATGGTAGAGGGTTGTCATAAAAGTCTTTTGCATTAATGTCAGATAATGCGTTTCTGTAATTAAATATTTTGGATGCAATGGGTTTAGTATAAGTATAAGAAATTCTAGGAACAGTAACAGTTTTGAAATACGGCGGGATATGTGCTGTGACTTGATTATGATGTAATATTTGGCTTAACCCGATAGCATCAATGCCTTTGTTAGCAAATTTCAATTTGAGAAATGAACTGTTAGTGGTGTTAGATGCATCGGGCTCGGCTGCAATGTCAAGACGACGATGGGCAATGTCAAGCACAATTGATACAACCCTGTATTCGGTGGATGCAGGGTCAGTACAATTTGAAACCAAACATCCAGATTTAAGTAATTTCAAAATAGTAAATGGAACAGAATATAATTTAGTACGGATATGGTGTGGCCCTAGTGGTTTTTGAATGATTTCCAAAAGGGCGTCTAGTGATATAATGCTGAGTTTAGGTGGTGTGTAGCGACGATGTCCATGACTGCGTTTTGATCCCATGAAAATGGTTGCGGTTCCCGGTATTCGGGTCCTTTGGACAAAATTTCACGTAGCTTATTATTCTGGACTATGTTAAAATCACCAGTGACCACATGTCCAGTTGGTTGGTAAAGGAAGGACGACGTAGAGCAAGAACATGGTAGAGGGTTGTCATAAAAGTCTTTTGCATTAATGTCAGATAATGCGTTTCTGTAATTAAATATTTTGGATGCAATGGGTTTAGTATAAGTATAAGAAATTCTAGGAACAGTAACAGTTTTGAAATACGGCGGGATATGTGCTGTGACTTGATTATGATGTAATATTTGGCTTAACCCGATAGCATCAATGCCTTTGTTAGCAAATTTCAATTTGAGAAATGAACTGTTAGTGGTGTTAGATGCATCGGGCTCGGCTGCAATGTCAAGACGACGATGGGCAATGTCAAGCACAATTGATACAACCCTGTATTAGGTGGATGCAGGGTCAGTACAATTTGAAACCAAACATCCAGATTTAAGTAATTTCAAAATAGTAAATGGAACAGAATATAATTTAGTACGGATATGGTGTGGCCCTAGTGGTTTTTGAATGATTTCCAAAAGGGCGTCTAGTGATATAATGCTGAGTTTAGGTGGTGTGTAGCGACGATGTCCATGACTGCGTTTTCGACGACGAAACTTTGGGAATAAGGTCATAAGATTAACAATATAACTATTTGGGTTAAAACAAATGAAGTTCATGACGAAATAAAACATCAGTAATGCATGGTACAGTAAACCAGTGGCGGTGTCGCGTCAACAACACTATTCTATACGTGACATATTGATAATTCCAGCAACATGATAAATGATATTACTTCATTCCTAAATACTTACGTTCTCCGAATAGATATTGGTATAAAATGTCATGATTAATTGTATCCTAAATACTTACACTCTCCAAATAGATATTGGTATAAACGCTCCATGAAAAATATGATATTAATTCCATCCTAAGTACTTACACTCTCCAAATAAATATTGGTATGAAATGTCCTTGAAAGATGTGTATATATGAAATCCACATACACAACGAACCTGATATCAGGAATAATAGATACTTTTTCAAATTAAACGCATATGCCATCCAGTTTTGAATCCTTTGGGCCATGGTTAAAAACACTTCTGTGGAAGTGGACGTTTAACCAAACGACCGAATAAAAAAAACCCAAACGAATGAACACGAGACCAAAAATCAAATGAGGCGAATTAATCGCTTCACCAAGACGAGGCTAAAAATCAGGACAACGTTTTTGAATCAAGTGACGGTATATACTATACTAATATTTGTGACTGTCGTTTCTTCTGGCTGTCTGTTCAGGGTTGGCTCCTATACTAAGGCGGTCCCCAGGCTGAAATTTGGTTAATAAGCGTAGTTCGGACCCGGGAGCAACATAGTGGCGTTTCCGGTTTTGAAATTACTCTTTTTTGGTCCCGGACACAACCTGTGCAGCGCCGGGTTATCCGCTGGTATTTGAAATAACTGACTTATGCTTGAACGCAGTGTCTTGTTTGAGGGCATGTGTAACATTTAACATAAACCGCTCCTTTATGTCATGACATGTATCATTTCATGTATTGATAATGGTAACCTTTTACCTGCCATTAGACTGGTAACAAACAATCTAGCCTGTTTATAACAATTACGTAAATATACAATGAAATAACCTTTGGATTTTAAACGCTAAATATATCAATAACGTCGACATATTTATCAGTTATATATATTAAAATATCAGAATTACTTAATGTATTAAATTATGGCAACTCCATCGGCATTACTTTTTTTTTCCAACACCGAACATTATGTAGATGACATGTGCATTACAATCTCACTAAAGCTGAGTAAACATAGGGTATTACATCATGATGGGGTATTTTATGGCTAATTAAACA
The DNA here is from genome assembly GCA_036850965.1 of Patella caerulea. Classification (NCBI taxonomy): domain Eukaryota; kingdom Metazoa; phylum Mollusca; class Gastropoda; family Patellidae; genus Patella; species Patella caerulea. The sequence goes on from JAZGQO010000008.1 coordinate 30,892,679, forward strand.
ATTGCTTATCAAGTTGAATGGCTTGACAAAACAAAACTTTAAAACGAGTAACACTATATGTTGAACCTCACTTTCCTCACATTTGATTGTTTTGATAAAGGATTAGGAGATTAGTAGACCGCAGGTGTAGGACTTTAGTCTGTTTTAATTAGCATCACTGGTCTAATTATTGTTACTGGTGCACACTTCACACTCACTATCAGTAGATGGACAAGTTGGTGAAATCAGTTTACTAATAAATTTACATTGTGAGCTACTGATATTTAATCACAACTTATCAGTTGATATATATAGCTCGCAACTGTTGTCAACAGTCGAACTGAACGGACGTATTGTCACAGCTCTCTGTTCATCCAGGCGTAACAACTAAAGATAACTAAACATTACGACAAGCTAAGTATATTTACTATAAAGATTTACTAAGACGATAAAGTGGGCGGCTTTATTTGTTGCAGTAAATCGACAACCATCTTTTATTCAAAATCTCAAATTATTATCTGAAGTAATTAATTTTTTTGTGTACATAGAAACAAATATGGCGACTTCAAGCTATGCCGAATGTCTGATAAACTCACAACTACCAAGCTCCTTTAGAGCTATAAACAGGGGCTGTATTGATAATAAAATACAATACAACGAAGTCGTCATAGTTAAATCTAAGGATCACAAGAAATCTGTAGCTATAAAAACCATTGGCGACGAAATCGAAACGAAATGGGAAATAAAAGACACTCCCGAAATTAAAATATTGAAAAATGGGAACGTGCGACTGGCGTTAAAAAATGCCAGCGATGCAGAAATGGCTTGCAAAATAAAAATGCTAAACGGACTAGAAATGGTAATTGCCCCACCACTATCTCTCACCCAGGAACATGGCATCATTCATGCTGTCCCATGTGAATACTCAAATTAAGAACTTTTAGACGACTTGCAAAGTAACGGATATCACGTTATAAATGTATACAGGTATAGAATCCTAGATGTCAAAAAATCGGGAACCATACAGGTCACATTTAAAAAGGGACAGGTCCCGGACAAATTAAAATTAGGTTATCAAATAAAAACAGTATATCCCCTGTGTTAAAATATGTAAAAACTGTCAAAAGTTTGGACATAATGACTCTCATTGTAAGGGTAAGACAGTGTGTGAGAAATGCTCAGAATATCAGAGCAGTGATACCTGCTCATCAGAAATATTAAAATGTGTAAATTGTGGAGAAAGTCACAAGTCGACTGACAAAACTTGTACTAAATTCACTGACATAAAAGAAATTTTCAGAATTCAATATACCAAGAACATTTCGTTTAAGAAAGCAAAATTAATTTTAATGTCATCCAGGGATATACGTGAAGGAAGCGTTGAACGGCAAACTATATTAACTAGTCATCTAAATTGAGATAGAAACTCATTTTATGAGTTTTTATAAGAAACAACGCTTGGTTTTATCGCTTGTATTAACAAATCATCGGACAAGGACTCTGCAAATAACATAATTAAACAAAGTGCAGAGAGGTTCATTATTGACAACCTACTAGAAATAAATAGCACGGTTCCTAATCACGTGATTAACAACACTCAGAGGCTGAATAAGCTACTGAGGTTTATGAAGATGAGTGTAGCTACCATATCCCTTTAGTATATGTTTAATAGTGTTATTTTGTAAAATGTATAAGGGTAGAGTTTGATGTCTACTTTCGGTTTCACTGGTTTTCGGAAAATCTTACTGGCGGTCTTAATCCGAGCCTCGGTTTGAGAGTTCGCGGTAAAAATATAATGATGGCGTGTTGTCATTTCCAAGTGTGGACGGTTTATTCGGTATTTGTTTGAGGATGTGACCCCAAACAACTTGAAAACCAGTGAATTCCGTGAATTTGTTAATGTGCGGTTAGATACGGATATCTAAACCCATTCGGTAAACTGTTTTTCTAATACGTAACATGATTTAGTATGTAAATCGGTTGACTGTTGTGAATTTCACTGTGTTTCAAATATGGGATTGAGCACCGGTTATGATTCTAATAAACCTTGAACTTTTACTTTGTTTGACTTTAAATACACTGTGCAGTTGGCACATGAAGTTTTCAAGTTGTAAGTGGACCTAAATTAAGACTGGTGTGTTTTACCATTCAACAGTTGGTGTGTTTTTATATGACGTAATTCATGTTTTGGTGCTTTATTATTTTGTTGACATTGAGGCCTACTTGTGAACTTAGTAATAGTATGGATCTCGACATTGATAAGTTCCCGAATGTCTCTAGGAGGAATGAACTTTATAGGGAACGAGATATATATCTCACACAAGTCCGAAAGCTCAAAGAAGAGATTCAGTGTCTTATAACTACTAAGGACTCATTTTGTAATATTGAGTATAGGATCTCAAAACACGAAAGTGCGTGGAAGAATTTTGTTCGGTGTCACGAGAATATTTATAAAGATTTGGTGGACACGGAAGAGAAAGACGCATCTCGTCAATTATACGAGAGTGAATTGTTACAGAAAACACAATTTGACAAATTGACAATTTCGTGGCAAAACGATAAAATGAAGAAAAAATCTGATGAGAATTCATTATTCGGTAGTGTTGATAGTCACAATTCAAGCTCAGTTCGTTTGAAGAAAAAAGAACAGTTAGCCTTGGCTAAGCTTAAGGTAACACAGTTACAGAAAAAACATGAATTAGAACAGAAAATGTCAGAATTAAAGCACCAATCAGAGTTAATGGAAGCAAAAATGGAGGAAGAACAGGCAGAAGTTAGCCTCAAAGTTTACACGGATGAAGAATCTGATGAAGAAAAAAGAAAAGATGTGTCTACTGTTCCTTATGTTAATGACTTTGATAATTTTGAATCTCCCTTAAAAATGAACTTGCAAACTAGTATTGCTAATTCTGCCATGTGTGCTAATAATGTATATGTCCCACCCCTCCTGTTGAACAATTTAATCCTGTTAGTGTTGTCTCATCGAGTTTGTCAGCCTCTATATCAGATAGTTTACCTATAACTGTCTCCAGTAATTTACCTGTGTTTATGTCAAGTAGTGCCTATTGTAGCTCTAATAATTTACCTTTGTTTACATCTGTTAATATTCCTTCATCTATGCATGATAGGCCTTATACTGTTTACTCTATGCCATATGATAGATTTAATCATTGTTTACATGTTCATACAGCAGAAAGTACTGGTGTAAACACTACTTATTTTAATCCACATGTGAATAATGTTGTTCGACCTTATTTCACTGTACCACCGCCTGTTAGTAATATTTCATCAGGGCATTTTCAACCTGCTGTGTCAAATAATATGTCTGTAAATCATATTGATAATATTCATAATAATAATCCGTTTGTACTTTCTCAACGAAATCCTATCACAATGCATGAACATATTAACCCTTTACCTAACTTACCAAATACAGGTACAGGTTTATTAAATTATAGTTTAAGTTCTGATTTGATTCAATTTGATGATGATAATAATGTAAACGTTGATAATGTAAATGTAAATCAACAAGTTTAGCAGTCCCCAAACGGTAATGTAAATTCTTCACACAACAGTGACATGATGACAAATTTGTGTGAAGCTATGTTAACACCAAAGTTGGAATATCTACACTTTGATGGGAATCCGCTGAAATACGCATCATTCATTCATAATTTCGAAACATGTTTAGAAAGCCAAAACTCGGACAGTTCTAGGAGACTGCAGTTATTGATACAACATTGTACTTTTAAGGCACGCGACGCGATAGAAAGTTGCGTAAATTTACCACCCGAGGAGGGGTATGTCACAGCTAGAAAAACATTACTAGAAAATTTCGGTCGATCACACATTGTAGCAGACGCTCATTTGAAAAAACTTGAGAATTTATCCCCAATTAAAGTCGCAGACAGTGCGTCGTTGTTGGAGTTCGGACGTAATTTGGAAGACACGTACAGAGTATTATCGGGAATGGGACCAGAATATGTGACAGATTTAAACCATATTAATACAATCAGATCATTAAATAAAAAGTTGCCTTTACATATGAAAGCCAAATGGGTAGAAGTAGCGGGTAAAATCTTAGATAATGGTTCTCGCCCAAAATTTAATGATTTTATGCAATTTATAAAGAACCGTGCGAAGTTAGTTAACAACGAATACGGAGAAGATTTAGTTTCTAATAATCACAGTCATTATAATGATAAACTTAAAGATAATAATAATAGTAAGCAACGAAAATTTTATAGTAGGCCTGTAACTACACTTGTAACGGAGGAAAGGAAGCCTTTGTTTAAACCAAAGGACACTGTTAGTAAGCAGGGTGCTACTAATGTGAAATGTTTACATTGTTCTATGTCACATAATATCTGGAATTGTGAAAAGTTTCTCAATATGTCTAATCAAGATCGTGTTAAATTTGTCTTTGAGAACAGACTTTGTATTAGCTGTTTACGAACTGGTCATGTTGCTAAAGTTTGTGATAAAACATTTGTTTGTCAAATTAAAGGCTGTATGAGGAACCATAATACACTATTACACGGTGCCGATTTTTCTGCCTTTAGGAAGGACATAACAACCGAAAACACTAACCTAAAGGAAGTTGCAAGTAATAGATCGGTTACAGCCGCTACTGGGGCTGGCGTCCCTCGCATTCCTTTAGGTGTTATACCCGTAAGACTAAAAATAGGTCAAGGAAAATCCTTTACGACTTACCTCGTACAGGATACTGCCAGTGAATTAAGTTTATGTGCTGAAAACAACGTGGAGATCCACGAGGATGATGATACCCAAAAACTTACCTTGACTGGTGTGACCGGTTCAACGGAAATTACCAGCCGAAATGTTGATATTGTTGTTTCATCGTTAGACGGAACTGTGTCGTATAAACTAGAAAATGTTAAAACTGTTAAAAACTTACCTATTACTAAAAATTGTATCCCGATGACGGATGATATCAAGAGTTATCCCCATTTAGATGATATTTCGTTGGGACACGTCGATATTCCTGAAGTAAGTTTATTAGTTGGATTAAAGGAGAATCCCAGTTTGTTTATCCCCCTTGAATCTCGCTCTTCAGGAAATGAACATGATCCGATTGCCGTTCGGTATAATTTGGGATGGATGATTCTTGGACCTTTAAATGACTCGAAAAGTTGTGATGATTTTACAGTAAACTATTTAAAAGTCGAACCGGTAACAGATTCGGATGAACTTTTAAAACACCAACTTGATCGTTTGTGGACCACAGATTTTGCTGATCTTGAAGTTGATAATAAAGTAGGAATGTCGGTTAATGATAAGCGAGCTCTGGAAATTATAGAAAACAGTTTAACTAAAGTTGATAACCACTACCAAGTAGCCCTTCCGTGGAAAAGCGTGACTCCCTATCTTCCAAATAACAGGACCGTGGCTGAAAACAGACTAAACGGGTTAAGGAGGCGATTTCTACGAAACCCAACGTTATTTGATCGGTATAAGGATACCATTCAAGGTTACATCGACAGTGGTCATGCTGAATTAGTGCCAGCAGAGGATGTGAACACGACATCGCCAGTTTGGTATTTACCGACTCACCCGGTAACACACCCTTTAAAACCTGATAAGGTCAGGGTTGTGTTTGATTGTGCTAGTATATTTCGCAATACATCTTTAAATGATCAATTGCTCCAAGGACCGGATTTAGCGAATCAGTTAATTGGTGTTCTCTTACGATTTCGGCAGGAATATATTGGTATTGTTTCGGACATCGAGGCCATGTTTCACCAAGTCCGTGTGGACCCGAAGGACTGTGATGCTTTAAGATTTTTGTGGTTTAAAGACAGTGATTTGTCTAGTTCTGTTGAAGAATATAGGATGATTAAACATATTTTTGGTGCAACATCTTCTCCCTGTATAGCGAACTTTTGCCTGAAAATGTGTGCCAAAACTCATGAAAGTGAATTTGATCCGGAAACAATCTCGACTGTTCTAAATAACATGTACGTGGATGACTTAATGAAATCGGTAGACACTATAGCAAATGCAACCAAGCTGTATCGCGAAGTGACCGAACTTTTGTCTTTAGGTGGATTCCACATAACTAAATGGTGTAGCAATGATAGACAGTTCTTAGCCACCATTCCGGAAGCGGAGAGAGCAAAATCCGTTGTTAACCTTGACATTGAAAAGTTGCCAACCCAAAGTACTTTAGGTATCAAGTGGAATACCGAATCGGATTGTTTTGTTTGGGAAAATGCTGATAAACTTTCTAATAGCGCATTAAACAAGCCTATGACTCGTAGGGGTATTCTTTCTGTTGCATATTCACTGTTTGACCCCCTCGGATTTGTTGCGCCCTTTCTTATGAAAGCCAAACTATTGCTGCAAATGTTAAGCAGGAAACAATTAGGATGGGATGATTCAATTCCAGACATTGATAAAAATCAGTGGATTAGATGGTTAAATGATTTGAATCGTTTATCGGAGATTAAAGTTCCTCGTTGTTATAAATTACAAGACTCAAGTGATATTGTAGATATTCAGTTGCATGTGTTTTCGGATGCCTCGAGGGTAGGGTATTCGTCAGTAGCCTATTTACGATGTGTAGATAGAGATATGAACATCCATTGTGCTTTTGTAATGGGCAAGGCTCGGTTAGAATTGTCGGCTGCTGTTGTGTCCGTGAAATTGTGTCACATGATAAAGGGTGAAATTGACTTTGAAATTAACAAAGTTGTGTATTGGACTGACTCAATGTCGGTTCTTAAGTGTATTAACAATAAAACTAAACGTTTTCACACTTTTGAATCAAACCGGTTAACCGTTATTCATTTAGGTTCAAACCCCTCTCAATTTAGGTACATTGACAGGAACATTAACCCCGCTGACGACGGGTCTAAAGGGTTAAAGATGAAATCGTTTATTCAAAACGATAGGTGGTTAACGGGACCTGACTTTTTGTATCGCGATGAGTTGTTTTGGCCGGATAAAGTGAACATTCCTGAAATGATGGATACTGATCCAGAAATACGTGAAGAAGCTCAAGTGTATGCTACGGTTAATGTCCCGGACAGAACTTTGTTTGATAAACTGTTTGAATATTTTTCATCTTGGTGGAAATTAAAAAGAGCTGTTGCTTATATGATACGTCTAAAGACTATTTTAAGAGACAAAGTGTCGGAACGATTAATCGGGAGTAAACCAAGACAGTTATTAAAATATTTGACTGTTCAAGAAATAAGTTATGCCGAATCGCAAATAATTAAATTTGTCCAGAAAGGAGATTTTCCAAAGACGTATAAAGCTTTAAGTTTAGAATCTGAGTCTAATAAAACGTCATTAAAGGAAGTTGGATCTTCGTTGGTTAAATTGAATCCTCAACTGGAAAATGAACTGTTATGCGTTAGAGGTCGATTGGAGAATGCTTCAATTGATGGATTGGCGAAACATCCAGTAATTTTGCCATACAAACACTCGGTTACTGACTTAATAATTAGAGAGTGTCATGTTAGTGTCGGTCATATGGGACAAGAAACGGTTCTTGCCACTTTAAGACAGAAGTTTTGGATAATAAAAGGCCGATCAGCGGTAAGACGGATACTTTCAAAATGTGTAACCTGTCAGAGGAGATCTAAGCCAACCGAAACTCAGTTTATGGGCAATTTACCGAAACAAAGACTTGTTGCTGATAAACCACCGTTTTCGTGCGTTGGAATTGATTATTTCGGACCTTTGTTAGTGAAACAGGGACGAAGTGTTGTGAAAAGGTACGGCTGCCTTTTTACTTGTATGACTTCAAGGTCTGTGCATATAGAAATTGCACATTCACTAAACACGGATTCTATGATAAATGCCTTACGGAGATTTGTTAGTGTTCGTGGTCAACCAGAGGAGATATGGAGCGATAATGGTTCGAATTTCACAAGCGCGGATAAGGAACTTAAAGAGGCACTTAAGGATTTTAATCAGTCTAAACTCTCTAGATTTTGTGTTCAGCGGAATATAACTTGGAATTTTAATCCACCTGCGGCCAGCCACATGGGTGGTGTGTGGGAGCGAATGATTCGTTCAGTACGCCAAATATTAAAATCTGTATTAAAGGAACAGTTAGTTTCGGATGAAGTTTTATTAACTGTTGTAGCTGAAGTGGTGTTTATCTTGAATAGTAGGCCGTTAACGAGAAACAGTGATAGTGTTTTAGACGACGGGCCTTTAACACCAAATCATTTGTTGCATCTTAGATGTAGTAATAGTTTACCCCCTGGTATCTTCGAAAAGCAGGACTTATATTTAAAACGTAAATGGAAACAGGCCCAATATTTGAGTGATGTTTTTTGGCGCCGATGGGTAAAGGAATATTTGCCTACATTATTGGAACGATCTAAGTGGAATCACGCCAAACGTAACATTTGCGTTGGGGATCTAGTGCTTTTAGCGGATGATAATTACCCACGCGGTCAATGGCCCTTGGCTCGAATTGTGGAAGTATTTGTGTCTAAGGATGGGTTCGTGCGCACCGTTAAGCTTAAAACAAAAGCAACCGTTGCGACTTGTGCAAAGCATCACAAGGATGCTAATATTAAAGATGGTTATGTTGTTCTTACTCGACCAATTCATAAAGTATGTTTACTTGAATTGGACGAACCTGTTATCTTGGATAATTAGTTATTAATGTACTTGTATGTTCAAGTAACTGTTTTGGAAATCTGTAATTTGTATTTATTATTGAGTTAGCCATAAGAATTAAAATGGTAGCTAATTGGATTTTTTTTTTTTTTTGTACATAAAAATGTTTACTGTCATTTTTATGTAGGGGCTGGTGTAGCTACCATATCCCTTTAGTATATGTTTAATAGTGTTATTTTGTAAAATGTATAAGGATAGAGTTTGATGTCTACTTTCGGTTTCACTGGTTTTCGGAAAATCTTACTGGCGGTCTTAATCCGAGCCTCGGTTTGAGAGTTCGCGGTAAAAATATAATGATGGCGTGTTGTCATTTCCAAGTGTGGACGGTTTATTCGGTATTTGTTTGAGGATGTGACCCCAAACAACTTGAAAACCAGTGAATTCCGTGAATTTGTTAATGTGCGGTTAGATACGGATATCTAAACCCATTCGGTAAACTGTTTTTCTAATACGTAACATATATGATTTAGTATGTAAATCGGTTGACTGTTGTGAATTTCAATGTGTTTCAAATATGGGATTGAGCACCGGTTATGATTCTAATAAACCTTGAACTTTTACTTTGTTTGACTTTAAATACACTGTGCAGTTGGCACAATGAGATGTTAGTTTGTCAGTCGGACGAGCACATCTCACCTGTGGCCAAAAAGACGAAAATATCTAACAATCGCTCAACCACCAACCAAGTTGAACGAAGGGAAAGCAATTCTCCCGTGAAACGGAAAAATCTGTAACGAACAACGGTCGTGTCTATTCATGCCGAGGCGACACCAAACACAGGACATGTGCATAAAAATAAGAAGACCTCCAAGGCGAATGACAAAACAAATAAGAAATGCACTAACGAATATCGTAACTGGCTCGTTAAGAATTAAATTTCTCCAATCAAACTAACCCAATCACTTACATCGGTATATTCAATAAGTTCAATAACTTACATCGGTATATTCAATAAGTTAACTGTAATGCAATTAAATACTAATAATCTTAGACCACGTATGACAGAATTAAACCACCTTGTTAACAAACCCAAAACTGACATAATATGCATACAGAAAACAAAATTAAGTCCAATGCAGAAGGACCCAAAACTTACTGTTTACACACTATTGCGGAAAAATCGCCCAAACGTGACAAAGGGTTCTTGGGGCGTTGCAATATTCGTCAGTGACCAACTCTCATATAAATGTATTATAATAGACTCTGGCGAAGTAGAGGTAATCGGATTAGAATTAGCTACAACCGACAAACAAAATATGACCGTTGTCAATATTTACAATCCGTGTAAAATCATTGAGGAAAAAGTGTATTAACAAATATATGAATTAAAGATATTATTATATGTGGAGATTTGATTTTAACAGTCACCACTCCACTTGGGGCTCACCAATTAATAATAATGCTGGGGATAAACTGCATAATTTTATTGAAAATTCCAATTTAGTTCTATTAAATAACGGTGATCCAACATATATTGGTTCTGGCAACAAATGGGTGGAACCCACCTTGTTCTTACCCTAACATCTCCCAGTATAGCTTTAAACTGTGGGTAGCGATCATCTCATAGTGTTAACTGAAAAAAACTCCAACTTAAAATAAAGAACCAGTCACGTGCAAATAAAGATGGAAAGTGGAAGTAGCAAACTGGCCCCCGAAAAATCGATACCCAGAGCAGGCGGGAAAACCAAAGGCGCCTTGGTGGACCCCGGAGTGTCAATCAACAGTAAATGCAAGGAAAAAATCACTTAAAAATCTATTTCATGTATGGTCCACCGAGAATAAATCTTGGTATAAGCAGTGTGATACAAACGCCATACAGGTCATTTCTGAGGCAAAAGAAAAGCACTGGATGGCATTCTGTGACAGCACGAATGATAAAACAAAACTTCAAATGCCTGGAAAAAAGTACATGCAATAAGCGGCAAATGTTTTTCTAGAAATATCCCTACTCTCAATTATGAAACCCAAACAGCCATGACAAATAGCGACAAGGCAGAGCTGTAAGCGAAAACGTTTGCTGATGGCAGTAGCGATAAAAATCACAGTGAAAAATTCTTAAAACGAAAGTCGGAATTTCATTGGAATAAACCATCGCGTAACCTGACAGACGAGCATAAAGCCATTAACTTACCCTTTACCCTAGAGGAAATGCACAAAATTTAGGCAGCAAAATTTACTCGGCGACTGGCGAGGATCAAATAAAATATAGCATGTTAAGAAGACTCACAGGGTCATTACGCAATTTACTACTAGAATTATTCAATAAATCTTGGTCAGAAGGAAAAGTTCCTACAAGCTGGAAAACAACAACGATAACCCCATTGATTAAACCATTAAAAGATAGAAATGAAACCAGTTCTTACAGGCCTTTAAGTTGAACCTCTACGCTGAGCAAAACACTTGAGACTATGGTAAATAATAGGCTAAGATACTATTGTGAAAGTAATGGATTAATCAGCCCAAATCAAAGTGGATATAGACATCAGCGCTCCACTATTGATCATATTGTAAGGCTACAGCATGACATCATGACTTCACTATCTAAAAAAGAACAATTATCTATGAGCAGTATTTGTCGACTTGACCAAGGCATTTGACTTAGTTTGGGTGGATGGCATACTTAAAAAAATACATGGGATGGGGGTAAATGTTCCATCGGATTGAGGATTTTCTAAAACGATAGGCAAGTTCAAGTTAATGCAGGTCTCTCATTAGGCAATAAATATGAACTCGAAAATGGCACACCACAGGGTTCCGTTATATGCCCGACTCTTTTTAATGTCATGATAAATAACCTTCAGTCAAATAACTACATTCAGAAACTCATAGACGTAGCAGTCTATGCAGACGACAGCTCAATCTGGTATTCAGCGAATAACTACGGCACGGTAAGAACGAGAATGCAAGAAGCTTTATACAAATTATCGAAATGGTCCAATGATTGGGGATTTCGAATATCTGAAAGTAAACCAGTAGGTATGCTCTTCTGTAGGGATCGTAGGGAAGTGTCGTCTATGAAACTGGAATTGAACAACATCCGAATTGAATTCAAAGACAAGGCAAAGTTTCTAGGGGTGACCTTTTATCGCAAAGTGACCTCGCGAACTAAATGTTAATTTAGCTTCACTAGCCATCTGGATGCTTTAATAATATCAGAAAAAATAACGTTAAGATAGGGAACTAAATATTTAGTTACAAATGAATGAACTATTGTTGTAGGACAGTATGGTGGATCAGCCTGCTGCTCGATTTAATACAATAATACTAAGGAAAATAATGACAAATAAAAGAATAGGGACCTATTCAACTATTACTAACAATGACGGGGCATATTAATCAATTTAATTTATATCTATATATTAAAACCACGTATTATGTCGTCTATGAATGGTTTAATTTGTTTTAATTGTTTGTTCTGTGTTGCTGCTGGTTCTTCTTTATCTCTTCAGGTAACGTTTATCTGGAGAAAGTCAAGCGCAAAGGAAAAAACCACATTGAATGCCTTTATTGTTTTTAATTGATATCACCCCCCCCCCCCCGGTGGAAGTGGACGCGAAACTCCAGAAACGAACGAGTGACGGTGCGCGTGAACCATATTACAGGACTTTTGACTTTTAACCATATTGGACGAGCAGTTTTTAATATGTAAATAATCAACGGGTCCAGCTATGTGGTTTTTACGGCGAGCACTTCGCTTTTCCACATAACGCAAGCGGATTCTTTTTACCCTACGGGTTTTATTCTATCCGCAGCCCAACCTACTGTTTTAACATGTTTTTATTATGACAAGGGAGAAGATGATTTAAATTGACTTTTTAATATACAAGGACTTTTTAACATGTTTTTTATTATAACAAAGGGAGAAGATGACCCGCCCTCTCTTCTCACGACAGTCGTTTTATAAGTGTGGTTTAAACTGACTTTTTACTATACTTTTTATTTTGTGTGTCAACCAACTGTATGTTTTTACAAACTTTCAACCAATGAAGTGGAAACAACTTAATTCAATCAACCTGTCCATAATATCATATTTATAACATGTATTGGACTTAAATCTGTAATAAACAACAACGCAAAAGGTCCATAATGTGTAAATAATTTCAGTAAATCAACAATCAACCTGTCCAGAATATCATATATAATGTATTGGACGTTAAATCTTTAATAAATAACAACGCAAATGGTCATTTCAAAATGGAGAACGCTCTGGTTAACTTTAAATACATTGCTAATATTTGACGTAATATTATCGTGTAGGTCTACTGGGAATGTTGTAAAAAAAAATACTTATTTATTTACTATGTTGAAGTGTCACAAACTTGTTACAGACTACACTTTAAATCCCCTTAAACACCATTTGTTCGTTGATTATTCATGGTCGGGTGGAACTAGACTCTAAACAATACATGGTGGAAGTGGGGTGTCCCCACCCTATTTATTTCTACATGCATTGTACCTACTTTTATCTTTCACATTTAACATGTGGTACAATCGAGACGTTTAACAACTTCAGTTCAGATTGCAGGTCCATCGCTTAGATAATGTTAATAGGATGACCAAACAGTGTCACAGGGGCGTTTTACATTATAAGGTCTGTCATAGTGGTTTTAACCTCACTTTCCCCACATTTGATTGTTTTGATGAAGGATTTGGAAATAAGTACACCGTGGGTGTAGGGCTATAGTCTGTGTTAATTAATTAGTATCACTGGTGTAAACTTCTCACTCTAATTATTAATACTGAGGAACACTTCTAACTACCTGTAAATTGGGCAAATTAGTGAAATCGGTTTACTAATAAATTTACATTGTTAGCTATTTTGATGTATTAATAAATTTAAATAAACCAAATATATATATATAGCTCCTCTGAATCGCAAATGGTAATTCCAAAATGGCCCGACTTTGTTTAAAACTGACCCATATGTCACTCGCTCCATCAAGCGTGCCTGTGCTCTTATCCTGATTCGAGTATGTGACGTAGAAGATAACTGGTTTTATGCCATAGACGAATCCGGTTTGCGGACTATTACAGAGCAGTGGATCGATGGTGACAGAGAAACCTGGAACCATTTCGCCACTGTGGGGCCAAAAGCAACAAATCATTTGGAAAGTTGGCACTGTAAACTCAAGAAGCTTGGTCCGGGCCATCAAAATATAAACAAGTTATAGACTTGATTACGGTTGAACAGGAAGATGTAGAACTGACAATCAGGCAAGTAGGAACTGGGGGCAGACTTGTTCCCAAAAGAAGAAAGTACCGCCGCCTTAATAACTGGTGCCAAGACCCCTCTTGAATACCTCAATACTGTTATGAATTTTGTTGGACTGTGAATTGTTATGTTTATAAATATTTATACTATAAAAATGTATTTATTTACTATGTTGAAGTGTCACAAACTTGTTACAGACTATACATTAAATCGCATTAAATCCCCTTTGTTAGTTAATTAGTCATGGCCCGGTGGAACAAGACTCTAAACTATAAATGTGGGGAAAGTGAGGTGACCCCGTCATAGTATCGGTGTACACTGGATTTACCAGGCGCTAGAGATTGCCACCCGATTGAAACTTTAGATGGTGGCCAAATTTTCAAGTGATTAATCTTATTCACATCACCAATAAGTTCCCAATCTCTCTCTATAATGCTTATCAACGGCGATCCATGCTAAAACAACAATGTTTTCAGGCGTATATTTTAGTAACCCACCACGGTTACGCATTTCCCATTACTGAAAGACAATTTACCTTACTACCCACAGAGGATAAACATTAAGCCATCAGAAGTTAGAATATAGTACTGAAATTGATACAATAATAACTATTCATTTATTCTTGCATTCATTTGGTATATGTATTTTTCTATTAATTCTTACATTTGTATTTGATATGAATTTTTAAATTCATTCTTATATTTGTATTTCATATGTATTTTTTTTTAAATTAATTCTTACATACTTATATTTCATATGTATTTTTCAATTTATTACTACTTACGTATTGTATATATTCATGTATACTCTTCAAAAAAAGAAACGCACAACCCATTTTTCATCATTTTTTTATTTGAACCAGGTCTTTGTTTCGGTAAATCTTACTTGTTTTCAATGCCATTATGTAAGGATAAAAGAAATTCATTATTGATTTTAAAGGTAGGGTCACTAATTGTGACTGGTCATCCTTTTTGTCGAAATTTTTTATCGCTTGATTGCACCAAGAAACATGAATTAAACAACTTCGCGAGCTTTTCGCATGGAACCTAAATCTAAGGTCTTTAAAATCCCGGGGTTCTCTGTTTCCAAATCAGTTGCACATGTAAACACTCAAAGACCCAAGTGATGCCACATCCGAATGAAGACCAACGCAACAACGCTATTGGTGGATTACAAGCAGATGACTCCAAGACAGATGTAGCCAGGCTGCTGAATGTTTCCCCTAGTTCCATTTCTCGCCTTTGGGATAGGTACCGACAGCGAAGTTCAACACGTGAACGCTCAGGCCAAACAAGTGTGGTCCCACTTGTCCTGGGTCGTCACTTCCGGTTACGTCATTGGTGTAATTGGTTTTCAACAGCGACCTCTACTGCAGCAGCAATTCCCGGACGGCGTAGAATCTCGTACCAGACAGTAGGCAAACGTCCCCGTTAGAGCTTCTGTTTTGAAATACGCCGACGCCATGAGATCCAACTTTAATGGGTTCAGGCACTGAGGGTATGGTCACAGCAACACTGGAGAGCAGTTTGGTTCAGCGACGTGTCGCCCTTCTTGTTGCAGCAAGGCGATAGTAGAGCGAGAATATACTGACGACGAAATGTAACGTTGCGTTTCGTTTTTGGGAGAGTATAGGTTTCATTTTTTAAAATTTATATAAATGTTATTTGTATTACACTTGTGTAGGTGTTCATAGTTATCATGACAACAGTGGTCCTACTACTCCTACTTTCACAACGGCCCATTCTTTAATAGCTTTTGATGACAAAGGCAAAGTGGACAAAGGAAATGAAATAGGGTTTAACGTCCTACTCTTTTGCACCTAACCTGGGCTAATGGAAGACGGGTAGACGGTGGACATATTGTAGTAGAGTAAAATACCTACAAACCCACAACTTAGTTTTTATTATAAAAAGTGAGAGATTAAGAGAGTTAAGCTTTACCTGAGAAGCAACAAAGGTCGGTTAATTAGGTATTGTTCGGAGACTCGAATTCTGTAGAAATAATTAGACTTGGATTAAACTCCAATTGTTTACAGGTTACCAACCAAATAAACAATTGTGGGTGTATAAGTACAGTCACATTCGAATCTCAAAACATTACATTACACCATTCAACTGAGTTATTTTCTCATTTAAGATTAGTTTAATATATCCAGAATGTCCGGTATAAATGAACCTTCACAATATGGTGTTCATTGGTGCGAGATATTATGTTTTTCATATGTTGCAGTATCGATTTTTCCTGATTCTTTAAGTAGCTTTAAGTTTTCGATCTAGTTTTTGGGTTGGATCTTTACGTAACCTTTTATAGGTCGTGGTATCTGATAGGGTTTGGGTCACCTCTAACCGATCTGTATCCATAATAATTGTGACTTGCACTTTATCTGCTGATACAATGAATATTTCTTGTCTTGCCTATTGCTCTGATTATAATATAACAGTTTGGACTGGTTTTATTTTCCGTATTAAATAACATAAATTTCAATTTTTACAAATTCGCTGATAGCAAATACCGCTAATAACTATCTTAAAAAAAAACACGTTTAGTAAACGAGGCATTTTTACCAAGCCTCGTTGTGAACAAAATACTTCGTTCCAAAAACAGAGCAGTTTTAAAAAAAACTCGTTTTGGAACTCCAGACAAACGATCCATTTTATTTTTACCTCGTTTGGACAGAAGTGCCGAACGAGGTATTCTAAGGTTTATAGTGTGATTGACATTTCGGAGACCACAGGGTTTTGGGGCGCCTTTGGTTTTGCCGCCTGTTGTTTTTGGGGATCGATTTTGCTGCTCTACCGAAGATTGCACGCTAAATATTTTCGGTAAATATATTTATATTAATGTGTCATATAGACCAGGAGCCCAGAGGGTCGAACCTAGACGAACGAGGTACCAATATCTGACCATATAGGCATCTACATACTAACCTGGGATGCACAGAAGTGGGCGTCTGCCGGGGCCCAGTCCATGGGTGTGACCCTGGTGACCCCTATAATGACCCCAAAAATGGGTTAAACTCATACATTTGAGGTACCGGTCAAAATCAATTTTAAATGAAAGAATATACTCTACTGAGTACGAAATTGCCCATAACAGACGATTTTGGCCCTGGGATGGCCCAAACTGACACCCCAAATATGAACCCCAGAGGGCTTGAAAAAAAAACTATATTCATACATTCGAGGTACCAGTTGAAACCAATTACAAATGAAAGTGTATATCCCACTGTGTACGAAATTACCCATAACAGACGATTAGACCCCTGGGGTGGCCCAGACTGACACACCAAAGCCGAAGGGAGTGGGGTGGGGCAAAAATAGAGTTTGCTCATACATTCGAGGTACCAGTCAAGACCAATTTTAAATGGAAGGGTACATCTCACTGAGTGCGAAAATGCTCATAACAGACGATTTTGGCCTTGGGACTGCCCAAACTGACACTCTAAATATGACCCCCCATCCTCCCTGGGTGGCTTTAAAAAAACGGTTATATTCATACATTCGAGTTATTAGTAGTTAAATGAAAGGGTACCCTATATGCCTCTGATTACGGAATTGTCCATAACAGACGATTGGGCCCATGGAATGGCCCAAATTGAAGCCCAAAGACGATGGGGCCATAAATTCGAGGTACCGGTCAAAACCAACTCTAAATGAAAGAGTACATCTCACTAGGTACGAAGTTGCCCATAACAGACGCTTGTGGCCCTTGGACGGCCCAAATTGACATTCTAAATATGGACCGCAGAGCCGAAGGGTCAAAAATAGGTTATACTCATATATTCGAAGTACCAGTCAAACCAATTTTAAATGGAAGAGTACATCTCACTGAGTTCGAAATTGTCCGTAACAGTTGGTTTCGGCCAAGCTGACACCATAATATCGACCTCGAGGCTCGAGAAAAATTTATATTCACACATTCGAGGTATCAGTTCAATTTAATTTTAAATGAAAGTGTGCATCTCGCTGATAACAAAATGACCCATAAAAGATGATGGTTCAAACTGACAAAATGCATAAAATGGTATTGTGAGGCCAGATTTAAACAGACTTTTGTCACCAACAAGTACAATCATGGACATAAGAACTGCACCTGTAGTGTTAATATTGTTTTCATACAAGACCATCTCGTGAACCCACCAGGAATCACCAGAAATGGAAAAAAAACTGGTTATAGGGCAGCTATCAAATACCTGTCACTGAAAGGACTAACCATTTCAGCTATGTGAAATTTTTTAGGGGGGGGGGGTAAAAAATCAAAAAAAATCTTCCTGGCCGGCATCCAGGCCTTGCAGCATCGTTGGCAATGGTGTAGAAAACTTTATGGAACCATCGGCTTTGTACATTTTTTTCAAAAAATGGCCCAGAACATTTTATGCAGTCCTCGGCAAATCAAAGTGGAGAGGGGGGGGGGGGCAAAACTTGTCAGTATATTTTTTTCAAACCTAGAGGGCAAAATTTAGGATGTCAGTTAGGACCATCTCAGAGCGAGAATCATCTTCATACAAGGTACTAAGCGACGTTTCGACGAGGATACTCTCGTCGTTATCAAGCGAACGATGCAGATATGTTCGTTCGTTCCTTGGGGTTTACATCTACTTCCATCTAGAAAGGGGGCGGGCGGGGGGTGGAGGGTCAAGATTTGTTAGCACCTAGAGGGCAAAATTTAGGATGTCAGTTAGGACCATCTCAGAGCGAGAATCATCTTCATACAAGGTACTAAGCGACGTTTCGACGAGGATACTCTCGTCGTTATCAAGCGAACGATGCAGATATGTTCGTTCGTTCCTTGGGGTTTACATCTACTTCCATCTAGAAAGGGGGCGGGCGGGGGGTGGAGGGTCAAGATTTGTTAGAATAACTTTTTTGTAAGCCTAGGGATGTAAAATTTAGAGTGTCAGTTTAGACCAAAATCGTCTATATACATGTACAAGGTATAAAACGATGTTTCCACAAGGATACTCTCGACGTTATCAAGCAAATGATACAGATATGTTCGCTCCTTCCTGGGGTTTTACGTCCACTCCTACCTTGGGTGATAATACAGACAATGCAAATATATAAATAGTACACAAATATACAAAGACCATGCAACATAAACACAACAATGAAATACAATAAAAACGCAAGACCTTCGATTAGGGGGCCATTTATAACTGAACCATCACAGTGGAAAGTCTTTCAGGCATTAAAAGGCAGTGGGCTGGCAACCTATTGATTTATCAAGATCAATGTATTTAAAACTATTAAAGGGAAACCAATTAACCTGGACCATATATAACAGATAATTTAAAAACAATGTGGGGGTGTAAATCCGTTATGAGCCATTTTGTACTCAGTAAGGTCTATACTTCCATTTAAAATTAGTTTCAACTGGTACCTCGATTGTATGAATATAACCATTTTTAAGCCCCAAGGTTCATAACTATGGCGTCAGTTTGGGCCGTTTCAGGGTCACAAGCGTCTGTTATGGACAATTCCGTACTCAGTCACATGTAATCTTCTGTTATGGACAATTCCGTACTCAGCGGGATATATTCTTTCATTTAGAATTAGTTTGAACTGGTACCGTGAATGTATGAGTATAACCCTTTTTTAAACTCAGGGGGTCATGTTTTTGGGTGTCAGTTTGGGCAGTCCCAGGGCTGGAATCTTCTGTTATGAGCAAGAGAATTGGTATTGAGCGGTACCACAGATTCTATGAGTATACCCTATTTGCCCCCCCACTCCCCAACCACCCCTTTCGGCCTTGGTGTGTTGGTCTGGGCCATCCCAAGGGTCCAATCGTCTGTTACGGGTAATTTTGTACTCAGTGGGATATACTCTTCCATTTGAAATTAGTTTCAACTGGTAACTCGAATGTATGAATATGACCCTTTTCTAAGCCCCTGGGATGGGGTGCCACTTTGGGAAGTCCCAGGGCCGAAATCTTCTGTTATGAGCAATTGTGTACTCAGTGAGATGTACTCTTTCATTTTAAATTGGTTTTGACCGGTAGCTCGAATGTATGAGCAAACCCTATTTTTGCCCCACCCCACCCCCTTCGGCTTTGGGGTGTCAGTCTGGGCCACCCCAGGGGTCTATTCGTCTGTTATGGGTAATTTCGTACTCAGTGGGATATACTCTTTCATTTGTAATTGGTTTCAACTTGTACCTCGAATGTATGAATATAATTTTTTTTTCAAGCCCTCTGGGATCTATATTTGGGGTGTCAGTTTGGGCCATCCCAGGGCCAAAAGCGTCTGTTATGGGCATTTTCGTACTCAGTAGAGTGTATTCTTTCATTTAAAATTGGTTTTGACCGGTACCTCGAATGTATGAGTTTAACCCATTTTTGGGGTCCTTATAGGGGTCACCAGGGTCACACCCATGGACTGGACTCCGGCAGACGCCCACTTCTGTGCATCCCAGGTTAGTATGTAGATGCCTATATGGTCAGATATTGGTACCTCGTTCGTCTAGGTTCGACCCTCTGGGCTCCCGGTCTAATACTGTGATTGGGTCGATTTCTTCACAATAGTGTTGAGAGAGAGCCCAATCTGCTTCTTCAAATTTCCATCTTTGTTTACGTTTGAGTTTATTTCAGTTAGATGATCACTACCCAGCGTATTATTTATGACTTGCCATTTACAGATTAAAGCTATACTGGGAAATGTTAGGGTAAGATCAAGGTGGGTTGCACCCATTTTGTTGCCAGAACCGATATAAGTTGGATCACCGTTATTTAATAGAACGAAATTGGAATTTTCAATAAAATTATCCAGTTTATCCCCAGCATTATTATTAAGAAAGGAGCCCCATGTGGCGTGGTGACTGTTAAAATCTCCACATATAATAATATCTTTAGTTTTTATTTGATCATATATTTTTGATACGCATCTGCCTCAATGAATTTACACGGATTAGAAATGTTAACGGTCATATTTTGTTTGTCGGTTGTAGCTAATTGTAATTCGATTACCTCAACTTCACCAGGGTCTATTATAATAAATTTAAGTTATTCACTGACGAACAATGCAGCACCCCCAGAAACGTTTGTCACGTTTGGGCGATCTTTCCGCAAATACATGTATCCAGTCAGTTTTTGGTCTTTCTGCTTGGGGCCAATTTTGTTTCCTGTAAGCATATTATATCAATTTTGGATTCGCTAACAAGGTGGGTTCAATTCTGTAATACGCGGTCTGAGACATTAGTATTTAATTGCATTGTGGTTAACTTATTGAATATACCGATGTAAGTTATTGGATTAGTTTGATTGGACAATTAGTCCCGAAATGACTTAGTTTGTGTCAAGTGGACGTTAAACCCCATTTCTCTCTCTCTCTCTCTCTCTCTCTTGATTGGAGAAATTTAATTCTTAATGAGCCAGTTAGAATATTCGTTAGTAATTGTCATGTTTATTTTGTCATTCAAACACCAGTCGAACGTTCCCATGTAACATGTTTTGCTCTGAAAACTTTATGTCTCTCAAATGGGACAAAAACAACAAGCGTGTTTAATGTGCTATAGTCTTGTAAAAATTAAAGAAGACAGTTATTGGCTCACCACAGAAAAAGCCCTCTATAGGCGATTTTCGTTTTTTGATATTTTTGATGCCTAATGGGTGTACTTTCCCTAGATAATGTTCAATACCCGTGTACTTTTTATACGCCCACATTTTCATGTGGACGTATTATGTCGTCGCCCCTGTCCGTCCGGGCGCAATTTGTTTTGTGGACTCTCTACAGGTCACAATTCTTATCCGATTTTGACGAAACTTGAAATATAGGTTTATCCCCAAAAGATCTCGGCTGCTTTCGATGTTGGCATGCATCGGATCAAAACTTCATGGACTATGGCCCCTGATTGTACGAAAAATCACGTTTTTAGCTTGTGGACCCTATAGAGGTCACAATTTTGAACCGATTTTGATAAAATTTGTCATGCATGTTTGTAACCCAAAGATCTCGATCCCTTTCGATATTTGCGGCTATCGGAATGTAATTTCCTGAATTATGGCCCCTGATTGTCCGAAAAATCACCCTTTTAGCTTGTGGTCCCCCTGGAGGTCACAATTATTATCCGATTTAAAAAAAACGTTTGATTATATCACCGTTACACCCTAAGGAAGGTTGAGTTCAAATTTCGGGAAAATCGGACCAAAATTGCCATACAAAATGGCCGCCGTTTGTACGCGAATACTGTTAAAAAATGGTATATCAAGGTTGTGTGGACCCTGTGCAGGTCACAATTTTAATTCAATTTTGATGAAACTTGAAATTCATAGTTATAACCCAAAGATCTTGGTTCCTTTCGATATTTGCCCATATCGGATTGTAACTTCCTGAATTATGGCCCCTGATTATACCCAAAATCACCTTTTTTTTAGCTTGTGGTTCCTCTGGAGGTCACAATTATTATCTGATTTAAAAAAAAAACGTTTGATTATATTACTGTTACTCCGTAAGGAAGGTTGAGTTCGAATTTCGGGAAAATCAGACCAAAATTGCCATACGAAATGGCCGCCGTTTGTACGCGAATACTGTTAAAAAATGGTATATCAAGGTTGTGGACCGTGGGGAGGTCACAATTTTAATTCAATTTTGATGAAACTTGAAATTCATAGTTATAACCCAAAGATCTTGGTTCCTTTCGATATTTGCGCATATCGGATCGTAACTTCCTGAATTATGGCCCCTGATTATACCCAAAATCGACTTTTTTTTAGCTTGTGGTCCCCCTGGAGGTCACAATTATTATCTGATTTAAAAAAAACCATTTGATTATATTACTGTTACTCCGTAAGGAAGGTTGAGTTCGTATTTCGGGAAATTCAGACCAAAATTGCCATACAAAATGGCCGCCGTTTGTACGTGAATACTGTTAAAAAATGGTATATCAAGGTTGTGGACCCTGTAAAGGTCACAATTTTAATTCGATTTTGATGAAACTTGGTTCTTTTCGATATTTGCGCATATCGGATCGTAATTTCCTGAATTATGACCCCTGGTTATACGCAAAATCCCCCTTTCTTTAGCTTGTGGTCCCTCTGGAGGTCACAATTATTATCCGTTTGATTATATCACCGTTACACCGTAAGGAAGGCTGAGCGTGAATTTCGGGAAAATCGGACCAAAATTGACAGACAAAATGGCCGCCGTTTGTACCCGAATACTGTTTAAAAAAAATGGTATATCATGGTTGTGGACCCTGTATAGGTCACAATTTTAATTCGATTTTGATGAAGAAGGTTGAGTTGTAATTTCGTGAAAATCGTACCAAAATTGCCGGACGAAATGGTCGCCGTTGTACGCGAATAGTGTAAAAATATGGTATATCATGGTTGTGGACTCTCTACAGGTCACAATTCTTATCCGATTTTGATGAAAAGTCACATTTCTAGGTTGTGTACCGTCACACCATAATCATTGTCGGCTTCGAATTTCATGAATATCAGACTGGAACTGACCAACTAAATGGCTGCTCCCAATACAGTATGAAATACAGGACTTAATGATGTAGGAAAAATCACTTTCTGTATTGCTTGCTCTCTATCCATCTCTCGAAAATGTGGGCGTATCCTGCCGGCATATTAACAGGGATTTGTATAGCTTGTAGTCGCCATATTGGTTTCGATGTAAACAAGGAATTACTTCAGATAATACTTTGAGATTTGAATAAAAGTTGGATGTCGATTTACTTCAACAAATAAAGCCGCCCAGTTTATCGTTTTAGTAAATTTTTATATATAGTAAATTTCTACTTAGAGGTTGTAATGATTTGTTATCTTTAGTTGCTACGCCAGGATGAACAGAGAGCTGTGACAGTATAATTCGTCCCTTCAGTTCGACTGCTAATTTGTTATGACCAGACCCTAGAATCCGGAAGAGTTGCTACATAACCCGCGTTCTGGATGATGGGAGAAATTGGCCAATGAAGTGGCTTTTGGCGTGGGGTGCACGAGACGTGGGAAACCCACTAGAAACACGAACGCTGATTGGTTAATCAAATGTCTGACGGGTCGAAAACCACTCGTATGACCTCTGGCGCGACGTTCCACTACAACCGGCCAGATCTTCACGTAATGGAGGCCATCGAAAGTATAAAAAACGAAACGACATTTAGGTCTGTATGTAACACATTTTTAATATAAGCACAACAAAAAGATCTTGTGGCAGTCATTTCTTCTTAGGAATAGATGGATTCCAACTGATATCCTCTCGTAGTCTGGTAGAACAAGCAATAGATGATCATAACCTTTAACATATTTATGTTATAGTTTTGTGTAGTCAAGTTCGGATTTCGTTTAATGTAAGAGGAAAATAAGTCTCACAAAAGAAATTTTTAAGTTTAGTTTTTATTTGGGAGAGCTTTACAGGATGCAGGTAAGTATCATTTGGTTTAAAAAGTTCTGGAATTTTGTTTCTTTTGCCATCATACCACAGATATTGTTCTTCTAAATTAATAAAATTATTTTTATCTTCCAAACCGTTCACTAACGTGGCTATAGCTATTTCTAAAAATACTTTAAATCTAGCAAATACGTCCAAGAGGAATATTGTATCCTTCTTATATTTGCTGGGTATATACATAATATCGGAGAATCCAGCCATAGCACCATCTTCAGATGCATTATTTGCAAGAAGCGTGTGTACAAATTTATCCACAACTGGTTTAAGGTCAATATCTTTAGCAGACACGCTGTGCAGAAGCTTCCACGCTTTGTTCATTGCATCTTGTCCAATGGGTTTTTGCCACCAGTGCACTTGACTTCTATTGCCCTTGTGAAGCCGAGTAATGTCAGAATGGAACCATATCTTGTCCAGTGGGAATTTGTGGATGTTCCAAGAATTGAGTAGGGTGTCGTCTCCTATCGCTAGGTATCCTTGAACATCGAAATTCATTTTAATAGCGGCACTTAAACAGGTATACACAGAATATCCTTCATCAACAACCGATTCAACAAAAGTCACTTTATTAGTAAAATTGTTGGATGCTTTAAGAAATCGTTCTATGTTTGGACCACAGTAGACAATATGTGTAAACGTTACGCCGTACATTAACTGTAAGTAAGGTATATTATCATAAAAAGGTATATTAAACATAACTACTAACAGTATATTTGGAAAAGTCACAGAAGCCAGACTCGTTCTTTTTATTTGGTAAGAAGTATTTTTACATAATGATGTAATTCCCAAAAGTTGGTTCCATTTGGATTGTTGTGATCTTTTTAAGTTCACAGTATCCACTGGTTCATATATTACTGAATTTGTGTGGTTGGCAGCATTCTTATCAATAAACGGTTTTCTTTTCGGCTCTTTATAGCTAGACGTTTCAAGTTCGTCTATCCAGGCCTGAACCAGTAGGTGGTCGTCCTGCTGCCAATATCCAGCTTCAGCTAACTTTTCACTCAACAAGGAAACACATTCGAAAAATGTTCGTTCAACAGGACATTTCCACTCTATTAGAAACTCAACTAACTTAGTGGGATTAAAAGAGGACCCTCTTGAATCTTCTGCCTGCGCATACGATTTGTTATTGGTAATTTGATAGGCATTTGGAGGATAACAACCGACATATCCTCCAATTTCCCATAGCAGACGTTGGGCCCAATATCCTCTGATTACGTCAGAATGTTGGTAAGACGGCGAGACCGGAAGAACCAAGGCCCATAAGGCATCATACCGGAAGAGAGCAGTCTGGCTGTTTATCACAGTAAATACTAGCGGGGGGATGACAACAGGGGGCGTTGCACTATCAAATGATATATTCCAAGCTGCATTTGTTGGTTTTATACTCCATCGAAAAACGGAATCAATGTCTGGATCACCGTCACTTAGCATCTGTAATATACTTGGTTTCTTGACAGCAGACACGAAATAACTATTTGTCCCATTTTCACTTAATTTATTTAATGGAAAGCCCCTAGGCCATATTGTTGATTGTCCAAAATGTTTAAACGAATTAAATACGACGT
Organism: Patella caerulea; assembly: GCA_036850965.1. Lineage (NCBI taxonomy): Eukaryota > Metazoa > Mollusca > Gastropoda > Patellidae > Patella > Patella caerulea. The sequence continues at coordinate 30,918,489 of JAZGQO010000008.1, forward strand.
TTCCATTATATTGTAATCCGTATTCGAATGCTTCCGGGTTCACAAGATCATCTAAATCTGTTAATAATTGTATTGTATCATCTAAATCATAAATCGCCTCAGCCCCGTTGGAAATGGCATACAGATAACCAATTATTTTGCGAGAATAACTTTTAGTTGGAATTAATTTGGAAATATAAACATGTTGTTGTTCAGCTAAACTAAGAAAAGTACAGTTGGTCAATCTAAAATTTAAAAAGAAAGAAATTAAATGTAGATAACCTGAATATGTAATACTAGTTGGAATACTACTATAGGTTTCAAACTGCAGATTATATTAAAGATACATTATGTAAGATTTAGATAAAGAACTAGCCATTCTTGCTATAGTAGTTGGAAAGTAGATAATGTAAAATGAATAGTTTGAAAATTTCATTCATCTCTATTGCAAGCGAAGATATTAGCCTTTGAAGGTTTGACAGACGTGTGCAATTATTTCAACCAAAGTACTAGTTGATCGAAGCTAAGTCTCGTTCCTCTATATTTGATTAAATCAAAGTATCGCTGAACCGTTCTAATCTATTTAATATCGGGGAAATCTAATTGAGAGTTGATTAAGGCCTGGATCAGTTAATTAATGGCTAAATAATATTTTAGAAAACATTTCAGGCCTAAAGAAAGATTTAGCTCTTGCATAATGCATTTTTAACTGGTCAAATGATTCCATGTATTACTGTACACTTACTTCCAGTTTCTTGGTGTATTGCTATTTTCTACTACAAGCAGTTTCCATTTTGGTAAATTACTCATATATTTTATAGTATCTGTAGGCTCAACACTCGTTGTTACAACTATCCAATTCCTGAAGTTTGTCGTTTTACGAAATGCTGAGCTGTAAACAAACAATAATATATAAACATAACTATAGGTTGGTAATACATTTATTTGCACTAAAGTCAACCGTTTCGGAGATTTTCTGGTTCACTCGCGGCCATCTTGGATTTATGTTAATTATGCAAATTTCCCCAAGACCGATAATTGCCGCTTTTGTTATAGGAGTACTAATGACCAAACCCAAACAGTTCCCAAAGAAAGGATTTCTGTTGCAGTTTTTTATAGGTACATTTTTATCTATACCCGCCTATATGTGTGTGTTAAGAGACATTAAGTTCACGGCGAAATAAAGCAATATCAGTAATGCATGATGCAGTAAACCAGATAAAATGGAGGTTCAAGAGATAGCATCTGGATTGAGTAGACCCCATTGATTTGTAGTGTGTCTCACCAGTAAATTAGATCTGCGAGAAAGTATTCTAATGTAACCTAAGCTCGTAACCTATGTATCAAGTGCTTGCTATAAAATGTACAAACAAACTGTGCCATTGTTGTACCTGGTAGATAAACTTCTCAGCGGCGGAGATTTAAAATAAAGAAAATACAGAACGTGAAAAAGAAGAGAATTACAAATATAACCAGAGATCACTAGGCTATTAAAATATTTAACTGTGGGAAGTTTTGCAATGTCCTTTTCTTATTTCGGTTTTACTGCACTTGACTTTGGGGATTGATACAAAAAAAATACAGACGAGTAGTTTGATAAATTGGTAGTCACATGTGTATTACTCAATTTACTTTGTTTATGTTATTCAAACATCCTTGGCGGTTATCTACCATTATCTAGGATTAGCCCTTTAGATATAAAATCGTCTTCTCGCTCAAAATATTTATATCCTTTGAATTTTTACGAATGTATTTAAATTATGTTTATACGGTTATTTTACGAACATGCCCCTGTTTCACAAAAACTTTAGGTAAAATTAATAAAATAGGTCTCAACTTTAAGCAAAACCGAATTTTATGCGTTTCGCGAAGAACAATTTTAACTTAAAAGGCATTTTAAATTTATACTTGAACTATGTGGTAATATATAAAACCGTAACTAAGGGTTTTGTTCACTGGGATTTGGGATGTTTTTTCTTTTCTTGGGGATTTAATTTGGGGCATCATCTAATTGCTTAAATTGGGCCACATGCCCACAGCTATATTTCCCATCCTATCAAAAGAAATTAAATGAGAAATGTTTTTGTGAATGATAGATAGTATGTTAAAAATAGGTGACCCGGGCCATTGGTAATAATATATCAGTATTCCAAATATATCTATATGCCGCAATAGATCTAACAACATTACCCTGATAATTTTTTATTAATGTCGTTATTTTAACATAGGAGAGGGGGTCAACTGTTATAAGCTAAATTGATTTTGGTTAAAATTGTCCTTAAAAGAATTTTGTGAAACGCCACTATGAAATATGAAATTTTAACTTAGAATATTATTTAAGTCTATTTTATCTAAAATGCTTAAAATGTTTTTGGGAAAAGCATTTACTTAAGTTAGGATGAAATTTTAGTTTAAGGCTAGTTTAAATCAAGATCACACATCGTTCCAGTCTTAAACACATTACATTAGATCCGTGTTTGAACTTCTTTAAGTGGCATTTAGTAATTGAACAGTAACACAATAACACTATTTATGGATTAACAATTACTGGTTTATTAACATGCAACGTTTCGACGATGATACTCTCGTCTTTATCAAGCAAGTTCCCGAGTTCCGTGTTTCCCAACATCTTTGCGTTTCCCAACATCTTTGCGACAAAAGATGCCCATTTTGAGTTGTAACGACACTTCTAATTCACAGGGAGGACTCATGCTACCATTGTCTTGATGCTCTTCAGTTTCTCCAGGATAGTTTTAGATCTTGCCTTTAGCCCATTACGGCTTCTCAAACACAACGTAGCGATGCATGTTGAGTGAGGAGATTACTAGTCCCTCCTTCCAATATATCTGCTGTCGCCGAAAATGTCCTCTTTTATCAGTTGTTCATCTAGCCAACACTTTTCCTTTATGTGAAAAGCTGACGTGTAGTTTTGCCTAGTGAAGACGCGGGCAAAGTATCGCAGATGAGCTGTCCAATGACACAACTTTTAGTGGTTATATCTACGAATCTTCGATTATTTTTTGATGATATTCCAAAATCCACCCAGATAAGTGCATTCATTCTACCCCACAATTGCTTAAAATTGGATGGTGACACCTGGATAGATGTTAGAATATTATCTGTATCAGATTTTCGCGGCAAAGTAAAGGTTCGGCTATATGCACAGCTTGCAAAAGACACTGTAGCTAGGCGAAAGCTAGCACATGTATCGAGATTGGGCTAAGGGACAAACAATCTCCTCACTCAACAGACATCTCTGAAACTGAAATGGGTATCGATGGTACTATGATTCATAGTTCCACTACAGATCAAAAGGGCATTTTTGGTCACATAGGCGTTAGGAACCCCTGATAAATAAGGAATTAACCAGCACCCATCATGAGAATATGGTTGGGAGTTGAGGAAAAGAAAGTGTGAAATCTTATAGTTTAATGGTCCTGAACTCCAAGAGTATTGGTTGAGGAAAACGAATGACGAATCTGATCAGGATAACTTTGATGATGACTTCGACACTGCTTCCTCTGATTGAGATAGTTACCTCTCCTAAGTTAGATTCTGGTTGATTGGGTCTTGATTGATATCTGCAATAACATGACATAGGTCTATGTTTTAAAAGACTATTAGTATGACACAAGTGGGCGGCAATTAATGTATCACTGTTGCTATCAGAGATCAAAAGGAAAATTAACCTTGTAGCCATAATTATTGTACTGCTTGTCACTGATTTTTTAGGGTTATTGGTCACATCTGCTGTTCTTAAGTTGATTTACCATCTAAATATTCATTTTTAAGTTAGTGGTGGTTAATCATATGATCATCCCCTACATTTGACACCGTGTTAATTAAATTTCTAATGAGGGGTGAATCGGTGCAAACCATCTCTTCTTACGTACGCTGAACAATAGAAATTTAATTCTGAAGTAGATGTCAATGATTTCTGATACTGTTCCGTACAATTTTGGCGTGGTTTCTCACTTGCACCTTTTAATTTTAATTACTGATGTGGGGTCAAGATATTTTCGTTATTTATGAGATTATGTCATAGTTTTAGCTAAAACTTCACTAATTTTATGTCTCATATTTTTGCTCCTATAGCAGTATAAAACATGTCCATGTAGTTTTGTGTAATATACGTGGAATAGATCAAGAGATAATAAAAAAATAGTTTTGTGTAAAATCGAAAGATTGCTAATTTGTGACCCTTTGACCTCTTCTTAAGTGGCCTTTCCACCAAAAATCCCATTCTAAAGTTATATTTTCTAATTCAGGGCACATTCCTGTATCAAATGTCAATGAATTGGAACTTGAATTTGACGGATAGATTGATGGACGACTGACGAAGGTGAGGACAATACACGTACATATTAAATATGGAGGAAAAGATTCCTAATAAATATTGCGATTGATCAATTACAAACATATTACAAAACTATGGGCATAATTCTTTTATTCAGATAGATAGCTGCTTGGGGTGATTTTTAAATCAAATATTCTAAAAACGACAGTTAAAGATTTTAAATAAACCTTTTTTAAATTAATACTGCACTATTAAGGTTTAACTTTCGAGAACATTATCTATGTGTATTTTTAACGACAAACGTCGTTGTATTTCATTCGTCTGCTTCTGTTTATGACGTGAAGCCATATTTTTTATGGAAATTAGTAGATTATGTACATAGATAAGATTTCATAAAGCAAAGTAAAATATATACATAGCTATAATAAAGTTAAATGTTTGAATAATGTATAATTAAATTGTCTTTATTCACGGAAATCTCTCCCAAAATCTGGATGAACTCAGAATAATATATCCCAAAATGAAAACATTATACATGCATGATACACTAAGATTAAAATCAACATTATGGAATAAAATTGAATATATTCAAGCGTGTCCACAAGAGGCGGAGAGGCTATCAAATAATGTGTAATGACTTCGTTGGGCAACACGAATGGGAGGAACAGCAAAACAATGGAGTTCAGAGAGGGTCTAAGCGTCAATTCAACACAAACTGGGATAATTTCGGAACTAACAGGTTGTATATTATTTTTTCAGTAATTCGCTTGTATGGGTGAATTTGGAATAGCTTTGGAAGGAACTATTGTCGCGTCAACAACACTTCTATACGTGACATATTGATAATTCCATCCACATAATAACGGATATTAATTCATAACTAAATACTTACGTTCTCCAAATAGATATTGGTATATCATGTCCATGAAAGATATAGAGAATCTCCTACGAGTCTTTTTTGATATCAAAAAATATCAACTCAAGTTGATAAAGTGAAAAAACGAGGTTCTGTCAAAAAACACGAATTATTGGAGATTTTATTTATCACCCAATCCTTTCTTACATGCACAAATAAATAAATATAATTATTTGGTATAAATTTCACTTTTAAGAATCTAATTACATTACAGCGTAGTGATACATCAGTTTTTGACAGCAGTTTACCTATTGCAAAGTCCTATATATTGACCCAGTATTTCCTTCAAAGGTCAATTAAATAAAAAAAAAATTATTTTTAACTAAAAAAAAAAGTCAATTTTTTATTCAAAATAAGTAGTTTCTTTAAAATAAAAGAAAGTAGTTCCTTTTTGATTGACCAATCAAATTTCATGTAAAGCGATAACGCCTAAGGAGATATCACAGTAGATTATGTAATTTATCATACAAGCGATATCTACTGTCAAATGGGTTACTGGGTGATAAAATATGATATTACTTCAATCTATTCACTCGTGTTGGATAAAATCATAACGCGTGAACGCAACGCGTCTTGCTTGAAAGCTATACAGTGTGCTATGTGAGAAATTTTGCCAGGACAGCGTTACTACGGTCCCCACTTATATCGAATTCCATCTGTCAAGGAGTCTTTAACGTGCACGCAAATTTGTACATGGGCCATTGTTTTTCGCCCTCCCCACGCGACTAGACAGCGGTTCTTGTCCGCCAAGACAGCTGTTCTTGCACGAGACCATTAAACAACTTAAACGACAAACACTCTCTCAGCACGTACATTTCAATGAAATACGTCACACCGGTCCAATAGTTCAACTAGTATAAATAATGTATGCTTGGCATATTGCCCATACAATTATATCAAATAATGGTACGCCGACATCAAAGAACGGCGTCACATCTGTATTTTAATGCAAGTGAGTGTCATTATTATTATGTATCCATGTTGTACAATTACAAAAAACGAAAGAATCCACAACCGAAAATAAATATTTAGTTAACGCTGTCAAAGAGTCTGGGGCTTTTTATATCAGAAAAACAGTCATCAATGAAACGAGTCAATATTGAAGAATGGGACAAAATTGTATTTGTTTATATTACGTCTACAACTGCAATTAAAGGCATTGAGTACTAGCTCAAATTCACTAAAAATGTATGACATTTTTATTAGTAGTATAATGGAAAAATAAAAATGAATGCAACGCATTATCTACTAAACCCGGTTAATAAATGCACTGTTGGAAATAAATGTTAATTTACCGTAAGAATATGGTAAAATATTTACGTAGTTGTATGTTATTTTACATATGTATGCTTTATCTCAGCAAAATAGGAGTGATAGTACAAATACACGTAAAAATACCCACGTTATACAGGTGATTTTACCCTGAAATAAGTCATTTTACACACGTAATGTCAAAATACAGTAATGTACAGTGTATTCCAACTGTATTAAGATGTGATAGTACAAATACACGTAAAAATACCCACATAATACAGGTCATTTTACCCTGAAATAGGTCATTTAACACCCGTAACGTCAAAATACCACACGTAACGTCAAAAAACATTAATGTACCGTGTATTGCAACTGTATTAAGATGTGTCGTCGCCCAAATTGGTTGTCGTAAAAATGACTAACAAGTTGATATCAAACAAACGTTCTATTTAGTAGTAATGAAATCAAAATTGAGATATTTTTGTTAACATTTCTCAACACACAACCAATTAACAGTGATCGTTGAAGTCCACAACCAAATCGTAGATTTTGTACCCCCAATTGTCGGTATATTTTACAACATAATACTACTTTTACCAAGTCTTATGTATTTTTATCAAGTCTGATGTATTTTTACCGTGTTTCGTGTATGTTTATCGAGTTTCATGTCTTTTTGTCACTAAGCAGCGATGATATCAAAGACATTCAAAATCCGCTAAAAAGTACGTTCTTACATATTTATGTAATAAATTGAGCTGAAAGTAACGAAGCAGGCACATAACTTTTATTCACATTATTATGTAATTTACTTTTAGGCAAGAAGTAAAATTACAGCAGTTGAAGTATTTGCTTTTTCTTTAAAACTAAGTAGGAATATTTACCAATATTCACAAGGCACTTTATTATGTAATATTTCAAAATTGAACGGAATATAACATAACAAGCATGTTATTTTCAGATTTACGTCTAGAAACGTTAGTTTGTAAATTTACTTATTGGGAGTTCTCGTAATCGGTAAATTTACTATTTCTTATTTTATTTTATTATTCCATATAGCAACAAAACATTCCTTATGATTATCTTTTGATAGTATTCATTTCAATTTGATAACCATAATATGGTCAATCGCATTTTGTAAATATTTGTATATTGCATGTGACATATATCTTGTTTCCATTTTTTATAAAATCCATAAGGTGTATTAATATTTAGCGTGCGTTAATCAGTCTGTAAGTTTTTTCTTAAATATATATGAAAAATGTTTTTACTAAGTCTTATAGGGTGCCCCACCATATATAAATATCTCCAAATAGCTAAACAATTACACCACAATATTTATATATATAACATGTCTTAAAACTATTTCACAAATTTATAGTCACTAAATAAACGGTCATGTTAAACTTAATAAGCTATGACCATTTAAACATCATAAATAATACACTGAAAAATGGTTCGGAGCGTCGTCCATAACATCCAGACACTTTCGAGTAAAAAATAGGTTACGTGCCCTTGTTTTGAAACTAGTCTCACTTCACCAGCCTACCGACCATTCTCCGTCTGATTGACAGGCCGGGATAATCCAGACTACTTTTTACGAAACGTGACTGAAAGCTGGAACAAGAAATCGAATTTATAAATAACACACAGTGTTGACTCAACAATTGTTTTTTCTAACCTTGTAAAAGTAAAACGAAACTGCTGCTGGTATCATGATTCTGTACAACCCACGTTATTCATAGATATTATTTGTACTAAACCAAAATATGTCGCTTCTAACGGTTATGCGAAGGATAAAGCAATTTAAAAAATAAAACGAACGTAATTTCTAAAGATGCCGTAATAACCAAAACGATAAATATTACTGCTACTCAGAATCGTCAACAATAAATTTTTTACGACTGTAATAGTTACCAGTGTGTTTAGAATTTCCACGGGCTGTTGCTATTTATAGACTCAACTAGTGTGCGAGACTGTCAGAAAATTAGTAGTAGTGAACCAAGTAAAGCGTGCATATTCAACGTGTCTAGTACAACTTTTCAGTAGGCACGTGGGGCACCCTAACTAAGTGTCCGTAATATCATCTCGGTTTCATTTAAGTTCCCTTGAAGACGACCAATTAAACCGATTGGCCAGTGTAAGTTGGAACGGGCTGTCTGTAAAGCAGGGTTGTAATGGCTGCAAATAGATAGTACCGCGTGCTTGCAACTGAAAGCCTTAAACAATAATGCCACCGTCTACCAAATGAGTTATTGATATTCAATGTATACTGAGGTAATGTTAAAACTGGTTGATAATTCTCAGCAAAAGTTGCCCGAATCCTGCATGTAAAATTACAAAAATTTAGTATTTTTAACGAAAGTGTAAATTAACAATGTGATGTACTTTTTTACAATTGAAATGTAAATTAACATTGTGGTGTATTTTTACAAAAGAAATGTAAATTAACATTGTGATGTATTTTTCCAAAAAATGTAAATTAAATAACTAACGGTGTAATTTTACGTATGATTTAGGGGCAACTTTTGCCCTTGGTGACTCTGAACATAATAGTGTAAATGATATATTGGTAGCTGATAGAAAAAGACCCCAAAAAAGACCCTAATATTGAGAAATAATTGATTATTTATGCATTTGATAAGAATGGTGTATGGATTTAATTGTAAATGGCTAATAAAACGTGACATATATCATGTATTAAATTGTAAATACCTAATAAGCGTGATAGATATCACTTATTTTTTTTTTATTATTTTATCTTTTTTTTTCCGTTAAAAGTGTGCAATTAAGTACGAATGAAGATTGTTTCTAAGCATTCACTATTCTCAACTTTATATTATTATCTGAATAAAGGTTTGAATAATTGTTAGAAATTTTCTTTGAAATTTCCTTCTCTTCAATGATTATTTTGTTTCTCTAGACTTGAGATTAAATTTGTATTTTTTTGTAGCACTACGGTATGCCTCAGATTTAGCATAATATAATTTTTCGTACGTTTCCGCATTCTTTTAATGGGTATTTAATGGTGGCGTAAAAAAACCTTGAGTGGTGACCGAGGTTAACCAAAAATATACCCTATTTAAAGCGGCATAGTTCTACATGTATTGTACCTACATCTTTCACATTTCACATGTGGTACAATTAGTCCAGTCAATATACGAAAAAGGGGGATTTACCCGCAACAAATTGCAAGAGAGGTTTTTTTGATGATTGTTGGTAGTGTTGGGTGTACTGAATGACATCCTAAAAGTTTACCAAATCCTGAGATTAATTGTTACGCCTTTTAGTTCATCAGTCAATTTATGAAAAAAGGGAGGTCAACAATTCATGAGTTCGGTGTACTGAATCCCACCCTAAAAGTTTACCAAAAACGGAGTACCGAAAAGTAGTAAATTTTGAGGGTAAATGCCTAAACGTTTCTTGATTGATTTAAAACATTTAGTTTTAGACTACTTTTTAAGCATTTCACCGATGCGGTTACTTGTATAGCTGAAATTTACTACAGTATGTTTACTTTCGTATTTCTTGTGGCATATAGCAGATCATGACTCATGCTGGCATTACACAATGATTTCTTTGGGTTATATTCCTGATTTCTTTTCAAATTTGAATGGAGTCTGTGTCACTACAGGTGTGGGACTGTACAGCGCAGTGGACGCATTTGGCTAGCCCCCGGATCCATTCACTCTTTTTGAATTGTGTATTTTTGGTTTCTGAGTATGATGTCTTGTCCATGTATTTGTTTTTGTGAAAATTATGTGTGGTGCAGCCCCCCTGCACTTATTATATAGTAGCTAACTTAGTATCACCCAAAGTCTTCGACATTGTAAACACGAAATATTTGTCAATTTAAATCAACACTGATGTTTTGATCTTACCGGGAAAAGATGGGCTTCTGATAACCAATATTTAAAACAAAATAAACATTTTACCATTGGTACACGAATCGTATACCATAATGCGTTTCAGCACCATTTGTGAGTCAAAGAACGAGGCTAGACATATTCCACAAGTCAAGTCAAACGGTAACGAAATATTCTAAACTGGCAAGCATGCGCAATAAATACTATCGGTGTACACTGGAATAACCCATACGTTGGAGATTGCCGAACATAACTGATTAGAAATTACAGTAAAAACAAAAACGATTCAATCTTAATCAGTTTATATAGATTCATAATACATGGTTATATGTGTTGCGACCCATTGGAGTCTATTTCTAGGACCCAAACATTAGCGATTTAGTTCCTTTAAAGCGATAATTTCATATTTTCAAAGAAAGTCAAAACATAATTATTTCTATGTCTTTTGATCAATAGGTTGTCAACTCACTACTATATGATCATAGGCATTGTTCCCCACTCTTATAACTCATTAACACATGAAATGATAACACAATTACCTCCCTTGTTTTTCTGTTACCCCCATGGCAATAGCTATCTTCAAACGTTTGAATTTAAAGTTGAAAATGGCATTTTTGCCAATTTCCCAACTGGCAATAATGAATTAGAAGATTAATAGGATTATTCTTTTACAAGGTAGGGCTGTTTATAGATACCATTTATTTTAAAGCTTTATTTTAATAAATTTTATAAATATAACATAAAAATATGAAATTGCAGCTTTAAGCGCTCTTGGGAGTTTAAAGAGTTTCACCACCACGCGACACAAATTAGGTAATTTCGGAACTAACATATGTTACAATTTCATTTCAATATTTCGTCTGTACGCATGTCTGTAGCAGTGGGAGGAAACCGGCGAGACGAGAAGAAACCCACGAGGTTTGACACGCAAGAAATTGTGGACTGGGCAACACACTAAGCATCGGTAAGGTTCAAAGATGTTCAAATACATGTAGCAGCTTAGGCATTGTCGCGTCAACAAAATTTCTATACGTGACATATTGATAATTCCATCAACATAATAAATGATATTAATTCGCTCCTAAATACTTACGTTCTCCAAATAGATATTGGTATAAAATGTCCTTGCAAGTCAAGTATATAGAAAATCCACACAGACAACAAAGACAATAATACCAGAAATATTAGACACTTTTTCAAATTAAACGCACGCCGCATCGTATTGTGAATCATTTTAGTCATGATTAAAAAAACACATCGGTGGAAGCCGGCATTAAACCCTTAGGACGAACGAACGAACACAAGACTCGAAAAATCAAATGAGGCGAACTCTTCGGTCACCAAGACGAGACTGATAATGCGTATAACCTTGTTGACTGCCCTGACAGTATTTTCCTTAGTGTAAATAATACGTCTAGTTCAAAGATAACCGAACTCGCTAATCATGTTTTCTCACGATCAATTCAGTAGGTAGTAGGTTACCACAATTTTGGCGTCACTAGATATACGAACAATACCAATTCTAACATATTTGAAATGGTGTAAATATACATTAAAGTCAGCAAGAGATTTTACCACTTTAACATTTAAAACTTAAAATCACACTCCAAGTGCTGCCTGTACATATGTCCACCATTAACTGTATTGTAAACATAAGATTTAACTAATTCATATGTATAGAGAGAACTTATGTAGGCCTTTCAGGGGCGGATCCAGAGGGGGGTTGTGTGTGGGGGGGCAACCCTGCTTAGCTAAACGCAAAGATTTTGTGACAGCGGTATTGTGTCTGTGAAAATTGTTGTGCAACTTTGAATTTCGCCGAATTTCTTTTTTTAATGTTTCGATGAGAACTTTTTTTCCGTACAGTTAAAATCTAAAGGGGGTCTACAAAGGTGGTAACTTTACGAAAACCCGCTGAAATGTTGCGCGAAATATACTGTCCCAGCAATTTCAGCAAGTGCCACTGTTGTGAATCCTGCAAATTTTACCAGCCCTGAGCGATACGAATGCTTTGTCCTGAATTCAATCTTGATCTAAACAAACATGGTTTTGGCTATCATATAAATTCTGGTGCTTAAAAGTGTTGAATTGTTCATGATAAGGCAATTGTCTGCCTAAAAAGTTCCCTGAACACAAAACGCCTGTCTTAGCCCCGTTGGTTAAAAGTAAAATGGGTCAAATAAGACTGCTGCCACGTGTAAGCTAAACTTAAACTATCACTATTAGTCACAGGCACTTGAAGGGATTAAAATAAATAAAAATAAAACTACTTACTACTGCTTGACTATAATACAGGAATTCCATGTATTTCAGACGCCATCTTTGTTATGACTGATTTACCTTGTATCGTCTGATATCATGTCACAATACACACTAGTTCTAACACTTCAAGTCATTTTTATTGCCAACGAGACTTTATTTGATCATTATTCACATTCAGATGTAATTAAATTGGTCCTTTTACAGTGTTATTAATAACAAATCAAACTTAAAAAGCTATCATTTATCGATATTCAACTTGGCGAGCCCGGAAGTAACCCGAAATAAGGTCAAAAGAAGTCTGTATCACCTAGTGCCTTTATAAACCTATCATTACTCGATATATTCATAGGAACTGGGTGATCAAGTCTCGCTCAACAGCGGCCTCGCCTCGTAGGCTCTATCACGTGATAGAACTCTTATTTTAATTTATTTTAATCCCTTCAAGTGCCTGTGCTATTAGTGTTCTATAGCATACTTAAAGTAAGGCCTTCTGGTAAACGTGAGTTTTAAAGACAGCTGTTTCATAACGAGGTGTTATCGCGGAAGAAACGGTATATTAGGCCATCTGCGTCATTAACGTTCCTTAGTCTACATATGTGCAGTGAACGTTAAGAGACAATATTGGTGTCAGTCATTATCTAATGACACTCAATAAAATTACTTTATTGAATTGTCAGATATCCTCTTACAGTCCCATATAACAACTTTTGGTCTTCGAAGGAATTATTAGTGAGCAGAAATTAGGCCGTGTATCTGTTATCACTCGTCACTTTAGTCAGTTATATAGACGGATAACTCGTGTTTTCCTTTCGCGCTCGTCGCTTCCGATTCACGAAACCTGTATTACGCGTCTATCGTAGCAATGATCTATGTGTTAAACTTATATTTTGTATGTGTTTAATCCGTTCCATCACGTAAGTCATAATGACCGACACCAATATTGTCCTCTAACGTTCACTTAAAATATGTAGACTAAGGAATGTTACTGATAATGACTGACACCAATAGTGTCCTTAAAGCGTCTGTTTATCGTCAGTTGAAAAATATATCTGTGGGATCCCATTGAACAAGATATGGTACCATTCTGAAATTCACCTTGCAAAAGTTTCAATAAATCACGTTTGTCAACATCTCCACAATGTATCTATCGAAAGCCATATAGTAAGCATATTTATTCATACGCTTCGTGTAATAAATATAAAGAATGACCCTTGAAACAGGGCCATTATATTCCCAATTGGTGTGTTTTTTTTAGATCTAACAGATGAAATAAAATGGGGTTTAACGTCCGACTTTTCTGCTCCTAAACTGGGCCAACGAAGACGGGCATATGCCATACTGTGTGCTATGGGGGAAATTTTGCCCGGGCAGCGGCAAAATATCGAATTCCAATTACAAGGGATCTTTACGTCCTCCGCCCTGCATCACTGACAAGAGGAAACCACGCCGGAAAATCGGGATGAACTTTTCAGAAATTGGATGCCGAAACGTGATTTCCTTTTATTTCAGGCACTTGTGTCGAAGCCATTTAGAGTACCTATCCCAGGAAAGAAAGAAATTTCTACCGCAAAATTAGCGCATTTTGGCGTTATATCAGTGGACCAATCCATGCGATAGATATCGCGATGATTTGATGAATAGAGGCCGTAACGTTACGACCAAGCCGGACTCGATTTCGTGTGATCATTATGTGCATCTAATCAAATTCAGCTTATATCGGATGTATATCGGATGCAAATCGTTAACTGATAAAGTCTAAACAGGTTATGGTTCTGCTTTTGAATGAGTGCAGCTATCATATGGACTCTTTGATCATCCATGGTGGAGAATAATTGATGTTGATGAAGACCTAGAGCAGGAGATCTGTACACCACGGCGGCTCGACTCATACTTTTTTATAAAAAATATCGGCTGTCCGCTAGGTATCCTTCTACATACTCTAGGCAAACTCCAGACATCCTTCAATATACCAGATACATCCCAGATACAAACGCTTTGTCCGTTTTGAAAACTTTATATACGATATGCAGGCGCGGATCCAGGATTTTTTGCAGGGGGGGGGTGTCTAGGTTTGATAATTGCTTAACTAATTGCGCTCAACCGATTAACGGTAAATTAGATTCAATTTGGTTCATTCTGACGTATTTCCGGAAGGTAAATTCCAAAATTACAAGTCTAAATCGCCAATAAAATCGCATAAAAAATTTTCAAGTCTGAGCAGGGGGGGTCCGGACCCCCTGGACCCCAACCCCCCACCCACCTCCGGATCCGCGCCTGATATGAATACGCTTACATCCTTTCTATTCCGTGCTTCTAACAATGTATAAACGTTCCGTGGACCTTACCTTACCTTTCCTCCCTCTTTTCGTTTTCAGCTAGAGCGGATGTGAGATGCGAGGATGCTCAGGGGATGCAGAGAGGATTCAGTGGACGTTTAACGGATGATAACGGACATGGAACGTTTGGCGTATTTACATCGTACACGGCAGAAAGTTCATCCGTTATAAAAGTTATGTGCACTTCAAAACTTTTTGCGCGAATGAAATCAAAGTGAACAAATTACTCGATGGATAGAGCGTATGAAACACGGATGCAATGAGTACACAACGGATGCATGGCGTTTTCAAACGGAGAGCACGGTTTTTTCCCCGTTTTACACCCACTTTGCATCCGTAAGTTGAACCAGGCCTTAAGAAGAGTGCTATCTAGATTCTTCTTGGGTGTATTTGCTAGATATAAAGTATTTTAAGAAATAGCTATATAAACTTAATCGAACGCTTGCTTTGGAAGATAAAAATATTTCAATAATGTAGAAGGAAAATATCTGTAGTATGATGGCAAAGAAACAAATTATCAGAACTTAAAAAAACAAATGACATTTATCTTCATTCTGTAATAATCCACTATATACAAACTATTCTTAAAAATTTATTTTGTAAGACTGATGTTTCGACACTAGAATTAGTAAATGAGAGAACTAAACCAGTTATTATATGAGCTCGGAAATACAAGAAATAAATATATATGAATATACTGATAAAAGTAACTTAAACTATATATGCTATTCCTAGCAAAAAAGATTCATTTTAAGTAGTAATATTTAGATTTTTTCAACTGCCTTTTCGCCTCTTCTTATCCTGATCCTGGACAGACTGAAATGTGAAAGAATTATAGTATAAGATGATACACGTATTCTATCAGATGATACAGGTAAACTATCAGATGATAATGGTATACTATCAGATGATACCTGTATACTATCAGATAATTAAAGTATGCTGTCAGATGATAAAGGTAAACGATCATATGATAAAGGTATACTATCAGACGATAAAGGTATACTATCAGATGATAAAGGTATACTATCAGATGATAAAGGTATTCTATCAGATGATAAAGGTATACGATCAGACGATCAATTTCTTTTTAAAAAATCCTAACAGTATGTTAACATATTAGTGATTAATTCAAGGCACCACAAGAAGGTTCAGAGTCTGTACATAGTCTATACATCAGTATCTGCAGGCGCGGATCCAGAGGGGGGGTCCAGGGGGTCCGGACCCCCCCACCCACCCCTGCTCAGACTTGAAAAATTTTTTAATGCGATTTTATTGGCGATTTAGACCTGTAATTTTGGAATTTACCTTCCGGAAATACGTCAGAATGAACCAAATTGAATCTAATTTACCAAATTAATCGGTTGAGCGCAATTAGTTAAGCAATTATCAAACCTAGACCCCCCCCCCCCTGCAAAAAATCCTGGATCCGCGCCTGATCTGGTGTGTCCATCGCGAGTTACAATAACAGCAGCGTAGCGCCTGTACACCGAGCGTCTGAACCAGCTGTGTTTGGTCTCGGAACGAGGTTATAAAGTCTTCTCTGAATTCCATCCCAAAGATATTCAATCGGGTTTAAGTCCGGACTAAGGGCTGACCAGTTTATAACGTTGACACCGTTCTGCTGTAGAAAGTCCTGGGTAACGCTGGTGGCGTGGGCACGGCGTTGTCATGCTGGAAAACATTGTTAGTACCCATCTGTACTGATTGGTCTTCCATGCGTTCCCACTGTCGGGCGTGCAGTCACAGATGCCTTTGTGAAGAGATTCTACACGTGCTTTCACACAACATGGCAGTCTTGTCAGCTTGTGGCAAGCCTTGGTCTACAAGTTCGGGGCGATCATCCGTGGTGTTGGTGGCCTGAAAGCGTTGCTGCAGTCTGTAGATGGTCCGAACATTGGCCTGTAAGTGATTGGCAGCGGCTTGGTTCCTCTGAGCTGTCGTGAGTCGTGACATGCTTCTGACGTTGTAGTGTGAATGATTCAACCAATAAGAACAATTTAGCCTCTCAATAGTCAGGTTGCGTTTTGAGAACATTTCCTGAGTTCAATTCTTAATTTGGGGAGGTGCCTTATTGCTCAGGTAAAGTTGGAGATGTGGTCACAAATATACAAAAAAAACGTTTTGCAAGTTTTATGCAATGCGTCTATTCAGAGTAACATACCAACCCGACGTTTCTTTTGTTGCTTAGTATATTAGAGCAAACGTAGTCGAAATACAGAAGTTAAAATTTATCTTACTCTTTGTTAACCTTGCTCTAACTACGAGTTCCCCGTCTTCATCAAGACCATACACAAACTTATATTGACAAGAATCGTCATCTACAAACATACACAGTTTCATATCCGGGTCTAAAATTAGAAAAATAATTTAATGTATTTTTGATAATAGTCAATATACGAAAATCGGACCAGTCCGGATTAATATTTGCCTAAGGGGTTATTGGTTGATCTATATAACATTAAAGAGACACTTGCTTTCGTCAGTTGGAAAATGATTTTCGGTTTGATGTGAATTGACTACACAGTCTATTGACGATGTTTAAATTGAATTGTACACAAACTTTGACACGTATGTACAAAGAGTTTGTTGAGATATAGATGTTTTAACTTTATATTTGCCGGACAAATTGTGTTTTTCACAAAGTGTTAGTAACCAACGCTCGTGAAACAACATCTTACTCTAAACGCCCAGTTATGTTGACGTACCACGTACAACAATACTCTAGATATTCTTGAACATTCCAATGAGTGAGAAGTGGTATCAAGTCTTCCAATATTGGAGATATCCCACCTCATATAAGACAACACTAAAAAGAAAGATAGCTTGAAAATTTAGTTCAAGTGGTGTATTTATTACGTACCATATTCATTGACAGTGTCGACAGGTTGAATACCATATATACGGCATTGGCTGTAACATTGTTCTTCTGATAATGGACCCGATCTATAGATGGTACATCTTACACAATCTTTCAACACAGAACATTGCCCGTTACATGTCTGAAAAATAAACCAACATAAAAGGCATATTGTTTTGGACGTTATGCACATAAAATGTTGATTGTACATATGACAGCTTTTGAACGGAGTGGATGTAGGGTTTTTGTCGGAAAATTTACATATTTTACCCTGGTGGAGCGATATAGGCAAACTCCTTACCACAAATCTCCAATATTAAGGAATCAATGGTGTTTGTTTCGGGTGAAAAGAGACTAATTGGTCGAGAAATAGTTTTATCTTTACCTTCTGGCACGCTAATACAATAAAAACATTCCTATGACTCTGTTTTGGGGTCTAGTTGGGGTTTTGATATCACCTCCATTTCCTAGCACTTTGGCCAAAACTTAAAATATACATATTTGCGCAGAGCTAGATATATATAATACAACAAACAAATTATTTAAAGACTTACTGGACAATCTTCACAAGTTGGCCCCATGTATAGGGAACTACATCTACAGCGGCCATAAATGCAATCACCTCTACCGTTACAAATTTCCTAGAAACAATACAAACTGTAATTTTAAAATGCTACCTGTATGACGTGAACAGAGTGGAATGGATTACAAATTCAAGCACAAACATAGAGTTAGATGTAATGGTTCTGCATAATTATGAAATGATATCGGGCGTTCTGGAAAAAAACATGAGAACGTATAGCTAGCTACCTGGGTCTATAGGTTGGAAACCGAAGTTGAAGATCCTTGGTAGAATGCAACCAATATATACCTCCGAGTTATTACTTAAAGTAGCTAAGTCTTTAATTCAATTATCATTCACAGTCCTCGACATTGTAAACACGACGTATTTGTCAATTTAAATCAACATTGCTGTGGTTATCGCACCTTGAAAAGATGGGCTTCTGGTAGCAATATTTTAGACACAGTGCAAATATTAAACTTAGAACACAAATCGCACTCCAGAATGCTTTTGGGTGCCGTTTGTAATGTAGTAACAGTATGGGCGACGCTAAACATGTCCCACAAGGTAGACAAACCTGAACCATTTTTGTGTTGATTTTCAACTTTCAGTTTACACAGGTTCCTACAGAGCTAAATCAATCACGCATCGTTACTTGATATAAGCAGGTCACTAATGATTATTATGAATTATACAGCGCGCCCACCCCTCCTTGTCAACCCGGTTGGCTCCACCGATGACAAGTGTTTTGAAAAACATCATGAAATACCGAAGGTTGCCTACGACCCATTTAGTATTTTGAATCTATGCTAATCCGAGAAAATAGCTTCTATTTTAGTATATATGTAAAACTTACACCATTAAGTGCTCGACAACTTGCAGTAGAACTAGAAGTAGCGAGTTCACACATTTCACCAGAATAACCAGGATTACAAACACATCTTCCACAATGACAACTGCCTCTTTCGGGTCCTTCAAAATTATGACTTTTATTTTACAAACCATCATTTTGATAAATATACTTGAATCTTTTTAATGTGTTCTATCTATGTAAAATCGATGAACGACAACATCGTCCTTCAACGGATAGAGTGCGATCTGACACAACTGTTTTCGATCAAAAATGGTTCAGGACCCACCTACAGCTAAAGTATTTATAAAGTAGTTATTTCCAATAAAAGTATGACAAATTTGGAAAGCAGAGATAACCAATTTTACTAGCAAAATATTAGAAGTTCCTGAAAAACACAGGACAAAATATAAGGGAATCACTGACTGGTAGCCTGTCGGCTTGTTGTCTACTCGAGCGGCGTTCGGAGTTCTTGCTGTTTTGATCTAAAGGCTAGATGTTGTTGGGACAGCAAAAGGTATAAACGTACTGCAATTAAACGGTGCAAAAGTAAGTAAGTAAGTGGGTAGATGATAACCCCAAGCCTTTACTTAGACTTCGATATTTATGGTAAATGGACTAAGTCACGATAAATACAATCAATAATTGACCCCTTTATCACGCGGATTTTTACGGATTGGTGTAGTTCCTTACGTTTAAGACGGATAAAATGTAAACCTTAGATACATAAATTAATAAGATTATTTTTTATATAATCAAATCACACCGTTTGTATGTGGGAACGCATCTTTAAGAACAACTGCTTACCTCCACATAGTCGACCATTAAAACGAGAACAACTGTAATCATTACATTCACAAAATCGGCCATAAAATAAATTCTGTAATAATTAAAGATTTATTAAAATCGCGATGTCCATTTTAGTCTGGAGTTTACGGCGCTTTTGATGAAATGGTAATTAACATGTGCATAAGCTAGAAAAGTCACGCTATACTCTGGAAAGCAACATTTTCAATTAGTCCTCCCCGCCTCTTATCTCTTTTTTTAAGGAATAAACTCGTGCGGTACTTCCTATCTAAGGGCATTTAATACCGGGTTACTGAACTATTGCCAATCTGTTAGTTTAACCAAACATTAGTAATGACGTGAACATATTATATAAATGGAACTTACCGTATCAGGGTTACGTGATCTACAATCACAGACCCCACATTTACAACTACCTCTATTGCTACAAATAGCACCACCGGGTCTAAAAAAAATAATATTTACAACTCTCTATATTATTATAAATAACACACAGGGTTCATTAAAAAATAATAGCTATCTCTATTCTACAAATAGCAGCTCCGGTCTAAAAAAAATTACACTAACCAATAAACTTACATATATCTCCTTTACTACAAATAACACCATCGGCTCTAAAAAAAAACCATTCATATATACCTCTACTACTACTACAAATAGCACCATCGGGTCTAAATAATAAAAACATTTACACGCATCTCTATTATAACTACAAACAGCACCATCGGTCTTAAATAAATTACAACTATCACTGTTACAACAAATAAAACCATTGGGTCTAAAACAATATTAAAACTTTAACAATTACTACAAATAGCACCACCTGGTCTAAAAAAAAAAGCATTTACACTCATCTTTAATCCTATAAACAGCACCACCGGTCTAAAAAAAAAACAATTACAACTATCACTTTTACTACATCGGGTCTAAAAAAAGCCCACAGCTATCACAATTACTACAAATAGCACCACCGGGTCTAAATGATAATATTTACATGTATTTTTTTTACTACAAATATCAACAGCTATATTGTTTATTATCGTAGCAATCGAGACAGTCTTGTCAAAACTTCAAATATTTGTAGCTTCGCCATGGATAAAGTAATTTGTCCTTTGTATACTATTATAGCATGAACATTCAACTTTCTATTTGAATCCGGCATAATCTATTTTTAATGGGCTTTAATTATAGGTTTATAACTGCTTGAATTAGATCGGTTAAAAGGAGTTTTTAATGGCAATCATTTAACAAAAATGTGAATTTTCAAATAAAACAACAGTTCAGCTATTCAAATTGTGTGTTCATTTGATTAACTGATTGAATAATCCATTTAAAGTCAAGGGAATTAACTCTTACCGTTCTCGACAACTCTCTGGATTATCTTCCATTTCATGGCAAAAACAGTATCTACCCACATATCCCTCGTCACATTCACACTGGCCACATACTAAATTACCATTTGTACTACATTGGGGTGCTCGATATGTCTGAAAGTAGATAACAGTTAGTGGTGCTACAATGTAAACAATGGTATACTTTAACTTAGTTTGTTGACCACATTGTTTGTTTGTAATAACGATTGTCATTACAATTACACTGGACTCACACGCTATTCGATAAGAATGGGAGAGAAAGAGAGAGGGGGGGGGAGTAACGACCACTCAATGACAGACCTTTTGATACAACGCATGCGCTAACCACCCAATGGTATACTTTAACTTAGTTTGTTGACCACATTGTTTGTTTGTAATAACGATTGTCATTACAATTACACTGGACTCACACGCTATTCAATAAGAATGGGAGAGAAAGAGAGAGGGGGGGGGGTAAGGACCACTCAATGACAGACCTTTTGATACAACGCATGCGCTAACCATTCGCCCCTCTCGTTATAAATAAACTCTGATGTCATTTTAATATTTTGAAAATAAGTTTTATATTATAATAATGAAAACGGCGTAATCGTTCTCGCCGTTACAATAAAACGGTGTGTTTTCCTTACTGATATAATATTGAAAATGGTATAATAATTAAAGCAGGTGGCTGTCCAAGGCTGTTATAATAATAAAACCGGTGGATATTCCTTGTCAATATAAAACCGGTGGATATTCCTTGTCAATATAATGATAAAACCGGTGGATATTCCTTGTGAATATAATATTACAACCGGTGGATATTCCTTGTCAAAATAATATTACAACCGGTAGATATTATTAAAACGGGTGGACATAAATTATTTCCGGGCTTTTGTCTTAAATAAAAGAGTTGGGTATGGCTTACCACTCGTTTGGAACACTCACACCCACATGACGATTCGACATCAACTAGAAACTTCTGACTACTTCGAGGTATGGATACTATCACGCTGGAAAATATACATTATATACAATAAACTATATCATAAGCAATTTAATTACAAATTGAGTAGTACATTAAACATCTTCGTGGTAAAAATTGTGTCTTTTCCATTGCAATTCATCGGATTACATAGCTTACATAATATACTATGTTCATTATGTTCACAAATCATCCTCAGATATAAGTTGAGAATTTACTCATCTTTCATTCACTATTTATGAGAAATATATCTGACCCAGAAACACAAAACTTTGAACATTGTTTCTTATTGGTGTATTTGATACATTAAAACAACAAAAGTTTTATAAAAAGACTATATTTTTGTTAAAATACGGTGAACTATTTTGAACAAATTTCTTAACTTAAGTCTGAGAATTGTGAACTCGGGGACAGGTCAACCTATAGAGTCCGATAAGCTACACCCATTGGGGCTCTTTGATCGATGTATGGAAGGGTCGATGCTAACTAACACATTCATGGTATTAAAGGGAAGTCCAGCTTTTCTGAAAAGTTCTCATCGCACAGGAAACGAGCTAGAATCATTTGGTAAAGTCAGCGTTAGTACTAGTAATGTTAATATGTCACGAATGAAGTATTTTACCTTCCGCTTGTGCTGCAGTCTTCTGCTCTGAGAATAAGCCTAAAATTTACCTGAAAACAAATTAAAGGTGCATTATGTAAGAGCTCAAATGCTGAATAAATTATTATTAAGACACGAAAAGACAATCGGATGGCGCAGATGTAAACGGACTAAAACACCATCTGTAGCAATATAGTCGTGGTAACATTGTTTTTTAGATTATAGGCAAGGAATGGGGAGATAAGATATAGTTTTATGTTTCTAACATATTCACATATATGCAGGTGTGTACTGATATCAACTAACGTTTGATTGACATATTGGTACATAAAAAAGTTTTATAGAAACAAAACATACTGGTTCTATACGTCAACAACATGATAACAGATATCTCATGCGCAATTTCTAGAGTAAATTTCCATAACCATATAAGGGTGGGTTTTGACGTCATTGGGCTCAATTAACCAATCTCTCTTATTATTTACATCATGTTTGACCAATTAGAGAATTGAATGTCCAAAACCAGTTGATACAAAATTAGGATACCCGTGAGTATTCAGCAGACTTCGATTAGATTCCAGAGGGTTACCATCTAAGAGTCCTAGACACCGCGGGGTGTCTAGGTTGAGAAGAGTTTAGGTAGCATTGACTGTAATTGTAATATGCTTGTATGTATACTTATGCTACAGAAAAGGTAAAAACGAACTGTTGCATTGTTATAACTGAAGAAGACAAACGTCTTAAGAAACCAGTAAGAAGAAATACACAACGTGAAGGAGAAGCAAAGACGATCAGAGATAAATCCTAGACGATCACAGGGCTACGAAAATATGTAGTAAGAAAAGATCATGGGTCGTACGTACGGTGTGGCGACCGGTTTTGGTACATGTCCGCTCTCCACGTCAGACAGAAGACTCATTGTGCTACACATCGCCATTTAATGATATAATTTAAAAATGAAGATGCGGGGCTGCGTGTCGATTAGGAAGTTTCAAAATAAAGTTATTTGAATGAAATTGTCAATATATTAATTTTGAATTATCTACTTGGGAACCATTATACATAACACGAACGGCCGGCTCTTACATATGCATCTTTGAGTGAAATTAGAAAGTGACTAAGGTTTGCAATCACAATTGACCATAGTGGTAAATGCACTATCCATCGTCTTGTTAGCCTCCCGCGCGACTTTCAAGTACGGCCGAAATGAAACTTGACATGCATGTTCATTGGATAATTGAATCGATAAGTATACTACTTCAATTGCTGATATTGCATTACCATTGCCGATGACGTCGTGTTCGGTTCCTGGTCCATAGTTCTGTATTTGATGTATACAGTAGTACCTGTTCATACGTCATAGCCCTAACCCTCGAGTAGTGTTATAAACGTCCGTGGGAAAGGTTGTGAATTCCGACTTACTTTAAAACGGCAATTTCATATTTTTTAGTTATATTTTTAAAATATAGATTGTATCTATAAACAGTCCTACCTTGTTAAAGAAAAACCATATTAATCCTATAAGTTACTATTGTCAGTTGAGGAATTGGCAAAAATATCATTTTCAACTTAAGATTCAAACATTTGAAGATCGCCATGACATGGAGGGGAGTGGGGAAAACAAGGGAGGTAATTCAAGTAATTGTGTTATTATTTTCTGTGTCAGGGATTTTTATGCCTGTGAAATATTGCCCATGATCGTATAATAGTGAGTTGACAACCTTTTGAGCAAAAGACATAGAAATAATTATGTTTTGACTTTCTTAGAAAATATGAAATTTGTGCTTTAAAACAAACAAGTCTTATGTTCATATCATCATCAGTTCAGAACACTCATATTTCGTGCTCCGGACATTACACGGACAATAACTAATACAACATAATTTCATTTTAGAATTTACCGTTTGACCTGCTGTAAGTCGAGAACACCGGCCTCGTCCATTGTTCCGCCAACGAAATCTGTTGAAAAAAAAAGTTATTTTTGTGACTTGCAAGTTATTATCTTGGATTCTACATGCATTATTACAATATTGGTTTAAAAAACACAATCAAAAACATGATAGTTTTAAATGTATAATACTATCTAAGAATAGGTTTCTCGGCAAGTCAGTTAAAACTTCCCAATAATAGGGTGCCCCACTCTAAATAAATATCTCCAAATATCTCGACAATTACACCACAATACTAATATATTTAGAAAGCCTTAAATCTGTTTCACACATTTATAGTCACTAAATAAACGACCATGTTGTACTTAATAAGCTATGACCATTTAACCATACATAAATAATATTGAAAAATGGTTTGGAGTGGCGTCCATAACATCCAGACACTTTTGAGTAAAAGATAGGTTACGTGCCCTTGTTTTGAAATTAGTCTCGCTTAACTAGTCTACCGATCATTCTACGTCTAATTGACAGGTCGGGATAATCAAGACTACTTTTTTACGAAACATGGAACAAGAAATTGAATTTAGAAACACACACATCAGACAACTCAACAATATTTTTAAAACCCTTGTAAAAGTAAAATGAAACAACTGCTAGTATCATATTCTTGCTATTCAGAATCGTGAACAATAGATTTTTTACGACTGTAGTAGTGTTTGGTGTTTTGAACATTTCCACATGCTGTTGCTATTTATAGCCTCGACGAGTGTGCGAGACTGTCAGAAATCAGTAGTTGGTCATTCAACTAAAACGTGCATGATCAACGTGTCAAGAACAACTTTTCAGTAGGCACGTGGGGCACCCTACCAATAATAGGTGGCTCCAAATGTCTGAATGAGGTTAAACGTCTAGACATGATATTTCGATCAATTCTTTAGTTAAGTGGAGATGGGAGGGGCTGCTCAGATGAACGTGTTCCCGCTTAAGCATCTTATTTTCCGTGCACGTCAATACGCACACGGTGAATTCGGTTTTCGTAAGGTCTAAAAGAATAGGAACAATGTTCTTGTACACTGCACAGGTGTCAATCAAAACCGAAGTGTTCTATAAACATCTGAACAACTCTGACCCAAAGAACGATCTCAAGGCTTGTGATGCCCCATTGCTAATCATCAGTTGAGAACTTTATTTTCTGTGGTGATTACTGTCAATAAGGGGCAATAACTCCGGAAGTACTTATACGAAAATACCCCAATTAAATAGAGGTTCCCTTTACTATATTACTAGCTATTCTTGGAAATTCGACAAAAAGAAATATAATAACGTAATGTGGGTGCAATTCCAATAGTAAGATGTGTATTTTTAAAAAATAAATCGGGAAATTCATACATTTTTATTTTTATTTTAAACATACCTGTTACATGATGATGTAACTTCTACCTGGATGTTCCTTGGACTAGACACTCTGAAAATTAGCCATCTCTAAAAAAAATATTTGAAACATTCCTTTCAAAATACTTCCTTAAAATGTTATAGTTTTAAAGAAATACATAAAAATACCGTTGTCGAAATATAAATGTAGTCCCAAATAAAGCATGTGAGATGCACTAGAGAGTTCGTATCATCAACATCGTGTTTGTTTCTTTCTTGTTACCCATCGTAACTCGATGTCACGAGTCTGCTATTTCGGGATTTCTTATTCATCGTTCGCAACACTATTCACACACACGATTATGGCAGACAAACGTTCACCAAATGACATCAATTGAGTTTTAAACTTTCCAATTGACGAAACTCATGTGGAATCCGCAAGCGATGCACCATTTTAAGCAATATGCATACTCGCAAACTACAAGATTGTGAAAGCTGAATCTCTAAAAGGAATATCAGTCCGCAAATGGTTCAATTCCAAAAATAATGTGGAATTGAATGCAAATGGCGTCATTATCAGATAATGTTGACAGATTCTAGCGTTGGTATTTGATTTTGTTTCCTTGTGCTCTCTTCTCCTTGTGCACTCCTTTTCAGGACCGTCCTACGTGACCCTAGACTCCCTGATAGATATATGTATGGTGTTATCGTATCACTCATATGTCCAGAAAAATATAGTTTGTCTCTAGATATAGTTTGGTTTGGTATCGAGTTAAAGGTCCATATTGTCTGGCAGTTTGAATTTTACTATGATCTAATCACCGCACAACATAATAAATGATTTATTGTATTCCTTGCCCACAAAAGCATACGGTTAGATACCAAAATTATTATACTAGACAAAATATTATGTGGGTTATGTGGGTTATAGTGGATTATTTGAAATGGCGGCCGCCTTGGACACCACCTTGAATTTCTCAAAAAGCTCAAAGGTGACTGTTGAAAATTTGCCGTAGAACTTAATAACTCGCTGAATTTTATTTTGATAATATACACGCACTAATAACCTACCTTCTCGGCTCGCATTTGAAATTCGATACTTCTCGCTACAAAAAAAAAATGTTAATCGGTGATTAGGGGTTGTACCCGTCCGGCTGATAAGGATGGTTCTTGTGTCTAGTGGATGGGATGAGACAAAAACAAAAGGAGATCCACCCATGACGTGGGCATAAATGAACACTTGGCCGTTGGATTTCAAAGAGGTAAACCATTATGTCCCTCTGGCTTTGCATAACTACC
The DNA here is from genome assembly GCA_036850965.1 of Patella caerulea. Taxonomy (NCBI): domain Eukaryota; kingdom Metazoa; phylum Mollusca; class Gastropoda; family Patellidae; genus Patella; species Patella caerulea. The sequence continues at coordinate 30,945,972 of JAZGQO010000008.1, forward strand.
CACTGAAATGAAAATTACCACAAACTATGTGTTTATTTTGTAGTGAGCTTTGAGATGAAGTTGAGTAATAGAATTATGCCATGTATTCTATGACATAGATGTCCGTCACTGTTGTTTTCCATTTTATAATCATTTTTGTACAGACTCCCCTGTATGTAAGGCATAATCTTTATCTGAGGGATAAGGTTTTATTCACTTTTACAACATGAATATCAATGTTTTACCTGAATTGACAGGAATAGTTATAAATGCAGACTGTGGTCTTATCGGGATCAAGGGAGATAAATCTTCATTCTACAAATCAGAACATATAAATTAAAGCCTGTCAGTAACAATCTTTTAGTAGCATTTATAACTAGTACCTAGTTCAAAAATATTACTAAATGCCATTAAAACAAAGTATTTACAGCTACTTACTCGTCGGATTGTGGTGCCTAACCCCATGTTTTTCACCTCGATTCTATCTCTAGGACACCCACCCGTCTGTAGATCATTTATCCTCCCACATCGAGCTTGAGTAAAATTCTGAAAACAAAATAGCGTAAACTTTCCAATAAAAAATAACATATGTAAGTCTCAAAATGATCAAAGCAATGTGATATTGAGACGGTAAACCACATTTCATTCCCCCACTCTTGCTTAATTGTATTATCGTATTTGTGATATCATACATTTAACAAACGTGGAGTTAACGTTTCTCGTAATGAGGCAAGAAACATGCGAAAAGTATTCAGAGAGTTACATCTCATTTCGCTTTGTGAGATTATAAACCTATAACGGTAAATCTCTTTGATCTTTGAGGTATATTCTATGCCTGAATATGCCTGCGGTCTGGATATATACAGAGGAATTAAGGGTTATTCTTTGCAAAGTTTTTCTGTAAACCTCCAGGGTAGGTTTATTTTCCATAAGAAAACATGAAATACGGGTTTTCTTAATGGAATTCTAGGATATTCTCACTTACGTACATGTAAACATAGACGGTTTATAAGCATTAAAGGGGTCCTCGACTTCGGTTATATTGGGGAAGAATAACTTCAGAAATAGAAAACCCTCGATAGAAAAACCTCAGCCTACCGGCCTCGGGTTTTCTTTTTCGGGAGGGTAACGACCACTCGACACAACTAGGTCTTTTCGTAGGGGTCTTTAGCAGTGGGAGGAATGCAAATGACCGGGAGAAAACCCACGAGGCTGGACAGGCGACTCTACTCCTTGTCACGTACAACCGTGGAATCGAAACCACGCCAGTTGAATCAATGATACAACGCACAGGTGCTAACCGTTCGGCCCAATTGTTTACATATAATTATATACATAAGTACTCAAATACTTACCATTTGTTTGCACCATCCACATTGATCTTGAGGTTCATTATTTGAAAAACATTCATTACAGGTTAAACTAGAACTGTCACAAACACCATCTAATTAAGACAAAATATTAGTTACAGGTTATACTAGTCATGAACACCATTTATAATCAGGTTAGCCATTCATTACAAGTTAAACTAGTCATACATCTTATCAATTATGGGTTAAACTAGTTATAAACACCATTTATAATCAGGTTAAACATTCAGATCTAGCTAGTAACATACACCATCTAATTTTGATAAAACATTTATTATAGTTTAAACAAGAGAGAGAAATAGGTCATTTTGAGACTATCATATTGATCCATTACTAGCTAAGCGAATGAAAGTTTCGCTTAGCCTCGGTCATCATTACTAAAGACGGTAAGACAAAACCAGTAGTCTAGGTTATCCATTTTTATTGGTAAATCACGAAGGAAATTTTTTCAGCGAATCGAACTACAATTCAACAAAAATCTCATGTTAGCTTCGACATCGAGAGGTGATTATGGTCTGAATAAGTTAATTAATGTCTTATTAATAGTTTTTATAACATTTCAGGCCCAAAGAAAGACCTACAATGGGCAGATTTAGATCTTGCATAATGCATGTTTAATGATTTAGTTAACCTTCGAGTCAAAATGGTAATTAGATAATTATGTTTATCGACATTGTGAAATATCCCAAGGTTACAAATGCTCACAAAAAGATCTCCCCAATCAAACAATTACTGAAGAATTATTCGGCTTTTAAATGTCATTGAAGTAAACCATATAAATGTCACTAATGCAACAGTACACAGAAAACTGTTAACTTCACAAATATATCCAAAATGACATCAGGTGACATGGACACAATAGGCATACCATGAACGATGCTAGCTAATTAGAGATACAGCTTTTATATTATTACCGACTATAATCAGAAGTGTAAAGCGCACGAGCTAATAAATGGTCTCTTATTCATCCATGAACAATTCATTGCATACGAGGTTCACTTTTGTACTGATAAAAGGAGGCCTTGAATTTAAAATGCATTCAAGCACCAAATTTACCTGTCGGAGTTGCTTCGTTTGTTTGTGGACTTTAACTCTCACTTCCACCCATAATAATATCGTAGGCAATTGGTGTTGCTGGGGTCTATTCCTTTATATAGGCATATAAACGAAATGCACTAGCTTTGACGATATTCACGAATCAAACTAAAACATTGAATAAACGTGTTTACGCAAAAGGAGGGTGGGTGGGGAGAGAACTGGGAATAGAATCTCTTTTATATTTACCTGTTTGATGTAAGTTATTCAAAAATAGATATAAACACAATATCTTGATACAAGAATTGATCTGAAAATATAGACATGTATAGTTAATGTCGGTGGTCTCATTTTATATATTTCAAAGAATAACACGGAGCAATAGGTCTATAGTGTGTGTGAAAGACTGTATGAAACCAAGCAAACGTTCACTTTTCACGTCATATGGCGATCAGTAAACCCTTGTGTGTCTGGATAATCGCGATAGTTATGCCTATTTGGCCATGTAAAACGAAGTGAAATGGGGTTTAACGTCCTACTGTTCTGCTCCTCGCCTGGGCTAATGAAGATGGGCATACGCCATACAGTGTGCTATGAGGGAAATTTTTCCCGGGCAGCGGCGCTACGGCTTACTCTTATATCGAATTCCAACTGCCAAGCGATCTTTTTCGTCCAAACCGAACAACTAGACGGCTGTCCGTGTCGGGCGCTCCGTCCTGCATCACTGACAAGGATAACCACGCCGGAAAACCTGGCTGAACTTACTCGGCCAATGCAGGATCGAACATCTGACCATGTAAAAGTAATGGAGGTCATTTCCTTATCTGAGAACCGTAGCTGTGTTAAATAGTTGTGGCGATAAGGTCACATAAACAGTGTAAACACAATGCAAAGGGTCCGATCTATATTGTTTACACAGCAAGTGGGTTTTTTTAAAATAAAAAAAAATCAACACACAATTGTGTTGTTTTAAACGGAATTTTTAAACTTTCCAAAGTTAATTTTTGCATTTATTGAGATGTCAAGCCGCATTTCATTTCACTTTGTAGCTGAAAGACTATAGTCGTGCAGAAAAGTCGGACGTGAAAGGCTAGCCTCGTATCTCTTAGCCCTAGATTCACGATATGAAAGTATAAAAACGGAGTCAAGATGCAGACCAAGCTAACAGAACAGGTTTCTAAAACAACAAAATGTCCAAACATCAATTCCCACCCAAAATCCTGATATAATGAATGTCAACAGAGTGGTAATTTTTAGTTTAATTTAATTGAAGTGATTTACTATTTGTGAGGGAGCCCCCTTAACCGGGGGCCGGCAATCACTTTTCTAACAATTTTTGAACCGAACTCCAATCACCCATTTTAATTTTAATCGCGTATTTTGTAAATCAGATCGGGACAAATTGAACTAGAATGAGGTTTAACGTCCTACTGTAATGCTAAATCAGGACAAACTAAAATAGAATGGGGTTTAACGTCCTGCTGTTATGTACCAAACGATGGGCTAATGAAGACGGACAAACGTTATGAAGTGTATATGTTGCCCGACGCCTACTCTTTGTCCATTTCCAACTGCAAATAGTTCTTTTACGTCCAATCCAGTTTTTTTGTCCCATTCCAATCACTAGACTCTGTTCCTTGTCAGTACCTTAATTGCACTCGCGGTGAAAAAGTCCGAGGAACTGGTTAGTTCGATTAGTAATTGAATGTTAGTAAATTATTTGCTTACCATTTTTGCTGTCCAAAAATATCTGTACCCAACTTTTAAAACGGACGCAATGTTATGTTCTAATTAGCTGCTGTGATTTATCATATATTAAATGATTCTACTTAACAATAAACGGATGCTGTAACCTATATTAATTTACATAAATTAAAGTTCAAGGTTGAACATTTCATCTAAATGGCTCGAGTCCAGGGGTCGAACAGGGGTTAGAAAGATATGGACTTACGTCACTAAACTTAGTCCTAACAAAAGTTGATGTAATAGTATTAGTGACTTCTTGCAAGTTTCTGTGAAATATACTGTCTTAAAAGGGGTTTTGTGGATTCATGTGGCATACAAAAGAACATCGAAGCACATTTCAAAAATGGATAATCAACGCGGTCTTTCAGTCTCTGATAAATTTCTAGGTCAAACGAATCGTTAAATCGTGTACTTTACTTAGACAGATGAGACATTTTGTAACTACTTGAGTCAGGCAGTTCGTCAATAATAATAAAAATATTTTAACCCATGCAAATGAAATTTTGGATATAAAAATATAATTATAAGCTCTTTATAAAAAAATTTAGCAACCCCATTGAGCGAAAAAGAGAGAGTGAGAGAAAAGAGAGAGAGCGAGAAAGAGATGGGTTTAACGCCCACTCGACACAAATTAAGCCATTTCGGGAATTACATATGGGTCAATATTGTACTACAATAATTCGATTGCGGGTAGTGATCTGAAGCAGCGAGAGGGAACCGGGGGTCCCGGAGAAAGGGTTAGAGTTTGACAGGCGACTCTACACCTTGACACGTACAACCGGGGAATCGAAACCACGCTCCCGAAATGGCTTAGTTTACTTCAAGTGGGCGTTACCCCTCTCTCCCTTTCCGCCGACCACCCTCCCCTCTCTCCCCCTCTCTCTCTCTCCATTCTAATGTGTGGCTTTGTACGATCGACACCACGAGTTTTTTTCTTCTTTAAATGTATAATTTTCTCCGCTGTTTGATGAAACGGATTATAAAATAAAGGCATACATTGTTGTATGCACAAAAAATGAAAACTGATCGATACTGAACTCTGTAACCTTAGATATTTCTCCAACACTACGGTTTGACATATTTCTCCGGAGAGTAAAACATTTTTTACGGGTAGTCTTCAAAACACCCCATATTACCCATTACGCATTGACGGATGCAGGTTATTAGTTAGAGGGCCTGGGGCTGGAGGGGGGGGGGGTCCTCCTGCAAGAAAATTTAGAATATCGTGGGGATATCTGGCGGGTATCTAGATCCGAAAGTAACATTCAACTCAAGACACCCCATCAACCTTATCAACAAAAAGCTCAAATTTGCACTTTCGTAAAAAATGAAAAGAAATGAAATTGGGTTTGACGTTCTAGTGTTCTGCTCCTAACCTGGGCAAATGGAAGGCGGGCATGCGCCATACAGTGTGCTATTAGGGAAATTTTGCCCGGGCAGCGGCGCTACGGCCTACTCTTATATCGAATACCAACTGCTAAGGGATATTTTACGTGCACGCCAATGTATACACGGGACCTCGGTTTGTCGTACCATCCGAACGACAAGGGGATCACTGCATCACTGACAAGGGGAAACCACGCCGGAAAAATGTGGATAAACTTTCTCGGCCAATGCAGGGATCGAACACCCGAGCTCCGGGCTAGCGAATCAATTTTCATAAGAAGAGAATAGGCTAATTTATACTGATATTTAGTGCTCCCACGTAGATCCGCCACGACCCATTAGAACAATGACCACTGTGTAAAGGTTGTTAATAACATCACTTATCACACAAATGCATGGCTCGCTTTCATTCAGTCTTTTTGTCTAAAATATTTGTATTCTGTTCAGTACACAGTGGTTTTAACTGTAACATTTCTGAAAGCCTACGCATATCTTTGACCTTAGACTAAAATATTTTTTGTAGAGACGATCGTGCAGTTTGAAGTGAGGATTTGTTGCAAGTAAAAAATAAACTTTAGTTAAATAAAATTAAACTTGCAAAGTCTAACGTCAGCTCTCTAACCGGTTCATGCAAATAGTGATAAATGGCTTGGTCTAACGTTGGGTGTCAAATTCCTCCATGTTAACCGTATTTCACATTAAAAATCACACATTTAAACCAGACTAATGACAAAATTTATTTTAATGTTTAAATTGGAATGAAAGAAGTATAAATATGTCTTTAAAAGTTTAACGGAAATTGGTAAGTAATTATTATTCATGTTGTTTTTGTGTTGTCTTGTTTATATTTTTTAAAATTGTTATAGATCTTTTTAATAGTTTTATTATGGACGAGGTTGAAATCTTGTCCGTATTTTTACCTTAGCCACTTTTCAACTGGCATGGATTCGAATCCCCGGTTGTACGTGACAACGAGTAGGGTCGCATGTCCAAAGTCGTGGGTTCCTCCCATTGATAAAGACCCCTACGCGCAAGCGAATTATTCAAATAAAATTAAACCATAGGTTAGTCCCGAAATGACCTAGTTTGTGTCGAGTGGTCGTTAAACCCCATTTTTCTTTCTTTCTCTCCTTAGCCACAGGCCCCTTACAAGCCTGTGTGGCGCCTCAGGGCAAAAGTTTCGGTAACACCCCCCTCCCTTTCTTCCGTGGTTATTGTAACTGCTTTGTTAAGTGCTTCCGCTATTTTAAAATACATTTTTCATACTTTTAACATTTTATCTAAATAACTATTTCTTGAATCAACTTATATGTAAAAAATTTTATGTTCATTTTCCCATCAACCCTCCATTCGATCGAAACACCCTATATCTTGAAAAAATCATAATTCTATCCCCTCCAGTTGCCCACCAAGAAGTGTCGCCCCCGGTCATAGTGCCGCTGCCCGGACAAAATTCGCCCCTTAGCACACTGTATGGCGCATGCCCGTCTTAATTAGCCCAGTCGAGGCAGAACAGTAGAACGGTAAACCTCATTTCATTTCATTTCGATCAGTATCCGTAGCTGGACTGGATCATCGAGTCATAGACACGCATAGCAGAGAGAGAGAGAGAGGGGAGGGATGGGGGGTCCAACATATGATCATGATTAAATTTTGTTTATTAATTCTCTTGTGTGTATCGGCTGTAGAAAGAAACCAGAGGGCCCACAGAAACCCACGAGACGGTGTAAGCGACACTACTCGTCGTAACGTCGAATTGTGCGCTCGAAACCACGGCTGAATGGTATACCTTACGATTTAAAACATACGCTTTTGACAACTCCACCTACCCAACGATAGGTTAAGAAACCGGGATATCGGTGGATTGAATTCTCCTGTAGGTTGAGAAGAATCTTTGAGATTGTATTTAATCCCTGTTCACACTTCACTTGTCTAATTGATATTAGAGGAGGTCCGTTTTAGATTTTCCAGTCTGGTTTTCGAATTCCCAAAGGTCAGTAAGTGGGTGTGTGGAGTGGAGAGGGGGGCTGGAAAAGAACAGCGTCTATTAAAAGAACCCTTGACATTCGGTGAAGAGTAATAGTGGCTAGGAGAGTAATGTGATGGTTCGGTAAGCTGGATATCCCGCATTAAATCCTCTGGCTTTATCGGTGTGGTTTCCCCTCCCCTTGCTTGTAGTGTAGGACCGGGGTCCTGTGTAGACGTAGGGGAAACCCGGAAACCCTGATGGAATGCAAAATAAGGATAGGACGTAGCCCCGCTTTCAGGACATAATTTCCCAGGTAGCACACTAATGACCGTCTTCATTAGCTGGTTGGTGTGGAATTGTAGGACATTGAACTCCACTTTAGTTTGCGTCTCACTTTAGGATTTACAATGGGATTGACAGTTTTACAGATGACGTTTAATCGTGGATGCGTGTCCATTCCTTACAATTCAGAGAACAGCTATTCTGATCTCAGATATATGAACTGACCTGATATATTCCACAGATCTCTGACAACAATAAAACAAAATTTATTGTCAATTCTAGTAAACAAATCCAAGTTAAAAATCCATGAACGTAATAAGCAACGAGAATATGAACAGTTTATGATGGAGATTATCCTGTTCTTAAAGCTGCACGTATCCGAGCTATAATGAATCATAGTCAAAATCATCCACATTTCTCCATTAACGATAAAACAATTGGTCTTTCACAGTCAGAGCTTCCAATGATTTTCAGAATTCTGCATGCTCATTAATGTCATGATATTGCCTCTGTTATCTTCATATTACCATTGAATCCCTAACAACAGATAGCGATAACATTTTGATAACTATGTTTGATTTTAGGGTAATATAACATACTCACTTGGGACATCATCTGCAGAGTCATTGTCGCTATTCCTTCGTCAAACTCATTAAAAATCAACAGACAATTATTTACACAACATGTAAACTTATAATAATATAAGCGTATCCAGCCTAATTGAAAAACAAAAACGTTTAAAAACCGTCAACGACCCTGAAATTGTTATAAAATGCTTCTTTTATGTTTGAAAAAGAAATAGCTGCTAGCAACATAAACTACCACAAGCCAGCTTACTGGCATGATACGTGCACGACATCCGACAAACACTATCTTCGCCATCATCTTCAACATCGCCACCTACACTATTTCAATCTGCAAATCGGCTTCACAACCGTAATCGGGCGTATTATGCCTTTCGTTTATGTTATTGCTAATACTGTTTAGAGTGACGTTCATATCGTTAGTGACACGCCTGGAACTTCTTTTAAAACACACGATCATCAACACAGCTACTATAATCAACAGAATCCACAGAATTGACACTCCTATAAGAGTGGTGTACATCTTGATCGCTCAATTAATTATTTATTGAACTCGCACAGAATGATGCTCTGTTAAACAACGTTTTGTGTTAAATTAGAATTCCTTATAATATAACAGATGCAAAGAAATATGTTTTTGTGAAATGAGCATTCTAATGGCGGACAGTGAACTCTCTTACTTCATTCAGTTTCGCAGAGAATAATTTTATGAATTTCAATAGTTACTAACAACCGCTCTGTCTCATCTTGCTTTCCTGCTGTGACATCGACTCGACGACAACTCCACTTGGGTCGTTTCGTTGTTAGAGGCTCGTCTCGGTACAATGTAATATTTACTAAAATATCTGAAAATGCACACACTTCTATTAAATATGTCAATTAAACTTCAACCAAGATTTGTAGCCTAATTCTTCAAATTCTATCCGATCCTAAATTCTGATCTCGTTGTCTCGGAACTGTTCAGTATCATGTACACCTCGGATATGAACAGGTAGTAAAGACCATAAGACGAAAATCTATCTCTTTTCCCGATTAGGATCAGGTTCAAAATAAATGTTGTTAATATTTGCTAATTTTCCAGCTCAACAATTGGACAAGCTGTTAGATACAATTTATTCTGGACGAACTCAATTATCACTCTATGAAAATACACCCTTGTAAACCATATTGTGTGACCAATCACAGAATCGACTTATAAAAATATCCGGTTATATAATATAAAAAAGTCTGATATATCGATGATTAATTTGACTGTATTCCGTCGGTTGAGCACTGGTTGCAGTTCCAGTTTGAGGCGCGACAAAACTTGGATATTTCTTTAAAATCACGTTCCCCGGGTACAGCGGCTGTGGGATGAAAAGGAAAATTTGTCTAGTCACCGGATGTGATCAGGGGTCCATCCTAGGTAGGCGCGGATCCAGAGAATGGGGGGCTAGGGGGCCGTGCCCCCCCCCCCTCAGCCCCATTGACATAGTTAATTTTCATTTTCGTTTGCATTGTTATTGTTGTAGTTCACATATCTGCTCTTTAATAGAGGATATAAACATGTTTTGTTTTTAGCATTGTCTCCGCCCAAACAATCCAAAGTCTCCGCCCAAAAATATAACCCTTTTCTCCAATATGTGCCCCCCTCCCCTTCGACAAGATCCTGGATCCGGGCCTGCTCTGTAGGGCTTTTATCCGTTCTCAAATCCAGTTTCTGAATACATATTTTTTCTAAAGTAAAATATTCACATTTGCGTAAAAGAACCCTAGACAGTTGAAATTCGAAATGGTATAAAATGGGTCTTACGGTTCTGCGCAAACCGAGATAATTTAGTTTCAAGTGACTTAAGTGCACATTAAACTCTCTCTACCATGGGGGCTGGGGGAATAGGTAGCGCGTGCGCGTTGTATCATTATGTCTGTCATTGGGTCAACTGGCATGGTTTCGATTCTCCGGTTGTACGTGACAAGGAGTAGGTCGGTCGCCTGTACAACCTCGTGAGTTTTCTCCAGGTTATCCGGTTTTCCCACTGTTAAGATCCCTGCGCACAAGCGAATTATTGGTCTAGTTTGTGTCGAGTGAACGGTGACCCCCTCCCCCCCCCCCACACACACTCTCTCTCTCTCTCTCTCTTTCTCTCTATTCCGCTTATTATGCATTAATCGGGTTCGTTCACCGGGCAGTTTAATTAAGAGCTGTTTATTTATGCGTCTAATCGAAATAACACTGCGAATCAATCCAATTTAACAATTTTCTTTTACCTAAATATACCGGGCCTTTCTCCTTCAAATAAAATTTGTCAAGAACACAAGTATTTTAATGTGGAAGGAAACGCCAATATCTGATATGTGTCGGTCATTTCCGTTTTAATGTGTTCTTAATATTTCCATTGACGTGATTGTCAAGTCTGTATTAAATAAAACAAATTTCACACGAAGCTGGATGAACGAATCTTAACACTCATATGGTGACCATATGGCTTGGTGTAGAAATTTGCCGGCCCAGAATAAAACTAGACGATGAATAGAAATAAATTACAACAATTCGTGTTGCTAAGATGAATACATGTCGTGTTCTAGATCAGCGGTTCAGGTTTTGATTTTATTTGAAAGACATATTTTATGCGACTCGACCAAGGTAAGTATTTTTACTTCACTAGATAATCCGAGATTACGTGTAATTCTCAAGATATGGTTCCATGTCTTGTTGGTGGTAGAAGGTATAACATCCTAGTTTTCTGCACCAATCGGACTATTGGAGAGGGACATGCGCCATGCTGACAAAGAGAAAACAAGTTGTATAAAAACCAAGGAATATCTCCCGGGATCCCGAGAGAGAGAGAGAGAGAGAGAGAGAGAGAGAGAGAGATGGGGTTTAACGCCCACTTGACACAAACCAGGTCATTTCAGGATTAACATATGGTTTAATTTTATTTCAATAATTCACTTGTGCGTAGTGTCTTTGGCAGAAGGAGGAAACCGGGGAACCCAGAGAAGATCCATGAGGTGGAAAGGCGACCCTACTCCTTGTCACGTACAACCGAAGATTCGAAACCAGAACGGGGAGCTAACGTGGAGGTCACGTGTTAGGTCCGTGCATTGGCCAAGAAGGTCCATCGGGATTTTGCAATGTGGTTTCCCGTGTCAGTGGTGCAGGGCGGGGGGGGGGGGGGACAAGGACAGCTGTCTAGCATTTCGGATGGTTTAACGCATGTGTGTTATATCACAAGCTATGTCATTGGGCCAAGTGGCGGCGTGGTTTTAAGGATCCTGTCCAACTACGAGGGTATTCTCTATTTCAATACTCCCGTTAACACAGCGTTTCCCCTAACTTTGTATCGATACTTGGCTCGGTATCTTATTTTCAAGGTTATACTCACGACCGTAACTATGATATTTTGGACATTTTACGCGATCAAATAAAAAATTATTAAATCAAATTTTTATATTAAAAATACTAAGTTGACGACTTTGAAAACAAAATAAAACAACAGGGTATTTTTAGGCCTAACCATTTGGATGGCCCAATGGTTACATGCGCGCTATATCTTAAAGTCTGTCATTGATTCAACTGGCCTGTCACACCCCTACGCGCAAGCGAATTATTGAAATAAAATTGAACTATATGTAAGTCCCGAAACGACCTAATTTGTGTCGAGTGGACGTTAAACCTCATTCCCCTTTCTCCCCTCCTCTCTCTCTCTCCCTCTCTCGCTCGCTCTCTCCCTTTCCCCTTCCTTCTCTACCCTCTTCCTCTCTCTCTCTCTCTCTCTCTCTCTCTCTCGCTCTCTCCCTCATTATCAAGGCACCAAGCCTAACCTGGTATCGAATCAAACCGCGACACCGTTCCACCCACTCACCACCAAGGAGGTTTATTTTTTTAATCATTTTTAATTTCTATATAGATGCCCACTGTTTACACGAACATTGAGTAAACATTAGTATACATTTCTATGTAGCTTAACTAAATAATTTGTGAATGAAGAATTATTTAATTTCTGTACTAAATAAATACAATTTTATAATACTCATTCGGCCCGCTTACAACTTCGGTTTTTATGTCTGCAGCTTTTTTCTACTCAAAAAATAATTGAACGCCATTCATTTTTTTCTACAGGCTGCCCATTGTGTTTGTTTATAATTCGTTTCGCTTTAAGTTTTAACTTTGTGTTGATCTTGAGAATAAAATTTTATTGGGTCTATTACGTCGGGATATATGTAGATTTCTTCTATTTTTGACAGGTCCAACAGACTGTTTTGTCTACCATCGATTGCATATCATACATGTTTAATCCGATTACATGATGGCGGGATAATTATCAAAATCCAGTTTACGTGTTCGTCGTTTACTATCATACGTGTATCCTACAGGTGGGTAGTATATTTTGTTTATTTTCAAATTAAATCATCTCCATTGAAGATTCACGCTCTAATTATTAATGCATTTCATAGAATATTCTCGACCTAATTAACAATGCATTACATCGAATCTACACTATTTAATATATTATACTATGTAGTGAACGCTATAGATGTCAAAGGTAGCTAAAGTATTCATTGGTATGTTGAGCGAACCAAGAGATATCCTAATGCTTCTGGAAGTATTTTTACAATCGGGCTCCCCATTTAATTCGTGACTTGGCATTTGTTAGAGCCTCTTTTACACCAAAAGGGCATTGTTGTTAATTTTGACTGTGGCTTGAACTGATAGTGCCCCCTGTATGTATAATTTTTATTAGTGTAAAATAAATAGTATTGCGAAAGGAGAGATGTGAACAACTTTCTCACAAATGCAATAATCCTTTTTTAACCCGATAAAGAGAGAAAAATGGGGTTTAACGTCCACTCGACATACACTAGGTCATTTCGTACTAACATATGGTTTAAATTTATTTCAATAATTCGCTTGGGCGTAGGGGTCGTTAGCAGTGAGAGGAAACCGGAGGACCTGGAGAAAGCCTTACTCCTTGTTACGTACAACCGGGGATTCGAAACATAATCCGATAGCCAAACGATTCCGATATATAATGAATTGGATGTATGAAATTAAATAGTGTTTAGCGTCCTACCGTTCTGCTCCGAACTGGGCTAATGAAGACGGGTATACGCCATACAGTGTGCTATGGGGGAAATTTTACTCTGGAAGCTTCTTGGTGTTTCGGGTCCAGAAATGTTCCATAAGAGAGAGAGAGGGGGAGACGGGGGGGGGGGGCAATCCTGCAGTAATGCCCCCACCCCTTTTAGCTCCCTCTCAGATCCGCATCTCATGACATATGGTAGTGGACAACAGCTGATCAAAGCAATCATCAAAGTCTGTGTGGGCTATAAATGATATTTTCTTGTTCTTTCTTTTACAGATACTTGTGTGGATTTGGTGTGATATATGTACCGCGTTATGGAGACATCATTTCCCGCAACTTTGCTTGTATGTGTGGCCATGTTCGAATTGTGGTTGCATCACGTGACATGTGAAAGAAGCAAGGTGTGGCTGACGTCAGAAATCTCCACAGCGGACGGCCATTATCCGGGAAAATTCTGTCGAATTACAAACGTTGTTTTGCGAACAAGAGACAGAAAACTTTACTTCAAGAACGATAATTCGGATTTTAAACATAATGTAGAAGTTGCCTGCAACTGGAATTATATCATGTGGTCTATAGATAAGACTAGTGACCATACTATCTCTTGTGATAAAGTTTATGATTCTGGATATCTGTTCCCGATATTTTACCATTACGGAAATAGTAATTATTACCATCTGCACTACGACACCTTGATGCCACTCTATCATTATTTATATTATAAAAAGAAAAATAATAAAAATACAGCATTAGTACCCGGTGTAGAAACTAAACGGTTAGAGGTAGGTAATTGTATTCCTAAATTCAAAGATTGTATTGCTAATTGGTTTTCCATAGGTGTAGATAGATAGCTGAGAGTTATTCTAGTTCAGCTCTAAACGTCGGTCTCATTACACTCACCCTGACCGTTCAGGGACTGGCCTATTCAATCAATGTCGAAAATAATTTGAACCCCAGTCAATTTTACTGGGCAACTTTTCACTGCGAAACATCGGAGTGACAATCCGTGTGGACGTCTGTACAATGTAAAGGAACATCTTAATGACAAAATAAGACCTTGCTTACCTCGCTAGACTCAGTATGAGCGAAACCACACGCTGTTTAAAATACGTCCCCTCCTATCAATCTACCCTTTCGCCACCATGACACAGCGTGTTGTGATGCTCATACTGACTCTAGCGAAATGAGCAAGGTCTTATTTTCTCACTGAGATGTTCCTTTACACCGTACACGTGTCCACACGGAGTGACACCCTTCGTTTAGCGGTGAAAAGATGCCCAGTAATATTGGGGGTCAAATTATTTTCGACATTGATTGAATGGGCCAGTCCCTGAACGTTCAGGGTGAGTGTGATGAGACCGACGTTCAGAGCTGAACTAGGAGTTATTCCACATAATGTGGGGTTCCATTTCAGCGTGCCATAGCTGATTAGGTTTCATACAGGTCTGCGCCAATAGCCCGGATGGATGGTTTGCAGATATTCTTAAGTTATGTTATTGGTTTTGATTCCACGAGTAGCATCGCCTGTTCAACCTCGTGGGTTTTCTCCGCGTCCTACTTCACTGCTATATGCGAATTGAAATAAAATAGGACCATCTTAGTTCCGAGGGGTCAAGGTGGTTAAGGCGCTGGCTCGCTAGCCTGGAGGTTGGGTGTTCGATCCCTGCATTGGCCGAGAAAATTCATCCAGATTTTCCGCCTTGATTCCCCCTTGTCATTAATGCAGAATGGGGGGGGGCTGACAAGGACAACTGTCTAGTCGTTCGGGTGGTACGAAAAGGCGCGACCCCGTTTTCACATTGGCTTGCACGTAAAAGATCCCATGGCAGTTGGAATTCGATAAAAGAGTAGGCCGTAGTGCCACTGTCCGGGCTAACATATAGTATGTGTAGGTTGTATGTTGTACTGAAATCTTTTCCTCTTCAAATACGAGGCCTGCGATATCCTACACGATGACAGTATATAATACCTGTTAAAGTAACACCATATGGTCTAATACAAATTTTACTACATATAGAATAGTGTAAATTACTATGTCGAAAGGTTCTATTAATTTAGTTTATTGTATTTTTTCAATGACAGGTTATTGATTGGACAACACCTGCATTTGATGATGAAGATAAATTTTGGAATAGAGTTGTGTCGGTAAGACATTTTTAAGCCATGTCTGCATGTGTGCGGTCACCAATGGCTTGCGGTCGTGTCTGCGATATCACCATCGTTGGATTCGAATGTTAAACACTAATAGAAACAGAAAACTTTAATGGTGTTTAATCATCCGGCTGACACCAGGCGCGGATCCAGGGGGCGGGGGGCAGCCCCAGTGACATAGATAATTTTCATTTTCGTTTGCGTTGTTACTGTTGTAGTTCACATATCTGGTCTTTAATAGAAGATATAAACATGTTTTTAGCATTGTCTCCGCCCAAACAATCCAACTTTGTAACATATTACCCAATATTCTCCAATGTGTCCCCCCCCCCTCGACAAAATCCTGGATCCGGGCCTGGACACCTAACTTGGAGGTGTATGGCCACTTTTGAAAAGACGATATACGAGCATTTATTACATTCAAACCCGCCTTTGCCCTTGGCGGTACGTTAAAAAAGGGAGGGGGGGCTGTTGCTCAAAGCTACGTTAACATGGAGATAACTTTCACGGAGAGAAAGATTGTTGCTGGAAGCTCTGGTAGGAAATAATGCCCACATATTTTCTGTGGTGTAAATCCCATAATTTTTTCTATAGAACAACGAATGGACAAATTTGTCTCAGGTCCCGCATACAACCACATTTATAAATCAATTTATTGTTTAGCCAAATCTAAAGTTTTTTTTTTCACTCACAGATATTATCCAATGCTTCTCCGGATATCGATATGTTGCCAGTCAACCTGAATTTGATAACAACATACGACTCTATTTGTTTTAAAACAGCATATTTTGGGGTAAGCATTTACTAAGTTTGGTTACAAATTTAAATACATATGAAATGAAACGAAATCGGATTTGACGACGTTCCACTTTTCAGCACCAACCGGGTTAACACGACATCCAGTGAACTATATAGAAACGTTTGCCCTTACGTCGGTGTTTCCGCCTGTACACTTAATCTAATTCCAGTTGTCGTGGGTTCGTTTCCGTGCACACGGGGTCTCGTTATACCCCAGTTCTGCTCTGAACGTCGGTCTCATTACACTCACCTTGGACGTTCAGGGACTGGCCCATTCAATCAATGTCGAAAATAATTTGACCCCCAATTTTACTGGGCAACTTTTCACTGCTAAACGATGGGTGTCACTCCGTGTGGACGCGTGTACAGTGTAAAGGAACATCTCAGTGAGAAAATAAGACCTTGCTCATTTCGTTAGAGTCAGTATGAGCATCACAACACGCCGTGTCATGGTGGCGAAAGGGTAGTTTGATAGGAGGGGACGTATTTTAAACAGCGTGTTGTTTCGCTCATACTGAGTCTAGCGAGGTAAGCAAGGTCTTATTTTGTCACTAAGATGTTCCTTTACATTGTACAGACGTCCAAGCGGATTGACACTCCGATGTTTCGCAGTGAAAAGTTGCCCAGTAAAATTGACTGGGGTTCAAATTATTTTCGACATTGATTGAATAGGCCAGTCCCTGAACGGTCAGGGTGAGTGTAATGAGACCGACGTTCAGAGCTGAACTAGTTATACCCGAACAATCCAGTGTTTTCTTTATGAATAACTCTGTGATAGGTAGATAGAATTCTTAGTTCATGTTGTGAAGATAGGCTAAATAATGCAGTATATAATTTTAAATTTAAATATTAATCTAAATAATTTGAATTAAATATTAATCTTAATAATTTGAATTAAATATTAATCTTAATAATTTAAATTAAATATTAAACTAGATAAATTTCATTGATTGGTAAGACATGTTCTATTCTGTTTTTAGACACCAAAAATACAGAGAGCAGATGAGAAATTTATGAAATCCTTCGTAATGTTCGTTAAAAACCACTTCAATATATCACATAATCAATTAGATACAAATCGTGTTGGTTTAATAAAAAGGTAAACTGCCTATTAATATTTATTAATGGGAAATGGACATGAAATGTAACTTCTTAAAGTTCTTCTAATTGGGCTACGGGGACATCTTTGTCGGGACAGCGGCCTACTCTTTGTCGAAATCAAACTGCCAAGGGTAAATTTACATGCGGCTACCGGGGTAGGTCTGTGAGTAAACACTTGTTAGCTAACCAGGAGGTCTCGGGTACGTACCGGTGTTGGCCGAGAAAATTCCGCGGAATTTCCGGCGTGGCGGTGCAGGACGTCAGGGGCCTGACAAGGACAGTGTTCAGGCGTTCGGGTGGGACATAAAATTAATGAGGTACCGTGTACACATTTGCATGCATGTAAAAGATGCTTTGACAGTTTATAGAATTCGATATAAGTGTAGGTCGTGCCGCCGCCATTTTACGTGGTTTTGGAGACTTAGGCCCTTTATCCATAACCTGTTCCCTTGTGGCGTGTTCCTTTGTTGGGTTGTGACCTGATCCTGTATCGGTCGTACCCTTTTGTGGCGCGCGCTATGTATGATGGAAAGATAGGTAAAAGAAAAGTCTACATACGAACGTTGATGAGAAAGCAAATAAACACAAGACACAATTATATATCATTATGCGAACAGTTGTTTTATTGATAACTCGACGACGAACTCAACTACTGAAAATCGCAAGGATGAGGGGGATGCCGCTATTGCATCCATTTTCCGCGCCCACAGTGCTGGGTCCGGACATTGTTTGGAACTCGCAATGGACTAGGTGAATTTCACACAAGTTTCCAGACCTTGAAAACGACCGTATTGTAGATGTATTTCATACAACATCGTACTCATAATTGCGTGTTCCCTCTTGTGCAGCTGCAAAAGAATGGACAAGTTCATTGTCTGTGTTCCCGGTCACAAGACCACATGTTCCCTGGTTACAACCTTCATGTATGGGAACATGCACATTAAAAAAACAAAGGTTCATTGTCGCGTCACAAGGCCACAAGAGTGCACGCCACAAAGAAACAGCCTATGGATACAGGGTCTTAAAGGGACAATAACACACTTGCTGGCTTGGCAGCTCCAGAAATAAATAATAAATTATCCATTACATCCTATTTTACTTGTCCAGAGGGTTCAAAAATATTTTAAAATCTAAGTCACATTTGAAAAGATTTACGTTAGGCTTTTCAAATCATTTATTTGAATTTTTCCATTTTTTAAAATTAGGTGTGTTGGGATGAAATTTGTGTCATCAATTAATTGGAATATTGTAAAATAATACAATTTGTTGACCAAAATAAAGATCGGGACATATTATTCAGTTACAACACGAGTGGTATTGAGTCTTTAATGACAATAATTTAAAATTTCAGAAGTAATAGACGCCGTATTAGAAATGAAGAGGAACTAATTAAAAATATCCGAAAATTCACTGATGCTGACGTGTTAGTGTTCGAAAACATGACATTTCAAGAACAGGTAAGAAACGAGTATTATTAGCTAATTATAATTGGCATAGCAACGAGTATGTGTTCGGTAAGTTTATTATATTCGACATAGCAATGAGTATTATTAGTTAATCACATTTGACATAGCAACGAGTAGCCTACTATCAACTTATTATATTGCTAGTGAGTAGGTCTGCATGGCGTGAAAAATGCCTAAATATCGTTTTCCAACTTCCACAAATCTTGGTTTCCTTTTCTATGAAATATCAAGACAAACGTTACTATAATAAAATATTTTTAAATCAAATTGTTAAATTGGTTAACAAACTTTTCCGTGATCAATAAGATAACCGCAACAAAACAGGGACGGATCCAGGTATTTTTGCAGGAGGGGGTTTTCCAGGTTTCTGTTACGGAAATCTTCCATCATCGTCTCTAAATTACATAGGCATACATACAAAAATGAGCTTTTTAAACAGAGAAATCATTTTTATACTGATGTCATATTCCTGAAGCAATGGCCCGAGAAATCCCTCTGGACGTTACTGGAATAGCGTCTGTTTCTCGAACTAATGCGGGAGTGTGTCTATTCTTTCCGTTCAATGAAAGCTATCACTTATGTACAGCAACATGACAGTCCTTCGTTTAATCTGGGTCTCCCCTAAAACTTTGGACAGTGGTTTAAGGTATTAAGAACGGTGAAAGTATGTTCGTTTCCAAACAGTATTGTTTACATTTCATTCGACTTGATAGCCTCGTTTGTCACGCAATTAGTTTTACTGCAGTATTCTGCTTTGCACGGGTTAATTAGGCATAGTAAAATCGTGAGCCATGGCGTACCGTTATGTAAACATATTTGGTCCAATATCGGCACTCGTTTTAAATGTAAAGCTTTTGTAGGGCAGCTAGTGATTGATTGGTAGTCGGACTACTGACCAGATCAAAATTTAAAACAATATCCACTCATAATAGCAGGGTGTAGTGGGATTACCTCTAATCAATCGAAAGGCTGCGCTGAGTATATACTGATGTAGGATCACTTTGTGATGTAATTTCATTGATGCAAGGCATTGTTTTTTATGTAGCTGAGCAGGGGACCTCCCACCCCCTCTGGGTCCGCCCCAGCAAAACAATATTCTTCACAGCTACAATTATATCGCTATTAAAATACAAGATGCTGCGTATAATAAAACACCCGAGGGGGGGGGGGCGCAATTATTTCCTTGTTGGTGTGCACTTCAGACAAACGATGGCTTTATGTAGCAGTGTAAGGTATAGATTTATCGAAAATAATGATTATTGAGCACAGTTATTGACTTTTCTAGATACGATCCATTCGTCCTAGCCGCCGAATGCCTTAACAACTACTATATAATGAATGAATGAAATTGGGTTTAACGTCCAACTTTTCTGCCCCAACAGGGATAATAAAGACAGACATATGACAGTGTCTCATGCGGGAAATTTTACCCGGACAGCAATTACCAACTGCTAAGGGTTCTTTACGTGCACGCTAAGTTGTACAGGGTGCCTCAAGTTATCTCTCTCGTCCGAAAGCTACTATATTATACTTTTTTACAGGTTCAAGCTGTCCAAAGTTATACAGTATTAATAGGAATGAATGGCGCGGGATTAACTAATGCTTTGTATTTACCACCAGGAGCCGTAGCAATACAGATGGTTCCTTATAAGGCACAAGTCAATTTTGCTGAGTTTGCAAAACTTCTGAAAGCACGTGGGCCTTATTTGGAATGGCATAATAAGCACGAACACTTGTCGGTAGCGAATCATAACGGAGACCATTCTCAGGGGGACACGATTGTAAATGTTAAAGAATTTGTTACATTAGTTAAAGAAGCTTTAAAGCTAGTGAACAGTGACAACCATCTTGTGAAATCTGAACTGTGATTATTTTATTTTCTCATTCTTTGTTTGTAAAGGGCATATATGTCATAACATTTTTCCCGTATAAAGGCAACAATCAATATACATATTTAATTAAACCTGTGGTACTTATACGCAACTTACTTCCTCATTGAGGAATAATTGTAACTCCACGGGGCACTGCTTCTCAATATATCAACTAAGGATACCAGTGGCTGCCAGGCAGGACACGCCCACATCTTGCAAGTGATGGATAGAGAACAGGGGTCATAATTCAGGAAGCTACGATCCATTATGCGCGAATATGGGTTATAAAGATATATTTCAAGTTTCATCAAAATCGGATCCTTATTCAGTGTCCACAACCTTGATATACCATATTTTTACACTATTTTCGTAAGAGGGGCGGTCATTTTAACGGTAGTTTAAGGCCGATTTTCACGAAATTCGAACTCGACCTTCATTACCGTGTAACAGTGATATAATCAAACATTTTTTAAAGTCGGATAATAATTGTGACCCCAAGAGTGGAACCACAAGCCAAAAAAAGGCAATTTTTTGCATAATCAGGGGCATAATTCAGGCAGTTACAGTCCGATATATGGAAATATCGGAAGGAACCAAGATCTTTGGATTATAAACATGCATTTCAAGTTTCATCCAAATCGGATTTAAATTGTTACCTCTAAAGGGTCTACAACCTTGCTATACCATATTTTTACATTATTCGCGCACAAGTGGCGGGCAGTTTGACAAATTTGGTTCGATTTTCACGTAATTCAACTCAACCTTTATTACGGTCTAACGGTGATATTATCAGACTGATAATAATTGCGACCTGTACAGTGTTCACAATCAATTGTGGACGACGAGAATATACGTCCACATCAAAATGTGGGCTTATAGAAATCCAAATTTTAGTAGACAATTAATTTTGATTGGCTGAGCACGAAATTCACTCGAATATTATCCAAGCAAATTACTAAAATTTGGATTTTGTCTTAGTTAAAATTTCGTGAAACAGGTCCCTGGGTTCATACCTGCACTCCGAAATCAAGTAATATTTAAAAATCAACAAAAAATATAAAAGAGTATTCTATCTCTCAGAGCTTTTGAAAGTGTCACGGAAATGTATATTATTGTATGTAGATCTTTGTTTTGTGTGTCCTGTAAGAAAATAAAATAAAGTAATTTATATATAAAAGATAAGGTCAAAATATGAAGTGAATCTGAAGGTAATCCATGTGGTGACAAAGAGTTTTATCAAATGAATAATCTCAGTTTTTAAAAAAATCATTGAGATTCTCAAACTCTGTGGTTCACATCAGTTGAAATACAACCCAAAGATACCTCTCAAAAAGCAACATGCCATCTCCCAACAGACATCCTACCCACTACCGCACAAGGATCTATACTTGAATTTATCTTTGAAAAGATAGAAATATTTAAATAAGCTCTGTATGTTACAATATAATGGCACAAAAAATATAAAAATAATTTCATATATGTCACTAAAGTGTAAACATTTAAAATTCACCATTAGAGAAACATCTCCTTTAAACATAACATGAGACCTCGGAGATTAGAGTAAATATTATCAAATTAGTTTTAAAACACATTCAAAATTCGAAATAAAAAATATCTATCAAAGTATTACAAACGACATGAGATTAAGGAATGTCACTTTAAAATGATATTACACTAAATATTATCAAGTTTTGCAAAATAGAAAACATTCAAAATCAAAAAATAATATTCATAAAAAATATTTCCCAAAGGATATTAGAATTAGAGAATGTCACTTTAAATAGTATTACAATAAATATTATCAAAACGGTTTGAAAAAAAATAATATCTAAGAAGAAATCCCCAAAGAATATCTGATTTAAAGATGTATTATTTAGATAAAAGGCTGATAGTTCTGGATAAAATTGATAAAAAATATAGATAATGAAAAGGGGATATGTTGAAAATTTTAGTCAAATTACTTCATTCTAAGCCCGGTTATTGCGAAGGGTAATGGTATGTAATCATTACATTTCATTAAGTAATGGTCATGTAATGAGTAATGGAAGTGTAATTAATTACATTCCAAAAATCATGTTATGGTCAATTACATTTCAATTACTTTACAATTACAGTTTATGGCACAAATAAATATTTCCAATACAACAAGCCTCAAATTTTATAACAACAAACAGTGAATCTGACACAACCAATTCATTATAATTAATTTTTAAAAAGTGATTTAAATCAGTTTTAACAAATTATAACAAGAATAAAAAAAGCATTATCTTTAGTTTTTATGTAAGCTTTTTCACACATGTAACCTAAAAAGAAGATTTCTGAAAAGATGGATATTGTAATCCAAGATTAGTGCTAATTTGCAGGCAGGCAATCATCAGATTAAAAGACTATAGTCTCACTGCCCTATAATCGGAATCTGGAGGTAACACAAGTGACAAATCAAACAATGGCCTTCAAGTATCTATTCATATATAATTTGTTTTAGAATCATGCTGAATGATTTATCAGTTATACAATTATTATAGGCAAACTATTTGGATTGTTTAAGAATTTTATAAACTTATTTAATAGAAAATATTAACTAATTATACCATCTATTCATTTTTTCAAGTTAAACAGTGAGAGTATATATATTTGTCACTACTGCCGATCACTTGAAATTTTGTCTTGATGTTATAATATATAAAAATAACAATTCATACACAAATATTCATTAATTATGGTGAATCAAGGATTATTTTGAGTTTGGTTTTGTAGGCGCGTCATGGCAGAAAAATAAGGTAGTATTTTTTAATTTCTATGATAAACGGTTTTATTTATATAGTCATAAAATAATGGGTAATGGTAATTAATTGACAAATGGTTCTATTTATATAGTCATAAAATAGAGGGTAATGGTAATTAATTGCCTTCAATGTAACAGGTTATGGTAATTAATAACCTTCAATGTAATGGGGAATGTTAATAAATTACATTGCTAAAACTGAGGAAGTAATTGTAATGATTATGTTCAAAACGTAATGAATGTCATTAATTACATTGGCAATGTAATGGCCCTAGCCCTATCATCATGGTTAAATGAAAAGAGGAGACTTGATTGTCATAGATTATCTGTCACAGAATGCATTAAAATCCATTAAATATCGTAGGCTAACTATGGCATCGAGAGTTGATTATGGTCTGGATAAGTTAATTAATGTCTTATTAATAATTTAGAGAACATTTCTGGTCTAAAGAAAGACCGGTTATAGGTAGATTTAGCCTTTGCATTTTTAATAAATGTCTAATTATTTATACAACATTTAAGAAAGACCTGCAATAGGCAGATTTAGCTGTTGAATAACGCATCTTTAAAGAATGTCAGTTTGACAAATTACAATATATGTTACAATAACAAAATATGATTTCATAAAGATAACTATCCATAATACAATCTAGTACCGTATTAACTGTTTTGTATATAACAATACCTACAAACTTTTTATGACTGGATTATTTACTGGCATTTTAATCTCTTACAAACAAGCCTCAGACATTTTACTTGATGAACTGGAGTTGATATATACCATATGAACAGAACTACTCCATGGTTTCCAGCAAGATTCGATAAGTTGCTGTCATGAACAGCTGGTTGTGGTCAAAAATGTATGTCCAAAAGAAGAGACAGAAAAGAAAGAATACTAGCAAAAGACTGTTAAAACATAATAAAGAACATGCTACATATATATACATACATACATAGGGCAATCTAAATTTAACCAGACATAACATTAATAAACATATTAAATGTATTGTATCTACAAAAATATATTTTTTCCAAAATAAACATTGGCAATAGCCTAAGATTTTAAACACTGTCAATAAACATACAATGATATGTTCCTGAAACTCGATCATTGCACATGTATCTATAATAGAAAATTAATTAATCGGCACTTTATTAATTTCTTGTATTCTTCACAAAAACTCTTGTTTAATTCACCTTTTTTTTTCAATAATTTACGGTAATCTTTATATTAATGATTTTGATTAGAAATGTAGATTTGGTTTTAAAAAAAAACAGCCACACCCAATACAATCACTGGTTCAACAATTGATTAGAAATGTAGATTTAGTTTAAAAAAAAAACAGCCACACCCAATACAATCACTGGTTCAACAATTGTTTTTTCACTCTTTAATTCCATTTTGAAACTTTGATTTATATAAAGTTACAGGAATTGTTACAGAAAGTGCTAACTGGAACAAACTGACTGTGAAAGGGGTCACAAAAATCTCTCTAATGACTCCAGCACCTTTCAAACAATCTGAGACCAATCTTTTTGCCATACAGAATTATTACCTTTCCAATATTATCATTCTATTTCCACTTATTATAACTATTGTTAAATTATGTATTAAATTTCGATGCTATTGACATGAGTTTTTGAATTTTCCCCTTTGGAAGGAGAGATTATAGACACATTTTTTTCTTTTGAATAGTTTTTAATGTCAACATTTGAGGCACTAGAATTTTCTTCTGATGATTTTGTCTTTTCTTCCTTTTTGTTTTTTTCTTCGTTTTCTGCATCAAAGTCCTGTCGATTTTTTCTTTGAGAGTCTTTCCGACTGATGCTGTTCCGCGATCGAATAGTTTTATTAAGGCTAGTTCTACTGGTTGACAATTGTTTATCAGCTTTTAACACAGCCTTTTCTAATAAAATACTAGCTGAAGCTCGCTGCATATTAGCTATTCGTGCTAAGTTGCGTAACTCTGCTGCCTGCTGAACGCCAGTTTGATCTACAAGGTTTGTGAAGTATCCATCCTCCTCTTGAAGTAAATTGTATGGTGTATCAAATTCTTTTACTTCGCCATCATGTAAAACCTAGAAATATCATTAATTTATTATTGAACAAGCCAACAGTGAGGCTGATGTCCCCCGCCGAAATCCCAAAATAAATAGAAGACACATATTAATTAATCGCACATTTATTTTTTTCAAACGTATCGAGCATTCAAACTGTGCACGAAGTGTCATCCAAAAGTGTTTTATAAAGAAAAATGCTAAAACCGACGAGAAAAATGAAAATGTACCCTAGTTAGGGGGACCCTAAAGGCAGACAAAAGGGCCCCTCTGGCCAAGGGAAAGAGCGCTTGTGTCCAAGTCAATCGTTTCTATACACTGTTACTGTCGAATCCATTACTAAATGAGAATGCAGTCATTGTATTGGCATAAAAATCATCAATCAAGATGAACCTAAGTTATCTTGTCCCAAGTATCAACAAATCAAATTTTTTATCTCTGCTTACCCTGAGCGGAAAATGCTCATCTTCGAACTCCATCAAGGCATTGGCCTAATAAGCATATACACCAAGTTTGAACATTTTAACTCAGTTAGAAGGAGAGTTATTGTGTTCCAAAGTCTCGGCTACTCTCGACCAATCAAATTGCGTATCGCTCTGCTTACCCTGAGCAGAAAATGCTCATTATCGAACTTAGTCAAGGTATTACTGTAATGAAACTATACACCAAGTTTCATCACTCTCACTTAATTAGAACTAAAGTTATCATGTCCCAAAGCATCAACCAATCAAATTTCTTATCTCTGCTTACCCTAAGCGGAAAATGCTCATCTTCCAACTCCATCAAGGCATTGACCTTATAAGCATATACACCAAGTTTGAACATTTTAACTCAATTAGAAGAAGAGTTATTGTGTTCCAAAGTCTCGACCAATCAAATTGCGTATCGCTCTGCTTACCCTGAGCAGAAAATTCTCATTATCGAACTTAGTCAAGGTATTACTGTAATGAAACTATACACCAAGTTTCATCACTCTCACTTAATTAGAACTAAAGTTATCGTGTCCCAAAGCATCAACCAATTAAATTGCTTATCTCTGCTTACCCTAAGCGGAAAATGCTCATCTTCGAACTCCATCAAGGCATTGACCTAATAAGCATATACCCCAAGTTTGAACATTTTAACTCAATTAGAAGGAGAGTTATTGTGTTCCAAAGTCTCGACCAATCAAATTGCGTATCGCTCTGCTTACCCTGAGCAGAAAATGCTCATTATCGAACTTAGTCAAGGTATTACTGTAATGAAACTATACACCAAGTTTCATCACTCTCACTTAATTAGAACTAAAGTTATCGTGTCCCAAAGCATCAACCAATCAAATTTCTTATCTCTGCTTACCCTAAGCGGAAAATGCTCATCTTCCAACTCCATCAAGGCATTGACCTTATAAGCATATACACCAAGTTTGAACATTTTAACTCAATTAGAAGAAGAGTTATTGTGTTCCAAAGTCTCGACCAATCAAATTGCGTATCGCTCTGCTTACCCTGAGCAGAAAATTCTCATTATCGAACTTAGTCAAGGTATTACTGTAATGAAACTATACACCAAGTTTCATCACTCTCACTTAATTAGAACTAAAGTTATCGTGTCCCAAAGCATCAACCAATCAAATTTCTTATCTCTGCTTACCCTAAGCGGAAAATGCTCATCTTCCAACTCCATCAAGGCATTGACCTTATAAGCATATACACCAAGTTTGAACATTTTAACTCAATTAGAAGAAGAGTTATTGTGTTCCAAAGTCTCGACCAATCAAATTGCGTATCGCTCTGCTTACCCTGAGCAGAAAATTCTCATTATCGAACTTCATCGAGGCATTGACCTAATAAGCATATACACCAAGTTTGAACATTTTAACTCAATTAGAAGGAGAGTTATTGTGTTCCAAAGTCTCGACCAATCAAATTGATCTGCTTACCCTGAGCAGAAAATGCTCATTTTCGAACTTAGTCAAGGTATTACTGTAATGAAACTATACACCAAGTTTCACCATTCTCACTTAATTAGAACAAGCATCAACCAATCAAATTGCTTATCTCTGCTTACCCTAAGCGGAAAATGCTCATCTTCGAACTCCATCAAGGCATTGACCAAATAAACACATACACCAAGTTTGAACATTCTAGCTCAATTAGGAAAAGAGTTATTGTGTCCTAAAAAGTGTGACGGACAGACGGACAGACAGACAGACAGACAGACAGACAGACGGACGGACGAACCCATTTTAATAGTCCCCCAACTTTCTTCGAAAGGCGGGGGACAATAAACAATAAACTCCTGTTTGTTCACATGTGTATTACTGCATGTAATGTGTATTAATCTGTGTATTAATGTGTACTGTTTGTTAATATGTAATGTATGTAATGTTTACTGTTGGTTTGTTAATCTGTGTACCAATGTATGTAATGTTTACTG
This sequence comes from Patella caerulea, assembly GCA_036850965.1. Taxonomy (NCBI): domain Eukaryota; kingdom Metazoa; phylum Mollusca; class Gastropoda; family Patellidae; genus Patella; species Patella caerulea. The sequence continues at coordinate 30,974,037 of JAZGQO010000008.1, forward strand.
TTGGTTTGTTCAGGTGTACCAATGTATGTAATGTGTACTGTTGGTCTGTTAATCTGTGTACCAATGTATGTAATGTGTGTACCATATGGCATTATAGGCTTGTTAACATTTCTATACAACAGATCAAAAAGCGTGTTTGTGGGGTCTCATAATCATTCTAAGGATTGCCATTTCAAAACCAACTTACAAGAATTCTATCACAATCCATTACTGTTTGAAGTCTGTGGGCTATAGTTAATACAGTACTACCAATAAATTTAGCTCGAATTGTTCCTTGAATCAGCTCATCTGTCCTACATAGTCATACAAAAAACAACAAAAAATATGTAAAATAATAATAAAAAAAGATTACCCAAACCAAGAATATTCATGGTTAAGAAATGTTAATAATTATTCCATGCAGTACAGAGCCCATACAATAACGTTGCTCAAACACATCTTGAGGTCATAAAATTCATGTAACAGAAAAACAAATCTGACCGACATAGATAAACTCTTTTTGTCTATTGGTCAGATGGGCTAAAATGAATTTAAATTTCCTGCCATAAAAATGCAAATGAAATGAAACTTTTTTTTAGCAACTGGCCGATTGAAGACTATCATACATTACGAAAGACATTTTTGCTTGTACAGTATTAGATACCATTCCTTGTTTGGCCCACCGTCCTGCACGACTGACAAGGGGTAACCACACAGGAAAATCCTATATAAACACTGGGATCAACCCAGGGATATCCTGGTTAATGAGCTCAAGTCTTACTCACTGATCCCCTATGGCTTCTCTTGAAAGAGAGAACTGTAGATATTACTTTATTTAGACTTACGTATGATCTACATGAGCCGTGGCTTCATCTAATACAAGTATAGCGTTATAGCGTAAAATAGCACGAGCCAAACAAACCAACTGCCTCTGTCCAACACTAAAATTATTTCCAGATTCAGATATTTCCATGTATAAATTATCTGGTGTAGAAACCACTTTTTCTCTTAGTCGAACCTATAACAGTCAAATTAATACAACATGAAATGCAATAAAGTTTTTCATCCTTTTCTGCATGAACTAAACTTTGTGCCGTGATGTAAATTTTGTCCCGAATTCAGTGTTTCTGCTTACTCCAACCTGTTTCACTCCTAGCACATTTGTCCCCAAAATATAGTGCACTATTATGTGTTTCACAAAAACATGCATTATATTTAGATTTTGTATATATAAATAAAACAGAAGTTAATCATTGAAGGTGCAATCATCATGATGGTTTGAGGGGACAAGTCTAATAAGGCCTCCCCTCCCCCACATCTGATATCAACATATCATTAAATGACCTTTACCTGTTCTAATGCATTCCACAATCTTTCGTCACTATATTCATCAAATGGATCTAGATTATATCTTAATGTACCACTAAATAAAACCGGATCCTGTGAAAACAAATGTAAATAGCATTTGAAATATTAATGTCACATATCAGGATTGTGCATTATGATTGATATTTATTTTGCATAACAGATACCTTTGCTGGTATATAGCATATTTAACTGATATTTTACCAATATATAACTGATATTTTACCTGGAATATAACATATATGCAAGATATATAACAGATATTTTTCCTGGGACATAACAGATATTTTACCTTGGTATACAACTGACATTTTACCCCGATTTGTAACAGATATTTCAAAAGGTGATATTTCATCTGGTATAGAAGTGATATTTCACCTGGTATAGAATGAATAGATGTATAACATATTTTACCTGGTGTAGATATATATCTATATATATAACGGATATTTTACCTGAGGTATAACAGATATTTTACTACGTAATTCATCTAGACCAATCTGCAACACATCCCAGCCGTCAATCCAGATTCGACCTTCAGGCTCAGCCAATCGAAATAAAGCTGACAATAGAGAAGTTTTACCAGCACCCGATCTCCCTACTATACCAATCTGTAACAAAACAGTCAAATAAAGTTTAACATATCTACAGAATTTCATGTACATTTATTTGTCTGTTATAGTAAAATTATGACCTATTATTAATACACACAGAGAGAGGAACAAGCATGCTTAATTGGTTTCATGGCATAGCATTTGAATTGACAGAGTGTCCTCCCCCTAAAGAACAATAACAATAAAAAGATAAGCAGCATTTCTGTCCTGGTTCCTGGTCAAAAAAAAATCATATTCTGTAATATTATATAACAATTTTAATATATTAATTGTTGTGCATGTAAAAGAACCCAAAATGAGGCTGTAGAGTCTGTCTTTATTAGCCTTGTTGGTGTAGTAAAGTAGGAGTTAAACCCCATTTCATTAATTCATACGATGATGAGTAGGCGGAATTGCTTCTTTCAGGTCATTATATCCTTCTCTTTACATTGCCTGGTGCAAACCCAGTCCCCATTGCTGTACCTCGAATAGGGCAAAAAGATGTTATACCACATCTGAACATTCTACCTCATTTAAGAAACAAAGTTATTATGCGTCCCAAAAATTCTTACAGAAAAACTAACGGAAGAACCCATTTTAAGTACCGATTGGCAGGGACAATAAACCTACCTTTTCTTTGCTGCGGATATGAATATCAATTTTTCTAAGAGCAAGAGGACTATCAGGTGTGTATCTGAGACTAACGTCACTAAAAGTTATAGAACCTTGACTTGGCCAATCTTTAGGAGGAGGTCGATCAGATTTTCTTTCAGCCTCCTGATTTACATGTGTGTAGGACAGAACTCTTTCTACTGAAGTCATCTAAAATAAATACAATTGTTCATTTAAATGCGACATTGCACATTTCATTCCATGGTGTGCCACTATCAAATAGTATATACTTTTTTTTTATACATTTAAACTTTTTAATTTTTTTTTTCACAACTGCATTTAACATTACCATTAACTATAAAATTTATCAGTTTATAGGACAAAAAGAAATTAATTTACATAAGTTATAAAATAAGACGTGATTCGAGAAAGATAATTACAGCATTTTCCAGCTCTGCTGTTATTCTGATGTAAAATTCAAATGGCATTCCAAAAGAAATAAGATATGTCAGGGCTAAGGCAAGTAAACCTGGAGAGACACCTGCAAAAAAAGAGAAGCAATTATAACCCTACTGTTTAACAAACTGAGATTATATAATATACCCAGTATGATTTCACTGACAACATCACAGCAAGGCCCCTATATATTATACATAGGTTTTAATTACATAACAAATCTTGGGGATATATATATATCTATTACTACACAAACATTTGAGTCTTAATGACAAAAATTTAAAAAATGAGTTATATATGTCATTGTAAAGCGGATGTCCTAAGCTGTCTAATGATACCAAAGTCTGGGAGTAGAGAAAGGCCTATTTCGAGAAAACTTTGTTTAAAGATTACGTTCAAATTTCTGCAATGCATGACGAAAGTTAAAAACCAAATTTTGAAAATTTCTGCACTCGGACACAAATTAGCGTGAATTAGAAATCTACTTGTGCGACTTAAGACTTATTTAGCTATCACCAGTCACAATTTACAGATGCATTATGTGAGATATCTGTAGAAAATCAAAACCATCAGACCGTCTAGAGAGTTGATTATGGGCTTGTCATGTGAATGACTAGCTGTCTAATAAATGACTATTATAACATTTGAGGCCAAACTAAAGATCTGCATTATGCAGATTTATCTGTTATATACTGCATCTTTAAGATGCCACACTCTGATCTAGGTATTTCTTGTAGAGGGAGCCATGGTGGCTTCGTGGGTAAGACGCTGAGTCACTAGCCTGGAGGTTGCGTGTTCGATACCTGCATTGGCCGAGAAAGTCCATTGTGATTTTCCAACTTGGTTTCCCCCTATCAGTGGTACAGGATGGAGGACGTGACGACAGCTGTCTAGTCATTCAGATGGGAAGAAAAACCAAGGTCCGGTGTACACATTGGCATGCATGTAAAAGATACCCTGGCAGTTGGAATTCGATATATGAGTAGACCATAGTGCCGCTGCCCGGGTAAAAATTTCCCTCAAAGCACACAATGTATGGCGCATGCCCCAGAATAGTAGGACGTTAAATTCCATTTCATTTCATTCATTTCTTGTAAAATTTTACTTACTATCACGCATGAGTAAACAGACATGTATGACCAGGTTTAAAAATATCATTAACCCTATCAATGATCGAACACTAAACCATCTATAGGTAGATAAATACATAAACCATGCTCCACTAGCCTGATTCTGAAACTCGTCAAATTCTCGTGTAAATTGTGTTTGTTTATCACTGATTCGTATTGTCTGTAATCCTATTATGGTATCAGATATGTGACAATATACTGGTGATTTAGCTGCAAATATAATAACAATACATTGTAAATATAATTATATTAAATTACATCATTTTAAGGTATACACATCATCAAGTTTACTTCATATAGTAGCAAGATAATTTTAGTAATTCTCTAGCTTTATAGTTAATCTAATATGTGCCTGTGTTAGCTAAAATTCAATAAACCAGTTCATTCTTTTATTTTTGGTAATTAACACTTTGAAAGACATGGAAACGTGTTATAAACACGAAGTTGAAATATAGTTAAGGATCTAAACCCATATCATGCTCTTATTTTTGTAATTAACACTTTGGAAGACATGGAATCATGATATAAACATAAAGTTAAAAACAGATTTCAAGTTTTAAATTTGTATACTCAGCTGGTAAAACAATGGATTTAAACTAATTAGTCCATGGATGCACACTTTTTTTACACTTACCTAAAGCTTCTAGTCTGCGAACATCTCTGGTAGTATGAACAGCGTAATATCTAATAGCAATAACAACAATAGCTAATGGAACCAGTGCTATAAATAACCATGGTGCTATGATACAAATGTTAATAGCTATACCCAATAGACTTAAAAGCAACTGAAACAATACAAAAAGTCATCAATATAATAATACAAGGGCTGACTGAAATGGTCTTAGCCTAAAAAGGACAGATCAACTGGGTTAAAACAAACGTTGAATAAATCATAGACATAAGAACTGCAAATGTGGTCTTATTATTGTCTTCGTGCCAGGCCATTTTGTGCACCTACCAACTGAAATCACCAGAAATTGAGTACCCGTAACTTAAAGAACGAACCCCAACACAGATACATGCCAACATGGTCTCCACTTTGGGGGATGATAACCCTTCCTTTTACACAGTAAAGACTGAGCTGTGGAATTTAAGCGTGGCCAGCAACAGTAACCATTCAATAAAACATTACCCAGATGCATGACATGGTGATGGCTGGTACAATTGACCACTCAACATTTTACCTGTCTTATGGGCATCTCTCATGAGAGGGTTGACCACATTGTCGCCAAGGAATATCAAAAATTTCCGTAAGATGGGTGCCATAGCTTTTGACTGCGGATCAGAAAGGGTCAGATTCCTGACATCCTGTGAAGATCTGCATTGTTTTAGCCATAGCCAGATTTGTAACCATGGATGAGATCTCTTCTTTCCAAAAATGAAAAGGGAACTAGCTGTTCATCATTTTCCTACTTAAAGTGATACCATTTCAGCTGTGAACAATATTTTTTAGGGTGGCTGAAGAAATTTTTTTTGCCTGACCAGCATGCAGGTCTTGCACATCATTGGCAAAAGTGTTTACATCTCCAAGGGGACTATGTAGAAAAATAAATGGAAACCATTGACTCACGAAGGCAATGGGTATTTAATTAACTAACGGACAGTGGCCAATGTGGTATAAAGTACACTAAACTCTCATAAAACTGGAAATACAGTTGTAATTAAATTGTCTAAAATACTTACTTCAACGTTAATAAAAATAAGTCGGACTAAAAAATCATCCATTAGCCCAATATCTCGAGAAAAACGGTTTAATATTCTTCCTGGAATATATCAATAAAACGTGAATTACAATTCAGTTCTACTCATTTAACACTTGAAAATTAAAAACCAATCTTAATCAAGTCAAATTACTTCCCAACTAGTATTTCCCTGAAATTCTGCTTTAAATCTACTCCACTTAACTTTCAAATTATAATGATAAGAGCAAATATGGGTACCAGTAAATACACTATATACCTACCTAAAGGTTGTGAATCAAACAGTCTCGTTGTTGCACCTAAAACCTTTCTAAACATTTTATTATGTAAATTCTGGCTGGCATAAACACACATTTGCAAATTAACTAGGATAGCAATAAAACCAAACACAACATATACACCAAAGTACATCAGATATCGTCTCATATCTTTTGTAATGACAGGAATTGAGGCAGGTATTTCTACATCAGGTATCATCGTTGTTGTATAATTATTACTGATGTTATAACCCACTAGTGGTGATGTCATATTGATCAGTAACCAATCAGCTGTGCTTGTGGTTTTATTGACGGGTAAATCAGGTAAATCGTACGATACAGCCCTGAAAATTTTTAAAATAGTATAATTGTAATGTTGACAACTATAAAACAGATAACGGCTTACCTATCATGAAATCCAAATTAGTGGCAGTATTCAAATTAACCAACCTCGCATCACAAGTAAGATTGTATTATCCATAGCATGTTCATTTTAAACTTTGATTGTACGTACATGTGAATACCTACATCAAAAATATTTTGAACATGGGTTCATTGATGACAAATATTGCACAGCCGCTTTATGAAATGTAATAGGCTCTAAAGTCCTGCTTTTCGGCTCCATCCAGGCGAATGAAGACGGTCATATTCCTATAATTTGTGCTATGAGGGAAATTTTGACAGTACAGTGGCATTACAGTCTAATTCCAACGATCAAGGGTTCTTTTTTCTAGTTCCATCCAAACGACTAGACATTGTTCCTTCTTGTTGGGCCCTCATCTTTCTTATCCAGGACCACCGTGTTTGTGAGCTAGAGTCTACCCACTGAGCCATGGCAGCTCCCAGACATTTTTAAAGACTTCATATTTAATTGCGTGAGAAATAGTTTATTATCAAAAATTTGTGCAATATATTCTGAAATTTAACAACTAGGCATACTGAGAACAAAAAGTAATAACTAGACTTGAAGCCCTGGAATTCTAATCAAGAGGTAACAGTCAGACCATTTGGAATAGGAAGTGATGTGTCATTTATAAAGTTCAAAGCTGTAAAACACCATTGCTGGGTCGCAAGTTAGGTCAAGTATTACTTAAATTTATAAAATTAGATCTTACCATCTTGCTAGATTCCAATCAGATAAAAAGAAAGATGGCTGCAAAAAAGATAACAGTGTGGGTAATCTCTTTTAACTAAATAACATTCAACATGTTCCTTTATACATTCTTTATTAATTTACACAAAACCCTAAAAATCTAAAAGATACCCTACTCCTTGTCACATACAACCAGGGAAACAAAACCCCTGCATTGAGTCAACTGGCATGGTTTCGACTCCCTGGTTGTGCATGACAAGGAGTAAGGTCGCCTGTCCAACCTCGTGGGTCTCCTCCAGTTTCCTTCAACTGCTAAAGACCCCTACGTGCAAGCGATCTGGTTTGTGTCGAGTGAATGTTAAACCCCCATATCTCTCTCTGGTTGCGTTGAAGTATGCCACAGTTACCAACCATCTTAACAATATGCATTAATAACAATCTTGAGCAACAAATGAAAATGAACCCAAGCAGAGAGGTTATATATTTCCTACTTTAGGACTTGGTATACTATAATAGTCATTATAAATTTGTGTCTAAAATGCAAAGCGGGCAAGCTTGTTATTAGAGTGCTTGTTTCCACCTACTCGTTTCTTTATATGCATGCTAACATAAATAAGAGATATACCAGTGTTGTTCCATCTGAATGAATATGCAAACTAAATTCTGACAAATTAGAACTAGGCATAAAAATGATGAATGTTCTGCTCATTAAATACTAGGATTCAACCCAAGGACATTTAATGTACTACTTTTCTGCATCGACTGGTCTAATAAATACAAACTATGAAGGACATTTTGCATGTACAGGGGCACTACAGCATACTCTTATTTCATTTTCCAATTGTCAAATGATCATTTACATACACGCTAATGTGTACAGTGGACCAAGATTTTCCGTTTGGTAGAGATATATCTTGCCAGGTTCTGTCCTGCACGAATGACCAGAGAAACTATCTGATCCAACAACAGGAGCGAACAAGATACTTCCTTGCAAGAGATCCAGCATCTGACTCATTGTGCCACCGTGGCTCCCTCTCCAAGGCAACCCAAGCTATTATTAGGTCCCTGTGTTTTCAGTTTCACTGTACATCTTACCTTACTTAAAGCTAATGTAATGAGCAATATAGGACCGAGTATATAACCATAGCCAGCCTTAATATAGTCTCTATATACCCAGAACTTTATGACACCAGTATTAGAATGCTCTTCATTTAAATCTATTGTATCTTCCTTCCACTGCAAAAAACAACAATACCCATTGGTTTACACCTAATTAATACATCAATACAATCCAATCACAATTAATATTACAATATCAGTTTTATTCCCTAACTACACAACAATGAGATCTAACAAACTTTCTGTGTGTGAAATGAATAATGCGTATAAAATATGTCAAGTCTTTCTTTTTCGTGCACACCAACACCTACACAGGACGACCTCGGTTCTCCTCCCATCTAAATGACCAGAAACAATTCCTTGCCAGGTCTCTAGTCCTTGACCACTAACCACGCTGAAACCTCCAGAGGATCTTTCTCGGTCAACACCGGGATCGTACTAAAGATCTCTTGGTTAGTGTACAAGGGCTTTAATTCACAGAGCCACTTTACCTTCCTACCTACTTGGATGGAGGGACAAATTTAAACATTATGTCTAAGAAAAAGTTTAAGCTATCTGAATTCTCGGTCACTTTTATTTCAGTGATTAAACTTGATTCTTACGGTTATTTTGTGGTACAAAAAATGGCTAACCTGAATGCATCACTTTCTTATCTCTAATGCCTACTTTCAATTTGTTTTGCTCTCAGTTTAAATATACATTTCATTAAAAGTCTGTAGTAGACAATTAACATATAACTTATTAAATCTGTAAGTCTGTTTCTTATATCTAACCTGTAATGTTTCAATTGTTTCTAATTCTTTAATCTGTGGTTTATCTTCATTTTCTTCAAATCCAGTAAAATCTACACCTTGTTGTAATAACTCATTATAAGTACCAATATGACTTACTTTTCCCTAATAAATCACAATATAACATCTAATAATAATAAATAATAATATGACATCTAATAACAAATAAATAACAATATAACATCTAATAATAATAAATAACAATATAACATCTAATAATAATAATAATACTAGTGCTCCTACCGTTAGTCGGATAACCGTAAACGGTTAGAATTGGGCGGTTAAACGGTTCGAATTGAGCGGTACGGTTAATTGGAGATGTCCCCATTAAATGGAGTTATCTCCCATTACAGACGACTTCATGACGACAGAGCACCATTTTGAAAATTGAACAATGTATGTCAACTCGAGATGCCCCGTTACCCCAGTATTATAACGTGTATGACCTGTCAATGAGCAGCAGCTGTTTGTTTTACAGGAATTTAATAAAAAAAAAAAATGTTATTCTCGGGTTTTAAATATTATTGTTTAAAAATTACAGGAAGTTAGTTACTGAAGTCAGGCACTTTCTTCTTTATAACTATTCCACTTTTCTTTATTCCACGATGTATTTAGAATATTTTGCCGAGCAGTCGAGAGGTACGTGTTGCTGTTGGACCGGTAGAAAACAACCCACGTCTTAAAATCTTGATAATCGGGGGAAGGCAAGGCGAGAACAATTACAAAATAATCATCCTGTATTAATGCGACATCATTACTGTCAAAAATCTACCAATTTAATTTTAAGAAGCCGAAGAGAATTTGCGTCGGTCACGTGTTCGCTCAGTCAGTTAGTGCAGTTTTCATGCCGTGGCGTGTGATACGGTTCGACTGTTATGAGTTGAGTTACATTACATCTTGATCACACACAAGCTGTAGATAATTCTAGTTGCCTGATTATAAGTCTTTAATAATTTCAATAACAATAAAGTAGTTTTATCAACAAAGCACCGAGGGTGGAGATTGGATTTGTGGAACTGGTGAAATAAACTCGATCACCAAATAGTACAACACTTCCACCATGATAATCTCTGAATTCGATGATCGACATTTGTTTTCTTTTGGTACTTTCAAATACTTACAAAGAGTTAAGAGGAAAAACACAGGATTTAACTTAGAGAGGAGCAAAGCTATAATATTTGTAGGTACCGGTAAGCTTATTACTTGATATTGACAGACGTGTACAATTATGTATTAAAAACCACTTGCTTTTAAATCATCATACGGCGATGCGAGTGGTTATTTAATGTTGAAACTTGAAACCGAACGGTTAATTGTTAGTAACCGGTTAATTGCCACGGTTATTCGAATAACAAAAAGTCCTAACCGTAGGAGCACTAAATAATACATCCAGTTACAATAAATAAAGAAGGAATGAATGAGATGTCAGATCCAAACAATTAAGACACTGTTCATTGTCAGGCCCTCAGAGTGACAGGAAGAAAATAATTGCTGTGGTACTGGAGATTCTATCTATTTTTCTTCAACCTATGACAATCAAGGAATGTAAAGGATATGCTTACCTCATTTAAGATTAAAACTCTATCAGCTGATTGTAAATATTGTAATTGATGTGTGACTAAAATTCTTGTTTTATTTCCTAAAAAACCAGTAACACATCTGTAAAAAAAATTAGTAAAATTGAATGTTCACTTTATCATTATTCTAAATTGTTTCAACTTACTAAACCAATATAGCCCCTCATGCATAGGAGGACAGTAAAAACATCATTTATTCTATGGCTGCGATACAAATTGTATTGTTTAAAACTTACTGTTGAAAGATCTGTTGGCCAACTTCAGCATCAACAGAGCTGAGTGGATCATCTAACAGATAAACATCACAGTCACGATAAACACATCTACAAAATACAATAACTTTATAACATATGTTCATATAATAACCATTCACAGTCTTTTATTAATCGTACAATTCAAGAGTCTATAATTAGGAAGAGATTCAACAAACATCTTTAAATATGGTGCATGATATCCTAATATATTTATAACAAGTTCATTTTGTCTCTTCCCAGGGTCAATTTCAATTAAAGTTAAACTTTTAACGAAGTGTTCGTTATCTTATTATTGACAGTAAAGTTCTCAATGTCGTTAATGAAGATTTTACCTGGCCAGTGTTAGTCTTGCTTTCTGACCTCCACTTAAAAACAGACCTCTTTCTCCTACTAGAGTTGCATCCCCTTGAGACATTCGTCCTATATCCTAGAAAAATAAAGAAGTAGACCAATATGTTTTAATAAAATACAAAGTGCAGACAGGCCTGTGGAAATATAGATTTCAGAGATGCTACTGACAAAATGACAGGCACTATTGAACTATTAATGGGCGTTTTAAACTTTGTGCTGGACAAATGACAATAAAAACAAATGAAAAGACAAATCGAAACTGGACATAATGAAAGTTATCAGAGGATATGTGGCATGCCTCACATTGTCTGCTATCAAGGTCTTATTTCTAGGCCTGTGTGCATGTGAAAGATACACAACAAAGCGAACCGATGCCTTGAATTCTAGATCAGATGTCATCTTTACTTATCAAACATGGTTTGCAAGGCATCAAAATTTAAACCTACCAACCGTGTAAAGACATGCAAATTTGACAGTGCCCAAAGATAAGAATTCAAAAAGACCAATTCAAGATCCTTGCTGAAATAACAGAACTATATGAACAAAAGAGAAGAAGTAAAATTGGCTGTACCTTAATTAAAGCACATGATTGTAGAACTTGTTCATATCTTTTACTATCATATACATCCCCAAATAAAACATTTTCTTTAAGAGAACCTGCAAAAACCCACGATTGTTGACACGAATAACCAACAGAACCATGAACGGATATCTGGCCTTTATTGTGATGAATTTCTCCCATCAAGGTCATCAACAGAGAAGACTGCAAAAAAATGTGGAAATAACTTTGCAGAATTCTTGGATATTGACAAGTACAGCGTGACTCCCCAATAAAACTGAACCCATAAAAATTTTATAAATCCTACTACTTCAGTCTGTGTACAATCATTCCCCAAAGTTTCAGTTATCTTGGTCACTTTGCATCAAAAGTCATGTTCATTCCAAAATATGCGCCAATGAACTCATTCCTCCTTGGGTATTTTTTTTTTTACTTTTGCTGTGATTTTTGCCTTCGTTTGGGGGTTGTTCTAGTACACATTATCCTTGAGATAATCAGGGAAATCCCGAAAGAGGAATGTGCTTTGAGTAATTGACAATTTTGCGCGCGTATGCAACTTTGACATCAGCGCTGTGTAGGCCATTTGGAGCATATTTTGGAAAGAACATGACTTGTATTCAAAGCGACCAAGATAACAGAAACTTTGGGGAATGATCGTACAAAGACTGAAATTTAAGTCCAGCAACTGTCTTGAAATATGGTGGACTGTTGTAGGATTTAATCAAATTTTGGGGGGTTCTGTTTTTTGGGGGTCCATCTGTACATACAAAAAATATACATGTTCAAAAACAATAACAGGGTTATCATCATTTTATTTGGAAATTTGAAATCAATAAAAAAACCAATGAAAACTTTAAATGGCCATGATTTTAGCTAAGATGGATCAATCTAAAAAATCATTGGACTAAAATTTTGTTATTAATAAAGGTACTTTTGAGATTGTGTATCATCCTAAAATCTTAACCTTTATAGCAACATACCAAACAATGACAGGAGGTTCATGAAGCAGAAGCATCATGGTTCAATCTTAAATCTACTTAAAATTTGATTTACTTAGACAACCGGAAATAAGAAAATGAATGAAATAAGGAATCTTACCTTTCCTGACCCAACATGTCCAATAACAGCCAACAACTCCCCCTTTCAAATATAATAACAAACAATAAATAATAGTTTTCAAAAACCCAACATTATCCTGTCCAAAATAGATTATTAAATTTATTCTTTGACAATTCAGTATTTGATAACGCATGGCATAATTCTTGATTAAAAAGTACTTATATGATGATGATTTTAATATTGTTTTCCATAATACACATTAAAACCAATCTGATTAAAACACAGATCCTATTTAGTTTCGCTTTTATAGTTCAAAATTTTGTTTTGCTTGTCATTACTACACAAGGATCTGGAGGAGTTGTTATCATTGACGTGTTCTGCATGATGTGAGGGATTAGCCAAAGAAACGGTTTATAACGGCGAGTTATTGGCCTTTTGATTCAAGGAACTATGGGTAAACCACTAGAAACTTCAACGTTGATTGATTACGATTAATCAATGTCTGACATCATAGGGTCAAAAGCCGCTCATTTGACCCATGATGTGAACTTTCCCTATAACTTGTCAGATCTTCATGTAGTGTAGACCATCAAAGGTATAAGAAAAACGACACGAAATACAGATGTGTATTTTAATCAGACTGCATTATAACTTGTCAATAAGAATATATTAGTAGCCTTCAGTAGAATTTTTATGACTGGCCTCATGGCAACATTAATAACAAAACAACAAGTAAATATCCGTTTTTCTACAACCTAATCCACACTAAAATATACCCAAATAGCTAATTTTAACATTTAATTTAGAAATCAAAATATTGATGGTGGATAATATATACAAAGTTTACTTTGCTTCAAAAATTCAAATATTAACTTACCTTTTTGACAGTTAAATTGATATTTCTTAAACTAAAATACTTTTCCATTTCATTCTGAAAAAAATAACAAAATTCTTTTACACATAATAAACCATATCTCTTCTGTCTGATATGAAGACATCAGATAGAGCCAATACAATCGTTCAGGGGAGGTAACTCTTCCATTACCTATTGTCTCCCCTTAGACCACAAATTAAATTTAAACTGCACTGCAGATATCAAGAGATGAAGGGATTTCACAAAATTTGGTCTTTATCTTATCATGTTCAATCATATTTCCTGAATATCATTTTCAGTCATATTCAAACCAAAGTGTCACAGTCTTCTAAAGACATCATGAGTTCCAAAGTATTCAAATCCTTCATTTTTAGAAGTATGCATGAAGTTGACAGAATTGCAGTTGATTGACACAGAATTGCACCTTGTCTTAGTTTTGTCAGCCCTGATAACTGATGTGAGTAAAATTGTAACAAACAAAAAAGCAATCACATTTCAGTTATTTTGTTTTTTTAATGAAGTTGCCTTATGCTTTTTAGTTCAAAGTCATATTTTTCACTAAACTTGATTACGTGAGAATTCAGTAGTGGAATGTTTAATGTACCTCCACTAATATCCTTTCTGTTTCCTCCATTCTAGAATATCTGTAATCATTTTCATTGATATGCCATCGAGCTGTCATCCTTTCTACCTCTATGGACACCTTCGTTTCCTTGGTAACAGCTTGTATATTAACCTTTTTAAACGTTCTTGTTGAATTCTCTTTATTTTCATTCAATAACAAAAATTCCTGAAAACACAAATTTGAAAAACGTCCACAAAGAAATGAAAATAATTTGAAATCGCACCAGGGCAGAGAGAAAAGAATGAAGAGACAGTTACATTTCATTCAATGTCTATTAACCACATTTGGGTCAGAATGAAATTTACATCAAACCCAAAATTTGTTTTTCAAAAGTTGTCTCAATGAAACATTTTTATTTTAAAGTTTATGTCTAAATTAATGAAAACTTTTCGTCGGTGAAACATGTTTTTTCTCTTGAAAATGGATTACACAACACAAATGACAATATGTATTGCAATACTAAATGTAGACTTTCTAGTGTTCTAAGAAATTGTGGACAAATAGACTGAAAATATGCGACCACATACTCTTTTTTTATTAAAAAGGCACATACATGTAGTTCTGTGTATCTCTAGCTTAATATGGTTACAAATGTCAGAAAATGAGAAAATACGTGTTTTAATTGTTAAAGCCCCAATAACACTCTTGTTGTAACTGAATAATCTTCATACTGGTCAACAAATCGTATCATTTTAGAATAATCCAATTAAACGATGATATAAATTTCATCTTAACACACTTATTTTAAAAAATTGGAAAAATTCAACCAATTGTTTTGAAAAGTCTAACGTAAACCGTTTCAAATGTGACTTGGATTTTAAAATATTTTCGAACCCTCTGGACAAGTAAAATAGGTTGTAATGGATAATTTACACAACAGGTAGGGCACTTAAACATCTAGTACTTAGAATAAGAGTATTATTTATTTTCTGGAGCTACCAAGCCAGCAAGAATGTTATTGTCCCTTTAATACAAAGAGAAAACACATTTGTGGTAAAAATTCATTAATCATACATTTTAATCATTACTACTTGACATTTTCATTAGAAGCAAGATCGATTGAAGAGATGACAGCTAATACGCTTGAAGGTAGTAATTACAAATACACAAGTATTGTTGTTGGGGGGGGGGGGCTGTAGACTATATTTTTTCAATGGAAATATTCATCAATATGAGGAGAATATACTTAAGTATAAAGCATATGTTAGAAAAACACACATAGGCAAATACTAAGTGTGATACTTGTACTGTTTCGGAAATTCTGTCACCTGGAGAGAAAAAAAAACATGGCTTACCTCTACTCGTTTTAAAGATGCTAAAAGAATGGTTATATTTTCTACAGCCAAAAATAGAAATAAGAAAACCGAATCTTGTAAAATATACATATATCCAACCGTGACAAACACCAGACGCGCTGATAACGGATTGCCAAGCCACCATATAGAAACAAATATCACCAGTGACATTAATTTTGGAGAAACTTTCATCAGTGATAGATTTAATGACTTCAAGCACATCGCACGTTTCACAAATTTAATCTCATGTCTGTAAAACAAAATGAAAACAGATGTTCTATAATAATGATACATTTATATTCATAGCAACTCAATAATTCCTAAACTAATTAGTAGATGGCCCAGACAGTAACTGTGTTCGTTCCTTGCTGGGGTTTGTTGGTTACTGGGGTTTAACGTCCACTTCCACCTTGGGTAATATCGTAGACTGCTATTATTTAGCAGCAGTCATCAGACCAACTGCACACAATGCTTGTTTAACAAACAATTAAGCACAGTGGCCTCAATGACAAGGTGTAACAATGAATCTCTGTTATCAAACCATTCATTTAGTAATATTTTAGTAAGTTACACTGTAGTGCCTGTGATGGATTGTCGGCCAATCCTCAATAGTACACACTGATCTATTGGGCTGTATTTGTTGCAGACCGATGATTATTCCGTTGGGATGGCAACCTGACACTATAAACCGCAGATTGCCTCGTTCGGCATTTCTGTCCAAACAAGGTAAAAAAAATGCCTCGTTGTCTGGAGTTCCAAAACGAGGTTTTTTAAATTGCCCCGTTTTTGGAACGAGGTATTTTGTTCAGAACGAGGCTTGGTAAAAATGCCTCGTTTACTAAACATGTTTTTTTCAAGATAGTTATTAGCAGTATTTCCTATCAGCGAATTTGTAAAAAATTAAAATTTATGTTATTTAATACGAAAATAAAACCAGTCCAAACTATGATATTATAATCAGAGAAATAGACAAGACAAGAATACAATACACGCCATAGATGTAGGTGTAAAGCAACATCAGCTACCTTGACAACTGTGGTGTTGTGACAATTTATTGAGGCCAATAAATTAATCAAGCTATGTGTCTGCAATAGTTTTACATCTAAACCTAACTGATATCGCAGACAACAAATTAGTGTTTATCTGGTCTAAATACAACAAATAATCCAAATAATAAGACATGTGGATATTAATAATGCGAAAATAATTTATGGTATGGTGTGTATTCTCGTCTTGTCTATTTCCCTGATTATAATTTCATAGTTATATGCTTTTTTGATTAATAAGAATGGATTATTTGTTGTATTTAGACCAAATAAACACTAATTTGTTGTCTGCGATTTCAGTTAGGTTTAGGTGTAAAACTATTGCAGACACATAGCTACCTTGATTAATTTATTGGCCCCAATAAATTGTCACAACACCACAGTTGTTTCTTAACACCTATAACTGATTGGGCCAATAAATCAATCAAGGTAGCTGATGTTGCTTTACACCTACATCTATGGCGTGTATTGTATTCTTGTCTTGTCTATTTCTCTGATTATAATATCATAGTTTGGACTGGTTTTATTTTCGTATTAAATAACATAAATTTTAATTTTTACAAATTCGCTGATAGGAAATACTGCTAATAACTATCTTGAAAAAACCACGTTTAGTAAACGAGGCATTTTTACCTAGCCTCGTTCTGAACAAAATACCTCGTTCCAAAAACGGGGCAATTTTTTTACCTCGTTTGGACAGAAATGCCGAACGAGGCAATCTGCGGTTTATAGTGTGACAACCCTACATATAACACAAGACGAATTCACTAAATTTGACAATTTCTTCAAAAGTAAACTTCTCTTTTTAAAGATGTATATGCTAGACTAAAACAGATACCTTCCTTTTTGTCAACAATGATATTAAAATAGATAAAATACAAGTAAGTTTACAGTAAATAAACGCATAAATAGATACACTAGGGACCGGGTATCATTCAGATTTGATGAAAAAAGGTAAGAAACTGAGCTTACAGTCTAGAATCTAATACACATATTCAGTTAATAGATTGCCATCCAGAAAGTGTTAAATACCATCAAGTTTCATCAAAAACCTCCCAGTTTGTGCTACCATTTAGTTTGACATCATTTGTCTAGTTTATGAAAATAAAGGGTTATAAACTGGATGACCAATATCAAAACTAAGCTAAATGGTAATAAACTAGATGATGGATGTCAAAACTAAACGGTATTTCTTAAACTGAATGGTAGCACAAACTGGGCGCTTTTTGATGAATCTCGATGGTATTTAACACTTTCTGGATGACAATCTATTAACTGAATATGTGTATTAGATTCTAGATGGTAAGCTCAGTTTCTTACCTTTTTTCATCAAATCTGAATGATACCCGGTCCCTAGTGATAAAATAATACGTATGTAAGAACTCCGTACATATCCATATATTCCATGTCATTAGCCCCATACAAACACAAACATGTATATACATATGCATATATTCCATGTTTTATAATGAAAAAACTTACTTGCGTAGTGAAGATATAACTTTATGAAATGGTTTTTCCCAACAATACAATTTTATAACTTTCATTCCCGACAAAACTTCATTCATCTTGTTGATTCTCTTGTCGGACCATTTTCCTATTTTAGTTCTAAAAAGAGAGATGGATAAAACTTTCACTTTTCATTTATCTACAGCAATGAATGAAAACTGAAGAACCCAAAGAAAAGCATGGAGGATAGGTACTGTTGGTGAACTTCTCACACAAATGGATTGAGATTTAACATCCTACTGTTCTGCTCCAACTGGGCAAATGGAAATCAGGCATAAGTCATACAGTGTGCTATGAGGAAAATTTTGCCAGAGCAGCTTCACTATGTCCTATTCTTATATCAAATTCTAAATGTGAAGGGATCGTGTATGTGCGTGCCAATGTATACACAGGACCTATTGTTTTTGTCCCATCCAAACTAGACAGCTACCCTTGTCAAACACTTCCATCCTGCACAACTGACAGGGGGGTATAATCAACTCTCTAAACCGTCTCATGACTAAGATTCAAATGGATTTGAACACATGTGAGATTTAAAAATCTAACAATAAAAATATAATCAAAGCCAAGTCCCGGTTGTCAAGTACAGCACTATGATAATAAATGATCTAGGCTTTAAACAGTCATAACTTTGACCATCTTCAAATTAATATACCAAATGTCAATATATAACAGTAATTTAGTCAGATTGCAGTCAAAATAATGAGAAAGGGTTGTGATGTACTTACCTAAGATTTCCAAAACATCTACCACATAGAATTTGTAAAGGTAATAAAATTGCTATGACAACAAGTGTAAACAAACAAGGATAACCAATATAATAATATAACAATGACATCACCACCACTAATTCAATCGGGCAAAGCCATAAATAATGAGATGTTTCAAATGCCTGTAATAAGAGACAAATTATTTATATTAATGCATCAATGTGTGTGTGCATATAACAATCCAATTACCCATAAAGCGCAACCTCAATTCATATATACAAGCACAATCCCCATTCCAGAGAGAGAGAGAAATGGGGTTTAACATCCACTCAACACAAACTAGGTCATTTTGGGACTAACATATGGTTTAATTTTATTTCAATAACTCACTTGCGCGTAGGGGTCTTTAGCAGTGGGAGGAAACCGGAATGCCCGGAGGAAACCCACGAGGTTGAGAAGGCGCCCCTATCTTCATGCCACATAAGCTCACACCAGGGCTCGAAACCACATCCGCAAGCCAGAGGTGACCGACCAGCTAGAGGTCGAAGTGTGGCACTCTAGACCACTAGGCCATCCCCCCCCCATTCCAATGTAAATGCAATATTGATTCGCTTGCACTGGGTCCTTAGCAGTGGGAGGATCGAAACCTGAATATCCGGTGAAAACACACGAGGTTGGACAGGCGACCCTACTCGAAACCATTTTGAGTTGACCCAATGACAGACCTTATGATACAACAATTTGGCCATCCAATACCCCATCACCCATCCCCAAAAACTACATAAAAACTGGATGAAAAATACATAAAAAGTGGTGAAGTTAGTCGCTTGGACATTATAAATTTAATTTTGGGTCATTTTGAGGTTTATGTAGAAGTGGGTGCCAAATCCCGTTTTTTAAAAGCATGCTGTATAAAGCTGTACACTGTATTTGCCACAGCAAATAGTGTGTTAATCATGTATATGAAGCAAAATGGATAGTTAAGGCCCTCTAATGTTCTTGTGTCTTGCAGAGCTCTTCATAGTGTTTGCACTCAACAGGACAGTTAGTGCACTATTGCAGATGTGAAGGTACATGCATGTACTGCCTTCTCACTATTTCAAGGGAATGTGTGCCTAGTCTAAGATGGGATGCCTTATGACCCATAAAGCATTTACCATAATCGTATACGCCATACCTGTAGTGGTCTAAATTATGATCTTAATAAATCAAATATCGTTCAAAATCCATATTGCACATGTGACAATAAAAGCATTGAAAATTCATTTCACTACTTTTTTGACTGCCTAAAATATGGACTACAACGCCATCATTTATTCGATAAACTTGGCTTTATAGCCAAACTACCACGACCTGAATTGCATAAAATTTGCTTAGAGGGCTCTACATTATTTCCAAATTCTTTTAATATCCATATATTTCACACCGTACAAAATTATATTAAAGAAACGAAAAGATTCACGTGTACTTTGTAGCTAGTATTGTATTTGGACAGTGGTTTATCTCTATTAATATTCACTTAGTATGTAACGACATGGTCATATTATCCTAAGGTAGCATGTATATATGTATATAACTATGTAGTAAATTAAATTTCAGTGGTATTTGTAAATATTTTACATTATACTGGGAGAAGATTCGTAAATTGTATAATTTGTTCTGATCCCGTTTGTATATACACATATACTTCTATGTATGTATTTGCAAATAAACTATTTACTATTAAAAACATAAAGCATGTGTTGGACCACTAAATCAGTCTTAAAATATGGCACAGCACTAAAAATAAATCAAAATGTGAAAAATATAAAATACACGTAAACTTACAAAATTGAATTTTTCCAGATCAGTGGAGAGAAGGTTTACAATTTTCCCTGAATTAGTTAAATGGAATGTTTGACTACTAAGACTTAAAAGCTGAAAAATAAGAAAGAAACTGTTAGCCAATGGATACTACAGGTCAAATACAACTGATTATATAAACCAACATGAGTTTTTTTAATGAAAATCAGACAGTTGACTTTTCTTTTACATGAATGTACATCATAAATGTTTACAAGTTCGATCGTAGATCTTAATCAAAGATACATTATGGGAGATTCGATATAGAGCTGACAATTCTCACTATAATAGTTAAAAACTAGATAGTGTAAAGGGAATTTGCTGAAAATTTTTTGATTTAATTATCAATCAGCGTTGAGCTGCAGAAAGTATTCTCTTCCAGTAAATATTGACATTGAGAGTTGATTGTAGTCTGGATAAGATGATTAATGTCTAATTGATAATTTAGATAACATTCAGGCCTAACGAAAGACGTGCAATTTGCAAATTTAGCTCCTCAATAATGTATGTTTAAGCAATGCCAAAATTATGCCCCCTAGTAAATATTCAGGAAGAATGGAAAATAACAAGTGTACAATAAAAAAAATAAACTAGATCTGCTACTGTCCCATGCAGATATGAAAGCTTTCA
This sequence comes from Patella caerulea, assembly GCA_036850965.1. Lineage (NCBI taxonomy): Eukaryota > Metazoa > Mollusca > Gastropoda > Patellidae > Patella > Patella caerulea. The sequence goes on from JAZGQO010000008.1 coordinate 30,995,463, forward strand.
TATTCATCGTCATGTGTCATTGATTGTATCAAGTATCCTAAATAAAAGGATAAGAGGAAAAAATTATCAAAATTGGTCAAAAACTCGCAAAATTACAAGTCTAAATATAGTATGAAACATTGCACCCAGGCATAACAATAATCTGAAAACTAAAGGGAAATAACCGAAATTTGTATTACTGTAATGAGACGGATGAGAAAATGAAATGAAAATTGCCTGAAAAAAATTAAAAATGGCAGGTTGGACAGGCGACCTTACTCCTTGTCACGTACAGGCGCGCGTACTAACCATTCAGCCGCCCAAACCCCGTTTGAAATCAGAAACGTGCAATATGTCATATAGGAAGAATAACAAGACGCTCACAACAAAATGGTAAATTAATGAGTTTAGGGCAAAAAGACGTCTACAGCACACGGTGTTCACCCATCCAAATACTAACTGGGCCCGACGTTGCTTAACTTCAGTGATCTGACGAGAACTGGTGTTTTCAACGTGGTGTGGCCGTAGACGAGAGAAGGTGGACAGAACCCGTAGTTATACTTTTCCTAAATTGACCTGCTTATTGATCTTTTTTTTCGGGGGGGGGGGGGGGGGGGGCGCGTTTTAAAAAGGCGTCTACAGCACCCGGTGTTCCCAGGCGGTCACCCATCCAAGTACTGACCGGGCCCGACGCTGTTTAACTTCAGTGATCGGACGAGAACTGGTGGTTTCAACGCGGTGTGGCCGTAGACAGAACCCGTAGTTATACTTACTTGAATTGACCCGCTTATTGATTTTTTTGGGGGGGTTGTCGGTTTTAAAAAGGCGTCTACAGCACCCGGTGTTCCCAGGCGGTCACCCATCCAAGTACTGACCGGGCCCGACGTTGCTTAACTTCAGTGATCGGACGAGTACTGGTGTTTTCAACGTGGTGTGGCTGTAGACGAGAGAAGGTGGACAGAACCCATACTTGTGCTTACTCAAATTCTTTTTGTGTCTTTTTCCCTGGGGAGATGGGCAGATCGGATAGCTGGAGTGGTGCAAAAGAGTAAGCGCTGTGGTCTGATTGGCGGAAAGTGATTTTTTCACGAAGAATCAGGGCAAAAAGGCGTCTACAACACCCGGTGTTCCCAGGCGGTCACCCATCCAAGTACTAACCGGGCCCGACGTTGCTTAACTTCAGTGATCGGACGAGAACTGGTGTTTTCAATGTGGTATGGCCGCAGAGGAGAGAAGGTAGACAGAACCTGTAGTTATATATACCTGAATTGACCTGCTTATTGATTTTTTTTTTGTTTTTTTGTATTTAATTGTTTTAAAGAGATTTAATAATGCCAGACTAATTTTAAAATAAAATTTTAAATTAAGAATAATTAATTATTGGTCTAATGCAATGATTTGATTTGACGGATGAAATGTACAATGGGTGTCCACACTATGTGGCTAAGGCGTTGGCCTGCTAGCCAGGAGGTCGGGTGTTGGATCCCAGTATTGGCCGAGAAAGTTCATCTCGATATTCTGGCGCGTCCCCCCATCCGCCGTGTACACATTGGAGTGCACGTAAAAGATTCCTTAGCAGTTGGAATTCGATATTGTTGAATAAGCTCTATACGATGACTAAATGTGCAGATTGTAGCCACCGACACTGCATGTTTTGCTTAACAATGAAAGGGTGCGGTTTTCAATTTTCGATCCTTTTATTCTACTACTCCTGATATTTTGGACTGTTGATCGATGGTTTCATATAAAAGACTACCAATAAGACTCTTTGTAGAAGAAGTTCCCCAAAATATTATGTTGACTTTAGAGAAAAGGACCTTTTAAAATGCTCCAAATCGTAAAAATACGACTTTTTGGATTTTAGATCTCTTTTTTCTGCTACCCCTGATATTTAAAAAAGATAGGCTGGCACTGCCAGGCAGGATACGCCCACATTTTCGAGAGATGGACAGAGAACAAGCAATACCGAAAGTGATTTTTCCTACATCTTTAAGTCCTGTATTTCATACTGTATTGGGAGCAGCCATTTAGTTGGTCAGTTCCAGTCTGATATTAATGAAATTCGAAACCGACAATGATTATGGTGTGACGGAAAAATCGGATAAGAATTGTGACCTGTAGAGAGTCCACAACCATGATATACCATATTTTTACACTATAAATGGCGACCATTTCGTCCGTCAATTTTGGTACGATTTTCACGAAATTAGAACTCAACCTTCCTCATCAAAATCAAATTAAAATTGTGACCTATACAAGGTCCACAACCATGATATATCATTTTTTTAACAGTATTCGCGTACAAACGGCGGCCATTTTGTCTGTCAATTTTGGTCCGATTTTCCCGAAATTCAAACTCAACCTTCCTTACAGTGTAACGGTGATATAATCAAACGTTTTTTTAAATGGGATAATAATTGTGACCTCCAGAGGGACCACAAGCTAAAGAAAGGGGGATTTTGCGTATAACCAGGGGACATAATTCAGGACGTTACAATCCGATATGCGCAAATATCGAAAAGAACCAAGATCTTTGGGTTATAACCATGAATTTCAAGTTTCATCAAAATCGAATTAAAATTGTGACCTTTACAGGGTCCACAACCTTGATATACCATTTTTTAACAGTATTCGCGAACAAACGGCGGCCATTTTGTATAGCAATTTTGGTCTGATTTTCCCGAAATTCGAATTCAACCTTCCTTACGGTGTAACGGTAATATAATCAAAGGTTTTTTTAAATCAGATAATAATTGTGACCTCCAAGCTAAAAAAAAAAGGTGATTTTGCATATAATCAGGGGCCATAATTCAGGAAGTTACGATCCGATATGCGCAAATATCGAAAGGAACCAAGATCTTTGGGTTATAACCATGAATTTCAAGTTTCATCAAAATCGAATTAAAATTGTGACCTCCACAGGGTCCACAACCTTGATATACCATTTTTTAACAGTATTCGCATACAAACGGCGGCCATTTTGTATGGCAATTTTCGTCCGATTTTCCCGAAATTCGAACTCAACCTTCCTTAGGGTGTAACGGTGATATAATCAAACGTTTTTTTAAATCGAATAATAATTGTGACCTCCAAGCTAAAAAAAAAGGCGATTTTGCGTATAATCAGGGGCCATAATTCAGGAAGTTACGATCCGATATGTGCAAATATCGAAAGGAAGCAATTTCTTTTGGTTATAACCATGAATTTCAAGTTTCATCAAAATCGAATCAAAATTGTGACCTCCACAGGGTCCACAACATGGATATACCATTTTTTAACAGTATTCGCGTACAAACGGCGGCCATTTTGTATGGCAATTTTCGTCCGATTTTCCCGAAATTCGAACTCAACCTTCCTTAGGGTGTAACGGTGATATAATCAAACGGTTTTTTAAATCGAATAATAATTGTGACCTCCAGAGGGACCACAAGCTAAAAAGGGTGATTTTTCGGACAATCAGGGGCCATAATTCAGGAAATTACAATCCGATAGCCGCAAATATCGAAAGGAACCAAGATCTTTGGGTTACAAACATGCATGTCAAGTTTCATCAAAATCGGTTCAAAATTGTGACCTCTATAGGGTCCACAAGCTAAAAACGTGATTTTTCGTACAATCAGGGGCCATAATCCATGAAGTTTTGATCCGATACATGCCAATATCGAAAGCAGCCGAGATCTTTTGGGGATAAACCTATATTTCAAGTTTCGTCAAAATCGGATAAGAATTGTGACCTGTAGAGAGTCCACAAACAAATTGTGGACGGACGGACGTCCGGACGGACAGGGGCGACGACATAATACGTCCACATGAAAATGTGGGCGTATAAAAATGATACAATGATTTCACACAACAGGCTAGCTATTAGGCTCTCGATTGACAAGAGTTTCATCACCCTCCCTTCATTATAACCGAAGTTATTGTGCCCTAAAGAATCAACAAATCAGCATGCTTATCTCTGCTTACCCTAGGCAGAAAATGCTCATCTTTGCACTCAATCATGACATTGACCTCGTGAACGTCTACACCAAGATTGAACATTCTAGCTCAATTAGAAGGAGAGTTATTGTGTTTCAAAGTCTCGGCCCTTCAAGTTGCTACTACTTTTCATATTCACTTCAAAATGGCAACCATCAGTTGACCTAAATCAAAATTCTGCTCCCTGCGATTTTTGGGCCATCCTTCGAGGATTCAGAAAATATAACTCCCGTGTCTGTAAGTAAGATAGCAAAAAAGCCTTAGGGAATTCTCATGTTTCAAGATGGTGGCATTTCCGGTTAGATCGACAAACTCCATATTTTGTGTAGGAATCAGTAATTACTTGTCGAGTATCGAAAAAAAAATTCAGATCATTCTGACCTATATTTCGACGATTTTTTTGAAAACTTTGATCCTTAATTTCACCAAAGGGAGATAATTTAGAAAATTTCTCATTATATTTGCAGAGCTGCCAACCTAAAATGAATTCAATGAGTGAGATTTAACCAAGCTGGGGACGAAGTCCTGGCGGGGGGCCCAGGGGGGCGGAGACCCCCAGCCGATAAAGGATTTAGTACTTTTAAAACACTTTTGGAGACCGGAGAATAGAGATAAAATTATTCACAAAAGAGATACATTTTAAAAGTTTTAATGCATATCATTTAAACACTTGAATCGTTGTCAGTGTAACTCATCTTGCAGGCTTTTCTCTCACTGAAACGCGCGGGAAGGATATTCCAGTTTCTGAACAGTGGTAATGAAACAAATAATTTCATTGGCTGATCTAACTTATCCAGCCAATCAGTGGTGTCATACTTAAAACAAACAGGAAAAGAGCGACCCGACATTCGGAATACATCGCGTTTGACTAATTGCATCTGATCAGTGTGCATCCGAATTTAACTCGTACGTGGAAATCCCTTTTATTTTATTTTTATACTATAGTTTTGAAAATGCGTGAGATTTCACTATGTGCTCGTGAGAGCGTGATTTTGATTAAAAATGCGTGATTCTCACGCCAAATGCGTGACAGTTGGCAGGTATGTATTTTTGAAGTCACATTGGTAAGATCTACTTACATTCTAAATTTCATGAAAATCGTACAACTATTAAAGAAGTTGTCAAATTAGTCTAAACTTCCGGTTCGAAATCACAGCGACGAATTTTCGAAATTCGAAAATGTGAAACTGCAGATGAAAATGATTTTTTAAAAGGTATTCAAAGAAAAAAGAATTAGTAAAATCGGTCAAAAAATAGCAAAGCTACGACTATGCATTGTCATTTTTTTCGTTCGTAAAATTCGGTGATTTCGAATTCGCAAAACGTTTTGAAAATATATTTAATCAACAGCCACCACCCATTTTTGGGGGGCTAGGTCAAAGTTTCAGAAACATTCTATGGATAGATTCTGTGAAATCCGATTTGCAGGAAAAACACAAAAAAAAAAAATAATAATAATCTTAACAGAAACAATAAGCTTTCATATGAAATATGAAAGCTTAATAAGCTATTCACAGTACCTTTCTATATATAAGGCCACCAACAGCAGTCTTCATCTTCAATGAAATATGTTGTTGTTTATAAAAGTGGAATAAATCACAGAACATCGCTAAAATTAACGCCACCCCCAGTGCCACAGCATAAATATAAGCCTCTGTTTTACTAACGAGATCAGTATTTTGAAAGTATGAAATGAGTTGACCAATGATAAACGGTGAAACAACACGACATGATTCCTGGAATAAATAATAAACACAAAAAAAATCATAACAGTGTCTGTTACTACAATTACAAATCTGGCCAATGAGAAATATAGTGTCTGTTACTTAAAGTTACATTATGGGAGATAAGATAAAGAGATGCCAGTTCTCACTATAATAGTTAAAGATAGGCTGGCACTGCCAGGCAGGATACGCCCACATTTTCGAGAGATGGATAGAGAACAAACAATACGGAAAGTGATTTTTCCTACATCATTAAGTCCTGTATTTCATACTGTATTGGGAGCAGCCATTTTGTTGGTCAGTTCCAGTCTGATATTCATGAAATTCGAAGTCGACAATGATTATGGTGTGACGGTACACAACCTAGAAATGTGACTTTTCGTCAAAATCGGATAAGAATTGTGACCTGTACAGAGTCAACAACCATGATATACCATATCTTTACACTATTCGCGTACAAACGGCGACCATTTCGTCCGGCAATTTTGGTATCATTTTCACGAAATTTGAATAATTCAGGAAGTTACGATCCGATATGCGCAAATACCGAAAGGAACCAAGATCTTTGGGTTATAACCATGCATTTCAAGTTTCATCAAAATCGAATTAAAATTGTGACCTTTACAGGGTCCACAACCTTGATATACCATTTTTTAACAGTATTCACGTACAAACGGTGGCCATTTTGTATGGCAATTTTGGTCTGATTTTCCCGAAATTCGAACTCAACCTTCCTTACGGTGTAACGGTAATATAATCAAACGTTTTTTTAAATCGGATAATAATTGTGACCTCCAAGCTAAAAAAAAAAAGGCGATTTTGCGTATAATCAGGGGCCATAATTCAGGAAGTTACGATCCGATATGCGCAAATATCGAAAAGAAGCAAGATCTTTGGGTTATAACCTTGAATTTCAAGTTTCATCACAATCGAATCAAAATTGTGACCTCCACAGGGTCCACAACCTTGATATACCATTTTTTAACAGTATTCGCGTACAAACGGCGGCCATTTTGTATGGCAATTTTCGTCCGATTTTCCCGAAATTCGAACTCAACCTTCCTTAGGGTGTAACGGTGATATAATCAAACGTTTTTTTAAATCGAATAATAATTGTGACCTCCAAGCTAAAAAAAAGGCGATTTTGCGTATAATCAGGGGCCATAATTCAGGAAGTTACGATCCGATATGCGCAAATATCGAAAGGAAGCAAGATCTTTGGGTTATAACCATGAATTTCAAGTTTCATCAAAATCGAATCAAAATTGTGACCTCCACAGGGTCCACAACCTTGATATACCATTTTTTAACAGTATTCGCGTACTAACGGCGGCCATTTTGTATGGCAATTTTCGTCCGATTTTCCCGAAATTCGAACTCAACCTTCCTTAGGGTGTAACGGTGATATAATCAAATGTTTTTTTAAATCGAATAATAATTGTGACCTCCAGAGGGACCACAAGCTAAAAAGGGTGATTTTTCGGACAATCAGGGGCCATAATTCAGGAAATTACATTCCGATAGCCGCAAATATCGAAAGGAACCAAGATCTTTGGGTTACAAACATGCATGTCAAGTTTCATCAAAATCGGTTCAAAATTGTGACCTCTATAGGGTCCACAAGCTAAAAACGTGATTTTTCGTACAATCAGGGGCCATAATCCATGAAGTTTTGATCCGATACATGCCAATATCGAAAGGAACCGAGATCTTTTGGGGATAAACCTATATTTCAAGTTTCGTCAAAATCGGATAAGAATTGTGACCTGTAGAGAGTCCACAAACAAATTGTGGACGGACGGACGGACGGACGGACGTCCGGACGGACAGGGGCGACGACATAATACGTCCACATGAAAATGTGGGCGTATAAAAACTAGATAGTGTAAAGATAATTTACTGAAAATTTCAGTCAAATTGATTCACTATTAGCCGAGAAAAAAGCGTTAGAATTTTCACATAGTCTCGGTCATCATTACTCAAATCATTAATATAAACAGCATAGTCTCGATTATCCACTTGATTGATTTAATTATCAACCGCCATTAAGCGGCATCTACGATTTTAATCTGCCAACATCGAAGGCTAGCCTTGACATAAAGAGTTTATTATGGTCTGGATATGTTAATTAATGTATAATTGATTATTTAGATAACATCTCAGGCTTAAAGAAAGACGTGTAAAAAGCAGATTTTGCTCTTGCATAATGCTATTTTAAAGATACATTATGGGAGATTAGATAACAACAAGTTGGCAGTTCTCACTATAATAGTTAAAAGATAGCTAATGTAAAGGCAATTTGCTGAAAATTAACTTAGAACTAAGCGAATGAAAGTTCCGCTTAGCCTCGGTCATCATTACTAAAGTCGGTAAGACAAAACCAGTAGTCTCCCTTATCCATTTTTATTGGTAAATCACGAAGGAAAATATTTCAGCGAATCAAACTACAATTCAACAAAAATCTCATGCTAGCCTTGAGAATTTATTATGATCTGAATAAGTAAATTAATGTCTAATCAATAGGTTTTTTTTAACATTTCAGGCCCAAAGAAAGAGCTACAATAGGCAGATTTTGCCCTTGCATAATATATGTTTAAATACAATCACAAGCCTGGCCAATGAAAAAAATTAAAAGAAACCAGTTCAATTTTATGAGATTGTTCCCAGGAACAGGGGAAGAGGTTTTTGTTCCCAGAAGCCCTGGTGTATTGATATCTCGACTAAAAGGAGCATTTGTACATCTGTCACAACCAACACAAAATAGAAAACTTGCGAAACACAGCTATCTGTAGTCCTTACTTTGATCAAACTTTTTGAGGTCTTAAAACTATGCAATAATCTAGTAGGTACATGTAAGTCTGAATTTCAATATAAGGGTCTCTTCAGGACAACCTGAACCTAGTATCAGTGTCAGGAGCAGCCACTAATTAAGCCAATAAAGCGATGATATTATAGTGTATGCTTCACATGTAATCCCATAAAGATTATTTTAACCAGCATAGATAAATGCAATGATAAAATTAAAATAATAAAAATGCTTACACATATAAATATCAGAAAACCAGGTAAAACAAATTCAGATTTAAATGTGGAGAGTACAGCCATTATAAGACTGGCTTTCTTACCAGATCTGTAATTAGTCAAATGATAATCCCATAACCTGAAAAATCAAAATAAAAAAATCTTAAAGAGGTGCACTGTAATGGAATTCATGAAAGCCATGAGGTACTGAATAATTAGTTTTTTCTAAGCTTAGTATGAAAATTTGAACTCGCAAGAAATTACCATTTAAAAGACCAAATTAGATGATTTGAAATTTAAAATGAATCAATATTTATTTAGTACTAGAAAGATACCGGACTTCTCCTGGGACCCAATATTGCACAGGACCCCAATTCACAGACAGCCTAAATTCAATGGCCTAAAACATTCACAGAGTCAAGCTAGTTAATTAGATATCACCTACGTTCGGGTGGAGCGCAGCTTCAAAGTGTGATGGCGAGCATACAAACATGTACACATATGTGGAGGTGGAGTGCTGAGATGGGCGAACATGCACACAGACATTTTTAATTTTATCTATATAGATTACTAAAAGCTTACTTATCAATTTTTCCCCATAAAAAACTGGAATCATCCCCTTGTGGACATTTCGATACATCTTCTAATGTGAGACCTTTTCTAAAACCTTTTTTAAATAATGAATTAAGCCACCTGAAATAGAGAAGTAGAAAAGGAATTAAACAAGAGAATCATCGACAGAATAAAAGAAGAAATAATTTTTACTTATACAGTCTATATATTATTCTGACTCAATTAAACGCTTTGCAATATGGACTATGTGACATTTAATTCACAGAGAATTACTTACGAATTAACTCTGTAACAGATGAGTGTCCATAGCACGTGCGTTGACTGCTCACCGCGCCAGTCATTGGCTCAACTGCTCGTGCAATGTTTACTTAACACCTAACTGCTCCGGGCATTTTACCCATTTACTCTAAATAGGAAATATTTTTTAACTTCAAATACTTCAAACGTCTTTATTTATTTTTCTTTTACCTTGAAAAAATGTTTGAGAATTTAATTTGTCGAAGTAAAAAAGTTAATATGCCGTACTTATTAAGCCTCGCCGATGACATGCTTATCAGTGATTGTAGCGGCCAAGCGAATATTCACTGCGGGATCAGTTTGGCTAACTGCTAGCTTTTTGGTGTACACGGGATGGATATAGAAAAGGGAGTCGGACCAAACATATCTTTATGTCCCTCTATTTGGATTATTGGAGGCAAACTTGTTTAATGTCATTGTCATTATCAATAGGTCTAGCTATTGGTGCATTTCACTTTCAGCCATAAATTTCTTGTACACTACACAGTCATAATTAAAATTGTGCTTAGAAATCGAAATCATTACAACCAATTATAACAAGATTTTTCTTTTCATTTATTTACCCGAGTTATCATTTAAGTAATTATGCAAGGATTGCACTTGTATTTTGTCATTTCGGGAAGACTCATCGATCAAAGTCAATGACAAATTTGACTTACCAAAAACTTATTCTTGAAAAAGTATTTGCTGTGTCATATAGACATTTTTCATCTGCTGGTATCTTTTCCGACATCTTGTGTTGTCATAGATCGTCAGGAGAAAAATAAATATTAATTTGTAAGTTTCAATATGACATTATTGTAAGTAAAAGAAGTTTAGAAATGCTAACGTGCTCTCCCACAGCTGATGGTTACATTCGGAACTGTTCGTAGTGCTTGGTTTAGGATTGATGTGCATCTCTAAAGGGACTTAACTCGTGTATAATTTTGCGGAATTAAACCACCATTAGTATGCTACTTTAAGTTTTTGTATCTCTATGTTCATGAACCTCATCAATATGCCTGTTGGCAAAACTTTGCCACGCGTTTCCCAATCTATGCTAGAAAGGAGTTCAACTCAATTAGCAGCTGAGGAAAATTACAGCTGGACATAATATTATCTGTCAATCTGTGGTCTGGTCGTTTTTGGAAAACGTTTCGTATACCGGTACTCTTCAATTGTAAAGGTAGGAAAAGAAATATAAAACTATTCCAGTTGCAGGTTTTAATTTTTAATCAACATATTGTTCTGTAATATACTACATGATTACAATTCACATGTTTGTATGTGTATCTGATTTTAAAAGGATAATTGTTAGTAGTAGAGCTATGCAAATTTTTCATATTAGACCTATTCTGTGTAAATATAACCTACCGACGTAACGATTAAGCACATAATTTTGCAAACAAACATTTGCTTGCAGATACTGAGATAGATTGCTTACATTGCAAATTTATTTCAAATTCAGTCCACAGCACAGGCACACATAACAGAGTTGACCACTACATAATCGATCATATCCTGGGAATTATTGGCCAATACTAAACTCTGCATAACATTAATAAAGTTTTATCCATGCCCAAGGGCGTGGATTTGCCATAACTTTTGGTGGGGACAGACGAACCCGGGAACCTTTCATTACCTAACAAAAATAATAATTACAAACAGTTTACTGTATCAGTGTTATTTCGATGAAAGCTGTAACTATCGTCAAGATCAGTAACTGTGCCGAGACTCAAGGCTTTTACAAAACGTGCGTTCATTTCATACTGTTTTATTTTTGTGACGTCCGTCAAAAAATAATGCGGCCGTTTCTTCGGACTGTTTCACACCTTTGATAAGATTCCCGAATATCAATTAACTTTTATTGTTTTACTACACGACAATCGTCATGAATTATCAACACAATGCCCAGTATAATTTATTGACGACTATGTACACAACTCTACTATAACACCAATGATGAGATTATTTGGCTTCTTTTATCTTTACATGTACACATTATTCTGCACTTGCCGTACAATGTTATAGTTACATAGTGGATGTCAATCGTAGCCATGTTAGAAAATTGGATCTTAAAAAAAAGGCTGGGTCACATCTAGTTATGGTCATTTTCCTTAACCCTCGGCCCCGACTGATACAGCCGACATGGAACCCATGGTTCAAACGTATTTTGATTATGTTTCTTAGCCCAAATTGAGGCCCTTGACTGTTTTAATTTGATGAAGACTAGCAGAAACGCAAAATGTCACTCATAGCTCACTGCATGGTGTACGCCTAGAAATGGTACCACTACTGATGTCTTCTGTCTTACTCCAGCCGCAGTAGTGGGTTTTCCTACTGAGTTCCTTTTCAAATGACTACAAAAAGTTTAGTGGCCTATAGCTCGCTTAATTTACACATAAACTGGACCAAAACAGTATTGCACATAGCTTAACATATAATAAATCAATTCTTATTGAAATAAAGGTGATGCCTAATACCGCATAATTATATGATTTAATTACACCCATTTGCTACTCGAAATTTCTACCGGCCAAAGTCATGGCGGCATGTTGCGTAATACGTCATTAGGCAACATAAACATCACTATGCAAAGAAAAACTGTTCGGTAACTATTTTAATGGCCCGGTCTTCACTAACTATTTGTGATAGAATTACTTATTTCAATACAAACTGTAATGATGTGTGTTGACAATTGTGCATTTGAGCCTCTTTGAACTTGTGTAAGGGTTCTTAGACTGTATCAATTGTAACCTTAAATACAGTTTAAGGTTACAAGTATAGTAACTAGGTGTATGCCCAGACCATCCTCTTTAGCCTTGTCACTGTTAGTGTTGAGCCAGTAAGAATATTCAAGTTATTGGAATACTATGGACAAAGCATTAATATGAATATAGGCACAGCCTTCAAGCTTGATAGTATTATTTTGTTGTTCTGGCTAGTATTATTTTGTTGTTCTGGTTGAATAGACAAAACTACAAGTGGGTGTATAATGGATGTTGTCTCATCTCTCTTTGTATTGCAGATTACTGAATATAATTCGTATAGATGTCCACACATGATTTGTGACAAGTCAGATATTAACAAACTTTAAATGAACTTGTGACAGATGAAAAGCACTCAGATGTATGTAGGCCTTTGCAGTACTTTGATATCATATCTTTGAATTCAGGATGGAAATTCGACAAACCTGTCATTCTCAAACAATAGCCAAAAATAACCCCAAAAAGATCTTCTCAACAGATGATTCTGCAGTGACCAAGAAAAGGGCAGGCAATAAAGCAATAAATAGAAGAAAATCGGCAGATAGTTTGTTTGCTTTAGAAGATTCTATCACTCTACGTAGAGTTAAACCAGAAGCTACTATGCAATCAGAGTTATTAAGTTCCAATTTTTCGTTTTCTAGTAATGAACTAGCAACAAGTTGTGATTTAAAGACAGATCAGACTATTGGTGAAAAAGAATTGAGAAGACAAAGTTTACCGGCTAATACAAAGGTTACTAAGCAATCTTATAAACTTCCGACAAAACAGTGTGGCAACCCACCACCGTTATCTTATTCCTTAAAGACTAAGAAAAAAAGAACAAATGGCAATGAAACTAAAATCCTCAAAAGGGAATCGAATAGTTTGAAATGTGAACGAAGTGTAAGTCCAAAATTATTATCAGGTTTAAAACATGTAAAAAAAGAATTGCCATTACCCAGAACACCAAGAAAGAAAAACATTAAACAGTCAATGAATAAGCGTAAAAATAAGTCTTGTAACTCTAATAAAGACAATTCAAAAAAGAAAAATAAACAAAAATACTCTGTCAATGAAAGTAAAACAGTGGACACAACCTATGAAGGAGAATTTGATTCAGAATGCGTGAACTGTGGTGCTAAACATATATCTTCTGACAGATGTGTTAGAAATGATTGCTCAAATTGTGTTGATAATACTTCAGGTAACAAAATAATAAGATCAAATAAAAAACAAGCAAAAGCTTCAGCGAAGAAAAAAAATTGTGTTCATTCCAAAGAAACCAAATCACAGAAAAATAAAAAAAGCTCAGATATTCTTCAGAATGGTACTGAAATTCACGACCTGAACTCAGTGAAAGCAAAAGGGAGCTCTGATGAGGTACTTGACCTCCCCAAATTAGTACACAGAAAAAAATTAAGAACTGGCTCATGTGATTTTGATCAGTCTTCTGTTAACAGTTGTGTGTCCACAGTAAAAGTTGAGAATCCATCTGAACTAATTACATGTAGTGGGAAGAACGATATACCTGACACAAGAACCGCTAGAAAGAGTAAGAAAAGATCCATGTCTAGCGGTGATGTTGTTCAAAGAAAAAGATCCAAAAACAATTTCTCAGAATTATTGGATGTAAGTCCGAAACAAAGTATAAAGGGAGAAAATGTATTCGATGATGATCAATTGTCACAAAAAGTTGGAACAGAATTCAGTGAAGATGATTCAGATGACTCAAATATTATGTCCCACAATAACGTAAGGTAGAATCTTTTTTCAATTTGTGTGTGGTAAAATCTGTGCAAAAATGCATAGGGCTCCGGACCAAAATTTTGGTGATCAGAAAAATATTTTCAATTTTCTTTAATAAGACTATATGCAGGGATATTCAGGTTAGATTGTATTGAAAATTTGGGATAGATTGCCAATATATCGCCGAAATATACATACATGTTTTTTATTCTGTATGAGTCCTACACATTGTAAATATAGGTTTTTAAGATGTTGGTCTTTTCACCACTCGTCCAGTATTAAATGATATACACCATTGGCTTAACTTTTTGATTAAATTTTTAAAGAATGGTTGCTATTGGGCTTTGAAATTACGCTGTATGTTTATTACACTAGGGTTTTTTTTTTATTGATAATGGAATTCTCTCAAAATTGACCAGATTGGAATGCTTTTATTTGCATTGATGATTCTAGTGTTAACTTGAAATTGCAGTTTATCTGAATTTGATCCCAACTTAGAAGAAGATTCTTGTGAGAGATACAGTTCTGACGATGATGATCTACCAGAATTTTTACCTCAAACCAACGGTAAGATAAATAATGTAATCCAATTTCCAATAATTATTTTCAGAGTTATGGTCTTTGATTGATGCAACAGAAGCTATAGCTTATATTATATATGTATATGTAATGTCTATATCCTTGAGATGAAGAAGCCAGTTGATATTAAATTGGCCAGCAATGCGATAGCTCAGTGTGTAATGCAGTGTTAGGTTCCAAGGAGGCCTGAGGTTCTTGAAGATTTCTCGGCATGATTTCCTTTCGTCAGTGGTGCAGGTTGGAGATTCTAGTAAGGAATTGCATCTAGTTTCCTACCAAGGAGGCCTCAGGTTTTTGAAGATTTCTCGGCATGATTTCCTTTTGTCAGTGAAGCAGGATGGAGATTCTGGCAAGGAACTGCACCTAATTGGTTTTATAACCCCCCCCCCCACAAATTAAGTCCTGTGTAAATGTTGGTTTGCCCGTAAAAGGACCCTGGACAGTTGGAAATCCGAATATGAGTAGGCTATTAACCCTGATGATGTTTAATCGATAACATCGCATTGCAATTAAATATTTCACATTTACATTATTTACTGATACAACGGTCAACTTTTTTCTCACAGGAATCCTTTACTCTCCAAAGGTGGATGATTTTGTTTGGGTGAAGTTTAGACAATATCCATTCTGGCCATCTAAGGTAAAGACTTAAACATACATTATACAGGTAAAAATTGGATAGTCGACACTTTGTTTATTATCGTAACAATGGTAGTAATGACAATCAAGACTAGCTTACATATAGCTAATATTAATATCTAGACTCTTTTTGTCGCACCGTCTTTCAAAGAAATGAGACTACATGTATTAACATGGCTCTTTCCATCTGTCTGTCCGTTACACTTCTTGGGACACAATAAATCTCCTAATTGAGCTGGGGGTTGGGATGGCCTGGTGGTCTACAGTGCCGCGCTTTGACCTCTAGCTGGCTGGTCACCTCTGGCTTGCGGCTGTGGTTTAGAGCCCTGGTGTGAGCGTATGTGGCATGGAGATAGGGGCGCCTTCTCAACCTCGTGGGTTTCCTCCGGGCACTCCGGTTTCCTCCCACTGCTAAAGACCCCTACGCGCAAGCGAATTATTAAAATAGAATTAAAGCATGTGTAAGTCCCGAAATGACCTAGTTTGTGTTGAGTGGACGTTAAATCCCATTTCTCTCTCTCTCTCTCTCTCTCTCTCTTCTAATTGAGCTAGAATGTTCGAACTTGGTGTAGGTGTTTAATTTGTAAAGATGAGTATTTTAAACGTAAGGTAAGCAGAGATAAGCAGTTCGATTGGTTGATGCTTTGGGACACGATAACCTTAGTTCTAATGAGATGGAAATGAAATGATGAAACTTGGTGTATAGTTTCATTACAATCAATATCTTGACTATGTTCGTTAATGAGCATTTTCTGCTCAGGGTAAGCAGAGATATAAGCATTTTGATAGGTCAAGATTTTGAAAACAAACTCTCCCTCTCATTTAAGTAGAATGTTCAAACTTGGTGTAGGGGTCTATTAGGTTAAGGGAAGTCGTTTATAGGAGTTTGATCCTCTGAATTTTCCACTAAGGCTAAGCACAGATAAACAATTTGACTGACTTTGGAACATGATAACTTTGATTCTTATTGGATGAGAGCAAGGTAATTGTGAATATAGATTTACATGTATAATATCAATACCTTGACTAAGTTCAATGATGAGAATTTTCTGCTGTGGCTAAATGGCGATAAGCAATTCGATTGGTCAAGACTTTGGAACATAACAACTTTGCTATTACTTGAGGTAGAATGAATAACACTTCCCGCTAAAGTTAGGCAGAATTAGGAAATTTCATTGGTTGATTCTTTGGGACAAGATAACTTTGATTCTAACTGATGGAAAGTGATGAAACTTAATGTATAGTTTTACTACCAGGTATTTCAAAACCTTGACTGAGGCTGATCTTGAACATTTGATGCCCACACTAAATATATATTATCAGTTTGATTGCTCAGTATCTTTGAAAAAGATAAATCTGCAATTAATTAATATGTGTCATCTTTTTATTTTGAGATTTCTGCAGTGAACATTTGAAAAAGATAAATTTGCAATTAATTGATGTGTCATTCGGACCATAACTTCTGGATTATGTCTCTTGATTGCACAATAAAATCAAATTTTTAATTTGTGGTGCCTCTAGAGGTCGTTGTTTTAGCTGATTTAGAAATACATTTAAATATATAACCGTGACACCTTAATGAGGGTTGAGATCAAATTTCGTGAAAATCGATCCAAAACTGCCTGACAAAATGTTCCCCTCCTTTATTACAAACAGTGTAAAACCAAAAAGTATGTCATATCAAGGTGACAATTTTGCTCAGATTTTGATTTAATTTGACAAACATGTTTATTTCACAAAAGACTGGTTCCTCTCGATAATCATGCATATAGGAATGTAACTTCCTGGATTGCCCCTAAAAAATCAACTTTTTAGCTTTTAGCTTGTGGAACCTCTAGAAGTCACAATTTGTATTCAATTTTAAAAACTGTTTAGATATATCACCATTACACCTCGCTGAAGGCTGAGTTGAAATTTCTGACTGAAACTGCCGCTCCTTGTATGCAAATAGTCTAAAAGTATGTAATACCAAGGTTGTGCTATTTGATTTTGATGGAACTTGAGTTTATAACCCAAAGACCTCAGTTTGTTTCGATATTCAGGCATTTCAGACCGTAATTGCGGCTCCTAAATTGTATGCAAAATCACATTCTGGAGGTTACAATTTTTATCTGATTTCAAAAAACTGTTTAAATATTTCACTGTTCTACATTAAGGATGGTTCAGTTCAAATCTTGCAAAAATTGGACCGAAATAAGTGGTTGACAAAATAAGTGCTACTTGTACGCGAATAGTGTAAAAGTATGAAATACCAAGGTTGTGGACCCTCTAGAAATAACAGTTTTTATCTAATCTTGAAACTTAAAATAAATGTATGTTTGTATCCAAAAGACCTCGGCCCCTTTCAGTATTCATGCATATTGGACTGTAACTTAATTATGCCCCCTGATTTTACTTGAACATGATGTGTTGTGACCCATAAATGTATGTTTGTATCCAAAAGACCTCAGCCCCTTTCAGTATTCATGCATATTGGACCGTAACTTGATTATGCCCCCTGATTTTACAAGAACATATTGGGGATGCTCGATTTACAGTCCAGAACGTCCTGAATCGACAGAATTACAATATCGAGTGATGCGGAATTCAGTCCTGTCACAGTTCTGCCAGTCCCGACAGCTGAAGTGGAGTGAGTAGAATCGTGACGTATTCCTAGGTAAAAAATATGTTTCAGCTGTCATGATTGGTTGAAATATTTTTTATACAGTCGAAGCATGCGTTGTACTCCGAAATTCTCCTTTTCACTCGATTGACACCAGTCAATTCCGGAACTGTGAATCGAGCATCCCCGATGTGTTGTGACCCATTGGTGTCAAAATCCCAGGTTGTACGTGCCAAGGAGTAGAGTCGCCTGTCCAACCTTCTGGGTTTTCTCCAGGTACTCTGGTTTCCTCCCACTGCTAAAGAACCCTACGTGCAAGCGAATTATTGAAATAAAATTAAACGATATGTTAGTCTCGAAATGACCTAGTTTGCATGGAGTGGATGTTAAACCCCATTTCTCTCTCTCCATTGGTGTCAATTTCTACTTGCCAAAGAATAGAGATTGAACTCCTTAAAGTACATTTCGAATGTATGCTTCAGGAATGCTTTTAAATATCAGGGAAATTATTGGAAACTTTGTCAATAGGATTGGCTGTTATGGCAAATAAGGTGTAACTGATTAGAATAAAGAGTATAATAACAACAGGATGATTTCCATGAACACTGACCTTTAAGGCTTGTGAAGTCAGCAGATAGTTCTCAGGATTTTTTTTTAGAAATAATTCTAAAAACTGTATTTTATTTTTCAGATTCTTGATGTTAAGAAAATGAAAAACAGTGTCCGGTTATCTTTGAAGTTTTATGGTCACGACAAGAACCAAAAGTAAGAATCATACTTTAATTCATCCACATTGTAATATAGTTCTTAGAAGCCGTAATTATGACTCCTATTTATTTCTATTCCCCACATGTCATCACCCATGTCCGTCCATCTCCAAATGGCTTAAGTTAATAGAGGCAATAGATAGATTTTAACAGATTTGTTATACAAGACAAGGAACCCAATGGTATTCAGCTTTCTTTGACCTTCCATTCCAGAGTTATGCTTCTTTTTTTAAAAAATGTTAAAAAAATCTATAGTGGATACAATTGGCGGAAAATATTAGGCTCATCACTGCGCAAACCCCGATTTTGGGTGATTTTAAATAATTTTTACATATTTTTAAACAGATTTGATATTAAACAAATGTTAAAGAAATTAGTGCTAAACACACAAGATTAATTGATGCCCAGGTTACAGTGGTACTGGCCACAGTTTTTAACTAGATAAGAGATCAGAATTTTTGGAAGCATCATAATCAAATTTGGACTACATCCAAGTGTCCTTTTGGGTGCTGAAGTCTCTGGCAATCATTTTTTTTCAAGAAATAGCTGCTGTGCGGACATGTTTCCATACTTTGTGCGGTTCTTTATATCAAGTTAGTTTATAGAAAAACCCAAGACGGTCTTGTTGAACTCTAGTGATTGAGTCCAACATACCTACTTCATACCATAAAGGTCAATGATGTGTTGTTTCCTCCTACAGCTAAAACCCCTGCTCACCAGTAAATTATTTGAATAAAGATATGTCTCACAAGCCAATCTCACAATCATCAAGTCTATTTCTATTTCTATTGGAGCTAATCTCTCTTCATATGTTAGTCTCAAATGATAACATTGTGTTCACAACAGTCCTCTCTTACAGTATGCTACATTCATTCAACTATTACATAAAATACAGGTATCTGATAAAAAAAAAAAACTGTCTATTTTTGTAGATTCCGCTTATTGTATAAGAAAGGAAATGTACTACCATTTAGTACAACTAGAACAGATGATTTCATAGTAAGTATATTATATAGTAGCCCAATGGCAGTTGATTGGTCAGGGAACTGAACTATTATGTTATAATGTGATATGTTCCTGGATTTTTTTTATTTCATTGGGATAGTGCAATGATAATTTGAAAATGATAGGAAAAAAACTCGGAGGTCAACAATGACAATTGGAAATAAGAAAATGAAATGATATTTAATGTCCTACTCTGACTGGACTAATGAGGACAGGCATATGCCATACAGTGTGCTCTGATGGGAACTTTCCTAGGATGGCAGCACTCTAGCCTAATCTTATATCAATTCCAACTGCCAGATCTTTTTTGCCAAAGACAGGGATTGAACATGCGACCTCCCGGCTAACAAGCCAGCATCTCAACCACAGCTGGAATTCAAAGAAGACAAGACGTTAAATAAAAGTTAGATAATAATTTCTGCCCACCATCATATAGGCAATGTATGATCTAATAATATCTGGCACATTTGACTGTCTTTTTCTGGATTCACTAAAAACTGTATGGGACATTGTTTGAACTCAAGACTGAACAGTCTCTGCTGAGCACATTTTTCCTGCACAAAAGGAAAGATGTTAGTAGAGAATTTAATACTTGTCAAATACCACCAAAAAGTGGACCAGACGTCAAAATTGTCAGGTGGATTTTTAGCTGCCTGATCATCTATCATTTGTCAGGTTTTGTTGAAAGAAATTTAACGTTTTTTTTATTATTTTAGAAAACTGGAAAGAATCAGCATGATAAAACGTTACAAAAAACATTTGATGTTGCTTTTGATGAAATAAAATCTGAGCTAACCCAGAGAGCTTTGATGAACACACCAACACCAACTGAAAACAAGTCATTTGATTTCTCTGACAGTTTTGGTAAGAATAAAAGTAAAATTTTTGGAGACAATAAGAAAATAAAGGGCAAATATAGATTCAAATAATTTGGGCTACTTACTCAAAAGTTCTTTTACTGACAAAATAAAATGACCTAACAATTCTTTGGATCGCTTAGTTGAATATTACTTATCTGTCATTAAAATTTTTTAATTTAAGTAAAGTCATTGAGCAGACAATCACCCCACCCTCCACCCCCCAAACACACACCAAGACAGGTTATATTTTTGATTGCTTCCTTATATTTTTGTAATTTTTCACACTACGACTGGCCCTCAGATATTTTCACTTAATGTTTGTTATTTGAAATGATGGTGGGTTAATGTTGGGGCCAATCTTCCTGCACTTGCTCATAATACACTCTGTCATTCCAATTAATATCCCCCCACCCCAATATTGCTCAGGTGTATAAGGGTGTAGCTTTGCAAACCTTCGTCCATATTTCGAATTTTGTGTATTTGTAGATTGCAGTTTACCGTCCTTTACAGAAGATACAGAGTTTGATAGCGTTAAAACAGGAAATAAATCCAGTCACACTAAATACAGGTAAATATCACACATTACTTCCACTCCACCGGAATATGTCAATTTTTTCATTAACCAACTGGCTAAATTCTCTGTGGACTTATTTTTTAAATATGTTAAAAGGGTTTACAGCAGATGCAAAACAAGTACAGTAATGTCTGACAATTAGATTTGAAAATGAGTTGCTGTTTTTTTTATTTTTCAACAGAAGGTTGTCTTTAGATGCAAAAGTTACACCCAAGATGAAAGAAACGTATAGTAAACAGTAAGATATTGTAATTATTTTATAAGGCAATTTATACCTTGCTAGATGGCAGTCCTGTTGGTATGGTGGATAAATGATACACCTGACCATGTGACTTGATATTTCAATGCCTTGCATAATTCTTTTGCACATTTCGAAGCCTTTATACATATTTTGCAAAGATTCCTCTCTTCTCTTCAGACAGGAGAAGTTAAAGGAAAGGAATGAAGCTTTAATAAAATTTATCCAAACTGATAAAGTGAAGGTAAGTTGTATTTTTGTTGGCCTTTGTCCTTTGAATTCGTATTTTGGTAAACATCAGAAAAGTGGTCTAATTTTCTTGGATCATTACATTTTGTTTTAATAAACATTTGTAACGTTGCCTGTATCCCAGAAAGTTCAGAATGGGGGTGGGGGATTATTGTTGACGAATGATACACCCTGACATCTAAATGTAGGCCAGGGTACCTCTCATTCAGCCAACTGTCGAACAGGAGCAAGGGGTTTAATGTCCTACTACTCTGCTCCACCGTGGGAGTTTATGAATTGGTTGAACCCATTTTTTTGTTGTAGTATAGATATTTGATGGATAGATGTGATGGATAGATGTGATGTATTTAAATTCTATAGATAATGACAACAGATGTAACGTTTTTATTAAACACAAGCAAATATTTTAACATAGGTAACCCTCCATTGATTCCTCCTAAGTGGTTGTTAGTCAGAAAGGCCTCAAACTGATAAATAATGGTTGTTATTGTCATTAAGGCCTTGGAGTCTTGGACTGATACATAATGGTTGTTATGGTCATTAAGGCCTTGGACTATAATAACGGGAATATCCATACGTGTCATATGTTCCATGCCATCCTGGAAACATTCATTCTGCATATTATGGAAGCTCCCAGCATTTTCTGAATACCACATCTGCATATGAGACATCGTCCTGTATACCTGAAAAAATCAAAACAAATTAATTTTATTTATTATTAGCAAGCATAGATCATGTTATTTATCGCATATCAGGCCCAGGATACAAGTATATTATGAATTTGAATAGCAACATTGCATCTAAGTCGTTTGGAGAATTAGCAGATCGAAACTTCATGGATTATGGCCCATGATTTCATGAAAAATCATGGTTTTAGCTAGTGGACACTCTAAGGTCACAATTATTATCCGATTTAACAAGATGTTTCAATTTATCACTGTTACGCCCTAATGTTTGTTGAGTTCGAATTTCGTGAAAATCAGACCAAAACTGCCTTACAAAATGGCCACTCCTTGTACGCAAATAGTGTAAAAATATTGTATATCAAGGTTGTGGACCCTCTAGAGGTTAAAATTTTGATCTGACATTGGTTATAAATATGTTTCAAGTTCATCATTATAATCATGGTTCCTGGCGATATTCGTGCATTTCAGATTATAACTTCCTGAATTATAGTCCTTGATTTTACAAAAAAAAAATATTTTTTTAAAAAATCATTTTGTGAAAATTGGACCAAAACTGCCGGACATTATGGCCGCCCCTTGTATGCAAATAGTGTAACAGTATGTAATGACAAGGTTGTGGACTCTAGAATATAACTTAATATCTTGACTGAGTCTAATGATTAGCATTTCCCCTCTAAAGCCATAGCTAAATTTCATTGGTTGATGCTTTGGGATAAGAACTTTGATTCTAACTGATGGAGAGTGATGAAACTTAATCGTTTCACTACCAGGTACTTTAATCGTGAACATTTTATGCTTAGACTAAGTATAGATAATCAGTTTGAATACTCATTGCTAATGAAGAGGGTAAATTAATCAATGTGCATTTTTATTTAGGGTTTTTGGTTTGTTTTTCTAGGAGCATCTGCGTGGAATTTATGAGGGCAAGATTCCAAGTGAACGACATTTAGAGTATCATGCTTCGTCTAGTCAGAAAGAGATACATTATGAATATTTAGAAGATGATAATCAGGTAAGTGTTTAACAGGGTCTTGTCCCCTCTTATTGTAATGGCTGAGATAGGACTTGCCTACTCCTTATACATGATTCATTCTCATCATTATATATTATAACTTTGCTAATTCAATTAGTAAAATTTATGAAAATGTTCAACTTTATAGAAATCTTCTATAGTATGCACACTGTAACGTCTTGTCATTGAATCAGCCGACATGGTTTTGATTCCCCAGTTGTACATGACAAGGAGTAAGGTAGCCTGTCCAGCCTCATGGGTTTTCCTATGGTTTCCTCCTACTGCTATAAAAGACCCCTATGAGCAAGCAATATATTGAAACAAAAATGGATCATGTTAGTCCCGAAATGACCTAGTTTGTGTTGAGTGAAAGGTAATCCATTATCTTCATTCAACGCTACCCTTAAGATATTTTGTACTCTGTGCCAGCAGAATTACAGATGTTTGCATCTAGTCATCTGTATAATACAAAAGTGAAACAGCATGTTTCACAAATCTCCAAATTCAACAATGCCACATTAGTTAATGCAAGTGATATATTTCAGTACAGCAGTTTATAACAGATATAAATAATTGTATTTTGAATTGAGCTTTTTGTCTTACTGTAGATAAGTGTGGTATTGGACACGCTTACTGAATGGTACAAGGAAGTGACTGGACAATCGTTTTTTAGTCTGCGTTATATCAGTGATGTGTGGTATCCTGAGGTAAATATTTAGAAATTATTTTTCAATTCATTTCTGTGGGTATCGGCATCTAATATAGGGTTGACACTTTTGTTGTGGAATTAGTCTTATTTAGAAAGAACAATGATCCTAGAGAATCAAGTTGGCGGCCTAACAGAGGTATTTTCCCCTAAAAAATTAATTCATAAATTCCATGCAGACGCTCCTTGGAAAAACAAACCAAAAACAATAAATAAAAATAAATGCACATTGATTAATCAGATATTTATAATATTATTGTCTTGAATTTCAGGCCATAGTATACAGCTTAATGAAACTAAGGAAATACCACAAAAAGAAAGCATGGGAAGCCTATTATAAGCCCAGAAAAACATCAAGAATTGGACAAATTATAGAACACCAACAAATGCTTGGGAAAGGTGATGAAAGTCTGGAGAGTCGATTAGCAAAATTAAAGCCACCCCCTAAAATTAGCCCTAAGATGTAATGAAAATAAGTCCCATTTTATTATTCGTCCACAACGTTTGGTAGGGATATTGAAATGGACTCCATCCGTCCTCCCAATTTCATTTTTGGAGCATATCTAATAACCGTTCAAGATTCCTTTTTGAAACTGTAAACCATTACAGTAGTTGTGCCTTTTTTTCTATTGAGGAATTTGTGTTTCCTTGGAAACATTTGACTGATGCTTATAGTAGTAGAGTAGTTCATTGTGCCTTTAGGTAATTATAAATTTCGCAGATTTAATCATTCGTTTCCAATGAAACAAATTTATCTGATGAATGATTTTTGAACTTTTACCACACATTTGACTTATAAAACTGTTTTAAGAAAGCTTTATTACACTTTTACATTGATTAACCTATATTCTGATGACAATCCGTCCCCCGATTTCATTATTAGTTCAAGAAATCTTTTTAAACTTTGTACAACCAACCTATGGTGATGACTAGTCATCTTTACTTACAATTGAATGGGATAATGAAGACGGCAATGATTTGCATCAAATCAAAATTTTCCATTTCTCAAATATTCATGGCAAAATGAAAGTAGACATTTAGACAGTTGCCACATATGATGATCAATATTTCCATTTTAAAGTAACAGTTGACTTGGCCATGCTTTCGATGGCTTTCTGTGCTCTCATAGTACATCAACCAAAGAAAACCTCTTAGTTGGATTATGAAAGGGACCAATCAAATGATTTTACCGGTAGCTGGCTAGTTTTGACCATATCTAAATATTACAAATTTTCAACTCCTTAATAACTTACTTAATGGACTTGAAACTTTTAATAACTCAATGATGATCAGAGACGTAACTGAAGATGAAATTATATGAAGATATTGTTGAAATTATATTAATACTAATAGATTGATCTTTTAAAGGGCAATCATGTATGAATAAGGACTTGTGCTTTGATTGCCTTCTTGACATCTTATTTTACAAAGATAAATCGCTAATTAGTTCAATCTTTTGTAATCTGTCATAAGAATACATTGACAATCTTTTGAATTGCATATAAAATGATTCTACTCTTATATCCAAATTAATATATTGGAGATAAACACTTCCTGTCTCACATTTAGAGGGGATCATTAGTACCCAAGGCGCATACCGTGGTGGGTTCTAATATAAAATCTCAGGACATGTCTATTGGACAATAGCACCCCTCTAAATGCGATACAGGAAGTATTTATCAACATTGTAACATGCTTTTTAGGATTTTAAAAGACATTACTAAAACAGGGGAGTGTTATTGTCCAATAGACAGTGTCTATTTGACCAATCAAAACGCAAGGTTTACACTTAAGCATGTTACAATGGTTAGTATTGAAACTTATTTATGTTGTTAAATTTTAGAATATATAAAATTGCTATTGTTTTATTTGTTTAAAAAAAAAAGTGAATTTATGACATGTTGCTTATTTATTATAATTTATTTACAGCAATTGTAATTATCTGTTTCTTTTTGGTTATGTTTAGTTAGCATGACATTTTTCAATGTAATCCCTCATAACATCAACACAGATTTTCGAACTTTCTCCAGCATATTTAACCCATCAGAAAACCACTGTTTGTTGCGTGACCCTAAAGTTCCTCCACAGCAGTGATGACTGTCCCAAATCTGCCGCCTCTGAGGTTTTAGGTCGAAAGAAGCATTCAGGGAAGCTAGATCTAGATCTGAAGATGAGGTTGGGGTGAGGAAGGATGTTGAAGTCAGTCCTGTGCAGCACCTGCTGCTACTTGGGCGATGTCCTAAAGCAGCGAGAGACCTCAACGCTTCTTTTTTCAGACGCCCAACTAACAGACACCCCACTAACTGTACTATACCAAGGAGCAGTGTCACCTGATGCATCATGATGAATTTCGTTTGACAAACTTTTCAACTAAAGATACTTAATCACAACCCTGCATTGGGTTTGCTCTATTTAGAGAGCACACGGTCATGCTGTTTGACAGTGATAGGAAATTACATTACATGAAATTCATGTTTTGCATGTCCAGCATATGGCGAGATACTGTTCTAGAATATGGGCAGATTGATTTGAGCTCTGACGATCGGTTCATGTCGAGTTCAGAAACTTTGGGACAGCCCAAGTGCATGTTACAATTTTTCACTGTAGTTCTGAAACTGTCTAGCTTTAATACACGAGGCCGAGTAGAAATGTGACCCATCACATCGAAATGGGTGGAAAGGACATGTAGCAATTTCACCATATTGAGTTATGCACATATAGCCTTCCAGATTTAATTTTTGTACCATTTCCTGCTCCATATGTTCGAAATATCGTCAAATACATACATCCAAGTTAGTTGGAGATAATTTCAAAACCAGTGGGTATGAATATATATTTCCATCAAATCCGAAATCCATTCTTGGAATATGCAAATAAGGTATTTATGCAGCCTCTTTTGTGAACATTTTACAGTTGAAAATTTTTATTATGAGTGCTAGCACAATATAATAGGCCTATGCGACTTTCATGTACTACCCGATTATCGATATGCTGGGTCACAAATATGCCTTCAGTAACACCCAATTCCATTTTATTTTCATTTATGGAGATATTTTAGCCGTTACTGCATTCATTAGTTGGTTTTGACAAAATCTTAACCATGGCCAGATTTAATTATTTCTTTTTAAATAAATACCGGTGAAATGTCCCGATTGTGGTTGAAGAATTAACCCATATTTAGTAAATATGATACCAACAGTGGGTTCTATGTGTAGATATTGCATTGTTATATTTTTTGTTATTTACAGAAATGATTTGTCATAATGAACTGATTATTTAACAATGTTCGCAATAAAGTTTGTATCTAAGTTTATGGAATTTAATACTTTAGTGACAATAACATGCTGATAAACCGCTGTCAGCTTTTCTGATTAAAATACAAATCTATATTTCGTTTGTTTTTTTATACTTTCGATGGCATCTACTACATTAAGATCTGACCAGTTGTAGTGGGGTCACGTCAAGGTTTTTTTACCCTATGGCGTCAGACATTTGATTAACCAAACGGCGTAGATGTTTCTAGTAGGATACCCACAGTTCCGTGCATCGAATGCCAAGGAATACGCTGCAGCGAACCGTATATCATTAGAGACTTTTGGCAAGTGGGATTTTCCCTATCCGTATCACGTATCCGTATCATATGCGTGACACGTTGCGTCAGAGTAGTGTTAGAGTTTTGGCAGATTCTTGTGCCGCGTACGTATGCATCACTGAGCTAAGCTTAGTTCTGTACAACATGATGGCAGTTATCTACCAAGATCACCATCAGTACTAGTCAAATGCCTTGCCTACAATTTCTCGGAGTGCATGAAGTCATTCGCCGACTGTTGAGCTATTAAAAAAATTAATGTCGCATCATTTAAGAAAAATCTTTGACTTTGACGCGACAGGAATTTTTGGTTTCACTAATTTATCATTATCATCCCTTTACCATAGAATCACATCGTTTACAGATTTGCAAGGTCCCATATCTTCCTAAATCTAGCCCGTAGATCAACCAGCGTGCAGACAGACAGGAAAAGTATGAAAATTCCGAGAAAACCCCATCAAAAATAATGATTAAATTCCAGTCTTTATTATGATTAAATTCACATCAAATATAAACCTATTTGTTCTAAGATACACATAGATTCATAGAAAACACTATGATACAACATTTCAGCGTCTAAAAAGACGACAATGTTATACGGACCTTCTCCGTATGTAAGCTGTTCGATACGGGCTGACGTATCCGTGTGCTATATCACGTATGAGAAATACACACACACATTGATGACGTCACACAAAATCCATACGGATACGCGATACGCACAAGGAATTTACGCTTGCCAAAAGTCTCTACTGACTAATCCCTCACATCACCCAGAACGCAGCTTACATAACTCTTCCAGATCGTAGAGAGAGAAATGGGGTTTAAAGTCCACTCAACAGAAACTAGGTCATTTTGGGACTAACATATGGTTTCAATTTTATTTCAATAATTCGCTTGCGCGTAGGGATCCTTAGCAGTGGGAGGAAACCGGAGTGCCACATACGCTCACACCAGGGTTCGAAACCACAGCCGCAATCCAGGTGACCGGCCAGCTAGATGTCGAAGTGATCACTAGGCCATCCCAACCCCCGTGTTGTATAGAAACCAAAAAGGATCTGTGTTTTAATTAGATTGGGTCAACTGTTATTAATTTCACAATTTCCATGAAAACGATACGGTACAACGGGCCCGTATCTAGACACCATTAAGCGGTGGGGGGGGGGCATTACCTTTCGGTAGGGGGGCGAAAATTTTGAGGAAATTTTCGGAAAGGTCATTTTAACAGACTGCTGTAATCATCATGCTATGTAGTTACCTAGGCGTCTAATAAGCATTTTAAAATAAGTATTCAAACAACAAAAAATAGTATTTTTAGGTTAATATAAGGATCTGTATATACTTTAATGATTGTTAACAATTTCTGAGCGGGGGGGGGGGGGGCATGGTCGACGGGCCATGGAAAACGCATCACTTAGTTTTTCTTATAACAAAACGACCCTGTAAATTTGCTTCTTATTGTGAACAATATTCAAATGGGAACACATCAATAACAACACATTTGTACACTTATGGATGTCTAATCTGTAATCAACGGTACAAAGTCAGAGGGTCAAAACCAAAAGTACGACAAGGATTGTGCTGCACAGAGAGCCAGCGGATGATGACACACGCGCTACTGACAATTAACAATCTTTGTCGTGCTTTTGCTTTTGACCCCTCTGACTACAGATTAAATATCCAGAAGTGTACAAATGTGTTATATTGATGTGTTCCCATTTGAATATTGTTCACAGTAAGAAGCAAACGAAGATCCTGTAAACATAAGTGATGCGTTTTTTTATGGCGTTCAGTATAGAAATAAATATGTTTTGACTCTTGGAAAATATGAAATTCCCGCTTTACGATGAGGCGTGTTCATCGCTTTATGTCAATATCCAATCTGATTAAAACAGATTGTATTTCGTTTTTTTGGGGTTTTTTTTTTTTTTTTTTTTTTTTTGATAATTCAAAATTTCGTTTTACTTGTCTTTACTATAAAGTAGAAACGGCAATGCAAATTGTTTAATCAAATGTCTAACGTAATGACCCCTGATGCGACCTGTCAGTACAACTGAATAGATCTTCGTATAATGTAGCAATCTGCCAGAGCTGACTGTCTTCAACACGAGCAATGATATCACGCGGCGTAAATCATTGTCTCAATGGCGCGTGCATCGTCTACATAAGACGTAACTGCTTCGGACAGAATGCCTTTTCCTCGTTTTAATACCCATTAGGCCATTTACACTAAATAATAAATATTTCTTAACTACAAATACTTCATACGTCTTTATTTCTCTAATACATAAAAAAATCTTTTAGAATTTAATTTTCCTATCTTTGACAGGGCACCTATTAATGGGACACTTTTGCTCTCTCCCCTGTCGCCTGATCCACGGGGATTCTGATGAAGACGGAAAGGCACACGTTAAAGTGGTGCATTAAGGCGAGGGGGCCGAGAAAAGTACAGTGGTGTCAAGGACCGCCCGTCTCGATGCCTCATCCAGTCAGATTGACTGTCCAAATTAGCCGATGCCTGCTGCATCCGCATGGAATACGCTTGGTCTCGTGTTTCCTTTAAAAATCTTGCAGGTGTTCTCCATTTCTATCCATACTGTAAAAGAAAAGCACACCCTGCCAATACCGTATAAATCGGTAGACAGTATTGTTGTGAGTTGTACTCCACCATTTTATTTGACCCGCCCAAATTACCGGGACCAGAATTCTATTTACAATTAGGACACGTATAGTCCTTGTCCCAGTCATCGTTCGGATCTATATCGACACAAAGGTAGTGATACCATTCATCACACTGGTCGCAGCAAATCATGAGACGGTTTTTTAAAATAAGATACTCATTGTGATCTCTAGAGGGACCGTAAGCTATAGAAGCGATTTTTCGTACAATCAGGAAAGAAAAGAAAAACTAAACAAAGCAGAAGTTTGGGATTAGTGTTATTCTTTTGAGAAATCCTTTCACATCTGTACGCAAAATCATTTCAATCAAATCTGTACAACCAATATGACAAGCCGTTAAAGCTCGGTGGGGTTGAAAAATAAACACTTCGTTAGAACACTGATTCACAGAAACAACGGGAAATGACACACCGCGTGTCCAAAAGTCAAGTCAGTAGCGGGTATGTCCACCGTGAGCATCAATACATGCCAGAACACGCCTGCGGACAGATGACGTTGGGAGTGATTTGTTGCCATTCCTCGAGGAGACATCGTTCCATCGTTGATTGGAGGCACAAGGCGACGTCGGATTTGCCGATCGGGGTGGTCCCATAAGTGCTCGATGGGATTCAACTCCGATGAACATGCGGGCCATGACAAAACGTGTACGTTGGGGTTGGCAAGGAAGTTATGTGTGAATCTTGCCGTGTGCGGCCTTGCATTGTCATGTTGGAAAATGATTTCACAGGGCTGTTGCTGCAGAAAGGGCACCACAACAGGCCGCAAGATGTCATCACGATAACGCTGTGCATTCAGGTTTCCACGAATTACAAGCCTCTTTGTGACGTCACCACATACCACCCCAAACCATTAACCCCCCACCTCCTAATGGCCGAACCTGTAGGACACAGTTAGGCGCCAAACGTTCACCAACTCTTCGGTATACAAGCTGCCGTCCATCGTTTCGGAATATGAGGAATCTACTCTCATAAGAGAACATAACACGTGCCCAGTCCCGCCGTTGCCAACATCCAACTCGCCTGGCCCATATCAGTCTGCCGTGCCGGTGTCGAGGCGTCAGATGCGGTCCGCGGTAGTGATGACGTGGCCGGATACCATACTGCCGTAGTCTCCTGTAGACGGTCTGTCGACTGATCCTGTGTCCCATTCCTGTCGCCGCCGTGGATGTCGCTATTACAGTGCGGTTCCTCAGGTGTAATACCCGGATGTAACGATCCTCAGCGGGGCGTGGTTACTCGTGGTTTTCCACTCCTGGGCACGGAACCGCTGCATCAACCTGGTGATAGTGATGCGTGCGCAGCCCAACCTTCTCGCGACGTCGATATATTGATTCATGCCCGTGTCTATCGCCGGAGAGGTGAACGCTTCGCGGCAAATTGCATACATTATTAATGGGCGGATTTGGTGGAGGCGCTGTCATATTGGTAGCCATCCCTCACAACGCCAGGGCAGACTTAGTGCATGTCAGGGGGAACTTGACAGCATAGCACTATGTCGATATCTTGCGTCTGAACGTCGCCCTATCATGGCCAAAGTAAACACCATTTTCAGCATGACAATGCCCGTCCCTATACAGCACGCATTCCCACAACCATCTACCTAGCAAAGTAAACACCGTTTTCAGCATGACAATGCCCGTCCCTATACAGCACGCATTCCCACAACCATCTACCTAGCAAACAACCGCATCAGCGTTATGTCATGGCCTTGCAGATCCCAGGACGAAACCCAACTGGGCAGGCACATCTGAGATGAATTAGACGCGTGAGAGCAACAACAATAGGGGTGGTACGCATATGGTTAACAATGAACATATCTGGTCAGCGGTATGCCTAATTGTTACCCTCCAGCACAAAATCAGTCGCATGTTCCACGACAATCTGTTTCACAGAGAATTACTTACGAAATATCTCTGTAACAGACGACAGTTCACAACAGGTGCGTTGACTGCACGCGCCGTTGTTAGTCATTAGAGACTTTTGGCAAGCGTAAATTTCTGGTCCGTATCGCGTATCCGTATCGATTTTGTGTGTGACGTCAACAATGCTTGTGTATTTCTCATACGTGATACGGCACACGGATACGGCAGCACGTATCGAACAGCTTTCATACGGAAAAGGTCCATATAACATCGTCGTCTTTTTACCATACTTTTTGCTACTTTTAGACGCTGAAATGTTGTGTTATAGTAGACACTTGACTAGTACTGAAGATCTTGGTAGATAACTGACATCATGCTGTAAATAGAACTAAGCTAGCCCAGTTACCCATATGTACACGCCGCGAAAATCTGCCAAAACTCTAAAACTACCTTGACGCAACGTATCACGTGGCGATACGGATACGTGATACGGATGCGGAAAATTCCACTTGCCAAAAGTCTCTAATGGCTCAACGGCTCGTACGATGTTTACTTAACATCTAACTGCTTCGGGCAAAATGATGCATTTTACTCGTTTTAATACCCATTTACACTAAATAGGGAATATTTTTTAACTCCAAACGTCTTTATTTATTTTTCTTTTACCTCAAAAAAATGTTTGAGAATTTAATTTGTCGGAGTTAAAAAGTTAATATGCCGTACTCATTAAGCCTCGTCGATGTCATGCTTATCAGTGATTGTAGCAGCCAAGCGAATATTCACTGCGGGATCAGTTTGGTTCCACGACTATATTTCTATATACATGGCAAAATACATTATCTGGGTCAAAACTACCGAAAAATTTTTTTTAGCACTAAACGCTTAAAAAAAGCATTTATTTTTCATTAATTCGAAAGTTTTTGCGAAAATATAATAAAAAATGCATAAAAATGGGTATTTTGTGGACGCTGTGAAAAAAAAGAACCGTAAATGCTGTAACTCTGTTGCTAGTTTTTGTACATCATTGTAGAAAAGAAAAATTATAATCAGGTGAAATTCACGTGTCGTTCCAGGACTTCAATCAAATAAACTGGGTTTGAATATGATTAAAATTCGTTATTTGGAAAACTGTTGCCATGGTAACCAGACAAAATCAGTACTTTATAGTTTTTGGATATCACACACAAACCTAAGCTAATCTGTTTTGATGTATAAAACTAATATTTTAATGTGTCAAACTTTTGTTAATATAGGATTCAGTTTTTGTGAACAGAACTAAAATAAAACATGTGATTCCAGGTATTTTAGAAAGTTAAAAAAAAAAGGGTTGTTATTGTTATTGTTTAATTCAATGTCCCTGCATAAGATTGTGTGAAAATGAGCCATGTGGTAATATTTCTACTCAAATAAGAGGGGTTTGGTTTGGTTTTTCCCTTCGAATTTGATGTAAAACCAATTATTTGTAAAACTGTTACCATGGTAACGGGCAAAAATAATTTTATTTCGGGGACTCTAGAAACATTATCACTTAAAAAACAAAGCAAATTAAGTTGGGCAAAATGATTTTTTGTGGCAAAAATCACATTTAAGATGTGGAACCAGGCATTTGTAGCCATAACAAAGCCAATTCGAAGAAATATGGATTTTAGGTAAATTTCAGCCCCCCCCCCTTCAAATAAATAAATGAAAATAAAATAATAAAAAAAAAATGTTACCAAAGAAATATGCTGATAAAATTTTGTACAAATATTGGTACACAACACATTATTATATGCACAAAAATTCATTTTGATGTATGCAATAGATATGTGTTCCTATTGGATTTATTTATTGCAAATTTCTCACTATTTTGTATTTGGCATCACCACGTCTATGGAAACTTCAGATGGCCATAACTCAGCCAATTTTTTTGTGATTTGCATATTTTATATATCAACGGGAAGCAATTTCAGTCCCCTTTAAGACAAGCATTAAATCACAGTTTTTAAAAATTGAAACATGTGACTGGTTTTGTAGCGGATTGTCACTGGGGCGATACGTGGTTGTGGAAGCTTATGTTCCTGATGCGAAAACTGAGTTTTACAATATCTGGACGTTGCTAGATTTCCTCACAATTCCCGAACTTACAGCTACGCAGGGGCGGATCCAGGAATTTTTGCAGGAGGGGGTTGTCGGGTTTCTGTTATGGAAATCGACCATCGTCTCTAAATTACATAGGCATACATACAAATTGAGCTTTTCAAACAGAGAAATCATTTTAACTGATGTAGGATCACTTTGTGATGTAATTTCATTGATGCAAAGCATTATTTTTTTTATGTAGCTGAGCACCCCCCCCCCCCTCTAGACCCGCCCCTGCTACGTTATCTGCAGACACGTGAATAGTAGCGTCCAATCAGAGGTTGTGACATAGCGACAACAATGGAAACCTTGACAGTGAATTAATAGAACACAATTTTTATGGGAAACAATCACTGGTTTATTCTAAAAGCACGACGTTTCGACAAGTATCCTCTTATCGTTATCAAGCACAATGACATTACATAAACTTCAGATGAATATATAAGAGTGGACATGGTGAAACCATATAATAAGATGTAATAACAATAAAGATAAAGGATTAAACAAATTAGACATAAGATAAGTAGGGTAGTTAATTAGACAATCAACAAATGGAAAATATTTAGCTAATTATGAAGACCATCAAAGGGAGCCGTTGGATGCTGCTATGTTGTTTCAATGAGGTAATAGAGATGAAACCATTTACTAAGATATGGATAACACTTATAATAAATTAATGTAGGCATTGCATAGTCCATTAACAGAAGGCTAAATAAACAAGATAGGTGATAATATGTATGGTAGATGATCAAGTGGTTATGACAATGAAAAAAATTAAGAGTGTGAAAGCTCTAAAAAGAAATGACAAATGAAGTTAATAGCCTAATAAATTAAACAGTCCAGAAAAAAGCCATAGGTTGGAAACATATTGTAATAAATGGGGTGATGAAGGGGGGGGGGCATTTAACTTACTGATACATACATACTAAAAGTAAGAAAGCAAGTACACACTGCCATTTCTCTCCGACTAACTAAACAGTTAAAGCTTGTGATTAATGGGTTGTAATTTAAGTTGCATTGTTCATTTTGATGACCTGATCGTATGCCCTTGAAATATGCAGCCCCGCGTCCCTGTTTAGTTGGGGTGAATAGCGCCTAATGTTAATCGCTTCTAGGATTTTCCTTGTTTTTCTATTCAGTTGGTTGGTTGTTAATGTCTGCACCCCATTCCAAAGTTTTAGAGCGAGTTGTGGTAGCCCGACTGAACCGTCATATTATGGCCACAGGCAATGCTGAAGAAATGCAGTCAGCGTACAGAAGCCGACACAGCACCGAAACTGCGCTTGTCAGAGTACAGAATGACATTTTGGAAGCTGTTGACATCAGTGGAGCTATCATTCTAGTATTGTTAGATCTATCGGCAGCCTTCGACACCATTGATCAGGCCATCTTGCTGCAGACTCTAAACCAGAGATTTGGTGTCACTGATTCTGCCTACGAATGGCTTCAGTCTTACCTAACAGGGCGAGTGCAGGCCGTGAAGACAAAGTACAGTGTGTCCGCAGAAGTTGAACTCTCTTATGGAGTTCCTCAGGGATCCGTCCTTGGGCCGGTCTTATTCACCATATACACCTCACCATTAGGAGACATAGCCCGTCGTCATGGTTTATCAATTCACCTCTACGCAGACGATACACAGCTATATCTAGCGTTCAAACCCACCTGCCAGAGATCTATTGACTCGGCCTTCACTCAGATGTCGCTTTGTGTAGATGATATTAAACAGTGGATGTCTTGCAATTTTCTCAAGCTAAACAGTGACAAAACAGAACTAATAGTCTTCAGTTCTAAAGCTGTACGACGGAGTTTGAATCTTCCGCCTTTCCAAATTGGAAGCCATGTCATAGAACCGGCACAGGAGGCGAGGAACCTTGGATTTGTGTTTCAGTCTACTCTGTCCGCTGAATCACACATCAACAAAATATGCAGCAGAGCCTACGCCAATATCCGCAATATTAGTCAGATTAGGAATTTCATCAATACCAAAGCTGCTGTCTCCCTGGTCCAGTCATGTGTACTGTCACATTTAGACTATTGCAATGCCTTGCTTTACGGTGTACCAAAGACACTCGTCACCAAGTTGCAGAAGGTCCAAAATTCAGCAGCCAGAGTAGCGACAAGGACAAGGAAATCAGATTCTATAACACCAGTACTGAAGAATCTACACTGGCTTAGGGTGGAACAACGAATCAAGTATAAGCTACTGATGCTTGTATTCAAATCCAAGCACAAACTAGCCCCGCCTTATCTTCAGGAACTAATCCAGGATCATCAGCCAGTCAGAACACTCAGATCAGCTAACAAATACCTTCTTGACCCTCCATCCTCAAGGTCAACAACATATGGCGACCGCAGATTTGCAGCAGCTGGTCCAGCCCTATGGAACTCACTGCCAGACAACATCAGATCCATTCCATTTCTGGATGACTTCAAAAGTGCAATAAAGACACACTTGTTTAAAGAGGCATATTCATAGATAATCCCTGTATTGTATATATCCATGTGTTGTCAGACTCCAGCAGCGCCTTTGAGCAGTTGTACTCAACTGGTAAAGGCGCTATAGAAATACATAGTTATTATTATTATTATTATTCCAATCGACTTTGTGCTGCGGGTGGTTCTGTAAGTGCTCCGCTACGGCCGAGTTGTTGGTGGCATTTTTGGACCGGTGTTCTGATATTCGCTTATCAAGTGGACGTTTAGTTTCGCCAATATATGAAAAATCACACGAACAATTCACTTTGTACACAACTCCTTTAGGCTGAACAGGTAGGGTTGGTTTTTGTTTGCCATTAGCTTTAAGTATCTGTTTCAAGGTTGTGGGAACAGAGAAAGTAGTGTCGATGTTGTTCTTAAGTAAATTACTCACTTGATATGTTAGGTTGCCGTGAAATGGCAAGGTTACTCTGATCATCTCTTTTGGTGTTTTTTGTTGACTTCTGTTGATGTTTTTGGATATTTCATTAATTTGCTTATTGACTAGTGATGGAGGGTAATGGTTAAGTTGCAAAATACATGGCGTAGATGTTCCAATTCTCCCTGCAGGTATTCAGGTTCACAAATGCCAATGGCTCTTCGTGCTAGGGTGGATATCAGAGCTTTTTTGATGTAGTGGGGGTGGCTTGAGTTGAAATTAATGTACTGATCAGTGTGGGTTGGTTTTCGATATATTTTGGTTTTTAATTGATTATTTACCTTAACAACTTGTACATCTAAAAATGGTAGCGTGTCATCTTTCTCGGTCTCAATGGTGAATTTGATACTGGGGTGTTGTTTATTGAGGTGATCTAAAAGAGACATTGGTTCATCATTTTCATCCAGAACCACAAAAGTATCATCAACCTTGCGCAGCCATGTAATAGGAGTAACGGGTGAGGTACTAAGGGCACGTTCTTCAAATTGAGTCATAAAAATTTCAGAAATTAAAGGTGAAAGGGGGCTGCCCATCGGTAAGCCCCTGACTTGCTTGTAAAGGCCATCTCCCCAGGTAAAGTATGTGAAATCAAGGCACATGGTGGTCAATTCAAGGATGCTATCTGTGGATAATTTTGTTTCCAGGGGGACTTCGAGGTCGTTGATTCTGGAGCGGAGAGCTTCAATAGCTTCTTGACGAGGTACATTGGTGAAAAGATCTACTACATCGTATGACACTATTCTACCAGGGCGGCTTATTTCTCTTATTATCCTGCAAAATCTACCAGAGTCTTGGATGAAGGAGGTAGAGGATGTTCCTAAGTGAGCGAGAAGCTTAGATAGGTGTTTGGCAACATTGTAAAAAACAGAGTCCCTAGAACAAACTAATATTCTGGCCTTAATTGGGTTCTTATGCGTTTTGATAGTGGCTCGGGCGTATGGAGGACGTGGGTGGTTAGGTTTTAACTGGTAGGAAAGATCTTTGGTTATCTGTTGGGAGTCGCACAGTTCTTTTAATTTGTCATTTAAATGTTTTTCTAATGTTGTTGTTGGATTTTTTCGTATCTTTCTATAGGTAGTAGTGTCTTTAAGTAGTTGGTCAACAGTGGAGTTGTAGTCATCAGAGTTCATGATTATAGTGGATTTTCCTTTATCAGCTGGTATAATTACTATGGACTTGTCTTCCTTCAGTTCTTGTATAGCCCTGGTTTCACCTTTGGAAATGTTGTAGCAGTTCTTCTTAGTAGTTGATTTCATTATTAGGTTAGCTATCTGGTGGCGAAGGAACTCTACTTTACCGCCTGGGGTAGTTGACATAAACCTTTCTCTATGTTGGCGATAAAAACATCATGTTTACTGGGTGCCCAGGATGGTGCAAACTTTAAACCCTTTGATTTTTATGGGAAACAATCACTGGTTTATTCTAAAAGCACGATTGTTTCCCATAAAAATTGTGTTCTATTAATGTGTTTTCCAATCGCTAAATGCCACTTAAAGATTATGTACAACGTCAATA
Organism: Patella caerulea; assembly: GCA_036850965.1. NCBI lineage: Eukaryota > Metazoa > Mollusca > Gastropoda > Patellidae > Patella > Patella caerulea. The sequence continues at coordinate 31,034,103 of JAZGQO010000008.1, forward strand.
TGGGGATGTGGCAGTTAAGTGTGTTCGTCAGATCAGTAAACTTGAAGATAAATATATAAGAGTGAGTAATAATTTAACTTTTCTCATGAGATGCAGAGACGGTGACATTGTGCCACAAGTGTTAAAACTAAAGGGTCCAGTAAATTCCAATGCAGCTGATAAAATACTTCTACAAGCCAGTAAATCCCTAATACGTGAAAGAATACAGCATCATAGGAACACCAAATACCGACTACTGGGACAAATAGAAGAGTTACACCAGGAACTCAACAACCGAGTTACAAACGAAGACTTTATCTCCATCCGCAAGGCGCAGACCTCCGCCAACCAAGCCATTGAAGGGAGTATTAAACAACGTCACCAGAAAAAGTTTGATGAGCTCATAAAGAGTAAACCTACTACCAAGAAATTAGATACAACCCAACTCAAGACAGATTTTCTTACCAAGACAGTAGTTAATCTTAGCAGCAAAGAACTGACAGATGATCAAATCAACTTACTTTCAAAGGGTTTAAAGTTTGCACCATCCTGGGCACCCAGTAAACATGATGTTTTTATCGCCAACATAGAGAAAGGTTTATGTCAACTAGCCCCAGGCGGTAAAGTAGAGTTCCTTCGCCACCAGATAGCTAACCTAATAATGAAATCAACTACTAAGAAGAACTGCTACAACATTTCCAAAGGTGAAACCAGGGCTATACAAGAACTGAAGGAAGACAAGTCCATAGTAATTATACCAGCTGATAAAGGGAAATCCACTGTAATCATGAACTCTGATGACTACAACTCCACTGTTGACCAACTACTTAAAGACACTACTACCTATAGAAAGATACGAAAAAATCCAACAACAACATTAGAAAAACATTTAAATGACAAATTAAAAGAACTGTGCGACTCCCAACAGATAACCAAAGATCTTTCCTACCAGTTAAAACCTAACCACCCACGTCCTCCATACGCCCGAGCCACTATCAAAACGCATAAGAACCCAATTAAGGCCAGAATATTAGTTTGTTCTAGGGACTCTGTTTTTTACAATGTTGCCAAACACCTATCTAAGCTTCTCGCTCACTTAGGAACATCCTCTACCTCCTTCATCCAAGACTGGTAGATTTTGCAGGATAAGAGAAATAAGCCGCCCTGGTAGAATAGTGTCATACGATGTAGTAGATCTTTTCACCAATGTACCTCGTCAAGAAGCTATTGAAGCTCTCCGCTCCAGAATCAACGACCTCGAAGTCCCCCTGGAAACAAAATTATCCACAGATAGCATCCTTGAATTGACCACCATGTGCCTTGATTCCACATACTTTACCTGGGGAGATGGCCTTTACAAGCAAGTCAGGGGCTTACCGATGGGCAGCCCCCTTTCACCTTTAATTTCTGAAATTTTTATGACTCAATTTGAAGAACGTGCCCTTAGTACCTCACCCGTTACTCCTATTACATGGCTGGGCAAGGTTGATGATACTTTTGTGGTTCTGGATGAAAATGATGAACCAATGTCTCTTTTAGATCACCTCAATAAACAACACCCCAGTATCAAATTCACCATTGAGACCGAGAAAGATGACACGCTACCATTTTTAGATGTACAAGTTGTTAAGGTAAATAATCAATTAAAAACCAAAATATATCGAAAACCAACCCACACTGATCAGTACATTAATTTCAACTCAAGCCACCCCCACTACATCAAAAAAGCTCTGATATCCACCCTAGCACGAAGAGCCATTAGCATTTGTGAACCTGAATACCTGCAGGGAGAATTGGAACATCTACGCCATGTATTTTGCAACTTGAACCATTACCCTCCATCACTAGTCAATAAGCAAATTAATGAAATATCCAAAAACATCAACAGAAGTCAACAAAAAACACCAAAAGAGATGATCAGAGTAACCTTGCCATTTCACGGCAACCTAACATATCAAGTGAGTAATTTACTTAAGAAGTACAACATCGACACTACTTTCTCTGTTCCCACAACCTTGAAACAGATACTTAAAGCTAATGGCAAACAAAAACCAACCCTACCTGTTCAGCCTAAAGGAGTTGTATACAAAGTGAATTGTTCGTGTGATTTTTCATATATTGGCGAAACTAAACGTCCACTTGATAAGCGAATATCAGAACACCGGTCCAAAAATGCCACCAACAACTCGGCCGTAGCGGAGCACTTACAGAACCACCCGCAGCACAAAGTCGATTGGAATGGGGTGCAGACATTAACAACCAACCAACTGAATAGAAAAACAAGGAAAATCCTAGAAGCGATTAACATTAGGCGCTATTCACCCCAACTAAACAGGGACGCGGGGCTGCATATTTCAAGGGCATACGATCAGGTCATCAAAATGAACAATGCAACTTAAATTACAACCCATTAATCACAAGCTTTAACTGTTTAGTTAGTCGGAGAGAAATGGCAGTGTGTACTTGCTTTCTTACTATTAGTATGTATGTATCAGTAAGTTAAATGCCCCCCCCCCTTCATCACCCCATTTATTACAATATGTTTCCAACCTATGGCTTTTTTCTGGACTGTTTAATTTATTAGGCTATTAACTTCATTTGTCATTTCTTTTTAGAGCTTTCACACTCTTAATTTTTTTCATTGTCATAACCACTTGCTCATCTACCATACATATTATCACCTATCTTGTTTATTTAGCCTTCTGTTAATGGACTATGCAATGCCTACATTAATTTATTATAAGTGTTATCCATATCTTAGTAAATGGTTTCATCTCTATTACCTCATTGAAACAACATAGCAGCATCCAACGGCTCCCTTTGATGGTCTTCATAATTAGCTAAATGTTTTCCATTTGTTGTTGATTGTCTAATTAACTACCCTACTTATCTTATGTCTAATTTGTTTAATCCTTTATCTTTATTGTTATTGTTATTACATCTTAATATATGGTTTCACCATGTCCACTCTTATATATTCATCTGAAGTTTATGTAATGTCATTGTGCTTGATAACGATAAGAGGATACTTGTCGAAACGTCGTGCTTTTAGAATAAACCAGTGATTGTTTCCCATAAAAATTGTGTTCTATTAATGTGTTTTCCAATCGCTAAATGCCACTTAAAGATTATGTACGACTTGACAGTGAACTTTGCAACTCGATTATCACGAAATTTGAACTCGACCTTCACGGCGATTTAATTAAACGTTTTTAAATCAGATAATAATTGTGACCTCCAGCGAGATCACAAGCTAAAATAGGCGATTTTGCGTACAATCAGGGGCCATAATTCGGAAAGTTACGATGTAATATGCGGAAATATCAAAAGGAACCAGAATCTTTGGGTAAACAATGCATTTAAAGTTTCATCAAAATCAGATCAAAATTGTGACCTCTATAAGGTCTACAAATTTGATATATACCATATTTTTTCATAGTATTCGCGTCCAAGCGACGGCCATTTTGTCCGTCAGTTTTGGTCCGATTTTCACGAAATTTGAACTGAAACTTGTAACGATGATATAATTTAAGGCTTTTTTTCAAAATCGGGTAATATACTATTCAAAAAAAGTAGGGGATATTTGATTTTTAAGTGTTATTAAAGTCACCTAATGAAACTGTCGAAGAAACAAATGACAAAATGAAATGAAGTTCACATTCATCGATTTATTCCAAATGATCGTTAGACTAAGTAAGGCACAGACTGACCATTATAAGGGTAAAATGATACCCAGGGTCAAACAGCAAAGTTACCACAGCATCACAACAAAGTCAGTAACGGGTAAATCCTCCTATGTTTGCCAAACAAGCATTGATCCGACGTGGCATACTCCTAATGAGACGTCTAAGGTCATTTTGGTCCAGATTGTCCCATTCCTGTTGCAACGCAGCAGCAAGTTCTTGGACATTGGCAGGACGTTGTTGACGTTGACGTAACCTCTGTCCAAGCATGTCCCAGACATGCTCGATGAGGGAGAGGTTGGGACTCATTGTTGGCCAAGGTAATGATGTGATGTTCTGTTGGCGGTAACGGCGGCCATGACGTCGTGCGAGCGGCACAACATGGACTGCCAAGATGTCCCGGTAGTACTGGCCTGTAACACGCCCTGCAACAACATGTAAAGCCGTTCTTCCAGCAACAGTGATGCCTCCCCACACCATAACAGAACCACCCCCAAATCATCATGTCTGATGACGTTAACGTCTTGGAAGCGCTCGTTTCGACGACGCCACACCCTCCCACGTCTGTCCAAAAAATCAACAGTGAACCTTGACTCATTTGAAAACATCACATTGCTCCAGCATCGGTTATCCCAGTGTTGACGATCCCTACACCAACGACGTCTTGCCTGAATGTGATGATCTCTCAAACAACTGATGACGCGAGGACGTCGGGCGCAAAGGTGACCCCTATGCAGTCGATTCCGAATCGTCTGGCCACTCACTCTCACACTAGTGTCTGTTTGAAGACGAGCGCTGATCTGATTTGCTGTGATGACACGATTTCTCGAGGCCAAGGTACGGATAAATCGATCCTGGGCTTGAGTTGTCGCCCTTGGTCGACCTGAGCGTGGTCTGTCCTGTACAGATTGTGTATCATGGTATCTGGACCATAGCCTGCTTATGACAGACTGAGAAACATTCATCGTCCGCGCCACAACCGCCTGTGTTGTGCCGATCTGTAACATGGCAAGGGCACGTAACCTTTCATTTTGGGTAAGCCGACGCATATCAAAATTTGTTTTCTGGTCACTAAAACAATTAAACTGATGTTTCCACCCTGGAATTCAATGCCACAATGACTGTAACATTCAAAGTCAGAGTCGTGCAAATCTTGGGTTGGACCCCCATGATGATCCCAAGCACCACCTGCATTCCATGCGGTAGCTATTGGTGCGTTTTGGCGTCACATGTAACTGGAAATGTTTCTTCTGTTAGGTTCTATAGTGACTTTTTTCGTAGTCATTTGCATATTTTAGTATTATGCCCCCAAAATCAAATACCCCCTACTTTTTTTGAATAGTATAATTTTGACCGACGTCCAGATGGACTACAAGCCAACAAAGGCGATTTTTCGTACAATCAGGGGCCATAATTCGGGAATTTATCATCCGATGGGTGCAAATATCGAACGGAACCCAAGATCTTTGGGTTATAAACATATATGTCAAGTTTCATAAAAATCGGTTCAAAATTGTGACCTCCATAGGGTCCACAAGCTAAAACGTGCTTTTCGTAAATCAGGGGCCATAATCCATGAAATTTCGATCCGATGTATGCCAATATCGAAAGCAGCTAAGTTCTTATGGGGAAAGACCTATATTTCAAGCTTCGTCAACATCGGATAAGAATTGTGACCTGTAGAGGGTCCACAAACAGGGACGAAGGCATAATACGTCCACGTGAAAATATGGGCTTACAAAAAGTCTTTTGGGCAACATTTACTATTTTGGGCGTCATTAGGGGTAACCCCACCGCTCAAACGGTGTTTTTGTAATATCCGATTGGGGTATACGGCCGAGCTGATCTAGTCTAGTGTGTGTGTGTAGGGGGGGTGCGTGGCATTTTGGGCGTGGAATATCACATTCACCCTCAGATAAACGGCAGCACATTGTGGTGATACCAGATATACATGCAGTCGCAGCGATACCATACACGACGAAAATTGGTACAGTTTTCAGCTGGGTTGACCAACCTGGGCTCGCTCTAATACGCACGATACGGATTGGGAAAATTCCACTTGCCAAAAGTCTACCTTTACATATCAATATAATTTTCCGGTAAACGCTTACTCGTCCAGATATGTAGGGGGCATTTTCAATATTGAAAAAAAAAATGTCGGACCAACCGCGTTGTAGCAAGGAGGTGGAAACCTAACACTTTATGGAAACAGGAAAGCAACTCGAAAATCTAAGACTTACCTACTATAATACATACAACAGTATCAAGAGAATAGAGATGATAGCTGTCCTTATTATTCAAAGTTCTATCTGTAGGTGCAACTCCCATCGGACCTGATCGGACAAGAACGTGATGAAATTGAAATTTTCGTATTTATATTACTATACTTGTATGATTTAAAGGGGTTTTGGCAGTGAAATAGTGTATTGTGGGTAATTTATTTGGGAGAGATAGAGGAATGGGGATTAACGTCCACTCAACACAAACTAGGTCATTTCGGGACTAACATGGTTGAATTTTATTTCAATAATTCGCTTGCGCGTAGGGATCTTTAGCAGTGGGAGGAAACCGGAGTACCTGGAGGAAACCCACGAGGTTGAGAAGGCACCCCTATCTCCAGGCCACATACGCTCACACCAGGGCTGGAAACCACAGCCGCAAGCCAGAGGTGATCGGCCAGCTAGAGATCGAAGCGCGGCACTCTAGACCACTAGGCCATCCCAACCTCCCATTTTATTTGGGACTTTTGAATCCCAGGGCCACTATTCTGTGTTGGAAAATAATATGCACAGCCATGTTGGTGTTGAAACTAAGTTTGCAACAACCGTGCCCTGAAACACTCGACAAATACAGTCAAAATTAGATTCAAGAATGTAGGTAAAATGCTGGTACATGGATATTTTGGCGTGTATTTTAGCTACAATTAGAAGCTAAATCGCTAATATTTGGGACCTAGAAATTGACTTAAATGAGTTGCAACGCATATGATAACGGCAAAATGGCAAAATGTATATTTTGTCTTAAATAAAGGAAATCAGAAGCTTACATTTCCACGGTAAGATAACATCAATGTTGAATTGACAAATAATTCGTGTTTTCAAGGTGTAAGATTTTAGATAATATTGAGTTAGAGACTTAGCTACGAAGTTGGCAGAATGCAAGTGATTTTAAGTTGCTAAACCTGTAACTCAATATCAATCCAAACGTTTACACGTTGAAAACATGAATTATTTGTCAATATAAATCAACATGGATGTTATCTTACCATGAAAAGGTAGGCTTCTGATATCCAATATCGAAGACAAAATAAACATTTTGCCATTGGTACACGAACCGTGTACCATAGCCTGTTTCAGCATAATTTGTAGGCTAACAAGTAGCCAGAAAGAACGAGGCGAGACATATTCCGTAACTCATGTTAATCGGCGTCGGGCATAACTAATCTGGGGAGTATGCGTAATAGACTGGAATAACCAGACACTAGAAATGGCTATTCGGTTAAGACTACTGCCGTATTTCGCTGGACATAACTGATTTAAAATTAAGAGTCACAACGGAAACAATTGAATGAAAATAAGTTAATATACAATCAGATTACATTACATGCGTTGCGACCCATTTGGGTAAATTTTTAAGTCCCAAATATTAGAGATTTAGTCCCTTTAATCGACACTCCAATTGGAATTCGAAAGAGGGAAATGGTCAGTTGAAATGTGTTATTCAACACAGATAGCTTTTAATGGGCCGTTCAAATATGGTAGTTTATAAACTATAATTCATTCCATGTTATGGATGGGATATAAATTTTTAAGCTAGTTTCAGTGAAATTAACCATCAAAAGCAAATTTTGTTGATTTGGAATAGTTTGCTAGTAACATGTCCCAGTGCATCGTATTACATTGTCATGTCTAAGGTCAAGGTACTTAAAGACCACACTCGGAATAATGACCCCTTTTTCACTCCATAGCATAGAAGCTGTATAGACTAGTCTCCCTTGGTGATTGTTTACAATTCAATCTTTTCAACAAATTCAAAACGGAATATCCGGGCGCCGAGTTCACAAAGCATTCTCAGACTTAAGTTTAGAATTTATTCAACTTTCAATCACTGTTTACTAGAAATATCTTTGATCCAGAAACACACAACTTTACACATAGTTTCTTATTGATGTATTTGATACATTAAAACTAAAGTTTGATGAAGGGCTATATTTTACTTAAAATACAAGACAGCTGATTTTGAGAATGCTTTGTGAACTACCGAACACAAATTGGCCACCTATTCGGCTAGCCAGCTATTCGACCGATCCAGCTGGCAACCTGTTCGTTGGCAACCTATTCAGAATTAAGACAACAGTCGCCCAAACTCATATATTTTTACCAACCAATAAAATCCAACGTTACGTCTATCAAATGAAAGTAGAATAATATATTATTTTTTATCCATTCCTTTAGCTCAGAATAGGTGTAATTTCGCATTATCGTACAAAATTCTAGACATTCAACTAAATATATTCCGAAAGGTAATTAAATAGGCTTTCCAGATATTATTAGTAAAAGTTGGCACAATCATATTAAAGGGGTGCGCTCTCATCCTAAACGTCGACAATTTTTCAATATTTTAAACTCAAAGAACGGTAATATTCCGAGTCAAAATTCGCACCATCGTACAAAATTCTTAGCAATCAGCTATATATATTCTGAAAGGTAATTGATTACGCTTTCCAAATATTATTAGTAAAAGTTGGCACAATCATATTAAAGGGGCGCGCTCTCAACCTGAATATAGCCAATTTTTCAATATTCTATATGTAAAGATAGACCGGTATTTTATTCGAAGTCCAAATTCGGACCATCGTACAAAATTCTGAGCAACCAGCTATATATATTCTGAAAGGTAATTGAATAAGCTTACCAAATATTATTAGTAAAAGTTGGCACAATCTTATTAAAGGGGCGCGCTCTCAACGTGAACATAGCCAATGTTTCAACATTTAAAGTGAAAGAACGGTAATATTCCGAGTCGAAATGCAGATCATCGTACAAAATTCTGAGCATCCATCTATATATATTCTGAAAGGTAATTGGATAAGCTTTCCAAATATTATTAGTAAAAGTTGGCACAATCATATTAAAGGGGCGCGCTCTCAACCTGAACATAGCCAATTTTTTAATATTTTAAAGTGAAAGAACGGCAATATTCCGAGTCGAATTCGGACTATCGTACAAAATTCTAAGCATCCAGCTATATATATTCTGAAAGGTAATTACATAAGCTTTCCAAATATTATTAGTAAAAGTTGGCACAATCATATTAAAGGGGCACGCTCTCAACCTATAAATAGCCATTTTTTCAATATTTTAAACAGAAATAATGGTAATATTCTGAGTCAAAATTCGGACCATCGTACAAAATTCTGAGCAACCAGCTATATATATTCTGAAAGGTAATTGAATAAGCTTTCCAAATATTATTAGTAAAAGTTGGCACAATCATATTAAAGGGGCGCGCTCTCAACCTGAACATAGCCAATTTTTTAATATTTTAAAGTGAAAGAACGGCAATATTCCGAGTCGAATTCGGACTATCGTACAAAATTCTAAGCATCCAGCTATATATATTCTGAAAGGTAATTGCATAAGCTTTCCAAATATTATTAGTAAAAGTTGGCACAATCATATTAAAGGGGCGCGCTCTCAATCTACAAATCGCCATTTTTTCAATATTTTAAACTGAAAGAATGGTAATATTCCGAGTCGAAATTCGGACCATCGTACAAAATTCTGAGCAACCAGCTATATATATATTCTGAAAGGTATTTGCATAAACTTTCCAAATATTATTAGTAAAAGTTGGCACAATCATATTAAAGGGGCGCGCTCTCAACCTGAACATAGCCAATGTTTCAACATTTAAAATGAAAGAACGGTAATATTCCGAGTCGAAATTCGGACCATCGTACAAAATTCTTAGCATCCAGCTATATATATTCTGAAAGCTAATTGGATAAGCGTTCCAAATATTATTAGTAAAAGTTGGCACAATCATATTAAAGGGGCGCGCTCTCAACCTGAACATAGCCAATGTTTCAACATTTAAAATGAAAGAACGGTAATATTCTGAGTCGAAATTCGGACCATCGTACAAAATTCTTAGCATCCAGCTATATATATTCTGAAAGCTAATTGGATAAGCGTTCCAAATATTATTAGTAAAAGTTGGCACAATCATATTAAAGGGGGGCGCTCTCAACCTGAACATAGCCAATGTTTCAACATTTAAAATGAAAGAACGGTAATATTCCGAGTCGAAATTCGGACCATCGTACAAAATTCTTAGCATCCAGCTATATATATTCTGAAAGCTAATTGGATAAGCGTTCCAAATATTATTAGTAAAAGTTGGCACAATCATATTAAAGGGAGGCGCTCTCAACCTACAAATAGCCATTTTTTCAATATTTTAAACTCAAAGAATGGTAATATTCCGAGTCAAAATTCGGACCATCGTACAAAATTCTGAGCAACCAGCTATATATATTCTGAAAGGTAATTAAATACGCCTTCCAAATATTATTAGTAAAAGTTGGCACAATCATATTAAAGAGGCGCGCTCTCAACGTGAACATAGCCAATGTTTCAACATTTAAAATGAAAGAAAGGTAATATTCCGAGTCGAAATGCGGACCATCGTACAAAATTCTGAGCATCCATCTATATATATTCTGAAAGGTAATTGGATAAGCTTTTCAAATATTATTAGTAAAAGTTGGCACAATCATATTAAAGGGGCGCGCTCTCAACCTGAACATAGCCAATTTTTCAATATTATAGATGTAAAGATAAACCGGTATTTTATTCGAAGTCCAAATTCGGACCATCGTACAAAATTCTGAGCAACCAGCTATATATATTCTGAAAGGTAATTGGATAAGCTTTCCAAATATTATTAGTAAAAGTTGGCACAATCATATTAAAGGGGCGCGCTCTCAACCTGAACATAGCCAATTTTTTCAATATTATATATGTAAAGATAGACCGGTATTTTATTCTAAGTCCAAATTAGGACCATCGTACAAAATTCAGAGCATCCAGCTATATATATTCTGAAAGGTAATTGGATAAGCTTTCCAAATATTATTAGTAAAAGTTGGCACAATCATATTAAAGGGGCGCGCTCTCAACCTGAACATAGCCAATTTTTTAATATTTTAAAGTGAAAGAACGGCAATATTCCGAGTCGAATTCGTACTATCGCACAAAATTCTAAGCATCCAGCTATATATATTCTGAAAGGTAATTGCATAAGCTTTCCAAATATTATTAGTAAAAGTTGGCACAATCATATTAAAGGGGCGCTCTCTCAACCTACAAATAGCCATTTTTTCAATATTTTAAACTGAAAGAATGGTAATATTCTGAGTCAAAATTCGGACCATCGTACAAAATTCTGAGCAACCAGCTATATATATTCTGAAAGGTAATTGAATAAGCTTTCCAAATATTATTAGTAAAAGTTGGCACAATCATATTAAAGGGGCGCGCTCTCAACGTGAACATAGCCAATGTTTCAACATTTAAAATGAAAGAACGGTAATATTCCGAGTCAAAATGCGGACCATCGTACAAACTTCTGAGCATCCAGCTATATATATTCTGAAAGGTAATTGTATAAGCTTTCTAAATATTATTAGTAAAAGTTGGCACAATCATATTAATGGGGTGCGCTCTCAACCTAAAAATAGCCAATTTTTCAATATTTTAAACTGAAAGAATGGTAATATTCCCAGTCGAAATTCGGACCATCGTACAAAATTCTGAGCAACCAGCTATATATATTCTCAAGGTACTTGAATAAGCTTTCCAAATATTATTAGTAAAAGTTGGCACAATCATATTAAAGGGGCGCGCTCTCAACCTACAAATCGCCATTTTTTCAATATTTTAAACTGAAAGAATGGTAATATTCCGAGTCGAAATTCGGACCATCGTACAAAATTCTGAGCAACCAGTTATATATATTCTGAAAGGTAATTGGATAAGCCTTCCAAATATTATTAGTAAAAGTTGGCACAATCATATTAAAGGGGGGCGCTCTCAACCTGAACATAGCCAATGTTTCAACATTTAAAATGAAAGAACGGTAATATTCCGAGTCGAAATTCGGACTATCGTACAAAATTCTTAGCATCCAGCTATATATATTCTGAAAGCTAATTGGATAAGCGTTCCAAATATTATTAGTAAAAGTTGGCACAATCATATTAAAGGGGCGCGCTCTCAACCTACAAATAGCCATTTTTCAATATTTTAAACTGAAAGAATGGTAATATTCCGAGTCAAAATTCGGACCATCGTACAAAATTCTGAGCAACCAGCTATATATATTCTGAAAGGTAATTAAATACGCTTTCCAAATATTATTAGTAAAAGTTGGCACAATCATATTAAAGGGGCGCGCTCTCAACGTGAACATAGCCAATGTTTCAACATTTAAAATGAAAGAAAGGTAATATTCCGAGTCGAAATGCGGACCATGGTACCAAATTCTGAGCATCCATCTATATATATTCTGAAAGGTAATTGTATAAGCTTTCTAAATATTATTAGTAAAAGTTGGCACAATCATATTAAAGGGGTGCGCTCTCAACCTAAAAATAGCCAATTTTTCAATATTTTAAACTGAAAGAATGGTAATATTCCCAGTCGAAATTCGGACCATCGTACAAAATTCTGAGCAACCAGCTATATATATTCTCAAGGTACTTGAATAAGCTTTCCAAATATTATTAGTAAAAGTTGGCACAATCATATTAAAGGGGCGCGCTCTCAACGTGAACATAGCCAATTTTTCAATATTATATATGTAAAGATAGACCGGTATTTTATTCTAAGTCCAAATTCGGACCATCGTACAAAATTCTCAGCATCCAGCTATATATATTCTGAAAGGTAATTGGATAAGCTTTCCAAATATTATTAGTAAAAGTTGGCACAATCATATTAAAGGGGCGCGCTCTCAACCTGGACATAGCCAATTTTTCAATATTCTGAATGTAAAGACAGACCAGTATTTTTTTCGAAGTCCAAATTCGAACTATCGTACAAAATTCTAAGCATCCAGCTATATATATTCTGAAAGGTAATTGCATAAGCTTTCCAAATATTATTAGTAAAAGTTGGCACAATCATATTAAAGGGGCGCGCTCTCAACCTGAACATAGCCAATGTTTCAACATTTAAAATGAAATAACGGTAATATTCCGAGTCGAAATTCGGACCATCGTACAAAATTCTGAGCATCCAGCTATATATATTCTTAAAGGTAATTGGATAAGCGTTCCAAATATTATTAGTAAAAGTTGGCACAATCATATTAAAGGGGCTCCCTCTCAACCTGAACATAGCCAATTTTTCAATATTCTGAATGTAAAGACAGACCGGTATTTTTTTCTAAGTCCAAATTCGTGAAAGTGAACATTTTAAAGTGAAAGAACGGCAATATTCCGAGTCGAATTCGTACTATCGTACAAAATTCTAAGCATCCAGCTATATATATTCTGAAAGGTAATTGCATAAGCTTTCCAAATATTATTAGTAAAAGTTGGCACAATCATATTAAAGGGGCGCCCTCTCAACCTACAAATAGCCATTTTTTCAATATTTTAAACTGAAAGAATGGTAATATTCCGAGTCAAAATTCGGACCATCGTACAAAATTTTCAGCAACCAGCTATATATATTCTAAAAGGTAATTGAATAAGCTTTCCAAATATTATTAGTAAAAGTTGGCACAATCATATTAAAGGGGCGCGCTCTCAACATGAACATAGCCAATGTTTCAACATTTAAAGTGAAAGAACGGTAATATTCCGAGTAGAAATGCGGACCATCGTACAAAATTCTGAGCATCCAGCTATATATATTCTGAAAGGTAATTGGATAAGCTTTCCAAATATTATTAGTAAAAGTTGGCACAATCATAATAAAGGGGTGCGCTCTCAACCTAAAAATAGCCAATTTTTCAATATATAATAATATTTGGAAAGCTTATGCAATTACCTTTCAGAATATATATAGCTGGATGCTTAGAATTTTGTACGATAGTTCGAATTTGGACTTCGAAAAAAATACCGGTATTTAATATTTAATTACCTTTCAGAATATATATAGCTGGTTGCTCAGAATTTTGTACGATGGTCCGAATTTTGACTCGGAATATTACCATTCTTTGAGTTTAAAATATTGAAAAAATGGTTATTTGTAGGTTGAGAGCGCACCCCTTTAATATGATTGTGCCAACTTTTACTAATAATATTTGGAAAGCGTATTTAATTACCTTTCAGAATATATATAGCTGGTTGCTCAGAATTTTGTACGATGGTCCGAATTTTGACTCGGAATATTACCATTCTTTGAGTTTAAAATATTGAAAAAATGGCTATTTGTAGGTTGAGAGCGCGCCCCTTTAATATGATTGTGCCAACTTTTACTAATAATATTTGGAACGCTTATCCAATTAGCTTTCAGAATATATATAGCTGGATGCTAAGAATTTTGTACGATGGTCCGAATTTCGACTCGGAATATTACCGTTCTTTCATTTTAAATGTTGAAACATTGGCTATGTTCAGGTTGAGAGCGCCCCCCTTTAATATGATTGTGCCAACTTTTACTAATAATATTTGGAAAGCTTATCCAATTACCTTTCAGAATATATATCGATGGATGCTCAGAATTTTGTACGATGGTCCGCATTTCGACTCGGAATATTACCGTTCTTTCACTTTAAATGTTGAAACATTGGCTATGTTCACGTTGAGAGCGCGCCCCTTTAATATGATTGTGCCAACTTTTACTAATAATATTTGGAAAGCTTATTTAATTACCTTTCAGAATATATATAGCTGGTTGCTCAGAATTTTGTACGATGGTCCGAATTTCGACTCGGAATATTACCATTCTTTCAGTTTAAAATATTGAAAAAATGGCGATTTGTAAGTTGAGAGCGCGCCCCTTTAATATGATTGTGCCAACTTTTACTAATAATATTTGGAAAGTTTATGCAAATACCTTTCAGAATATATATAGCTGAATGCTTAGAATTTTGTACGATAGTTCGAATTTGGACTTCGAAAAAAATACCGGTCTGTCTTTACATTCAGAATATTGAAACATTGCCTATGTTCAGGTTGAGAGCGCGCCCCTTTAATATGATTGTGCCAACTTTTACTAATAATATTTGGAACGCTTATCCAATTGCCTTTCAGAATATATATAGCAGGATGCTCAGAATTTTGTACGATGGTCCGAATTTCGACTCGGAATATTACCGTTCTTTCATTTTAAATGTTGAAACATTGGCTATGTTCAGGTTGAGAGCGCGCCCCTTTAATATGATTGTGACAACTTTTACTAATAATATTGGGAAAGCTTATGCAATTACCTTTCAGAATATATATAGCTGGATGCTTAGAATTTTGTACGATAGTTGGAATTTGGACTTCGAAAAAAAATACTGGTCTGTCTTTACATTAAGAATATTGAAAAATTGGCTATGTTCAGGTTGAGAGGGCGCCCCTTTAATATGATTGTGCCAACTTTTACTAATAATATTTGGAAAGCTTATCCAATTACCTTTCAGAATATATATAGCTGGATGCTGAGAATTTTGTACGATGGTCCGAATTTGGACTTCGAATAAAATACCGGTCTATCTTTACATATATAATATTGAAAAATTGGCTATGTTCAGGTTGAGAGCGCGCCCCTTTAATATGATTGTGCCAACTTTTACTAATAATATTTGGAAAGCTTATTCAAATACCTTTCAGAATATATATAGCTGGTTGCTCAGAATTTTGTACGATGGTCCGAATTTCGACTCGGAATATTACCGTTCTTTCATTTTAAATGTTGAAACATTGGCTATGTTCAGGTTGAGAGCGCCCCCCTTTAATATGATTGTGCCAACTTTTACTAATAATATTTGGAAAGCTTATCCAATTACCTTTGAGAATATATATCGATGGATGCTCAGAATTTTGTACGATGGTCCGCATTTCGACTCGGAATATTACCGTTCTTTCACTTTAAATGTTGAAACATTGGCTATGTTCACGTTGAGAGCGCGCCCCTTTAATATGATTGTGCCAACTTTTACTAATAATATTTGGAAAGCTTATTCAATTACCTTTCAGAATATATATAGCTGGTTGCTCAGAATTTTGTACGATGGTCCGAATTAGGACTTCGAATAAAATACCGGTCTATCTTTACATATAGAATATTGAAAAATTGGCTATATTCAGGTTGAGAGCGCGCCCCTTTAATATGATTGTGCCAACTTTTACTAATAATATTTGGAAAGCGTAATCAATTACCTTTCAGAATATATATAGCTGGTTGCTAAGAATTTTGTACGATGGTGCGAATTTAGACTCGGAATATTACCGTTCTTTGAGTTTAAAATATTGAAAAATTGTCGACGTTTAGGATGAGAGCGCACCCCTTTAATATGATTGTGCCAACTTTTACTAATAATATCTGGAAAGCCTATTTAATTACCTTTCGGAATATATTTAGTTGAATGTCTAGAATTTTGTACGATAATGCGAAATTACACCTCTATTCTGAGCTAAAGGAATGGATAAAAAATAATATATTATTCTACTTTCATTTGATAGACGTAACGTTGGATTTTATTGGTTGGTAAAAATAGATGAGTTTGGGCGACTGTTGTCTTAATTCTGAATAGGTTGCCAACGAACAGGTTGCCAGCTGGATCGGTCGAATAGCTGGCTAGCCGAATAGGTGGCCAATTTGTGTTCGGTCCCGCCTGATGTTATCAATACAACAGATTGTTACTTCTTCACGGTGTGCTAAACGTAAAGCCGAACTGCAATATTACAGTCTGGGTTTCCTTGGGGTGGCAGTGAATAGATCTCTTGACTTTATATTGTCTTGCATAATCGTGTACATGTACATCTATTTAAATTAAAAGTGAAACAAGAATGAACTTCTCTAATTTTATATCGTGTTTGCTGATTTTAAACTCCACTTGAAGCTTCAGTCATGAATTGATAATTTTGACATCAAATTATTTGAAAAAAACTTACTTACTGTTCGTTTTCAGGAAATCGATAATTTATCGATGAAATAAAACCAATCCCATTTCTATATAGGTAAGAGAAGTAGTTTCGGAAACAGACTCAATAAATCCACCAGACTTGCATTCTTTTACTTCGTTGAGTGATAAATCAGTTTATAATCCGCTCTGCACGATTTTCTCGACCCGCAAATGTTTTAAATTTTGGCGGCCACAGACTTTATATACACTCGAGTAACAGCGACATCTACAAATTGTCTTAAGAGGGGTGGGAACTCGTCGTCTATAGTTTACTTAAAATATGGAATTAAAGGGATAACGTGACGATAAAAAAAAAGATAAGCACCTTCTTGAGAGGAAGAAAACTGATGGATTTTAGATAAGTTTCTAGTGGTGGTTACTGAGTTATATCCCCTAGCGCAATAGGAAGGGAGGCACAGAGAGAGAGAGAGGGATAGAAGGGTTAATGTCCACCCGACACAAACTAGGTCATTTCGGGACTAACATGGTTTAATTTTATTCCAATAATTCGCTTGCACGTAGAGGTCTTTAGCGGTGGGAGGAAACCCACGAGGTTGGACAGACAACCGGAGATTCGAAACCACGCCACTTGACTCAATGACAGGATTTATGATACAGCACGCACGTGCTAACCATTCGGCCATCCACCCCCACCCCACCCCACAGGAAGTAAAGGCGGCAGCTTTGAATTGGCATTTAGGAAATTCTTATAAGATGCACTGGACTGATTGCGAACAAGAAATTAAACATGCATTGTGCAACAGCCGAATCTGCCTATTACAGGTCTTTCTTTAGGCCTACAATATTATCTAAATTATTAATTAGAGATTAAAGCGGCATTGGGTAAGATTGGATAAAGAACTGACCGTTCTCGCTATTATAGTTCAAAACTAGACAACGAAAAGCGAATATGCTGAGAAATTCAGCCGAAGTACTTCTCTCTGGGTCAAGATATTATTATAACCTAGCCTCGACTCTCATAACTATCGTTACGATAATAAACAAGTCTCGATTGTTCATTTTTACGATAACCGCATCCACCAGAAAACGTGTTTAAATCCACTAATTATCGCAGGCATCCAATGACATCGAGTGTTGATTAATTACTGTCTACTTTTGATTTAGATAACATTTAAAAACTAACGAAAGACCTGCACTAGGCAGATTTAGCTCTTGCATAATGCATGTTCAATTAACTTAACGCTACTTGAAAATCTAGACTTATTACGATATTTCTTGTCAAAACTTCAAACATTCAGAACTTCGTGCAGAATAAAGTAATGTGACTGAGATTTCCAACATATTCATTTTGTATTATCTATTTTAGAACTATTATGGCTCGAACGACCCACTACAACTAGTCAGATCGTCACGGACTAGATCTATTTGTTGATGCTAACTCAACCTGATTAAAACACAGATCGTATTTCGTTTCGCCTTTTATAGTTCAACATTTCGTTTTACTTGTCTTTACTACACTAGGATCGAGAGGAGTTTTATCATTGGCGTGTTCTGGGCGGTGTGAGCGATACACCAATGCAACGGTCTGTTACGGCTGTCTTGGCGTGCGGTCCACGGGACTGAGGGTAATTCACTGGAAACATCAATTCTGGTTGGTTAATCAAATGTCTGACGTCATAGGGTCAACCAAAGTCCCTCGTATGACCTCTGACGCGACCTCCAGGTAGAATTATTCAGATCTTGATGTAGTGTAGGCCATCGAAGGTACAAAAAACAAACGAAAAGAAATATACATCTGTATTTTAATCAGATTGAGGCGAAATATATATCGAAAGAATAAAAAACGAAACGCAATATACATGTTGATCAGTATATTATTAGATTGAACTTCACAGTAACCACGGTTTTTTTTACAAAAAAAAAAATTCATGTTTGATTTTGTATTTGATTCAATGTGTACTGATGAAATAAACTGTGATTATGGAAAAAATTTTCTGCATCCCATAGTTTCCAGGGTTAAAAATTCCATTTTGCAATACTGGGCTGGTATTGCGTCCCCTTCACTTAGTCCATGTTGCGGAGCTCATATTCTGATGGAAAATCAATTTGAATAAGTGGATAAAACCATAATAACAATTGCTTTTATCATTTCATTAGGCTTCTGTTCTTGGTTTTCTTCTTTTAAACACATTTAAAACCATTTTACGGAATTCTTCCCGTTTACACAAATACACAATACAGTTTATTAACGAATTACATGTCCCCAACAATACAAACAGCCTTGCTATAGGAGTAAAAGCCTGTTGCCTAGTGATATTCATATAGAGAAAATAAACAATCAGTGGACTCCAAAATAAAACGAACATAAACAACACAACGGCCATCATTTTCGTCTTTTTAATATGACATCGTCGTGATCTGAAAACAGCGCTGCCATGTGGCAAAACAGTAGGTTTCACCAATGTAGCGAACACGCGTATGTACATAAATACCGATGTGATTATTAGAAATGTTATAAAGGAACTATTGAAGACGGTCATGAAGTTCGGTTGAAAAGGACAAAGTATTTCACTGGTCCACTCGTTTCGTACGAGCATGGAACAGACAGAAACAATCACTGCAAATAACCAACCCCCGATGCCAGCAAGTAAGGCTTTCTTGTTCGTGGCCAACGCTAGGTGTTTCAAAGGATACAGAATGGCAAAATATTTTTCCAAAGCAATGAAGAACAGACATTGGACCGAGAAAGTTAAAGCTAATATCCACGAAAAAGGAATCACGCAGCAAGGTATCGCTACTTGAAAATATTTCTGGGCAACAACAACATATAAATCAAACGGTAAAACAAATGTTCCGATTACAATATCCGCAGTAGCCAAATTGGCTACAAGAATATCTCCGGGTTTCCGTAGTTGTCGGTGAGTCAATACGGCGGCAATAATAACGCCATTTCCAAGTGGTATTAACAGTATTAATAAAACTTCTATTGTCACAAGCATTGCGCCCCAGCTGGCCACCTGATAAACATCCATTGTAAATACCAGATACAAGTTTAAGTGGGCCCTAATCCGAATCGACAAGTCTACTTTGCTATGATTGGCTTTAGGTTAATGTTTCACTTTTTTGACTCCTTTTGCTGTACAATGTTTTTATCTTCATTGGCTCTTATGGTCGACACGGCACATCGAACAAAAAAGCAGTTTTCCTTTCTTTATATAACAATTGGCAGGAATAGCGTGACCGCACTTCTTCAGAAACATATATCAATAAGTACGTGATGTCGCTCACAAACCAATTCGAACGAAATATAGCTCATCGATCAAGTTTGGACAGATTTCACCGGGAATTCTGTACTGTACTATATTCGGGAGATTTCATATACCGTGAGTTGAGTGAAGCCGTATATTAATAATCTGTATGTAAGCTTCACGATATAAGACAAATATTTCACAGATTAAAGGAGGCTACATGATGTCTATATCAAACAACCATTACAATTCATATGAAACCATAAATCCACATTAGCCTACCAAGCCAACATCATCCAGATGCTGTATATATAACTTACCGTTATATTGGCTTCTGAAGTCTTATTTAAAGAAGCTGTGGAATCAGATTTTTTAAAATAACAAGGGACCGAATATCATTGCGATATGAACATATCGATTCATATTATTCGTTTCGGTTACTTTTGTATCTTAGATAACGTCTACTACGTAAAAATCTGACAGGTTGTAGTCGAAGGTCGGGACAGGTGTCACACGATCATCTTTTGAACCTATGGCGTCAATCATGTGATAAACTAATCAATTGGTGTTTGTAGTCATACTTGCTGCACGGTGCACGTAACGTCTAAGACCTCGCCGATTTAATATTAGAACTCTTCCAGATGTTAGTGTAGTTAAGCGAAATTTTGAACCATAAAAAGCGAAACGAAATAGTAAAATAGTATATCATGTGTTATAATCAGATTGAGTTACCCACACGATATTTGTAAAATGGAACAAATCAAAAGAATTGTATTTAATCCACGAATGTATCTTTAAGTAACCTTTTTATCTAGGATAAATGCGGTTATTTTTCCTGATAGTTTCGTTTTATTACGCAATTCATCGCATAGAAACAAACCCAAACGACTACTTTCTTTACTTTAATTAATTAGAAACATAGTGATTATTGTTTTACATGACAACAAAACATTAAATGAAATCCAAATGTCAAAACAGTGACGTGGATGAAGTTATTAGACTCACAAAAAATGCTAAATGTATCTCATCAAATGCAATTTACAGATATGAAGCCTTTAATTGTAGCTTGGATCGATATCTAGAAAGTTTTCTACATAAATACACGATACGTAATAGCTACATAGCAATGCATTGGGTCGTAGTGCCGCTGTTCCTGGAAATTTCCCTTCATAACACACTGTATGGCGTATGCCCGTCTTCAATAGCCCAGTTCAAACCCGTCTTCATTAGCCCAGTTCGTAGCATAACAGTAAGGCGTTAACTCCCATTTCATTTCATTTCGGAGCAGATCAGTACAGTAGGACGTTAAACCCTATTTCATTTCATTTACCCTACCCGGGGTATCTGCAACCCCGTCTATTCACATGCGCTTATAATATCAGAGGCGGGTCCAAGATTGGGCGCGAGGGGCGGGGGCCTAATTTTCAACAGTGCCATTTTTTAATGCTGGAAGTGTCTTTTCTCTGATCCAAATATGTCCGTTCCGAACGTTTACTGAGACGAAAATATCGATAGGAATAGCTACATATTATTATGCAAGGAAGTGACGGATAATTTCCTTGGAAAAAACTCCCCTCTCAGCGGCGTGCCCATCTCCGCGGTCAGTGCCCTCATTTACGGCGCCCCCACCCCCCTTTTCAAAATTCCTAGATCCGCCCCTGAATATGGAAAATCTCTTTGAAAAATAAACGGGGTAATCATATTGGGAGCAAATAAGCCAGTGTTATTGCGTAAGGATCGATTGGGCCAGAATTGCATCGCAAATGCAGACACTGGTATGAATTTCAAGTTACAACACAACACCGTATGCAAAATAATAAGCAAAAAGCAAGTGTGAATGAAATCAAGAGAATAGTTTTTAAAAACATAAAACGTCGAGTGCTCGTCCCTTGTTTTCACTAATCCACTACACTGCTAATATCAATTTGTCTAACCAATCTGGTTCAAACACAGGTTTTATTTTGTTCCGTTTTTTTAGTTCAAATTTTCGTTCTACTTGTCTTTATTACATTGGGATCTGAAAGAATTGTTATCAATGACGTTTTCTGGATGAAGTAAAGGATTGGCCGATGAAATGATCTGTTACGGCGACATTTTGGCCCGTATATGCACATAACTGTGGGTAAACCCCTAGAAACGTCAACGCTGATTGATTAATCAATGTCGCTCTTTTGAACCCTGATCTGAAGTCACAATATAAGTTGTAAGATCTCGAAAGTAATAAAAAAACGAAACGAAATTGAGATGCGTATTTAAATCAGATTGGTTGTGTTGCCACTGTAAAACAATGTTTTGTGGGTTTTTGTTACTGTGTGATATTCGTTAATTGGCATTCTGTTGCCGATGCCACTGCTTCCAGACTCGTCTTGAGATTATATTGTAAAAACTAGTAACTTATTTTTCAATTTTAAATAGTAACTAAATAATATCAAGGAGTTTTAGGTCGTATTTTCATCTCCACTTTCTTAAGAGAATAAAACTCGCTGTCTTTCCATGTGTACCATGAAATACCGTCGGCGTATTTGGATTGTGCCTGTGGATACCAGGCAGTGTGGTAAATACCATTCAGATGACAGGAGTAACAACTGTTAAACCACCAACCACCTTTATTCTCAGCAGCACAATTCCTAGTATGAAGATCATTATCTACATCTTCTGTGCTGAATACCATGTTGTCATGGTAACTAAACGAATCACCAGCATCACCATAGTAACCACCAATGTGGAGACGAAACTGCTGCTCTGCATCTTCTACCGAAAAAGAGTTATATTCAGCATAGGCTTTGTTCCCTTCCCAATCCCAGATATCAATCCGTAGTATGTATTGTTTCTGGGTGGTCAGAGCATGCATCTTGTCATTCCCTATCCAGAACTCAGCGTACGGATTACCGAAACCATATCTATATTCTAACCATCTTCTATTAAAGTTCAATAAACCATCAACACGTCTCTGTAGTACCGTGTACCCCGTTTTATTTACCATTTCACAATAAACCGTATCCATAAAAAGTGTTCCATCCGGTTTAATAGAGTAAACACCACTGACTGTAAACCCTGCCATATATAGCTCGTGACAATCTGAAAAACCATCAACCATATAACATGAGAATCTTAAATAATCAAACAAGAAAATATAACATGACAATCTGAATATATCGACCATATAACCTGAAAATCTGAAAAAAATCAACCATATAACATGACAATCTGAATATACCATAACCTGAAAATCTGAAGAAGAAAAAATCAACCAAAATCTGAAGAAAAACTTCAACCATATCACTTGAAAATCTGAAAAAAATCATCCATATAACATGAAATCTGAAAATATCAACAACATAACCGGAAAATGTGAAAAGAAAATCAATCATATAACATATGGATATCTGAAAATATTAACAATATAACATGAGCCTGTAAGATGGTAATTTGGAAATGTAAACGATGTAACATGACAATCTGAGAATTGATAATACAACCTGACAATTTGAAATATCAGTAAGATAACATTAAATAAGCAAGATACATTTATATAGGATCGTATTACTTTATAAAAAAAAAACATTTAAAGCCCCAAGAACACTCTTGTTGTAACTGATTAATATGTCCCAATCTTCATTCTGGTCAACAAATCGTATTATTTTAGAATATTCCAATTAAATGATGATTCATCTTAACACACCTATTTTAAAAAATTGGAAAAATTCCACCAAATGATTTGAAAAGTCTAACGTAAACCTTTTCAAATGTGACTTGGATTTTAAAATATTTTCGAACCCTCTGGACAAGTAAAATAGGTTGTAATGGATAATTTACACAACAGGTAGGACACTCAAACATCTAGTACTTAGAACAAGGGTATTGTTTATTTTCTGGAGCTACCAAGCCAGCAAGAATGTTGTTGTCCCTTTAAACTGCAATTATGTAAAGAGTTGTTGTCCTTGCAACATACTGGTAGGGATCATTTCTAAAGTATGCTTTGTTTGAACGTCAGTCAAACTTGACTGGATCGTATGCTGCTAGCCAAAATCAAAGTGATATATCATGGGGCACGGCAACTCCAACTAATGTTCGATTCATAAACTATTCCCACGCCAATATCGTCGATACGCCACAAACATTTTATTAAAACTGGCGTATAGTTTGATGGTATAATCTGAGAGGCGACCCATCTCGAAAATATTCGTTAACCATACTCTATGCAAAAGCTAAATTTGTCTATAATTGCTGGTCTTTCTTTGGGCCTGAAATGTTATTTGAATTATTAACTAGACATTAATTAACTTATCCAGACCATAATTAACTCTCGATGGCACTACTTGCCTGCGATTTTTACTGGATTAGAACCAGGTTAACAATCAATAATGTAATTCAGGTTATCAAAATCATCGTAACAAGCTCTCTCAATTTGTTAGACCAACATACTCATAATAGGAAATTCTTTCTTTTTTTTTCAAACATGACAAGCTGACTAGGTTATTTTATACTAAACCGTTGTAAGTTTGGTGCGCGGATTCAAACAATTTTTTCCCTTCTATTTTGGCATCGTTTACCTCATTAATTCATTTAGTCTGAGACCGACTGTAGTGCTTATTGTGAGACAGACTATGTGACGTAAGATATTTAGGTGCACATAATATATATTTTTTTCCCTTATATTCTGACATTGTTTGTTTACCTCATTAATTCATTTCTTCAGTCCCTGGTGCATAATTTTGAGATCGACTGCAGTGACTGCACTTATTTCGAGACATACTATTTTTTCTCTCGGGGGGGGGGGGGGGGGTCTTAGAACAACTCACAACAGAAGAAGGGTAAAAACATTTGATAGGTTTGATAAGTATACTAAAATTTGGGTTATGCAATTTAGGGGCATGGATTCACGCAAAAACATTTAGGATTTTTCTTTCTATTTTTGCATTTTTGTTTAATTCAATGAGCACTTATTTTGAGACCGACTGCATTTATTTTGCGACCGACTGCATTTATTTTGCGACCGGCAGTTGAAATTCCGACTGTATTAAAAGACAATGACCAACACAAGCATAGAACTGGGACAGGAAAGGGGAGAAAGAGAGAAATGGACAGGACAGGCGGGACAGGAAAGGAATTAAAAGAAAGAAAAAAAAAAATCACCACCAAATACCCAAAGTGTGGTGTGTTGAGAGAATGGAGATGGAATGGACGCACATTAATTTGCCATTAATTTATGTTAATTGTGACGTTATAAAGGCTTGACGTCACGTTTCAAGAGAATCTTGTTCTTAACAGACGTGTTGTGAAATCTATCTTCAATTTTGACGTTAGACATCTCGAAAAAGGTAATTTTATGTTATTTTCAAATTGCTTTTGTGTTTGTTTCTTGCTTTTTTTTTATTAAATGTGTATAGGGCCTAGTCCCTTCGACTGGACCAACTAGTAGACTAGGACAATACCAATACCACCAATTATTCGTCGAACTCCGACTATCATGTTTTATTAAGACCGATCTGATCTGAGTTACCGTTCTCGGCAGTTCGTATGGATTGGTACCCTGGACAGTAAGGGATATTGATGGCCCCGGGACTGGTACGTCAACGAATTCTAAACGTCAATGAAAGCGCTGCCTAAATTGTCTCAGATGCACTGAAAATAATCCTAATACTAATATTAAAAAAGGGGGGGCGGAGTACATACTAGTACGATCCGCGGTCAGTACGAACAATTTGAACAAACAACAATGGGGCCCCGTACAGTTGGTATGTCCCGGGACCCTCACAAGGTTAATCCGGCACTGGGCTGGACAGAAGCTGGAATCAGATTATTGGTAGATTGATAACAGCGATACAAATTCAAGCTTGAATACCATCTTAATATTCAAAATTGGGACATTAAGAAGAAGAGCATTGTATTATTTTGAGCATTCAAGTTAAGAGATAAGCTAAGATAATTCTCCCTCGATGGCAAGCCATACCTATCTGGATACAACAGCACTAAAAATTAAAGTGAATGACGGGGAAAAGTTTATGCTTTAATCTCTACAATACGTATATTATATGCCTAAATTCAGTAAATTAAATTCTGTAGGAAGAAGAAAAAGTCAAAAATAGTCATACACAGATCAAAAACGTCATAATAAAAATCAATTATGACGTCACAATAATATTACGTAATCTTTACCTAGAATCAAATTCTTGTAAGACGTATTTTTGGATTATCTTCCACAAAATATCCAAATTCTTAACGCTTTTTTCGAGAAAGGTAATATTTTAACCACATTATTTCTGATACAATATTATAGTTTTTCTCGTCATAATAAAAATCAATTATGACGTCACAATAATATTACGTAATCTTTACCTACAATCTTATTCTTGTAAGACGTATTTTGGGATTATCTTCCACAAAATATCCAAATTCTTAACGGTTTTTTCGAGAAAGGTAATATTCTAACCCCATTATTTCTGATATATAGTTTTTCTCGTCGCTTTATCATAATTTAAAGATATATTTCTACTATTTATTCTTTTAGTTACTGACTTTCGCAGATTATTATCATAATTTCTGAGAAACTGCACACCATGGGCTATAAAGGTGAGTTATTGAAGTTTTTCTTCAAAGATATGAATCTATTTTTATATTCTCTCGGACATTACTCTGAAAGATATTAGGAATTCAAATATTATTTACTGTTTTTCAAAACCTGTAACAAAATGTCATAACCGTTGTTGTTTTAGAGGAACGTTCTTGCCATTAGTCACAAGCCCACAACTTTGTAGACAAACGGTGCTTAAAACGAATACAAAGTAATATTTGTTTGAAAAACTGGACACTCGTTACCAAACTGAATTGTCAAACATACGCAAGTATTTAATAACTAATATTATATTTTATCTTTATGCTTTCAGAAGTAAAGTATCAACGATTTTACGACGATCAAATCATCATATCTGCTAAGCAGGATAAGATTTTAGTCAGAGAAAGAAAATCCCCTCTCTATATTAACAAGAGTTATCCTGTCATGTCCGAATATGGCAGCCAAACCACAGACATAAGTCCATCGTCTGTCTTTAAACCAAGACGACAACCAACTATTTTTGACGACACTCCTTTTGAATTGAGTAAGTTTTTATTTATTTTAGCGCAATATAAATTCCATGCAAACTATTCAATATATCGTGAAGGACAAAGCTTTCATGGGAATATCCTTCCAAAAATAGTACGATTCTATTCAGTGTTTACAAAGATATGATGAATTGAAATTTCATCTTTCAGTGCTGTTCGATATGTAATAAGCCTGCAACCAGGCGCCTTATTCACGAAATTTTAACTAAGATAAAACCCAAATTTTAATGATATGATTGGATAATATTAGATTGATTTTAGTGCTGAGCCAATCAAAACTGAAGTATCTACTAAAATTTGGATTTTATCTTAAGTTAAGATTTCGTGAATTATTATCCAGCGTTGTAAATAGAAATCGTGGACAAAGTTGTTTTTTTACAGCTGTCATAATATTATCATTTATTACTCGCTTACTTCCCGTCTTCATGAGCCCAGGTTAGGAGCAGAACGGGAAGACGTAAAACCCCATTTCATTCATTCGCTTACTTTTTTTTTCTACAGAATACACGAAATTGCTGCAAGAAATAGCAACTAGTAAAGCATCTGCGAGATGTGGAGAGAAAGGCTGTAAAGAAAGAAAGATTAATGATTATCCACGCTCCCTAAATCCGTTTGAAGAAGATTATCACTACCAGAAAAACATAATTCCAGGTACAAATTACACGTAATTAGTGCATACAAAGCACGCTAAATAATAAATCATTAGCTGCTAACTAATAAATAACAATATATAACAACAGGCCTGGCTGTTTCCAGTTCTCGTTTTCCAAATTGATTCCCATTCAGGCGCGGATCCAGGATTTTTTGCTGGGGGGGGGGGGGGGTCTAGGTTTGATAATTGCTTAACTAATTGCGGTCAACCGATTAAGGGGGGGTTGGTAAATTAGATTCAATTTGGTTCATTCTGACGTATTTCCGGAAGGTAAATTCCAAAATTACAGGTCTAAATCGCCAATAAAATCGCACAAAAAATGTTCAAGCCTGAGCGGGGGGGGGGGGGTCCGGACCCCCTGGACCCCCCCCCCCCCCTCCTCTGGATCCGCGCCTGTCATTTGTCAGACGTGCAGAACAGTGGCCGGGAACAGTGCTGAGTCGCTCGGATAGGAAAAAAACGAGGACCCGTGTATCCGTGTGCTCGTAAAACATCCCTTGACAGCTGGAGTTCGAAATAAAGAATATGCGGTAGCACCGCTGCCACAGAAAATTCAATTATTGCACAATATATGAACCCGGTTAAAACCTCATTATTTTATTTCCAATCTTTGTTACTAACTCGTAATAAATATTAAGTAAATTTGTTAGGTTTTAAACTTAAACTGATTACTAGTATATATATATATATATATATATATAGACTTTTAATACGTTTTAAACATTCCTACATTTCTAGATATTAAAAATGTTAGCAAAGAAGATCCAGTTAAGGGCGATAACGTAGCTGACTTGGTGAAAACAGAAACTAATAAAAACAGCGAAGACATAAAAAAGACAACAGAAAAAAGGAAGCCAAAATCAAAACTGTCTAAAAATCTTTTAAACCGATTTACGCGAAGAATAGCTAAATCTTTTAGATCGCTCTTTAAATCTAGTTAAATCTTTTTATTTTGAGAACCGTTATAGTACTATATAACTTTAAATATACATTTAACTATGAAGCAATTATAGATAAGTTTATTCAAAATGTACACCATGTCTATATTATTTATCTAAACTAATATATCTAAACTAATTTATATATGTAACTAATTTTTATATCTAAACTATATTTGATATTATTATAAGACATATTTATATCTATGTATTGTGTTAAAACATTATATTTTTGTAATTTGTATACAAATCAATAATAATTTTTAAATAAAACCAATATTTTTGAGACAAAGACAAGATTGTTTGTTGAGCTATATCATGAGGCAGCTTGGTGGGATGGGGTGTGAACAAATGAAATGTCCGATAAAATTTGTCCGTGTAAAGAGACTGTAAACAAAAGATTCAATGCTTATTTTTTGCCGACTAGATCTATCTGATATTGCTGATTAAATCTAATAATGGATAATCGAGAGTATGTTTTTTAGCGTACCGCCTTTAATAATGGTGATTTAGACTAAGCCCAAAATTCAATCGCTAAACATTGGGTTCAGAGTGGACCAAATGACCGAAATTTTCACTTTTCATGAAATTCCCATTACATTATCTAGTTTTTAACTATTATAGTGAGAACTGCCACATCTTTATCTTATCTCCCATAATGTATCTTTAATAATTAAAAAGAAATGTTTTAGAATTTAATCGCAGAAGAAAATAAAAGTTAATATTAAGAGCTAATTAAATCGCCTCGATGCCATCCTTTTCAGTAATAGTAGCAGCCAAACAAATGTTTGTCAGAGACACTGGTTGTGGTTTATTTTTGCATCCATTATCCACCCTTTGCCATTACCAGTAACAGTGCATCATTATTATCGCTGCATGGGATCGAGAATCAGACGTACTGAGTCCTATACATGTATTATTGATAAATAAAGTAAATATATTGAATGAGCGTGTTCTAACACGATACAGTAAATATCAAACACCACTCGGGGCCATGTTTCATAGAAAACTACTCACCGGGGAGTGATCATAGAGTTCTCAATATCAGCCAGAAGACCTTCTGATTGCATGTACGCTTGATATAAAGCACACACAACAGAGAGATAGGGTTGCCAATATGACCCTTGGGCAGTCCAATACCGTAACACATAATCTCGAGTTGGAATAAAATTTTAATGAAAATGACGAACGTTGTTTAATTTGTTTTTATATGAAGAGGTCGAGTAAATATTTTCTTAGTTTAATCAATTCACGGCATCAATTGTCCTTTATCAAGCAAAGACAAGCATGCAATTCATGACGCAACCGTCTTCAGTTCATAAGCCCAGAGAAAGACGTTACAGCCCATTTCATTTAATTTCATGACGCAAAAAACTTGAAACTCAGCGCACACGGGGATATTGTAGTCTTTCAATCGCAACAACGTTGGTACACAGTAATTCTCTTGGGCTACATTCTAGGAATGCCATGCAATCGGTACTACTAAAACAGCAAATAAAACAATTTTTTTTTTTTTTGGGGGGGGGGGGGAATTTTCCGTCATGAAACAACATTTTATAATTCCTCGCAACTGTCCACAAAACTTTGACATATATATTTATATTGCCCAATGAACGATATAATTCCCTTATAAAACACAAAAACACAATACAAGCTAAAATGCCGCTGCGAGACGAATGGATGCCGCTGGGACCTCGATTCCCAAGGGAGAAAATCTGGGTGTAAGGAAAAGGTTTGGCCCAGTATATTACCAGTGTATCGATCGGATTCATTCCGCAGAGATCCATCTTCTTCATATTTCGATAATAGATCTCTGCCCTAGATGACCGCCATATCCATCAATAAGAATATTGTTTTGTAAATGAAATGAAATGGAGTTTAACGTCCTACTCTTCTGCACATTACCTGGGCTAATAGAAGACGGAAATACGCCATACAGTGTGCTATGGGGGAAATTTTTCCCGGGCAGCGGCGCTACGGCTTACTCTTATATCGAATTCCAACTGCCCAGGGATCTTTTACGTGCACGCCAATGTGTACACGGGACGACGTTTTTTTGTACCATCCGAACGACTAGGCAGCTGTCCTTGCCATGCCCTCCTTCCGCATCACTGACAAGTGGAAATCGCGCCGGAAAATCGAGATCAACTTTCTCGGTAAATGCTGAAATCGAACACCCGACCTCCAGGCTAGTGAGCCAGCGCCTTTCCCGCTTAGCCATATAGTTTTGTAATGCGATTCTACCCCGTTCCACATCCGTTATACACAAAAGGACTAATTAGTCCCTTTAAACAGAAGAAGAATAAATACTTGACAAAATGATCGAAATATACTGAATTAGTGTTTACATTAAAATCGTCGATTTTGGAATTTAAAATGTCGGTCATACAGCTTATTGTATGTGGGGGGTTGGGATGGCCTAGTGGTCTAGAGTGCCGCGCTTCGAACCGTAGCTGGCCGGTCACCTCTAGCTAGCAGGTGTGGTTTCGAGCCCTGGTGTGAGCGTATGTGGCATGGAGATAGGGACGCCTTCTCAACCTCGTGGGTTTCCTCCGGGCACTCCGGTTTCCTCCCACTGCTAAAGACCCCTACGCACAAGCGAATTATTGAAATAAAATTAAACCATATGTTAGTCCCGAAATGATCTAGTTTGTGTTGAGTGGACGTTAAACCCCATTTCTCTCTCTCTTATTGTATGTTCTCAAGCTGAACTAAAATGTAGACAGACAGCGTAAGTTTAGTATGGTTGTGCATTACAATTATCTACTACAATAAGTACAATTGGCGTAGAAAGTTCTCTCTCTGTACCCCAGCACATTATGACATTTTCCCCACAGACCCCACTCGTGTTTGTCAAGCAATGCGAGCGTTGTAGAACTTCAGTGAGGATATAGTACAACAGTTCCCTGCTTAAAAACAGACTTAATCGCTCAAATGTTGATACAAGTATTAAAATTGGCACAAATACTTGTTGATGACTATTTCTTTTTCAAAAATGATCATTAGCTACTCGAAAATCCAAGATGGCGGTCATTTCACAGGTGGTCGACTTTTTCAAGCAACGAAATACCATTTTTTTGCGTGCAATCACATCAAATTGTCCTATCGTATTGATTCGTAATATATTATTCGTAATAATATATTCTAAGTTTCAACTAAATCCTACAAACTCTGTATTTGCGCATTTTGCGTAAAAGGCAAGGGCCATAACTCAAGACATTGCGATCTGTTGCAGACCAAATTCGAACTGCCACAAAATCTTTTGATAACACCTTAACATTCTATTTTGTTTCATATAAATCGGAGTTACTTTTTGTGTATATGGCAAGGGTCATAAGTTTCAGTCTAACGTTTACCAAATTTGAATCCCTTCAAGATCTTTTGAACGTAAGTTTAGTTGACATCCATGCCAATGTTAAAAATATGTGATTATATCAATATTTGAAAGATCTTTACACTTAGCTTCCCCTCTAATATTACTGTTACCCAAAAACTAATTATGTCAACATTACCTCTTGCTTTTTCGTGTCTTCTAGGTAAAATGTGACCTAGACTTTCTCCTCTCTGTCGTTCTTCCCGACCTGTTCTTTCTCTAGCTGTAACTCTGACCGCCATCTTTTCTTTCATTTGTGTATTATCAATCTGAAGCTCGTGCACATCTTTTTGAAGTCGTATTATACTGCCTTGCACAGTTGTTAATTCATTGCGAAATTGGCTTGTTTCGTGTTTTAAGTCATTTTGCGAATCTTTTATTCGCAGAAAATCGTTTTTGATACTGGTCAATCTTGTCTCCAGTCGCGAGATTTCACTCGATTTTACCTGACCTTCCATAGCCTGGACTTCACCAGTGACTGATCGAATCATTTGACGCAGAGATGTCGTGTCGTTCTTGACGACATTCTGGATGTTTTTCAGCTGTGTATTATCTGTTCGAATCTGTTGAAGTTCACGTTTCATAAGAAGCCATTCTGCCTTCAAATTTCCAACCGTATTCTTCAGAAGTTGAGCTAAATCTTTACCCATATAATTTTCACCATCATATTTCGGAGGGATAGCCTCTTTAATTCTGGTGCGAATGTTGTAATAATTCATCTCTAATTCATCCAAGTCAGCACCAAGTGCATCCACTTGTCTTCTCATGTTGGTTACCTAAAATATATATAATAAAGTAAAAGTACAAATTTATGAAGAAGACTATGAGGTACATAGTATGTACGTGTTTACAATCTAATTATGGCGTACATGGTGTTAATTGACTACGGTGTACGAGATGCATAGGCATTAATTGACTATGGTGTACTGGATGCATAGGTGTTAACTGACTATGATGTACGAGATGTTTTATTGGTAGGTGGCTATGATGTACGGGGGGGTTGGGATGGCCTAGTGGTCTAGAGTGCCGCGCTTCGACCTCTAGCTGGCCGGTCACCTCTGGCTTGCGGCTGTGGTTTCGAGCCCTGGTGTGAGCGTATGTGGCATGGAGATAGGGGCGCCTTCTCAACCTTGTGGGTTTCCTCCGGGCACTCCGGTTTCCTCCCACTGCTAAAGACCCCTACGCG
Organism: Patella caerulea; assembly: GCA_036850965.1. Classification (NCBI taxonomy): domain Eukaryota; kingdom Metazoa; phylum Mollusca; class Gastropoda; family Patellidae; genus Patella; species Patella caerulea. The sequence continues at coordinate 31,067,355 of JAZGQO010000008.1, forward strand.
CAAGCGAATTATTGAAATAAAATTAAACCATATGTTAGTCCCGAAATGACCTAGTTGTGTTGAGTGGACGTTAAACCCCATTTCTCTCTCTCTCTCTCGCTATGATGTACGGGATGTATAGGTGGTAGGTAACTATGGTGGTAGGTTACTGTGCATGGTGTATATTAGGTAGATAACATTGTGTATAGGTTAACTACATGACATGCATGGTATGTAACTATGAAGTAAACGGTGTATATGTGGTAGGCAACTATGACCTTTAATGTGTATATCTTGGATAACTATGACGTGTATATTATAACTATGGCGTGCATGGTGTATATAGGTAACTATGACGCACGTGATCTATGATTAGTACGTCCTACTTTTCTTCAGTATGATTTATGTAAGTAGCTTGCATGAAGTATGTAACGTATGACATATTTCAATATAACGTACCTGTGTTAGAAGACTATTGTGTTCCAGTTTCCCTTTCATAGTATCTACCTTCATCTCTAAAACTTCTTTCTCCAGATTAGCGCTCCAATTCTGATATTTCCTCATTTCTTGAAGAACTCCATTCTCCGCCTGGGATATCTGTAAACTTGTGTAGGATGTAAAATTATCATAAGAAAACTTTAATTCCTTCATTTGTCTTAGAATATCCTGGTTTGGGTGCCAGACGTTGAAGGAGTAGGAACATTGTCCAGTGTCGCTGAATATACCGTTACTTATGGAACAACATGCGACGCTAAATATCAGAAATCGTAAACCCCACATATTTCAAGCTCATATGTAATATTCCTACAAATGTGATCACTGCCAGAAAATAAATTGCTTAGTACAAAATAATGTCGGTTTACCCGAGATAAATACACGACACACAGGTAAACAAAACGATCAATAACAAAACAAAAAACCAACAGAATCTAGAGCCTGATCTGCGTCAAGTATGCACTCAAATGACGTCCGTCAATTAAGAACGGATCATGAGGGCTGTTATAGGTGAGCTCTAGTCATTATCCTAATTGACAACTTCCAACAGATGATGAATGCAAAAAGGTCCCGATGAGTTATTTTGATGAATAATTTCAAATAAGATCTTTAGATGCCGATTGCATTAATCGCATACAGACGATTGTGTCATGACTGGCTATATAATGCACATGAACAAATTCCACAGAACACTTCTCTTTAAATTTTAATAAATTTTGTTCAGTGAGACGTTCATACAACGATTGCTTTCAGATTATTCCGAAACTTGATTGATTTTCTCTTTAGATGCCGATTGCACAATATTTCTTGATACGCTCTTTCAGTTTGTAGATTGTAAGTTATGTCATGTCCTCAGTACTCGGCTATCCACGTGACTAATTTCTACACATTAGCTGCATCGTTGACGATGTGTCTATATCAATTGATATGATCATTCTAGTAATCTGTGTATTAGATGTCGATTGTATGATATAGACAAGTGATAATCACTCGTAGTGAATATTGACAGCTATGATATTGATCCTTAACACAGACCACTGTTACATCGTCTTACCACCAATAATGAAATCAAATCAAACAGCTCTTATTATCATCTGCAAGAAAATCAAATAAAAAGAAACTGATTGCCAGGCGCAAGTAGCTTGAGTTGTGTGGAGATGGAATGAATTTTAGTTCCTATGTTTTAATAGTATTATGTAGAGTTTGATCAAATATAATGAAAGTTATTTACCAAATTTCGATTAAAACAGTGAACAAGTTCATTAACCTGTAGGCAGATCTTCGATTCTGTCCGGGAACGTAGATTTTAAGTTTTGTTATCTATGCAATTCACGGGTGGGGTAGCTTGTCTGACAACATTTGTTTTCTCGGAGTTGCAGGTCTTGTATTCACTTTCAACAACTGCGCGTTTGCGAATTATTGAATGAAAAAATATACCATATCATGTTATTCCTGAAATGACTTAATGTCGAATAATTCAATAGAAATAAGTTAAAATAGCCCCAAGACAGTAGAGCCTATATATCTTTTATCAGATGATCACTAATGATCATGAATAGATTCTAAAATGGCTTTGTACAGTGTTTTTCACCTTAAGTATTTCTGATATGACCAGAGATATTTAGGCTCTACTTACAAGGAGGAATTCTATCGGAATTCATATACGTGTATCAATTTCCTCATTTTGTCACCGAAAACTTGTAAACACTCTGCAGGTCGGCGGGCCCGTATCTTCAGGGGTGCGCGAGGGGCGTGCCCCCTCCCCCCCGCGCGTGAAATGCTTGCCCCTCCCCCCCGCTCAGAAATTGCTAACAATCATTAAAGGATACACAGTTCCTTATATTGACCTAAACAAACTATTTTATTTTTTGTTTGAATACTTATTTTGAAATGCTTATTAGACGCCTAGGTAACTACATAGCATGATGATTACAACAGTCTGTTAGAATGGCCTTTTCGAAAATTTCCTCAAAGATAATCCCCCCCCCCCGCTTAATGGTGTCTAGATACGGGCCTGCAGGTCGGTGTTTCTAAAATTTCTTCTTCAAATGTAAAATTTGTTGAAATTGTTCAGAGAGTTATAAGAACGACACCCATCGAGACGCAAATTTTGTTCGAGGGGTTATTGCGCCTGTAACCAAAACCAAGTAAACATTCTACAGGTAGTGTTTTTTATCCTCTTTTTCAAGCCTGACTGGATGCTTGTACTGTTGTACAGGTCAAAGCTGTTGGGATTGTTGGGCTGCCGACTTTCGTGCGAACTGTTCACGCAGATAAATCTGTCTCGACGGGATTGTTTCCTCAATTGACAGCACAATGTTTCTCAACCGTTTCTAAATCAGAACGGAAATATAAACTTAAAGTACATATTGATTAAACGCTTTATCAGAAAAGTATCTATACATCAAATACACAGACTCTGAGCGGTGTCTGTGGCTGCTGGGACTTGATTAAAGGCCCACATACACATTCATCTAATACATTAATAACACCGAATTGATGCATGTATGCTAATTCATCACCGAAAAACCCCAAGCCAACAGTGAGGATGATGTCCCCCGCGGAAATCCCCCAATAATTAGATGACACATATTAATTAATCGCACACTTATTTTTTTCAAAAGTTTCGAGCAATCAAACTATACATTAAGTTGCATCACTCGCTGTCAGATAGAATCAAGGTTATCTCGTCTCAAAGCATCGACCAATGAAATTACTTATCTCAGCTTAAATTTACTTTGAAATATTTATCATTGAATGCCCATCAAGACATTCACCTAATGAACATCTACATCAAGTTTAAATATAACTCAAATAAGAGCAGAGTTGTTATGTTCCAAAGTCTTGACCAATCAAATTGCTTGTCGCTCCTTAGCCTAAGTAGAAAATTCTCACCATCGAACTAGGTAAAGTTATGGTACCCCAAAGAATCAACCAATCAGATTGGTTATCTCTGCTTACCTTCAGCAGAAAATGCCAATCTTCGAACTCCGTCAAGGCATTGACCTAATGAACGCATCCGTCATGTTTGAACATTCTTCCTCTATCAGAAGGTGAGTTATTATGTTCCAAAGTCTGGACCAATCATATTGCTTATCGCTCTGCTTACCCTTAGCAGAAAATGTCCATCATAGAACTTAGTCAAAGTATTGGTGTCCCAACACTCTGACTTTATTAGAACTAAAGTTGTCGTGTCCCAAAGCACAAACCAATCAAATTGTTTACCTCTGCTTACCCTTAGCAGAACATGCTCATCGTCGAACTCCATTAAGGCATTGACCAAATAAACACCTTCACTCTATTAGAAAGATAGTTATTGTGTCCCGAAAAGTGTGACGGATGGACCGACGAACGCGGCCAGACCGACAGATGGACGGGCGAACCAATTTTAATAGCTCCCTGCTTTCTTCGAAAGGTATAGGGGACAAAAAACCCACGTGATTTATTTTATGAAGACATATCATTATCTTCTTTCAAAAAAAAAAAAAAAAAAAAAAACCCACGGAATTTGGATTTAGTTGTATGAATTACTTGAACTTTTTAAATTGTAATTGCATTGTATTTTGTCAGGAGTTTGACAAGATAATATCTAAGAAAGATCATTTCCAATTAATAACGCAGTTGTCGATGGTCGGGTATTGGGCAACTGACCATTATGAGATCAGTTCCATCGATCCCTATATTCAAACTAATCACTGGTTTGGGTTTTTGTCGTCAGATTAATTTTGGTCAATAGAGTCGAAGTGGAATTTAAACAAATTCATTGTGTTAATTTTTCTAGTCTGGTAATATCAATGGATGTGCTTGGGCGGTTCGGAACGATGTTTATAGCACGAAGTGGTATCACCTATTCCAAATATATCATGTCAAAAATTACAAAAAAAAGTTTAAAACCGGTTAATATGCGATACGTACCAATCCAATGTTATTAATCTTACCTTACAGAGTCATACATTCACATTTACGAATAATTGGAGCCAATAAAACACATTTTCACTTATAATTGGTATTATACAATCAACAAGCGCTCTCTGTCACTAGTAACTCGTTTTACTATTACTCTAGTGTTATTTACATCACATCAATTCCCGTCTGCTGGTCTCATCGCTCATTATATTACAATAAATGGCTGGTCTGCCTGAAACTATAAAGCGAGAACATTAATTATTAAACTTTATTTCCTAACAATTACATTGGACCAGCACGCCATACACCTAATCCAATTCGCTGTCTGTTTTGTTATATAGTTTGTACTGCTCTAGTTCGTTTACTGGTTTACCCCCAACAGATATCTATATTAAACACGTATTCCTACTAAAACTACTATAGCTACGTCTACACTAGCAGCATTCACCGTCTACACTAGCCTTTTAAATCCCGGTTTTTTCCTAAAAGCCGGCTTTTTCAATTTCTCAGTCGTAAAAGCCGGCTTTTTAAAATCCGGCAATTATTGAGGGATTTTTCAAAATCAAAAAGCCGGCTTTTTCAAAAAACCGGCATTTTTATGTGTGTAGACGGTAAATCCGGGATTTATCAAGTACCCGGATGTCATTCGTCCCGAGCTTCCGTACATTCATAACATTGGCATTGCTTCCGGTTCTAAGAAATTGCGGTAAATCTCAAATCCATCTATAGCCTAGCCTATTTAATTTCAACATGCCTAACCTAAAATGGGTGCACGTCGTTTTCTCGCCCTCTTCCGTAAGTATGTCAGCGATCTGCTATATTCCATAAGCTGGATATATAATTGCACCAAAGTAACTAAAGTAATCATTATTATTATATTATTATCTCTGCAAAATTGACCGAAGCCGATGGCGTAATAAATAAACCGGAAGTTCCACAAATAACGAAGGTCGGTGTTCAACGTCTTTTTCCGTTCAGTCAGTGTAGACGCTACACTTGAAAAAGCCGGGTTTTGAAAAAACCGGGTTTTTAAAAAGCCGGCTTTTTCAAGTCTAGTCTAGTGTAGACGAAGCTATGTTACTAATACATCGACATCCTCTTCGTTTACTATATATATATATCTGTATTCCTCTAACTAACTCATTTACTATTTCTACCTTTACAGATATCGAAATTACAGATGATGTCTTTACTATTACAGATATCTGTGTTATCACAGATACCATTGTTACCTGAAGATATCTATATTTATTGATGCATTTACTATTCTACACCATTACATACATGTATATCTATATATTATCTACAGATATCGGTATTATCTACAGATATCTTTATTATCTACAGATATCTATATTATCTACAGATATCTATATGAATGGTGCATTTACTACCCACTACCATTACATGAATATACATATCTATATCAAAGATGCATTTAATATTTCTTCCATTATATCTATATCAACGATGTATCTCTCAGATTAGCTACGAGAACGTAACTAAAAACGTTAAGAAATACCGAAGATTGAGAGATGAGATTTGTTATCTACTCCCAGATGTATCTATAGTACCGTGTACAAATATCTACACGTACATTATGTATCTTAAAAATTTTTTCTCTTTTTTGTTTACCATTTCTATAATCTGTATTAAAGACCCACTCCTGTCGTTTACCATTAATTTTTACTCTTAGGAATAGCTATACAAATATTAACTTATGGTTTACTAATTCTAGTGATGTTGATTTATTATTCCTACGTTCGAAGATAGGTTGCCAGGAAATGAAACATACGCCCACAACAGCTTAATAGTCCGGGCAATCAACAAGACTTGTCGCATATTTTTACTGATTAAGAGTAACAACTCAATCAGTAATTATCAGAAAATCATTAGAATTTGTTTGGTTTTCATATAGTTCTGCCCCATGCTCACCTTTAGTATACGAAACATTTAATATCATGGATTTAGCTGTTCAGTTATCAAAATTCATTGAAAAACAATATACTTGTTCGTCTCAAGACCTTAAACTCTGTGTATCAATCTGAAGTCAATCGGATGATAAGTTTGGCCTCGAGAGAGTCACAAGATTTTCAAAGTCATCAAGGGAGATAACTTTCGCAGAAATCATCGCTGAAAATCGATACCTTAAACCCCATATTTTGTCTCACCGACCGCGGTTTACGGAGCTAATTTCTGCCGCTTGTAACATAGATGCTGATTGTGTGTCTGATAAGATGCGCACCGTGTGCTATATAATATATATACGACCATGCGTGCATGTCCCGGTGGAAGCTTGTAGAACCCGGGATTCCTGCACACCGGTGGGGATGGGGGTGACTATAAGGGTTATACTATACTATAGAGGGCATTTTGTTCTGTCCACTGTGCAAATGACCCGCTTCGATGTTCTGTAGATTTTAGCAAAACGATTCTATTTCTTACATCGGGAATATGCGTAGCTTTGAGCGGGACATTTTTCATTGTGTCCGTTTTTGGAGAATACTGTTCATATAACTCGATGCCGACATGGTTCTATATCTAGCCTTCTTGGCTGCCCGGGTGCCACCTTCGTCTGGAGATAGTGCCAATATGTTGGAAAATTGCATAATGGCAATGGTTTTGCGGTACCGTACGAAATGATGAACGTACCCCGTGAACTAACAGTAACAAATTCTTTGAATTTGGTAGTTGCGCTAGCAAAGAAGATGGAGGCTGCCAATTCGCTCCTAAACATCAGTTGTTCGCGGGTTTAAGGCTTCAGCACGTCTGATGCCATGTTTATCTTGTAGAATAGTTCTGGGTTTAAGTTACGTAATGTTAACAACGACTCAAAGATCATAGTAAGAATCCGGGTGTAATGGGAATTAACTCTAGCACAAATACACTTTCATATATATGGTGTCAGACCACTGAGTAGCCTGCCGTGTCTAGTAACAAGATTATGTAACAATCAAATCTATTACAGTATAAGAGATCGATCAATCGACTGCAGCATATTTGTCTACGATATCACCTTAGGTGGAAGTGGACATTAAACCCCAAGAACGAACGTACGAACTGCAGCATACTAATGGCCACTGAAAATTAAAAGCTATGTATAGTTTGTTTTATTGAATTGGTATGGTTTTTTTTTTAGGTATTTTACAGTTTAAATATAATAATTAGAATGATGACAGTTCTACATAAATAAAATAATCTTTGGAAGAAAAAAATATAATTGTAGTGTATAATATTGCATTTAAACAACATGCTATCAATGTATACTTATTGTTTACATATTGAAGTATAAAAGTTACATGAAATACCTATCCTTTTTTAGACAATAGGGAAAATATCTATTTGATAGGTGGGTCTACTTTCCAGCAAGTCCTATTCTCATTCGACAAACCTCAGCGAATTCCAGAGGACCCAGAGAAAACCCACGCGGTTGGACAGGCGACCCTACTCCTTGTCACGTACAACCAGGGAATTGAAACCCTGCAAGTTGACTCAATGACAGACCGTATCATAAAGCATGCGCATGCAAACCATTCGGCCATCCAACCTCCCCATTCAAAGAGATTGCAGAATTTTCAGAGGAAATTTGCCTTGTCTAAAGAAAACAGATAAACTTGAGACTTCAAAATCTTTGGTTGATAAAACATTCTTCAAAGGCAACACCCTTGGTAATTCGGGAACTTGAAAGTAGTTCCAATGATGGACTTCGTTATACAGTCGATGCTAGATGTATGGCACTGGAATCTGCTGAGGTTTGCCAAGTGGGCCTATTCTGACAAACTCAACTCTCTAGTATTTATATCTGTAAATTTATGACTGATCAAAAAAGACACCCTGTGTCGTTTTCACTTGAAAAAAACATTTAACTATGTTCAGAAAAGTTGTATTTCGTGACACCATTTTTTTTGCGATAAACTCATAAAAATGATGGATTTCTTTCAATATGCAGGCAGTAATAATAATGGCACAACTAAATTAAAATAGAAAACAGGTGAGAAATTAAAAAGCTTTCCGTTTCAACGATCTGACTGACACGAGTCTGTAATCCTAATTTAAAGATTTACCTACCAGAGTCGTTTTTTCCATTAGGCAAGCTTTTTAAAATATTAATTAACTGTATCACATACCAGTACATATGGGAAACAGCTATTAATGTACACTCTTACATACATGCAATAACTAATATTACAAACCCTTGTGAAAATTTTTAATATTTGTGAAATAAATGGGGGATATTTCAACTTGAGTAAACAGTATTATGAATGTATAAACTGTATTCACTAACAGTTTTATCCTGAGTTTTTCTTAACACTTAAAACATACTACATTACATACAGTATACTATAACATGCATCATCTTGCCAGGTCAATGATTCTTCATAAACAATGATATTATGTTAACCCATGGCTTGCCATAAAACAAAACATCCACCCTCCAGCAGCTACGTCGTCCAAACAGTCATGGGGTAAAAAAAGAGATTAGATAATAATAAAATGAAAGATAGGTTATTGAATGACATCTTTTAAGATTTTTAAAACAAAAGTGTGAGCCTATACTCATTAAAAATCGATAAGTTTCTTTCATTAAACATGCAAGAGCAAAATCTGCCTATCGTTGGTCTTTCTTTATGCCTGAAATGTTATAAAAACTATTAATTAGACATTAATTAACTTATTCAGACCATAATCAACTCTCGAGGCTAGCATGAGATTTTTGTTGTATTGTAGTTCGATTTGCTGAAATATTTTCCTTCGTGATTTACCGATAAAAATGGATAACCGAGACTACTGGTTTTGTCTTACCGACTTTAGTAATGATGACAGAGGCTAAGCAGAACATTCATGTGCTTAGTTGTAAGCTAATAGTGGATCAATTTGACTGAAATTTTCAGCAAATTGCCTTTACATTAGCTAGTTTTTAACTATTGTATTGAGAACTGCCAACTCGTTATCTAATCTCCCATAATGTATCTTTAAATGAAATGGGTTTAACAGTTTAACGTCCTACTGTTTTTTTTTAAAATGACATCAATTTCCAAATAATGCCTCTATTGTGCTAACTAGATTTGTGACTGACAGGGAGAGAAAGATTTTGGGACTAACATATCTTATTTCAATAATTCACTTGCTGAGAGAGGAAATCAGAGGACCAGGTGAATACCCATGAGGTTAGACAGACGAGGTTGGACTTGACTCAATGACAGGACTTGTTAAGCCACTAGATCATCAACCCCCCCCCCTACTGACAGACGGACAAGGAGACAGCCAGCCATGAACACATTAAAACACTAGCGTATAAAAACTATAAATTAAGCCTCCAATGAAGAGTTAAAACAAAGTAAATAACTGAGTAAGTTGCTAATGGTTCCAGTGAAATGTTGAAGGTTCAGTAAATTGCTCAAATACCTTAAAAAGTTTATAAAAGATTCCCAAAAGGGCTTCAACACAATCAAAGTTATACATTATACAGTTTATAAAAATTGTTGGAAAACAATACAATAAAGAGTTCAGTAATTGATAATATATGATAAAGGTGCATTAAAATATTTCAATATTATAAAGCTTCCACAAAATATAAAGTTACAGTATTCTAAAGGTTCAAGCAAATTGTTACTACCTATTTAAGCTCTTGTAAAGTGTGCCAATAAAGTGTAATAACAATAAAATACTAAAAACATTAAAGCCGCGAGTAACATTTTACAATATTGTGTAATAACAATTTTAATATTGTACTATAAAACAATAAAGTTTTCTATAAAGTAACATGGCACAGTACATAAGTTTGAGTAAATTGTTACAACCCAATCAAATATAATAATAAAAGGTACTATTTAATAATATAATCTCCAGTAACATTCAATATATTACTGTAAGCTTTAGGAAAGTCCAGCATCCTAATAAAATGCTTAGTAAAGATCAATTATAGTTATAGAAAAGTTTTATAATACTGTAAGTGTCCATTGAAGAGTTACAAATATGTTTTGAGAGAGAGGGAAAGAGGAGAGAGAATTTTGGGACTAACATATCGTTTAATTTTATTCAAGTAATTTCCTTGTGCCATTGGGTCTTACCAGTGGGAGGAAACCCGATTACCTGGAGAAACCCTATACGTACTCTGCCAAACCATATGCTTTTACACATGTATTAACTCATTAAGACTAAAAATTGTCTATAAAAGTCTTATGACACAATAAGAGAATTGTAAATGAGTCTATAAATAAAGATCCTGTGATGACTCAAGTAATCTGTTAAAATTTGGCCAGACAAGACAAATAAACATGTATTCAACAAATAGAGTATCTAAACCATTAATGTAACAATATATATATCTAATAACAAATTTTAAAAGATAACAAAGGGTGGGGGGGGAAACAAGTGTAAAATTAATAAAACTGATCTACAAAGAAAACAAATGCTAACAATACAATATGATCTTTAAATTCCACATTATTCCTGTCAAAAATGTAATAACATATATACCATAAATAGTGAAGTACTTAATAATATTATGTAGAACTATAAAAGCAAATTTATTTACCATGCAAAAAAAGTATATGTTATTATAATTTAATACAGTAATTGATTTAATAGCCAGCTTAAATATGGATCCACCTATTGTTTTTTTCATACTTAAATTTCTTCACACAATCTTAGAGGGATATATCCCATTCCAACTACATTGTATATAATATCTACACGTATACAGCTTTATTTTCATAACAACAAATATGTGTTTATGTATATAAATAAAAATACCCAACTTCTGGTTTTATTTTCGTAACTACATGTATATGAAATAAATAAAGTATTATGAAAGGTTTGTTTATATATAAATAAAAATACCCAACTTCTGATTTCAATATTTTGTGTTTTTTTTTTATAAAATATCTATTACACTATCCTCTACTATCTGTATTCCTGAAACCATGACCTTAATATAGAAACCAGAAGACTAATTACAAACTTTTACACTCATTAATCTCTGCTTACAATCAAACCCTGGTTAAGAATATCAGTTCTACATCTATGGTATAAATAACAATTCTTTGTATCACACCTAATTAACAATATCAGTCAATCACGTTTTGTCCTCGCATTTCTCGTCTTCATCTTTAAATAAAAGAAGTGGAAACATTCCAATAAAACAACCAAATGCTACACCAAACGCCCTTGCCTGGAAAAAATAATTTAAATACATAAATCGTTTTGAAGGGTAACCAGGTAAAAAAAAATCTTAACTTTGATTCATACAAATAATATCAGTACCATATTCTTAAATTTTAAGAATTGAAAATAACATGAATTGTGTTTTAAAAGATTTAATCATCAATAGGCACACATTATAATAATATCAAAAGAAAAGTTCTTTGTGCTATGTAAGTTAAATATCCTTTTTCAATAAACAGGCTTTTTTGAATAAAGGGAAATAACTCCTATTTCAGCTGTTTGCATTTGATCTTCAGATAGAAAAGGTAGAAAATCCTGCTGAACTTGGAGCTGACAGTTCGAGTTTTGACAAAGTGTGCCTACTTTCATTACTCATAGAGATTTGTTACATTGCAGTGGATTGGTTGCTGACCCGACTATTAACCAGTCATAATTTAGGACAGATATCATCTGTGAATCCAGCAGTGTTGAGTTGGATTAGGTCTACCCAAACAAAACACTGCAAGGAGCATTTGTGTTTGCAAAACATCAATGAAATGAAAACCCTTTTATTAGACAGCATATTAGTGTAGGCTTTTTCCATCAACTTTAAAATAATTGACTTACTATACTTGCAATCCATCTTGTTTTAGGCATATCAATCTGTTCAGGTGACATTTCAGGTGTTCGAACTCCAAATTTCATTGATAATCTTTCTACATACGATGCTAACCTGTACAAATTACACAATAATAAAAGAATGAGAGAGAGAGAGAGAGAGAGAGAAATGGGGTTTAACGTCCACGCGACACAAACTAGGTCATTTTGGGAATAACATATGGTTTCATTTTATTTCAATAATTCGCATGCGTGTAGGGGTCTTTAGCAGTGGGAGGAAACCGGAGTGCCCGGAGGAAACCCACGAGGTTGAGAAGGCGCCCCTATCTCCATGCCACATACGCTCACACCAGGGCTCGAAACCACAGCCGCAACCGAGAGGTGACCGGCCAGCTAAAGGTCGAAGCGCGGCACTCTAGACCACTAGGCCATCCCAACGCCCCATAAAAGAATGAATACTTTAGGGTAAAAACAAAAGATGATTTGATATCTGTTGCTTATTTGATGCAATGTCTATGTAGTTTGTCTTGTCGGTTTTTATTTTGCGTGTAGCGCAGTCCTCCTGCACTTACAGTACTGTAAACACAGCACGTTGGAAAGACTATTATTTCAATTCTAAGCTTTGAGATGCTACATGTATGTTGAGCTAAATTATGGAACCTGTGCTCCTTTATGATATCTTTGAACATCTCGTAATTATATGAGTTTTCATACATGTAAATAACAATAGCTGTTATATTTTTTTATAATTTAAAGATGCGAAGTGAAAGGGCTTAATCTGCCTATCGTAGGTCTTATTTTGGATTTAACAGTTATATTAATTAGTAATTAGACATTTTATCCACTTGACGAGCCCATAATTAACGGTGCGCGAAAAAAAAAAAAAGTCACAGGAAAAAAAAGTCACAGGAAAAAAAAGTCACAGTAAAAAAGTCACAGTAAAAAGGTCACAAATTTATCTAGGTAAAAAAAAACACAGTTTTTTATTACATCTCAAATTCAATAACAATAACATACACATTTAACCTTTCATTACACATATGTTCATTACACAGATGTAACTAGACTGTTTTAGTCTTTAGGAATCAGCACATTTTAATATGATAGCACATTTGACTTATTAGCACATATGACATATCAGCACATCTGACATTTTAATACATTAAAGTCATTAAAGCACATTTGACATATCAGTACATAAGACATTTTAGCACATTCTAGCACACCAATACTCTTTGTTAATTCTAATGTTCCATCCAACTCAAACTCAAAGACAAATAACTTAAAAGATCAAAGATATACTCAATCTATAATACAATATAGTTGTGACTTTTTTACCTGTGGTTTTTTTCACAGTGACATTTTTTACTAGATTATAATTAACTCATCAGATGAATGTAATATCAAATGGATCAAAACACAATTGCCAATTAATGATTTAACGTAAAAATGGATAATCAAGACATTGATTGTAACAATGGTACTTGACAATCGAGACATACTGTAAACACTTCAAACACTTATAAAGTAATTTGACTAAAATTTTGAATATATTTATTTTTCATTACCTGTTTTTGAACTATTACAACAATAATAACAAGCTCTTTATCTAAATCTTACATACTGTATCTTTAAACTAAATGTTGCTTTTCTTTACAATACTACTCAATGGAAGAGAACGAGAGAGAAAAGGGGTTCAATCAACAAAATCTTGGTGATTTCGTGATTAGATCAAGAAAGTTCAAGTTTATTTTACTAATATTCGCGGAGGTGTCTCTTTAGCCAACTCCTTGTCACATACAAATGGGGAATCAAAATCACGTCGCTTGACTTAATAACAGACCTTGTGATTTCAAGTGCATGTTAAATCATTAGACCACGTAACCCCCACTCGATGGAAGAGAATTTTGTGTATCAATTTTAATCTTAAACAAGATTTCTAGTCTTATAACTTTTAACGATATGCATTTAGATACAATAAATCACTTACCCAATTCCTGCCACATCAGATATTAAATTACCAAATCCAGCCGCTGGAAACAAATGAATATTGATCAGAGCAGAGGAATAAAAGTTAAAACTAGTGATTGAAAGTTATTTACATATACCTTAGCCATAACAACATTGAAAAACTTCTTAAAGAGGCACGATAGATAAAAATTTAATACACATACATTTGGGACATTCTAATTAGATTACATTGTATATACAAAATCTGAAATACAACTGGCAATCCAGTTCATTGCTGAGATAAAGATGTTTCAATTTCCTATTAACACATCAAATGCTATGGAGATTTTTTTTTAGGAGTCCAACAAATGCTCATGCAAACTGGTTTAGTCTAAGACAGTAAGAGCTTGAATGTCCAATACCGGTAATTAGGTAGGTGAGCCTTAATGCTATTGTAAACAATATTAATTAAACAGAATGTCTCTTTAATGATATATAGGAATTGCTCAGAGATGTTTAACACAATACATGTGAATTAAATGTGTATCGAAATAAATGTAGGTGCCAAGAGTGTTATTTTTATCACATCATTTCTTGTTTTACATTTTTGTATACATACCTGCCATTGTTGAAATACCTAGTCTCATACCCAGTGTCATATCTATATATTCTCCCTGTTAAATATATCAATAATAACATACATTAAAACATATAATATGATATATCTTTTTAAAATTCTTCACTGTTTAAATTACATTCTATGTGCCCTATCGCCTAACAGTATGCAATAAATCAATTAAAACCAATCTTATAAATGCATCTAGGAATCTCATTATTCTTAGGCCACCATGACAAATATATTGCAGAACTCCTGTGGTGTGAACTGTGAACACAACAAAATTGAAAACAATCATAGACAATCCTGTGGCATACAGTACCACACAGAGAGATAAGGGGATTGAATACTTGTGGAAAATAATTTCACACAAAAGGTACCAAATCTTGCCATAAATGTGGCATGTTTCGCAAGACTTAGTTTATTGGATTATATAGTTATGTTTCCTTTTCTAACTAAGGTATGTCAAAATAATTAGTATCAGGTTAATAAATATCCAGCTTACATGCATAAATCTATGTGATAGAACAACAAGACATTACGATCATATCCTGATATGATATAAATGATAAAATAAACAAATACTTACAAATGCTATCATAATTAAATTATCCAGAAAGCCAAAACCAAAAAAGGGCAATGCATTGTGGAAGGCAACTGAAATAAATAGAATATTTATATAGTTTTATTTATGAACAAGATTAATTATATGTTGATCATTAAAGACTAACACTTTTATTGCATTTATTACACAATGATAGCAGACAAATGATGTATAGTATTATTCTTGAGCAAAATTCCTCAAAGGGCTGGATGTCTTAAGATTAATCAAACATTTGTATAATGTAATTGACTGTCACATCTTCGGATTCCCGAATTTAAGATCACCTTTAAGTAATCGTCTGAAACACCTTCAGATTCTCCACTTTAACTTCCCTTCTAAATAATTGCCTGTCACCAATTCGGATTCCCCACTTTAACCTCCCTTCTAAGTAGTAGTTGTCTGTCACAACTTCGGATTCCCCAATTTAATGTCACAACTTCGGATTCCCCAATTTAATGTCATTTCTAACTACCCACTTGAATAAGTTTCTAAATGCTATATAAAAATGTCATATGTTACAAAATAGCATTTATCTTGGGTACACTATACCCTCATATCTGTCTATCCTTTTGATGATTTAGTCATTTCCATTAAGAAATCCAGAAATAAATAGCGTAAAAGCCTTTAGAAAGGTAGAATGAGCAATTACATGCATTAGACGATTGTTCCAGACTAAAATGTGTGATTATCAGAATAAGTCCGATTTTATTTTCTATTTATTTACCATTCATGTGTGAATTATCAGAATAAGTCATATTTTTATTTTCTATTTATCTACCATTCATTAAACAAACATTTCCTCACTGATAACTCTGATTGCACCAAATCATGGGTTTTCTTGTGATAAGGGAGGTAATAAAGGATCTAGACAGACTAATCAATGAGATGAAAGTAGAGAGAATCAATACAATAGTCTGATACAAGCTAATATGTCAATATGTTCCTTGTAACTCATCAAGTAATAATCATTGAGCTTTGTTACATGCTGTACATACAAATAGATGTTGAGCTCTATTAAACACGACATAGAATGCGTTCTGATGTCTCATCAACTTAATACTTTGAGACAAAGATATGGTTATTTCTATTCACTATGATTGTGTATAGATCACCAAAGGAAGAATTTTTCAAATAAATTCTAACTGCCAGGGAAAATTCTTCAAATAAATTCTATTAACTGCCAAAGCATTTTTTTATGTGCACTGACTGATCATACACAGAGACTTACTGGTTTTCTAAACAAAACCCATTTGCTTGACAGTTATTTTAAGAAATCTATGATTCTGCTATGAACCATTCCAAATTGTATTTAATACAGCTATATATCCAATATTCACTGACAGATATATACCATAACTTGGCACCCATTTTCTAGTTTAATATTAGTCAGTTAGACAGAACTTTATGGGATAATCCACTTACCATGTATCAAATACTGACTGGTCATACATTATACAGATTATTTATCATTTATTACAGAGGTATATTATATATATCTAAATTTACTTAAAGGAGCTAAGTCTTTAACTCAATGTCATCCAAAATCTTCAACACTGAAAACACGAATTATTTGTCAATTTAAATCAAAATTGATGATGTGATCTTACCGGAAAAAGATGGGCTCCTGATATCCAATATTTAAGAAAAAATAAATATTTTACCATTAGTACACGAATCGTGTACCATAATGCGTTTCAGCCCCAGTTCTAGCAAGAGACTCGAGGAACGAGGTTAAAAACATTGTACCAAATCAAACGGCGCATGTAGACTGGAATAACTAGACGCTAAAAAAAATGCCTTCGGTTGACACTTCTGGTTTATTTCACCGAACATAACTGATTTGAAATTAGAGCAAAAACGGAAACAATTGAATGCAAATCAGTTTATATACATTCATATTACAGTATTATATGCGTTGCGATCCACTTGAGTCAATTTGTAGGTCCCAAATGTTAGCGATTTAGCTCCTTCAATATCTTATGAATGGCTGTATTAAATACTAACTGGTCATACATATACAAATTATTTATCAATAATTATAGATACATGTACATCTTAACTTACGAAATCGAAGTTGTTCTGATGTTGGTGGCTGTACGGGACCCTGTCCTACAAGATAAGAATAAATATTATCAATAATCCAATATAGGGGTTTAACATGATATCATACATGATGAACCTTCAACCTTTTACAACACCATTATCATCTGAATTTATAAAGATTTGAAACATTGGTTGCCATGAAGCAGATAATGAGCAATATGCCCACCAAAAACTGTGTTGCAGAAACCAAAAAACTTATTTGTAACACTTTTACTGTTACTAAAGGTGGAACGATTTCAATAATCCTACTGAATATCATGAACTCTGCAAATTGTAAAAAAGATCCAATAAAGCTCTAGACTTTGAACCTTAAAATTTAGAAAACAATGTATCTAAAAGCACATATTACTGTGAAATGAAATGAAATGGAGTTTAAAGTCCTACTATTCTGCTACATGTACATATCAATGTACAGTTAATATGAATGTATACAATGTGATTACTATTCAATTGTTAAAAACATTATAATAATTTCTCAATTATGTTAGTTGAAATACATGAGCTGTCCAAATTGTTTGCACCTGCCTAGTCCTTAGTCAATTCTACACAGGTTTTTTTTTTTTTCAATTATTATCTTGTCTTTGTGAATCAGCCTTTTTTAATTACTTCTTTATTTTTTTGTGCGATATACATGCAGATATCTGTTTACTGTCAACATCAGTAGATTTCATTGAATTAAAATATTGGTAAATATTTAATAGGATACAATAACCAGATCAATTTCATTCCTTTTATCGGATATCAAATATTAAAAATTATTCAATTTGAGAGAGAGAGAGAGAGAGAGAGAGAGAGAGAGAGAGAGTTTAACCCCCCTCAACACAAACTAGGTCATTTTGGGACTAACATGGTTCAATTTAATTTCAATAATTAGCTTGCGCATTGAGGTGTTTAGCAGTGGAAAGAATTTTCACATTGAATATTCATGTATTTCTATGTGAGTACCGGTACTTGATAAAGTGTTGAAAAGATTTCTTAATCATGACATACATGTAACTCCACAGTGAAATTTCTTTAAAATATATTTTAGACTGGTCCTATTACATGTACATGTATGTATATTACAACTATGGCACACGGAACACGTGTATGTAATTGTAATGTGTGATAGAGAAAATGGTGACATCTTTCAATACATCAGAAACTGAACAAGACAAATAATTTAATAAAGACTATAAATATAAGCTTATCCCAGTGTGAATAATCGAAGTAAAGTGGATCGTTTTTTTTCAGACTGTCTTCTGTTACTG
This sequence comes from Patella caerulea, assembly GCA_036850965.1. Classification (NCBI taxonomy): domain Eukaryota; kingdom Metazoa; phylum Mollusca; class Gastropoda; family Patellidae; genus Patella; species Patella caerulea. Next base: position 31,086,022 of record JAZGQO010000008.1, read on the forward strand.
TGACAATATGAAACATATATGAACATGTTGCTGATAGATTCAAGTGCCTGAGATACAAACCATTGCACCATATAAAGGTTAACACTTATCAGTTATCAGTTTAAGGTCTTTATCTAATTAAATCTATACACGTTCAATATGTTTCTACCAAATCAAATTATATCTTCTCAAACCTTCCTGACAATGGTTGTTTCTAGAACACAAGTAGACACTATTTACATCATGATAAATTCAAACATATTTCCTTATTATATGTATCATTATTATAAGAGATTTCTTCCAATTCCTACAGATAAATCACTATTGATTTTTGGATATTTTTGTAGGTGAAAATGTTTTATATATTCAGTAAAATTGATACTCATTTTCATCTATACATGTAGGTGACAACTTGTCAATTGTTTGTGTCACAAAAAAACTTTTACAAATGACTTGAATTACTATGTGTCTGAATTCAAAAATTATAAAGGACACTACATTAGTTGGTTGTTGTTTTAGAAATATCCTTTTTATCTCATTTAATGATTTTGGCAGACTGATATTTCACAAGTGGCTTTTATTTTAAGTGAAATACTGTTACATATAGTTAATTGTTTTGTGGAAGCAGGCTATACAGAAGCATGGTCTCAGAGATGAGTAATCTCAAAGGGTATAATGTATGTGTTAACCCTTGTCTGTGCACGTGGGGTCTCCATGGACCCCATGCACATGTTTTATGACGTTTTGTAATAACTACTGGGCACTGCTTTCCGAATTTCAGTGACTTTGTCGCCTATATATTTTTACACGTAGCGAAGAGTTTGATATTTATCTGGTTCCCATATGCAGACTTCTGTTACATGCAAATCAAGCCCAACGCTTGAAGGTAACAAGGGGTCCAATTGGACCCCTAACTTAGAACTCACAGTAGGGGTTTTGCTAATGTGTTTGCTGCCTTATACGATATTACGTATGCCAGAGTATTCTCTCTTTAAACATATGCACGTTACACAGACATGTACCAATAATTAAATGATAGATTTGAAATATTCAATGGTTATTGTATCGGGCGTGAATTGCCATTTAACCTCTTTATCAAAAAGTACACAAAGTAGCAATTTTGTGAGAATTATTAAATCTTTTCCAAATGTCACTAAAATGTTTTTGTATAATAATTTCGTTGTTTTTCAGTTGTCAAATATGAATTCAAATAAAAACTAAACCGCTGACTTTTAAAATTTGTATGTAAAAACTTTGAATTATTACTGGGGGTCCATATGGACCCCTTGTTACCTGCTACGTGAACCGACAAGGGTTAAGGGACTGAAGCATATCATTCTTTCAACCCCATTATGAAGATGTGATACAATGTACTTATGAACTGAGTAATTAATATTGCGGAACAAGTCACCTCTCCTGCCTGAACAAAATCCTTGTCAGTCTTTTTGGAGAATTATCCTCTTATTTATCAGTTTACCGGGCATAAAAAATTACATATTTTACAGAATTTACATAACTACTGCTACAGTTAAATGTTTTAGTGTTTCTGTGTAAAGTAAACCCAAAATAACTGATGTATAAAGCTAGAAATTATTTCTTTTTTTGGAGAACAATTCATCTAATTTCCAATCTGAAAAAAAATATGATAAAATTGACCAGAGGGTAAATATTGAAGTGAGACACTGAGCTCTGCCATGTCATGATATGACCTTTAATTAACAGACAAAGTCTCTGTGTAAATAGAGAGATAAAATATTGATTTTGTAGACCAAATGACAGTTAACATCTTGTAGACTGTCACATTGCCACTTCTTATAATGACAAATAACATGGCCTCAAATATATGGCTGACTTACAACTCCAGATCTCAGATAATTTTTCATTTCCTTTAAAGCTGAAGCTTATCAGATTGACAATATTGATCTAAAATGTGCATGTAACTGACAAAACACTTGAGATCCAAAGTGGAATAAATCCAGACATAAAATAACGGTCAAATATGGTAATTAAGTTGCATTATACATTCTCTGAAATTCAGCATGCATTTTAGTTTTGTAATGGTTTAGATCAACCAATAGTGTATTGAGCAGGGTTCAGAGTGTGTCTGGGTGGGATGGGGACATTAATACTACACTATATACGTGTAAAGTAACCTTATTTTGTGAAAATATGAAATTAATAATAATAATTACATGTACTATCAATTTAAAAAATAATAACACCCCATCTCCTAACTCATCTTCTAATATAAATCTGGGAGCTTATTATACATGTATGTGCTCTTTCTCTTTCAAAATACTCATCAGCAGAATTAAATATGTAAATGTGCATTTATAAAGTATAATATGCATGCTCAGGATAATAAACTGATAAATTACAAATTTAACACAAAATTAAATTCAAATAAGGAAACTTTAGAAATGACTTTAGGTATTGGAGATGAATTATTCTGTTTGACAGAATCAAGTAAATAATTAACTAACCATCTGCTACTACATTTAAAATCAATAAATGAAGCATTATCAAGTATCATTTATCATTTATAATACACTAATAAAAAGTCAAATTGTGTACCAGCTTGGGTTGGGATTAAGACTCTTTTGTCTATAGTATTTTATAAAATGAATGAGGCATTATTCAGCTTCAGTGCTGTTGAGCCATAGATTATGTGTGTGGCTGAGTATGCTTGCTCTTTTCAGAACACCTGATAACACTTGCATCTGTGATCATCTAATAACATGTGTTCCTGTGAAAAGATGGTGATCTGTGCTGTGGCTGGTAACAGCGGTTCACACAGCGGACAGTTTACATGAGTGGGGTTGAGAGAGAGATTGTGTGTGTGTGTGCCAAGGGATGCTTTCTCTTTTCAGAACAACTGATAACACTTGTCTCTGTGATCATCTGATAACATGCGTTCCCGTGAAAAGATGATGATCTGTGCTGTGGCTGGTAACGATGATTCACACAGCTGACAGGTTACATGTAGTTAGCTGTTTGACATTTAGGTACAGCAAAAGGTGTGTCACATCCCGAAATGCTGAATTAGCAATGTTATTTATTATTTTTGCAGACTGCACTCACATTTAGTGTGCCTCAGAATGAATTTAAAGATTATGACAAACTCAAAAAGTTTATAACAAAAAAAATATCTCAATGTCCATGCATACACGTATCTGGTTTCACTCTGCACAAGAATACCAATGAGTCTCATACTTTCAAAAGATAAGTTAACACATGTATATTACCAGACACCCATATGAATTCATCTGGTATACATACATGTATTAATATTTAAATATCCACTTGAAATGGAGAAAAAGTCTTTTATTATGGATTGCTATGTCCAAATAACATATCATTATACAATCTTGATCAAGCTTATTCTACTGGATTCTTACTGCAAATAACATAACATGTACCATTCGTTTCAATTTTATATCCACATTTTTCTGATGTACATGTATTCCAAATAGGTTTTAAATCAGATATCAAACTTAGACCATTAATAAAATTTGAATGCTGCTGACTTGAATAATAATATTTCATCAACTATACATGTACATTTATCATCAATTCTGAAATGCAAGATCTTTACAAACCACCCCCATAAATTTCCTATTTGTTATCTCAGTTCAACAGTTGTAAGAAGCTTTCTTAATCTTAATAACTTCCTTTACAAAAACAGAAACTACATTGCAGTATGTCGTCTGGTTGAAATAAAACACATAGACCCCCATGTGTTTACTGGTTAATGAAGATCTTCCATCTTGCTGTTTTATAGAGGTTTTTCCTTCTTAATTACAATATTTGTTATTCAAACTCGTGTTATTAACCACACTAGACAATTCAGATGGGAATCAACTACTCTCAAGTATAAAGATAGGTTGCCAGGCAACAAACCATATGCTCTCAGCAGCTATGTCGCAAGAGAAGCCACAAAGGTAGTTGCATGTATTGAAATAACAGTTAAAACTGTCAACTGATCAAGAGTAAAAACCTATTCTGTTGTTATCTACAATAATCAAACATTGATATGCATCTACGTGTACATGTAGTTTTTCTATTTGCATATATACCAGTAACCAAATGATAACTTTTGATGTTCGAATTACAAGAAATCAATAGGATTCTTCATAAACATTTTTTTATCAATTTAATGTCAAAGATGGTCAAGTTACAATGTAACCTCTAGAGCATCCACAAAAGGGGGGGGGCATGAAATAACACATTTAAATAAGGTGTACAAAAAGGTGAGAGAGAAATGAGGTTTATCGTCGACTAGATACAAACCAGGTTGTTTTGAGACTAACATATGGTTTAATTTTATTTTACTTTCGTGTAGACGTTTTTAATTAGCAGTGGGAGAAAACCGAAGGACACTGAGAAAACTCACGTACAACCGGGAATTGAAACGATGTCAGCTGACTCAGTGATAGACCTTATGCTACAAAGAGCATGGGCTTACCGTCCAGTCATCCAACTCCCCCACAAAAATGTACAGAGTGGATAGTGGCGTAAAGTGCAGTTTTAAAGAATAAGTCACCAGTACATGTAGGCCCTACTTTAGCTTAATCGAAATTGTATACGTACATGTATGTACATGTGTCAAGTGTTAAAATTGGTCGTAAAACATCACTCGAGTGACCAGTAATATAAATTGTGAAGAAAGTATTTATAAAGCCACTGCCAATTCAAAATTCTTCAACCATTGTACAAGAGAGTCAAAGATAGAAGTATTATACATGTACAGCGTATACTGTAGTCTATAAGTACAGTAATACAATGAATGTACAATTCTAAACCATGCAGTGTAATAAACTAATTTGGCATTTTAATATCTATAACATAAGAACAATGCTTATCTCATCCCAATGTAATATAGTTGGCAGGTACTTTAGTGAACAATTAGTGTTAACTGTTTTTCATACCTGTATGAAAGTTATATGATGTAATGTACACATACATGTACAGAGGCCTAGAAGGCTATATTCTAACAATAAACAAACAAGAACAGGTTTTTCTTAAAATAACTGAAATGTTTTAATACATGTTCATGATGTTAACGCACTAATAGACTTAAATGGAAGCCTAGAATACTAAACATGCATTATGCAAGTTCAAAATCTGCCTATTGTACATGTAGGTATTTCATTACGCCTGAAATGTTATAAAAATAGGTTGCCAGACAACGAAACATACGCCCACACAGCAGCTAAATCGTCTGGGCAGTCAACAAGAGTTGTCGCATATTAAGTAATTATGAGAAAATCATTAGAATTTGTTTTGTTTTTATAAAGTTCTGTCCTATGCTAGCGTTAAGTATGCAAAACACTTAATATTATGGATTTAGCTGTTCAATTATCGATTTTCAAGAAATTCACACTCAACCATCATTAATGTGTAACGGTATTTTAATTTGGAATAAAATTGTGACCTCCATATGGTCCACAAGGTAAAAAAACCATGATTTTTCGTACAATCAGGGACCATAATTCAGGAAGTTATGATCCAATGAGCCCAAATATTGAAAGGAACTGCGATTGTTGGGTTATAAACTTATATTTCAAATTTCATCAAAAACGGATTAAAATTGTGACCTCTACAGGGTCCACAACCTTTATATATCATATTTTTACAGTATTCGCGTATTAGCGGCAGCCATTTTGTCCGGCAGTTTTGGTCCGATTTTTACGAAATTCAACCTCAACCTTCATTACAGTAAAACGTAGATATAATCAAACGTTTTTTAAAATCAGATAGTTGTGACCTCCAGAGGGACCACAAGGTAAAAAGGCGATTTTTAGTACAATCAGGGGCCATAATTCAGGAAGTTACAATTCAACATGCTCAAATGGAAAGCAACCAAGATCTTTGGATTAAACATGCATTTAAAGTTTCATCAAAATCAGATTAAGATTGTGACCTCTACAACCTTGATATACGATATTCTTATAGTATTTGCGTACAAGCGGCGGCCATTTTGTCCATCAGTTTTGGTCCAATTTTCAAAAAATTCATACTCATCCTTCTTTACTGTGTAACCTTTTTATAATCAGATGTTTTTTTAAATCGGATGATAACTTTGATCTCCAGAGGGACCAAGAGCTAAAAAAAAAAGTGATTTTTCGTACAATCAGGGGACATAATTCAGGAAGTTACGATCCGATGAGCACAAATATCGAAAGGAACCAAGATCTTTGGGTTATAAACATACATGTCAAGTTTCACCAAAATTGGTTCAAAATTGTGACCTCAATAGGCTCCACAACCTTGATATAACATATTTTCACACTATTCGTGTACAAACGGCGGCCATTTTGTCTGTCAATTGGGGCCCGATTTTCACTAAATTTAAACTAAACCTCAATAACCATGTAACGGTGATATAATCAAATGGTTATTTAAATCAAATAACAATTTTGACCTCCAGATGGACCACAAGCCAAAAAGGGCGATTTTTCTGACAATCAGGGGACATAATTGAGGATGTTACTATCCGATGAGCGCAAATATTGACAGGAACCAAGGTCTTTAAGTTATAAACATACATATCAAGTTTCATCAAAATCGGTTCAAAATTGTGACCTCTATAGTGTCCACAACCTTGATATAACATATTTTCGCACCATTTGCGTACAAACAGTGGCCATTTTGTCTGTCACTGTTGGTCTGATTTTCACGAAATTTTAACTCAACCTCCATAACCATGTAGTGGTGATATAATCAAACATTTTTTTAAATCGGATAACAATTTTGACCTCCAGAGGGACCACAAGCTAAAAAGTCCGATTTTTCAGACAATCAGAGGACATAATTCAGGAAGTTACGATCCGATGGGCGCAAATATCGAAAGGAACCAAGATCATTGGGTTATAAACAAGCATTTCAAGTTTCGTCCAAATCGCTTCAAAATTGTGACTTCTACACTGTTCACAAGCTAAAAACGTGATTTTTCGTACAATCAGGGGCCATAACCCATGAAGTTACAGTCCGATACATGCCAATATCGAAAGTAACCGATATCTTAGGGTGCTAATAAACCTATATTTTAAGTTTCATTGAAATCGGATAAAAATTGTGACCTGTAGATAAAAATTGTGACGAACAGGGGCGATGACAATGTACGTCCACATATGGGCGTATCAAAACTATTAATTAGACATTAATTAACTTATTCAGACCATAATCAACTCCTGATGTCGAGGCTATAATGAGATTTTGGATGGATTGTAGTTTGATTCGCTGAAATATTTTCCTTCGTGATTTACCAATAAAAATGGATAACTGAGACTACTGGTTTTGTCTTACCGACTTTAGTAATGATGACCGAGGCTAAGCAGAACTTTCAATCGCTCAGTTCTAAGTTAATAGTGGATCAATTTGACTGAAATTTTCAGCAAATTGCCTTTACATTAGCTAGATTTTAACTATTGTAGTGAGAACTGCCAATTTTTTATCTAATCTCCCATCATGTATCTTTAAACCCCAAACACTAAATCATTAACTAACAAAAATAGGATTTATCAGTGTACAAGATCATTTTTCTCAAAATCACTGAATATCTTTGATGAATGTACACATATACAATGAATTTGACCGAAATTCCTTTTATCAAGTAACCTAACACTACATTGTATATATTGTAGTTTGCAAGGGATTTAATATTACTTAAACATACTTTATGCAAGAGCTAAATCTGCCTATTGCAGGTCCTTCCTTATTTAGGTCTGAAATTTTATATAAGTTATTAATTAGACATTAATTAACTTATCCAGACCATAATCAACTCTTGATGCCAATGCTGGCCTGCAATATTTACAGGATTAGGACCTGATTGGTTGCTTAATTTTCATTCATGATTTTATCTAATCTCCCATAATGTATCTTTAAATAACTTATGGAATGACAGTGATTGGCAACTATCAGATCCCTTAAATTTATTAACAAGTTCAATTGCATTGAAGGACTCATATTCATGAATAAGTACATGTACATGTAACAGCCACTACATGTACATGTAGGGTACGTTAAAATATTAATTCTTAAAGTTACAGTGATTTAAAAAGGTCAATTGGGTCAATATTCAATAAATGTTAATTACTGTTACAGTTACCAAGTGCAAATATATATTTTAAACAAATAGTGTCCCATTTGAGAAAATAAAAAAAATGAATTGTGAGTACTTATCAACACTCTCTGATATTAGTATACACTTCTTGTAACAGTAAACAATTATTCTAGGTTTCTTCAACCAAGTAATTAACTAATTACAGTAATTAGTGTGAGTGACTCGGGGTATTAAGGGTGTTGATTAAGTCATTACAGGTGTAAAAGAACTGTTAGTTAATGTAATAAACATGGCAGATACAATATATGGAAAAACATTTTCTGTAGTAATGTTGGACATCAAAAATATTTATTGGAAGTCTACACAAGTACTCTACTACATGCATGTACATATCTTATATGAAATAAATTAGAACTGTGTGCATTCTAATTTTTTCTTTTGATTACCATTTGCAGTTTTTTCAACATATAGGTGGGGTGGTGTGGTGTCATGTCATGTCATGTTTTTGCAGTGTCTAGACTTATTGGATTTATCATTAACTATTATTTTACATAATGTGTACATTCCGTCATAATCTCAAAATTAAAATTTCGCAAATTATTAATGTAGACTACAAACATGTACATTGTATCGTGATTTCCAATAATAATTGTAGGCTTTTGCCCTCTCAACACTCTCGATCGTACATTGTACAATAAAGAAAATAACAAATCAAACCATGAAAGAAAAAGTAAAGCTATAACAAACATTAAAAGCCATATACTAATACTACACAGTAGTGTGTTTTCCACCCCAATCAATTTTGGGGGTAATTTCACAAATTTCCAAAAATCATCACAAATGAAAATAAAATTATACCTTCTGATTTTAATCTTTTTTCTTCACATTTCTGCATTTCTTTAAAAAGTAGTTCTCTTTCTCTAGAATGAAGACTGTAAATAAAATCTTTGGTCGAAGATTCGTCATATAAAGCACTGTATATATTTTTATACATAGATCTTTGACGACTTATTATAAAGTTATTTAGAGGACTAGTCAAGCCAAAGGTGATAGGGTAGGGTAAATAATCCCAACCCTTCAGTGGTGATTGCAAAGTAAACGGTGTCAAAATTTTCTTATTCCACTGAAGCAAGCATCTTCTGCACAGATTTCCACTTGCCGAAGCCATCTTACTGGTTCTGGCAGTTCTGCAAACTCAGAACGAAAATCTGGGAATTACTCGACGAAAGCCAAGTTACAACTGTATATTAAAATCAATGTTGTGATTTCCATTCACGGCGTGCTTTGATCTTGAGGTGTTACGCTCTTTCCCAATAATAATACCCGACTATACAAGTCTTTTCGTCAAAAGCAGTTTAGTGGTGCAGTTTAGTCACACGTCAGTCTGGAAAGCAATGCCTATATCGTGACGTCACGGGCACATGTTCCCACGCTATATGGAGTCATCATTATTGTATATTGAACCAATAGCGATGGTTTTCGTTGTTTATGAATTTATTACCAATACATTTAGCAGCAAACATTTTTTACTTGGGCATATAGTTTTATAATCGTTTATTTTGTTTATTAATAAAAATATTTTAAAACTGAAACACGGGAACAGTTTAAGCATGGACTTTTCATAAGGTCCATAGTTTGAATATAATGACAGCTCCCAAAATAGTCATATGACAACAAAATGGTGGTCGTCAAAGCGATGAAAATAACTACCTGTTTCGTTTTATTATGCTTGGTAGAAATTACCACACAAGATCCAGTGCCTGTTGTCATCTGGCATGGCATGGGTACAGATAATATACAATTTATGGCATTCATAATTGATTAGTTGATATTACTCCCATTCAAGATCTTATCCCCCAAAAAAGGAGTTTGGTCAAGCAGTGGCATTGCCATTGGACTGATTGGAATTGATCATTTCTATGATCGCCCAATTTATAAATAATATTTACAGTGTCTTTGTCGCACAAAAAAAGCTTTAAAAGTTATTATTTACTATAAACTTCAAAATTAATCTAAACTTCACAATCTCAAGACGATATGGATCTAAAATGAAGAATGTAGTTTCGAGAGATCTAAACCAAGAGATATTATAATAAAGATCATAAGATGATTAAAAATCGATGAAAAAAGTCTTAATCAAAATATTTCTCAAGTAATAGATTACCATATTAATCATAACAATTATAAAGTCCAGTTTATTATCTGTGCAGATATGATAGGGTTAGTAATTCAGTATGTTTCTGCCAGATATAAAATAGAACATTTGCTATTCTTTGTATACTGGTAGGTAGAAATGGTTCCACTACTGCTGTCTTTCGTCTTACTCCAGTCGCAGTAGTGGTTTTTCCTACAGAGTTCCTTTGCGCAAGTTTTTTAGTCAAATGACTACAAAAAGTTTACTGGCCTATAGCTCGCTTTATTTACAAATAAACTGGCCCAAAACAGTACTGCGCGTAGCTTAACATATAATAAATCAATTCTTATTGAAATAAAGGTGAGGCCTTACCGCATAATTATATGATTTGATGAAACCCATCTCCTACGCGAAATTTCAACTGGCCGACCGTCATGGCCGCAAGTTGCGTAATACGTCATTAGGCCTACAACATAAACAGCGCTATGCAGAGAAAAAGTGTTCGGTAACTATTTTAATGGTCCAGTCTTCACTGTTTGTGATAGAATTACTTATTTTAATACAAACTGTAATGATGTGTGTTGACAATTGTGCGTTTGAACCTATTTGAACTTGCGTAAGGGGTCTTAGACTGTACCAATTGTTGCCTTAAACACAGTTTAAGGTAACAAGTATAGTTACTAACTGGTAGGGGGTTCAGGTCATAGTTTCAAATGACAGAATTTTAAATTAAAAAAAAAAAAAAATAATTGGTGAAAATATAGATAAAATGCTACCCAAATTTTTTTTATTTCATCAAAATATTCTAATTAGATCCAAAGTTATGGAATTTTAAAATCTGAGATTGATGTCAATAATGTAATCAAACTGCTCTATAGTCAGTCCCCATACGTGGAATGGCACCAAAATAAGTGCTTTTCAGTCATATCTGAGTGACGTCATAATGGGTATTTTCCCTTCAAAATTGCTAGTACATGTACCAATTTTAAAACTGAAATCCGCACGTTATTTTTGGCCTAGATTTATTAAAATCGTAATAATTTGAATGATGATATGTCCAATATTTATAATCTTGATAATACCACAAAAAACGTAGGCTATATTTAGTCGAAATTGAGCAAATTTCAGTCATCAAAGCAGACAAATCCCGTTTTCTAAGGCTGTAATTGTCGGATCTCGTGGTATTGCGAACCATAATAATCACAAAAATGTTATCTAGATTTGATTGGTTCTATATCAAAATCAACCAGAAACTAACGTGTTGAAAACCAATGAAGTGAGCCGTAGCAATGCAAAATTCGTGGTCGCATGACGTCAGAGCGGTATATTCCCACGAGTGTCTGATGTAAACAAACGTTAATTTCGCTTACATTTAGATATTTTTTAAGCCTGAATCTTTGCAGATATTGAGATTGATATTAAACTATTACAATACAATTACTAGTAATACATTTACATAAAAAAGTAATTCAGAATCATAGATTGAAATGGGATATATTTCAGCCTCTGGCTGTCCGATTTCACGCTAAAGTCATGTGACCTGAAACCCCTAATACTGGAGACAGTTTCTGCAATCAAGACTAATTGCCCTATTTTTCCTGTTTTCAGGAGACAGTTGCTGTAATCCAATAAGTATGGGATCTATAAAAAGTCTCATAGAGAAGCAGGTTCAAGGAATTTATGTTAAATCTCTTGAAATTGGTAATAATATTGCTGAGGTAAAATCAAATATTTTTGAAATGAAATAAATATACCAGAGCCAGTTTATTTATCACAATGTACAAATTTTGTCAAATCTATAAACAGTGATAACTTGGTTAAGAATAAAGTTATTGGAATGAAATTTCAGTAAGTCTCCAATATACCAGTGCCCTAGGGTACCACAAAGCACAGATCTTGTCAAAAGTACAATAAAGTAATTCAAATGAATTTTTCAAGATTTTTATTTAACATTATCTATTTTTGAGCTATTATAGCAAGAATGGTCAGTTCTTTATCTAAATATTACTTAATGCATCTTTAATAGAATGATTTTTGTAATTTTGCCCTATCTATTTTAGGATATGGAGAATGGATTTTTAATGAACGTCAATGATCAGATTACTATGGCTTGTAAATTAATTAGTAATGATTCTAAATTACAAAATGGTTACAACTCAGTTGGGTTCTCTCAGGGCGGACAGTTTCTGTAAGTTTTGATCAGTGACTGTTTTGTAAATAAATATCCAACTGTTTCCTTGGTTTTTCGACCTGTATACGAGGTTCTTGCTGTCTTAACGGTTTACATTTAGAATCTTAAATTATATGAGAATGATAAAACTATATCTATTAAAATTTTGTATCTGTTTTCTTTTTTATAATGAATAATTACATGTATTTGATTTAGGCGAGCTGTGGCCCAGAGATGTCCGACACCTCGCATGTTCAACTTGGTTTCTGTTGGCGGCCAGCACCAAGGTAAGAACTCTACATTGTACTTCATAAATAGAATACTTCAAGTAGGACATGGTTTCAAATATCGGTGTAATGTGTACAATCTGGTAAAAATAAAGGTTTAAATTTAGTTTTGCCATTTATACAAACCTCCACTACTTATAGATCTGGACCATAAGAGTAGGATTATACAAACTTTCACTACTTATAGATCTGGATCATAAATATAATTGTGTTTAGTCATGAAGTTTGCTAGGGGAAAGAAAATCTGACACTTCTAGCTATCATTGCCCAAATATAGCAAGTCTATACATTGCTTTTATAGGTTTTTCATCATTATGCTACTAATTGAAGCTCATCCAAAGTGTCAATGCATGATAGGTCCAAGTATCAGACTATTTATTTTCAAACCAGTTAAGATGCCATTGGTGTTCCATTTAATACTGATTAATATTTTGCAGATATCTATTATTATTATTGTTCTTTAGATCCTAAACTTAATATTGAAATCTCTAAAATCACCAAATTGTTTAAACATTTCTTCAACAAATATTGTTATTTGATATTGATATGCTATTTTTTTTTATAATCAGGTGTGTATGGTTTTCCCAAATGTCCAGGTGACAATAGCACACTATGTAATATTGTTAGAAAACTTCTCAACTATGGTGCTTATGTAAGGTAAGTAAAAGAGCCTTAAAATAGAACAGTTGTCTTGATCAATCAAGTGGTCACAGTTAGGGCCATTCATTTACTTACAGTAAGGTCCATTCATTTATTTACATGTACAATTCAATCAATATATCATGACAACTAAACATTTAAAGGAGTTACGAATTTTAGTTTTTTTTATCTTTAATTTCAACAAACAGTTATGTTTTAATAGGTTTCGGTTTTTACTTTCAGCTTTGTCCAAGATCAGTAAGTTAATTTAATATTTATTATAATACAGTAACTTTATTTGTAATCAAGAGAAGATTATATTTTCTGGTAAAAATTTATTGAAAGATAACCTGAAGAAATGATCTTACACCTTGAAAAATTATTATGGCTTACTGCAAGATACTGATTTGTGGGCCTGTACATACTTGGGAGTCATAGTTTTAGATATAAATAAATGAAATGGGGTTTAACATCCCACTGTTCAGCTTCGGACTGGGCTAATGAAGACAGGCATGCACTATACAATGTGCTATGAGGGAAATTTTGCCTGGACAGTTGCACTATGACCTACTCCTGTATAGAATTCCAACTGTCAAGGGATCTTTTACGTGCACACCATCGTGTACACGGGACCTCAGTGTTTCGTTCCATCTGAATAACTAGACAGCTGTCCTTGTCAGGCCCTCTCTCCTACATTACTGACAAGGAAGAACCACACCGGAAAATCTGGATGAACTTTCTTGGCCAATGCAAGGATCGAACACCCAACCTCCAGGCTAGCGAACCTGTGTCTTCACCACTTAGCCACACCGTGACTCCCTAGTTATAAAAAAGAATATTGATTGATGAGCAAATTAGAAAGTGGAAATTAAGCTGCTCCAAATGACCAATTCATGTTCAATTAATAGTCAATATTTGGTAATAAGGCTATCCATATGGTAGGAAAAGAGCATCACCACTTTAAAGTGTGATTTGATAGAATAGTCATGGATCATACTGTTAATAGATGTGATTTACTGTTGACAATTTACCACAAAATGGTCTAGCTAGAACTTGCAAGCATCTTTAAACAACAATTTACTTTCTATAAAAAGTAAACAAATTAAAAATTGTAAATAAAAGAAACAATGATATGCCATTAAGTGTTGTATTTATCTTTTTTTGATAGTTTAGTACAAGCTGAATATTGGCAGGATCCACTGAATCTGGATGAATATCGAAATAAGAGTGTTTTTCTGGCTGACGTCAACCAGGAGAGAGTATGCTCATTGTTTATTTTTTTAATTGATAATTTGTTTAGACTTATTCAGGAATGTTTAGGCTATTTAACTGAAAAACAAGTACAGGCATACTAAAGACCAGAAACTGAGTATGACGTCATCAGTAAATGAATAAAATGGAGTTGAACGTTGTACTGTTCTGCTCCGACTGTGACGTCATCAGTGTCATATAAAAAATCAAGGTTTGTCATCAACTAACATGTCATTTCAATCGTACTTGAATTGGCAGACCTTTAGGCTTCAGGTTTCTTGTCAATTGTACTTGAATGGGCGGAGCTTAAGGCTTCAGGGTTTTATGTCAATCGTACTTGAATTAACAGAGCTTTGGGCATTGGCTTTTTTCGAAGAGCTTTACTCCCAAGAAGAACATAATGAGTAGTGTTGGGGCCCAGTTCCTTGCTGAAAAAGAATTCAATGGCCATTTATAGATCTTGTTCAGGCATATATTGGTTGGTGTACAATACTTGCTGCCCATCAGCACTCTCTCAGCCTGATATTCAGGGGATGAAATAGAAAGGATCCAGGGTTAAAGACTGAGGGCATCTACAAGATCCCGGCAAATGAAATTCAGTTATTTATCATAGCAAAAGTTTCAGTACTTTGGACGGATATTTAAATAATACTGTGATTAAGATGTAGTTTGTTTTTATTTTAGACCAAGAATCCTGTGTATAAAGAAAATTTACTGAAACTGAAAAATTTGGTGTTGGTTAAATTTCTTCAAGATACTATGGTTGACCCTAAGGAGAGCGAGGTGAGGAATACAATATTTTAAATCTGGTATTGAATCTAAATTCTCATCATTATTAATTATACTGTAAATGTTTGCCATTGACTTCAGGTCATAATGAAAGTGGAATGGGTTGTACTTTGTCTGTATATTTCAGACAAACATTCAAATGCAAATATACCCAATCAGATATCAAAATGTGCAGAAAAATATCGTCGGTGTCAACAAAATTTTACATGAGGAACAAAGAACTTCATAACTTTTCAAATACTTGGCGGATTTGCTTCAAATTTTCTTTTAGTACATTTGAAAATAACCCTGACTAGATGTTCTGTCAAAAGTGATTTTCGAAAAAATGCCGACTTACAAGGTTTTGGAATGACACTGACGATATTCAGAATGCCAAAATATCTTGACTGTTCTGAGTGTATAGCTAGTACTCATCTTGATAATCGTTGATAATGGGCTGGATTGATTTGGTCATTAAGTTGTCCAACCTATTTATCGTGTTATATTCATCAAACCAATCTTGAAAAGAAGTTGTTGCTTGTCCTTTGACAGACTATTTATCAAACCAATAACAGTTTATACATTCTTAATCTATGTGATTACCTTGTGGTTTCTCTATTGTCAGACATTTCAATCTCCTGGATTTCAGCTGACAGCATGTAGAAACTGGTCATAGATATCAGTCATTCCCCTCCCCGACACTAGATGCCTGCTGGTTCTTCTTCAATTTGCAATGTGAGCCTGCTTTTGTAGATGGCAAATATAATGTGTTTCAGTGAGATGGGGTATAAATTTTTTCATGTAACTTATTTTCAGTGGTTTGGATTCTATGTACCAGGTCAAGCTAAGAAACTGTTAAGTGTATTTGAAACACCATTATATCAACAGGTAGGTTATTTGATCACATGTTAACTACTAAATTATTATTTTGTACCTATGTCCACATTGATATATGAGATGTAATGATTAACAGATTGCTATTCAAAAATGTAAATAAACTTTTTCAGTGATACATAACTATCTGTTCATGGCAGAAAATCATGTTCTCTTTTTAATTTCTATGTGAAAAATGATTTTTATTTATATAGTCATAAAGTAATGGGTAATGGTAATTAATTACTTTCAATGTAACGGGTAATGGTAATTAATTACATTGCTAAAAATGAAAAAGTAATTGTAATGATCACATTTAAAAAGTAATGGTAATTGTAATGTAATTAGTTACATTGGCAATGTAATGGCCCCAGCTAAAGACCCCCATGCACAAGTGAATTAATGAAATAAAATTGAACCATGTTAGTCCCAAAATGACCTACTTTGTGTAAATTGTGTCAAGTGAATGTTAAATCCCATTTCTCTCTCTCTCTCTTTTCAATTTAAAAACAGTATTTATGGTGACCAGACAAATAGGCTTATTGATTTCAAATCATTTTCATGCCAGAGATACTAGCCTTTGATCATCTGTAATTTATACACAGTATTTATATTTACAAGACACATGGTTAAATATTATTCTTGATCCGTTTTTATACGCCCACATTGAAATGTGGTCGTATATTGTCGTCGCTCCCGTCCGTCCGGTGTCCACAATTGCTTGTGGACGCTCTAGAGGCTAAAGTTAATATCCGATTGACTTTAAATTTATACACAGTGTTAAAGATCATGAGACGAAGAAGCCTATTGTTTTTCAGCGATTTCCGATAATAACTACCAGAGTTATGGCCCTTGACGACTTCAAAAAATCTTGTGGACGCCCTAGAGGCCAAAGTTAATATCCGATTGGCTTTAAATTTATACACAGTGTTTAGGGTCATAAGACGAAGAAGCCTATTGATTTTGAGCAATTTCCAATAATTAGTGCCAGAGTTATGGCCCTTGATCACTTCAAAAAATCTTGTGGACGCTCTAAAAGCCAAAGTTAATATCCGATTGACTTCAAATTTATACACAGTGTTTAAGGTCATAAGACGAAGAAGCCTATTGATTTTCAGCGATTTCCAATATTTAGTGCCAGAGTTATGGCCCTTGATCACTTCAAAAAATCTTGTGTACACCCTAAAAGTCAAAGTTAATATCCGATTGACTTCAAAATTTATACACAGTGTTTAAGGTCATTAGACGAAGAAGCTTATTGATTTTCAGCAATTTCCGATAATTAGTGCCAGAGTTATGGCCCTTGATCACTTCAAAAAATCTTGTGGACGCTCTAAAAGCCAAAGTTAATATCCAATTGACTTAAAATTTATACACAGTGTTTAAGGTCATAAGACGAAGAAGCCTATTGATTTTCAGCGATTTTCGATAATTAGTGCCAGAGTTATCTCCCTTGATCACTTCAAAAAATCTTGTGGACGCTCTAAAAGCCAAAGTTAATATCCGATTGACTTTAAATTTATACACAGTGTTTAAGGTCATAAGATGAAGAAGCCTATTGATTTGCATCAATTTCCAATAATTAGTGCCAGAGTTATGGCCCTTGATCACATCAAAAAATCCTGTGGACACTCTAGAGGCCAAAGTTAATATCCGATTGACTTTAAATTTACACACACTGTTTAAGGTCCTGAGAGGAAGAAGCCTACTGATTTTCATCAATTTCAAATAATTAACTTCCAGAGTTATCTCCCTTGATCACTTCATAAAACCTTGTTGCGCTGTAGATGCCAAACTTATCATCCGATTGACTTCAGATTGATACACAGAGTTTAAGGTGTTGAAACGAACAAGTATTTTGATTTTCAATGAATTTTGATAACTGAACAGCTAAATCCATGATATTAAATGTTTCCTATACTAATTGTTAGGGTGGGGCAAAACTTTATAAAAAGCAAACAAATTCTCATGATTTTCTGATAATTACATAATGAGTTGTTACTCAGATTTTAGTGTATTACAAATGTTTCATTACCAAAAAAAAGTAAAAATATGCGACAACCCTTGTTGACTGCCTGGACGATTTAGCTGCTGTGGGCGTATGTTTCGTTGCCTGGCAACCTATCTTTAGTCTTTTGTAAATAATCCCACGACCTTGTTGAATGTTCAGACAACTTTTCTGTTTTGGGCATACATACTTTTCATTTGCCTAGCAACCTAGCTTTGAGGGTGTGTAAGTTGTGCTGACATAACCCCGATCAATGAACTAAACATAATTTAAAATGAAAGTCTGGTTGATAAATAGACTCCTTTTTTGTCTATATTTCAGGATTGGTTGGGATTGAAGAAATTAAATGAAACAGGACGACTTCATTTCTTAAGTTCTGACTCGGATCATCTGAGATTCACCGATGATTGGTTCATCAGCAACGTCATAAATAAATTCTTTAAATAATTCAACAAAACAAATACTTAAATTTTCATCTTAATGCTCCACAGAAAATAACTTATTTCTTGCCCATCATTCAGAACAGCAAATTTCTAATTGTTCTTAAGATCCTAAGCACATTATATTTTTCGAGTTAGATCTAGTTCAGAAAATAAATACATGTAGACAAGACTTTTATCAAATGATTTGTTTAATTCTAGTCTGTGACTTCATAGTTTTGTGCAACTTCATCCTACAGCAAAATGAATTTGTCATTGTCTTCTGACGGCTTACATTATTTATTAATCGATAATATTCATTTAACTTTTTATAGAGGGTGATACAATGTCCACATACACAGAAATAAACTGAAATGGGGTTTAAAGGGGGGCTTATGTCGACCTTGCAACTGAAAGCAACTGGCGTTTTGGCAACTGGGAGCAACTGAAAAAAGTCGACCTGAGTGCCTCTTACACCTAGTTGCAGTCAGTTGCAATCAGTTGCAGTCAGTTGCAATCAGTTGCACATGTTCAACTTTCTGCAACTCGTTGCAACTAGTTGCAGTCGACATGAGCGTTCTTGCAACTGTAGTCAACTCGTTTCCATGGAAATAACATAACGCGATAAGGAACATGTGTCATGTGACTTTATACATAAGCATATGGAAGAGAACGAAGACACCCACTTTTCAAACGTTGATGATGTTGACAATGATATACTAATAGAATTGTAGTAAGACCGACCATGCCTTTGTGTTACTTCTTTCAAGTTATTCGCCATTTTGTTGATCACGTGATGAATAAATTAACAGTCACGTGTTAAGTGTGACCACTATCAATTCCGGGTCGACATATGCGCTCCCAATTCAGTTGCTCCCAGGTGTCCTCAGTTGCTGATATCATCAACATAAGCACTCTTGCAACTGACTGCAACTAGTTTCTTTGGGTTGCAACGTCGACAGAAGCCCCGCTTAACATCCTTCTTTTCTGCACCAATAGATGAAGCATAGAACATGAGCAAAATAAAATAGTGTCACAGTGAATTGAGCAGGTTCTTAATAAAACTTTTTTTTATATTTTTGTTTTGTATTTCATCAATGCAAAAGAGTTAAGTATCTTACTTTATGTAATATCAAAATATGTATATGGTTACTATGTTGTAAATATTGAAGTTTTTGTTACATTTTTTCTAAACATGGGTTTCATATTACCATGCAAGTTATTTTTCATGTTGACTAAATATTTATCTAATAAAAATGTGTTCATGTAAATTGTTCTTTATTTTTTGTTACGAAGTATCTGTCAGGAATTCAAAATTTTGACTACCAGGAAAGTTGATGCATGAGGGTGTTGTCCCCGTCTTAATTTCTAAATAAATGATAATTACATGAACATTTCGTAAAGCATCAAGCAATGCAATTGCTTCAGCTTAAATTGAGCAGAAAATGTTTATTATCTGTAGCACACAATTAATTAGAGTCAGAGTTATTATGTTCCAAAGCATCGATAAACGAAATTGCTTATAGTTATATGTCTAATGAACATCTACAATGTATATATACCAAGTGTGACATTCTTCCTCATTTAGAAGCAGAATTATTGTGTTGAAAAAAAATGTGACCAATCAAATTGCTTATCTCTGCTTCATCATCAAACTCAGTCCAACCCAAATTTGAACATTCTACCTCAATTAGAGTTGTTGTGTTCCAGAGGCCAGCAACTCAGATTCTACTTGGTTGCTGATGCAGGCAGGGAGAGAGAGAGAGAGAAATGGGGTTTAATGTCCACTCAACACAAACTAGGTCATTTCGGGACTAACATATGGTTTAATTCTACCTCAATTAGAGTTGTGTTCCAGAGGCCAGCAACTTGGTTGCTGATGCAGGCAGGGAGAGAGAGGGAGAAATGGGGTTTAACGTCTACTCAACACAAACTAGGTCATTTCTGGACTAACATATGGTTTAATTTTATTTCAATAATTCACTTGCGCGTAGGGGTCTTTAGCAGTGGGAGGAAACAGGAGTGCCCGGAGGAAACCCACGAGATTGAGAAGGCACCCTATCTCCATGCCACATACGCTCACACCAGGGCTCGAAACCACAGCCGCAAGCCAGAGGTGACCGGCCAGCTAGAGGTCGAAGTGCGGCACTCTAGTCCACTAGGCCATCCCAAACCCCTGCAGGCAGGGAACATGTTGGATATCAAATTTAAGGAAAAAGGTTGGGTGGGTAATTATCTTACATTTTACATAAAGACACTGATCATAAAGGTACATAATAGTATTACATTGATGTTTGTTGACGTACATGTAGCATGCAACAATCAACATGTAATATTAGACTAGCCAGTTAAATATTTTACAGATTACTTGAATGATGTTCATTTCAATTTCAAACCCAAAACACCCATTTAGTAATGATTGGAATGAAATTTTATTTCATTACTTTTTACATTTACAAGAAACAAAATCTTCATCGGATGAACAACTTTTACAATAAAATAATTATACTCTAATTGGTTAATAATCTATAATCAAATTCAGATATAATAAAACCACATGGCTTACAGCACTAAAGAATGATGCAGAGTAATTTTTTTTTCTAAATAATACCAGCATGGCCACTTTTATAATAATAAACATTTTTAAATGACAGATGATGAAAAATAAACTGATGGAAAAGGATGTCTTTTTTTCCACGCTTTTATTGTAATAATTTGATAAGATTATTTAACGTAAAATGTCTGTTCATTCATATCCTTGGATGAGATGAGCTATTTCCCAATTAGTTTCGGGAACAACTGGACCATGAATGGCTGCACCTGTTTTAGTTATAACAGCGTATTGATATTTATTAAGTGAACGAGCGTCTCTATAATATAACAACTTCATACATCGTTGAACCAGTGCAATGGCTTCGTTTTCATTCATATTTGTGTTTTTCTCCATTTCTTCTCGTAGTATTGGTAGTGCAATGTGAGATCCAAATCCTGAAGAAATGGCTGGAGCTTCATATGCCACCCCAATTTTGTCAACATAGCCCAAGAAGGGTTGTTCGTCTTGGTACCCTGCTACAACATAAACGTTCCACAGTGGATTGAATTTGGATCTCCTGTTGTACAACACTCTGGTCAGCCAAGAAAACATACTTTTAGGTGTAAAGCCAAATCCGTCATTCAGACATTCTTCGTCTATGACACGTTGTTCGATTACAGAACTGAGAAATTGAAAATCTGCATAATCTCCCCCGCAACCGATCACTGTCGAATCGTTTATTTTACTCAGGCGAGAAATGTTTCTAAATCTTGCAAGGGATCCATACGAACCGAGCATGTCGGCAGCGATGACAACACCACCATTGAACTTGAGCCCCAGGACTGACGTTCCAGTTACGATGGGATAAGCCGACCTCTGCGATTCTGAAGTATTTGAATGTGTTGCTGAACTGTTTGGAAAGTTGTAAATACCTCCTGGTTGAGGTCCATTCTTCCAGAAAGGCGGTGGGTTAGTTAAACAAGACATTCCAGCTTCCATGTTTAATGTCATTCTCCCACAATACACCAGGTCTCCACTTCCGTCTTACGACTGGATTATCCAGTTTGAATTTACATAGACATTCGCCGCTGGACAATCGAGGCAAATCATTTGAACCCGAGTAATCCACATTTTATTGATAATTTGTGAATGAATTACTCGGGCGCAATGCTGTGGCAAACCGTTATGACTAAGCACCTTCCGCTACCATTCAAAAAATACTGGATCAATCCACGATAAATATCGAAATCACTTGACGCCGCAGGTAGAACAACCTGCTGCTTGGTCCATTTTAATTATCCAAACTATCATATTGTCTGCATTATTACCCCGTGGCCGTCACAAGGAGTAGAATTGCCTGACCAACCTCGTGTGTTTATTCCGGGTCCTCCCACTGCTCAAGACCCATATGCACAAGCGAATAATTGAAATAAAATTTAACCATATATGTGAGACCCAAAATGATCTGGTTTGTGACGAGTGGACGTTAAACCCCAATACTCTCTCTGGCATTATTACCCTAGGTGGAAGTGAACGCGAAGATGACCATCATTCATTCATTCCTGTTCAATTTCAGTGCGAATGATTCTGAAAATTTTCACATATGGAACAGTATGACAATTCTTTAAAAAGGGAATTTACCGAGATTTTGTCTTATGGTTGGGATGCAGCTTTGGCGGGTGTGGCGTCAGGCAGGGTAAGCTTACTCTTTCAGACACCTGTTACCGTTTGTCTTGTATTCTGTACATGGTGAACAGCCCATTTGCTGACTACACTATTTTGCCTTTACTGTTTGTTTAGGACTTTGAATTTTGTCAAATGTTTTGGATTGTTTGTACTTTATTTTTTTTTCTTTCTCAAATTAGCCTGCCACTTTATACAGACATAATTTAAGTTTTATAGTTATTATATGATGTGGACAAATATATATTTTTCAGTCCAATGTTATCAAGCACTATTTCTTCCAACCGAAATGAAAATTGAAAAAAAAAAAAAAAAAAATCTGTTAAAACATATAACCCCTGTTTTCGGCTGTCTTGATAACATTGGCCTGAAGGACTAGATTGCTAACCATGGATGACCCCAATGTTTCATGCCAAATGGGAAAAAGCCTCTATCACCTCCAAAAAGTTATTTGGAAAAGGGGGCATAACTCCAGGACGAGAAGTCAACACACAGAAAATCAACAGATTTTTTTTTCTTTATGGTGGCAAGAAACCTCAGGATAGTATCTGGTTTAGATACCGATGGGTGGAGGATAACTCTAATTTAGTATTTTGGTAATGTTTCGGGCAACCATGTGTTTAACCAATTAAACACCCCACCCCCATTAGATTGAATCACCTCATTTCATATTTGGTACTTTGAATTTCAGACTATATGACCCAAAACTCGTTGACCTTAACACTGGACTAAAAGGTAAACATTTTTCAAGGAATTTGATGAGACTTAAAATAGCTGCAAAACTATGACCAAATATGCAGTTCCAGACATTGGGCTAGAAACACCAATGTTCATTTCCAGGACTCTTTATTAATCTTATGTGTAATACAGACAATTGACCTTTATACACTAGATATTTTTCTAAACAATGGTATTTTCCTTATATCTTTTATTTACATAATTACAATTTCCAATCAAATATAATTTAAAAATAAATGTGTACATATGGACAGGCAATACACATAATGTAATTACAAACCAAGTACCATATTTACGGAACTTGTTAAGAATTAAAAATTTACAGACCAGGACAAAAATATTCAGTGTAAAAGCTAAACAACTCCAAATTCTACGATCTGGAGGACAACTGATTCAGTGATAAATACCGTTTAAAGTTCCAATTTCATATTTTCTAAGAAAGTCAAAACATAATTATTTCTATGTCTTTTGCTCAAAAGGTTGTCAACTCACTATTATACGATCATGGGCAAAATTTTAGAGGTGTTAAAATGGGTGACACAAGCTGATTGAGGATATAGTAACTGAATTACCTCCCTTGTTTTCCCATTCCTCACCATGGACGGCCATCTTCAAACGTTTGAATTTGAAGTTAAAAATGATATTTTTGCCAATTTCTCAACTGGCAATAGTGAATTATAGGATTAATAGGATTATTCTTTAACAAGGTAGGACTGTTTATAGGTACAATCTATTTTAGGGCTTTATTTTAATAAATTTTAAAAATATAACTTAAAAATATGCTATTGGAACTTTAAGTGATATACAAATATACATGTAGAAATGACTTATTTTGTAGTACCCAAACGAAGAGATCCATACGTGTTAGGTTGGGTTTTTTTTCGATTAGGCAACTAGAAATGAAAAGAAAAATTGCTTGACGTTGAGTGGTACCCTAGTATTTGCGAGCGAGATTGACCAAGAAATAATTGTTAAGACTAAATTGGTGTTAGGATTAGTAACACTAAGAACAAATATGCATTCAGAGCTGCAATGCACCATGATTTTTTTTTCTGATTTTGAAATAGCTTTAAATATACAATAACAATATTTAACCAAACAATAATATATTCTTATAACATTCTCAAAATAGATTCTTCTGTTTCAGCGGTTTTCTATCCGATGTTTTCAAGAGGGCCATATTCTGTCAAATAGGTATATCCACATAACAGAGGTCAGGAAAGTCAAATTGGTGATGTCTATAGCTTAGTAGCTTGGCCCTCAGCCTTGCTGTCTTATTTGTGTCGCTCAGCAGTTTGTGACAGAGGTATATCAGTCGAGTGACAACAAAACACTTTTCATTTATCCACAGATCAACAGGGAACACCAAATCACACTTTTGTCTATGTTCAATCAACATAATATTGTCTTTAACAAGGTTTTGAGGAGTTTGAAAAGGAATGTTTCAGGTATTCACTTCTTCCCTTTTCCAAATTTATCTCTGCGTTTCTTAATATGTTTAGGAGTCTTCTCTTTTCTTTTCTCCCGTCGTTCTTCTTTAATTGCCTTCTTCCTTTCCTGCAAAAACAATTTATAACAGGCACAATTAAATTAGAGGTCAAATTTGTCTTGAAAAGGCTTAATGTTTCATTTTTTTTTTGTTCGTAACAGTGCGATAATGAAGATATTTTGGTTATAAAAACTTCAAACACTGCGACTATTACTATTTCTATCTATGCACCGTTCTACCACTGATATAACATTACATTATCCAGCCGGCTTAATTAGTGCAATTGTAATGACACTTAAAGCTTATCCAAATTTGACGGTCCAAGGCCATAGAAATGAATGGAAGTTAATGCTATGTCAACATAATACCCTCACTAGGCAGCACATTTTGAGTTGTTTCTGCCGATTTGGTCAGATTTCATCATATACATGTGTGCATATCAATATTTTCTCGAAGCTGATTTTATAAAATTCTTGGGTAATCCCCCAAACTGCACTGTAACCTGGACGTTGTCTCCTTATCCCCCCTGCTAAAATCTTTGAATAAGCCCCTGATTAACTCAATTTTGGCGATCAAGTTCGGCAGTAACAGATAGCCCCCCTTTACTTACCCGCCTGGCATTTGGAGATTCATCCCGTGGACGGAAATGCTGTTTTTTCTTTTCTTCGTCATCATCGTCCTCACCCGAAGACGAATCATCCACACTGTCAGAATCAGACTGGAGGGTAGGGTCTATCACAGATTCTGATGCTATGGATGTCTGGTCACCTTGGTTCTAAATAAGAGAAATAGTGATGTTAAAGAAAAAAGAATTTTGTTAACTACTGTACATTTCATACTACTGCATATAAATCAAGTTCTAGCTTCAGTTACATGCCCCAAAACACTCCATTCACACACTATATGCTTACAAAATGTCGTGCTCGTCTGGTGAATCACTCTATGGTAGTAACATATTAATGTGTAAAATTGAGAAACCAACTGTATAGGGTCATGGCTGACCAACTTACATTAATATTTAGTCCTGTTAATTTCTGGTAAAGTATATTATCTCCATGTCCATCAACAACTTTCTCATAATCTCTCTCAAAATGGACTACATCTTCTAACGTCCTTGGAATAAAAGACTTTTTAAAAACCTTGAAAAAAAAAATTGTACATGAAATCATTAACGCAGAGCTTAACATGAAACTTGGAGAGAACGGGTACCGTTGTGACAACTGACACAGGACATAACTTTTTTTTCATTTAATGTCTAATAAAATTACATCCAAGACAACATTAAAATAATTGCATAGCGACATCGTAAAGTAAACTATATTTATAGCAATCGCCTTTTGGGTTGTCGGCAGCATGATCAAAATTTAAATAATCCAATAGTATGTCTAAAATCCATCTACTATTCAAAATGCATAGTGACCCTTTCTTTTTAAATTTTTAATATTTATGAACCTTATAACATGCATACACTAAAACTGACCGTTCCTGAAGACTTACAAAACAGCATGGATATACTGATTCCAAATAAACGGCATATTAAAATTTAAGAGAAAAAATCAATCACCTCTTCGTCTATTTTTTCTTGAGCTGTTATGTCATCAATATTACGATTAGATGATGTTGTCATTGCTTTCTCCAAATAATCATCAATATTATCTGTGGTTATGGAGACATCTGTTATAAAATCAAACAATTCTTTAACTGTCATGGTAGAAACGCCCAACTTCTTGAAATACTCTGAAATAAAGATAAGATACAACTTTATATATATCTGCAACCAAATGTCTCTGGTTTCAATGAGATACTGGAGAAAATGAATCAGTGATTATTCTATAAGTTTCTCAGATCTATTTTAATCTTTCACTTGTTTTGTTAATCAGAGTTGGATTGTAAAAATCATCATAGAAACTTAATAAGTATGATATCTTATCTAATGGTCACATCGAATGTCTATATAAGTATTTACTCATTATTTGAATAATTAAATTGATAAGTATTTGCTTCGTTTCTGGATTATTTTTGAACAGTTCGTTGATTTCATTCAATTAATATTAGTATATTGGAAGCAAATGACAGATGAAAATGTCATTGGTTTTAAATGACTAGTTCTATAACCTTCAAAATCTATTTGAATTGAAATATTTGTAAGCACTAATTTGATCATATTATGGATTATTTATCCTTTAAATCTTTTTTTCACAAATACAAATCTAGGTCTTAGTCCTCTTTCTATCAAAAATTCAACAAATAATATGTAGGTTTTTAATATATGAATGGTCGGTGAAGTGTCAAAAGGGTGTATCTCGGGAAATTAGTAAAATACACTTTTTTGCATTTTTAAAATCTCCCAATTAATATGCACATTTCTGTCTAAGCTGTGTATCACTATGCCAATTAGAACTGTTCTGAGTATCATGTGTCCAAATTTTGTATCTTGATTTGTGGAAATTTTGAAATGCATAAGGTTCTATTTCTTAATCTTAGAAATTCTGAGATACACCCTTTTGACACTTCACTGACGGAATCTAAGCTGGATAAGCTATACTATTATGTAATATATCTACTTCCTGTGTAGCTCTTTAAACATTTTGTTCAGGGAAAGTCTACCACTTTCACAAATAGCAGAAATCTAAGTCATAGACTACCCAAAACATGAAAACTAGAAAACTACAAGTGTTCAGTATTAAATCGCTTATCAAATATGCTGTACAAATTAACCAACAATCGTGGCCAATTTTAAAGTCAAATACTTTGTGTACGTAACAGTGCGATAATGAAGATATTTTGGTTATAAAAACTTCAAACGCTGCGACTATTACTATTTTTATCTATGCACCGTTCTACCACTGATATAACATTACATTATCCAGCCGGCTTAATTAGTGCAATCTTTGCAAACGAAAATATTTCCTAAGCCTGCCAAATGTCACCATCATGTCACAACTTTTAAGATTCTTGGTTTGACGAGGGCTTCTGTTCATCAACTTGTATTAAAGTGATCAGATAATAATTACACATAAAAAGATGAAAATTATAATCAGAATTAAGAAAGATGGCAGTTGTGAAAGAAAGCACAACGAGATACCTACCAGTGATATTTGTACAATCTTTACGTAGAAATTCTAGACCATGTGGATGATCATGTTCTACTGATTGTGATACATCTATAACGTAAACTGTTCCTTGATGATATCTACAAAACAAATTCATACTACGTATAACATAAAGTGTACCTTGACATCTACAGAAATTCGTACATAAACAAGATGAAGTGTCGCTTTACGTCCTACACCAGCTGGACTAAATGAAGATGGACATACTCCATACAGAATCCTATGAGGGGAATTTTGCTTGGACAATAACACTACTGCCAAATCTTTTATTGAGTTACTTCAACTGTTCCCTTATTTGCACCCCAATGTGTACCCAGGACCTCAGGTTATTGTTTCATCTTAAAGACCATCATTCTATAAAATATGTGGAATTATTCAATTTTAATGATTAGGGATGGCAGACTTGGATTTATCTAATGACTACTTTAAGTTACAGGACGAAAATCTGCAATGTCGTGAGACAAGTAGGACCCTAAGTTTATAAAGGTTGTGTAACATGCAGAATCCAACTTTCTTCATATTCTATCTTGATTAAAATATCATCAAGCACTCAGAAATAAGCTCAAGTTTTTATCCTCAACAATGTTTAGGAGTTGGATCTCAATTTTCATCACAGTGCATTCAGTAGAATTTTCTCATGATACAAACACATTTAAGTATTTAAACACGAGACTGAATCTACCCCCACCAGCATCTTTGGAAAAGACGGGTAGCAAAGACTTGACCAAAATTAAGAATGCACACATTTTTTGACAAGGAAATCTGCATAAATTTGAAAATAGGCCTTAATTATAAATGGGCAATTTCAGTACATTTTGTGAAAAAAACTAACCAAATTCTGACTACTGGTACCCAAATCAAATATACCCAGCAGTTTGGAGTATGTAGATGGTTTTAGTGATCAAGACTATAACCCTGTCTAGGATGGTTTTGCAGTTCTAAATTTCAACTGGGGAAATAACTCTGCCAGGTGCATTTACAACAACATCATCCCACATAAATAATGTGCATTTTTACAAAGACATGTATCAGTCTTTTTTTTAAAACAAATATGTCCTTTTAAACAAAATCCACATTAGTGATTACTGAAGTATATGCTAACAATGAGCAGCAAATTATCTCAAACAGAAACATTTCACCCCAATTCCTGTCAAATTATCTCTTTTGGATTCAATTTCTGTCCATGTCAAATCTAGATTTCCTTTTTGGAGATTTGAAATAAAATTGAACTATGTTAGTCCCAAAATTCCAGTTTGTGTTGAAAGGATGTTTCGCACCCCCCCACCTTCTTCCTAGATCACACCTTTGTTCTAAAAGTTACAGATATTAAACCAACTCAAAACAATTCTGCCAAGGATATATTAATGACCACAACTTGATGTTTCTGAACCAAGGAGTCGATCTTAAACAAATAGAAATAATTAAGCACTCAGAAATAAGCTCAAGGTTTTATCCTCAACAGTGTTTAGGAGTTGGATCTCAATTTTCATCATAGTGCCTCCATTTTGTAAATAGTTTCAACGATCTTGCCAACAAGTAACTGTTCAAGAAAAAGACTTATGCAAAATATCTTTGAATGTGCAAACTTATCATACTTACAATAAATTAAATTCACTGAGATCTGCATGTATTAGTCGACAGTCATGATACAGAGTTCTCATCATATGTAGAATATCAAGATATAATTCTCTAGCTTTAGATTCACTGATCTCGGCATCTTTTAACAGCGGTGCTGGCCTAAAGAGAATAAACACTAGTTCAAATATCTTTTAAAATATATTAATCAATTTCTGATTCTAGTGATAGATAATGATGCTTAGATGGTGTTTAATAGAACATCGCATGATTTTAACACTTGCATCAGAACAAATGACCCAAGGAAAGATCTTGATCAACCCATACAGTTCCATAGGTTGTTTATTAACCAGAGCCTTGTTTCTCGAAATCTTAACTAAAGAGAAAATCCAAATTTTAGTAGATACAATGTGCTTCAATTTTAGTAGATACAATGTGCTTCAATTTTGATTGGCTATGCACTAAAATCGATCTTATATTATCCAATCAAATTACTAATGTTTGGATTTTATCTTCGTTAAAATTTCGTGAAACAGGCCCCAGTTCTGAAATTTTGAAACGGTTCCCTTAGTATGAGAAAGAAACTTTAATTATTAAGAACAATTGGTAGATACCAGTGTGTTGAACCTCAACAAGAAGTTTGATGAAACACCCGATGCAGGGGACGATAATACATATGAAAATATAAAGTAAAGTTATCTTTTTCACGTACCAGCCATCTTGACCAATAAACTCCATGACTAGGACATGACTACGTAATAAAATAGGTTCTGGACATAAAATGCCCGATTGATGTATTCTACAAAACAGAAAATCATTCAAATTAGTAATTGTTCATAAAATTAAAACATTCATTTAACAAAACTTGAAAGCCACATCGAGCAGTAACTTTCCAAACCCTAGGCCACTTATCAAAAATTTCCTGCCAGATGATCTATTTAATCTTTCACCGTATCTTCAAGTTAGCTCGTATTAAGACATTTTACATAGACTATCTGTAGGGCACACATACTATCATGACAGCCCAACTCTGGACAGCAGACCCTGTGGTGCCCTATATTCTATTTAATCTAGCATGTCTCTCAATAGAGGTGAAGGTCATAAAAACAATCACCTTGTTATACAGACTATTTTACAACAGTCAATGACATGCACCAGTGATTCTTAATCAGAGTGCTGCAGCACACAGGTGTGCCACAAGATCTTCCTAAATATACTGCAACATTTTGAACGGCAAACTAAAAATTTTTTACTAAAAAAGCCGTCTATTTGACTGACGAAATTCGAACACTACAATAAAGTGAGTTCTTATAGCTGTGTTTTTCGTGATATAGCATGAATCATTTTATATGTCTATGACTAGTCTGCGTCTACAGTTACATGCTGTCGTATGAGTTATGTTTTTATTTTGCAGAATTCAAAATATTTATCATATATATTTCAGTCGTTGTTTTTTGTATTTCCGAGGAGAGCCAAAAAAAAGCTCCCCTCAATCAACAAATTGACAAAATGGCTCTCCTAAAAGCTTCTCCCAGTTTCGATAAGAAGAATGCTTTAGAAATTAAGGAGAGTGATTTAGAAATTAAGGAGAGTGATCTGATATTAAGGAGAGTGATTGGTACATAAATGTTAATAAACCCCCAATGATTTTGTAAAGGAGAGTGATCTTCAATTTTAAGGGGAGGGAAAAAAAACTCCCCTCAGTCTACATTCAGGTGAGCTGTAGGCACTCGAGAGCGATCACTCGCCTTAAAAAACAATGACTGATATTTAGTCAAATGTGCGGTTATTTTTTCATGTGTTCCTTCAAGGTGTGCAGTTGGCAAAAATGGTTTGAGAATCACTGAACTAGACCTTTATAAAAGCATTGTTTGAAGAGCTAGAGTTATCATATATAACTTTTTTCTTATACATGTAATGCAGATTTGGGATACCAACAATACCATTACTATAATGAAGACCTTTCTTTTCTACCACAATAACCATTTCAGTTAAGTCTAATAGGCAATGTATTCTTGAAAACAGACAAAGGGCTTAACTTGTATTAACTAATGAAAAATTAAACAAAACATCATTTCACACCTGATTAAATTCCTCATTTCTTTCTCAGCCCAGGTACGTACCATTTTACGTGGATTGTGTTTACAGTAACCATGACGAAATCTGTAAAATAATTTATGTGCAAAATTATCCATTCCATAAAAATCAATATTTTGATGTAGCAACTTTCTATGCCTAAGTTCTAGCTTGTAATAATTCAGACTGATAAAATCAATGCATGGAAACAGATATCATTCTAATCTTAATTTTGACAAATAATTTGAATAAAAGATATGACATTTGAATAAATGCATATTATCTATATCTGATAGAAAATAATTCATTTAGATATGATTATGCCTGAAATCTAATTAATCATTTTTATCAAACCCACACAAAATCGATAAAATGTTCCGAGTGAAAAAATGCTAAAATCTGTTTTCAGTTTTATGGAAAAACTGATGATCTCTCCTCCATACAAACGTGGGACCAAATTTCCAGATGTCTCTACTCCATACAAAAGCCGGATCAAATTTTGAGATCTCTCTACTCCATACAAATGCATAATCAAATTGCCAATGTATAGCGCACACACACATTACTTTTTAAGTTTTCACAACTGTAGAGAATCAGGAATCACTAAACATACCTAAATTCACCGGAAACATATCGATCTCTATCCTTAAAATGTAGAATGGAAGTCTTATATACCTGTAAAAATATAATATTTCATTAATTACCATCACAACAGATATCATTTAACATAGGTAACATGACAATGTCAACATTTCTATCAAAATAGGTTTTAACAGTTTTAGATGTACCTGATAAATGTCAGCCACTAATTAAATAGTACATGTACCTGACATTTTCAACTTTATAAATGTAATACATGTAATAATATCATTAAAAAGACAAATCAGTACCGGACAAAATGACAGGCACCAGAGGTTTTGTGCCTGACAAAGCCTGAATCTGTGCCTGACATAGTCAGTGACAGGTGCCTCATTTCCAGGCTTGGTCAAAAGGATAGAATGAAACGTCACATCCATACGGAGGGAGAGAAATGAGGTTCAACATCCACATAACATCATTTCTATCCCAATAATTTGCTTGTAAGTAGGGATTTTAACAGCTGGAATTCAAACCATGCCACTCAACTTAACAGACCTTAAGATCTAATGGGCAAACCGTAGACCATTCAGCTAACCAACCCAAGTGCTTTATAGTTAATTATGACTTGACACAAACAACTGCAGTTGGCCCATAAATTTAACATTCCAACCAGCCTTAATAAGGAGCAACCAGACATGAGAATGAAATAAATTTAAAATTACCTTGACTGCTCTGTCAACTTCTGTTTTACTGGTGGCATGATAAACATTGGCTTCTTTCCCTGTACTGATGCATCCATTTATTTCACAAATTACACCTTTACTCAACAACTTAAATAAAATCATACGAGTTTTAGGATCCATCACTTGTTCAGCAGTGGCTCGATCAGCTTTGTCCTTGCCACGAAATCTGCAATACATAATTTATTTAATCACTGTATAAGTACCCTGCTACATACAATGTTTCCCCCTCAAGAAAAGGTGACAAAAATAGCGTTTTAAATTTAAATGAAATAAAACAGGGTTTAAGTCCTACTTTTCTGCTCCATCCAAGCTAATTATGGCAGGTGAATCTTAGCCACTTTTATAACAAAGTACCAACCTGTCAGATTCCATCTTCCTGCCAGAAACAGCCAGAGAATTAGCAGCAGACGTTGACATTTTAGGTCCATTATATTTATCTAAATTTAAAAGTTACATTCTATCAAATTCGGTAAACTTAACTGCAATTTCAAGAAATACTATTTTAATAGCCACCATTAGATCCACATTTAGTCAATTAAATTATATACAGAGTATAGTTATATAAAGAAGAGTAAAAGTGAACAAATATCTTGCTTTAATCTGATTGTTAATAACAGTGCGATAATGAAGATATTTTGGTTATAAAAACTTCAAACGCTGCGACTATTACTATTTTTATCTATGCACCGTTCTACCACTGATACAAAGATCACAATATTCAGCCGGCATAATTAGTGCAATTGGCCTACATGATTGATTATAAGCATGACTTCATCGAGTACTTTCCCACAAAACACCATCCCTATTGATATTCAGGAACAAGCTGATGGTGTGCATAAAGAAATACAATGTGTGCTTACCAACATTTATTTTGTGGACAAATTTACTGAGTGCCTTTTCTGGTGGTTGATAACTGCTCTTCTGTTTCGTCTGGAGATTTGGTCGGTTATTCTACAATCATATAATATTAATGTTTTCTCATGTTGGGTTCCAACTGCAAACTGATTAATTGAATATTCCACCACGGCTGTTTTTGTTTCAGTTAAAACTGCCTTGTGTACTGATGTTCTTCAAATGATCCACACGATCACTTTCAGTTTAAATTTTTTGTGCTATATCTCCATAATTAGTATAGGAGCTTTTACGGGTTTCCATTTTGACGTCATTTTCGGTCATGCGCACACACTGGCCTTATTCGTAGACTGTAACCCATAGGCCAGTGTGTGTTTTTTTGTGAAAATACCGCCGTACAGTGAGCTTGTTTTACATAAAATGGATCCGATCGCCATTTCTATATACATGTAAGGTTTACCGACCGATGCCAGATACCGATATTTACAAAAATTTCGATATAGAAAAGATACGGCAAGTTTACCAGACCCGTAATGGCCGTTGCAATTTAGGAAAACAAGTTAAGACTGGTCCGTGCCCATGGTGTGAACTAGAATTTGGTCTCAAATTCATTACGCATTTTACGACCAAACAAATTTTATCTATTAATTACAGGACTATTAACACAAAAGATTTTTTTTTTAAAATCTGGTCTACATCATATTTACATTCAGCTGCCGACTGTACAGTACTTGCACGGTTGATATATCGTCTGCTATAGCGCTGCATGCTATACTATTACACGGTTATGTTGAGCATTGATGCTATCGACTTAAATTAATTCCAGCTAATGATACTATAAATAATATGCAATATGCAAATTGTCTATGCGTGCTGTTAACCAATAGCTACTGTAATTTAGACGGCTCTAAGCAATGATAAAATAGTTGTTCGATGCACGGAGTAAAACGCGTCAGCCATTTTATTAAAACAAAATCATCTTGATGGAATATGAATAACAGAAAGAATAAAACGATGATCAATTTGAATCTGTGAATATTTTTAAAACCTTTTATTTCCAACCACATAAATCGTTTTGACACAACTTTTGACATTCTGTGAAATTTTAATCCGGTCAGTTTATGTCGCAACCCAAGAATGAAGAACGATATATTTGCGTCCATTTTATCAATTTCGAATTAAGTATTTGGTTCGGAGATAGGGCTGGATAAAATATCGATATAAATTGATAGTATCGATTGGGCGGCCCAGAAAAGCACTATCGATAGCGGTGGGTTACTATCTATCGATTATCGCTCTTCGTCTATTTTTCTTGCGTCTGAAATGTCAGTGTTTTCTTTCAGTTAATTATAATACACCGCTCACTTTAATTACTATCTAGTATCAATGTAACACATAACAAAATTGTGTCTGCCTATTGAACAGCCGTTTTCATCAATTCACTCTCATTGAAACGTTACTTTAGTTTTGAATAAATTATTGTTGAATATCGCTAAATCGGAGATATCCGGATGTGTAAATAAAGTTAGAGTTATTTCCCTTTGCAAGCTTCAGAATTCGTCTGTACAGTTCACTATTTCTCTACGTGTGCCTCAGTAATGAGTACCCGGTACAATAAATAGCACACATGGACGACAAAACTTTTGTTGATTTACTTATATATTATACGAATAATGGTACTCTATTGGCACACGAAACGACACAGAATTGTCCGCCATATTGATATTTTCGCACGCACGTACGCAATATTTTGAATCGGAACAAGTTCATTTTGGTCCCTTAACATAATTATTTACGATATTTCTTCATTCTGAACCACACACTGTATCCAGTCTTGATGACGAACGTGAAAATATGTTTGTTTTCGATACTATCGATTATCGACCGACATTTCATTGTCGATTATCGATAGTAAAAATCACTATCGATACCCAGCCCTATTCGGAGAACACATGTTGAATGCAAATATATTATTTGCTCTTTTGTTTAGACTTGCTACGGTCCTGCTTTAAAAATTTTAATATTTTGAATCTTGAATAATTCTTTCGTGAAGCCACAGGTCACCACTTTATAACCCATTCTAATATTTACTCTTTTGCTCGATTTCGTGGCATTTTACAACCAAACAGATGTTATCTATTAATTGTTTGCAATAAAATTAACACAAAACATATAAATCGGCTTCATACATCAATGCATCTTTGTAATCTTTTGCGTACAGCGGTCAACTGCAGACCGCGTGCGAGCTTAGCATGATATCGTCTGCTACAACACAGTATATCGTCAATAAAACGAAACAAAAAAATAATTTAGACATAATTTGAAATCGGTAATTTATTACGAATGCTACACATATCTTACAACAAGGGTGGCATTCAAGAATACGTTTTATATTAAAAGATACAGACGGAAAACCCCGTTTTCCTTAGCATTTGCCATGTTAAGATACGGCAGTGAAAAGGCCAGGCTAAAAATAGACACCGGAAATACGTCACGCATAAAACCTATATAATAAAAGTATCAACATTACATTACCAACAGATGCTTATGCTGTCGAATATGCCCAGCTGTAGCAATGTGATATATGCTAGCTAGTATATTGTCAGTTTTTAAAAACCATGGCCAACCTTTAAGTCACAAAGGAAAGAATTGAAATGAGCAATCCTACAGTTTTAAAATCTTCTATAAATTCATGCCATATTAGAATTACCTGATTAGAACTGAGATTACATGTTTTATGTTTTCTCGTGAAGTCATAGGACTCATTTGACCAATCAACTTCCCATTCATCTCCACTGCTATCATAATCATCATCTTGGTATTCAACCTCTAAAAAACAAAACAATTTTTGAAAGCATTTCATAGCCTGTAACTCAAAATCTTTTTACCATACATTATGTTGTGGTTACAAAGGGAAGTATGGGCAAAGGAGAGATTACCTAAGTTCAAAAATTGGAACAACCCTGCCGAGTTGTGGCCTTTTGGATTGTTTACATGTTGTCTGATAAGAGAACCCCACCCTATGCAATGATGTGCTTGCACCCAGCACTATTTTTTGATGCACAGCACAAATAAATATCATAAGAAAGCCCTCAAGTCATATTTAAATCCCTTCCTTCTCTGTACACAAACTCAGTACTCGAACTTTACCACGACAAACCTATGGTAAAAGGTGCCGCAAACCATGTCCGCCACAGCCTAATTTACTTTTGTGTGCCTAGTACACCCTATCATCCCAAATTACTTTAAAGAAAGGCGTATTGGTATTTTGTTTCAGTCCTCGAAATTAAGAATTTTCAACCACGGCACAAAAAAATTCAATTAGAATATTTTGACGAAATAACAATTTATTTAGGTAGATCTAGCACTTTCTTTAAAAAAAAATACCGTCACTTCATTACGATTCAAAACTTTGACCTGAAACCCTAATAACACACTTCATTTACCATTTCTTTCTGTCGTATTCTTTAAGTTCCGCTCCACATTGGCTGTTCCATTTTGTAAGCTGGAAAATAATAAACATTGAAGTCATAATTATTCGCAAACAAAGCGCAGTACTTTGATCCGGCTACTCTTTGGACTAGGGTTCGGGGTAGTAAAGTAGCTAGGAAGCAGCCGAGTCAACGTACTAGACCGCAAACAATACATTTGTTCTAAATCGCAAACCTGGTCATAGGACATAAATATAAATAAAAGTTTATTTTCCAAACATCTAGAACACGTGGTCGGGCAACTACCATCGCGATCTGGCCCTCTACCAAGAAAACGGAATAACACCTTTAGAAAATTGGCCATTACCTAGCTGGATCAGCGTCGTCAAATTGGCCATCAACAAACTCCATGGTTGTCCTTGTGTTTACGGAACAATCAACCACCCAAAAAAGACGAAAAATTTCCTTTTACACGACCAGCATTGCTCAACCACGAGGCCATCTTCAGCTATCGGAAGTGAGATCATTGTAGCGCATGCCCAACGCAACGGCCAACAAACACTCGGCAAACCTCGGCAGTTTCCGGTGCTCTGTGGGCCAACGTATTAATTATACTCGTAGGGGCCATTAAGAGATTTTGGGACTAGAGAGAGAGAGAAATGGGGCTTAACGTCCACTCGACACAAACTAGGTCATTTTGGGACTAACATATATGGTTTCATTTTATTTCAATAATTCGCTTGCGCGTAGGGGTCTTTAGCAATGGCAGGAAACCGGAGTGCCCGGAGGAAACCCACGAGATTGAGAAGGCCGAAGTCGCCCCTATCTCCATGCCACGCTCACATCAGTGATCGAAACCTGCACGGCCACAATGACAAGAGGGGCCAGCAAACCATAGATATCCTATATTCAACAAACCCCACTGATCTTTAAAATCACTCCAGTCCATATCGTCTCTGCTAGTGGTTTAGGGGACAGACGGGATATCTGAATTTTCGGGCAAACTATGTAGAAAAAATAATATTATCTAGTTGTCAAAACAGAGTACACCAAATCTAATAGAATACTAATTTTACTTTTCTTTTCAATTGAATACCGAATGTGTAACAAACTGACGAATATAGCCTACTATAGATTAAAGCATAATATGATTTATTTTTTTGTCTTGAGCCTTCAGAGCCACTATTGCTTTGTGCGACATTTTTCCTTCACCAATGAATGCAGCTACAACCGTCTGATTGGAATTCAGGTCGACACATTGTGGGATTTCGGTTGCAAAACCATTGGTCAGCTTTGAATTAAAGTAGCTAAGTCTCAATACGATCCAAATTCTTCGACATTGAAAACACGAATTATTTGTCAATTTAAATCAACAATAGTGTTGTGATCTTAACAGAAAAATATTGTCTTCTGATATCTAATATTTAAGACAAAATAAATATTTTACCATTTGTACACGAAACATGTACCATAATGCGTTTCGGCGCCATTTGTAACAAAGGACTCGGAAAACGAGGCTAGACAATAGACATATTCCACAATTCTTGTCAAACAGTGATCTTTATTTTCTTATCTGTTCAGGGGGGGGGGATCTAGGAATTTTGAAAGGGGAGGGGGGCGCCGCAAAATGAGGGCACTGACCACGGAGACGGGGCACGCCGCTGAGAGGGGGTGTGGCCCCAAGAAATTTATCCGTCATTTCCTTGCATCTGTAGCCAATTCAAGAGTTATTTGGCTGATATTTTCGTCTAAACGTTCAGAAATCGTAGAAAAAGAGCCTCAAAATCGAGCAAAAAAGCTAGTTGAAAGGCACTTTCAGTAGTAAAAAAGGGCACTGTCGAAAATTAGGGGGTGGCGCGCGCCGATTGCGCCCCCATTGAATCCGCCTCTGCTGTTTACACAGACGTGATATCACAGACAAGACAAAAGAGCCAATTAGGCGTCTTTCCATTTGCGGTGTTAGGTCATGATGTAGGTTTAGTGGAAAGTTCTTCCCTTTATTTAATAAAAGCGCGTAATTTGGTTGTTGGTCTCTGAATTGGTAGATGTCATTTTTGTGGGTTTAGGTGCCAGCCCCGTCTTATCGTGGTCTCCCCTTACTCGATTAACATACTCTGCAGGTTTTGGTATCTTTGTAGCGGATAAGTGTTCAGATGTCGAGCCCGTCTGACCGTGACCCTCCCTCACCCCACTATCCTGCCAATTCAGTATATCCCCTATATAGTTTAGTGTTTAGGCGCCGAACTCTTCTAATCGTAGCCCCCCCCCCTCTTATTCACTATTCTATTTAATCCAACAGTCGACATGAGATCGTGGATTAGTACGAAGATTCGCAGCTTCAGATCTGGTCTCAGAGAGAAAAAGTTCTTAGTGTTGAGTGGTAAATTGTTGGTCTCCATAAATCCCGACTAGTTCCCTTCTCTCCTCCTTGTATACTTCACAGTCTACAAAGAATTTGACGTCCACTGCGCAGTAAATACTATCTGTGTAGATTGAAATAACAAGACACGTATACCTTGATTATCATTCGACTGAGACTTCAGGTGTATTTGGCCGAACATAACTGATTAGAAATTACAGTAAAAGGGGAAACGATTGAATGTAAATCAGTTTATACACATTCATAATACCCTATCATATGCGTTCTAGGTCCCAAATAGTAGCGATGTAGCTCCATTAAGTTGCTTAACTCAGGGGCTAGAATAGCAGAAAAATATAATTATGGCGGCTAAATTTTTAAAATTTTGTCGGAGAAGGAAGGGGTTCACCATACCCTACGTCTCCGTGGATTGTAAACTATTGATTAGCTGATATGAATTATGTCCGGCGCTGTTGCTGTATTCACGGGTTGGAACCTCAGTTTCCCCGCCCCACCTTATACAAGGACCGCCCTATTTCATGGAATATTCGTTAATTGGAAGATGGGGGGTTGGGATGGCCTAGTGGTCTAGAGTGCCGCGCTTCGTCCTCTAGCTGGTCGGTCACCTCTGGCTTGCGGCTGTGGTTTCGAGCCCTGGCGTGGGCGTACGTGGCATGGAGATAGGGGCGCCTTCTCAACCTCGTGGGATTCCCCCGGGCACTCCGGTTTCCTCCCACTGCTAAAGACCCCTACGCGAATTATTGAAATAAAATTGAACCATATGTTAGTCCCGAAATGACCTAGTTTGTGTTGAGTGGACGTTAAACCCTATTCCCCCCTCTCTCTCTCTCTCTCTCTCTCTCTCTCTCTCTCTCTTTAATTGGAAGATGGATATTTCTTGCAGCCCCATATTAATGGCCCAAATGTTTATAAACGTCATCTTTATCCCTATTCAAATCGAATTGAGATCTGTTTCTGTTTGTTGTTAGGCCCACATCGTACATCTAATAACACTTCAAGTATCAAGTGGTTCACCTCGTGCATAAGGTCTGTCATTGAGTCACGTGGCGTGGTTACGTCCCCAGAATTGTGCGTAAAAACGGGAAGGTTTTCTGATAACGACCCTACCCAAACGCA
Organism: Patella caerulea; assembly: GCA_036850965.1. Taxonomy (NCBI): domain Eukaryota; kingdom Metazoa; phylum Mollusca; class Gastropoda; family Patellidae; genus Patella; species Patella caerulea. The sequence continues at coordinate 31,126,926 of JAZGQO010000008.1, forward strand.
TTTGTTTTCTCCGGATTCTTAGGTTTCCCCCAACTGCTATTAAAATCCATATAGACGAATGAGAATTATTCTTTAAAAAAAAAACGGGTACCACGTGTTAGTCCCGAAATGACCATGTCAACATGGAGTTTCGGCTAAGCCCAATTTCTTTCTGTCTCTCAAATATATAGAGTCTGTAATTGCGGTTTGACACGCTATCCGGTTCATTTTTACAGGATTCTCATGAAATTGCATCATTTAGGTAATGGTATCTACCTAGTTCACAGATTGTGATATGGAACCGATTTTATAACAACCAGGAAGTAATCTGTCATAGTGTGGTACTTCTGTTGTAGCGGTCAGGGTGCTTTTCAGCAGCCTGGATATTTACCGGTCCAAACTGGGTACTGAATTCACCCTCGACAAGGGGACATGGCCTATTATTTGGATAGTGTGCTTGTCATCTTCCGACGAACATGTTACGCCCATTGTACATTCGGTTTTTCGCAATTTACAATTTAACAGCTTGTCGTTTATTTGAAGTTAATGGGTTTATCAACGGGACTATAGCAAACCGAGCAAATCACAGTTCAGGATACTCCACCCGGACATAGACGGTACTCATATTAGGTTTACTGATATTAAATCAATTGTATTATAAATTCCAAATCAATATCGACAAAAAGTGACCGGTTGTGATTATGTCTATTTCGACTGGTTAATATTTTGCTAAAATTTAGTCCTAACCTAGTATGCTATGGTATTTTTTTTTATTATCCCACGCCGAACAAAGTTTGAAGGTGAGGGCTTCCGTTCCGGTTTCGTTTCAGGAACTACTGGCTGGTTTTAATATGTCTCAGTTTTTGTCACCCCATAAGCGCGAAAGATCCGTATTTGGTGACTGAATTAAATCTTGTTTTGTTTTATGTGACAAATATGTCAACCACGCAGTTTGGCTTCTGATTTGATGTTAGTAAGTTTATTACAACAAATGTATCAATGATTTACTGATCACTTTGTGTATACTAACACAGCCTCTCACTCAGCGGTCTGCTGATAGGCGACGAGGCGTATGTATACATGATCTGAAAACGAGTCTTCGCAGGTGTTTGTGTCTGTATACACTACCTGTACATTTTCTGTTTGTTTTTAACTTGATGTGATTGTTCAGTTATCTAAAAGTAACGTGTCTCCATTTTTGTAAACCAAGATAACCTTTGTGCAATACAGGTGATGTAAGTGATGGACAAATGTTGGTATCTGTAGAGTGTGGAAGTTCATGAATTCCACCATTTTGTACATTTCAGTGGAAAATGGAGTCACTTATAAGAACTGCAAACCGCTGTTGGAAGACTGCGGTTTTTATTTTTCGTATGACCTTCTTCACTATCTACATGGCATTGACATGGGTTATTCCTCCTTTGGGGAGAGTAGTCGATCATACAATGGATAGACTTTTGGAAGGAAGTCGAGTCAAAAAGGGAGATTATGAAAGTTCGATGTTTTCTTGGGGAATGCTAACGCACATTTTCCGTGCCGGTTATCTAGACACCTTCAAACCGATGGAAGTGTATGGAAAGGCGACAAATACGACAATATATTCATCAGATGGACTAAAGAAACACTTCCTGTTTGATTACATGAAAAAGGGGCGACCTCTGGTGTTGAACTTTGGTAGTTGTACCTGACCCCCGTTTATGGCAGAGTTACGGAATTTTAATGAATTAGTACGTAACTTTTCCAAGGAAGCAGACTTTTTAACGATTTACATCGAAGAAGCTCACCCCAATGATGAATGGCGATTTGATAACAACTATGACATCTACCAGCACGTGACCCTTGAAGACCGAGTCTTCAGACATTTATCTGAAGCTGGTGTGGAATCCCCGATTGTCTTGGACAACGTTAAAAACGCGGCAAGTGTAGCGTATGGTGGCTTACCGGAAAGATTGTATATTATTTTGGACGGTATTATTGTCTATGAAGGAGGCCCGGGTCCTTTTGGGTACCATATAAATGAGGTGGAAGACTGGTTGACGAAATACAAGGGAGGAGAAAGTAGTGACCGTGCATAGCTATTTTACTAGGGGTTACGGCTGTATATTATCGTTTAGAAAAAAAAACTTAATCTAGATATAACTGATATTATTTATGCATTATATTTGTGTGTGTGTGTGTATTATAGCTTTTGTAGTTTAAGTATAACATTGCTTTATAATTTGCTTTTCACGATCCTCACTTTACAATGTAGAAATTGATAAATGCGAATTGTATTATATAGTAGATATATTTATGAAGATATTTTAGTAAAAACACGAAACTAATTTATCTGATGCCGTCATATCTATATATAGATGTTATATTTGAATATTTAAGTATAACCAAGTACGCCATGACAACGCAAACCTAAACCCAAAAGAAAAAAAGCTCAACATTATTATGCATTTTATTTAACTAGAATCTCTCAAATCCGTCGGAGACAAACTTACTAATACACGTCCACACTCTCCAAGTTCCTAGTCAATGTCATCCGGGCATCAATTTCTACAAAATATATCTACTATATATATAAGAATAAATAAACGCACATATACATGTAATGATAAATAAACTAAATTTGCATACATATGTTACAGAAAATGAAGAATTTGCGTAAAATAAATATCTTATCTAAAATTAATACGCGTCTATATACAAAAGACGATGTTTTGAAGGGTTATGTGTCCAGAAGTAACGCTGACGTCGGCTGACTCATAGCCGTTCACCGTGAAAGGCGACGTACGAAGTGTCTGAAACAGCTCACCATAGTTTTGTTTCGTAAGAAATTGAAATCGTATTATTGGCCCGCTCGTGCAGTCTTCGCGGGGTTAATAAATGGAACGCCCTGGAGTATTTGACACGCTGAAAGGTTAAAAATAGAACACTTAAAAGTTTTACGTCAACAATATCCATTTTGTTTAATATGCAGATGCATGATTTACGTCGATCTTATTGGTTTCTCAAGGTGAATAGCCACGCTAGCAATGCCCACGTAAGCTGGTTGCATATTATTATTTAGGCCAACGGATTACAAGAATACAGGCATATGTAAATATGGAAAGCCGTTGTGACTCGATGGTCCTCATTCACTGGTTCTTTCAGAGACATTAGAAGTTATTAGTTAACATATACATGTATGTAGTTTTTGTCTACTTTAGAAACACTCAAACTAACTCAACAAATGGAGGACCTTTGCCGGAAGTTTAAGATAACTTGGCGGGTGGTTGTGGCCATTTTTGGTATGTTCGGCCGGGTTATATTTGTGACCATGGCTTATTTTCTACCACCATTAAGGCGACGTCTTCAAACACTAAGTAGTGAAATGTTAAAAGGTGGAGATTTGCACGAACTGGATTTGAAGTCATTTTTCTGTTTAGAGCAATTTAAAACTGGATATCGTATGAGTATTTTGGAAATTTTCAAAACAGTAGAACTTAATAAAAAGGCGCCAAATGTTCCTGTCTTGTCGTCAGATGGATCAAAGAAACACTTCCTATTGGATTTCGTGAAGAAAGGACGCCCTCTTGTGTTGAACTTCGGTAGTTGTACCTGACCCCCGTTCATGGCAAAGTTACGGAAATTCAATGAATTAGTACGAAACTTTGCTGATGATATTGACTTTTTGACAGTTTATATTGAGGAGGCTCATCCTAATGATGGTTGGCGTATTGCTAATGATACAAAATATGACTACAAGCAACACGTGATATTAGAAGACCGGATACAGGCAGCAGGTCGTTTGTTAGAAGCTGGTGTAGAATCCCCCGTTGTCTTGGATACCATGGAAAACGAGGCTAATGCAGCCTTTGCGGCTTTGCCCGAGAGACTGTTTATTATACTAAACGGAGTCGTCGTTTATGAGGGAGGTCGAGGTCCAATTTTGTATAACCTTGGCGAAGTCGAGAACTGGATATTAAAATTCAAGGGCTGTTGATTCCAAATGATGAAAACGATACCATGGAAATGAGGCTAATACAGCCTATGCAGCATTTCCTGGAAGATTTTACAAAATAATGGATGATGTTGACGTGTATGAAGGGAATTAAGGACCAATGGGATATAAAATCGATGAGGTTCAACAATGTTATTAAAATTTATGGGAAAATAAACAAATAAGATGTCTTCTAACTTTATAATTTGCTGATAGTTGTTTTAGAATTGTAATATTTATGTAATAGATATATTTATAACACTTATAATAAATCGTAGAACGTAGGATTGTAATATTTATATAGAAGATATATTTATGATGATATTTTAGTAAAAACACGAAACTAATTTATCTGATGACGTGATATCTATATATAGATGTTATAGTCTACAATAAAATATTTAAAGTCTGGCCTAGAAATATATATTATTTTCTTCTATACACATTGCTTATCACGAATAAACGTGTAAATAAATCTGTGATTGTGTTTGTTGTTTTAATAAGAATGTAAACATAACACTGTAAACAATAAACATTGAAGATTGGATTTCTATTAGATTAATTAATTAGTAAGTAAATAAGTTTATCAATCAGGAAAAGTGAAAGATTTTAAATTCTAAACATAAGAGACAAGCTACCCGTTAACCCGTGCTCGCGTGTGACGCTTTCGCGCTGAACGCCCGGAAATTTATTATTCATAGCAACTCACTTCCGTTTGTGCCATACTTGGATTCTCTATCCCCGATTGTTTTGTTTATACGATGATGTCATTTATATTATACCATTCGTTATCTGCCAAAGGTGTATTTTGTCTAACTGTTCTTGAAACGCATATTTTACGTATCTTTAATTGTCTATCAAATTTTTATATCAAATTTTGTATCCTACAGACAATATTGTAAATGGGCGATAGTAGTACAAAATCACTGGAAATGTATAATTATTTGTGGATTCTTAATAACTTACTAAGTATACATTCACAATAAAACGAAAGGGGGGATTACATTGTATCCCATATACCCCACTAATAATGAATTTGGGTAATCTAGAGGTCATTGGGTCCACCCCGGTGTTAGCTGCGAAAGTTCTGGAGTATTTGCCGGCATCGTTTTTCCTTTTCAGTTGTGCAAAACGACAAGGAGGAGTATCCAGCAGTTCGCATGGGACGAGGGGTGGGGTGGGGTGATGAATGGCCGAATGGTTAGTGTGTGCGCGCTGCATCACAAGGTCTGTCATTGATGCAACTTGCGTGGTAGCGATTTCCCGGTTGTACGTGACAAGGAGCTGGGTCGCCAATTCAACCTCGTTGGTTTTCTTTGGATCCTATGTTTCCCCTCACTGCCTAAGACCCCTACGCGCAAGCGAATTATTGAAATAAAATTGAACCGTGACCTAGTTTGTGTAGAGTGGATCTTAAAGGAGCTAAATCGCTAACTTTTGGGACCTAGAAATTGATACAAGTGGGTCGCAACGCATATAATACTGTAATATGAATGTATATAGACTGATTTACATTCAGTAAGGAACGAAATGACCTAGTTTGTGTAGAGTGGATCTTAAAGGAGCTAAACCGCTAACTTTTGGGACCTAGAAATTGATACAAGTGGGTCGCAACGCATATAATACTGTAATATGAATGTATATAGACTGATTTACATTCAGTGGTTACGTTTTTACTCTAATTTCAAATCAGTTATGTTCCGCGAAATAAGCCAGCAGTCTTAATCGAATGCAAATTTCTAGCGTCTGGTTATTCCAGTCTACATACACCGTTTAATTTGGTGCAAAGTTTCTAGCCTTGTTCATCGAGTCTCTTGCTAGAGCTGGGGCTGAAACGCAATATGGTACACGATTTATGTACCAATGGTAAAATGTTTATTTTGTCACAGCATCAATGTTTATTTAAATTGATAAATTATTCGTGTTTTCAATGTTGAAGATTTTGGATGATATTGAGTTAGAGACTTAGCTACTTAACTTTAAGCACCGTGTACATATAGGCGTCTTCATTACTCCGGACCAAGCTAGCGTGGAACCCCAGACTGCAAATCGACAGTGGAAAGGGGGCATATCCTGGCCAATGTCGGCCAATCATATTGGAGTGCACGTAAAATAACCATTGAATAACAATTGGAATTCGAAATGAAAGTAGGCTATAACGCAACTGTCCGGCGGAATTTCACCCATTGTATTGCGTATATGCCCTTTATGAGTCCGTATCAAGCTGACTTCGGACCACTGGCTAAAAATCGACAGTGAAACGGGGGTATATTCTGGTCATTATCCGTCACACCCACACAATATAAATTTCTCTCTAAAGCCGGGCGCAGACGGTCAACTTTTCGTCGCTTGTTGCTGCAATGAGTTCTACTGGCAACTCCGAGCAATTGGCAACTCGAGGTCTCCCGTGTGCGCTGACTGCAACTAGAAGCAATTTTTCCCCCGAATGTATCCGGATTGCCGATATCACGTGATCATTCAAAATGGCGCCTTACATACAATATTGATCAGATTATTATAATTAATTTACAAAACAATTAATTGAATTTGACTTTTAATTTCATGACCACTACCGATTACCGGAGAAAAACAAATATTATTTTACCGGTCGTTTCTAAGCGAAAGGCCAGTTCACTGAGACAGCCATGTTTTTTTTTGCACGATCCGAATACTCGGCTGAGCTTACACCATACAATACTGGCCGCTCAGCCCACATTCCCACCAACATATCTTCCATCTCCACGGACCATGTTAAAGTTGTTAGCTGTTCCGACGCCGCCATCTTGAAGTATCACATGACAGTAGAGCGCTCGCTGATTGGACAGTTAACCAGTTGCTTGTTGCCTGTGGTCGCCTACCGTCGCAGACGAGCAATTTTGAAGCAACCGATGAACAATTTCTCGGCGACGAGCGATTTTCTGTTGTCGAATATCAACCATGTTTGATATTTGGCAACGAGAAGCAACTCGGAGCAACAGCAGGCAACTATTGTTGCCCGTTGGCGCAGACGAGCGATTTTTTTCTTTCAACGACCAGCGATTTCGCTGTTGCCTGAAAGTTGCTCGAAAAAGCTGCCCGTCTGCGCCTGGCTTAAGTACACAAACATGTACAACATAATGAATGACAAATATAGACTCATGCCGTATTTCGCTGGACATAACTGAGTCGAAATAAGAATCAAAACGGAAACAATTGAATGTAAATCAGTTCATATAAAGTCAGATTACATTATTATATACGTTGCAACCAATCTGTGTCAATTTCTAGGTCATAATTAGCGATTTAGCTCCTTTAATATAAGGGTCCCAGGCTGCAGCCCGGTCAGTACCCCTTTAATCCGAATCTGCCCAGATGTAGCTGAAAAGTAATACATTATACTCCATTTTATTTCTTTTCATTGTCACCCCAGCATACGTCACCAAATTGATGGCGTGTCGATTTTGATTTGAATACATCGCGGCGAGGGGTTGTGAGAAGTTCCAGTGTCACGCTTATGGACCTCCACGACCCATCCACCTTCTTGACAGATCTTCCAATGAAATGTATCCAAAGACCCGAAATTCGGTGTTCGCATTGGTCTTCTTACAGTCCCGGGATTCACATCCGTTCTCCATACTGACCCCAGCTTTACTGCTGAAAGCGTTCTCCTTATTGACCCGTGACTCATTGTTCACACTGTAAACACCGTTCTACTTACTGACCTTGGATTTAATATTCGAACCTCCCTCTGTATTGACTTTGAATTTCCTTTTTGATAGCAGGTCTATAAATGGCAACGCAAGTTACGAATTATTGCTAGGGTGACGTGCAGCAAAGGTGAATTGCAAAGTGGCCTAAACAGATCAACGTAAACTAATATCTGACAGACGGAGTTGGGATTTAACTATAGTACAAATAAACAATAGCTACTAGATATCGACAGACTGTGCTGAATCCTATGTTTAAAAGGGTGACTGTACAGACTACTGATAAAGGTTAGTACTCTTATTTGATCAGTTTGTTGGGAGTTCGGGAGGGGGGGGGGGGGGGTATGTTGTCTGGCTAGTTATAACGTTCACGGCGTGTACTGAACTAAAATCATGATGTCTAAGTTTAGTTGGGCTAAACTAGGAGTAAAGCATAGCCCTGATATAGGCCTACCCGGGGCAGGAAATAGATGCTTTTGTTTGCACGTTAACGAAACCTTGAAAGTTGGAATTCGGTGCAGAGTAGGCACAAACGCGGCTGTCCGGTATTAATATATATTTCCCTCTGCGTGGCGTAGAAAATTAGGACGCGACACCCTATTTCAATTCTCTCTCAAATAATGATTGAATGTCAAATAAAAGAGCTACAGTTTTAAATATTATAAGTTTGACCATAACGTATGCAGTCGATTTAAATATCTCGGTTAAATGAGTAAGACGTTGGCTCGCTAATCTGGAGGTCCTACATGTATGTTCAATCACTGCATTGGTCGAGAAAGTTCATCAGATTTTTTTCCGGCGTGCTTCCCCCTTGTCAGTGATGCAGGACAGAGAACCCGGCAAGGTATAACGTTACATAGTCGTTCGGGTGGTACGAAAAACCGAGGTCCCTTGTACATATTGACGTGTATGTAAAAAGATCCTTTGGCAGTTGGAATTCCCTGACAACAATATTTCCCCCATAGCACACTGTATGACGTATAGCCGTCTTCATTAGTCCAGTCGTAGCAGAACCAACGGGACGTTAAACCACGTTTCATTTAATTTCGTTTCTTGCAGATATGGTAGCTAACTAGACCTAGCAAATCCCTAAAATGGAGAATCTTTACAGGAAGTTAACGATATGCTGGCGGGTAACAAAGGCATTTTTAGGTTTCATCATTGGTGTGACCCTAATGACCATTGCCTACTTTATTCCACCAATACAACGCCTCCTTAAAAAACGACTGACTTCCATGATGGACGGAGCTAATAAAAAGGATATTCCATTGGACTCCTTTTTCAACTGGAAAATGTTCACAAATGCCTTTCATACGCATATGTTGGAAGCTTTCAAGGCAGCAGAACTGAACAAAAAGGCTCCGAACGTTGCTCTCATGTCGACAGACGGGTCAATGAAACATTTCCTATTGGATTTCGTGAAGAAAGGGCGACCTCTTGTGTTGAACTTTGGTAGCTGTACTTGACCCCCGTTCATGGCAAAGTTACGGAAATTCAACGAATTAGTACGAAACTTTGCTGATGATGTTGACTTTTTGACAATTTACATCGAGGAGGCGCATCCTAGTGATGGATGGCGTGTTACTTCTGTTACTGAATATGACTACAAACAACACGTCACATTAAAAGACCGAATACAGGCAGCAGGTCTGTTGTTGGAAGCTGGTATAGAATCTCCCGTAGTTTTGGATACCATGGAAAACGAGGCTAATGCCGCTTTTGCGGCTTTGCCCGAGAGACTGTTTATTATACTAAACGGAGTCGTCGTTTATGTGGGAGGTCGAGGTCCATTTTGGTATAACCTTGGCGAAGTAGAGAACTGGGTATTAAAATTCAAGGGCTGTTAATTCCGAATGATGAAATTGTTACCCGAATGGACGTATTAAAAAAGAACAAATTGACTGAAAGTGGTGTATTTATAAGGATTTTCATATCTTATAATGATAAAGTTTTTCTCAGAATTGTTTTAACTCTATAAATTAGCTTACTTTAGCATAGCCTATGTTGTGGGGACTGTAACTCTATTGGAATAAACGGCAAGGTTTACCTCAAGCCTATGTAAAACAACAAAATGATAAACAATTTATAATACTTATAGATATATTTGTAACACTTATATAGTAGATATATTTATGAAGATATTTTAGTAAAAAAACGAAACTAATTTATCGGATGACGTGATATCTATATATAGATGTTATAATTAGATCAATGAGTTAATTAAGTAGTTTTTTTTTTAATGTAAATATATCTAATTTAATTGAGTTTTTTTAATATATTAAAATCAGATTTCGTTGTCTTTCAATTTTTTTTCAGATTGTATCTTTTACACATTTCGATGGATCAGTTAGGGCTAAAAGCTAAGGCGCATTGCAGATTTCGTCGTAGTTCTTACTCAAACTGACCCACAGCGAATTGACGACCTCTAGATTTTATTTATACCAACTAGAATGACTAGGTGGAATGTCTTGCATTTGCACCCCCACCCCACTCCCATGCACCACATGAAAGTGGAAACCTAGCTCGACAATCCCAAAGAACTTTTTCGGCCTACGATCCAGCTGTGAATCCCCATAGCTAGTTAATTAGCGCCTATTCATCCAGGCGCCATGATTGCAAAAAAGATCGATTATATTAAGGACAGAGTAACGGACGTAACCAAAGAATATTAAATACGTGTATATTTGTTTCTAAATACACCCCTTTCCTTGTTGTGTCAACTCTGTAACGAAAGGTTGTGGAACGCTGATTATTAACATGGTACGTTCCCTTAATGTCCCGATGCATGTAACCAAATCTGTAAAATATATAGGTTGCACTACACCCGGAAAGTTTTCGGGAAAATGGGCATTTACAAAGCCATCGGGGAAGAGGGCATAACTCTGCAACGAAAGGTTGCGGAAGGCTGATTATCTATGCGATTCGGCTCCCCCCCCCCCAATGGCCTCGATGTTAATAACCAAATCTGAAAAAAACCTGTAAAAGATGGAGCCTGTACTGCCTTCACAAAGTTTTCGTAAGGCTAGATGCGTATTAAAGTCAAACTCATTCGAGATCTTTTGATCCCTAGCACATATATTCAGTTTCATCTGAATCGGAAAAAATAGTGACTTCTAAAAACCAACAAAATTTGTACATAATCCTCAATTTATGTAAATGACAGGGGACATAGCTCATTCACGGAATATTCGATGAGTACGCAAATCGAACTCATTCAAGAACGTTCAATCTTTAACATATAATTTAAGTTTTATCTAAATCATATGGCGGGGGTGGGGGGCGTAACTCATGCACGGGATGTCCGATGCGAAGCAAAATTGTCGCCACTGGAGGGCGCACGAAATTAGTATACATATCTCACATTTCAATCTTTGCGGAAGTTCTGATGAGTACCAATATTAAACCCATTCTATAAAACTTTTGATCCGTAACAGCGTAGATAGTTCTCTGTGTGCAGAGTCGTATTGTACATGTGGCCAGCTGGTCTCAAAATATTGTTAAACTACTTTGACTTTCTGGAGTTTCCAAACTTGTTTTAAAGGAGCTAAATCGCTAATATTTTGGACCTAGAAATTGACCCAAATGGGCCCCAAAGCATGTAATAATGTAAGCTGATTGTATATCAAATGATTTACATTCAATTGTTGCCGTTTTGAATCTAATTTCAAATCAATTATGTACGTCGAAATACGTCATAACCGAATGCAATTTCCAGCATCAGTTTATTCCAGTGTATTGCACATGCTCTCCAGATAAGTTATGTCGCCATTTGACATGAGTTTTGGAATCTGTCTAGCCCCGTTCTTTCTGGTCACTTGTTACAAATGACACTGAAACGCACGTTGGTACACATTATGTTAAAATGTATATTTTGATTTAAATATTTGATATCAGAAGCTTAACCTTTCCAGGTAAGATCACAACATCAATGTTTATATGACTTGACAAATAATTCGGGTTTTCAACGTGTAAGACTTTGGATGACACTTAGGTAGAGACATTTTAATCCCTTCAAGTGCCTGTGGGTAGAGACTAACTACTTTAAGTTCGAGCAGAAAAAAAAGGATTATATTGTTTTGTAGGTTATCTATCAATGCTACAGTGCACTGTGACTTGACAAAATACACAGAGACTATATATATGAAGGTTTTTAACTTACAATAGTATTATTACATAGATAAATGATGTAATGGGTTACAATAGAACACTGTAGTCGTCCTCTGTACTAAGATCAAAACGACCATACGTCTATTTAATACGTAAGTTTAATTTTATTCTGTAAATTAACATTAATTATGCAAGAAAAAAGATATTTAGGTTTGCAATAGGTGGATATTAGACTAACGCGGGTCGCCACTGTAAATAGTGCTTTTTAAAAATTACTGTCGCGTAATTTTGACACGTTAATAATAATATGTATTTTTAGGGTTTTATTATCATCAAGCAATCTAATTAAAATATAGATCTATTTTTCGTTTCGTTTTTTATACTTTCGATGGCCTACACTCATGTAGATCTAATAGTGGGAGCTCACGTTCTATGACGTCAGGTATCAAGCACGGGACATTTGACCCGATAACGTCAGTCATTCGATTAACCAATTAGCGACCGCCATGCTTTATAAAATCTAGTTTTGTTTTGATTTCTATCCGCTGGTAATAGGCTTTCTACCCACAGTTCCACGCATGAAAAGGTCAAACGGTCGATTCGACAGACCATTTGATTGGCTATCCCCTCATTTCAGACAGAACACAAGTTAAAGAACAAGTCCTCCAGATCCAAGAGTAGTAAAGACAAGTAAAAACGAAATTTTGAACTATAAAAAACGAAACGAAATTGGATCTATGTTTTAATTAGATTGATCATCAAGAATACCACGTGTATTTTTAGTGTTTTGTTATCATCAAATATACCACGTTTATTTTTAGGGTTTTGTTTTCATCAAATCTACCACGTTTATACATATATAAAAGTATGCAAGTAGGTGCTAACAATGCACGTTTACTGTGGATAATCATATTAGAAATTGTCAATTTTGGCCGAACATTCACAGAAGTAAATTTTTAATTCAATTTTTAGTAGAGGCCATTTCTGGTTGTGTGGGACACCCGTCATATACAATATATTATATAATCGAGAGAGTAATAACGAGATATTTGTTCCTGAATACGATTACCTCCCTTATACGAATTCAATATGAACATAGTATTTATTTCGTAAAGAAAATTTTACAAGCGCCTGTGTGCACTATATTACTTCTCGTAATGAAATCTTCAACTCCACCGGAGTATAATAGGGCATTGGATAATTGCTTGGGTTCTTAGAATCTTCGACATAGTATTAACCATCTTTTGTCACAGAAATATATCGGGCATTTCTCTTTAAATTATTATTTCAGGTGGGTTATTTTAAATCTAAACCTTTAAATGGAGAGTATTTACCGGAAATTGAAGGTATGTTGGCGAGTGACAGTGGCTATGATTTTTTTGTTGTATCAATCGATATTCGTGGCTTTGTCGTGGTTTCTTCCACCAATTAGACGATCCTTCGATAAAAGTGCATTAAAATTCCTGGGCAGAGATCCCGATGTTTCAAAATACTTCATTTACGACTCAGCTATATCTCCGTCGCAGTTTAAAACTCGATATCGATCCTGTATGTTAGACGCTTTCAAGAAAGCCGAAATAAACAAAATGGCCCCAAACATCCCTATCGTGTCATCAGACGGGTTGAAGAAGCACCTTCTGTTGGATTACATGAAACAAGGACGGCCACTGGTGTTGAACTTTGGTAGTTGTACCTGACCCCCATTTATGGTAGAGTTACGGAAATTCAATGAATTAGTACGAGACTTTACCAAAGATGTTGACTTTTTAACAATTTACATCGAAGAAGCTCACCCTATTGATGGCTGGCGCGTTTCTACAGACCCAAAACTTGAATACAAGCAACACGTGACTTTGAAAGATCGGGTGAAAGCGGCAAGTCTTCTTATTGATGCTGGTATCGAATCCCTGGTTGTTCTAGATAACATGGAGAACGAGGCTAACAAAGCTTACGGCGGTTTCCCGGAGAGGCTCTATATTATTTTAGATGGTGTTATTCTCTATCAGGGGAAATGGGGGCCAGTTAAATACAGCGTCGAAGAAGTAAGAGATTGGCTGACGAAATATAAGGGAGAATAAAAGCTACTCAATCAAAGTACAATCAAAATAATAATACAGAACATTTATAACAAGGTTTACGAAACCATCTTAATTGTTGTAGATGGTTTCGTATTTGTTCTTATTATTTTTCTGTATATATACTAAAAATACTAGTAGATGTTTTTCATAAATATGTGCTATATAGCTAATAATATTACAATAAGTCAGAGTTCTGTTTCTGGGATTGCAATATCTGTACAATCTAGGCTCCTAGAGATAAGTCTACCCTTCGTTTATCCCTGGGGAAGTTCGCCGGCTATTAATCAGTCTTAAATCGGTTCCCAAGCTCCGACCCCAGTGGCCTCTGATTGGCTGGATTTGTTTGAATGAAATGCTGCCGAATGCTCCACAATTAGATAGACACAAAGTATGTCATTTCGGAACTATCATGTGGTTCAATTTTATTTCAATAATTCGCTTGTGCGTAGGTTTTTAGGTTTTTTTTTAGTAATTGGAGGAAACCAGAGCAGCCGGAAAACACCCGAGGTTTGACAACGGCGGAATCGAAACCACACCAGTTGACTCAATCACAGACCTTATGATACAACGCGCACGCGCTATAACCATTCGGCCATCCAAAAACCGACGTATGGCTGGCTAGTTTTCCCCAGTGATAAACACAGAGGGTAAACTTATGTATTATTCTTAGGTCATTTCGGGACTAAAGCAAAGATCAATGACATTTATGAATTTTATATACAAGATATATTTTTGACGATATTTCAGCAAAAATGCACGAAACTGATTTATCCGATGACGCAGTATCTGTTTATATCAAATTTATAAATATACTTATCTACAGGAGCCTTCAAAGTGCAGACTATTTTCCTATAACCATTTAAAAAAAAACCTAGTCTTTCAAAGCTATTTTTGGTTTCGTTTTTTTTTTATCCAATAAAGACATTTTTACAGAATAGGTTTTAGTTGAGGGTACTATCAGCATCAATATATAACACTCAAAGATATATTTATAACACTTATATAGAAGATATATTTATGAAGATATTTTAGTAAAAAACGAAACTAATTTATCTGATGACGTGATAGCTATATATAGATGTTATATAATTAGACCAATGAGTTAATTAGGATATTTTGATGTAAGTTTGAAATAAATGTATTTATATATTAACAAAACACCGATAAATTCGTAGCTTTCAAAATATATTAAAATCAGATTTCTTTCAATTTATTTTCCAGCTGGTGTACTTTAAAGTTTAATCACACCTTTCGATTGATGGGGTTAGAGCTAAAAAACTAAGGACCATTGCAGATTTCGTCACAAGTCACGAGACTTAGTTACCATTATATAGCACTAACCCTAACTCTGTGGCTAAATCTGCAGTGTTCCTTATATATACACCCAGAGGCCCCGTGTTCGAACTCTGCAGTTGGTCTAGGAAGTTCACGGGGATTTTTCCAGTGTGGTTTTCTCTTGTCAGTGGCACAGGACGAAGAGCTTCACATGGGCAGCGTAGAGTCGTTCTATTGGGTGGGACAAAAGACCAAGGTCCCGTGTACATATTGGCGTTCATGTTGCAGATCCCTGGGCAGTTGGAATTCGATACAAGAGTAGACCATAGTGCAGTAAAATTTCCCTCGTTGCGTATGGCGTATGTCCTTCTTCATTATCCCAGTTGAAGCAACAAATAAGGACGTTTAACACCATTTCCTTTCATTGCCAAATCTTTAATTAATCCAATAACAACTATAGCCACGGAAAATGGCGTAAATCTGAAAAACATCACAAGGTTTTCGGGTAAGGGGGCATACCTCTCTGGAACGAAAGGTTGCCTCGTGGTCTCAATATTTCTAACCAAATTTTACAAACGTCTGCAAAATGTAGGCTGTAAAGAATGTCCAATGGGCAACAAGGGTCAGCGAAATTGGTACGTATTTCACTTTTGCGTAAAAGCCAGAGGTCATAACTCTGGTACGGAAGTTCCGATGAGTACTAATATTAAGCCCATCCTATAGCTTTTGATCCGTAATACATGCTTTAAGTTTCATCTAACTCTTAAAAATGAAAAAAAAAAAAAAAAAAAAAATGGGGCCACAAGATGGTCAACAACCTTGGTATACGTTTTAATGCTTTTCCGCTATTTGCGTATAATGAGGAGTAGCTAGTTTGACAGGAGGTTTCGGTCCAATGTTCAAGAAAAATTCGAACTCTACCGTGATGTTGGTGAAACGTGAGTTTTCGTACAGACAGTAGCAATAATTCATAAAGTTACGTTTTGATACGTTCCAATATAAAAACATATTGTAAGCCACCCCAAGCACCCTGTCAAAGCTGGTTTGTTTACGGGATTCCTCATTTTGTCAGGCCGATTAAAATAAAGTCTATCTTATTCAAATCTTGCTGTATTCCCCTCTCATTACATTTCAGCTCAAACCTCTGTGTTCCCCAGGGAGCCACACTTCGAACTCGTTAGTGCTCCTCCTCGTATGAACATATTAGAACAATACAAGTTTGTAGGTTTCTGCTCCAGTAATGGAATGACTTTTAATTAAGCTGGATTCATTAAAATATCATCAATAGGCCTACAACAACGCACTTTAAAATAATTGAAAATCTATAAAAAAAAATAAAATAGTGAAATGGCGTCCGACGTGGTGGGAGATAACGTCTTACATTGTCCCTAAGGGTCCTCCATAGTAACTAGCGACCGCGCAGTGACAAACAAACGGTACCCAGTATAAATATACGAAAGCCCAAGATTGTCATAATTGCTGGTGTATTAAATTACTATTTCGTATTTATCATAATTAACTTGTTGAGAACCTGCTATCTCACCTTCAGGTTTATAATAAATCGCTATTTCAACTGTGGAATGGTGAATAGATCTTAAAAAGCTGTTTCCGGTTGCTAAGAGGACAAGTCTTTCGCGTAAAACGCTGATACGTTATCTGTCAAACTGCCGTCACGGGGTTCTATTAGTGACACCGTCGTGACCAATAATTACTTGCCCTTTTTAAGTCCCGTTCGGCGCAATATTTTAATTCGTACATAGAACATTATTCCCCCACTATTATTTTGCCCATTTGTTGCCCTTTTACATTATTAACTATTATGTACATTTTGCGACCATGTGTATGTATTTCGAACAAGTAATAAATAAATTATGAAACAAATAAAAACATCAACAAAAATGCACAACAACGCGTCATGCGGAACAGTCGCTAAGTGACGTAGTACAATATAGTCCCTATGTCAATCCGTATTTCTAGTATATAAAATTACGTGTTCCAAAACTACGGTGTACAATGATTTATCAAGTTATTCCTAACACAACAATTAATAAAATAAGCATCTTAACCACATAAATTAATTATGGATCATGAATACGGTATGTTTACATTTTTACGAGTACGAACGCCGGTGACGAGGGGTCATGAGATCGATAAAGTTACTTCGTTTAACCAATCTAATTAAAATTTTGATCTATATTTCGTTTCGTTTTTTTATACTTTCGATGGCCTACACTCATGTAGATCTAACAAGTTATAGTGGGAGCTCACGTTCTGTGACGTCAGGTATCAAGCACGGGACATTTGACCCGATAAAGTCAGTCATTCGATTAACCAATTAGTGACCGCCATGATTTTTAAAATCTACTTTTGTTTTGTTTTGATTTTGCATGAAAAGGTCAAACGGTCGATTGGACAGACCATTTGATTGGCTGACCCCTCATTTCAGGCAGAACACGACTTAAATAACAAGTCTTCCAGATCCAAGAGTAGTAAAGACAAGTAAAAACGAAATTTTGAACTATAAAAAAACGAAACGAAATTGGATCTGTGTTTTAATCAGATTGTTCGTTTAACCTGTGTTCTACTAATAATATGGACATACAATTTACATTTTATGGCTTTAACTGTTACATTGAATAACTGATATATGCTAATTCATAAATAGGAGAATGGACATCATAACAATCAAAGTAAGTAATTAATATTTCTATTCGCGTTACGTGTGGTAATGTTAGTGACATGGACATCACGCTGTACATCGTTGACTTCGCTGCTCGGCTTGCTATCGTCGTACCAAAGGCCAGTAACATCATCCAGTTAACCTTTGCCAAAAAGGCTAACAATATTACAACATCCACCAATTTAGAAAATACACTATAAGGCTTAAATAGACCTCGAACGAAAGCCTATAAATAATGACATTCATGGATCAAGTTTTCACACGGCTCACATACGTTGGCCGACTGGATCTGGTGACTATTACAATATAGACCATGTTAATTGAATTATATTCATTTTAAGACGATATATCGCCCTTTCCTACTGTTTTGATACCCTACATTAAATCCAACACAGGTAACGCACGTAACCCAAATAAACTGTTTTGATATCAAAGAAAAAAAAATCTAAAACATACAAACGCGATAAATAGGCTATTTCATCATATTTTGACACTAATGTTTGAATATGGTGGCCATTCAAGGCATGGATCTATTTTCAGAGTAGACAGTTCTCTGTGTGCAGAATCGTATAGAATTTATATGCATTCTCCCTACTTTGGAATCCCCGGTTGTACGTGGCAAGGAGTAGAGTCGCCTGTCCAGCCTCATGGATTTTCTCTGGTTCCTCCAGTTCCTCCCATCGCTAAAAACCCCTACACGCAAGCGAATTATTGAAATAAAATTGAACCATGTGTTAGTCACGAAATGACCTAGTTTGTGTCGAGTGGACATTACCCCCCTCTCCCTCTCTCTCTCTCTCTCTCTCTCTCTCTCTCTCTCTCTCTCTCTTTGTGTCTACTTTGACCTTTCTGGTTTTCCATACTTGCTTTAAATTCGCGTTGGGTCAAAATATAGGTCTGTTTTGTTTTGCATAGTTATTGTTTTCCATACTTGCTTTTAAGTTCGCGTTGGGTCAAAATATAGGTTTGTTTTGTGTTACATAGTTATTTGTATAAGTTATAAATGTCCTTGCGAGCTGCACCCGCTTGTCACTTGAGTTTGACAACACACGGAGTCTATGGAGGTTTATAACATAGATTATTTATATACGTAGATGATTTAATGGGTTAAAAATAAGAATTCAGGTGTTTGTTTAGACATGTACTTATAAGTTGTTCTGTACTTTATCAGATGACATCAAGACTATTGAACACGTAAGTTTAATTTTATTCTGCACATTAAACATACATTATGCAAGAGCTAAATATTCCTTTCTCATGTCTTTCTTTAGGCCTGAAATGTTATCTAAATTATTAATTAGACGTTAATTAACTTATCAAGAACATAATCAACTCTCGATGTCATCGGTAGCCTGTGATATTTACTGGATTAGGACCCAATCTGTTGCTCAACTTTTATCCATAATTAAATCACGAAATGAATAATCGAGACTATGTTTTATATCGTACCGAATTTAGTATCTCGGTTCAAAGTTAATCAATTTGATTAAAATTTTCAGGAAATTCCCTTTACATTACCGAATTTTTAACTTTTATAGAGATAACTACCAGCTCATTATCTAATTTCCCATAATGCATCATTAATTATGCAAGAAAATCTAGATTTGCTACATAGGCGGATACTATAGCTGAGACTAACGATGGCATCAAATTTAGTCCACGCGAGAAGATTTGGGAAAAACTGACTGTAAATGGTGGTTGCTAAATATTAATTTAGCTTAATTGTGACTCGTTAATAATTATATGTATTTTTAGGGTTTTGTTATTATCAAGAATAATATGTGTATATAAATATATATATAGGTATACAAGTCGCTGCTAACAATGCACGTTCACTGCCACTGGGGCTGTTTCGCAATTACATTATTAGAAATTGTTGATTTTCGTTGAATATTCACGGAAGTATATTTTTAATTCGGTTTTTATTAGAGCCCACTTCTGCAGTAGTGCGGGGCACCCGTCATATACATGATATAATCCAGAGAGTATACAAGTAACGAGATATTTGTTCCTAAATTTGATTATCTCCCCTATACGAAATCCATATGAACATAATAGAGGTATAATGTTAGAATATTTTAAAGTTTACTAGCGCCTGTGTGCACGATATTACAAAATCGTAATGAAACCTCCAACCCCACCGGAGTATTTACTATAAAAAGTATAATAGGAAATAGGGCATAAACCATCTTTTTTCACGGAAATAATATATATAGCATTTCTCTTTCAATTTATTATTTCAGGAGAGTTAAATTAAATCTAAAACTTTAAATGGAGAGTTTTTACCGGAAGGTGAAGATATGTTGGCGAGTGACAGTGGCTTTGATTTTTTTGTTGGGTCAAGCGATGTTCTTGCCTGTGTCGTGGCTCTTTCCACCAATTAGACGGTCCACCGAAAAACGTCTGTCGAAATTCCTGGCAAGAGATCCCAATGTTTTAAAATACATTTATTTTGATGGCTTTGCTTCTTTGTCGCAGATTAAAACTAGATTCCGAGGCTATATTTTAGACGCTTTTAAGAAAGCCGAAATAAACAAAATGGCCCCAAACATCCCTATCGTGTCATCAGACGGGTTGAAGAAGCACCTTCTGTTGGATTACATGAAACAAGGACGACCACTAGTGTTGAACTTTGGTAGTTGTACCTGACCCCCATTTATGGTAGAGTTACGGAAATTCAATGAATTAGTACGAGACTTTACCAAAGATGTTGACTTTTTAACAATTTACATCGAAGAAGCTCACCCTATTGATGGCTGGCGCGTTTCTACAGACCCAAAACTTGAATACAAGCAACACGTGACTTTGAAAGATCGGGTAAAAGCGGCAAGTCTTCTTATTGATGCTGGTATCGAATCCCCGGTTGTTCTAGATAACATGGAGAACGAGGCTAATAAAGCTTACGGCGGTTTCCCGGAGAGGCTCTATATTATTTTAGACGGGGTTATTCTCTATCAGGGGAATTGGGGGCCAATTAAATACAGCGTCGAAGAAGTAAGAGACTGGCTGACGAAATATAAGGGATAGTAAAATAATACTGAAATTACTTTAGATTTTTGACATGCGCGCTGTTTATGTGCCCATTTCCTCGATGTGAGATAAAGTTTGGATGAGAATATTTATTCGAATGAAGATATTGCTATGGTATTTCTATAGAAGGAGGGCTTTAACTCCACTTCACGTAAACTAGGTCATTTCGAGACCAAAGCAAAATAGATAAATGGCTGTTTATAATTTTTATATAGTAGATATATTTATGATGATATTTTAGTAAAAACACGAAACTAATTTATCTGATGGCGTAGTATCTGTTTATATAGAATTTATAAATAGACCTATTTACATTTGTCTTTGAGGTGCACGACATTGTCCTATAACAATTCATTTATATAACTAGTGTACAGATTGTCTCAAGCTTACTTTTGGTTTCTTTTTTTGTCATCCAATAAAGATATTTTTACAGATTATGTTTTAGTCGAGGATACTATCAGCATTAATAGCCTACGGCAATGGCACCAATTACCCCAGAAGCAGATTTCACTACTGCCAGGTTCTCCGAGAAAGGTCGCCATTTCATTCAGTAAATGACATGCAAATATAGGTAAAAACAAGCAAACTTAAAACAGCACATTGCATCGAACAGGTTTCATATGATCTAGCGTAATAAGTTATATCACCAAATCTTCCTTTTAAAATATGTCTTACCCCCCCCCCCCCCCCCGCAAACGTTAGCAAACGCTGGTAGGTCTAAATGTACTGTATAATATGTCAAAGTTTTGAAGATCAAGATGACCGCCATATTATGTCTGGAATGGCACATTTTCTAAATGGTATAATTGGGTTGTTTTCATCGCCCCTTAAATGCAATTCTAAATTCCAAGATGGCGATTCTAAGCGGTTTAAAAGCTGAGATATTTGTAGATAGAGGTTTTTAAATAGCGAGAGGTTTGAAAATCCAAGGTGGCCGTCATAATATATTTGGAGAAAGTGGTGCCAATCAAAAATGTAATAGGTAGCATCTGAGGAAAATTGGGTGATTTTTTTCAGGAACGTCCATACCTGACTGTTGGAATTTGTTACACTTGCGTTCTGATGAGTAGCTGTAAATTTGTTCCCCGTCTTATACGGTACCACTTCTAATCAACACAGGTAATAAATACCTGTGTATGTCTGTAATTACCCAGCAGCTATGAGTAAACAACGTCAAGTCAGCCAAATTATGTAGTACCATGTCAGCATTGTGCTCTCATAGATGTTTTTACAGTTTGTGGCAAATGAAGGTCGAACGGCTTTTACATTCGGTGTTCAGTTTTATTGGAGTATGTCAAAAACCCGACCAAACAAACAATTATAGTCAGAGATAATTCGCATTGGCCTACTCTGTTCGCCATCCTCTTTCGGGGCTTCCGTATTGTTCTTCCGTAGATAAGGTAACAAGTCAAAAAGCTTTTAATATCCATGTTCAGGTCAGGTTGAACTCTAAAGTTGTATACGGGTCAGTGGGCCAGTCTATGATAGACAGAGTCAAACAAAAGTAGTCAGAGATAATTCGTCCTGATTGTATTGTACATAAAAAACAAGGTGAGTGGAATTTGTTTTTATTAATGTCTGTTAATGTCTGCTTGGTGCCAGTGGTGTAGGTCTCTTCAACTTCCAAGTTGATTGATCACCTGCTTTCTCCACCGTAACCACAACATAATATGGTGTTCTATTTAAGCCATTTCGCGGGTAGCTTTTTCAGTGTGAAGCTGTCGACGAAAAATGCGATGTTGGGGTTTTTAACATAAAGCCAACAAAATTGAAATGATAGTCCCCCTGTTTCTCTCCGGTCGGGCTACAAACTGATCCCGCAGTGAATATTCGCTTGGCCGCTACAATCACTGATAAGCATGACATTGACGAAGCTTAATAAGTACGGCATATTAACTTTTTTACTCCGACAAATTAAATTCTCAAACATTTTTTTGAGGTAAAAGAAAAATAAATAAAGACGTTTTAAGTATTTGTAGTTAAAAAATATTTCCTATTTAGTGTAAATGGGTATTAAAATGAGTAAAATGCATCATTTTGCCCGAAGCAGTTAGGTCACTCGGCAAACCTCGGAAGATTTCGGGAATCTAAACTCGGCTGTATGATGAATTCCGCCATATTGGAACTACTTTAAAGGTCCCGGATGAAACATGGCTGCGCCCATTCCAAACACAAGTTGGCGACCTATTTGGCTAGCGACCTATTCGACCGATCCAGCTGTAAGATAATGACGAAATTACACTTCTATTCTAAGCTGAAGGAATGGATAAAAAATAATATATTCTACTTTCATTTGATAGACATAACGTTGGATTTTATTGGTTGATAAATAGAGACTGTTGTCTTTACTCTAAATAGGTTTCCAACGAACAGGTTGCAGCTCGATCGGTCGAATAGGTCGCTAGCCGAATAGGTTCCCAATTTGTGTAATAGCGTCAAGTTTTCCTGTTAAAGTAAACCGGTATCCGCATCGCAAATGTATGGGCGTAGGTACATATCACTTACTGTCATACATCCGAGACTAGATGTAGTTTACGTAGTTTACGGAATCTGTCGAAATTAGCCGAGTGGCAGTTAGGTGTTAAGTAAACATTGCACGAGCCGTTGAGCCAATGACTACGAGGCGTGCAAGTCAACGCACGTGTTTTAGACAGCCATCCGTTACAGGGATATTTCGTTAGTAATTCTCTGTGAAACAGGTTGGTCGGGCTAATGTAGGCGGCTATACAGTATGCAGTGAGACAGCGACTCTACGACCTAATATATACTTTTAGATCGGATTTCAACTGTACACGGGACCCCGCGTTTTCATCCCATCCGAACGATTATACTTTCCTCTTCTCAGCCCCTCTGCCCTTCACCACTGACAATGGGGGTTTATACGCCAACACGGGGATCGAACACGGGATCTCCATGTTAGCACCCCTACACACACCCACGCACCCCCACCCCCCTGTACACACACACACCTATAGTTTGCAGTTAGTAAAAACAATTATATACTTATTCTCTTACTTTCATTCTTTCATTTGCCGCCTCGCCATAATAAAACGTCGAAATATGTTTGTTAAAACTGGGAATCTCATTTTCAATATCCTTTGTTTCATTATAAAGAAGATCACTTTAGAGGGCTGTTCAATAACATCTAGTTAATAACATATTGAGAATAATGAAGTTAAATTACGCCCTGAAATTTAAAGGCAATCGAATAGTACATTACAATATATTTATAAATATATTATTATGCTTTATATTGTAAAAATCCATGTAAGATGTACAGAAAATGTGATAATGTTAATATATTATTCATTTAAAATTCAAAATTGACGAAATATTTCTGGATAATTTACTTTGACACCCTAACTTGCCTCGAGAAGTCCACTCGATTCGACGTTATGTTAAATAGATTTTTTATTTGGGTTTAGAGCCAAACCTTTTACAATATAGAATTATGCTTTCGACTATACTAATGCACATTCTTTCTCAATTATTCCTTATCACGCGCCAACATTTTACTCTCTTAGCCACCGCGGCTCCAGGACGTAAACAAATAAAACAACAAATCTAACGTATTGATGAAAATTTGCTCCCACGCCTCAGAAATATTTATTAGGGTTTCACACTGCGTAGCTTGTGTGAAACACTATTGTTTTTGTTAAAATTATTATTAGGGTTTCACACTGCGTAGCTTGTGTGAAACACTATTGTTTTTGTTAAAATTATTAGGGTTTCACACTGCGTAGCTTGTGTGAAACACTATTGTTTTTGTTAAAATTATTATTCTTATTATTAAGCTTTCATATTACATATGAAAGCTTATTGTTTCTGTTAAAGTTATTATTATTATTAAGCTTTCATATTACATATGAAAGCTTATTGTTTCTGTTAAAGTTATTATTAAGCTTTCATATTACATATGAAAGCTTATTGTTTCTGTTAAAGTTATTATTATTATTATTTTTTTTTTTGTGTGTTTTCTGCAAATCGGATTTCTCAGAATCTATCCATAGGATCTTTCTGAAATTTTGACCTACCCCCCCAAAAATGGGGTGCGAACCTTGATTAAATATATTTTCGAAACGTTTTACGAATCCGAAATCACCGAATTTTACGAACGAAAAAAATGACAATGCATAGTCGTAACTTTGTTATTTTTTGACCGATTTTACTAATTCTTTTTTCTTTGAATACCTTTAAAAAAACCATTTTCATCTGCAGTTTCACATTTTCGAATTTCGAAAATTCGTCGCTGTGATTTCGAACCGGAAGATTAGACCAATTTGACAACTTCTTTAATAGTTGTACGATTTTCATGAAATTTAGTATCTAAGTAGATCCTTCCGATGTGACTTCAAAAATATAATTAGAAATTTTCTAAATTATCTCCCCTTGACGAAATTAAGGATCAAAATTTTCAAAAAAATCATCGAAATATAGGTCAGAATGACCTGATTTTTTTTTTGGATACTAGATAAGTAATTACTGATTTGTACACAAAATATGGAGTTTGTCGATCGAACCGGAAGTGCCGCCATATTTAAAAGTGAAAAATCAATAAGGCTTTTTTGCTATTTTACTTACAGACTCGGGAGTTATATTTTCTGAATCCTTGTAGGAAGGCCTAAAAAATGTCGCGAATAGAATTTTGATTTCGGTCACGTGATGGTCACCATTTTGAATTGAAAATGAAAAATAGAAGCAATTTGAAGGGTCGGGACTTTGGAACACAATTACTCTCCTTCTAATTAAGCTAGAATGTTCAAACTTGGTGTAGACGTTCACTAGGTCAATGTTATGATTGAGTTCAAAGATGAGCATTTTCTGCTTAGGGTAAGCAGAGATAAACAAGCTAATTTTTTGATTCTTTAGGGCACGATAACTTCGGTTATAATGAAGGGAGGGCGGTGAAACTTTTGTCAATAGAGAGTCTAATAGCTAGCCTGTTGTGTGAAATCATTGTATTATTTTTTCTAAATATCAGGGATAGCCGAAAAAAAGAGATTGAAAACCCAAAAAGTCGTATTTTTACAATTTGGAGCATGTTTAGAGGTCTTTCTCGTAAAGTCAACATAATATTTTTTGGGAACTTCTTGTACAAAGAGTCTTATTGGTAGTCTTTTATATGAAACCATCGATCAACAGTCCAACATATCAGGAGTAGAAGAACAAAAGGATCGAACATTGAAAACGGCACCCTTTCATTGTTAAGCGAAACATGCAGTGTGGGTGACTACAATCTACACATTTAGTCATCGTATAGAGCTTATTCAACAGTATCGAATTCCAGCTGCTTAGGGATATTTTACGTGCACTCCAATGTGTACACGGGACCTTGGTTTTTCGTCCCATCCGAATGACTAGACAGCTGTGCTTGTCAGGCCCTCCGTTCTGCCTCACTGACAAGGGGAACCACGCCGGGAAATCGAGATGAACTTTCTCCGTGCAGAACTTTCAATTCAGGCGAAAACGTTTATTGCATACGATTAAGCTGGTCAGTTGGAGCTTATTTTCAAAAGTTTTGTAATAATCGGTTGGTAATTAAAGTACCGTGCACATTAAACTGTTAAAACAGAAAATTTCGCCCGGTTGAAATGTTTCTTGCTATAAGTCAGCAATTTTCTGAATTCAGGGAGGCTGAATGGCTGAATGGTTAGCATGTGCGCACTGTATCGTAACGTCTGTCATTGAGTCAACGGGCGTCGTTTCGATCTCCAGGTTGCACGTGACATGAAGTATGATGTCCAACCTTGTGGGTTTTCTCCGTGTTCTTCGGTTTCCTCCCAACGGCTAAAGACCTGTAAGCGCAGGGGGAGTTTTTAAATAAAATTAAAAAACATATGTTAGTCCCGAAATGACCTAGTTTGTGTCGAATGGACATTAGGCCGCATTTCTCTCTTTCTCTTTTATTTTTAAAGTTTTGTAATAATCGGTTGGTAATCAAAGGTACTGTAAAAGTGATAAAACAGAAAATAATCGGTTGGTAATCAAAGGTACTGTAAAAGTCATAAAACAGAAAATTTCGCCCGGTTGTAATGTTTCTCACTTTAAAGTCAGCAATTTCCCGATTTTAAGTGGCAAACGTTTATTGCGAACGCTTAAGCTGGTCAGGGGGGAGCTTATTTTTAAAAGTTTTGTAATATTCGGTTGAGAACTAAAGGTACCGTGCAAATTAAACTGTTACAATAGAAAATTTGGCCCGGTTGAAATGTTTCTCGCTGTAGGTCAGCAATTTGCCGATTTTAGGGAGGTTGCGTGGCTGAATGGTTAGCACGTGCGCTCTGTATCATAACGTCTGTCATTGAGTCAACTGCCGTTGTTTCGATTTTTTGGTTGTACGTGACAAGGAGTATGGTTGCCTGTCCAACCTCGTAGGCCGTAACCGCCGCTGCCCGGGTAAAATTTCCCTCATTGCACACATTATGGCATATGCCCGTCTTCATTAGCCCATTTTAGGAGCAGAACAGTCGGACGTTAAACCCCATTCAATTTCATTTCATTTTCTCTATGTTGCTTATTTATTATAGTGGATAAATATTTTTCTGGTTCTAGCAATTATTTAATTTCTGCATAGAAATCTTGCTTTGGCCAGTTTTTTTTATTGCAGAGTGCCATTCTTGTTTAAACAAACATGATCCTTTGTTTAAAACATGCTTAAGAGGTCGTCACGATTTCCTACTTATAACCAAACATATTGGAAATATTAGTCTGGCATTATTAAATCCTAATTTTATTGGTCTTATTTAAAATTAAACTTTCATTTAACTATGAACAACCCTTAACGTGTCTCTTTAAAACTATTAAGTACTCTAAAACAGTAGCTCAACCTTTTGACCTAAACTCATTAATTTACCATTTTGTTGTGAGCGACTTCTTATTCTTCCTATATGACATATTGCACGTGTCTGATTTCAAAGGGGGGTTGAGTGGCTGAATGGTAAGCACGCGCGCCTGTCATTGAGTAAACTAGCGTGTTTTCGAATGCCCGGTTGTACGTGACAAGGAGTAAGGTCGCCTGTCCAACCTGCCATTTTTAATTTTTTTTTCCCGCCATTTTCATTTCATTTTCTCATCCGTCTCATTACAGTAATACAAGTTTCAGTTATTTCCCTTTAGTTTTCAGATTATTGTTATGCCTGGGTGCAATGTTTCATACTATATTTAGACTTGTAACTTCGCGAGTTTTTGACCAATTTTAATAATTTTTTCTTCGTATCCTTTTATTTAGGTTACTTGATACAATCAATGACACGTGACGATGAATATGAAAGCTTTCATATCTGCATGGGACAGTAGCAGATCTAGTTATTTTTTTTTTTGTGTGTTTTCTGCAAATCGGATTTCTCAGAATCTATCCGTAGGATCTTTCTGAAATTTTGACCTACCCCCCCAAAAATGGGGTGCGAACCTTGATTAAATGTATTTTCAAAACGTTTTACGAATCCGAAATCACCGAATTTTACGAACGAAAAAACTGACAATGCATAGTCGTATCTTTGTTATTTTTTGACCGATTTTACTAATTCTTTTTTCTTTGAATACCTTGAAAAAAATCGTTTTCATCTGCAGTTTCACATTTTCGTATTTCGAAAATTCGTCGCTGTGATTTCGAACCGGAAGTTTAGACCAATTTGACAACTTCTTTAATAGTTGTACGATTTTCATGAAATTTAGTATACAAGTAGATCTTACCGATGTGACTTCAAAAATATAATTAGAAATTTTCTAAATTATCTCCCCTTGGTGAAATTAAGGATCAAAGTTTTCAAAAAAATCGTCGAAATATAGGTCAGAATGACCTAAAAAAAATTTTCGATACTCGACAAGTAATTACTGATTCCTACACAAAATATGGAGTTTGTCGATCGAACCGGAAGTGCCACCATCTTGAAACATGAAAAATCCCTAAGGCTTTTTTGCTATTTTACTTACAGACACGGGAGTTATATTTTCTGAATCCTTGAAGGATGGCCCAAAAATCATAGGGAGCAGAATTTTGATTTCGGTCACGTGATGGTCACCATTTTGAATTGAAAATGAAAAGTAGTAGCAATTTGAAGGGCCGAGACTTTGAAACACAATAACTCTCCTTCTAATTGAGCTAGAATGTTCAAACTTGGTGTAGACGTTCACTAGGACAATGTCATGATTGAGTCCAAAGATGAGCATTTTCTGCCAAGGGTAAGCAGAGATGGGCATGCTGATTTGTTGATTCTTTAGGGCACGATAACTTCGGTTATAATGAAGGGAGGGCTGTGAAACTTTTGTCAATAGAGAGTCCAATAGCTAGCCTGTTGTGTGAAATCATTGTATCATTTATTTTAAATATCAGGGATAGGCGAAAAAAAGAGATTGAAAATCCAAAAAGTCGTATTTTTACAATTTGGAGCATGTTTAGAGGTCTTTCTCGTAAAGTCAACTTAATATTTTTTGGGAACTTCTTCTACAAAGAGTCTTATTGGTAGTCTTTCATATAAAACCATCGATCAACAATCCAACATATCAGGAGTAGAAGAACAAAAGGATCGAACATTGAAAACGGCATCCTTTCATTGTTAAGCGACACATGCAGTGTGGGTGACTACAATCTACACATTTAGTCATCGTATACAGCTTATTCAACAGTACCGAATTCCAACTGCTTAGGGATATTTTTTAGAATCTAACCATAGGATCTTTCTAAAACTTTGACCTACCCCCCCAAAAATGGGGTGCGAACCTTGATTAAATATATTTTCAAAACGTTTTTCGAATCCAAAATCACCGAATTTTACGAACGAATGCTTTTGACCTACAATGCTGTAACTTTGTGACTATTTGACCTATTTAATTAATTCTTTTTTCTATGAGTACTTTGAGACATTTACTTCAAATCTGCAATTTCGGATTTTCGAATTTCGAAAATTCGTCGCTGTGATTTCGAACCGGAAGTTTAGACCAACTCGACAACTTCTTTAGTAGTTTTACGATTTTCATGAAATTTAATATGTAAGTAAACCTTAATGATGCGACTTGAAAAAATACTTTGGAAATTTTCTAAATTATCTCCCCTTGGAGAAATTGAGGATCGAAATTTTCAAAAAAATCGACGAAATATAGGTCAAATCATCTTGAATTTTTTTTTTAGGTACTAGCTACGAGACCACTGATTAGTACACAAAAAATGGAGTTTGTAGCTCAATCCGGAAGTGCCACCATCTTGAAATGTAAAAACCTCAAACGCCATTTTGCTATTTTACATACAGACACGGGGGTTATATTTTCTGAATCCTTGAAGGGATGGCTATAAAATGTTGGCAGTAGAATTTTGATTTAAGTCAATGGATAGTCACCATATTGAATTGAATATCAGAAATAGTGAAAAATGGACATTAACGGGCATGTAAATTATCAGAACAGACCGTAGTTTGTTGAATTCGTTTCTTATCTTTGAAATTAATACATTTGGGGATAGCCTAGCTCATTGTCGAATTTTTGGTATTTGCAAATTTCAAAATTTCAAATTTCGCCTTTGATGTTTTCCGTGCCGACAAAGTTGTTTTCGCGTGAATAACTCCGATTAACAGCTTGAAAATAATCAAATGGATCGCAGTTTCGCGATTTTGTCTCAAATCTGGGAAATCAATACATTTCTGGTTAGCCTCCTTTCAAAAATGGGTGGTGGCCTTGGAATCAATATATTTTCAAAACGTTTTGCGAATCCAAAATCACCGAAAACAACTGATGAAAAAATTGACCTTGACAGCTGTGTTACTTCGTGATTTTGTGATCTATTTTACTTTTCTGGTTAGCCTCCTTTCAAAAATGGGTGGTGGCCTTGGAATCAATATATTTTCAAAACGTTTTGCGAATCCAAAATCACCGTAAATAACTGATGAAAAAATTGAGCTTTGATGGAAACTATATAGAAAAATAAAAGGAAACATCAACAATATATAGGTCTTGCACACATAGGCTTAGAACTTTGCAGCCAGTCCTCATATTAATTGAAATTGAATAGGTTTGATTTGATATAATTATTTGTTTTCTATTTTAAAACTATCTAAAAAAAATATTTTTAATCATTTATGTTATTGATTTAGATTAATACTGTTTATATTGTGTACATTTTAACACCTTCATCGATTAATAATGGTTTGCATAGTCATCGTATAGAGCTTATTCAACAGTATCGAATTCCATCTGCTTAGGGATATTTTACGTGCACTCCAATGTGTACACCGGACCTTGGTTTTTCGTCCCATCTATATGTTAGTTTGTGTCGAATGGAGGTTAAGCCGCATTTATCTCTTTCTCTTTTATTTTTAAAGTTTTGTAATAATCGGTTGTACTGTACTGTAAAAGTGATAAAACAGAAAATTTCGCCCGGTAGTAATGTTTCTCACATTAAAGTCACCAATTTGCTCATTTTAGGGGGCAAACGTTTATTGCGAACAATTAAGCTGGTCGGGGGGGGGGTGGGGCTTATTTTTAAAAGTTTTGTAATATTCGGTTGATAATTAAAGGTACCGTGCAAATTAAACTGTTAAAATAGAAAATTCCGCCCGGTTGAAATGTTTCTCCTTGTAGGTCAGCAATTTGCCAAATTTAGGGAGGTTGCGTGGCTAAATGGTTAGCACCTGCGCACTGTATCGTAACGTCTGTCATTGAGTCAACTGGCGTTGTTTCGATTGAAATGCCCGGTTGAAATGTTTCTTGCTATAAGTCAGCAATTTATCGATTTTAGGGAGCCTGAATGGCTGTATGGTTAGCATGTGCGCGCTGTATCGTAACGTCTGTCATTGAGTCAACCGGCATCGTTTCGATTTCCAGGTTGCACGTGACATGGAGTATGGTGTCCAACCTCGTGGGTTTTCTCCGTGTCCTTCGGTTTCCTCCCACGGCTGATTTCAGATTATTGTTATGACTGGGTGCAATGTTTCATACTATATTTAGATTTGTAACTTCGCGAGTTTTTGACCAATTTTGATAATTTTTTCTTCTTATCCTTTTATTTAGGATACTTGATACAATCAATGACACGTGACCATGAATATGAAAGCTTTCATATCTGCATGGGACAGTAGCAGATCTAGTTATTAAGCTTTCATATTACATATGAAAGCTTATTGTTTCTGTTAAAGTTATTATTAAGCTTTCATATTACATATGAAAGCTTATTGTTTCTGTTAAGATTATTATTGTTATTTTTTTTTTGTGTTTTGTCCACAAATCGGATTTCTCAGAATCTAACGATAGGATCGTTCTGAAACTTTTACCTATCCCCCCAAAAATGGGTGGTGGCTGTTGATTAAATATATTTTCAAAACGTTTTACGAATCCGAAATCACCGAATTTTACGAACGAAAAAACTGACAATGCATAGTCGTAACTTTGTTATTTTTTGACCGATTTTACTAATTCTTTTTTCTTTGAATACCTTGAAAAAAATCATTTTCATCTGCAGTTTCGCATTTTCCAATTTCGAAAATTCGTCGCTGTGATTTCGAACCGGAAGTTTAGACCAATTTGAGAACTTCTTTAATAGTTGTACGATTTTCATGAAATTTAGTGTGTAAGTAGATGTTACCGATGTGACTTCAAAAATATAATTATAAATGTTCTAAATTATCTCCCCTTGACGAAATTAAGGATCAAAGTTTTCAAAAAAATCGTCGAAATATAGGTCAGAATGACCTAATTTTTTTTTTTTGATACTAGACAAGTAATTACTGATTCGTACACAAAATATGGAGTTTGTCGATCGAACCGGAAGTGCCACCATCTTTAAACGTGAAAAATCAAAAAGGCTTTTTTGCTATTTTACTTACAGACTCGGGAGTTATATTTTCAGAATCCTTGAAGGAATGCCTAAAAATCTATCGGATCCGAATTTTGATTTCGGTCACGTGATGGTCACCATTTTGAATTGAAAATGAAAAATAGAAGCAATTTGAAGGGCCGGGACTTTGGAACACAATAACTCTCCTTCTAATTAAGCTAAAATGTTTAAACTTGGTGTAGACGTTCACTAGGACAATGTCATGATTGAGTTCAAAGATGAGCATTTTCTGCTTAGGGTAAGCAGAGATAAGGATGCTGATTTGTTGATTCTTTAGGGCACGATAACTTCGGTTATAATGAAGGGAGGGCGATGAAACTTTTGTCAATAGAGAGTCTAATAGCTAGCCTGTTGTTTGAAATCATTGTATCATTTTTTTTAAATATCAGGGATAGCCGAAAAAAAGAGATTGAAAATCCAAAAAGTCGTATTTTTACAATTTGGAGCATGTTTAGAGGTCTTTCTCGTAAAGTCAACATAATATTTTTTGGGAACTTCTTCTACAAAGAGTCTTATTGGTAGTCTTTTATATGAAACCATCGATCAACAGTCCAACATATCTGGAGTAGAAGAACAAAAGGATCGAAAATTGAAAACGGCACCCTTTCATTGTTAAGCGAAACATGCAGTGTGGGTGACTACAATCTACACATTTAGTCATCGTATAGAGCTTATTCAACAGTATCGAATTCCAACTGCTTAGGGATATTTTACGTGCACTCCAATGTGTACACGGGACCTTGGTGTTTCATCCCATCCGAACGACTAGACAGCTGTGCTTGTCAGGCCCTCCGTTCTGCCTCACTGACAACGGGGAACCACGCCGGGAAATCAAGATGAACTTTCTCCGTGCAGAACTTTCAATTCAGGCCAAACGTTTATTGCACACGATTAAGCTGGTCAGTTGTAATAATCGGTTGGCAATTAAAGTACCGTGCACATTAAACTGTTAAAACAGAAAATTTCGCCCGGTTGAAATGTTTCTTGCTATAAGTCAGCAATTTTCCGAATTCAGGGAGGCTGAATGGTTAGCATCTGCGCGCTGTATCGTAACGTCTGTCATTGAGTCAACGAGCGTCGTTTCGATCTCCAGGTTGCACGTGACATGAAGTATGATGTCCAACCTCGTGGGTTTTCTCCGTGTCCTTCGGTTTCCTCCCAAAGGCTAAAGACCAGTAAGCGCAAGGGGAGTTTTTAAATAAAATTAAAAAACATATGTTAGTCACAAAATGACCTAGTTTGTGTCGAATGGACATTAGGCCGCATTTCTCTCTTTCTCTTTTATTTTTAAAGTTTTGTAATAATCGGTTGTTAATCAAAGGTACTGTAAAAGTGATAAAACAGAAAATTTCGCCCGGTTGTAATGTTTCTCACTTTAAGGTCAGCAGTTTGCAGATTTTAAGGGGCAAACGTTTATTGCGAACGCTTAAGCTGGTCAGGGGGAGCTTATTTTTAAAAGTTTTGTAATATTCGGTTGATAACTAAAGGTACCATGCAAATTAAACTGTTCAAATAGAAAATTTGGGCCGGTTGAAATGTTTCTCGCTGTAGGTCAGCAATTTGCCGATTTTGGGGAGGTTGCGTGGCTGAATGGTTAGCACGTGCGCTCTGTATCAAAACGTCTGTCATTGAGTCAACTGGCGTTGTTTCGATTTCTTGGTTGTACGTGACAAGGAGTATGGTCGCCTGTCCAACCTCGTAGGCCGTAACGCCGCTGCCCGGGTAAAATTTCCCTCATTGCACACTTTATGGCATATGCCAGTCTTCATTAGCCCATTTTAGGAACAGAACAGTAGGACGTTAAACCCCATTCAATTTCATTTCATTTTCTCTATGTTGCTTATTTATTGTAGTGGATAAATATTTTTCTGGTTCTAGCAATTATTTAATTTCTGCATAGAAATCTTGCTTTGGCCAGTTTTTTTTATTGCAGAGTGCCATTCTTGTATAATTCAGTCTATGATCCTTTGTTTAAAACATGCTTAAGAAGTCGTCATGATTTCCTACTTATAACCAAACATATTGGAAATATTTGTCGGGCATTATTAAATCCTAATTTTATTGGTCTTATTTAAAATTAAACTTTCATTTAACTATGAACAACCCTTAACGTGTCTCTTTAAAACTATAAAGTACTCTAAAATAGTAGCTCAACCTTTTGACCTAAACTCATTAATTTACCATTTTGTTGTGAGCGACTTCTTATTCTTCCTATATGACATATTGCACGTGTCGGATTTCAAAGGGGGGTTGGATGGCTGAATGGCTAGCACGCGCGCCTGTCATTGAGTTAACTAGCGTGTTTTCGAATGCCCGGTTGTACGTGACAAGGAGTAAGGTCGCCTGTCCAACCTGACATTTTTATTTTTTTTTCCCGCCATTTTCATTTCATTTTCTCATCCGTCTCATTACAGTAATACAAGTTTCAGTTATTTCCCTTTAGTTTTCAGATTATTGTTATGCCTGGGTGCAATGTTTCATACTATATTTAGACTTGTAACTTCGCGAGTTTTTGACCAATTTTGATAATTTTTTCTTCTTATCCTTTTATTTAGGATACTTGATACAATCAATGATACGTGACGATGAATATGAAAGCTTTCATATCTGCATGGGACAGTAGCAGATCTAGTTAAGCTTTCATATTACATATGAAAGCTTATTGTTTCTGTTAAAGTTATTATTATTATTATTTTTTTTTTTGTGTGTTTTCTGCAAATCGGATTTCTCAGAATCTATCCATAGGATCTTTCTGAAATTTTGACCTACCCCCCCAAAAATGGGGTGCGAACCTTGATTAAATATATTTTCGAAACGTTTTACGAATCCGAAATCACCGAATTTTACGAACGAAAAAAATGACAATGCATAGTCGTAACTTTGTTATTTTTTGACCGATTTTACTAATTCTTTTTTCTTTGAATACCTTTAAAAAAACCATTTTCATCTGCAGTTTCACATTTTCGAATTTCGAAAATTCGTCGCTGTGATTTCGAACCGGAAGATTAGACCAATTTGACAACTTCTTTAATAGTTGTACGATTTTCATGAAATTTAGTATCTAAGTAGATCCTACCGATGTGACTTCAAAAATATAATTAGAAATTTTCTAAATTATCTCCCCTTGACGAAATTAAGGATCAAAATTTTCAAAAAAATCATCGAAATATAGGTCAGAATGACCTGATTTTTTTTTTGGATACTAGATAAGTAATTACTGATTTGTACACAAAATATGGAGTTTGTCGATCGAACCGGAAGTGCCGCCATATTTAAAAGTGAAAAATCAATAAGGCTTTTTTGCTATTTTACTTACAGACTCGGGGGTTATATTTTCTGAATCCTTGTAGGAAGGCCTAAAAAATGTCGCGAATAGAATTTTGATTTCGGTCACGTGATGGTCACCATTTTGAATTGAAAATGAAAAATAGAAGCAATTTGAAGGGTCGGGACTTTGGAACACAATTACTCTCCTTCTAATTAAGCTAGAATGTTCAAACTTGGTGTAGACGTTCACTAGGTCAATGTTATGATTGAGTTCAAAGATGAGCATTTTCTGCTTAGGGTAAGCAGAGATAAACAAGCTAATTTGTTGATTCTTTAGGGCACGATAACTTCGGTTATAATGAAGGGAGGGCGGTGAAACTTTTGTCAATAGAGAGTCTAATAGCTAGCCTGTTGTGTGAAATCATTGTATTATTTTTTCTAAATATCAGGGATAGCCGAAAAAAAGAGATTGAAAACCCAAAAAGTCGTATTTTTACAATTTGGAGCATGTTTAGAGGTCTTTCTCGTAAAGTCAACATAATATTTTTTGGGAACTTCTTGTACAAAGAGTCTTATTGGTAGTCTTTTATATGAAACCATCGATCAACAGTCCAACATATCAGGAGTAGAAGAACAAAAGGATCGAACATTGAAAACGGCACCCTTTCATTGTTAAGCGAAACATGCAGTGTGGGTGACTACAATCTACACATTTAGTCATCGTATAGAGCTTATTCAACAGTATCGAATTCCAACTGCTTAGGGATATTTTACGTGCACTCCAATGTGTACACGGAACCTTGGTTTTTCGTCCCATCCGAATGACTAGACAGCTGTGCTTGTCAGGCCCTCCGTTCTGCCTCACTGACAAGGGGAACCACGCCGGGAAATCGAGATGAACTTTCTCCGTGCAGAACTTTCAATTCAGGCGAAAACGTTTATTGCATACGATTAAGCTGGTCAGTTGGAGCTTATTTTCAAAAGTTTTGTAATAATCGGTTGGTAATTAAAGTACCGTGCACATTAAACTGTTAAAACAGAAAATTTCGCCCGGTTGAAATGTTTCTTGCTATAAGTCAGCAATTTTCTGAATTCAGGGAGGCTGAATGGCTGAATGGTTAGCATGTGCGCACTGTATCGTAACGTCTGTCATTGAGTCAACGGGCGTCGTTTCGATCTCCAGGTTGCACGTGACATGAAGTATGATGTCCAACCTTGTGGGTTTTCTCCGTGTTCTTCGGTTTCCTCCCAACGGCTAAAGACCTGTAAGCGCAGGGGGAGTTTTTAAATAAAATTAAAAAACATATGTTAGTCCCGAAATGACCTAGTTTGTGTCGAATGGACATTAGGCCGCATTTCTCTCTTTCTCTTTTATTTTTAAAGTTTTGTAATAATCGGTTGGTAATCAAAGGTACTGTAAAAGTGATAAAACAGAAAATAATCGGTTGGTAATCAAAGGTACTGTAAAAGTCATAAAACAGAAAATTTCGCCCGGTTGTAATGTTTCTCACTTTAAAGTCAGCAATTTTCCGATTTTAAGTGGCAAACGTTTATTGCGAACGCTTAAGCTGGTCAGGGGGGAGCTTATTTTTAAAAGTTTTGTAATATTCGGTTGATAACTAAAGGTACCGTGCAAATTAAACTGTTACAATAGAAAATTTGGCCCGGTTGAAATGTTTCTCGCTGTAGGTCAGCAATTTGCCGATTTTAGGGAGGTTGCGTGGCTGAATGGTTAGCACGTGCGCTCTGTATCATAACGTCTGTCATTGAGTCAACTGCCGTTGTTTCGATTTTTTGGTTGTACGTGACAAGGAGTATGGTTGCCTGTCCAACCTCGTAGGCCGTAACCGCCGCTGCCCGGGTAAAATTTCCCTCATTGCACACATTATGGCATATGCCCGTCTTCATTAGCCCATTTTAGGAACAGAACAGTCGGACGTTAAACCCCATTCAATTTCATTTCATTTTCTCTATGTTGCTTATTTATTATAGTGGATAAATATTTTTCTGGTTCTAGCAATTATTTAATTTCTGCATAGAAATCTTGCTTTGGCCAGTTTTTTTTATTGCAGAGTGCCATTCTTGTTTAAACAAACATGATCCTTTGTTTAAAACATGCTTAAGAAGTCGTCACGATTTCCTACTTATAACCAAACATATTGGAAATATTAGTCTGGCATTATTAAATCCTAATTTTATTGGTCTTATTTAAAATTAAACTTTCATTTAACTATGAACAACCCTTAACGTGTCTCTTTAAAACTATTAAGTACTCTAAAACAGTAGCTCAACCTTTTGACCTAAACTCATTAATTTACCATTTTGTTGTGAGCGACTTCTTATTCTTCCTATATGACATATTGCACGTGTCTGATTTCAAAGGGGGGTTGAGTGGCTGAATGGTAAGCACGCGCGCCTGTCATTGAGTAAACTAGCGTGTTTTCGAATGCCCGGTTGTACGTGACAAGGAGTAAGGTCGCCTGTCCAACCTGCCATTTTTAATTTTTTTTTCCCGTCATTTTCATTTCATTTTCTCATCCGTCTCATTACAGTAATACAAGTTTCAGTTATTTCCCTTTAGTTTTCAGATTATTGTTATGCCTGGGTGCAATGTTTCATACTATATTTAGACTTGTAACTTCGCGAGTTTTTGACCAATTTTAATAATTTTTTCTTCGTATCCTTTTATTTAGGTTACTTGATACAATCAATGACACGTGACGATGAATATGAAAGCTTTCATATCTGCATGGGACAGTAGCAGATCTAGTTATTATTATTTTTTTTTTTGTGTGTTTTCTGCAAATCGGATTTCTCAGAATCTATCCATAGGATCTTTCTGAAATTTTGACCTACCCCCCCAAAAATGGGGTGCGAACCTTGATTAAATATATTTTCGAAACGTTTTACGAATCCGAAATCACCGAATTTTACGAACGAAAAAAATGACAATGCATAGTCGTAACTTTGTTATTTTTTGACCGATTTTACTAATTCTTTTTTCTTTGAATACCTTTAAAAAAACCATTTTCATCTGCAGTTTCACATTTTCGAATTTCGAAAATTCGTCGCTGTGATTTCGAACCGGAAGATTAGACCAATTTGACAACTTCTTTAATAGTTGTACGATTTTCATGAAATTTAGTATCTAAGTAGATCCTACCGATGTGACTTCAAAAATATAATTAGAAATTTTCTAAATTATCTCCCCTTGACGAAATTAAGGATCAAAATTTTCAAAAAAATCATCGAAATATAGGTCAGAATGACCTGATTTTTTTTTTGGATACTAGATAAGTAATTACTGATTTGTACACAAAATATGGAGTTTGTCGATCGAACCGGAAGTGCCGCCATATTTAAAAGTGAAAAATCAATAAGGCTTTTTTGCTATTTTACTTACAGACTCGGGAGTTATATTTTCTGAATCCTTGTAGGAAGGCCTAAAAAATGTCGCGAATAGAATTTTGATTTCGGTCACGTGATGGTCACCATTTTGAATTGAAAATGAAAAATAGAAGCAATTTGAAGGGTCGGGACTTTGGAACACAATTACTCTCCTTCTAATTAAGCTAGAATGTTCAAACTTGGTGTAGACGTTCACTAGGTCAATGTTATGATTGAGTTCAAAGATGAGCATTTTCTGCTTAGGGTAAGCAGAGATAAACAAGCTAATTTGTTGATTCTTTAGGGCACGATAACTTCGGTTATAATGAAGGGAGGGCGGTGAAACTTTTGTCAATAGAGAGTCTAATAGCTAGCCTGTTGTGTGAAATCATTGTATTATTTTTTCTAAATATCAGGGATAGCCGAAAAAAAGAGATTGAAAACCCCAAAAGTCGTATTTTTACAATTTGGAGCATGTTTAGAGGTCTTTCTCGTAAAGTCAACATAATATTTTTTGGGAACTTCTTGTACAAAGAGTCTTATTGGTAGTCTCTCATATGAAACCATCGATCAACAGTCCAACATATCAGGAGTAGAAGAACAAAAGGATCGAAAATTGAAAACGGCACCCTTTCATTGTTAAGCGAAACATGCAGTGTGGGTGACTACAATCTACACATTTAGTCATCGTATAGAGCTTATTCAACAGTATCGAATTCCAACTGCTTAGGGATATTTTACGTGCACTCCAATGTGTACACGGGACCTTGGTTTTTCGTCCCATCCGAATGACTAGACAG
The DNA here is from genome assembly GCA_036850965.1 of Patella caerulea. Lineage (NCBI taxonomy): Eukaryota > Metazoa > Mollusca > Gastropoda > Patellidae > Patella > Patella caerulea. Next base: position 31,167,003 of record JAZGQO010000008.1, read on the forward strand.
CTGTGCTTGTCAGGCCCTCCGTTCTGCCTCACTGACAAGGGGAACCACGCCGGGAAATCGAGATGAACTTTCTCCGTGCAGAACTTTCAATTCAGGCGAAAACGTTTATTGCATACGATTAAGCTGGTCAGTTGGAGCTTATTTTCAAAAGTTTTGTAATAATCGGTTGGTAATTAAAGTACCGTGCACATTAAACTGTTAAAACAGAAAATTTCGCCCGGTTGAAATGTTTCTTGCTATAAGTCAGCAATTTTCTGAATTCAGGGAGGCTGAATGGCTGAATGGTTAGCATGTGCGCACTGTATCGTAACGTCTGTCATTGAGTCAACGGGCGTCGTTTCGATCTCCAGGTTGCACGTGACATGAAGTATGATGTCCAACCTTGTGGGTTTTCTCCGTGTTCTTCGGTTTCCTCCCAACGGCTAAAGACCTGTAAGCGCAGGGGGAGGTTTTAAATAAAATTAAAAAACATATGTTAGTCCCGAAATGACCTAGTTTGTGTCGAATGGACATTAGGCCGCATTTCTCTCTTTCTCTTTTATTTTTAAAGTTTTGTAATAATCGGTTGGTAATCAAAGGTACTGTAAAAGTGATAAAACAGAAAATAATCGGTTGGTAATCAAAGGTACTGTAAAAGTCATAAAACAGAAAATTTCGCCCGGTTGTAATGTTTCTCACTTTAAAGTCAGCAATTTCCCGATTTTAAGTGGCAAACGTTTATTGCGAACGCTTAAGCTGGTCAGGGGGGAGCTTATTTTTAAAAGTTTTGTAATATTCGGTTGATAACTAAAGGTACCGTGCAAATTAAACTGTTACAATAGAAAATTTGGCCCGGTTGAAATGTTTCTCGCTGTAGGTCAGCAATTTGCCGATTTTAGGGAGGTTGCGTGGCTGAATGGTTAGCACGTGCGCTCTGTATCATAACGTCTGTCATTGAGTCAACTGCCGTTGTTTCGATTTTTTGGTTGTACGTGACAAGGAGTATGGTTGCCTGTCCAACCTCGTAGGCCGTAACCGCCGCTGCCCGGGTAAAATTTCCCTCATTGCACACATTATGGCATATGCCCGTCTTCATTAGCCCATTTTAGGAGCAGAACAGTCGGACGTTAAACCCCATTCAATTTCATTTCATTTTCTCTATGTTGCTTATTTATTATAGTGGATAAATATTTTTCTGGTTCTAGCAATTATTTAATTTCTGCATAGAAATCTTGCTTTGGCCAGTTTTTTTTATTGCAGAGTGCCATTCTTGTTTAAACAAACATGATCCTTTGTTTAAAACATGCTTAAGAAGTCGTCACGATTTCCTACTTATAACCAAACATATTGGAAATATTAGTCTGGCATTATTAAATCCTAATTTTATTGGTCTTATTTAAAATTAAACTTTCATTTAACTATGAACAACCCTTAACGTGTCTCTTTAAAACTATTAAGTACTCTAAAACAGTAGCTCAACCTTTTGACCTAAACTCATTAATTTACCATTTTGTTGTGAGCGACTTCTTATTCTTCCTATATGACATATTGCACGTGTCTGATTTCAAAGGGGGGTTGAGTGGCTGAATGGTAAGCACGCGCGCCTGTCATTGAGTAAACTAGCGTGTTTTCGAATGCCCGGTTGTACGTGACAAGGAGTAATGTCGCCTGTCCAACCTGCCATTTTTAATTTTTTTTTCCCGCCATTTTCATTTCATTTTCTCATCCGTCTCATTACAGTAATACAAGTTTCAGTTATTTCCCTTTAGTTTTCAGATTATTGTTATGCCTGGGTGCAATGTTTCATACTATATTTAGACTTGTAACTTCGCGAGTTTTTGACCAATTTTAATAATTTTTTCTTCGTATCCTTTTATTTAGGTTACTTGATACAATCAATGACACGTGACGATGAATATGAAAGCTTTCATATCTGCATGGGACAGTAGCAGATCTAGTTATTATTTTTTTTTTTGTGTGTTTTCTGCAAATCGGATTTCTCAGAATCTATCCATAGGATCTTTCTGAAATTTTGACCTACCCCCCCAAAAATGGGGTGCGAACCTTGATTAAATATATTTTCGAAACGTTTTACGAATCCGAAATCACCGAATTTTACGAACGAAAAAAATGACAATGCATAGTCGTAACTTTGTTATTTTTTGACCGATTTTACTAATTCTTTTTTCTTTGAATACCTTTAAAAAAACCATTTTCATCTGCAGTTTCACATTTTCGAATTTCAATAATTCGTCGCTGTGATTTCGAACCGGAAGATTAGACCAATTTGACAACTTCTTTAATAGTTGTACGATTTTCATGAAATTTAGTATCTAAGTAGATCCTACCGATGTGACTTCAAAAATATAATTAGAAATTTTCTAAATTATCTCCCCTTGACGAAATTAAGGATCAAAATTTTCAAAAAAATCATCGAAATATAGGTCAGAATGACCTGATTTTTTTTTTGGATACTAGATAAGTAATTACTGATTTGTACACAAAATATGGAGTTTGTCGATCGAACCGGAAGTGCCGCCATATTTAAAAGTGAAAAATCAATAAGGCTTTTTTGCTATTTTACTTACAGACTCGGGAGTTATATTTTCTGAATCCTTGTAGGAAGGCCTAAAAAATGTCGCGAATAGAATTTTGATTTCGGTCACGTGATGGTCACCATTTTGAATTGAAAATGAAAAATAGAAGCAATTTGAAGGGTCGGGACTTTGGAACACAATTACTCTCCTTCTAATTAAGCTAGAATGTTCAAACTTGGTGTAGACGTTCACTAGGTCAATGTTATGATTGAGTTCAAAGATGAGCATTTTCTGCTTAGGGTAAGCAGAGATAAACAAGCTAATTTGTTGATTCTTTAGGGCACGATAACTTCGGTTATAATGAAGGGAGGGCGGTGAAACTTTTGTCAATAGAGAGTCTAATAGCTAGCCTGTTGTGTGAAATCATTGTATTATTTTTTCTAAATATCAGGGATAGCCGAAAAAAAGAGATTGAAAACCCAAAAAGTCGTATTTTTACAATTTGGAGCATGTTTAGAGGTCTTTCTCGTAAAGTCAACATAATATTTTTTGGGAACTTCTTGTACAAAGAGTCTTATTGGTAGTCTTTTATATGAAACCATCGATCAACAGTCCAACATATCAGGAGTAGAAGAACAAAAGGATCGAACATTGAAAACGGCACCCTTTCATTGTTAAGCGAAACATGCAGTGTGGGTGACTACAATCTACACATTTAGTCATCGTATAGAGCTTATTCAACAGTATCGAATTCCAACTGCTTAGGGATATTTTACGTGCACTCCAATGTGTACACGGGACCTTGGTTTTTCGTCCCATCCGAATGACTAGACAGCTGTGCTTGTCAGGCCCTCCGTTCTGCCTCACTGACAAGGGGAACCACGCCGGGAAATCGAGATGAACTTTCTCCGTGCAGAACTTTCAATTCAGGCGAAAACGTTTATTGCATACGATTAAGCTGGTCAGTTGGAGCTTATTTTCAAACGTTTTGTAATAATCGGTTGGTAATTAAAGTACCGTGCACATTAAACTGTTAAAACAGAAAATTTCGCCCGGTTGAAATGTTTCTTGCTATAAGTCAGCAATTTTCTGAATTCAGGGAGGCTGAATGGCTGAATGGTTAGCATGTGCGCACTGTATCGTAACGTCTGTCATTGAGTCAACGGGCGTCGTTTCGATCTCCAGGTTGCACGTGACATGAAGTATGATGTCCAACCTTGTGGGTTTTCTCCGTGTTCTTCGGTTTCCTCCCAACGGCTAAAGACCTGTAAGCGCAGGGGGAGTTTTTAAATAAAATTAAAAAACATATGTTAGTCCCGAAATGACCTAGTTTGTGTCGAATGGACATTAGGCCGCATTTCTCTCTTTCTCTTTTATTTTTAAAGTTTTGTAATAATCGGTTGGTAATCAAAGGTACTGTAAAAGTGATAAAACAGAAAATAATCGGTTGGTAATCAAAGGTTATGTAAAAGTCATAAAACAGAAAATTTCGCCCGGTTGTAATGTTTCTCACTTTAAAGTCAGCAATTTCCCGATTTTAAGTGGCAAACGTTTATTGCGAACGCTTAAGCTGGTCAGGGGGGAGCTTATTTTTAAAAGTTTTGTAATATTCGGTTGATAACTAAAGGTACCGTGCAAATTAAACTGTTACAATAGAAAATTTGGCCCGGTTGAAATGTTTCTCGCTGTAGGTCAGCAATTTGCCGATTTTAGGGAGGTTGCGTGGCTGAATGGTTAGCACGTGCGCTCTGTATCATAACGTCTGTCATTGAGTCAACTGCCGTTGTTTCGATTTTTTGGTTGTACGTGACAAGGAGTATGGTTGCCTGTCCAACCTCGTAGGCCGTAACCGCCGCTGCCCGGGTAAAATTTCCCTCATTGCACACATTATGGCATATGCCCGTCTTCATTAGCCCATTTTAGGAGCAGAACAGTCGGACGTTAAACCCCATTCAATTTCATTTCATTTTCTCTATGTTGCTTATTTATTATAGTGGATAAATATTTTTCTGGTTCTAGCAATTATTTAATTTCTGCATAGAAATCTTGCTTTGGCCAGTTTTTTTTATTGCAGAGTGCCATTCTTGTTTAAACAAACATGATCCTTTGTTTAAAACATGCTTAAGAAGTCGTCACGATTTCCTACTTATAACCAAACATATTGGAAATATTAGTCTGGCATTATTAAATCCTAATTTTATTGGTCTTATTTAAAATTAAACTTTCATTTAACTATGAACAACCCTTAACGTGTCTCTTTAAAACTATTAAGTACTCTAAAACAGTAGCTCAACCTTTTGACCTAAACTCATTAATTTACCATTTTGTTGTGAGCGACTTCTTATTCTTCCTATATGACATATTGCACGTGTCTGATTTCAAAGGGGGGTTGAGTGGCTGAATGGTAAGCACGCGCGCCTGTCATTGAGTAAACTAGCGTGTTTTCGAATGCCCGGTTGTACGTGACAAGGAGTAAGGTCGCCTGTCCAACCTGCCATTTTTAATTTTTTTTTCCCGCCATTTTCATTTCATTTTCTCATCCGTCTCATTACAGTAATACAAGTTTCAGTTATTTCCCTTTAGTTTTCAGATTATTGTTATGCCTGGGTGCAATGTTTCATACTATATTTAGACTTGTAACTTCGCGAGTTTTTGACCAATTTTAATAATTTTTTCTTCGTATCCTTTTATTTAGGTTACTTGATACAATCAATGACACGTGACGATGAATATGAAAGCTTTCATATCTGCATGGGACAGTAGCAGATCTAGTTATTTTTTTTTTTGTGTGTTTTCTGCAAATCGGATTTCTCAGAATCTATCCATAGGATCTTTCTGAAATTTTGACCTACCCCCCCAAAAATGGGGTGCGAACCTTGATTAAATATATTTTCGAAACGTTTTACGAATCCGAAATCACCGAATTTTACGAACGAAAAAAATGACAATGCATAGTCGTAACTTTGTTATTTTTTGACCGATTTTACTAATTCTTTTTTCTTTGAATACCTTTAAAAAAACCATTTTCATCTGCAGTTTCACATTTTCGAATTTCGAAAATTCGTCGCTGTGATTTCGAACCGGAAGATTAGACCAATTTGACAACTTCTTTAATAGTTGTACGATTTTCATGAAATTTAGTATCTAAGTAGATCCTACCGATGTGACTTCAAAAATATAATTAGAAATTTTCTAAATTATCTCCCCTTGACGAAATTAAGGATCAAAATTTTCAAAAAAATCATCGAAATATAGGTCAGAATGACCTGATTTTTTTTTTGGATACTAGATAAGTAATTACTGATTTGTACACAAAATATGGAGTTTGTCGATCGAACCGGAAGTGCCGCCATATTTAAAAGTGAAAAATCAATAAGGCTTTTTTGCTATTTTACTTACAGACTCGGGAGTTATATTTTCTGAATCCTTGTAGGAAGGCCTAAAAAATGTCGCGAATAGAATTTTGATTTCGGTCACGTGATGGTCACCATTTTGAATTGAAAATGAAAAATAGAAGCAATTTGAAGGGTCGGGACTTTGGAACACAATTACTCTCCTTCTAATTAAGCTAGAATGTTCAAACTTGGTGTAGACGTTCACTAGGTCAATGTTATGATTGAGTTCAAAGATGAGCATTTTCTGCTTAGGGTAAGCAGAGATAAACAAGCTAATTTGTTGATTCTTTAGGGCACGATAACTTCGGTTATAATGAAGGGAGGGCGGTGAAACTTTTGTCAATAGAGAGTCTAATAGCTAGCCTGTTGTGTGAAATCATTGTATTATTTTTTCTAAATATCAGGGATAGCCGAAAAAAAGAGATTGAAAACCCAAAAAGTCGTATTTTTACAATTTGGAGCATGTTTAGAGGTCTTTCTCGTAAAGTCAACATAATATTTTTTGGGAACTTCTTGTACAAAGAGTCTTATTGGTAGTCTGTTATATGAAACCATCGATCAACAGTCCAACATATCAGGAGTAGAAGAACAAAAGGATCGAACATTGAAAACGGCACCCTTTCATTGTTAAGCGAAACATGCAGTGTGGGTGACTACAATCTACACATTTAGTCATCGTATAGAGCTTATTCAACAGTATCGAATTCCAACTGCTTAGGGATATTTTACGTGCACTCCAATGTGTACACGGGACCTTGGTTTTTCGTCCCATCCGAATGACTAGACAGCTGTGCTTGTCAGGCCCTCCGTTCTGCCTCACTGACAAGGGGAACCACGCCGGGAAATCGAGATGAACTTTCTCCGTGCAGAACTTTCAATTCAGGCGAAAACGTTTATTGCATACGATTAAGCTGGTCAGTTGGAGCTTATTTTCAAAAGTTTTGTAATAATCGGTTGGTAATTAAAGTACCGTGCACATTAAACTGTTAAAACAGAAAATTTCGCCCGGTTGAAATGTTTCTTGCTATAAGTCAGCAATTTTCTGAATTCAGGGAGGCTGAATGGCTGAATGGTTAGCATGTGCGCACTGTATCGTAACGTCTGTCATTGAGTCAACGGGCGTCGTTTCGATCTCCAGGTTGCACGTGACATGAAGTATGATGTCCAACCTTGTGGGTTTTCTCCGTGTTCTTCGGTTTCCTCCCAACGGCTAAAGACCTGTAAGCGCAGGGGGAGTTTTTAAATAAAATTAAAAAACATATGTTAGTCCCGAAATGACCTAGTTTGTGTCGAATGGACATTAGGCCGCATTTCTCTCTTTCTCTTTTATTTTTAAAGTTTTGTAATAATCGGTTGGTAATCAAAGGTACTGTAAAAGTGATAAAACAGAAAATAATCGGTTGGTAATCAAAGGTACTGTAAAAGTCATAAAACAGAAAATTTCGCCCGGTTGTAATGTTTCTCACTTTAAAGTCAGCAATTTCCCGATTTTAAGTGGCAAACGTTTATTGCGAACGCTTAAGCTGGTCAGGGGGGAGCTTATTTTTAAAAGTTTTGTAATATTCGGTTGATAACTAAAGGTACCGTGCAAATTAAACTGTTACAATAGAAAATTTGGCCCGGTTGAAATGTTTCTCGCTGTAGGTCAGCAATTTGCCGATTTTAGGGAGGTTGCGTGGCTGAATGGTTAGCACGTGCGCTCTGTATCATAACGTCTGTCATTGAGTCAACTGCCGTTGTTTCGATTTTTTGGTTGTACGTGACAAGGAGTATGGTTGCCTGTCCAACCTCGTAGGCCGTAACCGCCGCTGCCCGGGTAAAATTTCCCTCATTGCACACATTATGGCATATGCCCGTCTTCATTAGCCCATTTTAGGAGCAGAACAGTCGGACGTTAAACCCCATTCAATTTCATTTCATTTTCTCTATGTTGCTTATTTATTATAGTGGATAAATATTTTTCTGGTTCTAGCAATTATTTAATTTCTGCATAGAAATCTTGCTTTGGCCAGTTTTTTTTATTGCAGAGTGCCATTCTTGTTTAAACAAACATGATCCTTTGTTTAAAACATGCTTAAGAAGTCGTCACGATTTCCTACTTATAACCAAACATATTGGAAATATTAGTCTGGCATTATTAAATCCTAATTTTATTGGTCTTATTTAAAATTAAAATTTCATTTAACTATGAACAACCCTTAACGTGTCTCTTTAAAACTATTAAGTACTCTAAAACAGTAGCTCAACCTTTTGACCTAAACTCATTAATTTACCATTTTGTTGTGAGCGACTTCTTATTCTTCCTATATGACATATTGCACGTGTCTGATTTCAAAGGGGGGTTGAGTGGCTGAATGGTAAGCACGCGCGCCTGTCATTGAGTAAACTAGCGTGTTTTCGAATGCCCGGTTGTACGTGACAAGGAGTAAGGTCGCCTGTCCAACCTGCCATTTTTAATTTTTTTTTCCCGCCATTTTCATTTCATTTTCTCATCCGTCTCATTACAGTAATACAAGTTTCAGTTATTTCCCTTTAGTTTTCAGATTATTGTTATGCCTGGGTGCAATGTTTCATACTATATTTAGACTTGTAACTTCGCGAGTTTTTGACCAATTTTAATAATTTTTTCTTCGTATCCTTTTATTTAGGTTACTTGATACAATCAATGACACGTGACGATGAATATGAAAGCTTTCATATCTGCATGGGACAGTAGCAGATCTAGTTATTATTATTATTATTATTATTCAGATTCCAATTTGAATAGATCTCAGCAACTACGTGTCGCATCGTTACGATTTCTTCGGTTTTACTGGGAAAGTGGGTGTGACTTAGAGGATAAAGCTATTTTGAACGTTCTGCGACAATGCGAAATGTCCGAAAACACCAAATTATCGTTTTTTAAAATATTGCAGTAATTTTGTCAATAATCATTGAATTTTAACTTTCGATACATTTTGGCATAGCCGGAGACAGGGCACATAGCTACACTACTTTCGATTTTTGATTTTCGGTAAATCTTCAAAGATATTAGGCGCCAAATTTTGAAAATTTAAAATTTTACAAAATTTTTTTTTATTTATGAATATTTTTTAGTCGTATTATGCACAGAATTAAAGGGTCATCTGACTAGTGCAAAAATGTTAAAGAATTTTGTCTCAGTAATTTACCTTGGCCGCCATTGGCTAATTCAGTTTTTAAGTCCTAGATTAATTTTTTATTGTTCGATTTGTATAAAACAAAGTTCATATGCTTCGTTGTATCAATTGTCATTTTTTTTATTACCAAAAGTTTTATCTGTCGGCACCGGAAGTGGCATAATTTTACCAAAAACTACAATTTTGACAGTTATTTTCCTTCTTCGAAAACAAATATTATTTTTTGGAAAAATTATTTGACTCAAAGAGTGTGCCCTTTGAAGGTGCAAAAAATGTAGGAAGCAGTTTTTTTAATTTCGATTTCATTTTCGAGCAAATTCGATTAAGAGGCTAAAAATGGTGTAAAATTGGCCTATTTACAACCTATTCAGGATTTTCAGATTTTAAAATATTTCTTCGTAACTTTTATAAACTTGTAGCTATAATCCATACGAAGAAAATGTATGTTAAAATTCGTTTGTACTATAAGCAGTTACCAAGAAATGGGCAGTTCTGTACAAGTCACTGTTTTCGTTATTTTGCCTGTAAAATAGTCAATTATGATTGGATTTTTATAAAAGTGACATCATTTGATTCAAAAAGCACGTAGCGTCATATCAAGTTGATTACAATTTAAAATTGACACCGGAAGTGACATCATTTGGTCAAAAAATGCATTTTAAACTTTTTAAATCAATGTTTTATTCAACCAAGAATAACTTAATATGTATTAGTAATTTTAACTTTTGTTTTAAATTCACATATAAACACAACTCATATGGTCATATACATATCATAAAATTGGTTCTAACTTGTTCGGTTGCCGAGAAATAGACGGTTTTCTACAGGTCACTTTTGAAGGATTTGGCGCCATAAAAGTGTCAATTATTATTTGATTTTCATAAACGTTACACCATGTTATACCTAATGCCATTTGGGATTTCATACAAGTAATGTAAGATTTTCATTATCACCGGAAGTAACGTCATTTTGGCAAAAACTGTATTTTGAGCCTTCAAAACAGATATTTTATTCAAATGAGTCTGTTTTGAAATCTTTTTCAAATTATGGTATTTGATGTCAATCAACAAATAGAATGAAGCCATACGATCATACAGATACCACAAAATGGTTTCTAACTTGTACGGTTGCCGAGAAATAGCCGATTTTCTACAAGTCACTTTTCAAGTTTTTTGGTCTTTAAAAGTGGCAATTAATATTCGATTTACATAAAATTTTCACTATATGATATCGTATGCCATTTCTGATTTCATAAGACTAATTGAACATTTTCATTAACACTGGGAGTAATTTAATTTTGTCAAGATCATTTACAAGTAACAAATGTATAAAATGAATTGATATTGCTTGATTTGGTTGATTCTGCGTCCATTTTATTTGTGTGCAATGTTAATTTGGAAACCTGTTTAGTGGTTTCGTTGGTACCAGAAGCGACACATGTTCAAGGGTAACTTGGCACCGGAAGTGACATGTTTAAGGGTAACGTGGCACCAGTGAAACCCGTCATTCCTGCATGCAGGTCTAGTTATTCTTATTATTATTATTATTATTCAGATTCCAATTTGAATAGATCTCAGCAACTACGTGTCGCATCGTTACGATTTCTTCGGTTTTACTGGGAAAGTGGGTGTGACTTAGAGGATAAAGCTATTTTGAACGTTCTGCGCCAATGCGAAATGTCCGAAATCACCGAAGTTATCGTTTTTGAAAATATTGCAGTAATTTTAACAATAATCATTGGATTTTAACTTTCGATACATTTTGGCATAGCCTGAGACAGGGCACATAGCTACGCTACTTTCGATTTTTGATTTTCGGCAAATCTTCGAAGATATTAGGCGCTAAATTTCGAAAATTTAAAATTTTACTAAAAAAATTTTTATTTATGAATATTTTTTAGTCGTATTGTGCACAGAATTAAAGAGTCATCTGACTAGTGCAAAAATGTTAAAAAATTTTGTCTCAGTAATTTTCCTTGGCCGCCATTGGCTAATTCAGTTTTTCAGTCCTAGATTAATTTTTTATTTTTCGATTTGTATAAAACAAAGTTCATATGCTTCGTTGTCTCAATTGTCATTTTTTTTGTTACCAATAATGTTATCTGTCGGCACCGGAAGTGGCATAATTTTACCAAAAACTACAATTTTGACAGTTATTTTCTTATTTCGAAAACAAATATTATTTTTTTGAAAAATTATATGACACAAAGAGTGTGTCCTTTTAAGGCGCAAAAATTGTAGGAAGCAGTTTTTTTAATTTCGATTTCATTTTCGAGCAAATTCGATTAAGAGGCTAAAAACGGTGTAAAATTGGCCTATTTACAACCTATTCAGGCTTTTCAGATTTTAAAATATTTCTTCGTAACTTTTATAAACTTGTAGCTATAATCCATACGAAGAAAATGTATGTTAAAATTCGTTTGTAATATAAGCAGTTACCAAGAAATGGGCAGTTCTGTACAAGTCACTGTTTTCGTTATTTTGCCTGTAAAATAGTCAATTATGATTGGATTTTTATAAAAGTGACATCATTTGATTCAAAAAGCATGTAGCGTCATATCAAGTTGATTACAATTTAAAATTGACACCGGAAGTGACATCATTTGGTCAAAAAATGCATTTTAAACTTTTTAAATCAATGTTTTATTCAACCAAGAATAATTTAATATATATTAATAATTTTAACTTTTTGTTTAAATTCACATATAAACAAAACTCATATGGTCATATAGATATCATAAAATGGTTTCTAACTTATTCGGTTGCCGAGAAATAGACGGTTTTCTACAGGTCACTTTTGAAGGTTTCGGGGCCATAAAAGGGTCAATTATTATTCGATTTTCATAAACGTCACACCATGTTATACCTAATGTCATTTGGGATTTCATACAAGTAATTTAAGATTTTCATTATCACCGGAAGTAACGTCAATTTGGCAAAAACTGTATTTTTAGCCTCCAAAACAGATATTTTATTCAAATAGGTCTGTTTTGAAATCTTTTTCAAATTATGGTATTTGATGCCAATCAACAAATAGAATGAACCCATACGATCATACAGATACCACAAAATGGTTTCTAACTTGTACGGTTGCAGAGAAATAGCAGATTTTCTACAAGTCACTTTTCAAGTTTTTTGGTCTTTAAAAGTGGCAATTATTATTCGATTTACATAAAATTTTCACTATATGATATCGTATGCCATTTCTGATTTCATAAGACTAATTGAACATTTGCATTAACACCGGGAGTAATTTAATTTTGTCAAGATCATTTACAAGTAACAAATGTATAAAATGAATTGATATTGCTGGATTTTGTTGATTCTGCGTCCATTTTATTTGTGTGCAATGTTAATTTTGAAACCTGTTTAGTGGTTTCGCTGGTACCGGAAGTGACATATGTTCAAGGGTAACTTGACACCGGAAGTGACATGTTTAAGGGTAACATGGCACCAGTGAAACCCGTCATTCCTGCATGCAGGTCTAGTTAGGGTTTCACACTGCGAAGCTTGTGTGAAACACTATTGTTTTTGTTAAAATTATTATTCTTATTATTATTATTCTTCTTTTGTCTTGAGTAGATCTCAGCAACTGCTTGTCGCATCGTTACGATTTCTTCGGTTTTACTGGGAAAGTGGGTGTGACTTAGAGGATAAAGCTATTTTGAACGTTCTGCGACAATGCGAAATGTCCGAAATCACCAAATTATCGTTTTTTAAAATATTGCAGTAATTTTAGCAATAATCATTGATTTTTAACTTTCGATACATTTTGGCATAGCCGGAGACACGGCACATAGCTACACTACTTTCGATTTTTGATTTTCGGTAAATCTTCAAAGATATTAGGCGCCAAATTTTGAAAATTTAAAATTTTACAAAAAACTTTTTTATTTATGAATATTTTTTAGTCGTATTATGCACAGAATTAAAGGGTCATCTGACTAGTGCAAAAATGTTAAAGAATTTTGTCTCAGTAATTTACCTTGGCCGCCATTGGCTAATTCAGTTTTTAAGTCCTAGATTAATTTTTTATTGTTCGATTTGTATAAAACAAAGTTCATATGCTTCGTTGTATCAATTGTCATTTTTTTTATTACCAAAAGTTTTATCTGTCGGCTCCGGAAGTGGCATAATTTTACCAAAAACTACAATTTTGACAGTTATTTTCCTTCTTCGAAAACAAATATTATTTTTTGGAAAAATTATTTGACTCAAATAGTGTGCCCTTTCAAGGCGCAAAAAATGTAGGAAGCAGTTTTTATACGCCCACATTGAAATGTGGTCGTATATTGTCGTCGCCCCCGTCCGTCCGTCGGTCCGTCGGTCCGTCCGTCCGTCCGTCGGTCCGGCGTCCACAATTGCTTGTGGACGCTCTACAGGCTAAAGTTAATATCCGATTGACTTTAAATTTATACACAGTGTTTAAGGTCATGAGACGAAGAAGCCTATTGTTTTTCAGCGATTTCCGATAATTAGTGACAGAGTTATGGCCCTTGATCACTTCAAAAAATCTTGTGGACGCTCTAGAGGCCAAAGTTAATATCCGATTGACTTCAAATTGATACACAGTGTTTAAGGTCATACGACGAAGAAGCCTATTGATTTTCAGCGATTTCCGATAATTAGTGCCAGAGTTATGGCCCTTGATCACCTCAAAAAATCTTGTGGACGCTCTAAAGGTCAAAGTTAATATCCGATTGACTTTAAATTTATACACAGTGTTTAAGGTCATGAGACGAAGAAGCCTATTGATTTTCAGCGATTTCCGATAATTAGTGCCAGAGTTATGGCCCTTGATCACTTCAAAAAATCTTGTGGACGCTCTAGAGGCCAAAGTTAATATCCGATTGACTTTAAATTTATACACAGTGTTTAAGGTCATAAGACGAAGAAGCCTATTGATTTTCAGCGATTGCCGATAATTAGTGCCAGAGTTATGGCCCTTGATCACTTCAAAAAATCTTGTTGACGCTCAAGAGGCCAAAGTTAATATCCGATTGACTTTAAATTTATACACAGTGTTTAAGGTCATAAGACGAAGACGCCTATTGATTTTCAGCGATTTCCGATAATTAGTGCCAGAGTTATGGCCCTTGATCACCTCAAAAAATCTTGTGGACGCTCTAAAGGTCAAAGTTAATATCCGATTGACTTTAAATTTATACACAGTGTTTAAGGTCATAAGACGAAGAAGCCTATTGATTTTCAGCGATTTCCGATAATTAGTGCCAGAGTTGTGGCCCTTGATCACTTCAAAAAATATTGTGGACGCTCTAGAGGCCAAAGTTAATATCCGATTGACTTCAAATTTATACACAGTGTTTAAGGTCATAAGACGAAGAAGCCTATTGATTTTCAGCGATTTCCGATAATTAGTGCCAGAGTTATGGCCCTTGATCACTTCAAAAAATCTTGTGGACGCTCTAGAGGCCAAAGTTAATATCCGATTGACTTTAAATTTATACACAGTGTTTAAGGTCATAAGACGAAGACGCCTATTGATTTTCAGCGATTTCCGATAGTTTGTGCCAGAGTTATGGCCCTTGATCACCTCAAAAAATCTTGTGGACGCTCTGGAGGCCAAAGTTAATATCCGATTGACTTTAGATTTATACACAGTGTTTAAGGTCATGAGACGAAGAAGCCTATTGATTATCAGCGATTTCAAATAATTACTGCCAGAGTTATCTCCCTTGATAACTTCAAAAATTCTTGTGACGCTATAGAGGCCAAAGTTACTATCCGATTGACTTCAGATTGATACATAGAGTTTAAGGTGTTGAAACGAACAAGTATTTTGATTTTCAATGAATTTAGATAACTGAACAGCTAAATCCATGATATTAAATGTTTCATGTATATACTAATTGTTAGCGTGGGGTAAAACTTTATAAAAAGCAATCAAATTATAATGATTTTCTGATAATTACATAATGAGTTGTTACTCTTAATCAGTTTTTAGTGTATTACAAATGTTTCATTACCGAAATTAGTAAAAATATGCGACAACCCTTGTTGACTGCCCGGACAATTTAGCTGCTGTGGGCGTATGTTTCGTTGCCTGGCAACCTATCTTTTTAATTTCGATTTCATTTTCGAGCAAATTCGATTAAGAGGCCAAAAATGGTGTAAAATTGGCCTATTTACAACCTATTCAGGCTTTTCAGATTTTAAAATATTTCTTCGTAACTTTTAAAAACTTGTAGCTATAATCCATACGAAGAAAATGTATGTTAAAATTAGTTTGTAATATAAGCAGTTGCCAAGAAATGGGCAGTTCTGTACAAGTCACTGTTTTCGTTATTTTGCCTGTAAAATAGTCAATTATGATTGGATTTTTATAAAAGTGACATCATTTGATTCAAAAAGCACGTAGCGTCATATCAAGTTGATTACAATTTAAAATTGACACCGGAAGTGACATCATTTGGTCAAAAAATGCATTTTAAACTTTTTAAATCAATGTTTTATTCAACCAAGCATAACTTAATATGTATAAATAATTTTAACTTTTGGTTTAAATTCACATATAAACAAAACTCATATGGTCATATAGATATCATAAAATGGTTTCTAACTTGTTCGGTTGCCGAGAAATAGACGGTTTTCTACAGGTCACTTTTGAAGGTTTCGGGGCCATAAAAGGGTCAATTATTATTCGATTTTCATAAACGTCACACCATGTTATACCTAATGCCATTTGGGATTTCATACAAGTAATTTAAGATTTTCATTATCACCGGAAGTAACGTCATTTTGGCAAAAACTGTATTTTTAGCCTCTAAAACAGATATTTTATTCAAATGAGTCTGTTTTGAAATCTTTTTCAAAGTATGGTATTTGATGCCAATCAACAAATAGAATGAACCCATACGATCATACAGATACCACAAAATGGTTTCTAACTTGTACGGTTGCAGAGAAATAGCCGATTTTCTACAAGTCACTTTTCAAGTTTTTGGGTCTTTAAAAGTGGCAATTATTATTCGATTTACATAAAATTTTCACTATATGATATCGTATGCCATTTCTGATTTCATAAGACTAATTGAACATTTGCATTAACACCGGGAGTAATTTAATTTTGTCAAGATCATTTACAAGTAACAAATGTATAAAATGAATTGATATTGCTGGATTTTGTTGATTCTGCGTCCATTTTATTTGTGTGCAATGTTAATTTGGAAACCTGTTTAGTGGTTTCGCTGGTACCGGAAGTGACATATGTTCAAGGGTAACATGGCACCGGAAGTGACATGTTTAAGAGTAACGTGGCACCAGTGAAACCCGTCATTCCTGCATGCAGGTCTAGTTCTTATTAGGCTTTCAGACTTTCGTCTGAAAGCCTATTGAGATTACTAAAATTATTATTTTTTTTATTATTATTCTTTTCCGCCGGAGCCTATTTCTCTATGATCGAAAAGAGATACCGATTTGCGATCCATATTTCTATCGGGAAACTAGGTGGTGGCTACCCAATAAAGCAATTTTCAAACTTCTGCGCAGACCGGAAGTGGCCGAATTTTGAACGTTGGTAAAAAATTAAAAATCGGCCGTGGTTTCGTCAATTCTCTACCTATATTCAAACAAATCACATTTTTGGAAAGCCTGAGACTTTTCCGAGACAATAGCAATCTCACATTTTGCGATTTCGAAACTTCGTTGCTGACTTCTATCGTTCGAAAATTCAAAACACGTCGCCTACGAGACAATTTTTGTTATTTTTCAAAATTTGAAAATTTGACCTAGATTTTTGGATACCTGACGTCAATCCGATTCCAGTAACATAAGTTTCTTTCAGAGTTACCGCCCTTTATTTTTCGATTTTTTTCGAATTTTCTACCCATTTTGTGAGCTGTGGTGTCGTTTTACAGCCAAAATGATGTTTCTGAAACTTATGGAACATGAAGTTATAGTCCAATACCAACTGATAAAGCAATTTCGACACGGATCTTTAAACCGGAAGTGGTCGAAATAATGTGCAATATTTTGAAAAAAATGCAAAAAATGGATGTTTTCGGGGAAAACGTGATGTCTCCGTCCGATATCAACGGATTAATCAAATTGAGGTACCATTGGGTGGCACGAGGATTGTACTATCATATGATACCCCATTCATACGGATACTATGATCAGGCAGCAAAATATGGCACGCTGAAAATCAAGTATTTTCTGATTTTTAGCATTTTTGGACGCCTGTATCTCGAAAACTTAACCGCAACTTTTTTTTAAATTTTTTCTATCGAGAGTCCTTTCGGAGGTATTTTGCATGAAGCCATCCGATAAGACTTTGAAATATCTGGAATAGGTGAAATAACGGACTGAAAATCGAAAAAAGTCGAAAAATCGTGAAATTTTGGAAAATGCTCTACTATTTTTTTATTTTAAGAGATTTTCAAAAAAAGATTGTATATTCAGACAGCTGACCTAATTACGATTCTAACGATGTATAATATGTATGTAGTTATTGAAATTTAATTTTCGATATTTTAATTTTTTTGCATTTTTGGCACTTTTGAACATAGGATTTCTCGGGGGCATTTTATCTGATCAGATAATGTAATATATCATTACAGAGCCCTGTGGCTATTTTAGTGCCCAAACCGGCTATTAAAACTATTCCGACAATAATAACCATACCGGAAGTATTCAAAAAAATTAAAAAAAAAGGTTAAAAACATTGTCGCACTTGCGAAAAACTTGATTTCTCCCTTAGGTAATAGCGGACCAAAAAACTAAAGTGTCGTTGGATAGCCCTATTAATGGACCATCATATGTTATCTAAATAATACGATTTCGATGGTAAGGAAAAAAATTATTGTATGCCAAAAATCTAGTATTTTCCGATTTTTTAACAATCTGAGATGCCCTTTTCTCGAAAACGACACCGCAGATTTTTCTTAAACTTTTCTTACTCAAAGTCCTATCGGTTGTCTATATAGTGAATCCAAAATGAAAAGCATTGAAATAATATAGGTGGTCCAAAAATGGCATCAAACTTTGAAAAAAATTGAAAAATCGTTAAATTTTCGTAAACGCTCTTTAATTTGTCTTTTTTTCCAAAACTACTCAATGGATGTTTCTGACACTTCTGGTACAGAAAGTTAAGTATCCAAATAACTTCGTAAAGCTATCGCGACAATGATCGTAAAACCGGAAGTAGTCGAAAAACTGTCCGATATTTTGAAAAAAAATATTTTTTTTACGAAAACCTTTTATATTTATGAATATTTTTTGATGGTATTTTACACAGGGTTAAAATATCATCCTACTTGAGCAGAAATGAGAAAAAAAATTGTCTCGGTAATTTGCGTTAGCCGCCATCGGCTTATTTAGTTTTTCGTACCCAGAAAAATTATTTATTGTTCGATTTGTATAAAACAAAGTTCATATGCTCCGTGGTCCAAATTATATTTTTTTTTGTTACGGTGAAATTTTTCTGTCGGCAACGGAAGTGACGTAATATTAACAAAAACTACAATTTTGACAGTTCGATACCACTTTTTGAAAGCAAATATTATTTTTTTTTCAAAACTGATATAACTAAAAGGATGCACCCTGCAAAGGTGCACAAAATCCTTAGCTCAGATTTTTTAATTTCAATTTCATTTTCGGGCAATTTCGAATAAAATGTAAAATAAAGTGTAAAATTCAGTTATTTACAATTCATTCAGCGTCTTCATATTTTGAAACATTTATTTGTAATTTTCATAAACTCGTAGCAATAATCCAGACGAAGAGAATGTATGCGAAAATAAGTTTGTAATATATACAGTTGCCGAGAAATATGCAATTTTGCATGCATCACTTTTCACGTTATTTTGCCTATAAAGGAGTGAATTATTATTCGATTTGCAATATTTTTTTCCATTTGATGCATAATGCCAATTTGGACTAGGTCAAGCCAATTTTACATTTTCACTGTGACCGGAAATGACGTCATTTGGGCAAAAACTGTATTTTAAACCTAAAAAACAAATATTTTATTCAAATGAGTCTGCCTTATAATATTTTTAAAATTATGATATTTGATTCCCATCAACGAATAGAATGAAGCCATACGACCATACAAATACCACAAAATGGTTTCTAACTTGTACGGTTACAGAGAAATAGGCGATCTTCTATAAGTCACTTTTCAAGGTTTTTGGTCTATAAAAGTGTCAATTATTATTCGATTTTTATAATTTTTTTACTATTTGATGTCATATGCCATTTTTGACTTCTATGAACCAAGTTAACATTTTCAATATCACCGGAAGTAATGTAATTTTTGCAAAACACGTATTTTTAGCCTTCAAAAGAAACATTTTTTTGAAGGGATTTATATTTATTATTCGTTTAACTTTATAACGTCTGACTCTAATGGGCAGTAAGATTAAATCAATACCATCATATTGATATCAAGAAAAGGCTTCTAGCATGTTCCCTTGTCGAATAATAGCCAATTTTCCCAGGGTCACTTTTAATTTTTTTACCTTCTTAATTTCAGTTTATGGGTTATAGGTTAATTATTTATTGCCCGATATGTACTAAACAAAGTTTCTGTTTTGTATGTTGCAAATTTTCGACTTATTTTTCACCTATAAAAATTTCTTTCGGCACCGGAAGTGACGTAATTTTGACCTTTTACATATGATAGAGGGTGTCACTGAAGCAAAACAACTAAAGTATAGTTCGGTAGCTCAATGGATCGGCTATGGTATAATAAACTTCCTCTATGATTCCTGAAAGCCGGTTCAGTGCTGCTTGCAGGTCTAGTTATTATTATTCTTCTTTTGTTTTGAGTAGATCTCAGCAACTGCTTGTCGCATCGTTACGATTTCTTCGGTTTTACTGGGAAAGTGGGTGTGACTTAGAGGATAAAGCTATTTTGAACGTTCTGCGACAATGCGAAATGTCCGAAATCACCAAATTATCGTTTTTTAAAATATTGCAGTAATTTTAACAATAATCATTGAATTTTAACTTTCGATACATTTTGGCATAGCCGGGGACAGGGCACATAGCTACACTTCTTTCGATTTTTGATTTTCGGTAAATCTTCAAAGATATTAGGCGCCAAATTTTGAAAATTTAAAATTTTACAAAAAACTTTTTTATTTATGAATATTTTTTAGTCGTATTATGCACAGAATTAAAGGGTCATCTGACTAGTGCAAAAATGTTAAAGAATTTTGTCTCAGTAATTTACCTTGGCCGCCATTGGCTAATTCAGTTTTTAAGTCATAGATTAATTTTTTATTGTTCGATTTGTATAAAACAAAGTTCATCTGCTTCGTTGTATCAATTGTCATTTTTTTTATTACCAAATGTTTTATCTGTCGGCACCGGAAGTGGCATAATTTTACCAAAAACTACAACTTTGACAGTTATTTTCCTTCTTCGAAAACAAATATTATTTTTTGGAAAAATTATTTGACTCAAAGAGTGTGCCCTTTCAAGGCGCAAAAAATGTAGGAAGCAGTTTTTTTAATTTCGATTTCCTTTTCGAGCAAATTCGATTAAGAGGCTAAAAATGGTGTAAAATTGGCCTATTTACAACCTATTCAGGCTTTTCAGATTTTAAAATATTTCTTCGTAACTTTCATAAACTTGTAGCTATAATCTATACGAAGAAAATGTATGTTAAAATTCGTTTGTACTGTAAGCAGTTACCAAGAAATGAGCAGTTCTGTACAAGTCACTGTTTTCGTTATTTTGCCTGTAAAATAGTCAATTATGATTGGATTTTTATAAAAGTGACATCATTTGATTCAAAAAGCACGTAGCGTCATATCAAGTTGATTACAATTTAAAATTGACACCGGAAGTGACATCATTTGGTCAAAAAATGCATTTTAAACTTTTTAAATCAATGTTTTATTCAAACAAGAATAACTTAATATGTATTAATAATTTTAACTTTATGTTTAAATTCACATATAAACAAAACTCATATGGTCATATAGATATCATAAAATGGTTTCTAACTTGTTCGGTTGCCGAGAAATAGACGGTTTTCTACAGGTCACTTTTGAAGGTTTCGGGGCCATAAAAGGGTCAATTATTATTCGATTTTCATACACGTCACACCATTTTATACCTAATGCCATTTGGGATTTCATACAAGTAATTTAAGATTTTCATTATCACCGGAAGTAACGTCATTTTGGCAAAAACTGTATTTTTAGCCTCCAAAACAGATATTTTATTCAAATGAGTCTGTTTTGAAATCTTTTTCAAATTATGGTATTTGATGCTATTCAACAAATAGAATGAACCCATACGATCATACAGATACCACAAAATGGTTTCTAACTTGTACGGTTGCAGAGATATAGCCGATTTTCTACAAGTCACTTTTCAAGTTTTTTGGTCTTTAAAAGTGGCAATTATTATTCGATTTACATAAAATTTTCACTATATGATATCTTATGCCATTTCTGATTTCATAAGACTAATTGAACATTTGCATTAACACCGGGAGTAATTTAATTTTGTCAAGATCATTTACAAGTAACAAATGTATAAAATGAATTGATATTGCTGGATTTTGTTGATTCTGCGTCCATTTTATTTGTGTGCAATGTTAATTTGGAAACCTGTTTAGTGGTTTCGCTGGTACCGGAAGTGACATGTTTAAGGTTAACGTGGCACCAGTGAAACCCGTCATTCCTGCATGCAGGTCTAGTTCTTATTATTAGGCTTTCAGACTTTCGTCTGAAAGCCTATTGTGATTACTAAAATTATTATTAGGGTTTCACACTGCGAAGCTTGTGTGAAACACTATTGTTTTTGTTAAAATTATTATTCTTATTATTATTATTCTTCTTTTGTTTTGAGTAGATCTCAGCAACTGCTTGTCGCATCGTTACGATTTCTTCGGTTTTACTGGGAAAGTGGGTGTGACTTAGAGGATAAAGCTATTTTGAACGTTCTGCGACAATGCGAAATGTCCGAAATCACCAAATTATCGTTTTTTAAAATATTGTAGTAATTTTAACAATAATCATTGAATTTTAACTTTCGATACATTTTGGCATAGCCGGAGACAGGGCACATAGCTACACTACTTTCGATTTTTGATTTTCGGTAAATCTTCAAAGATATTAGGCGCCAAATTTTGAAAATTTAAAATTTTACAAAAAACTTTTTTATTTATGAATATTTTTTAGTCGTATTATGCACAGAATTAAAGGGTCATCTGACTAGTGCAAAAATGTTAAAGAATTTTGTCTCAGTAATTTACCTTGGCCGCCATTGGCTAATTCAGTTTTTAAGTCCTAGATTAATTTTTTATTGTTCGATTTGTATAAAACAAAGTTCATATGCTTCGTTGTATCAATTGTCATTTTTTTTATTACCAAAAGTTTTATCTGTCGGCACCGGAAGTGGCATAATTTTACCAAAAACTACAATTTTGACAGTTATTTTCCTTCTTGGAAAACAAATATTATTTTTTGGAAAAATTATTTGACTCAAAGTGTGTGCCCTTTCAAGGCGCAAAAAATGTAGGAAGCAGTTTTTTTAATTTCGATTTCATTTTCGAGCAAATTCGATTAAGAGGCTAAAAATGGTGTAAAATTGGCCTATTTACAACCTATTCAGGCTTTTCAGATTTTAAAATATTTCTTCGTAACTTTTATAAACTTGTAGCTATAATCCATACGAAGAAAATGTATGTTAAAATTCGTTTGTACTATAAGCAGTTACCAACAAATGGGCAGTTCTGTACAAGTCACTGTTTTCGTTATTTTGCCTGTAAAATAGTCAATTATGATTGGATTTTTATAAAAGTGACATCATTTGATTCAAAAAGCACGTAGCGTCATATCAAGTTGATTACAATTTAAAATTGACACCGGAAGTGACATCATTTGGTCAAAAAATGCATTTTAAACTTTTTAAATCAATGTTTTATTCAACCAAGAATAACTTAATATGTATTAATAATTTTAACTTTTGGTTTAAATTCACATATAAACAAAACTCATATGGTCATATAGATATCATAAAATGGTTTCTAACTTGTTCGGTTGCCGAGAAATAGACGGTTTTCTACAGGTCACTTTTGAAGGTTTCGGGGCCATAAAAGGGTCAATTATTATTCGATTTTCATAAACGTCACACCATGTTATACCTAATGCCATTTGGGATTTCATACAAGTAATTTAAGATTTTCATTATCACCGGAAGTAACATCATTTTGGCAAAAACTGTATTTTTAGCCTCTAAAACAGATATTTTATTCAAATGAGTCTGTTTTGAAATCTTTTTCAAAGTATAGTATTTGATGCCAATCAACAAATAGAATGAACCCATACGATCATACAGATACCACAAAATGGTTTCTAACTTGTACGGTTGCAGAGAAATAGCCGATTTCCTACAAGTCACTTTTCAAGTTTTTTGGTCTTTAAAAGTGGCCATTATTATTCGATTTAAATTAAATGTTCACTATATGATATCGTATGCCATTTCTGATTTCATAAGACTAATTGAACATTTGCATTAACACCGGGAGTAATTTAATTTTGTCAAGATCATTTACAAGTAACAAATGTATAAAATGAATTGATATTGCTGGATTTTGTTGATTCTGCGTCCATTTTATTTGTGTGCAATGTTAATTTGGAAACCTGTTTAGTGGTTTCGCTGGTACCGGAAGTGACATATGTTCAAGGGTAACTTGGCACCGGAAGTGACATGTTTAAGGGTAACGTGGCACCAGTGAAACCCGTCATTCCTGCATGCAGGTCTAGTTTATTATTATTATTTTTTTTTTCGCCGGAGCCTATTTCTCAGTGCCTGTAACAGATACCGATCTGGGACCTAATTCTCTATCGGGAAACCATGTGTTGGCTACTTGATAAACTATATTTGAAACTTCTGCGCAGACCGGAAGTGGTCGAATTTCGTGCGGTGTCAAAAAATCAAAAAATGGCCGTAGTTTCGTCAATTCTGTACCTATTTTCATACAAATGACATTTTCGGAAACCCTGAGTCTTTTCTCGGACGATAGCAGTTGAAAATTTCGATATTTCGAAACTTCATCGCTGACTTCTTGCGATCGAAAAATGAAAAATGTTGTTTCAGAGACAATTTTTGTTATTTTTCAAAATTTTGAAATTTGACCTACATTTTTGGATACCTGAAGTCCATCCGATTCCAGTAATATAAGTTTCATTCAGAGTTATCGCCCTTTATTTTTCGATTTTTTTCGAATTTTCTACCCATTTTGTGAGCTCGGGTTCCGTTTTATGGCCTAATTGACGTTTCTGAAATTTCTGAGGCATGAAGCCAAATGACCATTGCAAGGAATAAAGCAATTTCAACAATAATCTGTACACCGGAAGTGGTCGAAATAATGTCCGATATTTTGAAAAAAATGCAAAAAATGGGTATTTTGGGGAAAAACGCGATTTCTCCGTCCGATATCAATGGATTAAACAAATTAGGGTACCATTGGACTGCAATAGTATTGTGCTATCGTATGATACCCAATTTGTACGGATACGACGAGCAGGAAGCAAAATATGGCACGCTGAAAATCAAGTATTTTCTGATTTTGAGCGTTTTTGGACGCCTGTATCTCGAAAACTTAACCGCAACTTTTTTTTTAACTTTCTCTATCGAGAGTCCATTCGATAGTCTTGTGGATTATGCCACCCAATAAGACTTTGAAATGTCTGGAATACGATAAAAAAGGGACTGAAAATCAAAAAAAGTCGAAAAATCGTGAAATTTTGGAAAATGCTCTACTATTTTTTTATTTGAAGAGATTTTCAAAAAAAGGTTGTATATTCAGATAGCTGACCTAATTACGATTCTAACGATGTATAATATGTATGTAGTTATTGAAATTTAATTTTCGATATTTTAAATTTTTTGCATTTTTGGCTCTTTTGAACATAGGATTTCTCAGAGGCATTTTATCTGATCAGATAATGTAATATATCATTACAGAGCCCCGTGGCTATTTTAGTGCCCAAACCGGCTATTAAAACTATTCCGACAATAATAACCATACCAGAAGTATTCAAAAAATGAAAAAAAAAGGTTAAAAACATTGTCGCACTTGCGAGAAACTTGATTTCTCCCTTAGGTAATAGCGGACCAAAAGAACTAAAGTGTCGCTGGATAGCCCTATTAATGGACCATCATATGGTATCTAAATAATACGATTTCGATGGTAAGGAAATAAATTATTGTATAACAAAAATCTAGTATTTTCCGATTTTTTAACATTCTGGGACGCCCTTTTCTCGAAAACGACGCCGCAGATTTTTCTTAAACTTTTCTTACTCAAAGTCCTATCGGTTGTCTATATAGTGAATCCAAAATGAAAAGCATTGAAATAATATAAATGGTCCAAAAATGGCCTCAAACTTTGAAAAAAAATGAAAAATCGTTAAATTTTTGGAAACGCACTTTAAGTTATCTTTTTTTCCAAAACTACTCAATGGATGTTTCTGAAACTTCTGGTACAGAAAGTTAATTATCCAAAGAACTTCGTAAAGCTATCACGACAACGATCGTAAAACCGGAAGTAGTCGAAAAAATGTCCGATATTTTGAAAAAAATTAATTTTTTTACGAAAACCTTTTTTATTTATGAATATTTTTTGATGATATTTTACACAGGGTTAAAAATATCATCCTACTTGAGCAGAAATGAGAAAAAAAATTGTCTCGGTAATTTGCGTTAGCCGCCATCGGCTAATTTAGTTTTTTGTACCCAGAAAAATTATTTATTGTTCGATTTGTATAAAACAAAGTTCATATGCTCCGTGGTCCCAATTGTAATTTTTTTTGTTACGGTGAAATTTTTCTGGCGGCAACGGAAGTGACGTAATATTAACAAAAACTACAATTTTGACCGTTCAGTACCACTTTTTGAAAGCAAATATTATTTTTTTTCAAAACTGATATAACTAAAAGGATGCACCCTGCAAAGGTGCACAAAATCCTTAGCTCAGATTTTTTAATTTCAATTTCATTTTCGGGCAATTTCGAATAAAATGTAAAATAAAGTGTAAAATTCAGTTATTTACAATTCATTCAGCGTCTTCATATTTTGAAATATTTATTTGTAATTTTCATAAACTCGTAGCAATAATCCAGACGAAGAGAATGTATGCGCAAATTAGTTTGTAATATGAGCAGTTGCCGAGAAATATGCAATTTTGCATGCATCACTTTTCACGTTATTTTGCCTATAAAAGAGTGAATTATTATTCGATTTGCAATATTTTTTTCCATTTGATGCTTAATGCCAATTTGGACTAGGTCAAGCCAATTTTACATTTTCACTGTGACCGGAAATGACGTCATTTGGGCAAAAACTGTATTTTTAACTTAAAAAACAAATATTTTATTCAAATGAGTCTGCCTTATAATATTCTTGAAATTGTGATATTTGATTCCCATCAACGAATAGAATGAAGCCATACGACCATACGGATACCACAAAATGGTTTCTAACTTGTACGGTTACAGAGAAATAGGCGATCTTCTATAAGTCACTTTTCAAGGTTTTTGGTCTATAAAAGTGTCAATTATTATTCGATTTTTATCATTTTTTTACCATTTGATGCCTTATGCCATTTATGACTTCTATGAACTAAATTAACATTTTCAATATCTCCGGAAGTAATGTAATTTTTGCAAAAAACGTATTTTTAGCCCTCAAAACAAACATTTTTTTGAAAGGATTTATATTTATTATTCGTTTAACTTTATAACGTCTGACTCTAATGGGCAGTAAGATTGAATCAATACCATCATATTGCTATCAAGAAAAGGCTTCTAGCATGTTCCCTTGTCGAATAATAGCCAATTTTCCCAGTGTCACTTTTAAGTTTTATACCTTCTTAATTTCAGTTAATGGGTTATAGGTTGATTATTTATTGCCCGATATGTATAAAACAAAGTTTGTATTTTGTATGTTGCGAATTTTCGACTTATTTTTCACCTATAAAAATTTCTTTCGGCACCGGAAGTGACGTAATTTTGCCATAATTTACAATTTTGATCGGTCTTTTCGCCAGCAAATATTACTTTTACATATGATAGAAGGTGTCACTGAAGCAAAACAATTAAAGTATAGTTTGGTAGCTCAATGGATCGGTTAGGGTATAATGAACTTCCTTATGATTCCTGAAAGCCGGTTCAGTGCTGCTTGCAGGTCTAGTTATTATTATTATTCAGATTCCAATTTGAATAGATCTCAGCAACTACGTGTCGCATCGTTACGATTTCTTCGGTTTTACTGGGAAAGTGGGTGTGACTTAGAGGATAAAGCTATTTTGAACGTTCTGCGACAATGCGAAATGTCCGAAATCACCGAAGTTATCGTTTTTGAAAATATTGCAGTAATTTTTACAATAATCATTGGATTTTAATTTTCGATACATTTTGGCATAGCCTGAGACAGGGCACATAGCTACGCTACTTTCGATTTTTGATTTTCGGCAAATCTTCGAAGATATTAGGCGCCAAATTTCAAAAATTTAAAATTTTACAAAAAACTTTTTTATTTATGAATATTTTTTAGTCGTATTGTGCACAGAATTAAAGAGTCATCTGACTAGTGCAAAAATGTTAAAAAACTTTGTCTCGGTAATTTACCTTGGCCGCCATTGGCTAATTCAGTTTTTCAGTCCTAGATTAATTTTTTATTGTTCGATTTGTATAAAACAAAGTTCAAATGCTTCGTTGTATCAATTGTCATTTTTTTTATTACCGAAAGTGTTATCTGTCGGCACCGGAAGTGGCATAATTTTACCAAAAACTACAATTTTGACAGTTATTTTCCTATTTCGAAAACAAATATTATTTTTTGGAAAAATTATTTGACTCAAAGAGTGTGCCCTTTCAAGGCGCAAAAAATGTAGGAAGCAGTTTTTTTAATTTCGATTTCATTTTCGAGCAAATTCGATTAAGAGGCTAAAAATGGTGTAAAATTGGCCTATTTACAAACTATTCAGGCTTTTCAGATTTTAAAATATTTCTTCGTAACTTTTATACACTTGTAGCTATAATCCATACGAAGAAAATGTATGTTAAAATTCGTTTGTAATATAAGCAGTTACCAAGAAATGGGCAGTTCTGTACAAGTCACTGTTTTCGTTATTTTGCCTGTAAAATAGTCAATTATGATTGGATTTTTATAAAAGTGACATCATTTGATTCAAAAAGCACGTAGCGTCATATCAAGTTGATTACAATTTAAAATTGACACCGGAAGTGACATCATTTGGTCAAAAAATGCATTTTAAACTTTTTAAATCAATGTTTTATTCAACCAAGTATAACTTAATATGTATTAATAATTTTAACTTTTGGTTTAAATTCACATATAAACAAAACCCATATGGTCATATAGATATCATAAAATGGTTTCTAACTTGTTCGGTTGCCGAGAAATAGACGGTTTTCTACAGGTCACTTTTGAAGGTTTCGGGGCCATAAAAGGGTCAATTATTATTCGATTTTCATAAACGTCACACCATGTTATACCTAATGCCATTTGGGATTTCATACAAGTAATTTAAGATTTTCGTTATCATCGGAAGTAACGTCATTTTGGCAAAAACTGTATTTTTAGCCTCCAAAACAGATATTTTATTCAAATGAGTCTGTTTTGAAATCTTTTCCAAATTATGGTATTTGATGCCAATCAACAAATAGAATGAACCCATACGATCATATAGATACCACAAAATGGTTTCTAACTTGTACAGTTGCAGAGAAATAGCCGATTTTCTACAAGTCACTTTTCAAGTTTTTTGGTCTTTAAAAGTGGCAATTATTATTCGATTTACATAAAAATTTTCACTATATGCTTAGTCGTATTGTGCACAGAATTAAAGAGTCATCTGACTAGTGCAAAAATGTTAAAAAAATTTGTCCCAGTAATTTACCTTGGCCGCCATTGGCTTATTCAGTTTTTTAGTCCTAGATTAATTTTTTATTGTTCGATTTGTATAAAACAAAGTTCATTGATTCGTTGTATCAATTGTCATTTTTTTTATTACCAAAAGTGTTATCTGTCGGCACCGGAAGTGGCATAATATTACCAAAAACTACAATTTTGACAGTTATTTTCCTATTTCGAAAACAAATATTATTTTTTGGAAAAATTATTTGACTCAAAGAGTGTGCCCTTTCAAGGCGCAAAAAATGTAGGAAGCAGTTTTTTTAATTTCGATTTCATTTTCGAGCAAATTCGATTAAGAGGCTAAAAATGGTGTAAAATTGGCCTATTTACAAACTATTCAGGCTTTTCAGATTTTAAAATATTTCTTCGTAACTTTTATAAACTTGTAGCTATAATCCATACGAAGAAAATGTATGTTAAAATTCGTTTGTAATATAAGCAGTTACCAAGAAATGGGCAGTTCTGTACAAGTCACTGGTTTCGTTATTTTGCCTGTAAAATAGTCAATTATGATTGAATTTTTATAAAGGTGACATCATTTGATTCAAAAAGCACGTAGCGTCATATCAAGCTGATTACAATTTAAAATTGACACCGGAAGTGACATCATTTGGTCAAAAAATGCATTTTAAACTTTTTAAATCAATGTTTTGTTCAACCAAGAATAACTTAATATGTATTAATAATTTTAACTTTTGGTTTAAATTCACATATAAACAAAACTCATATGGTCATATAGATATCATAAAATGGTTTCTAACTTGTTCGGTTGCCGAGAAATAGACGGTTTTCTACAGGTCACTTTTGAAGGTTTCGGGGCCATAAAAGGGTCAATTATTATTCGATTTTCATAAACGTCACACCACGTTATACCTAATGCCATTTGGGATTTCATACAAGTAATTTAAGATTTTCATTATCACCGGAAGTAACGTCATTTTGGCAAAAACTGTATTTTTAGCCTCCAAAACAGATATTTTATTCAAATGAGTCTGTTTTGAAATCTTTTTCAAATTATGGTTTTTGATGCCAATCAACAAATAGAATGAACCCATACGATCATACAGATACCACAAAATGGTTTCTAACTTGTACGGTTGCAGAGAAATAGCCGATTTTCTACAAGTCACTTTTCAAGTTTTTTGGTCTTTAAAAGTGGCAATTATTATTCTGTTTACATAAAATTTTCACTATATGATATCGTATGCCATTTCTGATTTCATAGGAGTAATTGAACATTTGCATTAACACCGGGAGTAATTTAATTTTGTCAAGATCATTTACAAGTAATAAATGTATAAAATGAATTGATATTGCTGGATTTTGTTGATTCTGCGTCCATTTTATTTGTGTGCAATGTTAATTTGGAAACCTGTTTAGTGGTTTCGCTGGTACCGGAAGTGACATATGTTCAAGGGTAACTTGGCACCGGAAGTGACATGTTTAAGGGTAACATGGCACCAGTGAAACCCGTCATGACTGCATGCAGGTCTAGTTCTATAATGAAATTGTTCGAATTATAATTCACTTTCTAGAAGAGAATCACGTGGCTAATTGGTTAAGACGCTGGCTCGCTAACCAGGAAGTCGGGCCCGGGTGTTCGATCCCTACATTGACCGAGAAAGTTCATCCAGATTTTCGGCGTGGTTTCTCCTCGTCAGTGATGCAGGGCGGAAGGCCTGACAAGTGTAGGCCGTAGCGCCGCTGCCAGGGCAAAATTTCCCTCATTCTCACTGCACACTGGATGGCCGAATGGTTAGCATGCGCGCGCTGTATCATACGGCCTATCATTGAGTCAACTGGCGTGGTTTCAAATCCCCGGTTGTACGTGGCAAGGAGTAGGGTCGCCTGTTCAACCTCGTGGGTTTTCTTCGGTTACTCCGGTTTTCTCCCACTGATAAAAAACCCCTACGCGCAAGCAAATTATTGAAATAAAATTAAACCATATATTGGTCCTGAAAAGACCTAGTTTGTGTCGAGTGGACGTTCAACCCCATTTCTCTCTCTCTCATTGCACGCTGTATGGCGTATGCCCGTCTTCATTAGCCCGGGTTAGGCGCAGAAAGTAGGACTTTAAACCCCAATTTATTTCATTTCATCTACAAGCATAAACACTGGGCAAGCCTGGGCTCCTGATGAGCTAGGGGGTTGGATGGCCGAATGGTTAGCACGTGCGGGCTGTATCATAATGTCTGTGGCGTTGATTCGATTCCCTGGTTGTACGTGACAAGGGGAAGGGTCGACAGTCCAACCTTGTGAGCTTTCTCCGGTTTCCTCCCACTGCTGAAGACCGCTACGCGCAAGCCAATTATTGAAAAAAAAAATTAAACATATGTTAGTCCCGAAATTACTTAGTTTGTTTTGAGTGGGCGTTCAACCCCATTCTCTCTCTCCCTGATGAGCTATGTTCTAGCACAGCATTCAAGTAGTGGGTCCTGATGGACATATGTCTCATTATCAGGAAACCAATCTTCTAGTGGGTATCACGGATTTTAATATGGTGAGACCATCATACCTGCACTTACTAAATTAAAAACAATTTGTTTTATTTTCAAATTTTTGTCGAAAAGAATGTTAAAGCACCCTCTATAGACTAAGGTTTTCGCCATTTATTTTAACAGTGGTATGCAGTACAGGTAATATAAATGACGGACACATGTTGGTAATTGGGGATGTTCATTAACTTTCACCATTTTGTACATTTCAGATGAGATAACTGTAAATAAACATGGAGTCCATTATCAGATTTGCGAAGCGCTGTTGGAAGATTGCAGCTTTCATTTTTCGTATGGTCGTCCTTAGTATCGTTACGGGCCTGGTATGGTTGATTCCTCCCTTGGGGAGAATGATAACTCGTAAAATGGGCGGCAATATGAAAAAAGTCAGTCGAGTGAAAAAAGAAGACTTTGAAAGTTCGATGTTTTCTTGGGGAATGCTAACGCATATTTTCCGTGCCGGTTATCTAGACGCCTTCAAACCGATGGAAGTGTATGGAAAGGCAACAAATACGACAATATATTCATCAGATGGACTAAAGAAACACTTCCTGTTTGATTACATGAAAAAGGGGCGACCTCTGGTGTTGAACTTTGGTAGTTGTACCTGACCCCCGTTTATGGCAGAGTTACGGAATTTTAATGAATTAGTACGTAACTTTTCCAAGGAAGCAGACTTTTTAACGATTTACATCGAAGAAGCTCACCCAAATGATGAATGGCGATTTGATAACAACTATGACATCTACCAGCACGTGACCTTAGAAGACCGAGTCAAGGCTGCAAGACATTTATCTGAAGCTGGTGTGGAATCCCCCATTGTCTTGGACAACGTTAAAAACACGGCAAGTGTAGCGTATGGTGGCTTACCGGAAAGATTGTATATTATTTTGGACGGTATTATCGTCTATGAAGGGGGCCCGGGTCCATTTGGGTACCATGTCAATGAGGTGGAAGACTGGTTGACGAAATACAACGGAGAAGAAAGTAATGGTCGTGCATAGTTATTGTTACTAGACTTTACTTAGACATAGTTATTGTTACTAGGCTTTACTTATGTTACTAGGCTTTACTGATGGTTAGACATACCCCGGAATGACGTCAACTGCTGGGGTTTTCCGAAATGCGTACCGACTCCCGCCATTATTATTATACTACGGCACCTTTCAATTTTAGACTAACGAAAATAAGTAATTATTCCGACTAAACGATGTTACCAATTTACTTTCGCCATTAGTCTATACTTGAAACTGGCCGTAGTTGTCTACAATAACAATGGCGGACGGTGGGGTTTGTACCACCTCACGTGACTTTCCACTTGGAAAACCCTACTTTGGCGTCATTCCGGAGTAGAACTGTATCAGCAAACATATATTTTTGTATGCTTTAAACTGTTTCGTAGTTTAAGTCGAATATTTACAATCTTTTTTCGTGGTATAATGTAGAAATTGTATAAAAATTATATAGTAGATATATTAATGAAGATATTTTAGTAAAAACACGAAACTAATTTATCTGATGACGTCATAATATCTGTAATATAAGTGTTATAGAATAACTCACATGTTCAGTGTCAAAGTTCAATTTAGGTATTGCTTTTTCTGACACTCACCTTATAAAGTAAAAAATTGATAAATGCGAATTGTATATCTTTTATATAGTAGATATATTTATGAAGATACTTTAGTAAAAACACGAAACTAATTTATCAGATAACCTCATAGCTATCTATATAAATGTTATAGAATAACTCACATGGTCAATGTTGAAGAAAAATAAGGTAGGTCATGAGTAAGTAAAATAAAACACGAAATAAAAGAATATTCAGTCTTATAATATTATCATTATACTTCTTTATGTTATTAGAATCACGTAAAGCCGGTCGTGGAGCGCTGAAT
The DNA here is from genome assembly GCA_036850965.1 of Patella caerulea. NCBI lineage: Eukaryota > Metazoa > Mollusca > Gastropoda > Patellidae > Patella > Patella caerulea. The sequence continues at coordinate 31,200,390 of JAZGQO010000008.1, forward strand.
ACCAACAGAGATCTTCCTCTCATGTCCGCCGAAATGCTTCACTCCAGATTTGATAAGATTCTGTTTACAACTGTAACCGCTATCGCGTTTAGAAGGCTTTCGGCAAAGGGGTTATTAGTATTACTCTAGAACGGAAAGTCGCGGAACGCTGAACTATCGACTAGGTTCTTCGTCTCATGACCACCATATTTCAAATTTTAAAGGTCCGTCAAAAACTGTAGCCAATTGTTGACGGACGGACCTACGAACAGGGTGACGTTAACATACGACCAAACTACGTGTATGTGTGTGTGTATGTGTGTGGGTGGGGGGGCGTATCCCAAAATAAAGGCAACGTCTGCGCGTTCATTCCCATAGCAAAACACTGGGAAAGGCAACGCACAGGGTGGCTGGAACAGATCACTTATAGTTTCGTTATGAGTCTAATTGTATTGAACACGCGCACTGTAATACCCACGTCAGCCGGCGTAGCGTCCTTGCAGCGCTGCTACGGCGACGTGAAATGATATCGGAGCGCGTCAAGCACTCAAGATCGCTATAAGCGTGGTAAAAGCGTGGTGGAAACGGCAACGCCTGATATTGTGCTGTGGTCTCGATGGTCGCCATTGATCGCCGAGTCATGGCGTTTGTTTTGAACATGTTCAAAACAAACGCCAAGGTTCTGCGATCTGACCTTGAAAGCTGTGATCTGTGAGACTGAAAAACTTATGTTTCATATTTATTCTCCAATAAGTAACCTAGAATGGTTGACCAGCCTCGAACGACCAGTGTTAAAAGTCTGTCACGAAGCCGGTATGTCTTATATTAATTTTATCCCTGTTATAAAACATTGAACACGCAAGGAAAAGGATGCCATGTTGATGTCCACAGTAACGGAGACCATAACAGTTAGAATTCCACAAAGAGTTAGCGGAAAACATTTTTCTGATAGCAGACTGCGTGGTGTATTGCGTCTTCTTTTGGTCCAGGTTGTCTATAAACGTATTTTGGTCATTGATAAACAATAATTAATAATAGGGCTGAAGTCATACCGAAAGAAATTCCAATGTTACTTTTCTCCCAGTCTCCCGATTTTTAACCGGACTAATTATGTATTTATTTACCGTAAACAGAGAGAGAGAGAGAGGAGAGAGAGAGAGGGGGGGTTAACGTCCACTAGACACAAACTAGGTCATTGCGGGACCATTTTTATACGTCCACATTGAAATGTGGTCGTATATTGTCGTCGCCCCCGTCCGTCGGTCCGTACGTACGTCCGTCCGTCGTCCATAATTGCTTGTGGACGCACTAGAGGCTAAAGTTAATATCCGATTGACTTTAAATTTATACACAGTGAGAGACGAAGAAGCCTAATGTTTTTCAGCGATTTCCGATAACTACCAGAGTTATGGCCCTTGATCACTTCAAAAAATCTTGTGGACGCTCTAGAGGCCAAAGTTAATATCCGATTGACTTTAAATTGATACACAGTGTTTAAGGTCATAAGTCGAAGAAGGCTATTGATTTTCAGCAATTTCCAATAATGCCCCTTGATCACTTCAAAAAATCTTGTGGACGCTCTAGAGGCCAAAGTTAATATCCGATTGACTTTAAATTTAAACGCAGTGTTTAAGGTCAGGAGACGAAGAGGTATATTCATTGTCAGCGATTTCTGATAATTGGTGCCAGAGTTGTGGCCCTTGATCACTCCAAAAAATCTTGTCGAGGCTCTAGAGACCAAAGTTAATATCCGATTGACTTTAATTTATACACAGTGTTTAAGGTCATGAGACAAAGAAGCCTCTTGATTTTCAGAGATTTTTACGCCAAAGTTAATACCCGATTGACTTTAAATTTACACACAATGTTTAAGGTCATGAGACGAAGAAGTCTATTAATTTTCAGCGATTTCAAATAATTACTTCCAGAGTTATCTCCCTTGATCACTTCAAAAAACCTTGTGACACTATAGAGGCCAAACTTATCAACCGATTGACGTCAGATTGATACACAGAGTTTAAGGTGTTGAAACGAATAAGTACATGTATTTTGATTTTCAATGAATTTTGATAACTGAACAGCTAAATCCATGATATTAAATGTTTCGTATGCTAATTGATTTTCTGATAATTACGTAATGAGTTGTCACTCTTAATCAGATTTTAGTGTATTACAAATGCTTCATTACTGAAAAAAGTAAAAATAGGTTGCATGGCAACGAAAAATACGCCCACACAGCAGCTAAATCGTCCAGGCAGTCAACAAGAGTTGTTGCATTTTAAGTAATCATCAGAAAAACATAATTCAAACTCCCCCATAACTATGGTGTAACTGTGATATAATCAAACGTTTTATTATATCAGATAATAATTGTGACCTCCAGAGGGACCACAAGCAAAAAAGGGTGATTTTTCGTACAATCAGGGGCCATAATTCAGGAAGTTACGATCCGCTATGCGCAAATATTCAATGGAACCAAGATCTTTGGGTTATCAACAAGCTAATAAAAGCGATTTTTCGGACAATCAGGGGACATAATTCAGGAAGTTACGATCCGATGGGTGCAAATATCGAAAGGAATCAAGATCTTTGGGTTATAAACATACATGTCAAGTTTCATCAAAATCAGTTCAAAATTGTGACCTCTGTAGGGTCCACAACCTTGATATAACATATTTTCACACTATTCGCGTACAAACGGCGGCCATTTTATCCGTCAATTATGGTCCGATTTTCACGAAATTCAAATTCTCTTTCCATTACCATGTAACCGTGATATAATCAAACGGTTTTTTAAATCGGATAATAATTTTGACCTCCAGAGTGACCACAAGCTAACAAAAGCGATTTTTCGGACAATCAGGGGACATAATTCAGGAAGTTACGATCCGATTGGTGCAAATATCGAAAGGAACCAAGATCTTTGGGTTATAAACATACATGTCAAGTTTCATCAAAATCAGTTCAAAATTGTGACCTATATAGGGTCCACAACCTTTATATAACATATTTTCACACTATTCGCGTACAAACAGCGGCCATTTTATCCGTCAATTGTGGTCTGATTTTCACGAAATTCATATTCTCTCTTCATTACCATGTAACGGTGATATAATCAAACGGTTTTTTAAATCGGATAATAATTTTGACCTCCAGAGAGACCACAAGCTAACAAACGCGATTTTTCGGACAATCAGGGGACATAATTGTGACCTCTATAGGGTCCACAACCTTGATATAACATATTTTCACACTATTCGCGTGCAAACGGCGGTCATTTTATCCGTCAATTATGGTCCGATTGTCACGAAATTCAAATTCTCTTTTCATTACCATGTAACCGTGATATAATCAAATGGTTTTTTTTAAATTGGATAATAATTTTGACCTCCAGAGTGACTACAAGCAGATTTAAATGGCCGAGAAAGTGCCCAGGGATTTTCTAGTCTTTAGTGTGGGGACCTGAACCTTAAGACTTAACGATATTTGTGAAGCATCTCTGCTACTAACACTTAAAAATCATCCCGATATACTGAAATATACTCATGCATATTCATACATGTACATGTGATAAGGGATGTTAATTTATTTATGGGTAATAGTGGATTAAGATATGCCTGGTTGAGCAGCAGAATTAAACATTCATTTCACACGCAACCTAACCGAGTTAATCAATAGAAATGAAGACTACAATATTCGAAACACACGAAGGACATGGTCCACTTCATTCAGTCACGAACATATAAAAACAGTTAGATTGAATGGGGGTATTGTTGGAAAGATCGGGTACTGAATTGAAAGTAACTGAGCTGTAAGAACAACTTATACTGTCAAAGGAGGGTACCCTTCGGTATTACTTTGCATTTTATTTTGTCACAAATTTCACACTTAATTTACCTTCTGACATGACCTAATAATAACGGGACACTAAGAGACAGAATAGAAGTATTAATCTGAAAGAAATTCATGGGGTCGCATTGAAGTTCGGGTTGTTTTAACCCATGCATGGTCCATGTCCGGGAGGCATTGGTATAATCACAAATAAGGGAGGATTGTAGTCATAGGGGCCAGACGTAGAATTCAGATCAGGGAAGTGCGCGTCTGCAGGTGACGATATATATATATGAAGGTAGGTAAAACTATTATTCTTTAATCTTGAAAGTTACACTGGTGCAACAGAATCCTGGTGTAGGTGGTGGTCTTTTGGGGAAAAATTAGTCATTTTCGAGTACGTTATTTGGACAATATCGATAGCTACATTTGGACATGTGTAGTAAAGTTTCCCGGAACGTCGTTACCCTCGACTGCACAAAAGATTAATATCCCAATGCAAGAAACTCACAATTCAGCTCAGCAACCTAATTTGCTTCCTCCATGACATCGATCCAATTGTGTTTTTTTTTCATTGATATTCAATTGAATCCATATTTCGTTTACATTAAAGATGTAGGTGTGTGTTCACATGGGAGTGGTCTTAGATATGTGAGACAATCTGATGGGCTATCTAGGTAAGCTATAGGTTCAGCTACATCCCAGCACAGGCTTAACTATCATAGTGTTTAATACAGCGCTACTTGTTTCTTATTCTGGAAGTCGCGGGTTTGCTCCCTTGTCAGCGGTACAGGACGGAGGATGCGACAAAACAGCTGTCTAGTCGTTCGAATGAGATGAAAACCGAGGTCCCGCGTACATATTGGCGTGAACGTAAAAGAACCCTTGACAGTTAGATTCGAGTTAAGAGTAGGCCTTAGCTCAGCTGTGCAGTCAAAATTTCACTCATAGCACACTGTATGGATAGCGTATGCCCGCCTTCAAGTCTGAGCAGAACAGTAGAACTTTAAACCCCATTTCATTTTATTTGTATTCAGATTGGCTGTGATGGGGGACTCAGTTGGAGAGTTTCCCTTAAACTTCTCCTGGGTGATTGAAGATGAGTTATGTGCCCTTGGTTTTCCTGGTACCCCTGAAAATATGCAGTATTTAGTGAACAATAATGTTGGCTATCTCGTTTCCTTGACAGCAGAAAGATGTCCAGATATACAAGGATATGAAAAGGGTATTTGTAAATTCTCGTTTTAATTTTACTAGCCTTGTGAAATGTAAATTATAAAGGTGGATATTGCAGCATATTATCTGCGCTCTGTTCTGTTTTTCTTTCACAGAATGTTGGTTGTGCTTCTTGATTTCACGCAAAATGTCAATTATGTGGATCAAACTTAAAATATATGTAAAGGATCTATAAAACAGGATGCTATTTTATCTTAAAAATGCACCGCACCCCACCCCCACCCCATTGAAAATGGCCGCCATCTTGGATTTTCGAATTGATAAACAACATTCTCAAAAGAGTAGTCTCCAAGTATGGCGGTATATTAGTGCCAAAATTCTAACATGCTATCGTCTAATTTCTTACTTCTATTCATGTAATTTCTAACCTCCATTCATGTAACTTCTAACTTCCATTCATGTAATTTCTAAATTAAGACAACGTATAATTCAACTTCTTTATTTGTTCAGTGTAAATATCAATTCTATTTCATTTTATTTCTAATATTGGGGCGACAAATGTCTACTTCATTGTCGTATTACATGTTAAGCATGAACGGCAAACAAATTTAGAATTTTGATACTTCTACCTAGCAACCATCATTATGACATCGTTTGGTGTCGCCACCGTGTGCTCAGTTTGGCGATTGAACACCTGATCGGGACCATTCTATTGATACAAACGACTCGCTCTTCGTCAGATTGAGTGGCTTGTCTGAGTGTTAAGATTGGAAACAACATCGGGAGAGAGAGATGGGGACATGGGGTTTAACATCCACTCGACACCAACCAGGTCATTTCGGTATTAACGCCGTTCAATTGTATTTCAATAATTCGCTTGCGCGTAGGAGTGTTTAGCAGTTGGAGGAAACCGGAGGACCCGGAGAAAACCCACGAGGTTGGAAAGGCGGCCCTGCTCAATGTCACGTAAAAACGGGAAATCGAAACCACGCCAGTTTATTCGATGACAGACCTTATGTTACAGCGTGCACGTGCTAACCATTCGGCCATCCTACCCTCTAAACAACATTGAACGTGATATAAATGTATGGTTTGCAAATACTATTTCGAATACCATGGCTAAGTGGGTAAGACGCAGGCTCGCTAGGCTGTGGGTCGGGAGTTCGATCCCTGCATTGGTCGAAAAAAGTTCATCCAGATTTTTTGGCGTGGTTCCCCCTTATCAGTGTCTTGTCGTTCCGATGGGATGGAACCCGAGGTTCCATGTACATGTTGGCGTGCACGTAAAAGATCCCGTGACCGTTAGACTTCGATATAAGTCCACGTCGTAGATCCGCTCTCCGGGCAATATTTCCCTAAAGCACACTGTATGGCGTATGTCCGTCTCCATTAGCCCGGTTCGGAACAAAACAGTAGGGCGTTAAACCCTCTTTCATTTCATTTCATTTTCTATTTCAAATATAAGCTAAACGGGATTTGGAGTATTTTATTTTATTTTTTTTACGGCTGAGCCAATAATTAATATTTATATGCAGTTGGTCTATATTAACACAGGCAGGCGCGGATCCAGAGAGGGGGTCCAGGGGGTCCGGACCCCCCCCCCCCCTTCTCAGACTTGAAAATTTGAAATGCGATTTTATTGGCGATTTTTAGACCTGTAATTTTGGAATTTACCTTCCGGAAATACGTCAGAATGCACCAAATTGAATCTAATTTACCAAATCTTCTTGGGGGAGCGCCCACAAACCCCCCGTTAATTGGTTGAGCGCAATTAGTTAAGAAATTATCAAACCTAGACCCCCCCCCCCCGCAAAAAATCCTGGATCCGCGCCTGACAGGGTATAAATGTTATAAATAGGCCTACACAGATACTGAGTTTAATACTAAGTGTAAAATGGCCTCTCTCTCTCTCTCAGCACCCCTTCCAACCTTCAACTAAACGAAGAATGGTTTGTTTATACCAAATAATGGTCCCGATAAGGTGCGCAATCACCCAATTGAGCACGCAGTGGCGACACCAAGCGATGTCATAATGATGGTTGCTAGGTAGAAGTAACAAAATTCTAAATTTGTTTGCCGTTCATGCTTAACATGTAATACCACAATGAAGTAGACATTTTTCGCCCCAATATTAGAAATAAGATGAAATAGAATTGATATTTACACTTAACAAATAAAGAAGTTGAATTATACATTGTCTTAAATTAGAAATTACATGAATGGAAGTAAGAAGTTGCATGAATGGAGGTTAGAAATTACATGAACAGAAGTAAGAAATTAGACGATAGCATGTTAGAATTTTGGCACTAATATACCGCCATATCCAAGGAGTATCTATGCACAATTTGATACGTGTAATTATAACATTTTAATGACTTCCCTGATATTACACAGTCTGTTGCACTATTGAAGAGAGATATTTTAGACATGCGTCGATAAATAAAATGGAACGAATTGTTGGTAGACCAAAGATATAACTGATTGAAGAGTTGATGTACAGTCAGCACACATCTTTTGATTTGTTTGTTTGTCATGCTGTCAAATCAGATCAATTGTAACAATAAATATTTGATATATTATAGATTTACATCTGACGTGTATAAAGATAGTAGACTTTACACCACCTACATTACAACAAACTGAGGTCTTTCTACAGATGATGGAGAAGGCTCGAAAAAATAAAAAGGTAATACATTGTTCCGGAGCTAGGTCAAGTTCCATACTTGCACAAACTAAGTTTGAGATCAATTTATTTTAGCTCCCACACTATATCCCCACAAGTATGTCCGTCTTTTAGATGGGTTTGAAATCGAATGACAACCTCCATCAATAGTATTTGACGTCATATCTGTGCTATATAAAATAATAAAACCTCTTCTCTTCGTAGGCAATGTCCCTTGGAAAGAAAATCTTCATTTTTCAGTCAAACCGCAGTAGCAATTTTCTTGTTTTAAAAAATGAAAGGTATATGCTGCTAAACATTGTAACTCATGCAATTTGAGAAAGTTGTCTATATAGATGTCTCAGGTAATATGTCAGGCCGCAGCAGTAAGTTTTTATTATTATCATTATTTCAGGCTGTGGCTATACACTGTGCTCATGGAAAAGGAAGGACCGGAACAATGGCGGCCTGTTATTTAATTAAACAATATGGTTATACAACTCGACAGGCTATAGACAAAATACGTCAAATAAGACCAGGATCTATAGAGACTAAAGATCAGGAATTATTCGTTCATCAATTCGAGGAATATCAAAATACTCGCTAGAACATAACGTATATACATGTAGTCCATATCAACATCGTGAGTATAGGCTCCTGGACCTGTCTACGGAAGAAGAATGGGGTGGGATCTCGTACTATTGCCTGGAATTGGTCAGATTTAGTACTAAAATAATCAACAAAATAAAATAACTAAGGGTATATTTTATACAAATTATTTCAAATAATACTATGTATTTCTAAAGGTACAGTGTCGGCTTTATTGCATTTAACATATAATACAATACTATCTTCTAAACAATGTCTGGAGCCATAGTGGCACTTGCTCACTATACCAGGGTGTCCAGGCTTTGGTCCCGTTGTTAGCCCAGAAGATTCCTTGGTGTTTCCTGACGGTTACTATTATCCTCTACAATGCATCATTATTATGGTTAATCTATCAAGCTATACCAATACCGTAGACTGTATTCCATAATTGTCACTATGTTCCAACAGTTTCTCTTTCACATTCCAAATCAGAGTTTTTTGGCACCAGGAAATAGTGAAACGAAATGAAATGGTGGTTAACCTCCCACTCTTCTGCTCCTAACCTGGGCTAATGAAGACGGCGTCAGAAAATAGTAATACAGTAAATGTTATTATGTAGAGTGTACAGGTTGTTTTAATCTTCCAGTATATTTAAACACGTAGCCTCTCTTTAACAATTCTATAACAATATTAGCTATATTCTTACAATCATCTAAAATAAACAAAAACATCAAATATAATACTATATATTATATAATACTGTCGCAAATTAACTTGAAGATCGTCCAACGAAAAATACTTCACAATCTACAGTTTAAATTTTCACTTAATTGTATATAACAGGTTATTTCGCGTTTCTGTCATTAACGATGAGAATTAGGGACCATCTCATCAAATGGTAGTTTCGTTTAAAAGAAACAATAACCCATTGCTTTTGGTCGCAAACAAATTCAGAATAGGGCTGATACTGCACGTTCTATCTATTGAGTGATGGAGCAAAAAACATTTCCCTTCAATTTTTATTTCGGCAGGGTAAAAAGAGGATTATCTCTTTAACTAAATCGTTCCATTTCATGCTTAAACAAAATAGGTTATTTCTCGATCTATCGGGCGACCTGCACATGAAACATGGGGGTATCAAACTGATATTCAAGAAGTGAGAGATTAATTTAGTGTGGCGAAAGCCGAACCCACCATCATTAAAGAGTCAAATCTGGGGTCCGTCATTGTTGAAAATCGGGGTTTTCTTAACATTATTAATCATGAATGAATGGGACGTTCAATGACATTAACATCGATAATTTCGTAAGTTTTAAATGTTAATCTTTGTACCAACAGGGCCAATAGGGGCCAGCAAATAAATAGGGGATTGTTTAAATATATACTGTAAATCACAGGAAATATTTTAAGAACCTACCAATACCACTGTGATGTCGTCCTTGGTGTTTTAATTTTAACTGACTTAACATGGGCATCATACCCTGCGGAAATATACTCGTGACATCTGAAAAAGACTATTATATAAACAAGATAAAATATAAGTTTATTACATGTTTATAGTAATTGTAATAAATATGGTTTCTGTGCAACAACAATTATCAAATCATAAACTGATAATCCATAATTACTCCTATATAAAAAGGACAATAAATTCCACCCGTGCTCCTCTCGCGACCAAGAAGATTAGGCTGTATTTCAATACATGTTCATGATCATCAATTGTGGGAAGCCCAAGAAGTAAATACCACGACTAAAGCTACCAAAAAACAAACAATCGGCATTGTTAGGGAGACAAATGGAGATTCGTACAAAAATGAAATTTAATTGGGTTTTAAAATGTCCGATTTTTCTGAGATTCGTATAAAAAAGCAGCAATGGCTTTCTGTACAATACTATACATGTAGAAAAGACTACAGCCCACTTTAACCAGGGGCGGATCAGCTACATAAAAAAAATAATGCCTTGCATCAATGAAATTACATCACAAAGTGATCTTACATCAGTATAAAAAATTTCTCTGTTTAAAAAGCTCAATTTGTATGTATGCCTATGTATTTTAAAGACAATGACAGCAGATTTCCGTGACAGAAACCTGACAAACCCCCTCTTGCAAAAATTCCTGAATCCGCCCCTGTTAACGAGTTGGCTATCCGCATTATAAAGCCATCCGTCTATAGAACATACACGAGCAAACCTTTACATGCAATCTAACTTAGTCCACAATATAGATAGTCAAATCGCTGAAATTTGAAAATTATTGTTGGCCAAGCGGAAGTTTCATGTTGACCATTCTATTAAATAAAGTATAGTTAAATAATAGAGTTGCCTACAACTATTTGAAATACAGATGTGGCGTCACCATTTGGTGTTAACGGACCGTTATTTCAAATAATGGTACGGGCAATGTGCCAAGCGTACATTATTATACTAGTTGTAATATTGGACACACGTGGCGTATTTCACTGAAATGCACTGGCTGGATAGTGTATGTATTTAAGTTGTCTCGTACAATATCAATAATATTATATTATTATTTTAACACAGAGATCATTGCTACGGGATATGTGTAAGAAACTCTTACATATACGGAAAGTGGCGTCAAGTGATGTATATTTAGCAATTTAGCAATGATCTATGTGATAAAATTATATTTGGAATGTATTTTACCAGTTCTATCGCATATGTAATAATGGCTGGCACCCATATTGTCCTTTAATCTACACATAAATTCACTTCCACATTCACCGTAACTGTAATTATATTCATGGCGTATGCTATAGACACGAAGTACAATAATTTCGCTTAGCGTACATGTAGATGTCATGTCGCAAGGAAAATAGTATCTGTAACCAAATAATAAATTTTACTGGCAGGGACACCAGTATATAAAGGTCTAATTTGGACTGTTTGGTAAAGAAGAAAGAGACCGCCTTCAAGATTTATTTAAATGGTACTGGATTGGAATTTATATAGGCCTACCCTGTACATTTAAATCCAGGTTGAAACTCTGAGAAGGACAAAGCAAGATAAAACAAATCATTATACACGAATTTCCATTTATCACCATTATCGTTGTTGTTAACATAGAAGATTCAGAACTTACTCTTTTAAGATTGATCCATTGGTTGAAATAATCTTCTGGTTTTATATGGAAATAGGCACACTGTTTAGGTAACCTGATAAACAATTATTTATACAGTAAAATGGTGATTTAAACGGTAATCTACATGGATGGGATTTCAAACACCCGTGCATGGTATTTCTGTACCAAAAGAGAAACATTTTTTGTACCGGACACTGTAATAACTATTACAAAGGTAACTGTATATCTCATCTCATATTAACAAACAGAATAGATCCAGAAAAAAAGGATCTATTTTGATGTGACTAGTGTTATTCAAGATTGTCAAGTCACTCAAACAATTGAAAAACAAGCACAACTTCTATTGTAATAACAGAAGACTAGGCACATTTTGTTAGCCCCATTGGCGCCACCTTTGAAAACTGACAACTGGCTGTAAGTATTGTAATTAGCAACTATAATAAATCTTACATTAGTTTTAAATCCCAATCACCACAAGTTACAAAAGCAAACTTCACTCCTTCATTTAGGAGACCTTCTTGTTTCATCCAATCATCAAATTCCTGACAACAAAATAAAAACCGCTTTTTATGAAATAACATGATTAAGTTTGTTTGTTTTTCTCAATATATATTTAGTAATACCTTAAAGGAAAAGTTCATGAAAGCAAGAAATTATATATAGGTCAAATTCTGATTTTACAGGTTTTATTTAAATACCACAAAGCTGCACATTCGGGCATAATATCTGTGAGACTAGTGCACCCAGATGGTAACAATTTTCCAACAAAACTATTAATCTTAATTTGGATTGGTTGAGGAATATTGATGAATAGCGTCCAATGTATTGAGATTTATTAAACAGAATAAGCCTTTTGGTTTTTAAAATTCTTCAATATAAGAGTATTTTTAATAGCGTATTTATTATGACTAAGCAAAATTATCTGCCTACGCCTAGGTGAACTTTTCCTTTAATATAAAGACCTGTAATTGTCAGTTAAAATCTGTTATTAAAATAATTTCTGAATACATGGTCAGCATGTCATGAACTATCTTATAGTATAATACTTGATATTCTTGATGTACATGTTTTTGTTCTGATCATAATCTATTATGCTATTTCAGTTTTTTTAAATTCAGTTTTTATATAAAAGAAATAATTTAAAACGATTTTCTTCATTGTTTACAAAATAAAAGACTACCTGTAAAACTTCTTGTAGACTTGGTTGTCCATCCACCATATCTTGTATTATACCAGTCAGCTACAAAATACAAGAGTCTAGTTGTTTGTTTTCTCTCGTACAAAATGAAATCAATTCAATTTTAATTCACACATCCATATATTAACTGTACAAATAATGCAACTGACTTAGTAAGTGATATGTTTGTTAACAGCAGGGCAGATATAGTTTTTGATAAGAAAAAGCATAAAAGAATAGTGCAATAAGGAAGATAATTATGGCAAAAGGCCTAATTCAAGTTCCTGGTCACGAAAGAAACAAAACAGTCTATTAAAATTATAATTTCAGAAAATAAATGTGCCTGTATAAAATATCTAATCAGTAAAAAAACATGTTAATATCAACTATGATTTTATAATGATTTGGTATTGAATTTATCAGGATTTCCTACAGGTTCTTTAATTTGATATGGTATTCAATTATTAATTAATTTCAACTTTTATTGTTGAATAGCATCATATGTGGTAGAGCCTCTGCTGTTTGTCTCACTGAATAGCCTATTTTGTGTTTATTACAGCGGCAAATATTGGAGAAGATAAAATTTGAAATCAATTTAAAATCCAATTCCACCCCTACTCTCTCAGCCATCAATGCATGAACATGTATTCAAAATAATCAATATTTGATTTTATTGCATTAATCCAAAAAGTTTTGTGGATAATATCATACATCATTACACTGAAGGACCTTTTTTGTTCGATTCTCCTTATATAAATTAAAGTACAATATTTGTGTCAGTCATTATCACATATGTGATAGAACTGGTGAAACACATTCCAAATATAAATTTAACACAGAAATCATTGCTATGTTAGATGAGTAATAAAGGTTTCAACAATCGGAAGTGACGAATGCGAAAGGAAAACAGAGTTAAGCACACTATGCAACTGACTGAAGTGACGAGTGATAACAGGTACATGGGCGATTTTCTGCTCGTTATTATTTCCTTAGAAGACAAATAGTTGTTGTGTTAGACCGTGAGAGGATATTTGACAATAAATAAAAAGAATTGACTGCCACTAGATAAGACAACACGAAAAAAAACCCAAGAAAAAGTCTGAGCATTACCATGTTTTTATAAGGTATAGAAGGAATAAAAACAAGGGAATGTACAGACTATTTCTATTTTTCTTGTGTTCTCTTATCTAATGACACTCAATTACTTTATTGAATTGTCAGATATCCTCTTGCAGTCCCATATAACAACTTTTGGTCTTATTATTAGTGAGCAGAAATTCGGCCATGTATCTGTTATCACTCGTTACTTTGAATCAGTTATATAAGGGATAACTTGTGTTTTCGTTTTGCGTTTGTAACGTCCGATTCATGAAACCTTTATAACGCATCTATTGTAGCAATGATCTCTATGTTAAAATCATATTTGGAATGTGTTTAATCAGTTCTATCACATATGTGATAATGGCTGACACCAATATTGTCCTTTAAGATTTCCGTTATCTGTATCTACAGGTGTTTTATACATGTACCTCTATACAAAAGGGAGTCAACTCTTTGTGGACTTGAGGACACACATAACGATGAAATGTGGATTCAACATTCAATGTCACAGGATTTACTTTTAAAACAGGAAACTCAATAATTTCCTGTGAAAAAATAAAAGGTATTTATTAATATTATTAGGGGAAGTGACTCTGTTACATGAAACTAAATATATAAATTATGTGTATATAAATAATTAAATATACTGCTATAATTACTAGCAATAATTTTTCAAGATTTTTTCAGTGGACAGCCCATTTATTAATTACCGGTACTCTGCACTAGACAAAGCACAAAGAATTTTTTGAAGAAGAGATGTGGTTGAAATGACAGACGGATAGTTAGATGTACATATAGCACATGCTACATGTAGTGTATAAGATAGGTTGCCAGTAATGCCAGGCAACGAATCACACACTCACAACAGCTAAGTCGTCCAGGCACACTCAACAAGGGTTGTCACATATTTTTTCTTTTGTCAGTAGGGAGAATGTTTACAACACATGAAAATCTTATTACGAGTAATAGCCCATTAAGTAATTATCAAAAATGTTTGGAATTGTTTCTATTGTTTGTCTTCATCCACAAGATATTTCAAAGTGATCAAGGGCCATAACTCTGGCAGTAATAATTGGAAATCGTTGAAAATGACTATAGGATCCTCCGTCTTATGATCTTAGCCTTAAAGTTTAGTTAAACACTCTTACACTGTGTATAAATTTAAAGTCAATCAGATATTTCTATCTAGCCGGTCACCTCTGGCTTGCGGCTGTGGTTTCGAGCCCTGGTGTGAGCGTAAGTGGCATGGAGATAGGGGCCCCTTCTCAACCTCGTGGGTTTACTCCGGGCACTCCGATTTCCTCCCACTGCTAAAGACCCCTACGCACAAGCGAATTATTGAAATAAAATGAAACCATATGTTAGTCCCAAAATGACCTAGTTTGTGTCGAGTGGACGTTAAACCCTGTATCTCTCTCTCTCAATCAGATATTAACAGTCTCTAGAGCGTTCACAAGAAATTGTGGATGACGGATGGACAGGCGGACGGGTCCATGTGGGCGTATAAAAATTGATAGTCATAAGATTGGTGTACCTGTGGTATTAATTTAGTTTGGTTGTCACATGTGGCTTCAAAATCTAACACTAACAAATAATCAAATATCTGTGGCTTTAACAGTGTAGTAGACGACTCCGCCATGTTTGCCAAACTTTTCTTTGACTTTTTTGAAAATAATCGTCTCTGGTATGTGAAGTTTCGTTCAACTGGTCGAGTGTCACACACTTTGTTTCTTAGAATAGAAAGTAAAACCTGTTTCCGCAACACGTTCATAATTTACTTTTGTTTACAAACACATCTGCAACTTCCGGTTTGCAATGACCTTGACCCAACCCAACTCATGTTCATTCTTCCTGGATGTAATAAGGCTGAATTATTACATAATAAGGGAATAATACACAATTTTCTTTCTAAAAAATACACAACAGATGATTCGTTAGTAAAAATTAAAATAAATTTGGTCATGAATCGTGATTACTAATACCTATTTCCGGTCTCGGCTAACCTAAAAATGAAAATGGCGACTGCTAAAATTGTGTAAAAGTTGAACTTAGGCAAATAATCAATATTTCGAGTCTAGATATGGTTTTAATAGGACCTATCCTATTTATATCATAATTTTCGTTTAAGGTGAGTGCTTAACTACAAAATTAAAAAGCAAATGTGCTGGTAAATAGAATTAAATCGAATGAATCTGAATGTCAACAAACATTTTTTTTTTTTTTGTTGCTTGTCACTGACGCTGCCTTCTGGTGGCAGTGCACTGCCTTGATAGTCAATCTGATAGCCTTAGGCTGTGCCTAATAGTATCAGTAGCAAAGTATAGTTCCGTGTTTTCTATTAAATATTTGTGTCATGATCATCATCCTGAAGACCTTGGGAGAGAAAGTAACATGTAGTCAAGTCCTGTTCTGTGATAATCGACTCATGGAGTCATAGTCATCTGCAGTGTGGTCATGAATAAGGGACTTTTGGGGTCAAGCCAACTACTAAATTAGGTGTGTTCATGCATCCTGTTTTTTCCCTTCGTTATTTGTACCCATATTTATAAGAATAGTGTAGTTGCTACAAAATATGTGTAGTTTAATTTTACAATATAAATTATAAGCAATTAAATGATGAACTGTGTTAGTAAGTTAGTTTACCAATATTTGTTATAAAAGTTATCATTAATTATATTAATTTAGTGCATTATTCATAATATTCATTATTAGTTTGATTATGATAATTTATTGAACTTGCACGATGAGGGATATCAGCATCAAAATCTGTACATGTATGTACATGATGTACATGTACATTTTAAGCAGTACCAAAATCCAGCTTGTTAATTTGCTCTGTGACACTTGTACAAAAAAGAATAACATGATTATAAAAATGACACTATAAAAGCCCATTTACATACATACTATACGTTGCTACTGTATCTGAAATTTTTTTGTGTCTACAGTGCTCCATTGTCCCACTCCTCTAGTCCAGCATGTTAGCCTACTTAAGCAACATTCACAAGTTTTACAACATCTAACCGTTGCTTGAACACTCAGAAATTCCCGAACTGTGCGCTCGTTTTCACAAGTGACTAATTAGCATTGTGCAATCAGTTTTCTTGGCACATAACACACTATAAACAAACAGGGTTTTTTAAATTGAGAAACTCGAGGAAAAACAGCGACCGTGACATTGATCGATCTTTGAACTTCGCAATTCGATTGTCACATGTAGTAGGCATGATAGCTAAAAGCACGAGACTTGGTATACACGATAGGTTACCAAGCTGGGCTTGTGTCAATCGAACTTAGTGGCGAAATATGCATTGTATTACGTGAAGGGCTTGATAAGATGTATGTAGTTAAGGCGAGATCAAGCCTACTATTGAAGATGCTAGTCCAGGGGTTCTCAACCTTTTTTTTTTCCTCACGTCACACCTTGGAATACATGAAAAAATAGCGACACACATAGCTAAATATATATCAAAAATATTTGAAATTCGCAAAGTAAAACATGGCAAATCGTAGACGTCCCACAACTGTACACACAGACTAGTTATAGACACATATACATTAAAATGATACAAAATAAAGGAAAATATGGCTATGAACTAATTTTATTGCAGTGTTTCAAATTTCATCAGTCAACTAGCTGGTTTCCTTAGTGAGAAATTTTCTTAGTGTGACATTAAAAATTTTGCCGCGCACTAAGGATGATCTCATGGCAAACCTACACATCTATTTGCCGCGGCAGACTGGCTGAGAATCACTGCTCTAGTCTTATACTATCTCATCACTATCATATCCAACTAAAAAGAATTCTCTCATTCACAAGAATTTGCTCCCATTAATGAACTCTGAACCCTAATACCAAGAAATTGACTTAAAATTTCAGACTCCTCCCCCAAATCTTGAAGCTCATTTACATGTACATATTATGCACCGATCAGTCTGTGGTAAAAGGACATAACATATAAATGTACCTAAAAGTTTGTGACAATTGTATAAAATTAAGTCTATGCATGGATCCCAGAATGATTTGTCGTCATCATTTAAATCATACGAATTGTTGAATATGTATATTTATCTAAAAACTGTAAGAGTTTAATCTCTATTACTTTAAATGTTCTTAAATAAAGCAACAGATATTAATTTGATTACAAACTAATTTGAAATTCAAGAGTTTTCAAACATTTTACATGTATTTGATAATATAGATTTTTGTACAATTCTTCAATAAGTTTGTAGATTGCTGTAATGTACATTATGTTTTAATTCAACACCATTTAAAGACTGGACATGATTGGCTTTTATGAATTAATGACAATATTGCTATTTTAAATACTGTCATTGTCATTAGTATCATCAACATGTCAACTTTCTACATCTATTTATAGTACTTTCTGATACAAAAGTAAACAATAGCTCTTTTTTACAAGTCAGAAGTTTAAATCATATTCATCTCGTACAGGAGTAGTGTGTTTATTGTTTGTACATGATGTAAATATTCTCTCAATTTTGGGAGGCAATATTTTTGATAGTCTGCTTATGTATGTAAAATTGAGATGAATTATCAAAACTTTGTGAACATGTAGATGTTCATGTGAATGTCTTGGCTGAGTTTGGTGATGACTTTTCTGTTCAGCCTAAGCAAATATCTTTCTTTCACATCTTTTGGATCACAATCACTCTGCTTCTAATTAAGGCGGAGTGATGAAACTTGGTTTTGTTATATGAAAAGAGTGATAAACAACATGATTGTTAAGGAGTTTGAATGGCCAAATGCTTAGCCGTGCGCATTGTATCATTGGCTCAACTGCTGGACTGGTGTGGTTTCGATTACTAGGTTGTACTTGACATCAAGTTGGGTCGATGGCCCAACCTCATGCTATTTCTCCGTACCAGGTGTTCCATTTCCTCTCACTGCTAAAGACCCCAACGCACAAGCGAATTATTGAAATGGAAAATTTACCCATGTGTTGGTTCCGGAATGAGCTAGTTTGTATCGAGTGGACTTTAAACCTCATTTCTCTTTCTCTCCCACCTGATTGTTACAATATACATCTTTATACAATGATAAATGTGTAAGTTATAAATGAGTGACTGTCGTGTACAACAATATACATTTGTAGCTACAATTACATGTGTACTTAGGCTTTTTCAAGGCATTCTTGCCAATACAATGAGAGGCATAGAGGTGTACAAGAAGCCTATACTAATATAAATTATACTGATTCTCAAATATGCTATTATTTTATTACAGTTTATTCCAATGGATTTTGTGGATTTGGATAAAGTTTTAGATGAGTTTGAAGAAGAAGGTTTGTATATGTCTATATATGTAGATCTAGTTATACGTATTCCATCTTGAGTGTGGATTGTTGTTACCTCTGTCTGCCTATCCGTCCTTCTTGTAAATGTTCTGGAAATGTACATATATTCATAGCCTTGTGCATGATGACATGTCATTATGCATACATAGCCTTGTGCAAGATGAAACATGTCAGTTTGTAATACCCAGCTTTGTGCAAGATGAAACATGCATGCTCAGTCTTGTTCTTGATGACACAGGTTAACACAGAAATGGAGTAATATCTTTTGACTTTTGATTATGGACTACATGTATGTTCTAATTTCCTTTATTGAGGCATTTAAAATCTACAACTATTTTGAATAAATACTGTGAATGAATGAATTATTTCTACTAAAGTCCCCAATACCCGCTTGTCTCATTTTAATTGTTTATTGTATGCTGTCATCTCATCATTTATTTCCGTTGGTGCATGCAACTGCTCTTGTGAACACTCTGCACACTACGATTCTTGTCAGATCTTTTACAAATTCACAGGGATTATCCATTTTGTCGTTTAAAAGATTTTGAACTCACCATTAACATACAACAGTATGAAAGCTTGTGATCTGTTTGGCATTATGAAAATGAAATGCATTATTTTAAAAATTGGGGACATGAGCAATTTTTATACGCCCACATAGAAATGTGGACGTATATTGCCGTCGCCCCCGTCCGTCCGTCTGTCGGTCCGTCGGTCCGTCCGTCCGTCCGTCCGTCCGTCCGTCCATCGTCCACAATTTCTTGTGAACGCACTAGAGGCCAGGGTTAATATCCGATTGACTTTAAATTTATACACAGTGTTTAAGGTCATGAGACGAAGAAGCCTATTGATTTTCAGCAATATCCGATAATTACTGCCAGAGTTATGACCCTTGATCACTTTGAAATATCTTGTGAACGCTCTAGAGGCTAAAGATAATATCCGATCGACCTTAAATTTATACACAGTGTTTAAGGTCATGAGACGAAGAAGCCTATTGATTTTCAGCGATATCCGATAATTACTGCCAGAGTTATGACCCTTGATCACTTTGAAAAATCTTGTGAACGCTCTAGAGGCTAAAGTTAATATTGGATTGACTTTAAATTTTAACACAGTGTTCAAGGTCATAATACGAAGAAGCCTATTGATTTTCAGCAATATCCGATAATTACTGCCAGAGTTATGACTCTTGATCACTTTGAAAAATCTTGTGAATGCTCGAGAGGCTAAAGTTAATATCCGATTGACTTTAAATTTATACACAGTGTTTAAGGTCATAAGACGAAGAAGCCTATTGATTTTCACGGATTTCCGATAATTAATGCCAGAGTTATGGCCCTTGATCACTTCAAAAAATCTTGTGGATGCTCTAGAGGACAAAGATGATGTCCGATTGACATCAAATTTATACACAGTGTTTAAGGTCATGAGACGAAGAAGCCTATTGATTTTCAGCGATTTCTGATAATTAGTGCCAGAGTTGTGTCCCTTGATCACTTCAAAAATTCTTGAGGATGCTCTAGAGGCCAAAGTTAATATCTGATTGACTTTAAATTTACACACACTGTTTAAGGTCATGAGACAAAGAAGCCTACTGATTTTCAGCGATTTCAAATAATTACTTCCAGAGTTATCTCCCTTGATCACTTCAAAAAACCTTGTGACGCTATAGATGCCAAACTTATCATCCGATTGACTTCAGATTGATACACAGAGTTTAAGGTGTTGAAACGAATAAGTATTTTGATTTTCAATGAATTTTGATAACTGAACAGCTAAATCCATGATGTTAAATGTTTCCTATACTAATTGTTAGCGTGGGGCAAAACTTTATAAAAAGCAAACAAATTCTAATGATTTTCAGATAATTACAAAATGAGTTGTTACTCTTAATCAGATTTTAGTGTATAACAAATGTTTCATTCCCAAAAAAAGTAAAAATATGCGACAACCCTTGTTTACTGCCCGGACGATTTAGCTGCTGTGGGCGTATGTTTCGTTGCCTGGCAACCTATCTTTGTTAAATACGAGATTTCCAGGGTTTTAACAGGTCAAAGTCATTATGAGATCTACTAAAACAATTTGGTGATAAAAGTTTCAGTGCTGCTGCACATCACATCACAGCTAAACACACCTTAATTATAAATATAACTCTTTTCCAGATTTGAAAGGGATTATTTTCTGTATGTTTTAAAACTGACGTAAATGTTTGGATCATTGAGTGCATTATTAAATATACATTATTATTACTTTAAATTTTTGATTTTTGATTTAGTTACTATTGCAACAACTCCTGGTACTTATTGTACTTGCTTAGTTCATATAATCTTGTGAACGCATCAGTGGGTTTGTACAGGATAAAGATTTCGCTTTTTCCCCCCATTAATTTTCACAATGTCACAAGCTTTTAATGGACTGTTCCTTGCCTGGTAATGTATCTTTTTCTTTTGATAAAATAATGTTGAGTCATCATTTGACATGTAGTATACTATAACCTTTTTTAGTTATTATTGTCATGTTAAATAAACATGTATTTATGTCAATAGAAGAAGACTGGGTGATAAAGAATGGTCTCTTTCTTTAGTCATGTAATGATAATGTTTAAATGAGCATGAACTGAGATTTTTATGCATGTTTGCATGAATACTACTCATATAAAACAATAATATTTTACATGCACCTATTTTTAAACCAAATATATCTACATTGGGACTGTGTAAAGTTAGTGAGTGCAACAGTCTCATATATGATGTATTCGATGTGAAATTAAATGAGGCAATAAATAACTCCTTGCTACATGTACAGTGTCAACAATTTAATTGTTCATACATGTAGGCAATATAGAAAGAATTGACTTGTGAAAATAATATAATTAAGGTGTAAAGTAATACCATACAATCTGTTGTTTTCTCGACACTAGACTACACCTACATGTACATTTAAATGTGTACTGTACATATATTGTTGTGGTCTCTGTCTAGATAAGGGGCGGGGGGTTCTAGAGTGCCGCTCTTTGCCACTGGCTTGCGGCTGTGGTTTCGATCCCTGGTGTGAGCGTATGTGGCATGGAGATAGGGGCACCTTCTCAACCTTGTGGGTTTCCTCCGGGCACCCCGCTTTCCTCCAACTGCTAAAGACTCCTACGTGCAATGAATTATTGAAATAAAATTAAAACCATATGTTAGTCCCGAAATGACCTAGTTTGTGTTGAGTGGATGTTAAACCCCATTTCTCTCTCTCTCTCTGTCTAGATAAGGGGGGGGGGGGTTGATAGCAGAAAGGTTAGAATGTTGTATCATAAGGTCTGTCAATGAGTCAACTTGCATGATTTCGATTCCCCAGTAGAACATGACAAGGAGTGGTGGGGTTGCTTGTCCAACCTTGTGGGTTATCTCTAGGTCCTCTGTAAAAAAAAAAACCAAAGCGCAAGCGAGCTATTGAAATAATATTAAACCATGTGTTAGTCCCGAAATTACCTAGTTTTTATTGAATGGATGTTAAACCCTATTTCTCTCTAAATAATTGAAAGGTAAAGTCATGTCAGATTTGAACAATTTCCATTTATAACTTGAAAAGTTATTGTCCTTGTAGAGTCGTGTGAACACTGTGGCGCCAGAAGTTGATGTTAAAGCCAGTGTTGGTCAAATATGTTCCTTGGGATTTTCCTACCTAATTCTTCTTTGTCATTGGTGCAGGAAAGCAAATCTAGTTGTTATAGTTGTTCACATCGTACGTCACAAAATCCGATGATGTTTAACCATTTAACTGTAAATATAAACTTGCGAAATCTCTCTAATATAATATATATGAAATATAGTTTAGAATTGTACTTGTTAAAAAAAAGAGGATAAGTTACTCTTTGTTTCCAGCCTTTCCTAGTTGTGTCTGTCTGTTCATTATGTACAATTTCTTTCTCAAACACTGTTGTTTGAAGCAGGTCTCAAGCAGCTGCGATTAATGGCAAGATAATTTGTACAATATTAGTCACTTGATCAAAGAAAAATTCCCTTTGAATATCGAATGTATGCTTTCTTTATTGTATGTTCTATAATTATCATTATTTTGCCAAGAGATCTTTGAATTATGATACATATACCTTATATGTACATGTATCTAAGGACAATATACCTTTCAAATAAAGCCTTTTCCGGTGTGATTTCCCCTTGTCGTCAGCGATGCAGAAGGAGAGAATGACAAGGACAGCTGCCTAGTTGTTTGGATGGGACAAAAAACCGAGGTCCCGTGTACACATTGGAGTGCACATATAAGATCCCTTGGCTGATGGAATTCGATATAAGAGTAGGCCGTAGCACCACAGCCCAGGTAAAATTTCCCTCATAGCACACTGTATGGTGTATACCCATCTTCCATTAGCCCAGGTTAGGTGCAAAAGAGTAGGACATTAAACCCCATTTCATTTCAAATAAAGCCATATATTACCATACTTCTGTTATCCTTAATCTTTCTGATGATTTATTTTAGAATGAAATATAAATTACTACCATACTATTGTGATCGACACATGTCGTCTTGCATAATACATTACATGTACATATTGTACTTGTTTTTTTTTTAGAAAAGTTCCTTTCTCCTAAGTTTGTGATCCTCTTTGATACATATACTTGCACCTATGTAATTGACAGTATACAGGAATAGTGCATGTACATTTAAGGAAATTTGATTAAAGCTGTTAGTCAGGTCTGGTTAGTCAATAGTCAATATTAGATTATATCATCATCAGTCACTATTAGTATTATTATAGATCAATAATAGACTAAATTCATGGTACATTTTCATAGTAACATATTGATTTAGTCTTTAACAGAATAAATACATTACTGGTACTGATGAGCATGGATTAATAAGAATAGTAATATTGGATCATTTATTTGAACTTGTGTATAGGTAAAGTAACATGTTACGTATTTGCTTGAATATTAATGTTACATAAATACATGATCACCTGACGCAATTGCTGGAACCCTAAAAAAATATTTGTATACACCGACATTTTCGTGTGATCCTAAATTGCAGGCGTCCTTGTCTCTCCGTCCGTCTACAAAGTGTTTGTGAACACCCTACAGGTCACATATAGGTTTATATCCCAAAGATCTTGCTCCTTTCAGAATGATTATCTATTGGACGATAACTTCATGGATTAGGCCTCTGATCGCACAGTAACAATCTTACATCTCGAGAAATTGCCTTAATTTTTTACATGTCATCATATTAAGCTAATTATAGACTCACATGAACAGTTTTAGTCTTACTTTTGACCTCAGTGTGTTTTTTTTGTATATATTTCTATTAATTGTACTATGAAGTTTATTAACCATACATGTATTAAGATCTAGGAGTATTGTTTTAAAGCTATAGGATGTTTTTTGGCAATAGATGGGACACAACATGCTTAATTTTGAATACTTGAACATGTAAATCAAAGTTGAATATTGATATGATATAACCTAAACATATACATATAGACATCATTAATTATAACTGACAAGTAACAACAGTCACATGATAATGTTTTATTACATACCAGTAAGTAAGAATGACAAGTAATGTATTAGATAAGTTACATGTATGTACATGAATAAGGCACATGTATGTACACAAACTCATATAATGCACCTAGGTGATGTTATTATTACATTTGCCATTTTAAGAGCATGATGATTTTTACATGTATTTTCAATAATGACATGTATTTCATACATTCAACAAAAAGTATTAATACATGTAGTATTATAATTTTAAATATTTCATATCTGACCTACAAACGTATGTACAAATACATGCACATACTTTTTACTTGTTTGTTTTATTTATTTTTTTTATTTTATCAAAATCTACAAAATTTTGTCATCGTTTGGAGCCACGGTGGCTAAGTGAGTAAGACGCTGACTTGCTAGCCTTGGGGTTATGTGTTCGATCCCTGTAATGGCCAAGAAAGTTCACAGTGATTTTCCAGCATGGTTTTCCCTTGTCAATGTCAGTGGTGCTATGGCAGAGCCGAAGGACAGCTGTTTAGTCGATCGGGACGAAAAAGTGAGGTCTGTGTATACATTGGTGTGCACATAAAAACTCAATAAGAGTATGCTGTGGTGCAGCTGCCTGAGCAAAATTTCCCTCATAACACAGCACACTTCATTAGCCCTGTCTCAGCTGAACTGTAGGAAGTTAAACCCCATTTCATTTCATTTATTTTATCATTATGTCTTCTAACTTGTGAACTCGGGTAAGGTGTGGGCATAACACATCTTATTTCAGACATTACATCTTATGTACAGTGTAACAGAAAATTTGAACCATAAGGATGAAACAGAAACAAAGTATAATTTTAATGAGAATAAAAAAATGACTGATTTTGACAGCTGTCGAAAGCCATTATCTTCTTTGAAAAGAATCATCTGACTTTATGATTTTTGTAAAAGAAAGAAATTCAGATTCAATATCTTATTGTCCTGAATACTCAGACTGATACATAAACACGACATTAAAAAATATTAATTTACATACTGAAAGGTCAAAATACTGAATATAGTATTAAATGATTAGAATAGTTCCAGTCATGAATATTGGGTGTGCATCATGATGATACATTACTACAGCTTGTACTCTTACTTTCTCATATTAACAAATACTAACATGACTTGCTTGGTTAGATTGCCACACCTTAATTCCTAATATCTGATACATTACCTTTCTTTATAACATCATTATATTGACTAGTGTAGGACAACAATACAATACTTTCACTGGATTATGGGTACAGTTTTTTTTTCTTAAACTTTAAGGTACATGTAGAATATTGAATTGAATTTGCTGTAATTGATATGTCAGTAATTGTGGGGGTGTAAATCTATTTTGAATTTCTGTAATGCTGAATGTATTCATGTAGGGCCTATTGTATTTACTTTTAATTATATAATAGATGTGTGTCAGACAAAGAAACATTTAACTATATATATAAAACTCATGTAAAAAAAAAAAAATAAAAAAAAATTAAGCAACCAAACCTATGCTATTAAATGTACTCTTGGCATTTGCAGTACACTACAGATTTATAGTGCAAGTTTGGAGGCCCATGAATATTGGATGTTTGCAAGCTTGGAAGCGCATGAATTTTGGGTGGTACGTGTACATTGTACATGTATAACATTAAATATAACCTGAATTTCACTCAGTCCATAATCAGCTTATCATTGAATTTCATGTATCTTTATTTTAAGAAATTGTTCAAAAATTTACTTTTATTTTATATGAAAAATTTGTACATTTAATCTCTGGTGGCTCAGTTGACCATTAAACAATAATCAAAAAAATGCTTATATGAAATGAAATGGGGTTTAACTACCAACTCTTCTGCTCTGAACTTGGCTAATGCAGGCGGGCATACACCAAACAGTGTTCTATGAGGCAAATTTTGGTCAGTCACTACGGCCTACTCTTATATCGAATTTCACCTGTCAAGGGATATTTTATGTGCACGCCATCTGAACGACTGGACAGCTGTCTTTGTCAGGCCTTCTGTCCTGCATCACTGACAAGGGGAACCACGGCTGAAAATCTGGATGAACTTTCTCGGCCAATGCAGGGACCTGGAGGGATCAAACACCCGACATCCAGGCTATCGAGACAATGTCTTGGCTATCGAGACAATGTCTTGGCTATCGAGACAATGTCTTACCCACTTAGCTAATGTGACACACACACCCCTCAAAAACATATACATGTATGCTTATATATATGAATCTGTTGAACATCAAGTTGATGAATTTTTTTTCAAAATTTTTTATTTATATTTCAGAGAAAGCGGCCGGTGATATAAATCCAGGACAGGAAATAAAACCCACAGGTTACGCTGAGTTTGTAGAATCACACCTTGATAAGCCATGGGAGAATTTATCAAAAGCTCCAATTGGAAATACAACAATAATTACGTCAATTGTGGATCAAAATAATGGATTTATTAATTATGATGATCCGTATCATGGTGAGAAACTCAACAAAGTGGACTATATTACAACTAACGAAGTTCCTCCCATGAAACAACTTGAAAAGTTGGGTATTGATAACAAGGATTTCAGTTTTAACAATACAGAACAAAAAATTGCAGACGCGATTGTGTCCAACTATCAGGTTTCTAATTCTCATGGCTACGTTATTAGTGATCATTTAAATTATAGCAAAGACGTGGATTTACAGCCGATGAAAGATGAGGAAAAATCAGGACCAAACTCTTTAAAGTTAAAAATTAACGGAAGTGTTAAAAGTGAAACAGGCAGTCGACTTCAGGCATCCCAAGTTACAGCCGTTCAAACGGATGCTCTGTCACCAAATAGCGAGCAAGAACTTTCTTCATATGAATATCCAAAATCAGATATTATTGTCGAGGGTCACGAAACTAGTAACTCTTCATCAGATAATTTTACTGAACCAGTTAATGGTTATTCAATTACAAGAGACAGTTTAGAAATAAATTATGAACAGAATTCTAAAGGGGAATTAACTCAAGAAGCTGATAATAAATCTTCTGAAATTACAAATGGATGTATAGAAGGGGAAAAGTCCACAAACCAAGTAGAACAAACTGTAAAAAGTGTATTAGAGACAGAAAATCTTACTGTTGATAAAGCCGATCAAAAATCCCAAACTGCTGTTGGCTTTGTCGATGAAGATGCTGACATGTCCCTTGGAGATATTGATGATTATCTCAACATGTCTGGTCAAGTGTCAGGCATGCCAGAGCAAACATTAGATTCAACAACCTCCCAAAGTTTGAGTTCTGAGCTTCAGCAGGCATCAAAGAGTATAAGCTCAGAGTTAGAACAGATAGAAAACCGTGACAATAATGTGCAATTAGATCAAAGTCCGCGACGTGATTTTGGAGATGGACCAGACCTTGTAGCTGATGTGCCGAATGAGGAGATTTACTCAAGTATGGAAGGAGCAGTTGGTCATTCTCCAGAAGCAGCCAGTCTCGAACATCCAGATTTCATCAGAAAAACAGAAAGCAATTTCTTAGACCCGAATTTGAACCGAAAAGGCATTGTGTCCGATATAAACATTTCCTTAAGTCAAGATGGAGATTGCTTGGAAATAGAGCAGATTATAAATGATCCACAGCCTTATGAGGAAAGTCATTCATTTGAGGAGACACTAAGTTATCCTTCAAATGCATCCATTATTTCAGCAAATACAGAGAATAGCTCATCACTTGATTCAAATTTCAGTGGACAGTTTTCTCCTCAAGTCGTAATGAGAACACCAGAGCAGCAGATTATTGGACAAGGTGCACGACCAAAAGATCCATCACACTTAAAGAAAAGTCGACCAAATAGTCTGCTTGGACTTTCTAAAGTAAATCTAGAGGCACCATTTCCAGGTACACATGTAATAGAAGATGGTGCCATGGATGCCATAAACCAAAACCAGTGGCAAACAGAAATAAATGGAGAGAAAACACAGATGATGCCAGCTTCTGAGCAGTTTCAGAAGATGAATGAACCAGCCTTGAATATGCAAAACTCAGATTTGAGTCAAAATAGAAACTTGATGGAAGATCAGTTGAACCACAACTTACAAGATACATTAGTTTGTCCACCAGTAACAGATAGTTTAACAAATGATCAAGTGGTTAATGGTGATAATGTCAGCGAATTGCCAGTTTTACGCAGAAATTTTGAGGCATCTGCCCAAGGAGGATTATTGGGGCCAGGAGGACAAACAAATCTCCGTCCTCATTCCTGGTCCCCGGCAGGATCTGCCAGTCCTCAGATGAACAAATCCAAACGACCATCAAGTTTAAATATACCTCCTCGTGGGGAGTATAACCCAGATGAACCGGGACAGAGAACTAGAGGAATGTTGACACCATATTCAGCCGAGATCCAAGAAGAATTAGATTCTGCAGGTAAATAATTCGCTTATGAGACATATGAAGGTCCAATTTGTTTTTCCATATCCCTATCTTGTTTATAGGACTGGATTCCTCATGATATTGTATGTATTTTCTGAAAGATCTGTTTACTAGCTAAAGGGAGCTGTTACATGTAACTCTCCCTGACCCCCTTTACCAGTACCCTACTCACTTCAGCGTTGACTGTTATCTTACCAACCACATACTTGGATACTCTCTATCATTGCATACTTGGTCACTCTTTACACTTGTACAAAGATGTATTTTCTTTTATTAGTTGCAGAAGAACCGTCAGAAGGTAATGAAGATCTGGATGCTGTAGGAGCAGCTGCAGCTGAAAGTGTTGACGATCCATCATTACTTCCATCTGATGCTCCCCCACCATCCATTATCCATACAAATCTGGGCAAAGTAGCGCCATCATGGTTACCAGATGCCCAGGCTATTAATTGCATGCAGTGTCACGCCAAATTCACTTTCACCAAACGAAGACATCATTGTAGGGCATGTGGAAAGGTAAGATGTTCCTAGATCTGTGTAACAATTGTTGCATGTTCAATTCTCAGTCTGACTGGGTTTCAAATTATTGTGTTGAAAAAGGCATTTGATCTATTGATTCAAGGTCTAATAACCAATAGTACTTCTAAGATATATTATTGTGGCATGGGAAATGAACTCTTTAAGGAGAATGTAACACAAGAATGTTTTTTTGTGTAAGCATTATGTAAGCATTCTGTACCGAACAATCCAAATATGGTACTCTGTAACCCTGTTTATTTTTTTTTCTTCAGATATTTTGTTCACTATGCTGTAGTATGAAGAGTCGTCTTGGTTATATGGAACAGAAAGAGGCTAGAGTTTGTTTATCATGTCATCAGATTTTACAAGCAGGTATGTACATACAAAAGGAACCAAGGTTACAGTACAAGTCTGATGCATTGATCTAAATTTGCCTGCGCTAATAATTGTGTAGAAAAAAAATCCCACAAAGTAGGGGTTAAGATATATGCTACATGTAAGAACTTAGGTTGCGTAACGCCACGGTTTTCCATGTTCGTTAATTGCTAGCTCTTTTCCAGATTTTTCACCAAGCTTGTATGTGACAAGGATTATGGTCTGATCGCCTGTCCATTCTCGTGTATTTTCTCCAGGTCCTCTGGTCTCCCCCACTGCCGAAGAATCCCAAGTGCAAGCGAATTATTGAAATGAAATTGTACCATATGTTAGTTTTGAGTGGACGGTTAAACTTCTTTTCTCCTTCTCTCATATCTATATGATTAGTGTTCTTATTGACTGCCTTCAGGATACAGAGAAAGCATAAACCCAGGCTTCGTTTCATTTGGAACTAATTCATTGTATTTGTAATGATTGTCAAAATAGTCTGCTTGAATACTGACTAAAGATCCTGATATACATGTAGAATGCATGAATGAAAAATGCTTATTTTAATGTTTATTTTGAGCATGATTTTATAATACCAGATTTTAACATGATACCTAAAAGACAGCCAAATCAAATTGACTTTCTGAGACAAAAACAAATATTTGAGAGCTCATTATTGTCTCACATCATCTAAACATAAACAAGAATTCAAGACACTTTTTGATCTGGCTATTTTTGGGGTTCTATATAATATGTATTTTACGTGCAATTCTGAGATTATTTCATTTTCATTTAACTTCAACTTTAGATAAATTTTGATTGATACATGAATGACTGAATGTTACATCTATTGGCCAATCAGTTATCTTAGTAGTTGAAAAGAAGCTTTCTGATTGATCTATGAATTATATTTCTGGCTTTGACTTGTCATATGATACATTTTTATCATTTCTTTGTAAAATTTTGCCGCTTCACTTTTTTGATCACAAATGGCGATTATTTTTCAACTATGCCATACAGTATTAAAAATCCTTAGATTGAGACGAAAGAAATTGAAGCAACAAAATTTGTAAACTCTTTAATTCTATCAGTGGTTTTATTGGCTGTTTGTTTAACCTGCTTTTTGCTTGCTCTCCCTAGCAGAGAATAGTGCGGCCCGGGTACCACACCCTAACAACCCCAGCGACTACTGCACAACCATCCCACCATCGCAACAAGTTCATTCACGTACCTCTGTACCGACGGTCCTTGTTCCCTCCGGAGTTCTCAGGCGAGATGGTGAGTTCTTAGTTCATACGCTTAAACTTAGCTTTACAGTTTAAAAATTTCACGTGCTTTGTTTTTAGAATTAAATAAGCCTCTCATTAGCTTATTCGATTCAGATAAATCAATGTTAACTTCTTTTTAAAAAGTACAAATCAGTTTTTCTTATAAAGCTAAATATAGCATCTTATTTATTTGCATGTTGGACATTTTATTAATTAAACTAACAGTGTAATTAAAATTAGGTCATCTTACGTTGATATATAGATAGCAGGGTGCCTAAAGGTACACGTAACAGCATCAAGAAGTCGACAATCAGTCATACTGCACACAGCATAGACAGGCAGCTTAAGTTTGGGATGACAATCGGCAAGTCATCCATCTGTTGCCATATTAACTATTTCTGTGTCTGGCCAACAAAAAACACTGGCTATTGAGCCACCCATTTTAGTAATATTGATATAACTCAATTGGTAGAATGCTGGGCTGTTGTGAGCTACACAGATACATGTAGATCAGGGTGTTGAATTCCACTGAGCGCAAATCCAATACTTTCTCTCTCTATACATGTACATGTATGCAGAAAAAATTAGCCTGTTTCATGAAATTTTAACAAAGATAAAAGTTGATTGGATAATATTAGATTGATTTTAGTGCTTAGCCAATCAAAATTGAAGTATCAATTAAAATTTGGGTTTTATTTTTAGTTAAGATTTCGAGAAACAGGGTCCAGGTTTATATAGAGAGAGGTTTTGAGTTTTTACTTAGTTGGAATGAATCCTTAACCGCTGCAATTGCCTGCATATCCTACAATAAACCATTAACCAACAGTTACCAACAACTGAGTTACATCTTCTTCAGTTAAAATGATGGTTTAGTTGTCAGCAAATATAAATTGAATGCAAGATGACCTAATTAATTTATGTAGAAAGATATATTATCAGGATACCAGTCTATATAGTAAACCAAGAAATAAATGTATTGTGAAATTAATGCGACCCGAAGAGTGAGCTAACATAATTGTCTAAATATTCTGATCCATTTAATGCTATGAATAACTAGGACATGGATAGTAAACAATGAATTATATGTAAACTGCAGAACATAGTGTTAGGCCAGAGGTTGTTGTAGTAAAGCAACCCACTAAGACATAGAAAACAGTGTGCTAGGCCCTGAAGAAGTGTTTGGGAAGATCACACTCATTTAACAAAATTCTGAATATGCTACTCTTGTGCTACTGAACTGTTTAGTTATTAATAGATCATCTAGAACTGACTTTGATTAAAGTGTTATGCCTTGATCTCTTATGCTTTAACTCTTGCTTCTAACCCTTTCTTAGTTTGTATGCTTCAGCTACATGTACTTCTAGTAATAATATTAAACACAGTTATTGCTAATTTCTATAAATCTGGGGATTATGCCTTGTATTGATATAGGGCTGTGGATACTTTTGTTTTGTTCTTCTGGAGGGATGGGGTAAAAAATGACACAAGTAAAGAAATAAGAAGACCCCAAAAACTAATGTCATGGGAGTGTAACTTAATAAGCATTTTGATTTGATTTTTTTGCGCTTAATAAAAGTTAACTTAACCTACTGGTTTCTCTTTAAGAGCTTCAAACAATTCATGCAAGAATTAATAATTTAATCAAAAGGAATACACCATGCTATGTCTACAAATTGTTAATTGTTATAGGTCAACTAAGAATATTTTGGAACATGTATGTTTATGTTTCCAGGTTCTCAAAGAAGAAGTGGAGAACCGAAACAAGTGATGTTCTCTGACGGAATTCGCCCTGGTGGAGATTTAACTGAACTCGATGGCTCCAGTGACACTTCCCTTCCGTTCCGACGTACCGGTAGAATACAGAAAAAGGTGGAAAAAACACAAAGTAAAGACTTTTTGTTTTTAGAATAACAGTTTCTTGAAATCTAATCTGAGTTAAAAATAAAATTTTCCTTTCATTTTACTTTATTATATTCATTTTTTTTTCCTGGTGGTGACAATTTCTGGTTGTTCAAATTTTCATTGTGAGATAAAATCAATTTTCTGTTCCACTGTCGACACAATAATTCAGATTAATAAACAAGCCAATTTCAAGTTAATCTTTTAAAACAGAAATGGATCCTATAGAGTTTGTGTCAAATATATTTGGCTGAAATGCTTAGTTAATATGAAAGACACATGAACACCACATGTACATTAGGTATAAATTGGTCATCTCTTGAACTTGCAGTAATGAAAAATAAACCATTTTATTTCTTGCAGCTGGTGAATCTTCACCTAAAACTAGAAGATTAAAAACAAAAGAAAATCAACGAAATTTACTGCCGGAAGTTGGATTACCTCCCCTGTTTTTAGCTGGTGAAACTCCATCAGGTAACTACAAAACTTTCGATAGGTTCCTGGATTGTGGCACCTGATTGTACAAATATCTCTTTATTTTAGCTCGTTTTCTTCTATTATTTAATAAATAATACTATCTTTTTGGGTATTTAATTGTTATTGCTCCTATGCACTATTTCTTAACAAAACTTTTTTTTCCTTTTAGAGAATCAGTTAGTTGAGAATCCAGATCCTCCATCATATTCGTCAAAAATCAAAGGTATGGAAATTTATAGTGTTTCTTATAATATCTGGCCCATTATTCTCAGTTATTATCTCAGTGGCTTGTTTCACGAAATTTTAACTAAGATAAAAATCAAATTTTAGTGATTTGGTTGGATAATATTTTATTGATTTTAATTCTTAGCCAATCAAAATTGAAGTATCAACTAAAATTTGGATTTTATCTTTAGTTAAAATTTCTTGAAACAGTGCCCTGGATCCTATATCCTGGTTTATCCTTGTAATTGGTGCAGGACGGCCGGCCTGGCAAATAAAAACTTCTGGAGATGCATTGTAAAAGGATTAATAAAATAGCTACAATTTTTTACGATTAAAACCTGTGGTCAACCAAACAGCACAAATGGATTAATAAAATTGTTACAATTTTCTACGATTAAAACTTATGGTCAACCATAGGTAAAGAAGATTTGCGAAAACAGAGCACAAAATGTGTTTAATCGATGACTGATCTGAACTCAACAAATGTCGAAATAAGTTCTTATATTTCCTGTTTATTTTATCAGATGAAGAAGCTGAACCTGTGATATTTGCTGTGAATAAAAATCTTCTGGTCTATGTTAAAATATTAAATTGTAAGTTACAGTTTTATTCCATTACTTTTTGATCATTGTTTTCATATCAGAATGGAAGAAGTGCACATTTCTGTTTTTCAGAGAACCCTGTGATGTTTACATGAATAAAGTTTGTTGTCAAGAAATAGGGTTTAACTTTGCTTGTAATCATAAAAGTCCCCAAAAGAAGAATTATTCTGATTCATGCTGGTAATGCATGCAGACAAAAGATAAACATTCAATGTACAGGTACATTATGGTTGCCATACATTATTTGCCCCTTTCTTGCCATAATCATGACCTTGTTTGCATATATATGAATAATATTGAATCATTTTGGACCTCAGTTATCATGGAAAGTGAGCAGTTGTCTTCTATACATCCATAGTGATAGCCTTTATTGTAATAGCATATGAGGGACTCTAGGAGGCTATCATAGTTGTGAATAATTAGATATATATTATTTTAATGTAATAAGTTTAAAATATTTTTTTAATACAGTGGAGTGTTGCTTGAAGAGGAATGCATGGTGTTTTACAACAAAAGGAATGTGTACAGTTGGACAGAGTGAGATAATTATTTTGTTAGAAGTTGAGGACGAGGAAACAGAGCCACCTAGGGACATATTTCAACATTTTATTAATATTTACGAAGACGCTAATAAAGGTTGGTCATGTCTAATATTTTCTGATATTGCTAGTAAATAGAATTAGATTATTCTACACAATGTTGTTTAAGACACAATATTCTACACAATGTTATTTAAGACACAACAACTAAATTGTTCCCATATCTAAAATGTCAGGAATGTGCACCATTTTAATGTAAGGTTGTTGTTATGTAATTCAGTACGAAGAAGTAAACTTTAAAGGTCCTAACTTAAGTTAGTATTGATCGATTTGAATTACTTTAGACTACACTGAATTTTGATCAAAGTAATTTTTATTGTATTTCGACCCTATATTGAACTTCCTTTCTGGCATATTGTAAGTTTAGTAAAAATGCAATATGGCAATTATTTGAAGAACAAATGAGATGAATACTTTGTATAACACTAAAATATCTTCTGCAAATGGTGAATGTCATTCTTGATCAATAATCTATCAAAATAGGAAAAGGAATTTTACCAAATTAAACAGTTTAGTTCTTTAGTCATTTAATTAGTTATTTTCCGTGTGTAAATGTATATCATCTGTTTCATGTTTCAGGCAATGTAATAACAGATTTGGGTCACACAATTTTTCATCAAAGTTTTTTGGGCAGTCGTGAGCATGGCGGATTTCTCTACATCTCCCCCACATTCCAGTGTTTACAGAAATTGATTTTACCGGAACCACCATATTTATTTGGAATATTATTACAGAAGTGGGAAACTCCATGGGCGAAAGTATTTCCATTAAGGTTGTTATTACGTCTTGGTGCTGAATATCGATGTAAGTTTTAAAAAAAAAAACCAGCAATTATAACAAAAATTTCTGTATGCCATTTAAAGGAAACAAAGTGTGATAATCGTTCAGATGAAATATATTTTTACAGTTTAACAATTTACAGTTGATGTTTATGATGCCACCTGTCATAGTTGAAACATAGGCCTTGTTTGAAAAGGAAAGATATGAAATAGGGTATAACATCCTGAGCAGTGTGCTGTAAGGACAGTTTTTCCCCAGAGAGTAGTATTTCAGACTACTGATTACTTATTGAATTCCAACTGTCAAGGGTTCTTTTACATGCATGCCAAAAAAACATGGTGCCTCTATTTATGCACCATTCAAACGACTAGACAGAGGGAAATCCTGATGAACCTTCTCAAGCAACACCAGGATTGAACTCAAGACCACATGGTCAGTGAGGCAGTGCAATGTTTATGTCAAGAGAAGTAAACTGCTTATTGAATATCACATGGATATAAAAATAAGATTCTTTATGGGTTTCTTATTATGGCTGTATACTAGTGGCAATAAGTATCATCAATTCATATTCCCATTTTGTGTTTTTTCAGATTATCCATGTCCGTTAGTAAGCATCCGAAATCGTAAACCAGTATTTTTTGAGATTGGTCATACCATCATGAATTTATTAGCTGATTTCCGGAACTATCAATATATGTTACCACAGAATAAAGGTGTTTATATACACATGGAGGATAAGAAAACCATCATCAACTTTCCTAGAAACAGATACGATGATGTGAGTAACAGAAGTTTTAATTATAATACACACGAAATGTTCGCAATATTGTTTGCTTGTTTTTTTTTGTGACAATAATGTCAGTCTCCAAAGTTTAGAATTTTCATTAGTCAGATAAAATTGTGACTGCCAAAGTTCACCCCTAAAGGCATCAAAATAAAATCGAACCAGATCTGGAGCTCAGAGTAATTTTAAAACTCTGATCTTAAACATACATTATGCAACAGCTCAATCTGCCTATTGCAGGTCTTTCTTTAAGCCTGAAATGTTATTTAAACTAATATTTAGACATTTATTAACAAAACAAGACCATAATCAACCCTCGATAGCATCGGATACTCACAATATTAACTAGATTAGAACAGTTCACCATTTAAAAATTTAATTTAAAAATGTGAAATTGAGGCTAAGTCGCGAATATACCAGTCACTGGTACACTAGTCACCATTATGCACACATCTTGTCATCATGACAATAAACAGTGATAATTTGGCTTAGAATGAAGTAATTTGGCTGAAATTTTCAATATTTTCTTTTGTTATCAGTTATCATCAATTTTTAAATTAAAAAAACCAACTCTTTATTAAACTCTTAACTGATGTATCTTTAATGTTTTATTTAATTAGCTGATGAAAGTTGTGAATAACAGTAATGAACATGTGATGGCTTTAGGTGCAAGTTTTTCTACAGAAGCTGATTCCCATTTGGTTTGTATTCAGAGTGACGAGGGCAATTATCAAACACAGGCTATTAATATTCAAAATAAACAACGAAAAGGTGAGTGACGACACAAAAGATTGAAACTACTGCATGTTTTCTACAGTTACAAAATAAGAAATTTACACCACCATACTCTTGTTGCACTCCTCTATATGACATGCTCTATGATGTTATAAATTTTCTGTTGCATATGTTCATTAGATTACTTTTATAATCAGTTTGAAAGTAAGAATTCCTGTTAGTTCTAAATTTAGAAGACTTGAGGACCAGTGGAGGAATATAATATTTTGGTGCTTGCTCATATTAACAATTAAGAATTAAAATATTATTGGGTTTGTTTTTCAGTGACTGGTGCGAGTTTTGTGGTGTTCAATGGTGCATTAAAATCTAGTTCTGGTCTAACGGCTAAATCTAGTATTGTGGAGGATGGTCTGATGGTACAGATTACTCTCGAATCAATGAATTCGTTAAAACAAGCAATAAAAGATATGATTGATTATACCATAGGATGTGGTAGTATAACAGCCCCGCAACCAGAAGAAATGGTCTGCATTCAGTGGGTTGAAGAGGACCGATTGGTTAATATTGGGTAAGAAATATTGAATATTTTTATAGGCTGAACATCAGTTAGGACGAAGGTTAAGTTTCTGCAATAACCTTGCCAAGTTTATATCTACCTGTACTCCTTGTTTTATTTTTTTTAATCCTGCAAATAAGTCAGCTTCTAACCTTGTATCTTTTATTTTCACTAAATAGGGTCTAATTTAATACCAGTTTAAGAAACTGTGTTAATTATGCACAAGATTTACATCAAATATAGTATTGAAGGCTTTCATTAGCTAGCACACAGGCTCACAAGTCAATCAGTAGATAGAATCGTCTGGGTGTTTCTTGATGCAACCTTGTTTTTTTGACCCATCAAAGTGACCATACGTTGTTCCTAGCCAGGACCTCTGTCCTGCATCATTAACAAGAGGAGTAACCACATCCGAAAAACTGTGATGAAATACAAGACTTCCAGGTTAGCGAACAAGATGTATTTTGTTTCATATATCATTTATATTACAGTGTAAAGAGTCCTATTGATGGTATGGCCATGGATAATATAGAAAGTATTAGAATACATAAAGGCACAGATTATGTCGGGGAGAATAGATCTATCAGATGGACAGAGGTGTTTTTTATTCAGAATGAAGATGCCAGTTCTCGTTGGGAACCTGTTGATTTAAGCCGTCTAGGGGAAATGTTAGCATCTGCTTTCTGTATCGCCATGACACCTCATCTAGATCGTTTAAAAGAAGCGTCATTATCAAAACTTGGTCTAAGAGTAACACTGGATTCTGAAAGGGTATGTTTTCACATGTTGTACAAGGGTGCATGGGTGGGGAGAAGGAGGAGGTGATATAAGGCAAGTTGTGCGCAGCATTACACTACATATATTTGATCTCACTCTGATATGTCGGTCAGCACAACACATACCTCCCCATTATGGGCCAATGTGTAGGGTAACCTGGTTTACCTCTAGGGTGTTCTTCCTGTTCTCCTGCTGCTCAGTTGATAATCGAAAATATTGTGAAAGTTAAACTCCATCTCCCCTGTCTTTCTGATGAATTTGTGCATACTTAGAACGGTCATTTGGTTAATTTTAACAAGATTGATATCTATGTGAGTATTGAGGGTAGATAACAACTGGAATGTTCAAGGCTACCTAGACTTCCTTTGCACCTTTGATTAACTAACCAGCTCTTTAATTGATTCTGACCTTGAAAATGAATTAATTTTATTTTATTTTCTACAGGTTGGATATGAAATTGGTGGAAATAACGAAAGGATACCAGATTTTTATATGAATGATTTAGACAATGCATTGATACCTGTCATTCATAGCGCAGCTTCACAGAATCAAGAAGGACCAATCATAATGGAGCTTATATTTTATGTCCTAGAATGAAACTCATTGATTGGATACCAGGTTTCTTGAAAATCCAATACCAGGTTTTTCAACCATCCAATGAACAAAACCAGGTTTCTTAACCAGACAGGGAGGTGTTGTACTAGAAGAAGAATGCATCTTCATATTATTCTATCAATGGACCAATAGAAATATATATTGCTGAAGTAATGTATATTAGTTACATTTGAGATCCCCTGAGATTACTATAGGAAAAAAATATTAACTTGTGACTTTAAGCTTTTATAAATTTATTGTCTTAAACTAATTCTGATATTATTAAAATTATTGACTCATACTAAATCTCATTTTTAAAGACTTTCATTAAAATTAATTTAATAAAATGGGTTTAAAACCAAAATGCCATGACTTAATGGTTGTTATGAGTAATACCTTATTACATCACAAAATGTCTGAGTTTTGACATTGTACATGATTACAAGACCTAACTTGACCATTTAGCACAGAAATTCCCCATTCTCAGCACCCTTGATAATTAGATTACATTACTTCTAAAAAGATAGCGTGCTGACCAAACATAAAATGGAGGATGACATGGAAAACTAATGTATTCTCATACTTTTCATGAAATGTGAAACAGATATTGTTATACTGAAGACTGGAAACCCTAAAATAATTATTGATGATTTGCAGGTGTTTGCCTTGGGCTCGAGACATGGACAGTTCTAAATGGTTAATTTTATTCATCATTCAAAAGTATATATGATTTAATACTATTATATATAATGTGTATATGAATATAACCACAATGTTTTAATTTGAAATATACTAGAGGACCACACTATAACATGATCTGCTATAAAATAGGGATATGCCGGTATACATTTGGCTTCCAACAACCCTTGTGTATCACAGTTCTTGTGGGGTTAGTGCATCCCGGTATCACATGTTAAAGTGTAGCCCTAATACATACATAAAGGTAACCTGTACAGATATTTATATATAAATTTATTACATATTATTAACATGAAACAATGGGATTTTACAAAAATGTACAGTGTTTTGTGAAAATATTGTCAAATTTCATACAAATGATTGCCAATAGATTTGACCACATGTTACCCAGGCCAGGGGAAGTCTATTGATGTGAATACTTTCTAAGATGAAGTTCCCACCTAAAAGGTTGTTTAATTATTAAGAATACACTGGAACCTCACTATAGGTTTGATACAAGTGAGTGTCCATATGGTTCTCATTATCATTATATAGCGATGTATATTATTCCATGACAATATGCCTTCTGTTCTTGGCCCTGTGACATCCACTTTTCTTGGGTTTGTTGGGGGTGATGGAGTGAATGAAGAAAATATTAACCATTGTCATAGTTGAAGAAACTAACATTTTTTCAAAACCTTATTTCCTCAATATTTATTGACAAAAATGGAATAATATATACCTCTGCATTTTAGTGAAACCCTTCTCAAAAAGAGTCTCACTAAATCACACATTTAGTCATTGGACACCCAACATCATTATTTTAGTGATGGTTTGGTATAAAATGTATCATAAATAATAATATACCTCTTAATCACTGTAGTATATATGTATATACATAACTCATTGAAGACTATATTGTACATTATTCAAATAATTATATGTATATTAGTGTGACGATTGACGTTACTTGCCGATTGAAAGAAAGTCTGGTGATGTAGATCGTTTTTGATATTGTTATTTCTAATGTTTTAATGTTTCTTTTGATAGAGTTTTAGAGAAGATAAATTACTTCCAGTTTTAGGATAGCATTGATAACTTTCTTGTCAAATTACTATTTATATCATTTAGTGAAAGGGATTGTGATTTGTTTGTGTATGAAGTTGATATTTTAAGTTGCATATTAAATATTTTCCGAACACCAAATTGGAAAAACACTGAAGTTCACAATTACTGTTCATACATAGTAAACAGTTTATTACTTGAAATGTTATGAAGAAATTAGTCTGGAACACAAGAATAATTCATAATTTCATGTGCAGCTGTATACATATTTGTATGTAGTAGTTGGAAGATATTTACTTTGTTTTAAATGAATGGATTAGATATTGGTTTGTTTTCTTGTTTGTTTATGAAGAGATCTGTTTGTAATATACAGGTTTGATGTGTTATTTTCTAGTCATTGAAGGGAAGTAAAAGTACTATGTACTATACAATTAACCACAAAGAAGTTGTTATGGAAAAAATATTAGGGCACCATCTGTCTTTTGATAGATATTATAAAAATTCCTTGGATTTTCCCATTGTTAATATGTGCATTATTTTAGCCGATATTTATTCAAATATAAACATCGTACATAAATATAAATAACATGAAATAGAGTTAAACCTCCTACTGTTCTGCTTAGACTGGGCTAATGAAGACAGAACATAAATATAGACCATCAGTGAGAAAGAATAAAATATTCATTGTATATCCTATAATTGCCTATATAATATTAAAATCAAAATCGATTAGCACTTCTATACATATAAATATATATTCCTGTAAATTAAATCAATATTAATTGATATATAAATACAAGAATGTGGATTCTTAACATGCTCATTAAAAAATACCATCAACAATGGCACCCTGAACTTATGCCATTTGGATTTGGGAATGCTCCAACCAAAATCCAAAGGTTCATATTTTCAACTATATCTGTAAAAATGTGACCTTAGTTAATTTGGGGTTTTATTTGGAGAATAAGGAAAATAGATATCTCTGCTCATAATAAAAACATAAACATGGTAGTTTTACATGTTCCATGCAAAGTTCAGAAGCTTATTATATAATTTCAACCCTTTGTACAAAAAAAAAAATGTGAATACACTATTCTCTTACATATGGTTGGATTGTATGTCAGGCTTGAATTGTGAGGTAAATTTATAACTTTATAACAGGTAAAAAAATAATTATTCTATTGTTATTGTTAGATTTTTATATAAATATTATTATTATTATAAGTGTGTGTGAATGATTTCTGTATACCCCCAATTCATATATCATTGTATAAATATATCATTATTTGTTGATTTTGTAAATATAGCCCAGTACCTTGGAAACTTAAA
Organism: Patella caerulea; assembly: GCA_036850965.1. Taxonomy (NCBI): domain Eukaryota; kingdom Metazoa; phylum Mollusca; class Gastropoda; family Patellidae; genus Patella; species Patella caerulea. Next base: position 31,242,503 of record JAZGQO010000008.1, read on the forward strand.
AATATTTTCAAGACTCGTTATTCATTAACTCACATCAGACTGAATTGGAAATAAAATATTTATTATATTCAAATGTGATGTTTTTTATTCATTGATCTTTTTTTTCTTGCCATTTAAAAAAAGAAATTTGATTGTATTTGTTCAAAACCCATCCTCGGTTACTCAGTGTACTCATTCCGATCTACTCCACTATACCCTGGGTTAATCTATAGGGTTTCCACGATTTCAAACTATCTGATTGTAGTTAGAGTGTACGAACCAATCAAAAAACAGTTTACAAACCAGTCCTACATAGGCTCTTTAGCGTAATTTTTTATAGAACTACATTGTTTACAAACAATATGGCGGCTTGTTTGATCGATTGTGAGAAAGTTTGTAAAAGATTTAATATAGAAGAATTATCATGCATACAAAAAGATGGCAGTGAAAGTTCTGTCATGAAATTCTTAAAAGACACTGATTTTTCTACTACGCGATAGGTATTTTTCCAAATGACATGTTTGCAAAGTGTGCAAGAACGGACTGAGGTCACCATGTGTGGAAAATTCTTTGTTGAGAGTTACTTCACTTCCCCTATTACCTTTCCAAGTAACGCTTTATGGGATTGGACAATACAAATATCACAATCCGCCAGGGCAGATAATTTGAAATCGTGGAAACCCAATGGATTAACCCAGGGTATAGTGGAGTAGAACAGAATGACTACACTGGGTTACCGAGCATGTACAAAACCATGAGTAGACCTAATCTGATACAATCAGTACAAATCCGTATAATAAATTTGTATTCATAACAGCTTAATCTTGGACCTAAAATAGGAAATGAAATGGGGGTTTAAGGTCCTACTTCTCTGCATCAATTGGGCTTATGTAGATAGGTGTATTGAATGTACACCATACGAGAGCTGTAGCAATCTACTTTAATGCTGTCATATATCAGCTATGTATGTATTGAGGTGTTGAAAGAACTTGCAACTAAAATGTCCTAGATTCAAATCTTGTGCAATAAGCCTAAAGAAATTTCAGAACGTTACAAACTAGGTTGTCAGGGATAACAATAATGGGACAAGGATTGTATTAGATCTAATCTTTTGGTTCTCTCTTAAACAAGCATTCTTGAGTTAATGGTACAGGCATAGGTTCGAATCCTTTCACAAACCACATGCTACACATGTATTTTATTTGTTTGTCATTCTCAAACGTGTTGCAGATTAATAATATTTACAGTTGTCAGAAATCTAAGGATAAACAATTGTGACCCAGTAATATGGTCTGTATGATAAAGACGAGCTTCTGCCCGTAAGCATCTTACATAAAAATCTGTTACAATAGATGATTTTATGTTTAACTTAATTTCCAATTAACAGTGGAGAAAAAATATTTCTACAATGGGGGGGCTTCAATGAAGTGTACTACCTAAACCATGACTCAAATCCTATGATCAAAGGGCCAAACATTACACCACCTGGTCACCCATTGTTCTTCCAAGTTTCCAAGTAACGGAAATTCAACCAAAATATCCCTCGATTATCCAAATACAACTTTCATGTTTTCCAGCCCCACCTGTCACAGTCTCTGAGACTTATTCTATTTTCATTTTAGATAAATCTACATAGCTTCAGACATTTAAATAACACAATTTATTTACATATCTACAATAATATAACAAATAGTATTAGCACAAAGTTGTTTTCTCTTACAAACAAATGCCTTTATGCAAAATGGAATCCCTCTTTATTGAAAGCATTCATCAATCTGAAAAACAACAAAGAAGACATAAGATTCTAGTTATATAAGTACAATTTCTGTTCACCATGCTATTACACCACAGACAGTAAAAGATTTTACCATCAATTATCCATATTGTTTTGTGGTGCTATAATTTTATAGGAATTATTCAAATTACCATAACGCAATCAAAATCGTCTAACCACAATATTGTCAATAACAAAACCATCCAAGCAGTAAGACAAATGAAAGACACATCAAAAGGTGTGTATTTGTACCAGACATCTAATTACTTATTTCCAGGCAAAATTTCCCTCATAGCACACTGCATGGTGGTGCCGGTCTTTGTTAGCCCAGTTCAGAACAGAAGAGTAAGCCATCAAAACCCATTTCATTTCAATGGGTTAAATAGTATATTATCGAAAGTTAATATCTTCATTCATCTTATCTTGAATACTAAGATTGAAATGAATAATATAAAAGATCAAAATATGAATATCAAACGTCTTACTCTAAGAATTCATCGATATCCATAAATCTTGCTCTTTTTTTCTCTAATCCAGTGGCTTCTATTATTTCATTAACTTTTTCTTTTATATCAAAATCAGCTGCTAAAGTCTGTAAAAGTATTTTAAAATAAAAATAATATATGGTATCTTAAATGTCTTTCATCATACTATTAAACTCTTCATACTATTAAACTCTATTTCAATGCATACTGAATTGAATTAATGATAGAATGTAACAATCTAACTTATGGTAAAGCACAGAACTAATTATAAAAGTATAGATAGGATAATCGAACAGATCTTTTTACAAATATTTAATTCATATTACCTTATTATGAAGAGAGCAGTGAATTTTATAATTTTTTTCTAATAAAGCTAAGATCTTCGAGAACCTAAAAATAAAAATTCTGAATTGTAACCTACAGTGTAATAATTTTCCCCAAATTTAAATGAGAAATGATATTGATCGCTTTAAATATACATATGCTATGCATATACCGCCCTGTGAATGACAACTATACCAATAGTCAACTAAAGCAAATTCGAATACTGTTGGCATCAAAAATATTGAAATATGCCGTCCAATCAAAAAATCTAAAATACAAGCTGGCGTAGGGGGCATGAAGGAGAGATTCAAGTGGTCCAAGTGTAAGTCTTCAATCTGATCCACTATATCCAGATTCGAGTTGAATCATTGAACGGCAATTTGATTTGACAATTTGGTTACACAAATCTGTGAATTTGTCTCTCTAAATTTGATTCGAATTAAGTTAATCCCTTCATAGAACATGTGAAGTATTATAAGCTTTTTCCCTCTCACTTCTCCACTATTTCTCAAATATGCACCTTAAATATTTTACCTGAATGAAGCACCAATAGTTTTATTCTTTCTGGAGAAACAGATTCTTATCAAACCATCCCATTCCTTCAATTATAAAAGCACATTAATTAAATAGACACAAAAAAGTGGACGGCCTAGTTGGATGTATTTATAAAAAATTTCTTGATTAACAATCAGTTCAAATTACAGATATGTAAAATGCTTTTGTTTTGTTGTCTTTGAAAGGAAATGATAACCTGAGCTAATGGAAGACGGGCATATGCCATACAGTGTCCTATGAAGGAAATTTTTCCCAGACAGCGGCGCAACAGCCTACTCTTATATCGAATTGCAACTGCCAAGGGATGTTTTAAGTGCATGTCAATGTGTACACAGGACCTTGGTTTTTCATCTCATGCGAACAACTAGACAGCTGTCCTTTTCAGGGCCTCCATTCTGTTTTACTGACAAGGGGGAACCACGCCGCAAAAACTAGATGCACTTTCTTGGCCAATGCAGGGATTGAACACCCCACCTCCAGGCTAGTGAGCCAGCGTCTTATCTAACCACATGATCCCCCTTCTTTGAAAGGATATCCAATGCTACTTTGCACTAATGAGAAACCACCAGTTGCTCGGAAACCATAAAAATATCGCGAAAACAATCAGACTGCACCAACCTGGAAATTGACTGGAGGAGGCGGATTTCTTGGTTCTATTCTTACAACACTTGATTCAACTTTTGGTGGTGGACGAAAATTATTTTTTCCTACCTGAAAAAGCAACAGTTTAATCCTTGAAAACTAGAATCCATTTGTGTAAATATTGTAACAGAGTATCTCTAGTACATAATAGGAAAAAATTCAGTGTTGTAGATTGTAACCTTTGAGTATAGAGTTGCTGAGTGGTAACAGGATCATTTCATGTTGATTCAACTAAAATAGAATCACCTTATTAAAAGTTTGTTGAGTTGTAAAATTAATTTTGGATGTGTCCTTGTTTATGTCACATAGTTAAATCCTCATACAAAATTTAAATAAATTTGACATGGATAGACTTTTGAATTAATTGGCATGGAATGATACATGTATAATACTTTTCAAGATTTTAAACTTCACAATTTGTTATTAAACAATATAGCTATAACATACATGTACTGAGTTAATTAAATATATAAATATATATTTACCTTCATTAAATGGCTGACTCGTGACAATAATTGTGTATTCATTGACAGACGACAGTATAACTTTTCTCCTGGTTTCGCTACCAATCTCTGGGCAAATTCTTGTTGAAACATGAGAACAGCACACCTGCAATTAGTCCAAAACAAATAACATAATTATAGCATTTCATCTGGCTTCTCAGAGTTGGGCTACACCAATTTGATTTTTTGTGTTCCAGCAACACAAGCTAAAATTATTCTTCTAATTTCTTCGACAAAAAGACTTGCTTAAAAAACCAAAAGACTGGTACCACATGTATTTGGTTGTTTATCAAGACCCTGAAGAACAGAAAATCTAATTGCCGCGGCCTCCAGCAGTGTATTAAATCTAAGGAACCCTGTCTTTAAATTCATACAAGTGGTTCAATTTTTATATTTCAGATATTCTTTTCAAAGTTTGTGACGATTTTTGACATTATTGCAATTGATAAACCAATATTAAACATTTTTATACCACTAAGGCATATATCTATTTGTGCCACAGAATTCTTTTGTCATATTAAAACCACACTTGAAGGGATTAAAATAAATTAAAATAAAACTTCTTATCACTGCTTAATACAAGAAGGTATGTCAGACGCCATCTTTGTTTTGACTGATTTACCATGAATCGTCTGATATCATCTCTCAATACTCACTAGTTCTAACACTTCATGTCATTTTTATTGCTAACAAGACTTTATTTGATTATTATTCACCTTCCGATGTAATTAAATTGGTCATTTAACACTGTTATTGATAACAAATCAAACTTGAACCGCTATCATTTATCGACAATCAACTTCCCGAGACCGGAAGTAATCCGAAAATAGGTCAAAAGAAGTCTGTATCACCCAGTTCCTTTATAAACCTATCATTACTCTATATGTGCATAGGAACTGGGTGATCAAGTTCTATCACGTGATAAAGCCTACGAAGCGAGGCCGCTGTTGAGCGAGATCAGATGGTGTCTGACTTACCTTCTTGTATTAAGCAGTGGTAAGAAGTTTTATTTTAATTTATTTTAATCCCTTCAAGTGCCTGTGATTAAAACTACCTTACCGTATCCCAGATTTAATCAATTATGGTTGCACAGGCAGGGAATAAAGTGATAAAGTTTCTTAATCAAGAATGCAAAGATTGGAAAATCATTCAGAGAGAGGATCAAACAGTGTGGTTGTGGATAATAGCTCATGAACCGCTGCATGAAAATATTTGCATAACATTAGCTTAATAACGTTGAGAGAATACTCTTCGAAATGTCACCCAATTCAAATAGTAGCTGTTTGTCCTTAAGTATATGTTATAGTTTATTGCTCTATCCAGTTACTAAATGCCTCTAAAAGATTGCATATTTCATGGGCTGGACTGTTTGAGAGAAAATTTATCAAACAACAGTATTCATCCATAGGATTTTGTCGACTTCATCTGTTACTACATTTTGTGGACCAAGAACTGGTTGCTAACCACTATTCATCTTATTCTTGTTGTTCTTCCAGGGATGGGTGACGATCTCTTAAAAATCCTATGGCTCCATCAAATCGACATGAAAATTGACACGCTTCTTCTATGAACAATTCTGCATCAATTGGGGAATTTTTTAATTTCATCCAACAACATGGTCAGTTCCTGGTCCATAGTAAAATTGTACTTGTTAATCACATTTATTCAAAAAAGCTTACCTGAAGAATGGTCTGTGTAGTAGTAGTTTAAACACAAATGGTGAAGAAATCTTAAAAAAGGAAAGTATCAATATGAGAAAATAAAAAAAAAATGACGAAAGATATATGTTTGTGTTGTATCTATTAAAAAGATTTTTCAATTTAAACAAGGTAATGGTTCCCTAATAACATCCCCTTTTTAAATATTCTTAAATATATATATACATAATATTTTAATTAACTTACAAATACGAAATTCAACCTTTCTAAAAAAATAGCATATCATACACTCTTATTTTAATACATTGGAATATAAAGTCAGGGGGTTTATGATGAATTTGAAATGGATTTTAAGTTAGAAAATATCATATTATACTCTAATCAATATGATAAACCTACCTGATATGGTAAATTAGCTACACAAACATCAAAGAAAGGTAAAGGTGTTTTTAGTACATCACCAACAATCAACTGTAATTTGTTTGCTAACGGTCTGAAATATCATTTATAGAGCATGTATAGTATGGTAATTAATAATGATGAACTGACATGGGCATATGCCAGTCCATTCATGAGTCTTAGAGATGGTTGGTAGGATCATTTCAAAAATATATATATATCAAGGTGGTTGAAGAAAATTCATAAAGACTATTGGCTTGTTTTTGTATTGTTCTGTTATATTTGATATTGGATGAATAATTATTGTTTAAACCAAGACGGTTAATCCATGATATTACCAAAGTGTTGTGAGAATACAGAAGTGACAGGGAAGACATCAATTCATTTCTTGTCAACTATGTATATTCATACTTGATTTACCCGCATTAAGATTCATCAATATCAAATATCAGAGTGGTAAAGATATGTGTAACTGATTTTGTTCTATGCTTATTAACAAACAAATTGGAAGAACTTAATATTCCAATACTGTCTACATGTATACACCAGTTTTCAAGTTTTGAGTATTATTGAATTATCATCTACTTCTATTGACTCATATTTGATTAAGAAATACAAAAAGAATAAAACGTACGTTCCTTGAACTCTTTTGTGTAATTCTGCTGCTAATCTTGGGTCAACTTCACAGGCTATTACCTATTTTAATGACAATCAACAAAATCAGCTATATTAAAATACTTTTAATAGGATAAACAAAAAATTTAAAATCAAGAGAGATTTTTTCAATTCAATTAGACAGACAACCGACCTCAATAGTAGTCTCTATTGTGCTTATAAGTAAACAATGGGCCAAGGTACAGACATAGTTGACATCAATAAATGGACAATTAAAAATGAATTCTTTGATGAAAACATATACTAGGTATATTATAAGCCATCCAAAAACTATCAACCTGAATAAATGAAGCGTGACATGGCTTTGGCTTCTGCTCCTTTACCTTTTTGACTTTTTCTAGTAATTTGACTGTCATATTTCCTGTACCAGGTCCAACTTCTAACACAGTATCTGTTGGCCTTAAAGCTGCCTGTAAAGTATAAGATTACGCTATTTAAAATTCTCAGTGCAGTCAAATAATTAGTTTAATATCCAACCAATTGCAATGCAAACCAGGTCATTTCAAGAATAACATATGGTAAATTTCTATTTAAGTAATTTTGCTTGTACAAAGGGCTCTTAGCAGTGGGAACAAGCCAACAATGAGGCTGATGTCCCCAGCCGAAATCCCAAAATAAATAGATGACACATATCAATTAATCGCACATTTATTTTTTTCAAACGTATCGACCAATCAAACTGAACACGAAGTGTCATCCAAAAATTGCTTATCTCTGCCTACCGTAAGAAGAAAATGCTCATCTTCGAACTCCATCAAGGCATTGACCTAATAAGCATACACACCAATTTTGAACATTTTAACTCAATTCGAAGGAGAGTTATTGTGTTCCAAAGTCTCGGCAAATCAAATTGCTTATCGCTCTGCTTACCCTGAGCAGAAAATGCTCATTATCGAACTTAGTCAAGGTATTACTGTAATGAAACTATACACCAAGTTTCATCACTTTCACTTAATTAGAACTAAAGTTATCGTGTCCCAAAGCATCAACCAATCAAATTGCTTATCTCTGCTTACCCTTAGTGGTAAATGCTCATCTTCGAACTCCATCAAGGCATTGACCTAATAAGCATATACACCAAGTTTGAACATTTTAACTAAATTAGAAGGAGAGTTATTGTGTTCCAAAGTCTCGACCAATCAAATTGCGTATCGCTCTGCTTACCCTGAGCAGAAAATGCTCATTATTGAACTTAGTGAAGGTATTACTATAATGAAACTATACACCAAGTTTCATCACTCTCACTTAATTAGAACTAAAGTTATCGTGTCCCAAAGCATCAACCAATCAAATTGCTTATCTCTGCTTACCCTAAGCGGAAAATGCTCATCTTCGAACTCCATCAAGGCATTGACCTAATAAGCATATACACCAAGTTTGAACATTTTAACTCAATTAGAAGGAGAGTTATTGTGTTCCAAATTCTCGACCAATCAAATTGCGTATAGCTCTGCTTACCCTGAGCAGAAAATGCTCATTATCGAACTTAGTCAAGGTATTACTGTAATGAAACTATACACCAAGTTTCATCACTTTCACTTAATTAGAACTAAAGTTATCGTGTCCCAAAGCATCAACCAATCAAATTGCTTATCTCTGCTTACCCTTAGCGGTAAATGCTCATCTTCGAACTCCATCAAGGCATTGACCTAATAAGCATATACACCAAGTTTGAACATTTTAACTAAATTAGAAGGAGAGTTATTGTGTTCCAAAGTCTCAACCAATCAAATTGCGTATCGCTCTGCTTACCCTGAGCAGAAAATGCTCATTATCGAACTTAGTCAAGGTATTACTATAATGAAACTATACACCAAGTTTCATCACTCTCACTTAATTAGAACTAAAGTTATCGTGTCCCAAAGCATCAACCAATCAAATTGCTTATCTCTGCTTACCCTAAGCGGAAAATGCTCATCTTCGAACTCCATCAAGGCATTGACCTAATAAGCATATACACCAAGTTTGAACATTTTAACTCAATTAGAAGGAGAGTTATTGTGTTCCAAATTCTCGACCAATCAAATTGCGTATAGCTCTGCTTACCCTGAGCAGAAAATGCTCATTATCGAACTTAGTCAAGGTATTACTATAATGAAACTATACACCAAGTTTCATCAATCTCACTTAATTAGAACTAAAGTTATCGTGTCCCAAAGCATCAACCAATCAAATTGCTTATCTCTGCTTACCCTAAGCGGAAAATGCTCATCTTCGAACTCCATCAAGGCATTGACCTAATAAACACATACACCAAGTTTGAACATTCTAGCTCAATTAGGAAGAGAGTTATTCTGTCCCAAAAAGTGTGACGGACAGACAGACAGACAGACGGACAGACAGACGGACGAACCCATTTTAATAGTTCCCCAACTTTCTTCGAAAGGCGGGGGATAAAAAATTGAGAACCAGATAAAAACCAAAGAATTAGATAGATAAGAATGACAGCTACCAAAATAAACCCTTTAAAAAACTTTCTAAATATATCCACATGCCACAGTACAAAAATAGATTGTATTATAAAACATTAAGCATACATGTACATTATGCAAGAGCTACATCTGATTATTGCAGGTCTTTATTTAGGCTTCAAATGCCATAGAAGTTAAACATATAAGAGAGAAAGAGAGAGAGAGAAATGGGGTTTAACATCCACTTGACACAAATTACATGTAGGACTAACATATGGTTTAATTCTATTTCAATAATTTGCTTGCACGTAGGGGTCTTTAGCAGTGGAAGGAAAACGGAGGGCCCCACAGAAAACCCACAACCCTACTCCTTGTCACGTACAACAGAGGATTTGAAACCACGCCAGTTGACTAAATGACAGGCTTTACAATACAGCATGCCATGCTAACCATTCAACCATCCACCCCCCAGATATCAATTTAAATATCATGTCATGTACTCGTTTTTATCTTTTAAGTAAATTTGGAAAGAACAAATAACGGGATATGTATCATATCATGAGGTCCATCCCATGCTTCATATAGTATTGTATCTTGAGGTTAGTGTATCATTCCAGCCCAACTGAATCCTATTCAATATCAGCTTAATCTCTCCTAATTATCCAAAACAATAATTTCTCTTATCTTGACCAGTCCACTGTCAATTAGTTAATTACCTTTTCTATCATTGTGTTAACAATGAGTGGATTCTTTAAAATGTGCTGACCAAATGTCTTATTGAAGGTTATCCCTGGAAACAAAAATGAATTTAGTTTATTTACCATAGGCCAACATTTCATAAGAGAGAAATGAAATCATTATTAAACAATTTGAAGGTCTAACTGTTCACAGAGTCGCATTAAGACTTTGCAGGCTCCTGAGCTACAGTTCTACACATCTATTAAGACACTTTTATCCATGAAACAACACTAGGTTTTTGTGCTGCAGTATGTTTACTACACATATAATTTATCATTTGAACCCTTCTTTTTAAACAGAAAATTTAGAGTAATTATAATTTGATTCAGTATTCACAAATGTCATGATATAACTTTCCACTTGATGAGGCCGACCAGCAGGAGGAGATCCCTGTACTAAAGCTCACAGTCATGCCTTAATCAGGCCTTCTGTTCCTCTGTTTTTATTCACATACATGTATCAGTCTGAATATAGTTTAATCAAGATTATTTGTTGGGACATACAGTATACTGTACATGTATGGTAGACATTTGAGGCTGTTTTGACCAACTTGAACTTTCCTTTTACAGTTTTGCTATTGCAATCACTCCCGTGTCCATCTCCAGTAAAACAAAATCCTTTGTACAATTAAATATTTGCTCATATTTTGACAAAACAAGACACAAGATCAAGATCAAGATGATGTGGGAAGGGTGAAATATAAGATAAGGAGTGACAAACAGCAAATTTTATGATCGACTGGTTTCTTGATGTCCAAGACTCAAAGTCTGGATTTTCCGAAGGTACAAGAGACTGAAGAGATCTTTTTTGTGATTTGGAAGTTTGATTGTACACGTGGAATTTTTTTACTGGAGGTGACATAATGATGATAATGTATAAGTTTTTGATAACATTAGTGGGAGTTAGTAGTTTGTTCACATGGAAGAACTTCCGAAGAACTGTCTACTGTGTGAGTTTTGGTAAATAATAAACGGATTTCTTCGATTATGAACAAACTAGTTAACTTCGGTTATTATAAACTTACCTGTGTGTTTAAAATGAACTCCCGTTAAATAAAATCCATTGCACCACTAAATGTCCCAACGTATAAAAACCGTTCTCTCTTGAAAAATTGAAATCCCACAAACTTTCGGTTAAGAAAAATATCAATATGGCAGCTGGTTACGTCACACCTCGGGAGATATCACTTTGTATCAGGGGTGACAGCATAGGAAATGTGGCATTTAAAAGCACGTCTCGACTCGGCATTGAGTTTGAGCGTTCGCACACATAACAACCTGTATTTTTTAAAACTTGTTACCGACTTAATTATTTGATTAGCGGCTCGGATGGGATTATTTTCTTTTTAACACGCATGAGGAACAAAAATAACTACATTCTTTTCACGGGCCTTAAATATTACCCATCTTTATAATATGGTATGATGATATTATTATTTAACATATATACAGGCCATTTACAATTAATGTCCCGCTTCTTACAGGGTGTTACGGACTTATCGGCATTGTATCCGCCACCCAATGCCATTAGGCACCTTGAACGCTGCCGCAACACGCTTAAAAATGTCACTGAAGCGGTTATTATTTGATCGAAAGAATGAGATCAAATAAATAATACACTCAGAGTCCTCAGACACTTCGGAGGTGTGCTTCGTGATCCGTGTTAAACTATTTATAATATAAAGAAGATAGGATATTAAAATTTATATTTTATATATGTTTTTACGAGTATCCGTGCAATCAGTGATTCTTTCATTGTGAATAAAATTTGATAGACTCGCAATCAATGGTTTCAATATAAAGCTCCGATGTAATTGCCTTCAATTGATATTTTCGTCGCCCAAACTCAAACGATCGTAATGTTGGCGCTTTGCTTTGAGTATAGCACGTGGTTGCCAAAATATGCGTTAACTTTAAACAACCTCGCTTCAGTGTGTTGGATTCGTCCAATATGTGACGAAAGCAATGTTATTATCCACTCTGTCGAAATAACAAGTAAATATTCAAATTTTTCAAGAGAGAACCGGTTTTATTCGTTGGGATTTTTAGTGGTGCAAAGGATTTTATTTAACGGGAGTTCATTTTAAACACACAGGTAAGTTTATAATAACCAAAGTTAACTAGTTTGTTCATAATCGAAGAAATCCGTTTATTATTTACCAGAACTCGGTAGCACGATTTACCCAAATCTCCCAAATCTACCCAAATCAACCCAAATCCACCACTGTTTCAACTCATACCACAATAATTTATATTGATATTTGATGATAAACCGTTCTTTATGTGGAATTGACATTTTTAATTTAAAATCGCAGCTTTTTATTGTCAAAATGCCCCTCAAAATGCGATTTCCAAGCAAGTTTGGAAGTCGTAACCAAGGGAATAGCTCGTGTAACACACACATCTACCCAAAACCACGTTATTTCAACATCTATCACAATTATGTTTATCGTTTTTTAATATACTATCATTCGTTTAGCTAAATATGCCATAATTACTTTAAAATCATGGTATTCTTGTCTTAAAATCCAACAATTCATGCGTGTTTCGTCGTCGTATGTAAGGGACATAACTCGTGTATATACCCACATGGATGCAGACCACCATTAAATTTGTAGTTCTTCCAAAGTTACGTGGAAATCACATTCTGACACAAAAACGCTACGATTTTAAATTTAAAATGACAATTTGACAGAAAGAATTGTATATGATCAATTATCGATATAAATTATTGTGATATCAGTTGAAATAATGGTGGATTTGGGTGGATTTGGGTAGATTTGGGTGGCTTTGGGTAAATCGTTCTACCCACCAGAACTCACACAGTAAGAAGAGTACTACTAGTACTAAGACATTTATCCTTTAGCATTGCCCATCATGTATTAGTCCATGAAATAACCTTGTTTGGTAATCTGTTGGTGCTGTCTGGATTTCTTTGCTACTCTTTCTTTTGGCATCTTGTACGGTTTTCAGCCCTAAAAATGGATAATTGTAATAATAAATATTGTCAATGAATGACTTCTTCCACCACGTGTTGTTGACAAAATGACGTCACGAAGTAAAGGGGACTTAACTCAAATCAAAATTTTAGAGAATACAAATTTACAAATGCTGAACTACAAAGCCCGAAACGAAACTTGATCATAACATTAAAATTCCAAACCTTTCCTTTAAACAGAAAAACACTATCCCCTATCATTTGATCCGATTGCATAAATTATTAAATCAATGAGCATATTCGAACAAAAAAAGAGAGAATATCGCCTGAATTCGACATTTCTTAAGACTTCGTTCCGACAAGATAAATATTCTCGGTCTTCAATTTGTAAAATTCACATGCAATTTCCCGCCGTTTGAAGAAAAATGTCGGATCATCACGATTTACCGTTTAAAGCCGAATACGCGAAAAGCGATCGATCTAGCTGTAAAGCATGCAAATCGAACATTTCAAAAGATTCATTGAGATTGGCAACTATGGTCCAGTCACCCCATTTCGATGGAAAGGTTTGTCATAATGATTTACATGTACGACAATAATCTGTTAAAAGAGCACATAGATTCTAAAGTACCGTCAAATGTATCTTTCCATATCCCCTTTATTAAAGTATCTTTTGTGAAAGAGTCTCTTCAGTCACTTGACGATTCAAAGGCAGTAGGCTTGGATTTAGTAAACCCGCTCTTTCTTCGGTTGGGCGCAGATCATCTTTCCCAAAGTCTAACTCATGTCTTCAACCTATCAATATTTTATAATACCTATCCTTCGTCTTTTAAACAAGCTAAGGTTATTCCCATTCACAAAGCCGGAGCTAAGGATGACCCAAATAACTATAGGCCTATATCTATTCTCCCAAATGTATCGAAAATACTCGAAAGACATATTCACGGACATCTTAATAAGTATTTAAATAAATATCACCTCTTGTATATGAATCAGTCAGGTTTCAGAACATCAAACTCTTGCCTTACAGCCCTAACTCACATTATGGAAAATATATATGATGCTATAAATAATAATCTTCTCTGTGGTGCAATATTTTTTGACTTAAAAAAAGCTTTTGATCTGGTCAATTATGATATTTTATTGACGAAATGTAAATATTTTAAATTTTCTCAAAATGCGTTACAATTCCTAGAATCTTACTTAAAAAACAGAAACCAGTGTACTTTAGTCAATGGTGAACTATCTTCCATGAAGCCTACTCACTATGGCGTACCTCAAGGATCGATACTAGGACCTCTTTTATTCAATATTTTCATTAATGACTTGCCATTAAATCTCTCTTCCAAAACTGACCTCTTTGCTGATGATACGACTGTCTACACCTCTGGCCCAACCGTTGACGTTCTCCAAACAAAACTGCAACTTGATGCCGACAGAATACAAGCCTGGTGTAACCAAAACAGAATGAAACTTAATATACCAAAAACCAAAGCAATGCTCTTTACAACCCATCAAAAAAGAAATTTTCTACCCAATACTCTTGATATAATACTCGACAACGAATCAATTGAAGTTGTCTCATCCTTTAAACTTTTAGGCGTCGTTTTAAATCATAATTTAACTTGGAAAGACCATATCCAATATATCTCTAAAAAAATAAATCAGAAACTTTTCCTTCTCCGTAAGATTAAACAGCACCTCCCTCTTTCCTACCGCACCCTTTTTTATAATGCTCATATCCAGACACATTTTGATTACTGTTCGCCAATCTGGGACTCCGGTGACTCCAAATCGCTTGAATGTCTTTCTAGACGACAAATCATGGCTTTTAAACTACTGCTTAATGTCGATCATACCGCTGAACTGTACCCAACAATAAATACCTTAAAACTCTTAACAATAGAAAATCGTCATGCCTACAATTTATGTAACTTTATTTTCAAAATTTTATCTAAGCAATGTCCTATGTATCTATTCAATATTTTGTCTTACTATGAAACTCCCTACACCAACATTAATAACAAATTAATCACTCTGCGGCCAAATCTTAATATTGTAAAAAACAGCATGCGTTATAAAGGCTCAAACCTTTGGAATTCTTTACCATCTTATTTAAAACTGGCCACTAACTTAAATTCTTTCAAGAAACAACTTTTTAAATATCTCACTGTCAATGAATGATACTGGTTTACTCTATGTCCATATATTAATTAATGTATAGGTAATGTTTTCTTATTTCACATTTTCTATGCCTTTTGACATTGTTAAGTATACTTTTACTATTTGTTATTGTATTGGTGTTGTCATCTTTTGTATTATAATTTCATTCTGATTATTGTATACTCCTATTCATCCATCTCTTTTATTTGTTTTGCTATCATCTTTTGTATTATATTTTGTTTTCACGAAGGGCAGGATGGTAGAAAGGCTTCTACAGCCTAATCCTTTACCCTTCTTAAATAAAGTTATTATTATTATTATTATTATTATTATTATTATTATCATGTTAATTCACCCCGACCGGCTACGCTCATACTGAAAATTTGCAAAATGGCATATTAAATTACCGCCCCATGGCATTGCTCAGTCACTATTTTTGGATCCAAATCTTTTCCCTCTCTAGCACTTCTTCCTGAGTAGTTATCATAATTAGATACCATTATATATAAATTACTTTTGTCATTTTTACAGGTAACCAAGTGGTTTTAAAAAAATTACATAAATTAAACAAATAATAATAATAACACCCACCACTACTAGGGCTGGACGGTAATTTCGATAAATCAATATATCGCGGTTTGGAAATTACATTGACGGTAATTCATACATGTGATACCTCCCGCAATTCGCGGGAGTCTCCCGATTTCACCCCTGATCTCCCGAGCTCCCGATCGGTAGACAAATACTCCCGCTTTTTCAATTCTTGTAATTTTATTTTTTGGTAGTCAAAATTGTAATCAAATAGCATCGAAATAAAAAACACAGGTCTAAATTATTAGTATTTGTATTATACAGCACAACTCAATTCATTCATTCTTGGTAATTTATTTCTCCATCAGTCTTACCGGTAGGCCTACTTTCAGTTTGACAGATCACATATTTTTGACATCAGTTTAACATCACGTATTGTCCAGTTGCAAGCAGGTTAAATGATTTAAAAATACCCCCGTCCTAATTCTTTAAATGATTAGTTATGTCATAAATATTTGAACATGTCAGCTATATTTCCAAAGAATTTACTACACGTGTTCTTTTCACTATAGTCATGCTGTGAGGTAGTACCACAGAAAACCAATGACCCGTATGTATGTCGTCAACTTTGACCCCCAACCGGCACATGGCATCACTAATTGACTGCTGATGTAAACGATTTTACTGTCCTGTCTTCTTTAATACTTTTTTCATCACATTAAACTATAATTTATCATGTTTCCTTTTGATTGAGCTTTTGTTTGTAGAGTGCCGTGGTTTTATTAAAATAAATATTATTAATTTTGTCAACCGGTCGCTACCTATGATTGAGGCTATCTCACGTTACGTGCTTGGAAAAAAGATTACAAATGACAAGTCTAATACTAATAGAAGTATTTATGAAAGATGTATGCGGTGTCTTCAATGACTGAAAACAGTGTGGTAGCTACCATTTCTGGTTTTTGAATGTCAAATATGTTATAAAAACGAAAATCCATTTAGTTATTTTTGGAACCGATTGATAAAAGCAATATTAAAATATAGCGATTTAGAGAAGTGGAACAAATATTTCTAATGTTTAAATGAGAACACAGTGTGTTTTCATGTATTTTGTTAAATGTATGTAATTAAAACAATCAAATGATAGTAAAATATATGAATTAATTTGTCTTTTATTCATGGTGGATGGTTAATTTTAACGCGTGATAAAGTCTCCCTCTTTTAACCTTAATCTCCTGACATTTTTACAAAAATCTCCTGACATTTTACTTGTGGCCAATCACATGTATGGTAATTTTAAGACCCCCAGAAAAACCGCAATATTCCAATATATCGTTTGACGCCATATACCGCGGTATGCACTGCAATATTCTCTTAATTTAGTCCCGAACTTGCTTTAGAAACCCCCGAATAACTAAAGTTAATTGGACTAATTAGAAATATACATATTTATCGGGTAAATCCGGACAAGTCGATGTCCAGTCACACAGTATACAATGAGATCTCGTGGCTGGTACATCGAGACAACAAAAGAGTCGAAAGTGAAATAAAAAACCGATGCTATTTTCGGCATTTATCTAGTCTTGATTATCAATGTTCAATTTTAATTTGTAAAGTTGCGGCTGGTCGTCGACGTCTATAGCTTATTAGCTATCGGTAGATTTACAAAATGGCAGACGACATAGTTGAAGTTAGAAGTTGAAGCGACAACTTCGGAGTCCCGAAGAGAAACTGTACCAGCCAGATTCGGGCCTACTTCGGATTGACGTAAACGATACTGGTCAAAATAAAATTTTATGTAGACTGTGTAGAAGAAACGTAGCTGCCAAGAATGGAAACACAAGTAATTTGTACGCTCTCTTCTCGGGTTTTAATATTTTGAAGAAGACATAATTTATCACGTCTTGTGTTATTTCATTTTAAAATCTAAGATTAACAAGCGTGGTTCGTAAACTGAGGGTTTACTCCAGTTTATTATAAAACTGTAAATGGGTTGAAAGTAGAATTTAATTTTATTTTAAAACCCTTCAACTGCAGTCGTGTTTTGTTTAATTTTTTGTATAGTTGTTTGGTGATACAAAACTGAAAATAACTGTTAGTGTGGATGAATTATTGATAAATGTTATATTGTAACAAAATTAATTTCATTATTCACTTTTGTGTTGATATACATGGGCTGATTATAAAATAAAAAGAGTTTTGTTTCTGAAGAAGTAGGCCTAATTGGCTGTAATATGATCAACTGTTTTTCTGAACTCGGAACGGAACATGACATGGCTCTAGTTAAATAAAATATATATTTACATGTAGTATGATGCAGGATGATTAATGAAAACAACCAGTAAGGTAATAAACTCAAGGGGTGCCTCATTGCTGTTGGAGAGGATTAGCACCCCCTTTTCTAAGGCTTTTCGACAACACTTGCTTGGTGCACCAAAATATCGCAATACTGACAATATATTGAGGAATTTTGAAAAAATATCGCAATATTGAAATATTCAAATATCGTCGAGCCCTACCCACCACTGCAATAGCCTAACTTATATTAACTTAATTATAAGTATTAAAGAAGCCTAACTGCTAATATTTGGAACCTAGAAATTGACACATATATCTTGCAAGGCATTAATAATGTGATATGAATGTATAAACTGATTAACATTCAGTCGTTTCTGTTTTTACAATAATTTCTAATCAGTTGACGTTGTGTTTGGCAAATACTACACGAATGAATAGTATTTATTCATAATTATTGCACGCACTCTCCTGATCAGAATTTTACTCACCATTTTACATGACTTGTGGAATTTGGCTAGCCCTGTTTTTAACTCTAACTGTCCCTTTTTTTTTTACAAATGGTCTCTCTCTTATAGTTATTGGTCAATTAAATCAACGTTGATGTTGTTATCGTACCTTGAAAAGACAGGCTTTTGATATCCAATAATTTAAGACAAAATGAAAATTTTAAAATTGGCACCTGAATCACGTCCCGAAATGTTTTCAAGGACATTTGTAATGAAGTGACTTGATGGATGAGACTAGCATAATCCCATTGGAGTATACCACCGGTGCAGACTGGAATAACCAGAGGCTAAAGAGTGCCATTAGATTTGGATTCTTTGGTAATTTGCCAAACCGACTGAATGTTAATCAGTTTACATGTACATGTATATTTACTTTTCGTATTACATGTAGATTATGGATTATGATACAGGTTGCAACCCATTGTTATCCATTCTACATTCAGATTCCAAAAAATGTAGATTTAGCTCCTTTAATTTCAGATGGGAGACAAGATATTAATTTGGGGAGGGGGATACATGTACATGTTTATGCACCCAGTTTGATTCAGAAACAATTAATTTAAGCAAACTTCATCACCAGTGGTTCAGTTAGGAAAATTCTGAAACAAGATTCTTTATAGTGTTTAGGCCTCAGCCAAGCAAATTGTGGCATTTTAATGCTTTGTCATCCTGATGGAGTTAATCAGTAAAATACCCACAAACGTACATGTAGGTTCATACATCCAAGTCAGTGGTATCAGTTTAACAGTGTGCATGTAGCTTTATACATGTACATACTACATGTATGTACAGTAGAATCCGTATGAGCAGCCACTCCTATTCAGCGACATCTCCTTGTAAGCGGTCACAATAAATTCCCCCCGTAAAAATTCTATTGTTTCATCTCCTTATTCAACGGTCACTACCCTAACGCGGCCAGCGGTCACTATTTTGCAAGTGAATTTAACAAAACATCGCCCATTCAACGGCCATTGTTGAATGATACCATCTTGTCGTTCTTCGTAACACCCCCGCTAATCTCGTGAGTAGTAATCAATTAACTGGACTTAAAAAGAAATGTGAAAATACCAATTAACCCGGGATTATCTGTTAATTAATCTTTTGTTTTATTAAACGACAAACCTGGTCATTGTTTTCACACGTAACGGGACATTATTTGATACTGATGAATAAACTGAAAGTACCGACTAAAAGCCGCTATGTTGTTAAATAGACGTTTTAGCGCCACCTGTAATATTACATACAGAGTTACACCCCCTGTGATTCGGTAGCTAAATCAGCGATGTTTTTTGGTTCGTGTGCTTCTTTGATAAAATAAAATTAATTCATCGATTTTATTCACAAAAATGGATAAATGTTATCGAATACATCACTATGATAGACAGTAGTATTGAAGGTTGGTACAAAATGACAAGTTTACAGAAGTTATGTCAGCGATTCAGCGACGGCCAAATTTACCGATGCAAGTAAAGTAGGCTATTGCATTGGTGTTTGCTTCCAGTGCATTCAAGCGTAATATTAATTGATGTCAGTACAAAAGAAAAAAACATGAGATTTTACAAAAATGGATAAATATTATCGAATGCATGACAATGATAGACAGTAGTATTGAAGGTTGGGACAAAATGACATATACGGAAGTTATATCCGAGATTCAGCAACGGCCAAATTTACCGATGCAAGTGCACCCAAGCGTAATATTAATTGATGTCAGCACAAAAAAACTCGAGATTTTATTAAGAGGCCACTCCCGTTAAGCGGTCAATCCTAAAATTTTCTGTGGGTGGCTGCTTAATGCAGATTCTACTGTACTGTATAACCTAAGGTGAAATATGTCACATTAAAAATGGTTATTTTTATTTCAGATTCCTAACTGGTTTCATTTTGCATGTTTTTGGAAGAGAGCAAAAGTTGCACAGCCTGATGATATTCATGGTTTCCATTCCTTGCGTTGGGAAGATCAGCAAAAGGTGAAGGGAAAGATTGGTGGTGGTGGTGGTGGCGGAGGGGATGGAGATGCAACAGATGGAGGGAATTCAGATGCAACAATGTTTACGACCGAATACGCTAAATCAAATCGTAGCACCTGTCGTGGTTGTGAAGATAAAATTGACAAAGGCTTGATTCGAGTATCGAAAAAAGAATTTGACAGTCAGCGAGCCAAAATGTATGGTCCCCAAGAACTCTGGCACCATGTTGATTGTTTTGTAGATAAAAAAGACGAGCTGGAATTTAATGTAGATATAAAACAAATAACTGGATTCAAAAGTTTAAAGAAAGAAGATCAAGAAGAACTGGTTAAAAAGCTGGGAGGAGCAGGACCTGCCAAAAAGAGAAAAGGGGACACAAAATCTGAAGCACCCGCAAAAAAAGTTAAAATGGAGGAAACAGAGGAAGAAAAGCAGCTCCGTGAACAAAGCGCTTTAATCTGGAAATATCGCGACCTGTTGATAAAAAACGTGTCGAACCAAGCCATGAAACTAATGCTTGAGTTAAATGAACAAAATGTTCCACCTGGTGAAAGCAAACTTTTAGATGCCATGTCTGATTGCCTGACATTCGGTGCCTTAGAACGATGCCCCGAATGTAAGGAAGGACAATTTTATTACACCAATGAAGGTTATAAATGTTCAGGCAATATGACTGCCTGGACAAAATGTATGAACATTATCAAGAATCCTAAACGTAAGGCCTTTAAAGTCCCTAAGGAATTTCACGATGTTGAATTTTTAAAAAAATACAAATATAAACCTAACACTAGAATATTTCCAGTTGTAAAAGTCTCAGCTATTGAAGGTCCTGTGAGGGATTCGGTTGATGGGGTCCTAGCAACAGATAAGCCGTTAGATCAAATGAAATTTGTCATCATTGGTAAAACGAAGAAATCCAAAGCTGTCCTCACTAAAGAGATATCCAATCTGGGTGGAACAGTTGTCTCTAAACCTGATGGAAGTGTTGCTGCATGTATTTCAACCAAAAACGAAGTTGATAAAAAATCAAAAGGTATTAAAGAAGCAGAAAAAGCAGATGTCCATGTTGTAAGCGAGGATTTTTTGGAAGATTTAAAGGCTGGAGAAGTGGTAGCGCATATTTTGAAGCACAGTTTGTCAACATGGGGCTCAGATCCTGCTACACGAATTGGTGACATTAAACCTAAAACTCTGCCAAAAAAGAGTGCTTACAAGAGTGGTATGACCGCAAAGGAAGAAGCCATGTTCACCAAAAGCGTCCCAACCAAAAAGAAAATGACAGTCAAGGGTGGTGCAGCAGTTGATCCTGATTCTGAATTAGAAGACGTTGCTCATGTCATTGAAGAACGAGGCTCGGTTTACAGTGCTGTTTTGGGGATGGTTGATATAGTCAAGGGAACTAACTCTTACTATAAATTACAGGCGCTTGAGAAAGATAAGGGCAGCGGTTGGTATTTATTTCGATCTTGGGGTCGAGTTGGTACAACAATTGGTGGCAACAAATGTGAAAAACAAGGCTCAAGAGCTGCAGCTATCAACAGCTTTAAGACCATGTATGCAGAAAAAACAAATAATGACTGGGACAACCGAGCAAATTTTGAAAAATTTCCAAACAAGTTTTATCCACTAGATATCGATTATGGTCAAGATGATGAAAACATTAAAAACTTAGATGATTCCCGAGCTGGTTCAAAACTTCCTAAAAGTGTTCAAGATGTTATTTGTGCTATCTTTGATATCGACCAAATGAAGAAAGCCATGGTGGAATTTGAAATCGATTTGAAGAAAATGCCACTGGGGAAACTTTCTAGAAGACAGATTCAATCAGCTTATTCTGTATTGACTGAACTAAACACACTCATTGACACAAAAGGGTCACAAAACAAATTCTTGGATGCATCAAATCGATTTTACACCCTCATTCCTCATGATTTTGGAATGAAAAAGCCTCCATTGCTTGATACACCTGAAATTATAAAAATGAAAACTGAGATGTTGGACAATTTACTGGACATTGAAGTAGCGTACAGTTTATTGAAAGGTGGTGATGAAGGAGCCAATCCTATTGATGCCCATTACAAGAAACTCAAATGTTCCATGGATCCAATGAAGAAGAGTGACATGTATGATAGATTGGTGAAATACGTGGAAAATACCCATGCTGCTACTCACAATCAGTACACACTTCAAGTTGAAGACATATTTGAAATCAAAAGAGAAGGGGAAGAAGAAAAATACCAACCGTTCGAGGATCTTCACAATCGACAATTATTATGGCATGGTTCACGAACAACAAATTACGCTGGTATTTTATCGCAAGGGTTGCGTATCGCCCCACCTGAAGCCCCTGTCACAGGTTATATGTTTGGTAAAGGTGTTTATTTTGCCGATATGGTTTCAAAAAGTGCTAATTATTGCCGAGCTAGTAAAACTGACAGTACGGCATACATGCTGTTATGTGAGGTGGCTCTGGGTAATCCCCACGAACTTCTCGCCAGTAGTTATGTTACATCACTACCGAAAGGAAAGCATTCTACGAAAGGTTGTGGTATGACAGTACCTGATGAAAAGGGGGCGTATGTTACTGAGGATGGTGTGAAAATCCCCATGGGTAAAGGAACAAATGCTACAATTGGTCGATCTAGTTTGCTATATAATGAATATATTGTCTATGACACTGCACAAATTAAAATGAAGTACATGTTAAAGATGAAATTTAATTTTAAATGGTGAAATCAAGGGTGGGAAGTACATGTACGTAAGGAAACCTGTATGTACATGTAAGTGTTATTTCAGTGCAAAATTTCTTGTAATATTTTAATATTTGTTAGGAATTACTGTTGATCTGCCTTCTTCGCAAAAAGTACAAGTACATTGTGTCAAGTTGTGTGGTTTTCATTCTATATTGAAACATGACAAGGGGTAGGGTGAAACATATTTTACTCTCGAAATGATCTTTGGATTAAGTACATGTACATGTAGGGGTATTTCTGACAAACTATTTTCTAACTGATTTGTGAATGTCAGGTAGATCACAGAAAAACTTTTGTTATTAGCTTGTTTTGTGTGATGAAATCAAAGATTGTGAAGTATAGATACATGTATTCCATCATACATGTATCTAGTCTTTGTTTAAATAATGATGTATTATTTGTCACAAATGTAAAGATAGTACATGTAGTTGTTTGCACATTCATGATATTGTTGTTATTTTTAATTCTCATTACAATGTTTTTGATTTTGTTATGTTATGATTTTGATATTTAGGAAAATATAGTTACCTCATTAATACATGATGAATGTGTGCCGGCAACATCACATTGTGTCCAGGTCCCGAGTTCACAAAACATTCTCAAACTTAAGTTGAGAATTTGCTCAAAATTGTTTGCTTTATTTTAACTAAAATATAGACCTTTATAAAACTTTTGTGGGTTTAATGTATCAAATACCCTAATAAGAAACTGTATGCAAAGTTTTTTGTTTCTAGATCGAAGATATTTCTTATAAACAGTGATTTAAAGTTGAGTAAATTCTCAACTTAAGTCTGAGAATGCTTTGTGAACTTGGGGCCTGGGTCTGCTCATGTAGAGCCTAAGAGAGTCTATACATTTAAATGAGTAAATTTTCTTCAGAAACGGTCTAAGATTCAAAGAAATCGACATACAAATTTCAGGAGGCAGTCACACAAGAACAGTCCCCCACCCATAGTGCATGCGATTTTACACTGTTTCTGTATGTACAGTATATACTGAATCCTACACAAAGCTAACCTTAATTGGGGATTGATTGAATAGTGATGAAGATAGAAGTGGACTAGAGGGATAAAACATAGATACCTTTTACTATTTGTCATATATCATTCTACATTTGAATACATATGGGGTTCTCCAGATGAAGTATATTCCAGTTGACAAGCACCTGTGAGTATTCATGTACATGATCTAGAGTAATGATCACTGTAACATGTATAGTGTTACAGGACATTGTTTTTAATACATGTACTGTAGCTAAAGTACAGAAAATTTTGGCACCCCCACCCACTAGTGTAGTTTATGTTAAATACAGTTCCGAAAGGAACTACCACTATCAGTGAAGCTACATATTCAAAGTGCAGGGGGCATGATTGGTCATTTATTGGTTCAAAATTTCAAAATTATTGCAGGTGACCCCTCAGCAAGACGACCGTGCCCCCCTCCAAATCCATAAAAGATGGCCTGCAGTGTTAAGATTTATGCCTACAGTAATGTCTTTGAGTGTTAATATATAATATAATTGGAAAGTCAAAACTGCTTCTTTTCTTTACACTTAATAATGTCATTATTTCAGATATCAATTAATGAATGTTTCTTTAGCAGGCTACTGATTAATATGAGTTTTTATGATTAGATTGTTAATTATAAATTTGTTAAGACAAGGTGATATTTAATCATAATGGTTGTGCTGAATGATGTGCTTGTACCGTGTGATTATACAATAAATGATTCAATATTATTAGACAGTGTCTGAAGTAGGTTTGAATAAAGCTGTCATCCTGTGTTAACTCTACATGTATGAAAGCCCAAAAGGCTCATTGCAAATTCCAAATGCGAAATTCCAAATTCATGTCTTCGCATTAGGAATTTCGAATGAGCCTTCTAGGCTTTCGTATAACTCAAAAAATATTATCCGTATTATCTACTGTCTGATTGATTTCTCTTGATGAGTTTTTATACGCCCACATTGAAATGTGGTCGTAAATTGTCGTCGCCCCCGTCCGTCGGTCCGGTATCAACAAGCTCTTGAGGCTAAAGTTAATATCCGATTGACTTTAAATTTATACACACAGTGTTTAAGGGCATGAGACAAAGAAGCCTATTGTTTTTCAGCAATTTCCGATAATAACTACTAGAGTTATGGCCCTTGATCACTTCAAAAAATCTTGTGGACACTCTAGAGGCCAAAGTTAATAGCCGATTAACTTTAAATTTATACACAGTGTTTAAGGTCATAAGACGAAGAAAACTATTGATTTTCAGCGTTTTCTGATGATTACTACCAGAGTAATGGCCCTTGATCACTTGATGCTCTAGAGGCCAAAGTTAATATCCGATTGACTTTAAATTTATACATGGTGTTTAAGGTTATGAGACAAAGAATCCTATTGATTATGGACCTTCGTCACCTCAAAAAGTCTTGTGGACGCTCTAGAGGCCAAAGTTAATATTCGATTGACTGTAAATTTATACACAATGTTTAAGGTCATGAGACAAAGAAGCCTATTTATTTTCAGCGATTTTCTATAATTAGTGCCAGAGTTATGGCCCTTGATAATTTCAAAAAATCTTATGGGCATTTTTGAGGCCAAAGTTAATATCCGATTGACTTTAAATTTATACACAGTGTTTAAGTTCATGAGAGACAGGAGCCTATTAATTTTCAGTGTTTTCTGATAATTACTGCCAGAGTTATGGCCCTTGATCAATTGTGGGCGCTCTAGAGGCCAAAGTTAATATCCGATTGACTTTAAATTTATACACAGCGTTAAAAGTCATGAGACGAAAAAGCCTTTTGATTTTCAGCGGTTTCTGATAATTAGTGCCAGAGTTATGGCCCTTCATCACTTCAAAAAATTTGTACGCTCTAGAGGCCAAAGTTAATATCTGATTGACTTCAAATTTATTCACAGTGTTTAAGGTCATGTGATGAAGAAGCCTATTAATTTTCAGCGTTTTCTGATAATTACTGCCAGAGTTATGGCCCTTGATCACTTGTGGATGCTCTAGAGGCCAAAGTTAATATCCGATTGACTTTAAATTTATACACAGTGTTTAAGGTCATGAGACGAAAAACCTATTGGTTTTCAGCGATTTCTGATACTTACTGCCAGAGTTATGGCCCTTGATCACTTCAAAAAATCTTGTGGACGCTCTAGAGACCAAACTTATCATCCAATTGACTTCAGATTGACACACAGAGTTTAAGGTGTTACTATTAATCAGATTTTAGTGTATTACAAATATTTCATTACCGAAAGAAGTAAAAATATGCGACAACCCTTGTTGACTGCTTGGACGATTTAGCTGCTGAGGGCGTATGTTTCGTTGCCTGGCGAACTATCTGCTTAAATCTTATCCTATTGACGTGAAATTTATTCAGGATTCATGTCCATAAAAGTCTGTAGTAAATATAGACCTTTTTACTGAATAAGTCCCGAAATGACCCGGTTTGTGTGGAGTGGACGTTAAGCCCCATCTCTCTCTCTCCTCTAAGTTAAGTAGATTTTCGATAAGCACTTTGATTGGTTGAGACTTTGTAACAGATCGGCAAGTCAACTGGTTTGGTTTCGAATGCCCAGTAGTATGTGACAAGAAGTAGGGTCGTCTGTCCAACCTCGTGGGTTTTGTCCCACACAAGCAAATTATTGAAATAAAATTAAAACGTATGTTAGTCCCAAAATGAACTAGTTTGTGTCGAGTGGGCGACAAACCCCATATCTCTCTCTTTCCCTCTCTCGCATATATCGGTGAGAGTGGTCAAGCCAAGGGTAAGGATTCATTATATCAATACCTTGACTAAGTTCAATGATGAGAGTTTTCTTCTGGTGTATAGTTTCACTACCAGGTACTTGACAAAGTTTGATCATAAACATTGTATGCTTAGACTAAGTGTAGATAATCAATTTGATTACTCGATACTTTTGAAAAAGATAAATGTGTCATCTGTTTGTTTTAGAATTACGGCGGGGAACATCAGCTTCGCTGTCGACTTGTTTCCATTTAAACTGCTCCCAAAGTGTACTACTGTACAAAGCTTAACATATAATAAAACAATTCCCTTTGAAATAAAATCTTGGCGCATAATTATGTGACTTGACGAAATCCAACTACCATGCCCATAATAAGAGATAATAATATTTGGTTATACATGTATTAAACAAATCATTTTAAGGGAAGCAGTGGACGGACAAGTTCCTTTAGGAACATTGTCTGACCGAACTACGTCGCAAAATTCTTCTTACAAATTATAGTATTTAATTATTATATGTGGCGATAAATGATTCCTTTTGACGAACAAAGAAGAATCAAGGTAAAAATAGACGGTAGGATTTCAAAATAGCCTTAGAACAGACATCGTTTCTAAAGTAACTAGGGGGCCTTGAACACCTCAAGATAGGATTAAAGATACATTTGATAAATAGCCTTTAGTTATCAACTATAGTAGTTAAAAACAAGATAATGTAAAGTGAAATTGCTGAAAATTTCAGTCAAATTTTAGGCAGAGTCTCGATTATCCATTTTTCGATTTTATCACCATGAGAATTGGCTTTCACGCAACTTTTTGATTTAGTGTCCATGTGCAGATTACTTTCAACTTGACATAGCTCGTCGACATTCTGAGCCAATTTGCTGTAATGGTCATGTTTCATTTCTTTCACTTCAACCATTTCCCTCTAAAGTTATTTTTTTGCCGTTATGCACCGAAGAAGTGATATTTGCACGAAAAAACAATGCAACAATCCTGGACAAAGCTGACGTTTTGTAGACAGCTCCGTTCTTCCGCTTAGTTGAGAAGTAGCCAGCTCCGAAAAATGTGATTTTGGTATCTGCTAAACAACCGAAATAAGGTTTTGTCAATGAATTAAAATATACGCTCGCTGTTTCCCGTACTCCGCGCAGTGTTGCGTTTGATTAGAGGTAATCCTACAACACACTGCTATTATGAGTGGATATTGTTGTGTTAAATTTTGATTGGTCAGTAGTCCGTCTACCAACCAATCACTGTTTAAAACAAGTGCCAATATTGGACTAAATATGTTTACATAACGTTACGTCATGGCTCACGATTTTATTATGCCAAATTAACCCGTGCCAAGCAGAATACTGCAGTAAAACTAATTGCGTGACAAACGAGGCTATCAAATCGAATGAAATGTAAACAATACTGTTTGGAAACGAACATACTTTCACCGTTTTTAATACCTTAGATCACTGTCCAAAGTTTTAGGGAAGACCCGGATTAAACGAAGGCCTGTCATGTTGCTGTACTTAAGTGATGGCTTTCATTGAACGGAAAAAATAGACACACTCCCGCATAAGTTCAAGAAACAGACGCTATTCCAGCAATGGCCAGAGAGGGATTTCTCGGGCCATTGCTTCAGGAATAGAGAGGGATTTCTCGGGCCACTGCTTCAGGAATATGGCTGTTTCCATGATCAGAAAAAGATTGTAGCTATATGTGGGCCGTGGCAAATTATCAATATTTACCTATTCGCCACTAAGCGCGTGTTTCATTTGTATATATTACTGCCATGACTAATGGACAGTTTTATAAATAATGGACGATTGTTTAAAAAAAACCTATGCATTCTCCTATATACTGGATAAAAACATCAAAGGGTGACGTCATAACTATGTTTTAACCCAGTGTACTCATTCCGTTCTACTCCACTATACCCTGGGTTAATCTATAGGGTTTCCACGATTTCAAACTATCTGATAGTAGTTAGATTGTACGAACCAATCAAAAAAACAGTTTACACACCAGTCCTACGTAGACTCTTTAGCGTCATTTTTTACGTCATACAACTACATTGTTTACAAACAATATGGCTCGTGGTATTTCCAGTACCACACCACAGGTATGAGCTACGGGCATACGAGTAATGTCGCTGCAGAAATCTACTTCTAACTACATGTGGAAACCAAGTGGTGGAATTTCATCTGCCCCTGTCCAAAACTTCACTAGGTCTTTCATGGTGATGCAGGTATCGCCATCTGTAGAAACAAAATGTAATACAACGAGATGACATTAATTTTAATTATCACAACTGGAAATGTTACGTCCATATGCCTTATATTACGTCCATATATATGCCTTATGTTTATTTTATGCAATCTTTTTACTTTGCATCCAATGATTAATAGAATAATGACATTTATGACGGTAGCCAATGACTTAAAACAACAATATTATTACGTGTACCAGCGGTGTCGCCTCAGAAAGATATTGAAGCAGTAAATGCTGTCCTCTTCTTACTTTCTATTATTGGCGTGGGGCTCGCTGTAATTAATCACAAACAAATCCCTGAAGCTTTCAAAATCAAAAGCTTGATGTTTATTCACAAATAATCCCATCACCTTCAACGGGTAGTCTTTGATGACTTTATCTCCAAACTCACCAACCGCGTTCATTCCATCAACGAATTGTTTCATTTCTGCATACGTTCTGAAATGTGAAAAAATACATGTATTAGTTTTGTTAAACGTCGAAAATGATCGTTCTTGAGTATAGTATTTTGTTATGAACGAGATACTGTAAATATGAGATAAAAAAATAATAATAAATAATATGTCCTATTATTATTAGTTGTAGGGGTTATACTAGTGCATAGTATCTGCTAGTAAGGGAATTATCCACTGCATTTTTCCCCCAGTTATGCCAATAAGAATATTTTTTGTGGCTGCATTTCCTTGAATGTTTTGTTTAGTTAGGAATAAACTATTATACCTATAATATAAAAGATAGGCTGGCACTGCCAGGCAGGATACGCCCACATTTTTGAGAGATGGATAGAGAACAAGCAATACCGAAAGTGATTTTTCCTACATCATTAAGTCCTGTATTTCATACTGTATTGGGAGCAGCCATTTTGTTGGTCAGTTCCAGTCTGATATTCATGAAATTCGAAGCCGACAATGATTATGGTTTGATGGTACACAACCTAGAAATGTTACTTTTCGTCAAAATCGGATAAGAATTGTGACCTGTAGGAGTCCACAACCATGATATACCATATTTTTACACTATTCGCGTACAAACGGCGACCATTTCGTCCGGCAATTTTGGTACGATTTTCACGAAATTAGAACTCAACCTTCCTTACGGTGCAACAGTAATATAATCAGAGTTTTTTTTTAAAATCAGATAATAATTGTTCGAGAGATAGACAGAGAACAAGCAATACCGAAAGTGATTTTTCCTACAATCAAAGGCCATAATTCATTAAGTTACAATTTGATATGCGCAAATATCGAAAAGAATAAAGATCTTTAGGTTATAAACAAGCATTTCAGGTTTCATCAAAATTGAATTAAAATTGTCACCTCTACAGGGTCCACAACTTTGATATACCATATTTTTACACTGTTCGCGTACAAACGGCGTCCATTTTTTCTGGCAATTATGGTCCAATTTTCTCGAAATTCAAACTCAACCTTCCGTAGGGTGTAACGGTGATAGAGTCGAACGTTTTTTCAAATCGGATAATAATTGTGACCTCCAGAGGGACCATAGGCGATTTTTCGGACAATCAGGGGCCATAATTCAGGAAGTTACGATCTGATATGCGCAAATATCGAAAGGAACCAAGATCTTTGGGTTATAACCATGCATTTCAAGTTTCATCAAAATCGAATTAAAATTGTGACCTCTACATGGTCCACAACCATGATATACAATTTCTTAACAGTATTCGCGTACAAACGGCGGCCATTTTGTATGGCAATTTTGGTCCGATTTTCCCGAAATTCGAACTCAACCTTCCTTACGGTGTAACGGTAATATAATCAACCGTTTTATTAAATCGGATAATAATTGTTACCACCAGAGGTACCACAAGCTAAAATAAGGCGATTTTGCGTATAATCAGGGGCCATAATTCAGGAAGTTACGTTCCGATATGCGCAAATATCGAAAGGAACCAAGATCTTTGGGTTATAACTATGAATTTCAAGTTTCATCAAAATCGAATAAAAAATGTGACTTCTACAGGGTCCACAACCTTGATATACCATTTTTTAACAGTATTCGCGTACAAACGGCGGCCATTTTGTATGGCAATTTTGGTCCGATTTTCCCGAAATTCGAACTCAACCTTCCTTAGGGTGTAACGGTGATATAATCAAACGTTTTTTTTTAAATCGGATAATAATTGTGACCTCCAGAGGGACCACAAGCTAAAAAGGGTGATTTTTCGGACAATCAGGGGCCATAATTCAGGAAATTACATTCCGAGCAAATATCGAAAGGAACCAAGATCTTTGGGTTAAACATGCATGTCAAGTTTCATCAAAATTGTGACCTCTATAGGGTCCACAAGCTAAAAACGTGATTTTTCGTACAATCAGGGGCCATAATCCATGAAGTTTTCATCCGATACATGCCAATATCGAAAGCAGCCGAGATCTTTTGGGGATAAACCTATATTTCAAGTTTCGTCAAAATCGGATAAGAATTGTGACCTGAAGAGGGTCCACAAACAAATTGTGGACGGACGGACGTCCGGACGGACAGGGGCGACGACAATATACGTCCACATAAAAATGTGGGCGTATAAAAATGCCCCAGTAGATTGATATCAGATCTTGCTTGACCAATCTGGAAATTATGGTATTTATGCCAGCATCAGACAGGAAATCTATTATCTTATCGTCGGATTCCAAATCAGCTAACAAAGAGCATTCATTAATCTGAAAATGGTTATACTTTTTATCCGTCCACAATTTGTTTGTGGACTCTCTATAGGTCACAATTCTTATCCGATTTTGACAAAACTTGAAATATAGGTTTATCCCCATAAGATCTCGGTTCCTTTCGATATTGGCATGTATCGGATCAAAACTTCATGGATTATGGCCCCTGATTGTACGAAAAATCACGTTTTTAGCTTGTGGACCCTATAGAGGTCATAATTTTGAACCGATTTTGATGAAACTTGACATGCATGTTTGTAACCCAAAGATCTTGGTTCCTTTCGATATTTGCGGCTATCGGAATGTAATTTCCTGAATTATGGCCCCTGATTGTCCGAAAAATCACCCTTTTTAGCTTGTGGTCCCTCTGGAGGTCACAATTATTATTCGATTTAAAAAACCGTTTGATTATATCACCGTTACACCCTAAGGAAGGTTGAGTTCAAATTTCGGGAAAATCGGACGAAAATTGCCATACAAAATGGCCGCCGTTTGTACGCGAATACTGTTAAAAAATGGTATATCAAGGTTGTGGACCCTGTGGAGGTCACAATTTTGATTCGATTTTGATGAAACTTCAAATTCATGGTTATAACCCAAAGATCTTGCTTCCTTTCGATATTTGCGCATATCGGATCGTAACTTCCTGAATTATGGCCCCTGATTATACGCAAAATCGCCTTTTTTTTTTAGCTTGGAGGTCACAATTATTATTCGATTTAAAAAACTGTTTGATTATATCACCGTTACACCCTAAGGAAGGTTGAGTTCGAATTTCGGGAAAATGGGACGAAAATTGCCATACAAAATGGCCGCCGTTTGTACGCGAATTCTGTTAAAAAATGGTATATCAAGGTTGTGGACCCTGTGGAGGTCACAATTTTGATTCGATTTTGATGAAACTTGAAATTCGTGGTTATAACCCTAAGATCTTGCTTCCTTTCGATATTTGCGCATATCGGATCGTAACTTCCTGAATTATGGCCCCTGATTATACGCAAAATTGCCTTTTTTTTTAGCTTGGAGGTCACAATTATTATCCGATTTAAAAAAACGTTTGATTATATTACCGTTACACCGTAAGGAAGGTTGAGTTTGAATTTCGGGAAAATCAGACCAAAATTGCCACACAAAATGGCCGTCGTTTGTACGCGAAAAAATGGTATATCAAGGTTGTGGACGCTGTAAAGGTCACAATTTTAATTCGATTTTGATGAAACTTGAAATTCATGGTTATAACCCAAAGATCTTGGTTCTTTTCGATATTTGCGCATATCGGATCGTAACTTCCTGAATTATGGCCCCTGGTTATACGCAAAATCCCCCTTTCTTTAGCTTGTGGTCCCTCTGGAGGTCACAATTATTATCCAATTTAAAAAAACGTTTGATTATATCACCGTTACACTGTAAGGAAGGTTGAGTTTGAATTTCGGGAAAATCAGACCAAAATTGACAGACAAAATGGCCACCGTTTGTACGCGAATACTGTTAAAAAAAAATGATATATCATGATTGTGGATCCTGTATAGGTCACAATTTTAATTCGATTTTGATGAGGATGGTTGAGTTCTAATTTCGTGAAAATCGTACCAAAATTGCCGGACGAAATGGTCGCCGTTTGTACGCGAATAGTGTAAAAATATGGTATATCATGGTTGTGGACTTTCTACAGGTCACAATTCTTATCCGATTTTGATGAAAAGTCACATTTCTAGGTTGTGTACCGTCACACCATAATCATTGTCGGTTTCGAATTTCATTAATATCAGACTGGAACTGACCAACAAAATGGTTGCTCCCAATACAGTATGAAATACAGGACTTAATGATGTAGGAAAAATCACTTTCGGTATTGCTTGTTCTCTATCCATCTCCCAAAAATGTGGGCGTATCCTGCCTGGCAGTGCCAGCCTATCTTTTAGCTTGTGAACAGTGTAGAGGTCACAAATTTGAACCGATTTGGATGAAACTTAAAATGCATGTTTATAACCCAAAGATCTTGGTTCCTTTCGATATTTGCGCCCATGGGATCGTAACTTCCTGAATATGGCCCCTGATTGTCCGAAAAATCGCCCTTTTTAGCTTGTGGTCCCTCTGGAGGTCAAAATTGTTAACCGATTTAAAAAAACGGTTGATTATACCTTCGTTCCATGGTTATGAAGGTAGGGTTCGAATTTCGTGAAAATCGGACCAAAATTGACGGACAAAATGGCCGCCGTTTGTACGCGAATAGTGTGAAAATATGTTATATCAAGGTTGTGGACCTTATAGAGGTCACAATTTTGAAAAGATTTCGATGAAATTTGACATGTATGTTTATAACTCACAGATCTTGGTTCCTTTCGATATTTGCGCCCATCGGATCGAAACTTCCTGAATTATGGCCCCTGATTGTACGAAAAATCGCCTCTTTTAGCTTGTGGTCCATCTGGATGTCAAAATTGTTATCCGATTTAAAAAAAAAAAAACAACGTTTGATTATATCACCGTTCTATGGTTGAGTTTGAATTTCGTGAAAATCGGACCAAAATTGACGGACAAAATGGCCGCCGTTTGTACGCGAATAGTGTGAAAATATGTTATATCAAGGTTGTGAACCTTATAGAGGTCACAATTTTGAACCGATTTTGATGAACTTGACATGTATGTTTATAACCCAAAGATCTTGGTTCCTTTCGATATATGCGCCCATCGGATCATAACTTCCTGAATTATGTCCCCTGATTGTCCGAAAAATCGCTTTTGTTAGTTTGTGGTCCCTCTGGATGTCAAAATTATTATCCGATTTAATAAACTGTTTGATTATATCACGGTTTAATGTTAATGAAGAGGGAATTAGAATTTCGTGAACCGATTTTGATGAAACTTGACATGTATGTTTATAACTCACAGATCTTGGTTCCTTTCGATATTTGTGCCCATCGGATCGTAACTTCCTGAATTATGGCCCCTGATTGCATGAAAAATCACCCTTTTTAGCTTGTTGTCCCTCTGGAGGTCACAATTATTATCTGATTTAAAAAAAAACGTTTGATTATATCACAGGGGAGAGGGGGAGGGGAGAAATGGAGTTTAACTTCCAGTCGACACAAACCACGCCATCTCGGAACTAACACAGGGTTCAGTTTTATTTTAATAATTCACATGCGCATAAGGATCTAAGGCAGTGGGAGGAAACCGGGTGACCCTACGCTTTGTCACGTACAACCGGGGAATCGAAACCGGACCAGATGACTCACTGCCCATGATACATATGGCACGTGCTAACCAATCGATCCTCCGGCCCACCCCCTTTACGAAAAGGATTGTTGGTACTAATTGTTGTATTTTTTCCCTAAATGATCATGATAAGATCTTTATTCACAAATCCATTTTCTATGTCGATATATTTGTAGCCCCTTATTTGATATATTCACTAAATATGGCCAGACAATTTGGTTATCATATAATATTATACATACCTTGTTTTCGGCAAAGTTTTCCACCAAACTTCCGAGACCTAACGATTCCAAAATTGTGTCTATTGTGTAAGATTCATAATAAGCCAAAATAAGGAATGTTCGCAGAAGGGCAACTTTTCATGAATGGAATTGTTTATTTTTATACCCAGGCGCGGATCCAGAGGGATTTTATTGGCGATTTTTAGACCTGTAATTTTGGAATTTACCTTCCGGAAATACGTCAGAATGCACCAAATTGAATCTAATTTACCAAATTTTTCTGGGGCAGGGCCTCCAAACCCCCCGTTAATTGATTGAGCGCCTTAGTTAAGCAATTATCAATCCTAGACACCCCCCCCCTACAAAAAATCCTGTATCCGCGCTGTATACCGGATGATAGTTACTAGCCTTGATTATCGCCACTCAAGATAAACCCAAAAAGAACCTGTCTAATTTTGAATAATGTCATTTGTGTAAGGAATGTATCTTGTCTCGCAACCCCGGAGAAATCAGATAAAGATCGATGCTGACAAAATCCAAGATTACGTTCACTTCTGCACTAGTTAACCTAGACACACAGTTTATAATCATTGAATATGGGAAAGAAAGTCAGCTGCTTGTACAAAATTTCCGAGAAAAAAAAATTATAATAGGATATAAATGTCAAATTATAATTCATAATTAAAACAAATAAAACAAATCCAATATACTTACAAAAATGCAGGTGTAGTCTTAAGAATCATTGCGTTTACAATTAAAAGTGTAAAAAAATGAAGTCTCCCTGAGGGTAGCTATTCTATAAATAATTTTGAAAGGCGACGCGCGACGGAAAGGGCGACGCGTCGCGTTTTTTTTTTGTGCGAAGTCGTGTTCAAAAGCCGACGTCGCTTTTTTTTCCTATAGCTTAATATTAAAAAGGCGACGCGCGATGTGCGACGCGAAGTTTGCGTCGCGCGTCGCGCGAAGTGGCCGAAATAGAACACCATAGTTCGAAGAAAAATGTCGGATCATCACGATTTACCGTTTACGGCCGAATACGCTAAAAGCGATCGATCTAGCTGTAAAGCATGCAAATCGAACATTTCAAAAGGTTCATTGGCAATTATGGTCCAGTCACCCCATTTCGATGGAAAGGTTTGTCATAATTATTTATCATGTTAATTGGAATTCACCCCGACCGGCGACGCTCATACTGAAAGTGAAAGTGAAAATTGGCAAAATGACATACTAAATTACCACCCATGGCATTGACTTAGTCACTTTTTTGGATCCAGATCTTTTCCCTCTATAGCACTTCTTCCTGGGTAGTTATCATAATTAGATACCATAATATATGAATGACTTTTGTCATTTTTATACGCCCACATTCATAATGTGAACGTGTTATGCCGTCGCCCCTGTCTGTGTGTGTATGTATGTATGTGTGTGTGTCTGTGGGTCGCCTACACGTCCATTTTCTTTTTGTGTGTTGCCTACAGGCCACAATTCTTAATCGATCATATTGAAACTTAAAATACTTATTCCTTATTCCCTAATGATGATTCCTTTTGTTTTGGGTGCATGCCCGACCCCCTGGGACAGCAACGCCCATTTCTTGTATTTGTTTGTCTGTCATCTACAGGCTGCATTTCTTAATGTATCATCTTGAAACTTTGCTAACTTATTCTTGGTACCTTAAGGAAGATCCCTATTGTTTTTGGTACATGCCTGACCCCCAGGGACAGTGCCACGCCCATTTTCTATTTTAGTGTCTGTGTGTGATCACCTACAGGCCACAATTCTTAAACAATCGTCTTGAAAACTTTTTAATATTTACTCCTTATACCCTAAGGCTGACCACTATTATTTTTGGTGCATGCCGGACCCCCTGGGACTGAGCCACGCCCAATGTTTTTGTGTCTTGTGTTCGCCTACTGCCGCGTTTCTCAACCTGGGGGGAATGGCTCGCGTCCAGGGGGTGAATGACCACACTCCCAGTAACTTCAAAAATGATCATATAAAGCTTGTGCAGTTGAGATTAGCACTCTCAAACACTGTCCCGAGAATAAAAAAAATCGTTTGTGACAATCACCGAGAGCAAATTTCGCACTGAACTGGAAACTACGTATTTTCATTCAAATATAAATTTGGTGATTATTGAATCTCACCTTCGATCCATATTCATTCCACATTCAATGTCAATGGTCATGGGGTGCAGGCCCGTGCAAGGATCCGCGGTTCATGTCGGATGGCTTCTATAGAAAAAGGCCATTTTTAAGTTCCTATGAAATGCCTGAAGAGTGCCTGAAATGGCTGGAAATCACATTTCCAGGCTCCAATTTCTTAAAAATTTCATAGGGGGGAAGCCCCTTGACCTGCCTTGAGGCGGCTTCGCGCCTACGGCGCTCACGGTGACCAGCTTCGCCAGCCACGACTCCGCGATCAGTAACCTCCTCAAAACTCTGGGGGTAAATGGGTTGGTTGAGAATTCATTTAGGGGTGAGCGGTGAGAAAAGGTTGAGAAACGTGGGCCTACAGGATGCAATTCTTAATAGATCTGTTTAAAACTTTGCATATCTATTCCTTATACCCTAAGGATGACTCTATTGTTTTTGGTGATTTCCTATCCCCCATGGGCAATGCCATGTCCATTTTTACTTCGTGTCTGTGTGTGTTGTCTACAGGCCATGATTCTAAATGGATCGTCTTTAAACTTGTGATATGTATTCCTTATAGCCTAACGACGACAATTGCATGTCCCGACTTCCAGAGGCAAGCCACGCCCAATTTTTGTGTTTGTGGTTTACAGGCCGCAATTCTGAATGAATCAGCTTGGTACTTGGCATATGTATTCCTTATACCCTAGGGCGTCCACTATTGATTTTTGGTGAATGTCCTTTAGCGTCTGAAAGACACAATTCTGAATGGATTATCTTGATGTTGAGGCACGACCCTCAACGCTAAACAAACCAAACGCCTAGCCTTCTTGACAAAGTACCATATCAATCAAAGCAGGAATGTGGACGTATATTGTAGCGTTAGCGTTATGTTTACACAGGTAACCAAGTGGTTTTTAAAAAAATTTACATAAATAAACAAATAATAATAACACCCACCACTAACTTATATTAAGTATTGAAGAAGCCTAACTGCTAATATTTGGAACCTAGAAATTGACACAATTGGGTCGCAAGGCATTAATAATGTGACATGAATGTATAAACATTCGTTTCTGTTTTTACAATAATTTCTACACGAATAAATAGTATTTATTGCACGCAATCTCCAGATCAGAATTTGACTCATCATTTTATATGACTTGTGGAATTTGTCTAGCCCTGTTTTTAACTCTAACTGTCCCTTTTTTTTACAAATGGTCTCTCTCTTATAGTTATTGGTCAATGAAATCAACGTTGATGTTGTTATCGTACCTTGAAAAGACAGGCTTTTGATATCCAATGATTTAAGACAAAATGAAAATTTTAAAATTGGCACCCGAATCACGTCCCGGGATGTTTTCAAGGACATTTGTAATGAAGTGACTTGTGAGACTAGCATAATCCCATTGGAGAACACTACCGGTGCAGACTGGAATAACCAGAGGCTAAAGAGTGCCATTTGATTTGGATTCTTTGGTAATTTGCCAAACTGACTGAATGTTAATCAGTTTAGATGTACATGTATATTTACTTTCGTATTACATTATGGATTATGGCACGGGCTGCTACCCATTTTTGTCCATTCTACATTCAGATTCCAAAGAATGTAGATTTATCCCCTTTAATTTCAAATGGGAGACATGATATTTGGTTGGGAAGGGGGATACATGTTTATGCACCCAGTATGATTCAGAAGCAATTAATTTAAGCAAACTTCATCACCAGTGGTTCAGTTAAGAAAATAGATTCATACATCAAAGTCAATAGTATCAGCAGGGGCATAAATGTGGGGGGGGGGGTCCAAAAATAGTCGTTCGCAAAATTAGTGCAGTCGGTCGCAAAATAGGGGTAGTCGGTATCAAAATAAGTACTCACTGTGTACGTCACGCCACTCACGCAAAACTTTAGTATAAAAATAGTCGGTCGCAAAATCAGTGCAGTCGGTCGCAAAATCAGTGCAGTCTTTAGTATAAAATAGCCTTGTCAACTTATCATGTTTGAAAAGATGTTGTGTTTCACTCTCATTCTGTTGTGAGTAGTTGGTCTAACAACAAAATTTCACCCAGGGAGAAATATAGTCGGTCTTAAAATAAGTGCAGCCACTGCAGTCGGTCTCAAACAAAATGCCAGAATAGATCCCAAATACTATATATTTGCGTGAATGCTTGAGCCTAAATTGCATACGTCACTCTTATTCTGTTGTGACTATGTTGGTCTAACAACAAAATTTCACCAAGGGAGAAAAATAGTCGGTCACAAATTAAGTGCAGTCACTCAAAACTATAGTATAAAATAACCATGTATGCTTGTCACTCTTATTCTGTTGTGAGTATGTTGTTCTATGAAATGTTTTCTACCATGGCAAAAAATAGTCGGTCTCAATAAAAAGTACTCAACGCAGTCGGTCGCCGTTAAATGAATTAAAGAGATAAACATACAATCACAAAACAGGCGACTATTTTGTCCCATTTCTTATCAACCCCAGTACCAAAAATTATAACATCATTCTTCTACTGGGTTACATATCTGAAATTTTTTCGCGTCTCCAGCGCTTGATTTCATTTTAAAATCATTCTTTTACTCTTCAGTTGTCTTATACTGTCTCAGCACTATTATATTCACAATTATAGTGAACTGCCCACTTTGTAGTTCCACTATAAGATCATTCTTCTACTGGGTTATATATCTGAAATTTTTTATCGCCTGCGGCGCTTGATTTCATTTTAAAATCATTCTTTTACTCCTCAGTTGTTTTATACTGTCTCAGCACTATCATATTCACGATTATAGTGAACTGCCCAGTTTGTAGTTCCACTGGTGTATGGGGCGGGGGCGTCAGATTGTACTCTTGCAAAACACATCTGGAGATTCTGTCCCATTGACTGACATTTCTGGTACACTCGTCCACAGGAATTTCTCCCAGCAATGACCTCAAATGCCAGGATATTGAATCAATTTTTCAAAAATTTTCTCAAATTACTCAGTGTTATAGGCACCACCATTGATATATCATAAACTATATGTGAATTAAAATAAAACTACTTTCCGACGAGACAACGATCGGCGAACAACTACACAATTATATAATAATATCTATGTTCTACCTGGACGCTTAATGTTATAGCTAGTATTTTGTTTACTTTCATTGTGGGGTGGGATTGTGGATGGCGCCCTAGATTTGAAACCGCCCCTGCCCCACCTCCATATTCCCAAGAAAACTCGCACTGGGGGGGGGGGGGTATGTGCATCAGTCGGTCGCATTTTGGCTAAACACCCCCCCCCCCAAACGAAATCGTTATGTACGCCCCTGGGTATCAGTTTAACAGTGTAGCTTTATACATGTACATGTATGTGTAACCTAAGGTTAAATATGTCACATTAAAAATGGTTATGTTTATTTTCAGGTTCCCAACTGGTTTCATTTTGCATGTTTTTGGAAGGGAGCAAAAGTTGCACAGCCTGAAGATATTCATGGTTTCCACTCCTTGCGTTGGGATGATCAGCAAAAGGTGAAGGGAAAGATTGGTGGTGATGGTGGCGGCGGAGGGGATGGAGATGCAACAGGTGGAGGGAATTCAGATGCAACGAATTGTAGCACCTGTCGTGGTTTCGAAGATAGTCAGCACCATGTTGATTATTTTGTAGATAAAAAAGACGAGCTAGAATTTAATGTAGATATAAAACAAACAACTGGATCCAAAAGTTTAAAGAAAGAAGATCAAGAAGGACTAGTTAAAAAGCTGGGAGGAGCAGGACCTGCCAAAAATAGAAAAGGGGACACAAAATCTGAAGCACCCGCAAAAAATGTTAAAATGGAGGAAACCGAGGAAGAAAAGCAGCTCCGTGAACAAAGCGCTTTAATCTGGAAATATCGCGACCTGTTGATAAACAACGTGTCGATCCAAGCCATGAAACTAATGCTTGAGTTAAATGAACAAAATGTTCCACCTGGTGAAAGCAAACTTTTAGATGCCATGTCTGATTGCCTGACATTCGGTGCCTTAGAACGATGCCCCGAATGTAAGGAGGGACAATTTTATTACACCAATGAAGGTTATAAATGTTCAGGCAATATGACTGCCTGGACAAACTGTATGAACATTATCAAGAATCCTCAACGTAAGGCCTTTAAAGTCCCTAAGGAATTTCATGATGTTGAATTTTTGAAAAAATACAAGTATGTACCTAACACTAGAATATTTCCAGTTGTAAAAGTCTCAGCTATTGAAGGTCCTGTGAGAGATTCGGTTGATGGGGTCCTAGCAACAGATAAGCCGTTAGATCAAATGAAATTTGTCATCATTGGTAAAACGAAGAAATCCAAAGCTGTCCTCACTAAAGAGATATCCAATCTGGGTGGAACAGTTGTCTCTAAACCTGATGGAAGTGTTGCTGCGTGTATTTCAACCAAAAACGAAGTTGATGAAAAATCAAAAGGTATTAAAGAAGCAGAAAAAGCAGATGTCCATGTTGTAAGCGAGGATTTTTTGGAAGATTTAAAGGCTGGAGAAGTAGTAGCGCATATTTTGAAGCACAGTTTGTCAACATGGGGCTCAGATCCTGCTACACGAATTGGTGACATTAAACCTAAAACTCTGCCAAAAAAGAGTGCTTACAAGAGTGGTATGAACGCAAAGGAA
Organism: Patella caerulea; assembly: GCA_036850965.1. Lineage (NCBI taxonomy): Eukaryota > Metazoa > Mollusca > Gastropoda > Patellidae > Patella > Patella caerulea. Next base: position 31,284,719 of record JAZGQO010000008.1, read on the forward strand.
GAAGCCATGTTCACCAAAAGCGTCCCAACCAAAAAGAAAATGACAGTTAAGGGTGGTGCAGCAGTTGATCCTGATTCTGAATTAGAAGACGTTGCTCATGTCATTGAAGAACGAGGCTCGGTTTACAGTGCTGTTTTGTCGATGGTTGATATAGTCAAGGGAACTAACTCTTACTATATATTACAGGCGCTTGAGAAAGATAACGGCAGCGGTTGGTATTTATTTCGATCTTGGGGTCGAACTAATACAACAATTGGTGGCAACAAATGTGAAAACCAAGGCTCAAGAGCTGCAGCTATCAACAGCTTTAAGACCATATATGCAGATAAAACAAATAATGACTGGGACAACCGAGCAAATTTTGAAAAATTTCCAAACAAGTATAGTCCACTAGATATCGATGATTCCAGAGCTGGTTCAAAACTTCCTAAAAGTGTTCAAGATGTTATTTGTGCTATCTTTGATATAGACCAAATGAATAAAGCCATGGTGGAATTTGAAATCGATTTGAAGAAAATGCCACTGGGGATACTTTCTAGAAGTCAGATTGAAACGGCTTACTCTGTATTGGCCGAACTCGACACACTCATTGACACAAAAGGGTCACAAAACAAATTCTTGGATGCATCAAATCGATTTTACACCCTCATTCCTCATGATTTTGGAATGAAAAAGCCTCCATTGCTTGATACACCTGAAATTATAAAATTGAAAACTGAGATGTTGGACAATTTACTGGACATTGAAGTAGGGTACAGTTTATTGGAAGATGGTGATGAAGGAGCCAATGCTGTTGATGCCCATTACAAGAAACTCAAATGTTCCATAGAACCAATGAAGAAGAGTGACATGTATGATAGATTAGTGAAATATGTTGAAAATACCCATACTGCCACTCACAGTCGGTACTCACTTCAAGTTGAAGACATATTTGAAATCAAAAGAGAAGGGGAAGAAGAAAAATACCAACCGTTCAAAGATTTTCACAATCGTCAATTATTATGGCATGGTTCACGAACAACAAATTACGCTGGTATTTTATCGCAAGGGTTACGTATAGCTCCACCTGACGCCCCTGTCTCGGGTTACTTGTTCGGGAAAGGTGTTTATTTTGCTGATATGGTTTCAAAAAGTGCTGATTATTGTCGAGCTAGTAAAACTGACAGTACGGCATAAATGCTGTTATGCGAGGTGGCTCTGGGTAATCCCCACGAACTTCTCGCCAGTAGTTATGTTAGATCACTACCGATAGGAAAAAATTCGACTAAAGGTTGCGGTATGACAGTACCTGATGAAAAGGGGGCGCATGTTACTGAGGATGGTGTGAAAATCCCCATGGGTAAAGGAACAAATGCTACAATTGGTCGATCTAGTTTGCTATATAATGAATATATTGTCTATGACACTGCACAAATTAAAATGAAGTACATGTTAAAGATGAAATTTAATTTTAAATCGTGAAATCAAGGGTGGGAAACCTGTATGTAAGTGTTATTTCCGTGCACAATTTCTTATAATATTTTAATATTTGTACGGAATTACTGTTGATCTGCTTTCTTCGCAAAAAATAGATGTACATTGTGTCAAGTCGTGTGGTTTTCATTCTATGTTTAAACATGACAAGGGGTAGGGTGAACATTATTTTAGTCCTGAAATGATCTTTGGCTTAAAGGGACAATAACATTCTTGCTGGCTTGGTAGCTCCAGAAAATAAATAATACCCTTATTCTAAGTACTACATGTTTAAGTGTCCTACCTGTTGTGTAAATTATCCATTACAACATATTTTACTTGTCCAGAGGGTTCGAAAATATTTTAAAATTCAAGTCACATTTAAAAAGGTTTACGTTAGTCTTTTCAAATCAATTGGTTGAATTTTTCCAATGTTTTAAAATAGGTGTGTTAAGATGGAATTTATATCATCATTTAATTGGAATATTCTAAAATAATACGATTTGTTGACCACAATGAAGATTGGGACATATTATTCAGTTACAACAAGAGTGTTATTGGGGCTTTAAGTAATTATATTTCTGATAAATTGTTTTCTAACTGATTTGTGAATGTCAGGTAGATCACAGAAAAACTTTTGTTATTAGCTTGTTTTGTGTGATAAAATCAAAGATTGTGAAGTATAGATACATGTAGATACATGTATTCCATTATATCTAGTCTTTGTTTAAATAATGATGTGTATGGTACATTAAATCATTATTTGACAGTCACAAATGTAAAGATAGTACATGTACCGTAGTTGTTTGCACAGTTAGCAACAACATTCATGATATTGGGGTTTCTTTTAATTCTCCTTACAATGTTTTTGATTTTGTTATATTTTATATTATGATTTTGATATTTAGCAAAATATAGTAACCTCATTAATACACAATGAGTGTGTCGTGTCCAGGGTAGAGGGTCTGCCCATGTAGAGCCTAAGAGTGAGCCTATACATTTAAATGAGTATATTTTCGTCAGAAACCGTCTCAGATTCAAAGATATTGACGTACAGATTTCAGCAGGCAGTCACACAAGAACAGTCCCCCACCCTTAGTCATTTTCTGCATGTGATTTTACGTTGATTCTGTATGTACAGTATATACTGAATCCTACACAAAGCTATCCTTAATTGGGGATTGAATATTGATGAAGATAGTAGTGTACTAGAGGGATAAACATAGATACATTTTAATATTTGTCATATATCGTTCTACATTTGAATACATATGGGGTTCTCCAGATGAAGTATATTCCAGTTGACAAGCACCTGTGAGTATTCATGTACATGATCTAGAGTAATGATCACTGTCAAATGTATAGTGTTACAGGCCATTGTTTTTAATACATATACTGTAGCTCAAGTACAGAAAATATTGGCACCCCCACCCACTAGTGTAGTTTATGTTAAATACAGTTCCGAAAGGAACTACCACTATCAGTGAAGCTACATGTTCAAAGTGCAGGGGGCATGATTGGTCATTTATTGGTTCAAAATTTCAAAATTATTGCAGGTGACCCCTCAGCAAGAGGACCGTGCCCCCCCCCTCCAAATCCATAAAAGATGGCCTGCAGTGTTAAGATTTATGCCTACAGTAATGTCTTTGAGTGTTAATATATAATATAATATAATTGGAAAGTCAAAACTGCTTCTTTTCTTTACACTTAATAATGTCATTATTTCAGATATCAGTTAATGAATGTTTCTTTAGCAGGCTACTGATTAATATGAGTGTTTTTATGATAAGATTGTTAGTTATAAATTTGTTTAAGACAAGGTGATATTTAATCATAATGGTTGTGCTGAATGATGTGCTTGTACCGTGTGATTATACAATAAATGATTCAATATTATAAGACAGTGTCTGAAGTAGGTTTGAATAAAGCTGTCATCCTGTGTTAACTCTACATGTATGAAAGCCCAAAAGGCTCATTGCAAATTCCAAATGCGAAATTCCAAATTCATGTCTTCGCATTAGGAATTTCGAATGAGCCTTCTAGGCTTTCGTATAACTCAAAAAATATTATCCGTATTATCTACTGTCTGATTGATTTCTCTTGATGAGTTTTTATATGCCCACATTGAAATGTGGTCGTATATTGTCGTCGCCCCCGTCCGTCGGTCCGGTGTCAACAAGCTCTTGAGGCTCAAGTTAATATCCGATTGACTTTAAATTTATACACACAGTGTTTAAGGGCATGAGACAAAGAAGCCTATTGTTTTTCAGCAATTTCCGATAATAACTACTAGAGTTATGGCCCTTGATCACTTCAAAAAATCTTGTGGACGCTCTAGGGGCCAAAGTTAATGGCCGATTAACTTTAAATTTATACACAGTGTTTAAGAAGAAAACTATTGATTTTCAGCGTTTTCTGATAATTACTACCAGAGTAATCGCCCTTGATCACTTGATGCTCTAGAGGCCAAAATTAATATCCGATTGACTTTAAATTTATACATGGTGTTTAAGGTTATGAGACAAAGAATCCTATTGATTTTCAGCGATTTCCGATAATTAGTGCTAGAGTTATGGACCTTTGTCACCTCAAAAAGTCTTGTGGACGCTCTAGAAGCCAAAGTTAATATTCGATTGACTGTAAATTTATACACAATGTTTAAGGTCATGAGACAAAGAAGGCTATTTATTTTCAGCGATTTTCTATAATTAGTGCCAGAGTTATGGCCCTTGATAACTTCAAAAAATCTTATGGGCATTTTTGAGGCCAAAGTTAATATCCGATTGACTTTAAATTTATACACAGTGTTTTACTTCACGAGAGACAGGAGCCTATTAATTTTCAGTGTTTTCTGATAATTACTGCCAGAGTTATGGCCCTTGTTCACTTGTGGGCGCTCTAGAGGCCAAAGTTAATATCCGATTGTCTTTAAATTTATACACAGTGTTAAAGGTCATGAGACGAAGAAGCCTTTTGATTTTCAGCGGTTTCTGATAATTAGTGCCAGAGTTATGGCCCTTCACCACTTCAAAAAATTAGTATGCTCTAGAGGCCAAAGTTAATATCTGATTGACTTCAAATTTATACACAGTGTTTAAGGTCATGTGATGAAGAAGCCTATTAATTTTCAGCGTTTTCTGATAATTACTGCCAGAGTTATGGCCCTTGATCACTTGTGGATGCTCTAGCGGCCAAAGTTAATATCCGATTGACTTTAAATTTATACACAGTGTTTAAGGTCATGAGACGAAAAACCTATTGGTTTTCAGCGATTTCTGATACTTACTGCCAGAGTTATGGCCCTTGATCACTTCAAAAAATCTTGTGGACGCTCTAGAGACCAAACTTATCATCCAATTGACTTCAGATTGACACACAGAGTTTAAGGTGTTACTATTAAATTAATAGTTAATCAGATTTTAGTGTATTACAAATATTTCATTACCGAAAGAAGTAAAATATGCGACAACCCTTGTTGACTGCTTGGACGATTTAGCTGCTGAGGGCGTATGTTTCGTTGCCTGGCGAACTATCTTTTTAAATCTTATCCGATTGACGTGAAATTTATTCAGGATTCATGTCCATAAAAGTCTGTAGTAAATATAGACCTTTTTACTGAATAAGTCCCGAAATGACCCGGTTTGTGTGGAGTCGACGTTAAGCCCCATCTCTCTCTCTCCTCTAAGTTAAGTAGAGATTCGATAAGCACTTTGGTTGGTTGAGACTTTGTAACAGATCGGCAAGTCAACTGGTTTGGTTTCGAATGCCCAGTAGTATGTGACAAGAAGTAGGGTCGTCTGTCCAACCTCGTGGGTTTTGTCCAGGTACACACAAGCAAATTATTGAAATAAAATTAAAACGTATGTTAGTCCCAAAATGAACTAGTTTGTGTCGAGTGGACGACAAACCCCATATCTCTCTCTTTCCCTCTCTCGCAAATATCGGTGAGAGTGGTCAAGCCAAGGGTAAGGATTCATTATATCAATACCTTGACTAAGTTCAATGATGAGAGTTTTCTTCTGGTGTATAGTTTCACTACCAGGTACTTGACGAAGTTTGACCATAAACATTGTATGCTTAGACTAAGCGTAGATAATCAATTTGATTAATCGATACTTTTGAAAAAGATAAATGTGTCATCTGTTTGTTTTAGAATTACGGCGGGGAACATCAGCTTCGCTGTCCACTTGTTTCCATTTAAACTGCTCCCAAAGTGTACTACTGTACACAGCTTAACATATAATAAAACAATTCCCTTTGAAATAAAATCTTGGCGCATAATTATGTGACTTGACGAAATCCAACTACCATGCCCATAATAAGGGCTAATAATATTTGGTTATACATGTATTAAACAAATCATTTTAAGGGAAGCAGTGGACGGACAAGTTCCTTTAGGAACATTGTCTGACCGAACTACGTCGCAAAATTCTTCTTACAAATTATAGTATTTAATTATTATATGTGGCGATAAATGATTCCTTTTGACGAACAAAGAAGAATCAAGGTAAAAATAGACGGTAGGATTTCAAAATAGCCTTAGAACAGACATCGTTTCTAAAGTAACTATGGGGCCTTGAACACCTCAAGATAGGATTAAAGATACATTTGATAAATAGCCTTTAGTTATCAACTATAGTAGTTAAAAACAAGATAATGTAAAGTGAAATTGCTGAAAATTTCAGTCAAATTTTAGGCAGAGTCTCGATTATCCATTTTTCGATTTTATCACCATGAGAATTGGCTTTCACGCAACTTTTTGATTTAGTGTCCATGTGCAGATTACTTTCAACTTAACATAGCTCGTCAACATTCTGAGCCAATTTGCTGTAATGGTCATGTTTCATTTCTTTCACTTCAACCATTTCCTTCTAAAGTTATTTTTTTGCTGTTATGCACTGAAGAAGTGATATTTGCACGAAAAAACAATGCAACAATCCTGGACAAAGCTGACGTTTTCTAGACAGCTCCGTTCTTCCGTCTTAGTTGAGAAGTAGCCAGCTCCGAAAAAAGTGATTTTGGTATCTGCTAAACAACCGAAATGTGGTTTTGTCAATGAATTAAAATATACGCTCGCTGTTTCCCGTACTCCGCGCAGTGTTGCGTTTGATTAGAGGTAATCCTACAACACACTGCTATTATGAGTGGATATTGATGTGTTAAATTTTGATTGGTCAGTAGTCCGTCTACCAACCAATCACTGTTTAAAACAAGTGCCAATATTGGACTAAATATGTTTACATAACGTCATGGCTCACGATTTTATTATGCCAAATTAACCCGTGTCAAGCAGAATACTAGAGTAAAACTAATTGCGTGATAAACGAGGCTATCAAATCGAATGAAATGTAAACAATGCTGTTTGGAAACGAACATACTTTCACCGTTTTTAATACCTTAGATCACTGTCCAAAGTTTTAGGGAAGACCCGGATTAAACGAAGGACTGTCATGTTGCTGTACTTAAGTGATAGCTTTCATTGAACGGAAAAAATAGACACACTCCCGCATAAGTTCAAGAAACAGACGCTATTCCAGCAATGGCCAGAGAGGGATTTTTCGGGCCATTGGCATTGCTTCAGGAATATGGCTGTTTCCATGATCAGAAAAGATTGTAGCTATATGTGGGCCGTGGCAAATTATCAATATTTACCTATTCGCCACTAAGCGCGTGTTTCATTTGTATATATTACTGCCATGACTAATGGACAGTTTTATAAATAATGGACGAATGTTTAAAAAAAAACCTATACATTCTCCTACATACTGGATAAAAACATCAAAGAGTGACGTCAAAACTATGTTTTAATCAATGATCCTTTTTTTTTTTTTTTTTTTGCCATTTAAAAAAAAAAACGGATTGTATTTGTACAAAACCCATCCTCGGTTACCCAGTGTACTCATTCCGTACTACTCCACTATACCCTGGGTTAATCTATAGGGTTTCCACGATTTCAATCTATCTGATTGTAGTTAGAGTGTACGAACCAATCAAAAAAACAGTTTACACACCAGTCCTACATAGACCCTTTAGCGTCATTTTTTACGTCATAGAACTACATTGTTTACAAACAATATGGCTCGTGGTATTTCCAGTACCACACCACAGGTATGGGCTACGGGCATACGAGTAATGTCGCTGCAGAAATCTACCTCTAACTACATGTGGAAACCTAGAAATGGTTCCACTACTGATGCCTTCCGTCATACTTCAGGCACAGTAGTGGCTTTTCCTACAGAGTTCCTTTGCGCAAGTTTTTTAGTCAAATGACTACAAAAAGTTTACTGGCCTATTGCTCCCTTAATTTACACAGACGCTAACCCAAAACTGTACTGCACATAGCCTAACATATAATAAATCAATTCCCCATTGAAATAAAGGTGAAGCCTTACCGCATAATTATATGATTTGATAAAATCTAAACGCTTTGTGAAATTTCTCAAGTTCTGAAATTATAATGGCCGCCCAGTCAAATAGAGCATGCGCAATCCAACTCACGTGATCATACGCCCCTTTCCATATATGGCATATGACCATAATTATATGCTAATAACCTTAGCGTGGGAAAAAATGTCAGAAACAATAATAGACCGCGTGTTGGGGAGGATGGGTATAAATTATTCGCTCAAACCTGAACAAAAACTGATAATAGATTTTATTGTTCAAAAAAGGGATGTAATGGGCGTCTTTGACATTTCAGCCGAGATTCTCTTATAGTATTTGTGCTGGTCAGCGTATAGTAGGCATTGCCTTATATGGAAAGCGATGGGCGGAGTTAAGGCGTCGCGGTATTTGGCGAGATTTCAACTGGCCTGTGTCATGACTGCCTGCCATTACAAGAAACCTGCCGCTAAGAAAATGTAAAACGCATCACCACAAAGAAAAACTGTTCGGTAACTCTTTTAGTTGTTAAGACTTCATTATGTATGATAGGATTACTTATTTTAATACAAACTGTAATGCCAATTGTGCGTTTTAACCTATTTGAACTTGCGTCAACGGTCTTAGACTGTACCACTTATAACGATAACCAGCTATAGTTATCGCTACATTATAGTAACTAGTGGAAACCAAGAGGTGGAATTTCATCTGCCCCTGTCCAAAACTTCACTAGGTCTTTCATGGTGATACAGGTATCGCCATCTGTAGAAACAAAATGCAATACAACGAGATGCCATTAATTTTAATTATCACAACTGGAAATGTTACGTATGCCTTATATTTATTTTGTGCAATCTTTTTACTTTGCATCCAATGATTAATAGAATAATGACATTTATGACGGTAGCCAATGACTTAATTAAAACAACAATATTACGTGTACCTGCGGTGTCCCTCGGAAAGATATTGAAGCAGTAAACGCTGTCCGCTTCTAACTTTCTATTATTGGCGTGGGGATCGCTGTAATTAATCACAAACAAATCCCTGAAGCTTTCAAAATCAAAAGCTTGATGTTTATTCACAAATAATCCCATCACCGTCAACGGGTAGTCTTTGATGACTTTATCTCCAAACTCACCAACCGCGTTCATTCCATCAACGATTTGTTTCATTTATGCATACGTTCTGAAATGTGAAAAAATACATGTATTAGTTTTGTTAAACGTCGAAAATGATCGTTCTTGGGTATAATATTTTGTTATAAAAAAATGTTATTTGCAGAAGAATTCTTTATGACTACCCAAACGAGATACTGTATATATGAGATAAAAAATAATAATAAATAATATGTCCTATTATTATTAGTTGTAGGGGTTATACTAGTGCATAGTATCTGCTAGTAAGGGAATCATCCACTGCATTTTTCCCCCAGTTATGCCAATAAGAATATTTTTTTGTGGCTGCATTTCATTGAATGTTTTTTTTTTAGTTAGGAATTAACTATTATACCTATAATATAAAAAATGCCCCAGTAGATTAGATATCAGATCTTGCTTGATCCATGACCATTCTGGAAATTTGGTATTTATGCCAGAATAAGACAGGAAATCTATTATCTTATCATCGGATTCCAAATCAGCTAACAATGAGCAATCATTAATCTGAAAATGGTTATACTTTTTTTTTTTTGAATACTTTTAGAAATAAATGGAAACGAAATACCGGACAAAATATGTTGATCTCCTATGGAAATAAGATTATCATTTAAAGCATAAATTACTTTTATACATTGGCCTCAATTACCACGTCTTTCATTGCTAGGGTTTAATTACAAGGCTAAACGAGTTACCTTTGTCATTGTACTCTTCACGTCCTCATTTGGGATTGTCTCTATTGCCTCTTCAATCAATACTACTGGCAACCCCATGGTAAGTTTGTAGATATCCCCATCGATTACTGGTATTCCTGGGCCATCATTTAGTATACTCCATGCTTCAAATTTACCCGCCTGTGTGAACTTTCCACTCTCTAGCAAACTAATGTCATGTCGAAAACACATTCTATTTGTTTTTCCCTCAAAACATCTGTTAATTAATTCCTTTAAGAGCTCTCTGTAATAAAAACGGAATAATACAATATTACCTTTGGTGGGTTTTTTAGATTTTATGTAAATCGGTGATAGGCATGAGCTAGAATATTGAAGGTGTGACGAAGGTTTAGAACATGGTTTATATACATAAGCATTGTGAATATTTTATCGACCGTTTTTACAAAGAGTAAATAGTTAAAGTTTTAGAGACGTTTTTGAAACACAAACTTTAACCTCTGTAGCGTCGATAAATAGTTGTGTACAAGTGGATTTTTTTATTTTGTCATTATAAACAATACATTTTAAGTTAACCGGACGATATTATGTATTGGTGTCACACACGCCGAATGCTACCTGTAGCCACAAAGAACCACATTAAATTGGGTTTCTATAAATAACACATTTTCTTATACTAGTTCTAAAATTAATTTAAAACAAGATGGGTTCCGCATACCTGAAGAATTCCCTCTTTGGTCCACCCAAATCTCCAATTTCTCCAGAAAACACAACTTTAACTGGGGGTGTATAGGAAAACTTTGACCTCTGCACTTCTCTTAATGTGGAGGCATACAAATCATGTCTATTAATAATAATGGTAGTAGAGGTGTTGTTTGTTGTTGCAGATATCCAACGACTCAAAATGTCCTGAATGGTAACATCTTCACTACAACATAAAAGTAAATTGACTTGTAAACGTTATTCCCATTCATCGATAAAGAAGCTGTTGACAATTCCAATAAAGCAAAGAAAACTTTTTGAGATTGGGACAAAATGTTGTTGTCTGTATATTTTGTTGACAATCCTATAATTTTGCTATATTGTGAAAACATGCCTCGTGTTAGTATCATACCAGTATATTTTTTGCGTTTCTTGTAAATTTATTTCCGTTTGAAACACATCCTCTGCACCCCACGCGCACTTACTATTTGAGATAAATACCACCCCGGTAATACATACCTTACGGTTGCACATTCATGTAAAGATTGTCTCGCCGCCAGCTCTTGTATGTCATGACCACTACCGGGTATTGCTTGAGAAGTGCTTGACTCATTCAATAGACTCACATCATGCGCTAGATAATGTTGCACTTTGTCTAAATGTTATGGTTGGAGTCCCAGATTCTGTGGAGAAGCTTGGTATGTGACTCCAGACAAAATGTTTTAAACCATAGTCAATTCAGTACAAATTCGTGGTTTTCGATTAAAAGAAATGTAAAATTAGGGGGGTTTTTTATAAGATTTCCGGCACTTTATTTTGCCAACAAGATGAAATAATAATTTTTGTTTTCATTTTACCCATCTGGCGAAATGTCAGAAGTCAGATTGCCCGAAAGTTCGGAAGCCAACTGCCACCTATGACACTGAGTTGGAATATATTAAAACGAAATTAATTCACATTTACTAAATATCAATTACATTCATCAAGATGAGTTCATTTAAAATTTAATTCACAAAATACGACAGTAAATTATTCATACATATCAGTTCTTTTTTATGTTACGTACAATTCCGTCCAAATGACGGGAATATGCATGACCTTACATTACTCTGGTCAAAAAATAAGGATCTTAGGCAGTGGAAGGAAACCGGGTGACCCTACTCTTTGTCACGTACAACCAAGGAATCAAAACCGCACCAGATGACTCACTGCCCAGGATGCAACTGGCACGTGCTAACCATTCGGTCCTCCGACCCACCCCCCTTTACAAAAAGGATTGTTAGTACTAATTGTTGTATTTTTTCCCTAAATGATCATGATAAGATCTTTATACACAAATCCATTTTCCATGTCGATACATTTGTAGCTCCTTATTTGATATATTCACTAAATATGGCCAGACAATTTGGTTATCATATAATATTATACATACGTTGTTTTCGGCAAATTTTTCCACCAAACTTCCGAGACCTAACGATTCCAAAATTGTGTCTATTGTGTAAGATTTATAATAAGCCAAAATAAGGAATGTTCGCAGAAGGGCAACTTCTCATGAACGGAATTGTTTATTTTTATACCCAGGCGCGGATCCAGAGGAGGAGGGGGGGTTCACACTTAAAAAATTTTTAAGCGACTTTATTGCCGATTTTTAGACCTGTAATTTTGGAATTTACCTTCCGGAAATACGTCAGAATGCACCAAATTGAATCTAATTTACCAAATTTTTCTGGGGCAGGGCCCCTAAACCCCCCGTTAATTGATTGAACGCCTTAGTTAAGCAATTATCAATCCTAGACACCCCCTCCCTGCAAAAAATCCTGTATACCGGATGATAGTTACTAGCCTTGATTATCGTCACTCAAGATAAACCCAAAAAGAACCTGTCTAATTTTGAATAATGTCATTTGTGTAAGGAATGTATCTTGTCTCGCAACCCTGGAGAAATCAGATAAAGACCGATGCTGACAAAATCCAAAATTACGTTCACTTCTGCACTAGTCAGCTACTTGTACAAAATTTCCGAGAAAAAACATTATAATAGGATATAAATGTCAAATTATAATTTATAATTAAAACAAATAAAACAAATCCAATATACTTACAAAAATGCAGGTGTAGTCTTAAGAATCATTGTGTTTACAATTAAAAGTGTAAAAAAAATGAAGTCTCCCTGAGGGTAGCCATTCTATAAATAATTTTGAAAGGCGACGGAAAGGGCGACGCGTCGCGTTTTTTTTTTTTGTTTTTTTTTGTGCGAAGTCGTGTTCAAAAGCCGACGTCGCTTTTTTTCCTATAGCTTAATATTGAAAAAGACGACGCGCGACCTTTTTTCATAAGGCGACACGCGTCGCGCGAAGTGGCCGAAATAGAACACCATAGTTCGAAGAAAAATGTCGGATCACCACGATTTACCACTCGGCAAACCTCGTAAGATTTCGGACAATCTAAACTCGGCTGTATGATGAATTCCGCCATATTGGAACTACTTTAAAGGTCCCGGATGAAACATGGCTGCCCCCATTCCAAACACAAGTTGGCGACCTATTTCGCTAGCGACCTATTCGACCGATCCAGCTGTAAGATAATGACGAAATTACACTTCTATTCTGAGCTGAAGGAATGGATAAAAAAATAATATATTCTACTTTCATTTGATATCATAACGTTGGATTTTATTGGTTGATAAATAGAGACTGTTGTCTTTACTCTAAATAGGTTTCCAACGAACAGGTTGCAGCTCGATCGGTCGGAATAGGTCGCTAGCCGAATAGGTTCCCAATTTGTGTAATAGCGTCAAGTTTTCCTGTTAAAGTAAACCGGTAACCGCATCGCAAATGTATGGGCGTAGGTACATATCACTTACTGTCATACATCCGAGACTAGATGTAGTTTACGGAATCTGTCGAGATTAGCCGAGTGCACGATTTACCGTTTACGGCCGAATACGCTAAAAGCGATCGATCTAGCTGTAAAGCATGCAAATCGAACATTTCAAAAGATTCATTGAGATTGGCAATTATGGTCCAGTCACCCCATTTCGATGGAAAGGTTTGTCATAATGATTTATCATGTTAATTCACCCCGACCGGCTACGCTCATACTGAAAGTGAAAGTGAAAATTTGCAACATGGCATACTAAATTACCACACATGGCATTGATCTTTTCCATCTATAGCACTTCTTCCTGAGTAGTTATCATAATTATATATGAATGACTTTTGTCATTTTTATACGCCCACATTCATAATGTGAACGTATTATGCCGTCGCCCCTGTCTGTGTGTATGTGTGTGTGTATGTATGAATGTATGTGTGTCTGTGGGTCGCCTACAGGGCGCAATTCTTCATGGATTTTCTTCAAACTTTGTATACTTATTCCTTATACCCTGAGGAAGATCCCTATTGTTTTTGGTGCATGCCCAACCCCCAAGGGCAGAGCCACGCCCATTTCTAGTATTTGTTTGTCCTCTACAGGCCACATTTTTTAACTTATAACCTTGAAACTTTGCATACATATTCTTTGTACACAAATCGTTTGGAGTGCATACCCAACCCCCGGGGGCAGAGCCACGCCCATTTTCTTTTCGCGTGTTTTTGTGTCGCCTACAGGGCGCCATTCTTACTGAATTTTCTTCAGTATTTACTCTTTACACCCTAAGGATGATCCCTATCATTTGGGGTGCATGCCCATTCCTTGTATTTATTTATTTGTCGTCTACAAGCCACGTTTCTTAACGTATCATCTTGAAACTTTGAATACTTATTCTTTGTACCATAAGGAACATCCCTATCATTTGGGGTGCATGCCCAACCCCTAGGGGCAGAGCCACGCCCATTTTCTTAATCGATCATATTGAAACTTAAAATACTTATTCCTTATTCCCTAATGATGATTCCTTTTGTTTTGGGTGCATGCCCGACCCCCTGGGACAGCAACGCCCATTTCTTGTATTTGTTTGTCTGTCATCTACAGGCTGCATTTCTTAATGTATCATCTTGAAACTTTGCTACTTATTCTTGGTATCTTAAGGAAGATCCCTATTGTTTTTGGTGCATGCCTGACTCCCAGGGACAGTGCCACGCCCATTTTCTATTTGTGTGTCTGTGTGTCACATACAGGCCACAATTCTTAAACAATCGTCTTGAAAACTTTTTTTTTATTTACTCCTTATACCCTAAGGCTGACCACTCTTATTTTTGGTGCATGCCGGACCCCCTGGGACTGAGCCACGCCCAATGTTTTTGTGTCTTGTGTTCGCCTACAGTCGCGTTTCTCAACCTGGGGTGAATTCATCCCCAAGGGGGGAATGGCTCGCGTCCAAGGGGTGAATGACCGGCTTTTTTAAGACAAAATGAAAATTTTAAAATTGGCACCCGAATCACGTCCCGGGATGTTTTCAAGGACATTTGTAATGAAGTGACTTGATGAGACTAGCATAATCCCATTGGAGAACACTACCGGTGCAGACTGGAATAACCAGAGGCTAAAGAGTGCCATTCGATTTGGATTCTTTGGTAATTTGCCAAACCGACTGAATGTTAATCAGTTTACATGTACATGTATATTTACTTTCGTATTACATTATGGATTATGAAACGGGCTGCTACCCATTTTTGTCCATTCTACATTCAGATTCCAAAGAATGTAGATTTAGCTAATTTAATTTCAGATGGGAGACAAGATATTTGGTTGGGGAAGGGGATACATGTTTATGCACCCAGTGCGATTCAGAATCAATTTAATTTCAGATAGGAGACAAGATATTTGGTTGGGGAGGGGAGGGGGGTACATGTTTATGCACCCAGTGCCATTCAGAATCAATTAATTTAAGCAAACTTCATCACCAGTGGTTCAGTTAGGAAAATTCTGAAACAAGATTCTTTATAGTGTTTAGGCCTCAGCCAAGCAAATTGTGGCATTTTATGCTTTGTCATCCTGATGGAGTTAATTAGTAAAATACCCACAAACGTACATGTAGGTTCATACATCCAAGTCAGTGGTATCAGTTTAACAATGTGCATGTAGCTTTATACATGTACATACTACATGTATGTACTGTATAACCTAAGGTGAAATATGTCACATTATTTTCAGGTTCCCAACTGGTTTCATTTTGCATGTTTTTGGAAGAGAGCAAAAGTTGCCCAGCCTGATGATATTCATGGCTTCCATTCTTTGCGTTGGGAAGATCAGCAAAAGGTGAAGGGAAAGATTGGTGGTGGTGGTGGCGGAGGGGATGGAGATGCAACAGATGGAGGGAATTCAGATGCAACAATGTTTACGACAGAATACGCTAAATCAAATCGTAGCACCTGTCGTGGTTGCGAAGATAAAATTGACAAAGGCTTGATTCGGGTATCGAAAAAAGAATTTGACAGTCAGCAAGCCAAAATGTATGGTCCCCAAGAACTCTGGCACCATGTTGATTGTTTTGTAGATAAAAAATACGAGCTGGAATTTAATGTAGATATAAAACAAATAACTGGATTCAAAAGTTTAAAGAAAGAAGATCAAGAAGAACTGGTTAAAAAGCTGGGAGGAGCAGGACCTGCCAAAAATAGAAAAGGGGACACAAAATCTGAAGCACCTGCAAAAGAAGTTAAAATAGAGGAAACAGAGGAAGAAAAGCAGCTTCGCGAACAAAGCGCTTTAATCTGGAAATATCGCGACCTGTTGATAAACAATGTGTCGATCCAAGCCATGAAACGAATGCTTGAGTTAAACGAACAAAATGTTCCACCTGGTGAAAGCAAACTTTTAGATGCCGTGTCTGATTGCCTGACATTCGGTGCCTTAGAACGATGCCCCGAATGTAAGGAGGGACAATTTTATTACACCAGTGAAGGTTATAAATGTTCAGGCAATATGACTGCCTGGACAAAATGTATGAACATTATCAAGAATCCTCAACGTAAGGCCTTTAAAGTCCCTAAGGAATTTCATGATGTTGAATTTTTGAAAAAATACAAGTATGTACCTAACACTAGAATATTTCCAGTTGTAAAAGTCTCAGCTATTGAAGGTCCTGAGAGAGATTCGGTTGATGGGGTCCTAGCAACAGATAAGCCGTTAGATCAAATGAAATTTGTCATCATTGGTAAAATGAAGAAATCCAAAGCTGTCCTCACTAAAGAGATATCCAATCTGGGTGGAACAGTTGTCTCTAAACCTGATGGCAGTGTTGCTGCGTGTATTTCAACCAAAAACGAAGTTGATGAAAAATCAAAAGGTATTAAAGAAGCAGAAAAAGCAGATGTCCATGTTGTAAGCGAGGATTTTTTGAAAGATTTAAAAGCTGGAGAAGTAGTAGCGCATATTTTAAACCACAGTTTGTCAACATGGGGCTCAGATCCTGCTACACGAATTGGTGACATTAAAGCTAAAACTCCGCCAAAAAAGAGTGCTTACAAGAGTGGCATGACCGCAAAGGAAGAAGCCATGTTCACCAAAAGCGTCCCAACCAAAAAGAAAATAACAGTTAATGGTGGTGCAGCAGTTGATCCTGATTCTGAATTAGAAGACGTTGGTCATGTCATTGAAGAACGAGGCTCGGTTTACAGTGCTGTTTTGACGATGGTTGATATAGTCAAGGGAACTAACTCTTACTATAAATTACAGGCGCTTGAGAAAGATAAGGGCAGCGGTTGGTATCTATTTCGATCTTGGGGTCGAGTTGGTACAACAATTGGTGGCAACAAATGTGAAAAACAAGGCTCAAGAGCTGCAGCTATCAACAGCTTTAAGACCATGTATGCAGAAAAAACCAATAATGACTGGGACAACCGAGCAAATTTTGAAAAATTTCCAAACAAGTATAAACCACTAGATATCGATTATGGTCAAGATGATGAAAACATTAAAAACTCAGATGATTCCAGAGCTGGTTCAAAACTTCCTAAAAGTGTTCAAGATGTTATTTGTGCTATCTTTGATATAGACCAAATGAAGAAAGCCATGGTGGAATTTGAAATCGATTTGAAGAAAATGCCACTGGGGAAACTTTCTAGAAGACAGATTGAAACAGCCTATTCTGTATTGACCGAACTAAACACACTCATTGGCACAAAAGGGTCACAAAGCAAATTATTAGATGCATCAAATCGATTTTACACCGTCATTCCTCATGATTTTGGAATGAAAAAGCCTCCATTGCTTGATACACCTGAAATTATAAAATTGAAAACTGAGATGTTGGACAATCTACTGGACATTGAAGTAGCGTACAGTTTATTGAAAGGTGGTGATGAAGGAGCCAATCCTATTGATGCCCATTACAAGAAACTCAAATGTTCCATGGATCCAATGAAGAAGAGTGACATGTATGATATATTGGTGAAATATGTTGAAAATACCCATGCTGCCACTCACAATCAGTACACTCTTCAAGTTGAAGACATATTTGAAATCAAAAGAGAAGGGGAAGAAGAAAAATACCAACCGTTCGAAGAACTTCACAATCGACAATTATTATGGCATGGTTCACGAACAACAAATTACGCTGGTATTTTATCGCAAGGGTTGCGTATTGCACCACCTGAAGCCCCTGTCACAGGTTATATGTTTGGTAAAGGTGTTTATTTTGCCGATATGGTTTCTAAAAGTGCTAATTATTGTCGAGCTAGTAAAACTGACAGTACGGCATACGTGCTGTTATGTGAGGTGGCTCTGGGTAATCCCCACGAACTTCTCGCCAGTAGTTATGTTACATCACTACCGAAAGGAAAACATTCGACTAAAGGTTGCGGTATGACGGTACCTGATGAAAAGGGGGCGTATGTTACCGAGGATGGTGTGAAAATCCCCATGGGTAAAGGAACAAATGCTACAATTGGTCGATCTAGTTTGCTATATAATGAATATATTGTCTATGACACTGCTCAGATTAAAATGAAGTACATGTTAAAGATGAAATTTAATTTCAAATGGTGAAAATGTTAGTAGAAGTACGCAGTCCCAGAAGACTCTACATCGAGGTTCATTTTTAGTTTCTGTGTTGTTCATTGTGTATACCGCACTCACTGAGGATTTTTATTGACATGGCTATGGGTCTATGATATATAATGCTGATGATTGCATGATTTGTGGAATCTCAGGAGGCCAAGTTCTCAGTTGAATCAGGTGTGTACAAGGAAGACTTTATAGATGAGGCAGAATCATATAGTGCTCAATAGCACCAGAATAGACTTTGTTTACTTCTTTTCAAAGTTGAAGACATTATGGTTCTGTTAAGCATATTATCGGAAATGGACTTTCTAAACGCATCTGAAAATCCATTTCTTACAGGGTCTGAACTTAATGGAGCTAAATCTATATTCTGTCCCTCTCTCTCTTGAGAAAATAGTCCTATGGAAAATAGTAAAATCAATGGTTCTATTTCTAGTATATTTGAGAATATTTCTAAAAGTTAATTCGATGTGTCGTTTCTCCTAACAAACCCACCCCATCCTTGAATCTAAATAGTGTAGTTCAAACATGTTGATTATTGTTTTTACTTCGGCTCAACAGAAAATGGCCGTTAAACTGTCTAATATATTCTGACATCGTTTTCATTGCAATAGCACAGGAGGTACTGTTTGTTGACAAGACAAACTTCTGAACATGTGAAAATATAAGATTTCTGTTCATGAATCATGTTCTTCACTCCATACCCCCTGACATTCTGACAGCTACTCAGATTTGCCAAAAAAAAAAAACAAAAAAAAAAAACATGTTGCGCAAAAAAAAAAATAAGAGTGGCACAAATAATTAAGTGGTACATGAGTGTCTGTACTCGCAAACTCACTATCACCCCACCCACGGGTTCACTAGTTCTAATATATTTGATACAAGGGGCGTATCTTTTCACAAGATTTGAAATTGGAATGGACCAACGGTGTTTGGAATGTCTGAGATTTAAAGGGCAATATTGGTTCCAGTCATATTACATATGTGATAGAACTGGTAAAATACATTCGAAATATAATTTTAACATAGGGATCATTGCTATGGGAGATGTGTAACAAACTCTTAAAGATACCGGAAGTGACGTGAAACATGACAAATACGAGTTGTCCTTCTATATAACTGACTGAAGTAACGAGCGATAACAGACACGCAGGCGAATATTTGATTTCACTGATAATTCCGTGTTAAAATTATATTTGGAATGTATTTTACCAGTCCTATCACATATGTAATAATGACTGGTACCAATATTGCCCTTTAGTCATATATACATAGCATGTGATAGGTGTGTTATAAAGCATAATGCTCTTTATACTAACTTTTTATTTATAAGACCAAAAACCTGGAATAAAATATTGTTTTACGGTATGCGTAGTCCAGCGTAGACCTATTTATATATTCAATGTGAAATATATTTTCTTAAATTATATTATTACATATATTGTATTTATATTGAGCAGTAGATAATCGATATCAGGGAATAAGTGCTCTCTCTCAATGTACTTGTATGTTGTTATGTATAAATAAATCAATAAAATAGATCTTGTTGGCAGGGACGGATTATATTGTGTCTTCGGTACTTGAACGTACATTATGCAATAGCTAAATCTGCCTATTGCAGGTCTTTCTTTAGGCCTGAAATGTTATCTAAATTATTAATTAGACATTAATGAATTATTCCAGACCATAATCAACTCTCGATGGCATCGCTGGCCTGCGATCTTTAGTGGATTATGATCCGATTTAGGGCATAACTTTCACGATTTAATGATTAAATGTCAATCGAGACCATGATTTTTGTCGTACCGACTTTAGTAATCCTGATCCAGGCTAGGTGGACATTTCAATCCCTTAATTCTTGATTCACAGTGGATCAATTTGACTGAAATTTCAGCAAATTGCCTTTACATTTTTTAACTATTATAGCGAGCACTGCCAATTCGTTATCCAAGCTCCCATAATGTATGTTTAATTTGAAGAAAATGTCAAACCAAATGTTTCTCCGTGTATGACGAAGGGACTAGCCAGCAACGGCATCTAGTTGTTCTGGTGGCGTGCACGTTAAACAACCCGTGATATTTGGAATTGAAAATATGAATGGACCGTAGCGTCACCGTTTTGGCAAGATGTCCCTTATAGTGCATTGCCTGCCTTCCTAAGCCTGCTTTGTGTAGAAAAGTAGGAGGCCGTTTAACCCCATTTTTTATTTCTAGATGCTGTAAGAAACATGTCTTTTTACCGCTCCACGTCGTCTATTCATGCATCGTCCACACTTGTTATTGTAACACTCAAAGTGTTGATTTCCAAAGATCTCTGATAATTTCTTCCAGATATTTCACTTGGCCTTTTGTGTAAAATCGAATGAACACTCTACTAGCAATGTTATCCGACAGAATGCCATGGCTTGGAAAACAGCTTAAAGTGGGAGAGATTGGCCTAGGGGACTTGGAAGATACTGCACTGGTGCTCTGTACAGGACAGGCTAGTCAATTTAAAGTTCCAATAGCATTTTTTTTAAGTTATATTTTTAAAATGTATTAAAATAAAGCCCTAAAATAGATTGAACCTATAAACAGCCCTACCTTGTTAAAGAATAATCCTATTAATCCTATAATTCACTATTGCCAGTTGAGAAATTGGCAAAAATATCATTTTCAAATTCGAACCATTGAAGATGGCCGTCCATGGAGAGGAATGGGAAAACAAGGGAAGTAACTGAGTAACTATTTCCTCAGTTAGCCTTTCTAATGCCCAAAAAATTTTGCCCATGATCGTATAATAGTGAGTTGACAACCTTTAGAGCAAAAGACATAGAAATAACTATGTTTTGACTTTCTTAGAAAATATGAAATTGGAACTTTAACGTTGATGTAATTACTATGTCGCGACCCATGTCCGCTTTTTTCACTAACACATACTATTGTGTTTGCCTGATGATTAGAGGATTAGATCTACTTTATATTTCCATTGCTTAGTTCTAATTTGATCTGGGTGTGTCCAATTATTCTTTTGAGATTAAAATATAATAACTCAAACAATGTATAGTCCAAAAATTGATTCCCAATGGCGTGGGGTATGTGAAAACCTTATCGGTTTCTCCGGTTTCCTCTCACTGCTAAAGACTCTTACGCAAGCGAAATAATGGAATAAAATTGAACGATTTGGTCTCGAAATGGACGATTGTCTCGAGTAAATCTTGATCCCATGTCTCTATCCATCTTTTGGGGGGGGGGGGGATGGCCGAATTGTAAGCACGTGCGCGCTGTATCATAAAGCCTGTCTTTGAGTCAACTGGCAGGGTTTCGAATCCCCGGATGTACGTGACAAGGAGTTCGGTCGCCTGTCCAACCTCGTGGGTTTTCTCAAGGTCCTCCGGTTTCCTCCCACTGCTAAATTCCCATACGCGCAAACGAATTATTGAAATAAAATTAAACCATGTTAGTCCCGAAATGACCTAGTTTGTTTCGAGTGGACGTTAAACCTCTCTCTCTCTCTCTCTCAATCTTTTTTCCAATAGAGTGTCGACTATATGTGGTGGTAACTGCCGACCATTGCTACGGATTGAAACAAAGGGTAACCGTATGTAGCATGGAGGATTGGGATGTTGTTGGACGTTAATAAAGCCAAGTTTACGTTAACAATACATTTTATTCTAACAATATTTGTCGGGTGATTATTTTTTAAAAAAAGTATGGAAATTTGAAGTGGAGAACCCAATCTTACTAGAAAAATACTAGAGTCCGTAAAAAAAAAAAAAACAAACAATCATGAAGCGCACACAGGGCAAAAATCAGAGCCCAACGATTAGGACTGTTCCTTGAGTGACGTCAACGATTGCCAGCGTAGGTGTCTTTGTTGATAAACTTGATGGTGAGCTGACGTAGAGAAATGTTTCACCAAAGCACCCAGTTTGCACATGGGAAGGTATCGTTAATATCCGAGGATAAATATAAGTTCGAACGAATTAGTACACATTTATAATTTGCGAATAACATATCCATCCAGGGTTAAATATATAAGTTTGAACGAATTGGTACAAATTTATAATGTGCGAATAGAATATTATCATGACTACCACTATACATCACTGCTTCTGACATACTCCAGTTGGTTCCTATCTTCTTCTTTTTTTAGAGTTTATATCAGGTCATTGTCTTCTATGATTTGGTCTTTAATTTCAATCACTTCATCTTTGGTTTCTACAATATCCTTACCATATTCACTATCACTATCCACAATATTATCTAACTGATCTGCCTCTGTTGGCGTGGCTGCATCAGTGGGAGTAACGTTCCCTGTTTCATTATTAGTATCGGTTATCGCCCCTGATGACTTTGTAGCGTTGGCCTTTTCTGCGCTATTAACGTTTGAATTATTTAACCAGTTTCGAAAACAGTTCATTCCCTTATCCTGTATATCTTTCCTCCCCTTCAGCGTTACTGTATCGCCATCTTCTTTAATGACAACTAATTTTGGTATGGCTGTTATATGGTACTTATTGAGTAAAGTTCTGTGGATAGAAATTGTAAGATAAGATGCCAGGGGCGGATCAAAAAAATGTACAGGGGAGAGGTTTACCAGGTTCTTATCAAGGAAATTTGACAGTTGACAATGCCATCTTCGTCTCCAAATTAAAAAGGCGTTTATACACACTTTGATTTTTGAAAAGAGAATTCCGACAAGCCGTCAGACGTCATATCTTATTATGAATTAATATGATCACATTATGATCCCATACCATTAATGCAATTCCATTGTGATATCCTATATGTCTACATCATTATCTCGCCCTTTCAGTGCCCATCCTATCCCACCATCTGATGATAAAGGTGACACCTGTACAGTTGTACCCCCCCCCCCCCGCCCCGGCCACCGCCCCTGGTCCTGCTCCCACTCTCCAATACATACACACCATTGATGTGTCTGCTAAATTTTACATAAATCGAAACGTAAACCCTTATTGCCACCCTTTACCTCTGACTGCCGAGCTCTTATAACTTAGTAATCTCAACAATGTTTTGCGTAATAGCATCCGCCGTCCTACTTGTATCCGTCTACAACTGGTGAGACTGGAATACAGAAATGGTGAGTAATATTGAAGGAATCAAGAACTCGGCGTGGAATTGGAGCCTCGAAATTGCAACGGTTTTATCCCATCCTCTAAACTTTGCGCCAAATACCTGCCAACGCCCCATTCCTTCACTTACTTTTTAAACAAATACTCACTCTTTAAAAGTGTCATCATAGGGTAACGCCAACCAGTCTTCGTGATTTTGGATAAAATATTCCTCCATTGAATCTTTACTATAATCTAAACTTATAAATACTACTTGGAAATCACACCCTTTCTCTTTTAACTCCTTGTAAAATTCATTCAGTACTGACGTGAACTTCTGGCACGGTGGTGACCAAGATGCCGAGAAATAAAGGGCAACAACTTGCCCCTTTAAAACTTCCTCACTTGAAATATCGCCTCGGAATTCAGTTCTAGTTTCACCGTTCAATTCCACCCGGGTCTTTGAAAACAGTTTGTGATCTTTGAAAAATTGAGACATCTTTAAGATCAGACTGTTGAGTCAGCAGCAAAGCATGTCTATAATAATTACAGCGAAACCATCGTCTCGTTTTTTAACATATCTAGAAAACAAATAAATCATATTCAATTGTGCACAAATACTAATTCTATAAGAAGGATAACCCAGTACATAACCATCAGATTGGCGTACTTAATCTTAAGATTAAAGATTAAGGAACAGCATGAATGGGACCACTGTATAGCCAGTTTATGTTTGGGTTGGGTTGGGTTGGGTTTGGTTGGTTGGGGTGGGTGGGGTTGATTGGGGGAGGGGGTAAATACAAACTAAAGTTGACTAACACAGAAGGGGGGGGGGGTGAATGTCATTTGTGTGGCATTTCTTGTTAAATTTTAATGTCCATGACGGCTGTATGGGGGGTGGGGGTGGTTATGTGGGTAGACATTCTAAGCATGGAAAAGAACTTATATAATATATTATTCCACGTTTCAGCATTATAATTAATTGTTTGTTTGTCGCCGTAGATAAGAATGTAATATTATTATTATGACTGAGGACACACGATCTATGTATTATAACTTATAAGCTATGTTGACCACATACCATATTATCAATTAGTTGACTTCATATATAGGATCTATCTCTCCTTGTTTACATTACTATACACATTAATAAAATCACACCGATCATCTCTATCCTCAAGCAATAGTCAGGTTTAAACACGCAGTAGTCTCGAATAAACAGGCCCATTTAGCGCGGCGCGAATATTTATTCCTTTCAAAATTTTTAGCTGGATTTGGTTTAACATTGTTATATCGAACATTTTTACGTCGCATAAAACAACGGAACATTGGCCTTGGCCATTATCGTTAGGCAAAACACATTGACTCTTGTATTTTTCAATATTTTATCGTTTATATAATTTATAGACCTTCAAACTGTAACAGATCATTGACAGTCTTCCAAAGAATTCAATACTCCAACCTTTTATGATTGCTAATATTTTGAGTTACATGGCCTACCTCTTTGTTCTGGTTATATTTTCTTATTATTAATGACGCTATTAGGCCAATATATAAGAGGAAACTATCAACGCCAATGCTTCTAAGAAGGTAGCCTACCTTTGTTTCGTCTTTATGATGTGCTAGCTCTGTCAAATAATTAATGTTATGTCTACTAGGGAGCTTAGAGTATAAATCGAATTTTGATCCGCCAGAGGTAACAAAAAAATAACCAAATAAATCAAAGTTCATTTTCAAGAGTTTATTACAATCACGAAACATTTTATCCGTGACATCATAAAACAATAACGTCACGGCCGCTATGACGTTATAACACAATTGTAATGTTGCGATGGTGAAGATTTTGTTATGTTGTCACAAAGTACATAACGATTGTCGCCTATTTTAGAAATGGGTTAAACACATATTGTTGCGACAAAATATGGAGATGATTTTTGGATTTATCTTCCAAAAAAAAGGAAATTAATGACATGATCCTGGCAAGATGGAAGATATGAGTTTTCTTCAAGGAGGTTTAGAAAATCTAAAACTTATTGCCGACAATGTATGGAATGTTTATGATTATG
This sequence comes from Patella caerulea, assembly GCA_036850965.1. NCBI lineage: Eukaryota > Metazoa > Mollusca > Gastropoda > Patellidae > Patella > Patella caerulea. The sequence continues at coordinate 31,310,145 of JAZGQO010000008.1, forward strand.
ACACAGAATTTAGAGACATTTTTGCGAATATTTCACGGAGAGAGAGTTTGATAAGCCATCGATTTGAATCTCTTTCGTCGGCTGATATTTTATCCGATCTTCAATATAGTTTTCAAGATCCCACGCCAACTTCGAGAGAGAATTGTGATGATGATATTTTTGACGGAGAAATGTAAGTTTTGAGTAGAATTGTGTTATTTTATTTTTTAAAAATCTATAAACAACAGTTTTCTTGGATTTTGCACCTACTGCCTTGCCGTTATAATTTATATATAGTGCGTGATTTGGCAGTAATTTAACAAGATATTACAATTGTCTTAAAAGACCCTGTCAGTAGGCAGTAAAATCATTAGGCTAAATATTTTGAGTTCTTAAAATAAATCAAATTTAGATCTTTTATCGCCTAGATTCTATTCTTTTTTTTAAAATCTCAGTGGTATTTATTTTAATTTCTCTTCTTAGATTTCAGTTAAAGGATGAATCAGAGAACGGGGTTACGTATCCGTATTTGAATTATGAAGATAGCGATAACAAGGTAAGCTAATTTATATTTACCCCCCCCCCCCCAATCAAACTACTTTATACAAATAATAAAATACTATTGTTCTCAGCTATAAGCCTTTTCTCGATAAATCTAAACTGAAAACTTGAAATGGCGGTAAAGTAGCTCTAATAATGGTGATGAGTTTTCGTCGTGAATTGGTAAATCGTGAATATATTGAATATTGTGGATGGACAAAAACGCGTCCTATACGGTACGTATAAAATGCTATGTTTGATCAATTTGCTCAGCAAGTCAATGGTGCAGTGCGTATGGCCATACTGCCACACTGTCACATGACAAAATCAGCGCCAAGTTGTAAAAACCGAATCCCCGTGTAACATCAATAGCCCAGTTGTTCGCGTCGTTTTTTTTACAGGGGCCTATTTCACGATATTTTAACTAAGAGAAGATCCCAATTTTAGTAATTTGATTGGATAATATTAGATTGATTTTAGTGCTTAGCCAATAATAATTGAAGTATCTACTAAAATTTGGATTTTATCTTAAGTTAAAATTTCGTGAAACAGCACCCAGTGCGCTAAACCAGACAAATATCTATTTCTATCTATGATAAAGAAATCGCTATTTTTTTATACTTTCGATGGTCTCACTACACGAAGATCTGGCCGGTTGTAGTTTAAGGTCGCGTCAGCGGGTTAAACTAGCGGCTTTTGGCCCTATGGCGTCAGATATTTGATTAACAAATCAGCGTTGATGTTTCTTGTGGCATATCCACAGTTCCGCGCAACGCCAAGAACTCGCCGTAACAAACCGTTTCATTAGCTTATTCCTCACATCAACCAGAATGCGGGTTATATAAGACCTCTTCCAGGTCCTAGTGTAGTCAATTTTAGTTTGCATTGTCGAAAACTGAAGATGATATTGGGTTAGAGACTTGCATCCTTTAAACCTCATTTCATTTCAACCCCATTTCTAAATTCTGAAGGGGGGGGGGTGGCCGAATGGTTAGCGTGCGCGGCGTATATCATACGGCCTGCCATTGAGTCATCTGGCGGGGTTTCAAATCACCGGTTGTATGTGGCAACTAATAGGGTCGCCTGTCCAACCTCGTAAGTTTCCTCCTCCTACGCGCAAGCGAATTATTGAAATGAAATTAAACCATATACATATGTTAGTCTCGAAATGACCTAGTTTGTGTCGAGTGGACGTTAACCCCCTCCCCCCTCTCTCTCTCTCTCTCGCTCTCCATCTCTCTCTATCTTTCTTCTGAAAATCTTTTAAACTTCTTTTTCAGATTGAGAGTGCATACTGGGAAGATGTAAAAACCGTTGGAAGTGGCCGACAAGCAGAAATTAATGTCACCTTTAACAATGCATTTGACCCCAGATTGTAAGTCCCGATTATCAATGCACAGGATATAAATTATAAAGTAATGTTCAAAGCCCAAATCTACATGTCTCATCATAGGCGTACGAGCCATGGGGGCGGGGGTGCAGATGCCCCCTAACTATAGGGCATTGATTATTATTTGTGAATGCAACTCCAACAGTCTGAATGAAAGGTTAGAGTTCAGGTCGGCATGGAGTGGGATTTCGGTTGCAACCCGATTGGAAACTTTAAAGTTGCTTAATTCATGGGCTAGAAAAGCAGATGAAATGCATTTGCGGCGGTTAAATTTTCAAATTTGTATCGGGGGGCAGGGTCCCTCATACATCGCGCCGATTTATTGATTGTTTGGGATTTGAGATTCGGTAAATCACCAAATGTAGACTATATTGAACCAAACTGAAGTTGCTATATTCACGGGCTGGAATAGCACGAAAACGCGTTTGCAGTTACTTTTTCAAACATTCATCGAGCTCTTACGCCTATGCGCCACGGGGCCATTTTATGTATAAATTTATCTGGTATGTTTATATTTATCTTGATCAAAGGACACCGACCGAAATGTGAAACACACTTCATAAAAGGCGTCTGCTTATTTAAGAAATAAAAAATCAAGTCATAATCCAGGAAAACGCGTTTGCTTGGAATACCCCCGGTGTGGGTTTGGATACGAGTTCCTCTTCGACATTTCGTCCTTTTTTCTGAAAAAGCGATTGCCGGATTTAACTTTATAGGAACATCCCCAGAAAAGAAACAAAAAAAAAAAAACAAAAAAAAATTTATTTGAAAAAAAAAGCAGTTTTGAGCTATTTTATTGCGGTACCCTTAATAAAAATATATCACCAAATTACTTTTAAGAAATAGTTCAACGTGCGCGGTGTCCTTTAAAAATGGTAAGATCCCAAATTGAAGACATTACTCTTTATAATGTAGATAATGAAGTTTACCAATTGTTTAAAAATGTTTGATCATGTTTCGCCGACATTTGTACCAATAGTTGCACCAGAGCTATGGTAGTAACTCTATCGTTTGTAGTTTTAATAAAAACATATTCATGTTTCTTATCTACCTGACACACAAGCAGACTCAAGGGCCGCGTGGCCAGAAATTATCTACATGTAAAATAACCCTTATCATACGAATGACCGTATGTTTTATTACTTTCCAGGAGTTTTGCCGGACTAGGCGAGGACTGCTGCTTTTTGGATGATTTGGAACAAGATATTAGTGTTCAACACAATGTGTACATGAATGTAGAAGACGTAGCAGACATTGTAGATGAATATCACAATAAATATAGATTATTCTTAAATAGTTTAAATGGCAGTAGAACCGAAAAGGCCAAGGTAGCCAAACGGATACTTTTAGGCCAACCAAAGAAGCAGCACACCTCACCATTAAAGGCTTTTGACATCAAAACCTGCTGGAAAGATGAAGAAGAAAGAAAATTAGTTGACAAATTGGATACAATGGCTTTGAGGAACATATGGAAGGGAAGCAATTCGGTAGGTGAAAGTCACAATGTAATCCCAGAACCCAATCAAGTTTGCAGTCAACCCATGACGAACGTTGATGCTATGACACCAAGTCCGAATTTGGCCAAGACACGAACTGGTCGAACTCCGGGTGGAAGCGTCAACAAGAATATTCACACATCAAATTCTTGCAATGTTACAACCACAACCGATAGCACGGATGTCTCCAGTCAGTTGCCGATGGAATCCTACAACATATGGGCCAATGTTTGGTCCACTGGAATTCACAGAGAACAGCCTCAAGATAATGCACCTGGAATGTCATTGCATTCCCAAAATATTCAAAACGCCGAGGAAGGATTAACGACAAAGGGTACTTCAAAGGCTTTTTCGGAAACAAGTGTAGTCCACGATGACGGAAAGTCGATCCCAGTTTTAACGTCAACGCGTCACCAAGATAGAGATAGGGCCCGGGCAAAATCAATGAGAAGCGAATCATCCCTCACAAAGATTGGTGCATCGAATTTATCGACAGTACCCAAGCTACACTCGCCAAGAGAAACAACCCAGTCTAGTTTTGTTGAGGGCGGTTTTTATTCAGAAGTTTCTAAGAACCCAGCTCGAGGTCGATCAGAGATATTTCCCAAAGAATCAGATTGTGTACATCTTCAGACTGGTCTGCCTTCCTTACACCATGAACCTGAAATTTCTAAAATTCCCATTTTAGATCCCTTTTCATGGACATCTAAGAACCCGGCTAGAGGTCAATCAGAGATTTTCCCTAAAGAATCAGATTATGCACAAATACAACCTGGTCTGTCGTCCTTACAGCATGAACCTGAAATTTCTAAAGTTCCGATTTCAGACCCGTTTTCGTGGACATCTAAGAACCCAGCTTGGGGTCAATCAGAGATTGCCCCTAAAGAATCAGATTATGCACATCTTCAGCCTGGTCTGTCTTCCTTACATCATGAACCCGAGACTTCTAAAGTTCCGATTTCAGATCCCTTTTCGTGGATATCTTCCAATAGAGCACACGAATTGTCCAAACTGCAGTCTCCTTCCTCAAGCGAATCAAAGTTCCATAATGCCTTGAAGCGATATGGGTGGTACAAGGAAAATTTCGACACAAAACCAACGACTGAAACAAAAGACACCCAAGGTGTAATGTGGCCTTACAGTTTTGGACAGGTGTGTGAGCCATCGAATGTACCTTATCAAGCAACCCAATCTGATCGTTCTGTTTCATCCAAACGTCAACTCTTCAGATCGCCCTCACCAACAAAAGCATACATCAAATCTCATAATTTGGATAACAGAAAAACTTCCCCACAAAAAAGATTCGATCATTTGAGTAGTTTAAATTTCTCTAGATCTCGAAGCACGTCGCCGTCAAAACGATTCTCCCTTCATAATAACAGCATGAACACCCAAACATCATCCCCGAATTTGGATTCATCAATATCATCGCTTATGCTGCAATCTCCAGAGCCAGCAAAAACTGCGTCACAGTTGAATGCTGCTTCTGAACCGTTTATTCCAGCTCATCTCAAGAGTCATCCTTCACCATTGTCACCTTCCCCGACCAAATCTGCTACTTTAGATTTTAGTTCTAAACAGGTAATTAGTAACACCTTGCTTTTATGTATTCAAATCAAATGATAAAAAATACTGCTAATTACAATACCCCGTACGTTGTATAATGTTGTTTGTGAAATTATCGCAACGATAGCCATTGTTCTATAGATTATTTGCATTGGTGGGGAAGTTTCTAGATTGTCCGAGATATTCAGGTTCTGTAATCTAATGGGCTTAAAAAATATTTGCATTGGTGGGGAAGTTTCTAGATTGTCCGAGATATTCAGGTTCTGTAATCTAATAGGCTTAAAAAATACGCACTAATCAGGCATACTTCTGTACATTTTCAATTTCCTTTCAGAAAAATTGTCAATCTCCGAACCATGACGCACTCAAAAGACTTCTACAGTCCCCCGAAGTCCTAGTTTCAATGGTGGCGAGTAATGACGCAAAGCAAGCTTATCTGATCCAACAAAAACAGCAGCAGATCCAACAACAACCGCCGCAACAGGCCTTGTCACAGGTTCCGTTTAAATCTCCGAAATCTAACAGCAACGTTCACCCAAAACCTTCTTTGATTCAGACACAATCTGCAAGCAATGGAGTTCGTAGAGAGACTGGTAATACCCAACGACCGCCGATTATGACTCATAAAGAAACACCACTGGTGCAATCTCATCAGACTAACATGAACATGCTCAGTCAAAAAACCCAACCACCACACATCTCGTACACCCCGCAACAATTCCAAGTACACCACCAATCCCCGTTTACCCAAACGAACACATTCATTTCGCAATGGCCGTGTTCATCTGTGCCGCCACCACCGCCTTCCAGATATCTTGGTGTCAACTTTGCATTCAAAGAACCCCGTCCGAGGACTGTTCCTCTTCCTCAAAGGTACGTACCTCCAGTATTTACCTGGCAGGCGATTCCCAGTTTCCCACCACAGACGATTCCTAGTTTCCCGCCACAGACAAGAGTCATTCATCATCAAGTTTTTAACATGAATAACAATTGTGGTAGCTTCGATGATACACAGCATACTTGCAACAATAGCAATTCTGGATATCAAGCCGACACTGAAACAAAAAATGCGCCTGCTCCTCCTTCACGTACTGCTCGGCCAATTAAGGCAAACCCTGCCAACCTCATTCATATTAGCACCAAATCATCTTAAATAATTTGTTTTATTTATATTATATCATCTTTTTATGGAATGATTGTTATTCAAATATGTTTCTTTTATAACGTATTTATTTGTAGAAATGTCAACACATTTAAATCGTTGAGCTGTTATTCTTGAAACTATTCAATAGATTCATTGCATTTCCAAAATTTAACACCCATGTTATTAATTACTCCAAAAAAAAAGTTGTGATTTGCGTTGAAGTTTCAATTTAAGTGTTACAGTGAAATATCGTTGATTCTTTATCCGAGATAATTTATATTATATCTTGTTAGGATAAAACAAAACTAAAGAGGATATTTCATTTTCGCGTCGTTTTAATTTATATGATATTTATATTCAATATTGTAATTAGTTTATCGTTATTTTAATAAAGATTTAAACTGTTGTCTATGGCGTGGTTGCAGGATGAATTTTTCTCCTTAAAAAATCGTGTCAAATTTAGATAAAGGTGAATAATGAAAGTATGTAAAACGTGAATATATTGAAAATTTCAGCCAATTACTTTATTCCGAGCGTAGTATCGTTTTCCTGGCTAAAGATAATAAACAAAGTCTCGGTTATTAAATATATTAATGATGATCGTGTTTCAATCCATGAAATTCACGACCACCCGATCGTGCTTCAAGGAGCCGCCATGTTGTCAGTTTAGGTCATATTTTCACGAAATTGGAACTCAGCTGTCATTAGAGTGTATCGGTGATAAATTTAAACATTTTATTTTTTTAAATTGCATAAAACTTGTGATCTCTAGAGGGTCCACAAGCTAAAACTGTGATTTTTTGTACAATCATGCCCATGGGTCATAATCCACAAAATTACGGGCTGATATGTGCAAATATCAACAGGAACCGTGATCTTAGGATTGTAAACATACATTTTTAAGTTCCATCAATATCGGATTAAAATTGTGACTTCTAGAGTGTCCACGGCCTTGGTATTACATACATTTACGGAGCGGCAATTTTGTATTGCAGTTTCCGTCAGATTTTCAAAAACTTCGTACTTAATAATTATGACCTTTTGTACAATGTAGGGTCATAATTCAGGAAGTTACGATCCGATATGCGCGAATATTAAAAAGAACCAAGGTCTTTGGGTTATAATCATATTTGATATTTGTGAAGATAAGTAGCCTAAGTATAAGTGGGTGGCATGGAAAATATATATATTATATATATCTGATTAGTTATTTCTATGAACAAGTGCGAATAAGATAAGTAGCAGTTATAAGTGACAGCTTGTTTGCCTGTGTTTAAACTGGCTTTATTGTCTATCGATATCACCCAATAATATTTTTAATTATGCAATATCAAAATATTTTACGTTACGTGGTGTTTCCCTAAATAACGAATGATACAATTCATTTTCAATATCAATACAAATCCTTTGCTACCCTTCTATTAAATTTACACACTTTAATACACGCGTCCTTTGAAATGCTGTATTAAATTATTTAACTTTGTAAAGTATCTTAGGATACGTTATGTGATAGGACTCACTCTAAATATGCCATAATAATAATAATAATAATGCGTTGCCCTCTTTGTGGTGTCAAGACCAGTGTGTGTTATGTCACGTGAACAGACGAGAGATTATTACAAAATTTAAGAGGATGTCATATATGGATTACAAATTACCTAATGTGCATTAATAAACTTTCTGTGGATATGTTTTTGGCGTGTATTTTATTCTACAGGCGGCAGATAGGTCAAAAACTTAGAGTTTATCCGCCGAATGGTGTAACAATAACCTGTGTACTTGGGGCAATCGTATACGTAGCATATTTAATAACATGCTCAATTAGAAATGCAGCTAGTTCAGTTCCAAGCGTGTACAATCGGGGCTGTTTCCATAGTAAAGTATACCGATTACCTGTTAGAAAACCGATCATTATTAACGTGAGCGAATTGTGTAAAAATGAAATCAATAGTAGAAGAAATATTCCGTTGACGATGTGTTCCGGTTATTTATTGAATAAATCCACCGTTTGTAGCGACGTTAAGTACATCTTGACTCTAATTGTTGTTAATTCAGTACCCGGAAATTTTAAACAACGGCAACGCATGAGAAGTACCATCGGAAATCGAACAATTCTACCGTCACCAGTAAGAATTTTGTTTTTACTGGGTACAGTGTTAAATGGTTCTTTGCAAAATCAATTAAAAGCTGAACACAACATATATGGGGACACGATCCAAGGTGATTTTTTAGATACTTATATAAATTTTACATTAAAATCTGCACTGGCGTTAAAATGGATAACAGAATACTGCCAAAACACAGAATTCGTCATTCGATTAGAGGATAACACCACAGTTGATATTTTCTACCTTCTTATTAACATTTTACCAGCTTATATTGGAAGTACAAAAACTATTTTCTGCCTTTCTCGTGTCTCGGATAAGGCAGCAAACGTAACAAACCAATGGTTCACAGAGGACATTCGTTGGTTCGTGTCGGATACCCGTTTTAAAACCAGGCCTCGATATTTATTATTGAACTGTGTTGGGTATCCCGCCATTATTTCTACAGATTTTATTCCCATTTTATATCTAACTTCAGTCCACGTTCCCAGTGATATGAACAATATGACGTTTTATGATATCAAAGATGATGTAGGACACGGTGTGTCCACTCCAGATCATGAATGTTTCAGAAGACGGCAGAACCCTTGTTTGTTCATAAGTGGACCAGAGGAAATGCTGATGAAATATTGGGAGTACGTTTATGGAAAACGATATGACTTTATATCAACTGCTGTTGATAATCTGGATATATTTGAAGGATTTTAAAAAAGATGCAGTGACCAACTTGGGACTTCACGTTTTGGTGTCCTTCCTTTTTTGTTCACCCTTATATGTCTTTTGATACAATCTTCTTTATTTACCGTATAACGGTCGCCGTCTGTAGTTATTTGATATAGAAATGGTTCAACGGATCTTTCGTATTTGAACTCAGCCACAGTAGTGGGTGGTTCTGGGTAGTCAAGGTTTTCCCTTGAGCACATTTCGTAATCAATTGATTATAAAACAGTTAATGCTTTCTGGTGCCAAAAAGTATTACAGATAGCTTATACCATATAACTAGCTAAACCATTTTGAAATAAAAACGACGCCGTACCGCATACTTCTATGAAAAGTACGCTACTCAAGATTTTACGATGAAGCGACATGGACAATTTGTCACGTTTCTAGTGAAACGTCGCATTTGATTTTCCAATTTTGAGTTTTTACCGCCAAAACGTATAAGTTAGTGCTCTGTACTTTCTGGCTAATCCGCACGACGAGATATTAGGTGTCTACTACACAGACAATCAAATCAAGTATGGTGGCTGCTGGCGGAAATTGTACATTGTCGACAACCCAACAAAACACAATTATTTCGCTTTGTCGTGCCACGACTTGTCGCCTCGGAATTCAATTTTTACGAAGCGGTCTTCGATTAACTGTGCAAGCCCATTGTGGCCATTTTATAATGTCGACAAGGAGAGAGTGCGAGAACGCGAGGGACCATTTCGTACGCATGTTCAATGATTACCATGAGAACTCAACAGCACATTTTTTCCAAACCCATACAAATCTGCAATAATCAATCTGTTACTGTTTTCCATCGTGTTTTCGCCTAGTCGGAGGTGCAGGTTTGAGAGCCCGACAAGGACACTGTCCCGTACACACATTGGAGTGCACGTACAAGATGCCTCTGTGGGTAGAAACAGATAGCGTTGGCCGTAGATACGCGTCCGGGTAAAATTTCCCTCATAGCACACTGTATGGCGCGTGCCCGTCTTCATTAGTTCAGTCGGACCAGAACACTAGGAGGTTGAACCAAATTTCATTTCATTTTCAATTCACATATTATAATATGTCATTTTTTTTAACTTTCCTGGCGACAATATGTTATTTTGTTCATTAGAAATTAGAAACTATAGCTATCTGATTAAAATACAGATCTATATTTCGTTTCGTTTTTTTTTATACTTTTGATGGCCTACACTAATGGATTGACCACAGTTCCGTGCAAAACACGCCCAAAGCTCGATGTAACATACCATTTCATTGGCTAATCCTTCACACCATCCAGAACATAGGCGTTTTATTATGGAAGCGTATTTGATTTTTTCTCAGGATAATTTACCCAAGGATATTACTGAATTGCGTTTTGATGAGTGTAATACTTGCCTATTTGTGTCTATAAGTTTATTTTGTTCATTGCGGATAGACTAGACAGTTCCATGTACAACGAGGCCTGATTTAACATACAAGCATGAAGCTTCTAGAACGAGGACTTTCAAAAGAAACCATGTTATGCTCTATACTGATCCAGGGGCGGATCCAGGAATTTTTGCAGGAGGGGGTTTGCCAGGTTTCTGTCACGGAAATCTGCCATCATAGTCTCTAAATTACATAGGCATACATACAAATTGAGCTTTTTAAACAGAGAAATCATTTTTATACTGATGTAGGATCACTGTGTGATGTAATTTCATTGATGCAAGGCATTATGTAGCTGAATTCATCAAATAATTCACTGCTGTCATGATGACCATTTATAACAAAGAGGATGCAAGATACGTCCACTTGTATGGGGGAGAGGTAAAATCAATAGGGCTCATCCTCTCATTCAAGCAAAATCTTTTGATCCTTGATATATTTGCTAAGTTTCCTCAGTGTGGGACAATATTTCACATTTTGCGTAAAAAGAAGAGGCTATAGCTCTAGAATGTAAGGTCTGATGCGTACCAAAGTCAAATACATCCAAGAAATTTTGATCCTTAACACATAGTTTAAATTTCACCTCCGGAAGGTCCAAAAACTTCATTTATATTTCACATTATGCGTAAAAAGGCAGAGGTCAATGTGCACCAAAACTGGACTCACTCATGAACTAGCGGTACTCGGTTTAAATTGCATCTAAATCGGATAAAAATTATGACCTCTAGATTGTGTAAAAGGGAGCGGCCAATTTCCGTCGGATTTCCACGAAATTCAGACTAGTGTAGTCATATGCATGGTGGGATTTGTACAAACGAACACTATGTATAATAATACATAATATAGTCTCAATTAATTATTCCCCATCGTCAAAATATTACCTATGGTGTGAGTTCATTTGAAACTTGAATTAAATTGTTTATGAAATATTGTGAGAAAAGAAAAAGGGGGTCTATGATACATAAATTGAGCGATAGGTTAATAGACACATTTGTGCGATTTTTAGACAGCAATGTCGTTCTTAAAGGGAGAAAATGTAGCATTTTCCATCAGCAGACTTGCCGCTTGAGAGCAGGTTAGAGAGAATTAATGTCAGATGTCAGAAAGTAGGCGGATTCAATGTTGAACGTGCCTTTTCTCAGACCCAAATATGTCCGTTCCGAACGTTTACTTAGACAAACAAATAAGCCAAATAGCTCTTGGAATGGCTACAGATTCAAGCAAATGACGGATAATTTTCTTGCCTCCCCCCTCTCAACGGCTTGTCCACCCTCCTTTAAAATGCCTCGATCCGTAATGTCAGACTGGCATCTCAAGGTAAGTCCTAACTAATTAAAGCATTACAAATACAACCAGCGACAATACTGTTCCAAAATATGTAGTAAGAAACGATCCATGGGTCATACGCCGGAGGTAATGTGGCGACTTTTTTGGCAATATGTCGTCCGCTTTCCACGTCGGACAGACGATGCATGGTGCTACACTCATTATGGAAGGATTTTGAAAATAAGATGAAAATGGCGTCCTAGTGGGCCCACAAGCTAAATGAGGTGTCCTTATCCAGTACGCGCCAATATTGAAAGGAACCAATACCAAATATCAAATTGGGTGAAAATTCGAACACCTGGATGATCCACAATAAGGATATTATTACATGCTTTTTAACGGTAGCTGTCGTTTTGGACAGATTCGGTTCGATTGTTCGACAAGCTAAAAATGTATATATCTAGATCTTTCGGTTGTAACCATACGTTGTCAGTTTCATCAAAATCAGATAAAACTTGTGACCTCTAGCTACAACCTTGGTATTATTATACATATAATATTTGCCAAGTTAAAGGATTTAGAAAAGGATTAGAATCTGCTTTCGTTGCTGAGTAATTTTATTAGCCGGAAATTACTCAAAAAGCAATTTGAGTCCTCGAATAAAGTCCACAGATGCCCTCCCCATTCCTAATCACCTACCTTAGGTGACTTACCTACATCCTAAACAACCAATCAATCGTCGCGGAGTATGGGGAACACGCGCTCCCCGAGAAAATTTTGAAAAATTTAACGCGGCAAATGCGTTTTTCTGTTATTCTCTATAGCCAGTGAAGTAAGCAACTGCAAACTTTATTAGATTTCGGGCACTTTATTTCGCCAACTAGACGAAATATTAATTTTGGTTTTCACTTGACCTGCCTGCCCGAAAAGTAAGATTGGAAATAGTTGGAAATAAGATAAAGAATGACCTCTAAAGGGTCCACAAACTAATCACGTAATATTTCATAAATTACGGATCCTAATCCAGAAAGCTATAGGTCCAATACTTGCCATTAACGAAAGGAACCCAGGCTTAAAGGGTATATCAAAATTATTGAAAATTCGAACTTCTGGCCCATGTGCAACCTGGATTATCCATGGGTTTAAGGGGTTGCGGACATCTGTCGGCCAGTTTCGGTCCAATTGTCATGAAATTATAACTCGTTTGTAATTATAATGGTGCAACGGTGATATAATTTGAACGGTTTTAACAATCAAATAAAAACTGTGAGTTCTTGGGGCGAGATACATTGTCAGTTTCCTCAAAATTGCAGTACAAAATGTCCTCAACCTTGGAATTATTATATGCATCACAGGAAACCACCACCGAATGCGCTTGCATCATGGTAAGGGATTTAGAAAAAAGGGTCTCTAAATAGGGCCTTCCCGGCCAATGGACCCTCGCGTAAAGTCCTAATAAAGATTGGTAACCGCCACCTTCCCCCCCCCCACCCCATGATCAATTGCCGGCTCTGACTATGAATCATGCATCTGGTGTTCCTGGTCACCGTTTGCCAATAAAAAAAAACAACATGAGGGGGAAAAGGATTCTCCATGTGAACAGTTTCAAATCTTGTTTTGTTTATTTCGATTTACCAACGCGTTGAGGATAATTTTGCCACTGCCTTGGTCAAATGGACTCGTGCTCCCATTTTTGTCTGGATGTTGAAGACTAACATGGCCACAAGGGAAACTACTCTATCTTGCTTCCGTGGCGCGCGTTGAACCGGAACTTCCCAAATATTTGTTGTTAAGTGAAATATTTCACCATTTATTTCTCAATAATTACATAGTTAGTCTGTTATTTACAAATGAATTAGATGAATTATTAGTGCAATATCATTTCGAAAGTTCAAGGATAACATCTAGTGATATTTTACATTCATTTTGGTATCGATTCAAATTGTTTCCCCAGTGTTTTGGTTTGTGTACACCGTTGCTATCTAAAATAAATCGATATTGATGCAAATTAAGCGCTGTATGGCGGTCGTATGAATGTTCATCCTTCCATACAAATCTTGTCCCAGCTTGTTTTAGCTACCAAAGGAAAACTGGAGAACTGAAATGGTAAGAAGCGTGTGCTAGAAATAGATAGCAAAAAACGATTTTGAAAAGTTTAACATGATACTAAAAAAAGACTGGAAACATTTTCAATGTCAATGCTGTCTCAGTGAATCTATAATCTATGCCATTACCATTTGGCAGTTGTGATTAATTGAGATGGAGTAAGGCCGAAATTTACTATAAAATATCATAATCAATTCCCCTAAAGATATATATATAGTCAGTAGAGTGACAGTTTTGGGGAGGAGGGGGATGGGATATTTCTACATCTTCACATTTCAAAAATAACAGTGATAATATTATTTACGTATTATGTCCATTACTCGAGACTATGATCCATTGGAGAGCAATAATGGCAAGGTTTCTCCAATTCTGATAACAAATAAGGTTTATCAGTTATTTCTCCCGTTTCTACATTAGAGAAAAATTATCAATAGTCCAATTAAAAATGGCCTACTTCAATTTCCAAAAGGAAAGGAAAGAAAAGCAATACATATTTTACTTAATTAGAACAAGTACTGAGTAGATTTAACCTCATTATTACCTATTTTTTGAACATGAGCTTGTATTATTGTCAGTGCCTATTTCCAGGGTTTTGGGATTCCACAAAAATTTCCAGAATTTGACTTCCAATAACACAATATTACGCTTACACTTTTATAACTAAAATTTAACAGAATTAACATATTTATATTTATAACCGTGTGTCAGTATCATTAGCAGTCCAGAGAAACATCCAAAGGCAAACTAACCTTCACTGTCACGGTGTCACCCACACCTAAGGATGTTCTGTGTAATTTCGTGGTGATGGAAATATGTCAACAATACAAAACTTTTGAATCAGAAATCAGTAGTAGTCGATGATCATAATGATATCTAAATTTCCCCATACAATCTTGCCAGATTTTCAGAGCATGAATGTTTTATCAAAAGGCACATTTGTGCCCATAGGCACATTTGTGCTTAAAATGGGTCTTGGTCGTTGTGTGCTTACATGTATGTCGGCTATCATACAATAACTGAAATTATTTATTATGTGAAAACTAAACAATTGATAAGTTTACTTTACAACCACGAACTAAGTCAAAATATAAATGCAATTACATAAGCTTGATTGATGAAAGAAGTACTTCAGTTCAAAACTATTGACCTGTTTGCCATGAGGAAAGCACCAATGATTCCTGTTATCTATTTTAGTATTAAAGTGTATCACCAACAAATCCTTCAGATTTCTATTGATTTTATTTCAGCAATCATAAAAGATGTCTAGTGCGTTAGTAGATACAGATATAGATCGGTTTATCAGAGAACAGAAATCAAAACTAGCTTCTGAAAAGCATGACTTGAATGTAAGTAATGGTTAATAACAACTTGATATATAATTTCAATTTTTTTAAAAAAATAAAAAACAAACTGAAACAAGGTACATAATATGGTTTTATTCCTCTTTGTAAAGTCCTTGATACAACTTTTTATTTGTAAGGAAACTTTACATAGCTGACAATATTGTTGTACTATTTGTGTGACAGATCAGTAACTAATGCCATCAAATATCAAATTAAAATAACTATTCTTCAGTGTACCATAACTGTTCTCTCTAGTCTTAAGTCACCTTTGGTTAGTGGAACGACCACACACAATGCATCCCTCTTAGATGTTTGAAGTGGTTACATCACTTGCTACCACACAGAGATTCATTGACCACTTATTCTGAATTGTCTCTCAGGAAAATTAATTAGTGTATCATCATTTTAATCAATGTTGTCACAGTAACAAGAGACACGTCATTATTTGTTTATGACATGATTTTGTTGAATTCCTTTGAGATTTCAAGCCTGAAGTAACACACATTATCCATCCACATGTATTGTTGTTTTGATTTCTCTTGATATATGTGTTATATGTAATGGCACCAATTAAAATACATTCACAGACATTGAACTACATGCACTGTACGCCATGGAAATAATTGATTTGATTTGTTGATTATTATAAAGTGTTAGAAAATGCATGTAGATCCAAGTCTTTAATAATCTTGGATAATATTTCAGGTACAAGATTTTTGTCAAAGGTCCTCAATTTCTTTTTTTAGGACAGATTCAATGCAAGGTCTGCATTCTCTTTTTTAGGACAGATTTAATGCAGCTGAAAATATTTGGTTAATTATTGACAAATTTTATCTAAGTATGGCTGGAATTTTTTTTTTTTATGTTTGTAAAGTCATGTGATATTTATATTGTCCAATAGGAAGATGATCATTACTTTAAAACTAGTCGTCGACAATGGGCGGAGCCTGATAAAGAGAATTTTATGATAGCCGGTAGTAATGAGGTACGAGTGATGATATTGTAGGATTGACTGTAGAATAGTAGCATTGTGAAAACCCCTTTGTCTCTCTTTAACAATTACGTTAATTCTGGATGTCTGATAGCAAAAACAATTGTTTTATCCAATGATTTCTGTCAAGCATAGGATTTAGAATAATTATGGAATAGGATGACTTGGTCAGAAAATCCATGACATGTTCCATATTAAAAAAAATGTTTCAAATGACTTGGTCTGTAAATCTGTTACATGTTCCATATTAAAAAAAATGTTTCAAAAGACTTGGTCAGTAAATCCATGTTCGATTTAAAAAAATTGTCATTAGCAAAATGAATGTTTTCACTATCTTGAACCCAGTGGAACATTTCTAACTCTTTTTTTTGCTAACCATGTTCCTGTTTCTTGTTACTAATTTATATTTATGAACTTGTAACATTGACATTACCAATGTTTAGTTTTCATTAAAATTACTTTTAACCATTCTCTGTTGATACTTATATATAATACTTCAGTGCTCCAGCTACAGCATTTTCAGTCAGTGCTTTTAATTGTACTGATATGAAATTAAGATTTAATATACTGATTGTTATAGTTTTTCTCGATCTCTTTCTTACTGAGTATATTTAGCAAATCTTCAAACAAATAGTAATTTAAATATGAAGACATGAAAACTGTTATTGAAAATTTTGTTTTGTTTTTCATAATATAAGCTTCATGTGTCCCATCTGCAACTCACTATGCTACGCAGCAGGTTCAAGCTCCAAGATAGTCTCGGCAATGAGTACTATTGAGTAGTTTATGCAATCTCCCTGTACTGCTTTCTTTATAGTATTTGCTTGTTATCTTTTTAATTATTTGTACAGTATTAATCTCACATGTCAATGTGGTTGTATATTGTTGTCGCTTCTGTCCATTGGTCTGTCCGTCTGCAAGTACTTAGTTACCGGTATTCTTACACTATTGGGATACTAGATGATGCCCAATGATTTCGTGGGGGCAGGGGGGGCGGGTAGCCTAATGGTCTAGAGTGCCACGCTTCTACCTCTAGCTGGACAGTCACCTCTGGCTTGCGGCTGTGGTTCGATCCCTGGTGTGACTGTATGTGGCATGGAGATAGGGGCGCCTTCTCAACCTTGTGGTTTTCATCCGGCCACTCTGGTTTCCTCCCACTGCTAAAGACCCCTATGCGCAAGCGAATTATTGAAATAAAATTAAACCATATGTTAGTCCCGAAATGACCTATTTTTTTTGAGTGGACGTTAAACCCCATTTCTCTCTCTCGCTCTCCATGTACAGTCATACTCATCATTCCACAGAGTTCAATTTTGATTGTATTGTGGTGAAAAAATCTCTTTCGATTGCAGGCATTTATGCAAAAATAGGTCCCAGACATATTTTCATTTAAAGCTTACAATTCTGTAGTCTTTCTCACCCCAAAGATTACAGCTTCCAGTCCATTTTCATCAAATTTCAAGAAATCTTTTGTAACGTTTCAAAGATGGTCTTTATTGAAATTAACATTTTCGCAAAATTAGTGCCAGAGTTATTGTCCATGCTTGTAATTTCTCCATAGGTTACAGTATTTACAATACAGTATTTATCAGCAATTCATAGATATTAATCCAATTAGTACAAATACAGAGGCATGCATAAATTCCTCACAGAATTATTGGCATTGAAACCTTGTAATTGATCTACAGTTAAAATATAGATAGTTTGTAAGATTTTTTTTTTCAAATGTACTGGCACTGTTCAAGTAAGTATAAGGATTAATGCTAACTAAAGTCATTTCATTGATCATTTATTTGCAGAGTTATTGCCCTTGTCACTTAAACCTTGTAATCTCACAATAGGTCACTTGTCACTTAAACCTTGTAATCTCATAATAGGTCAAAGTTTGTTACATTTTTTTTTCAAAACTTTCTGGGATTGTTTAACTACTGCAGGTATTATATACATTGTCATAGAAACCATTTAATTACTCTACAGGCAAAGGTTTTAATTCCAAACTGTATTGTGTGGATATTCTCGAAAAAATATTTTCAAAACAACCTTAAAAACAGGCTTGTGGTGGGTGTATGTTTGTTTTGTATGTTTTGTTTCCTGCAAATGTATGTTATACATCCACAAATACTTTATTCCTTGAAATGTGAATTTTACTTAGATTGGTATAAGTAATGTTGATGTTATTATTGTAATTTATTTAAAGAGACTTAGATTTAATGAAGATGGACACAAATATTGACACCATACGATACAGTCTATAATATTTCATTGAGTAGATTTATGAACACAATGCTCAGTTATGATTTTGATTGCATTAAGTTAACATTCAAATCAATGCAATATAATGTACATGCACGGCTGAATAAAGATAAGTTTAATCTGTTCGAAATTAATTGTGTAAATAGTTATTATTATAATGATATCTTGCTAACACAGAGAGATGAACGTGCTGAAACTCCTGCACACCAAGGTTATCCTGTAGACAATCGCCAAATAATCAAGCAACGTAAGGAATTGTCTGATCAGAGAAAACAAGAATATAATAATTATTTAAAGGTATATACTGAATGTAATCAGAACCATTTTATTAATCACAATTGTTTTGGATTTCATATATGTGTAAACCTCTGACTAATTTTTCCATCCTTATACGTTGTATGCATCCATATACGTTGTATGCATCCTAAGTTAAATGTATCCTGACAAGTTATACATATCCTGACAAGTTATATACATCCTGATAAGTTATGTACATCCTGATAAGTTATATACATCGGATCCTGATAAGTCAATACATACTGATAAGTTATTAATACATCCGGTTAAGTTATATGCATCCTGATAATTAAAATCCTGATTAGTAGTTAGTTAATTGGTAAAATGAAGCAAGTCCCAAATTGTAAACTAGTTGGATACAAAGTTACTGTCGTGGTACAGGTGGGTATAAATTACCCTAGTGCCTCGTTTGATCCCTGCTTGTGTATATGAGAAGGAGTAGAGTCGCCTGTTCAACCTCAATTCTTCAGGGCTGGTTTCCTCCCACTGCTAAAGACCCCCTTCACCCATGTGGATTAGATGTTGTAATGTTCACCGTTTGCATTTGTTTATTTTTATTTGCACCTCTTGCACATTATAAAGTATTTGCCAATGAGCATGAAAAAAAGTAAAAGATATGTTTTAATTTTTGAAAATAACCTATGAATTTGAGAGAACTGCAAACAATTTGTCTGATAGTGATTGCCTCATTTTTTGCAAAAACTTAAAATGTATAACTGATCCTGAAACAAGTAATTCCACTCCCGGCCAGTTTTCTCTGTAATCTATTGTTAATAGTAATGAATGATTTAATAAAAAAAAATAACACACTTATCTGGGAAATAGTGAAATTCTATGAAAGCAAATATTTTCAGACTCGTACGGATAATCGGAGAAAACCAAAGAATCTCACACCAACTCAAAAGAGTATTCAAGTTGGAGAGTATGATAATGAAATTAAAGAGAGGTTACATAATCAGAGAAAGAAGGAATATAATAATTATTTAAATAAAGCACAGGTAGCACTTCAGTTTTTTTCACCTTTTGTTTAGAATATTTGTTTATATGTTTTATACAGTGGCTGCAAATTTGAGGAAAGTTTCCATATTTTGTAATATGTATTGATATGTCAGTCAATTTCAGAAAAGATTGACATTTTTTATTGACAATTGACGAAGTATTATTTTTTGGAAGTCAAAGAAAATTTTTCAAGAAATTCTGAGACACTTTCGAAAATTTAATTACATTATATTTCGGGTATTAGATTAAAATTCTATTTTGAAACCACACGAAATTTGCAGTTATTGTGTTAAGCTTATCTTGTGTGTGTTTTTTTTGTGTGTGTTTATTTTTTGTGGTGTATTTGTCACTTCTGTGCAATGCTAAATTCCTAAATTCCTTTTATTGTTTAGATCTATTTGGTGGGGTGGTTTTGGTTGAGGAGTCCATTTTTAACAGCTCTTCAGCTGAAAAAACTTTAAACATGAATATGATAAATCTTTTCACTTTTTTTTATTATTATAATTTTTTTTTTTCTGTCCCAAATGATAAAAGATCCTTCAATTGAATATTATTTTTATGCACCCACCCACGGTACATCATCCGGCATTGCTTATAATGTATATGTTCTAGAAAACAAGTTATCATCTGACAGACTTGAAATTGATCCATGGAGTTTATATTCATGACACAATTAAGATTTCCACAATTTCTGATTTTGTGGCCCTTGACCACATGTGATTTACACATACGGAGCATGTTCATGAGTCGAAATAACCTTGATAACTCAAACATGTAAAGTTATTAGTTTTAGCAATAAACTTATTGCCCTTGATCACTTTCAAGTCTATGGTAAGCACTCCCTTTACCAACAAAAGAATAGACTTATGACATCCCTTTGACTGCTTGTACGACTTAGCTGTTAATTTAGCATTGCATTAGAAGATCTCTATTTATTTTGGGCACCTTTGTTTGTTGTGTAGAGTTTTTGTTTTTTGTTTTGCATGTGTGTTTTGTTTTATCACTATTCACAGAAAAAGGGAAAAACTAAAAGAGGAAGAAATTATAAATATCACGATCATAATGCTGTTTTAACAGATAATTTTGATCCGCATGATTATGATGCTGTTGCTAGGCAGTATCAAGATGAAAAATATCATGACTACAATCTTCGTCTTCAGGTAGAAACAATGTAGAGTGTAGAACATAGATTAGTTTTTACAAAACATTTTATTTTCAGGCCAAATTTCTCAACAGTTTGTGATTATCCTGATTCTTCCAAATGATGTTCAAATCTCTTACTTTTCAGAGAATATGTAATATACTATATAAAGCCAGAAATATTGAGTATTAAAACATCTTTTAAATTGCTCAGACTCATAATGTTCATTTCATTGTTACTTGATCAGCTAATTTAGACGTCGGTGATCAAAAATTATTCAAAGAAAAGGGATGGGTACAAATTACTTGGAAAAAGAGAAAGTGCTTGTAATAAGTATTAAGAGAAAGGATCGTTTGGTGTTGTATTTTCTGGATGGGGTGGGGGTTGTTAGATATCAGAAACGAGGTTTGTGGAGGCTTAAGATGGTTTATGTTGGTTTTTTCCATTTTTTTTTAGAAAGTGATAGTAGTTGGTTTAGAAAGTGATAGTAGTTTTTTGATCTGAAGTGTTGTTAATTGTTTTATAACCATTGTAGTTGTTGAGATGTTTAAAGAAAGTGGTGGTAATTGTTTTGAGAATGTGATTGTAATTGTTCAAGAAAGGGTTGATAGTTTTATAGAAGGATATGGTAATTTGTTGAAATGTATTGCCAATAAAGTTGCAGGCGAATGTTTGAGAAAACCAGAACTGGTAAAAAATTTGAATGTTATTTTATTTGTCTTGACAAACTTTCAGTAATACTGCGTATCTTGTTTGAAAAAAAGAAAATGAATAGCAGTAGATATGTTCGATTTGTCTTAACTTGCATTGGTCTTAACTTTATTGTTTGGGTGCCTGCATAAATAGTAAGAATTTATATTGATTAATAGAATCACATACTGTACATGTGATGCTGTGTCATGTTGTTCTCATCTCTGTCTTCATCTTGTATAGGATCTACATACATATAGTTGGTGTTAATATTGATTATTTAACATGTTATTAATTGGTTTTGTCTCTTGTCATAATGGTTACCTGGAGATTACCATGGTAACATATCAACAGTAGTTAAAAGCAAACATAAAACTTTAGATTCAATAAGGACAGATTCGTCTACATTTCATAACAAGTTGCATATTATTTTAAAGTAAGAGATTATTCGTAATGACAGTATTTTGGGTCAGGGCAACTTTTTTTTGGTGGGGTGGGGGAGGGAGGATGGGCAGTATAAAAAATAATAAAACTAACTCAAGGAATGCTTGTTAGCTTCAATGAGCTATGGTTTGGGTTAGGTCATCAATGCATCATAAATAATTACAATATAATGGTAATTCATAAATGTGCAGTATTTACGATGGATCTTTATTCGTAAACACTGTGGCTGGGAATAATCTCTTCATATTTTGAAATATAATTTTAGAGATGTAAAAGGATAGATAAGATAACATATTTATTGTATTAAAACGTCCATAAAATTATGTACATACCATTATGGATACAATTTTAAAGAATCCCTTATTAAGCTTCCATTTTACAGTTTTCCATTTAAAACATTGAACTCCTCACTGATATACTTGATAGTGGTCTATGTGTATGCGCTTTCTTTTTAAAATTCTTCAACTCAGCACCTATCCTTCGGTAATAATAGTGATAAGTTATAAGATTTTCACCTATTCTACATATATATACCGGTACACAAAAAGGATTTGCATTTTGATTGAAACATGATTGTGAATTATATTATCATAGATAAGCTTATTATAAGAAATATTTGTTATATTATCTCAATTATTTGAAAAGTCACAGATAATGGATATAATTCCATTTTATACAACTAAGTCTATGTAAAGAGACATTTTGAAAAATATTCACTGAGGTTTCCTTTAAATAGAAATGAACTGTTTAAAATATCAAATTTGAAAGTCAGAATTTCTTGATATTCTAAATTAATATCTTTTAGTTAAAATGGTTATAACATGGTATGTCAAAAAGATCAAAGTTCTGACTCATTCATTGTTATAATATGATTACCATTGGTGAAAAGTCACTTTAATAAATAACAACAACCAAACATGGTTTATAAACCATGGAATATTAATGATGTTCAGGTTATCCAGTCATCTGATACTCTCTTGTGCTATCATTGATTTTATCTGGATAATATTGTCTATCTGTGATTGTCTCCATCCGTTGTCTCTGAGCTGTCGTTGATAGTGTTTAGAGTTTGTTGATTAGTAACGAGGCACATCATCAGTAGTCCGGATTCCATCACCTCGCTATAACCTGCTCATTAAATACCCAGACACATCAGATTCTAACTTTTGGGATTTAACTATATTTCCTTGTCACGTAAGTTTCTTATTATAAATCTTTATGTTTAGTTACTTGAGGATTGATTTCAATATTTTGGCATCCATTAGAACTGATTGGTGTTAATCAATTATTGGAATTTCTATGATTAATACCAAACATACCATACATATATATGTACATACATATACATACATCCTTGGATTTCTTAAAATTGCATCTAAATGTGTCTCCCTTAAAGGTTTTAAATAAAATCTAACAGTTTCTGGTCTCAAAGAGGTTGTAAATGATTATGCATAGTTTGATAGTTATATATTAAATTGTGTTTTGGATTATCTAATTTAAGTTTGTATTAGAGAAATTATTATATTTTGTGTCCATTCTGGTTGAGGACTGCTGTATATGTATTATACTTATAGATAATACTCCCTACAACTGAGAATTTATCTTATTTTATAATGTAGATTAGTAAATAAATCTAGTTTTATTTTTGATTACAGTTTTTTCATGATTTAACATTGATGTAAGATAAGATGTATGAGATGTAAATGATTATTGATTTTCGAACCTATTGATTTGTTTTGAGATATTAATGATTATTGATTTTCGAACCTATTGTTGTTTAAGCTTAGAAATTATGTAATACGAATTATATTCTCCTATGTCTATGATTCCTTGGCAGTGGAGTTTTCCTGCATTGTATACTCGATCCAGCTGCAAATTAGCAAAACAGTTTTTTGATAAATATTTAGATATGGTAAATTAAATAATGTTTTTTTTCCTGTGAGAATTAGATTGCATTTGCACAAAAGGGGTATTTATTCATTGATAGCTTGTGATTATAAAATGATTAAATGTTATTATATACAGCTTGGATCTCCGGTAGAATATTATGAAACAAATGATGTTTATCCTGATAATGATACATCACGTATCGCTGGTCTACCAGTTGGTCAATATGAAGAAAACAAAAAACGTAATGCTGAGGAAACTAAGCGCAAATATCGTGCCGATTTAGAAAAGGTAACTTCTAGTTAGACATATTTGAATATGTATCGCTATAGTAATAAATACTGACAGACAGGGTAAAAGATATTTATTTTGTAAGTCCAATAAAATTACAGTATCCTTCTTAAAAGATGGCTCTTTGTTAAGTTAAAAAAAAACAAATTAAAGATGCATTATGTAAGATTTAGATAAAGAGCTGACAGTTCTCCCAATAATAGTGAAAAAGGGATTATGTTAAAAATTTCATTCAAATAACTTCATTCTGAGCTGAGTTATCATCGATTGCAGAACAGTGTAGTTTCGATTGTCATGGCTACAATTATTACAATAATAAACAAAGTCTTGATTATCCCTTTTTGAAATTAAATCATTAACTGCCAATCGTATTTAAATCTGTTGAAAATCTAAAGTATCTGATGGCATTGAGAGTTGTTTATGGTCTTGTCATGTTAAAAGATGGTTGATTCTTTATAATTATTTAACGTTTTTTAGACCTTAAGGAAGACCTGCAATTGGTAGATTTAGCTCTTGAATAGTGCATCTTTAAACCATAGTATTAAACCCAGTAATTGTGTATCCATAAAATAATATATTGTGGTTTAAAAGAAGATATTTTATAATTGATGAGGACTTTAATTAAATGGAAATTTAGCTCAAATCATACACAGTGTGTTTATTTACATAATTATCCTTTTTGTAGCAATTGAGAGAAAAAGAAAAGATAATAAAAAGACAATATGGTGTAAAAAGTAAAAAAATCTCTCGGGAGGAAAGAGAAAAGGTATTAAGTTACATAGCTAACCCTGTCTTCAAAAGTGTTGTAATAATACAAAGTATTTACGCTTGGTTAGATCAGGTTGTTTGATTGGATATGACTCTTTATGATTACCAGTATGTGTAAAGGCAACCATAAAGGTTGTTCTTATTCACTAGGAGCATCCACTATTTAGGCTTAATTCCGATGTTAGCTGCTAGGTTTGATGAATTAAACACTGCTTATGGGGCTTTAAGGAATTGTTGTCTATATATTCAAAACCATTTATTTGGTAACTTATAATCTTATATCCATTTGTGCCATGAAAACTCTTCTGAAATTGGAATGCATTTAAGCTGTCTACATTTTGAGGGCGTTTAATATCGAATACTTTTAATGAACCGCCATGCTGAATATAAATATCGTATTAGAAAAACATGATTTATACAAAGATGTTTTTAAAATGATGATATAATTACTTGAAACATAGATTTCATAAATCAAATAACGATTAATTGGTTGCTTCTACTGATGAATTGCCATTATAATAAATACAGGGACGGTCTGTCATTAATAAATTGCAGTAAAATGTCAGCTGAAGATGTCAATAAAGACTTTTATCCTTGGAAACAAAATACATTATCTTATTAATTGTTTTTAAATGTTCATTCTGGTGGAGTGTTCTGTATGGCTAGTTGATCCCTTTTAAATGAATTAGATTTATTAGTATTAATCTGGTCTTTTGATTAATAATACAGAGGTATATAAAATATTGTAGCAACTGAGGATTAGAGAGGAAATGTTGAGGAAACAACTGAGAGTTCAGGGAAGCCCTCGTAGATCTATTGAGAAAAGAGATCGTAAGCTGTACCAGCCAATGCAACCACAGCGTTGTACATGTGGTTATAACTTTCCACGACCTGATGCTGAGGAACGAGCTTATCTTGACTTTATACGTCTAAGAGACAAATATGACTTCAGATATCAAGATGAATATGATGAGGTAGAAATCATAAACAATTTGATTTACTTTTATTAATCTAACATATTTTAGTGTAGATTAAAGCTAACCTTTTTCAAAAAACATACTTTGACTCTGACTATTTAAAATTTGCAGCGAGACCCGTTATTATATTCTTTCCTTGTTTGGGTATGACGGTTTGGCACAATCGGCACTGTGGTTTTTTTTAGATATAAAACAGGTGACCGTAACTTTTTTGCAATTAGATTCTTTAGACCACTTAATATATAGGCCTACTACAGTACTCACAGGCTTAAGAATGATAAGTAAAAGAAAACCATGACATAAACAATTAGAGTGGACAAAAACAAAAGATAGTAATGTATTGACAAAGGAAAACAGTGAAGTAATTGCTATAGAACAGATTAGGTGATTCTGTTTCAAACAGAAGTTACTTGCTCAAAGATCTTAGCAAATCGCATACAATCAGACCATGTTGTTGATTTTATCGGACGAAATAAGTAGTCAAGTTGAAATAAACATGTTCTGAGTGGTCACCTGATCATGAGGCTATGTGCATGATGCCCGGAGTTAATTTAGTGATCAGTTTCATTATACCTCTGAATGTCTCTTTAAGCACTCTTTTTATATTTAATTTTAAACTCCTTATTTCAATCAGTTTTGCATTTTATTAAGAAACTAAGAATATTCAAAACTTCTGGTCACACCATGGGGCCATAAGAAAGATGATTTAATTGATAGTTAATATTAAATATTAATGATTGTAGTGAATTATTTCGTTAGTTTTAACAGGAGTGGGGGGAGGCTTTTTAATTTCTTCAATCAAGCGAAACAATTATTGATCAAGATGTTGATTATCATTTCCTCAAGGTACATTTGGGTGAATAATGAATGTAAGCAAATCTATTGCAGTAATGATGTTACAGTTTATAAGTAATGTAGCTAAGATGATATTTACTTTGTTGATTTTTAATTTTGGAGAATATATTTTTTAGCAAATTATGTTCAACATTTCATTTTATTTATGTATCCAAATGACATTAATTTATATAGTGGCAGCGACGTCAGTTAGCAGCATTGTCAGAGATTGAAAGACGACAGTTAGAATTGCGTCTGAAATTGGAACGAGATCTCGCTCTCCATTATTTAGAACAGGATGCTATGGCGCAATTCTCAGATGAAGAAAAGGATGCGATTCGACATTGTCCAGTTCACATAGCAAAATGTAGTCCCTGTCCTAGTCGCAGCCCAAGTCCACATGTTCACCCACCTCTCTATGATCCACTTGAAGCAGAGATACTACGACAGGTATATGTACTACCATTATATATTTGGTCGAGTCTGCCTTTATTTATTGTAGATTCATGATATATGTTAATTGGACTAACAAATCAGATATTTAGTGATATTGTAGAAATTTGAAAGCACGTCGCTGCACAGCAGTTAGTAAATAGGATTCAGGTCATAGTAGACAATAACATCAGATTTTATGATAAGAATATTAAACTTAAATCACTATGATCAGAAAGTTTGGATGTTCCTGACATGCAGTGCATGCTTTTATTCAGCTTATACTAATATTTCTCGGCTTTAATTTTATTATATTATAACAGGGCTTTTGTTTGTCATATTTAAAGGATTTTAACAAAATTTGATAGTGATGTTCCTTGTGTGGTCATTTTCTCATAGACAGATATTATTATGTTGGTAGTTTAAATTAACCCAACTCATAGCTGGGAGTTTAAGCCCACTTGTGCTCTTGAAAAAAAAGTCATGTTTGCCCTTAATTTATTTTGTAGTTATTCGGTGTAAATTAGTTTATAAATTGAGTCAAAGCATAAACTATTATGTCAATACATACTTTTCTGTTTACATTTCTTGCCATACAGGGGTATTTTCCATAGTTCATTAGATAAAATTAAAAAAAGTACAAGAAGAACTCCTGTTTTAGTATTATCACGTTATGTAAATAGAGGATCATTATTATATTAAAAATTGAAAAAATCAGATGTCAAAATGTTAAAGCAAGAGTACGTAGATACTATTTCACATTGTTACTGTGATGAAATTATTGTAAATCTTATAATATTAATAAGACTTTTTGTATATTTATTTATGTGTTTTATTGTACATCTTTGATGTAGTTTAATTTGATTAATTAATAACAGTATAGTCAGATAATTTTAATATTTTATTTTTATTCCCAGTTCAGTCCTTGTTTTAGAAAGTTACATGTAGTGATTAATAAGTTTGTTAATATATCAAGTATTGTAAATATTTATAACCATAGTATATGCATGTAATTTATGTCATTTTTAGGATATTTAACATTTTTATTATGCATATTATTTATTAATATTTATTATAGCTATTTATTATTACTCTGGTTCATGTATACTTTTTTTAAATTTTGTATTATTAACAATCTTAAAAATTAAAATGCACAGACAGACTACAATTTCCTTATCACCCGTCCTCCCCTCAAAATGGTGTACAAGTACAACCCTAAAAAATGTAAAATTGAGGAAGGGGTTGGACCAGATCTCACTTACATGTTATTCACTTAACACTGGATATTCTTATTCGAATAAGCTTGTTATATGATTTATACAATTATTATTGTCACATCCTTCATTAATATACTGGGTTATTAATTAAAAAAAACATTCTGAATTTTTTATATTACGGTAATTCAATGAAATATAAGCAAACAAACTTTGTAAAGAAAACATATTGATGATTTGAATTGTGTACCACACCTTGATACTGTAACTATGTTCACCAGATTTATTCATCAACACTGTGAGGGATAATAGCCTTGGTTGAATAGAACTTCATGGTCATACACATAATCCCAGGCAATGCACACATCAACATGACAAAATTAAATGAATAATGCAAAATACACTACATTAAACAGCATGAGGTTTATTTGCTTCTGTGGATACCCTTGTTGAAAAATCTATATTTACTAAAATATATTCTTTGATCTGTGTTGATTGAAAACAGGAACAATCAAATATTTTACAATTTATTTTAAAACAATACAGTAATATTTTCATTATGTAAATAATTCAATAACAAGGTTTTATTAGTAGTTCAATAACAAGGTTTTATTAGTAGTAAGTAGTAATGTGGTTATTTTGCATTATTTATGTCCTGTTCACAAGAAAACAAATTCTTGATCTTTTTTACAGCATTTTCTTTCAGGTATTAATCAATTGTTTAACACAAGCTCAGATTACTTTCTAATCCTATGCATCACTATAAATTGCAGCTTAGAACAATTTTGCTTTATTCAGTAATAAAAGTCATAGTTCCTTTTAAATCTATATATACGGAACTATTAAAATATTTGTATGAATGTAAAATAATGTTGTGTAAAAAAAAAATATTTTGATTTTTTGTTAAACAGCAGTGTCTGCCAAGGACATGGAATTGAAGACATTTTTGTTCATTTTAAGATGATTCTGATTTTTTTTTTCAAACTTTGCAGTCATCAGGAACTCCCGAGCGCCTATTGATCGGAGAAACATCCACAGAACATCGTGAGAAACTCAGACAAGAAAGACAACGTGAATACAACGATATGATGGCACAGGTTAGATTTTGTTTGATAACTTTACATGCTTATGTAATAGTCATAACTGTCGATTACAAATATAACACATATGTATATCGTAATATATACAATATTTAACTTTTTGTTAAGAAAAATCTAGAATACCAATGCACATTGTACAAACATGAATAAGGATGAATGTGTTACCATGTCCTGCACTTTCACAGAGATTTTGAGATATATTTGGAATTTTGTAAAAAGTAATTTTGTTTGGAAATTGTTCGAAGTATGAAATTGAAAATATAATGTTGTACTGTGGACCAAAAAATAATTCTAACAAGTAGTAAAAAAAAATATGTATATGACTTTAACTAACAATACATTTTTTTTGATATACATGTATTAGCTAGCATATTTAAAACATTCCAGATTTATTCACACTCGAAACAACACATTTTACACAATGCTTTATTTTACGCTCAAAGGAAACCTAAACATGCTTTTTCTTCCCTTCTTCAAACACTAGCTACCATTCTTGGTCACTCATCATCACTCTTTTTCTTGAGCCACCGTGTAATGAATAGACGGTGAACTTTTAAGAATGATAAACTACACTTTAAATTTCCATTTCATGATAAGCGTTTATTTCATTCATTCACTCCTGGCTTTTGCCATTTTCCAGGTTACATTATGTTCTAAACACATCTTGGTACATCATAAATTTTGGATAGTTTTATTGTAACACCCTATTCTTGATTAGTTTCTTAACACAATCAATGTAGATTTAGTTGCTTTCTGTTAACGCACCTTCATTTCATATCCAGAAGAGAAGCAGAGCCCGCAGAAATATCCTGGGCGACGATGAAGATAGTGGGTGGGGAATATTTGGTAATCGGTCGGAGGATGACCGTAAACTAGCCAATCAGAGGCGTGATGATTTACTTATTAATGACAAGGTAGATTTATCGTGGAATTTCATTGGTTATGGGAATGTTTGTGTATTTATTATGTTTACCATATCATTATCATTTATTCACCTTCACTGGAGCATGATGGCATTTAAAACTTCTACTGTAAAGCAAGAATTGTTTGTGGTAACAGGGGCTTGGATGGCCGAATGGTTAGCAAGTGCGCGTTGTATCATGAAACCTGTCATTGGGACAAAAGCTGTCATTTCGAATCTACAGGTTGTACATGACGAGGAGTCAGGTCGCCTGTCCAACCTCGTAGGTTTTCTCTGGAACCTCTGATTTCCACCCACTGAGCTAGAGACCCCTGACATGCAAGCGCATTATTGAAATAAAAGTAAAGCCATATGTTAGTCCAGAAATGACCTAGTTTGTGTTGAGTGGATGTTAAAACTCATTTCTCTCTCTCTCTTTCTGTTTGTGGTAACAGAATGTGGCTTGGAATTCTCATCGGTACAGCAATACAGTTTTTTGGTCAGTTTAGCTTAAATGAACAGTAATGATAAAAAGCAAAAAATTCAACAAATGTTAATGTCTTGCTTTACAGTATTAGTTATTTATCTAATATTTATGGCTGCTGACTGAATGGCTCCGCATGTTTGACAAAGTTTTGCTATTCTTTTATAATTACTAGTCCAACAATGGCTAAACGAAATAACTTTTCAAATTGTTTCATACCCTGTTTTGTCTGATATTTATTTTTATTATTTCACTGACTGAATTTAATTTATAATTCTTTAATTTTTTTTGTGGAAATTGCACTGTTTAAAAAGAATACAAATTTCAATAACCAAATAGTGTTTTTATTTTCTTGCACATAACATCCTCCCCTTCCCCCTGCCACATTAAGTTTTAATGCATGCATCCTAATATACACACAACTTGCAGATATTTAAAAATAATAAAAACAAATTTGTCATTTCTATATACTGATGTGGAATATAGGGTTGTTGAAAATACACTCAAAAGAAAGATATTTTTGGCTTTGGTTACTATAAGGTTAGGAACTAATATGATAATTGATCAGATCTATCATTTAAATTTCTCTTATGGCGTTATAGGATTACACTTTATTTTATTATCTCAAACTTTTTTTTACAGTGTTAATAGGAAATGTCATGTGCTTTGTTAAATATATTTCAACAATTTAAGTATAATATTTTAATTGTGAAATGATCTTGTAATTTTTGTTGAATTTGTTTACCATCCTGTCGAGGATTTTATTTCTTAGTCTTACTCTCTTTGTTTAAGAATGTATATTTTTTTTTTTTAAGTCTGTTTCGTTGAGAATTAGAATTGTTTATACTTAAAATTTATCAAAGATTGTCTGGGCCTTCAGGGAAAGATGTAATGTCTTTTATTACTTTTAATTTTTAATGCAACTGTATTCTGAACCAAATTATTCAGATGTTATGAAATACTATGGCAGTAATAACTTAACCAATAGTCTTTCCGATAGTTTAGCATTTATGGGGTGGAGTGTGTTGGTGGTGGTGTGGGGGGGGGGGCGGATGTCAGAATTGTTAGCACATGCGTGCTGTATCAAAAAAGCCTGTCATTGAGTCAAATGGCGTGGTTTCAAATCCCCTGTTTTAAGTGACAAGGAGTAGGCAGGGTCACCAGACCAACCTCATGGGTTTTCTCTGGGTCCTTCGGTTTCCTCACACTGCTAAAGACCCTACGTGCAAGCAAATTATTGAAATAAGATTAAACCATATGTTAGTTCTCTCTATCATTTATGGAATAAAACTTGACACAATCTGGCCTAATAAATTTAGGATCTATCAGCTTGTTGGCCTTACATTGTTTACTTTTTGCTAATTTAATGGACTTGGTCAATTATTTATTTCAAACATTCCTATTTTAGATTCCTTCCCTGTTCTGCACTTTCCGATAGTTGTATGTATATTTCCAACTGTAAACTAGGTATTATTATTTAGTAAGATGTTTCATTTATTAAATCTAGAATCAAGGAGCTGAACGTCGTCAATGGGGAGAACCAAGCAGTAAAAAACCGGCAGAGGATAAACCTAAAAATCTAGGAAACTCTGGTGGTTATTTCCCAGCAGACAACAGTCATATTCATCGTCAAAAGATGGCTGAAGAGAGAAAACGAGAATATCAAGAAATGTTGCAAACATCTCAAAAGATAAACCGTCAACCACTTCACAAAAGAAACCAACCTGAACAGAAACCTAATCCGCAAATTCAAGTTCAAAACCCTTCTGCACAAACACATGGTGTTCAGAATCAAGAGTCAAAACCAGCTGATCAGAGTTACACACCCTCTAGTCCAACGAAAGAAGCAAAGCCTGTTCAAGAAACAAAGGAGTCACAATCGGCACCCACTAGCAATGGTGTCTCAAGCCAATCAAAACCAGCAAATCAAAATGGCAACCCGAAAGGTCAAGGAAGAGATCCAAGAAGAAGAGTATGGAAAGAAGATTCTCAGCTAGATTTCTTCAGTAGTAACCGTTATGAAGTCCGAAAACAACCAACTGATAAGTTTCAAGCAGCTTTGAAGACTGATGTTGATTCACATGGTCAAGAACCTGAAAAGAATGGTTATGTTCCATCTGCTGCTGAAAATGCACGTACTCAAGACTATAATGAACGTCGTGAAGAGTACAACAACATGTTGAAGAATCAGTCACGTCCAAATCAGCGAAGATATTATGAACCAGAAAATGATGAATTCATGAAGAGAAGAGAAGAAAGGACACCACGTCAAGCTCCTAATCAGCTGGAAACTTTCATTAAAACAGGTCCAGCTCCGAGTGGCAAAGAAAATCACCAACTAGAGCACCAACAGCATGCTAATACAAATAACTCGAACATCAGTGCTGCTGAAGAACAAAGAAATGACTACAATAATATGCTAAAAAACAACAGCAAAACACCTCGGAGAGTCTACAAAGAGCCATCAAGTGATGACTTCTTTGATTTTGGTAGAATCCAGAAAAAGAATCCTGAAGAGAAACGTCAGAGAGAAAGAGCACCAGTTGATGAGGAGAGACGCCAAGAATACAATAACACAATTAAAAGCAAACCCGCACCCAGAACAAGGCCTTTTAGAGAAAATTCATCAGATGATTTTCTCAAATACGGCGGTCATCAGCGTCGAGTAAATCACAATGGATTAAGAGTCTCCCAAAGTGAAACGTTTCAGAATCAGGAGAAAAGTTACCAAGAGAAAATCAAGGGTGGTCAAACTCCCCGACGCCGAATGTGGCGTGAACCATCTAAAGATGATTTCTTTATTGGAAGTACAAAATATCAAGTTACTCCCAAAAAGCGTAATAACGATTCTTTCCTTCTGTAATAAAAAGCATATCGGGAGCTCAGCAAGTATTTCGCAAACTATGTGTGCACATATTTATCTATATATTTAAAGGTTTATATATAATTTTGGGGGGTTTGATTAGGACAATTCTACCTATTTACATTGTTTAGAAACATGTATTGCTTATAATGTATGTTCTAGTTACTAAGATACTTTTCGGATTGAATCAGTTGTGCTCTTTACTATTTACACGTATTTGACAATGTTGATACTTTTTTTTTAAAAAAAAAATCTGACTCTGCCCAATAATCAAAATTATACTCTTATTATTTTTAAATTTTTATTTACAAATTGACACTTTTTTCCTTGTTATGTTATTGATATGTTAGTTAAGTGATGTTAATACTCTTCTTTTCTAATTGTTATATATTGTTTTGTTTTATTATAAGTATTATTCTATAATCTTAATGTAATTTATTTATAGATTTGCACTGTATATATGTGCATCTTTTTAATTAGATATTAAATCTGTGATAAAATTTTATGTAATTTGTGTGTTGTGCATTAGTATTGAAAGTATATTTCATGTTATTGATATTGTTTGGTAAACAATATTTTTTCATATTAAATGGTTTGATATATTATCAGTAAATATTATTTCAAATGGTTCACACTTCAGAAAACTATAATACTTAGAGCAGGGAGGTAGATAATAAATAACTTTTGAGTTAAGTTTTATATATGTACAGTTGGGCTATAACATTCCATTGCATGTGCCTTATACTTTATTTTGGTCAGTTATCAAAAAATGCATCATTCAACAGCATTAGTCAGACGTTCATTGAGCCAGTGGGCTTTAAAAAAAAAAAAACTTTAGAATTTTTCAAACTCACTTGTCAGAGGTGGTGTCTGCAGAGTTGACAAGGACCATGTGTCTAATATTTTGGATAGCACAATTGTGTTTTGAGCATTATGATTTGTCAAAAATGCCACTGTCCATACAAATTCTGCCCATCACATTGTAGGCATGTATTTATATTGAAATGAAAAGTATGATATGTTAATCTCAAAATGACTTGAGTTATTGTGTTGATAATATTTCTTTCTATCAAGAATTAATTTTAAAAGAAAATACAACAGGTCAACATTCTCTGAAATATAATACAAACAATGCCCCAGTATTAAATGTAATGGTTAGAACAAAAAGTGATGTATGACAATGCATCATTCATTTTGTATGCCTTTAGGATTAGATAATGCACCAACATCTTTGTGACTAATAATGCACCTTGTTAAAAAGCTAACATATGATTTTGTTGAATGATATTTGGGATTCATGTTATTTACACATATATATATTTTTGTTATTGGTAGTTTTTGTTGGTTAATGTTTAATATTTTTACCTATGGACCAGGGCTCTTGTTTTGTCTATGTGCTAGTCTAGATATAATGTATCATTACAAAAATCTTCTAAGATTTAAGAAACAGTTTCAATAGTATCATTATGTGTCTATATAGTTTATGAAAACCTACTAAGTTAGAATTTAGAAAGTGCTTGGCTAGCATTATTTACAAAAGGCCTGATCATTACTTCATATTTTTGAAACTTAAAGAGGTAGTCCTGCAGCTTCTTTCAAAAACATAACATGTTTAGATTTTTCATTTATAAACTTACATTAATAGGCATATAAAGGTTAAAAAAATCATTCTGAATAGTCAATAATACAATGACTTCAAAGCAAAGATCAACAAAATTTGATATCAGCATTTAAAAAAAACATGATTGAATTGCATCACTGCCTCTTTTTATGATTTAATTTGCAAACTAATGATATCTTGAATTATATGGAATTAAGTGCATCAAGAACAATCTAATATTCTGTGTTCTGTGTAAAAAGAAAACAAAACGACCTCAAAAACATCAACAATTTAAAAGTGAAAGAACGGAAACCACTTAAAGTGAAATTATTCTGTGCTAATGGACTACCTCTTATGTTCAATTGTGCTAAAAGTGATTGTAAACATTTCAAAACAAAAGACTAACTTTTTGATATTCGTCATTAGAAAATGGGAACTCCTCGAACATGGAGAGAACCGTCGAAGGAAGAAATTCTATTGGATGACAAAAGAGAAAATTATCGCAAAAAACTTGAAGAAGAAAGGAAAAATGAATATAACGAACATTTGAAGGTCAATATATACTTTATATATAACTAAACGTTTGTGAACAGTTACTGTGTGCTTTTTAGAATTTTAAAAATTTATTATTTGGCATTGACATTTATTTGATATTTGATTTTGATATTAATATTATGTTTATTAACTGCTTGTTGAAAAAATAAAATCTGTGAATGAAGAAAATATTTTTATCTTTAAAGAAAAATAAGAAGTCAGGTCATCAAGATTGAATTAGGGTAATTTAATAATTTATAGAAATTCTCAAAAATCAGTTTTGAAAATTTGATGAAGTTAATTATAAATTGATGGGGATACAAATTTAATCTTGTAATCTAGCTTTTTTTCTAAATGGAAAAACAGTAATTCATTTTGATATGTGTTTGGTCTGTGTTTGGCTTCTTGCTGCTGTGCATGTATGTCTACTATTTTGTACCCATCAATCCATTTTATCCCTATTAATGTTTTCAATATCTGAACCATTCTGTGTAATTTTGTCTTTACACTATTGATGATGCAGGGACTACCTATTTCTATAACAGTTATACATATGCAATAGGTCATATGATATTAAGGTATTGAAAAAGCAAAATAAGGAACCTCACTGAGAACCATCCTAACTATATGGAACAACTTTTAATCAATGAAAAAGACAATTAAAATTATGCAATTTGCAATGATAGGAAACGGCAAAATGCTTGTCTAAATCATCAAGAACCACACATATATTTTACTTTTACAAAGACAATAATAAGGTCACAATTATATGTTTTATGGCAATACCAAATTATTTTTCTAACAAAAAAGAGGACACAACAAAGATATCTTAATGTGCCAAATTGAAAAAGTTTAAGACAAATTTAATTTAGTGTTGATTTTCATGTAGAAAACAATGACAGACAAGAAAACTTGGCGAGAACCAACAAAAGAAGATTTATTTATTAAGGATTCTGATGATAGAAAACGAAAATTACAGGAAGAAAGAAATAAAGAATATAAAGAATTAGTACAGGTTGAAAAATAGATTATACTCAAGCAGGAGATACCTCTCTGAGACATTTTATTCTTTAAAGTAGAACTTAATTTAATTTAGACATATGAAACATGCAAAAAAAAAAATAAATACATTAATTAATTTATCAAAAAATAGAAATAAGTAATAAAGAATTCTAGTAAAATTAACAAAAACATTAATTGATTCAGAATTTGGATTAAGCAGCTGTATTACTGTATACAAAAACTGTCTTTAAAAAATACCTGTGTCATAACATATAACTAACGTGTTGCTCAAACATAGAAAATATTCACCATAGAAAAAAGCTGAAATTGGGAAAAGAGACTGGCGAGAACCAACCAAAGAAGATCTGTTTATTAAAGACTCAAATGATAGAAAGAAAAAATTACAAGAGGAAAGGAATAAAGAATATCAGGACTTACTACAACAGGTTGAAAATCTTAAATTTTAGTGAAAGAAAAAAATTAACTATAAACAATTTTAAAAACAATATTTAAATTTAAGCCAAATTTTGAACAAAGACGAAAACAAAAAACCCAACACATTTATGCACACTTGAAACAAACTACAACTACCCAGACAAAAAAACCCCAAAACCCTGAAATATTCCAATCAAATTGTTATACCCCTAGAAAAAAGCAGCGGAAAAAAGTCGAGACTGGAGAGAGCCTCTAAAAGAAGATCTTTTGATCAAAGACACTACAGATAGAAAGAAGAAATTACAAGAAGAAAGGAAGAAAGAATATCAAGAATTATTGGAGGTTGTTAATTCTTGTGGTCTAAACTGTCCAATCAAACTCTTCACTTAAATCAACTTTTCAGAAATGTGTCATTCTCTTGAATAGTTTGCTGTTAAAACTGTGATACTTTCAATTGAAAAGTATATTTGCTAGTATTAGATACACACATGTCCATTTGTATTTCTGAACTTGAATTAGATTGCCCTTTGGATCAGTGGTATGATTAATTTCCTTCCATTCCAGTACATTATGGATCAGTGGTTTGATTTATTTTCTTTCATTCTAGTACATTATGGTCATTTGTAACCATATAAAGAACACCTTATTTAAAATAACCCAAAGTCGACTGTGGAATAAAAACAGCAGTTTATTTGATGTTGTAACACCCCTTTCCTCCCCCCCCCCCCAAAAAAAAAAAACAAACTAAAAACAAACCCAGTTGATTTTTTTGAAGAGTTTTGATTTATAGAGTGTAGGACATTGATCTTCAATGATGTTTGAATAAAAATCTATAATACATGGTACAGGGCTGTATCGGTGATGGAACATATTAAAGTGTGGCTTTTGATTAATCTTGTGTGATTTCAATTAGGGAGTGCCCAACCTATGTAAATTACTAATCTATGTAAATATATATGTACCTCTACCTACATGTGTGTCTTGTGATCTTTTATGTGTGTGTATCAGTGTTGGAACTATTTGCATGTGCATGCTTGTAATTCTGTACCTTCTCTCTTGTTCATTAACTTCTCAGAAAAAAAGTCTTCGACCCCGAGAGTGGAGGGAACCATCAAAAGAACAGCTTTTTATATCAGACACATCAGACAAGAAGAAGAAATTACAAGAACAGCGAAAAGAAGAATATAATGAGTTACAAAAGGTTGGAAACTACATGTGTTGCCACACCTTGCATAAAAATCACACCCTGTTATGTGTTCTATCTTTAACTACACTCAGTTAAATACAGTCAGAGAAGCACCTGCAACCCACATTGTGAGGCACAAATTCAGACTTTGTCACTGTATCAGACACAATCCTTCCAATGTCGGTCATTTTGTCTGGCACAGGTTTGTCGAAATATTGTGTGACCTTTTATTCATGTTATGAAACCTCTTTACAAAAAGGAACTAGGAGAACATAATTATTGCCTTACATTAAATGTACCTTCGTGTTTTTTTGTAAAGTTTATATCTGTAATATTTTTTTTTCTTTCTGTATGTGATGATTGCTCTGTGAAACCATAAATACATGATTTTATCATCCTGTACCTGTTTTGTTAAAACTGAAAGATTTTTTGTGTTTTTCGTTCTGACATGTAAATGATTTTATTTAGTTGTTAATTCATTTTTGTTCTATTTGTTACAAAAAAGCTATTCATTTATTTCAGTTAATTTTGTTGATTTGGGATTTGTTTGGGGTTTTTTTTCATCTTTTTTTTCAGCACTTTATTAGAATGACACTCTGGAAATGGGTTCATTTTTCATGCATTTGTTTCCTATTTTTCGGCACAAACAGCTATTGAAATTTAACTATTTCTTACTAATTACTTACTAACTAATTATTTTACTCAACTGATTAATTGTTCAAATTTGCTTTCTACTAATTATTTGATAACAAAATATTAATTGATTAATTATTGAATTTTATAATTTTGAAACAATTCAAATGATCATAAAATAAGTTGAATGTTAGATCTAAAATAATGATAATTTTAAAGAAGTTATGCTTAACCCCAATGTCAGATCATAGGATGAAAAAATAGCATTGCCCTTGATGCAGTAGAAATATCTTCTGTCTGTTTTGATTCACTGTTGTTTCTTATTCAGACATGAAATGAAGATTATATTTTTAACTTGATTGCTTTATTGCTACATGACATGTACATGTGCAGCATTTCAATGAAACTCTGTTATGCGATCTTTCCCAAAAAAAGGCCTAAACGAATGAAATGAACTGTACTAGATTTATTAAAAGCTTAACATAGGTCTGGTTCACTGGCACTATGTGTGCTAATTTAAATGACAATGTAATCTAAATTCATTAAATAATATACCTGATGTAACTTAATTTTTCAGAAACAGACACAAAACAGATACCATGATTTACCACCAAAACCTGGTACTCCAGGGGGATTCCTAAATAAACTCGGATCACATGAAAAACAACGACAGAAATTACAAGAAGAAAGACAGAAAGAATATAATCGAATGCAGGCAGAGGTAAGAACAAAATGAAGATATGTAATAAATTTGATTTCATTCATCATTTAATATCAATGATCTTGAAATTTTACCAGTTTAAAATATTCTTGTTTCAGTTGTGTTGAACTTACAAAACATAATCTATTGGACCATGGGTTTGCTTTCTTAAACGTAACTCTAATATCTAAATTTTGTTTGGTTGTGCGGTTTCCTCACACTTTGACTGGCCTCCACACCATAAAATCATTTTGAATAG
Organism: Patella caerulea; assembly: GCA_036850965.1. Lineage (NCBI taxonomy): Eukaryota > Metazoa > Mollusca > Gastropoda > Patellidae > Patella > Patella caerulea. The sequence goes on from JAZGQO010000008.1 coordinate 31,350,122, forward strand.
GTGCAGTAGATGACTCTATGCACACCCTGCACAAAACTGTAACTTTACAGACCATTTTATTGACTAATATCTGACATTAAACAAAACGCGATTTTAGCATTTCTGTTGTTTTTCGATTTCAGAAATTAGGTCTACATGATTTTGAGGATCACAGAATATTGGTAAGTTTATTTTATGTCAGAATAAACAATTACTGCCAGCAGCATGAATGTATTTATTATTATCAGGATATTAGTATTAGCATTTATGTATTTAATGGAACATTTGAATGAAAGAAGATGCCTTAGCAGTTTATTTTACCATAAAATGTGATAAACCACAAGTAGATCACATTTTATTTTTTGGACTAAATACACATTTTTCTTATATTTGATTGTGGTTTGGTTTTGAATTTTGGTTTTGAGAAGTTATGTATGGTATTTGCGTAGAAGATTGTACAGGTGTATCAGTAAACATTGATACATAATTAGGATTGACAGTCATTGGCTGATGTGAAACAAGTCTGGTCATAATAGTTTACATACTAATAGAATTAAATTGTCAATATATACCATATATATGTGATACGATATTGAGTAGATATTTTATAAATTTTTCTCCTAATTTTTTCCAAATAATGTCTAATAGTTTTTAAGTTTTCCTAATAATTTTTAAATTTTCCTTATAATTTTTTATGTTTTCCTAATAATTTTTGAGTTTTCCTAATAATTTTTGAGTTTTCCTAATAATTTTTGAGTTTTCCTAATAATTTACAAGTATATAAAAAATTAATTAACTTTTAAATTTTTGCTTCATTAACAAGGATATTTTGCTAACTTAATTTATATAGAATATGTCTAATATTAACTTGTTCAGCTGAGATTGCACTTAAAATTTAAATCTGCTACAGAAAACAAAAGATGAAGAAATATTTGCAACATTACCAGGACTAAATTATCATGGTAGTGCCACGGTGAGTTATGTTTCATGGTCCACAAAAAAAAAAGAACAGTAAGATGCATCCATAAAAAAACCTTCTTCTAGTGATTGAAAATTAACCTTGTGCAATACATATAAAGTGCTTCCGAAGATACCCCAGTCACATATAATTTGTTCTTTTGCCATGGCCACTGTTACATGTTTATTCAACATAAATATAATAGTTAAAGCTTATATTTCATTTTTTAGCAAAGATATAAACATAAATAACATAATTTTAGTTATAAACTGCCATATTCTAACCCTATTTTGCTAGTAGTCAGTTTTTTTTTTATTATCAAGTGCTTTTTTTAATTCACTTTTCTACATTAACACACTGTTTTAATAGCAAAGAGCGAAAGCTAAAGAGAGAAATGAGGAATATAATGACTTTAAGCAGGTGTTTGACACACCTAGAATGGGTGTAAGTACATCAGTAGATCAGACACTTCTTATTTCAAGAGTTATCTCCATTTATTATCTTGGAAATGCAGAGGTTCTTGGATATTTATAAATACTAGTATATGTTTCAAAACTCATGGTTTTCTAGGAGCTATATGTTAAATATAAAGCCTCCAATAAAGCCTGGTGAAACAGACAGTCAATTTTTTTGAACCAGCTACCACTCTCCATTTAGATATAGTATGATCAAACTATTCAGTTTGAATTTTATTCCATTTTGGATTGTTTGTACTGGAGATTCTTTAATTTACTGATTATGAGTAACAAGAAAAGGACATTGATCAACCTCTGCATTTACCAAAAGGTTTAGTAGGAAGTGTCTATTACTTAGTATGGTGTAAGTATTTCTGGATTAGTTTGTTATTGTGCCATCTAGCTTGACTACCATATATATATACGTGTTATACCAATGATATATAAATACATATATATACTAATTGAATTGATTTATATTACACGTAGACTGGATAATAAAATGTGTATGGACACTTTAGTTGTAGTTTTTGTTAGGATGAACCACTTATATAGAATAATAGGTAGAGTTACATTGAGATGTGTAATTCATCAATTTTTTGGCATCCTGGGTACCTGACTGTGGCAGTGAGAACTGTTGAGCCATATAACACCCACAAGGCTTGACAGATGGTCCTATGGATGTCACATACAATTATTGAATTGATGTGTTGACAACAGCCCTAAGATCTGCAGTGCAAGCCTTTAGACCATTTAGAATAATATATAAATGTGCAGAACATGATAGAGTTGAAATTAGAACCCACAACTGACGTCAAAGTTTTGGTTCTGTTTAAGTGAATGAGTTTAGGTTTTGAATGTTTGCAGAGGGTAAGGATTACTATACAGGCTGCAGCTGTTAAATAGCTTCATAAATCAGATATTAACAAAGTTCAAATCAAAGGACATCAAACTCAAAGAACAGTAATCAGACTGACCTTTTTTGAGCCTATGTTCCCCTTTAATATTTAAATGTGTAGATTACCATAACCTGAATGTCTACCCTTCGGTTGTTTCTATATATATATATATATATATATCTTTATATATATATTACCTATTTCAACATATTTATCCATTTTATTAATCATGTAGTTATTGTAAATATTAGTAGATATATAAGTAAATTACTAACCAATGTAATTGGCTATTGCTCACTTAGTACAGGTATAAATTTCTATGTATCAAAATTTCAAAGGACAAGAAACTAGGTGTTTAAGAAATACCTCAGAAGTAGAACTTTTGTGTATTAACAGTGAAGACTAATTATGCATGACCGAGTAAATAATATCAATGATATCAAAATTTGAATGGCTTGTATGGGACAGCTTTGAAATAATCATTATCTTTACCTTCGTCAGATAAAGATTGCATCAGGAAATATAAAGATTTGATTGTGTACAGGCTAACACTTTTTGACTTCTTGTTCCTTTGAAATTTTCATCATTATGATTTTAGGTGCCTGCTGTTTTGTGTTTTTAAAGCAACAGTAAAACTAGGAATTAATTCAAGCGAGAAATTAATGTGTTAAATGCAACATCACTAGTAAAAACAATACATTCAGATCAATATCACCTAATTAATTACATGTTGGCTGATCATTTTCATTGATAACATCATTGATTTCATTATTTACTGCTTGGTTTCAAACTTGCATGTTAGATTACAGAAGTTAATCTTTTAGAAAAGAATGAGATATAGCAGGTCATTAATTTTCATGCACATTTATGCCAACACCATTCTGTTTGCATTAATTTCATAATACATTAATTTTTTGTCTTGGAGTATTATCATTAATGAGAGAATATTAAAGAATTCAATTAGCCTAGATTTATATACAGTAAAAGTACTGGTACTTTGATACTTGTTTCGACAAACGCATGGGTATTTCTTTTCAACAAAATGCTAGTTTGAGTATTTTTAGCAGATTTTACTGTTGTAGGGTTCGCCTACATGTTATAGTACAATATTTATTACCGGTACTCATAGCTTTTAGATGTAGTGATATATATATTATATACATAACCAATAAATATTATATCTTAAGTTTCAATACACTCCAGAATCATTAGTTCTTAATAGTTATTGAAGAATAACCAGTATTAGATGTAATTATTTTGACTGTAGTAGTCCTAATTTAAATCATAAAATTCCAGATGATATGAATAAAACTTAAGAGTGGGGTTCGATATTACTGTTCATAACAATTACAGATTTTGGTGTGGAGCAAAGGGATACAGTTAGGAATACACACATCTCCTAATTGCTTAAACTATACTATTTTGTATGCCTTGGTAATTGAAATTCGCTATTTTTTCTTAGAGAGGTGAAGAACCACCAGGTGCTCCTAGGAAAGGATGGGGAACACCAACATATGAAGAAATGTTAGAAAAGAAAAGAAATGAAGAACAGAGATACAGGTAAAACAAATATGCTTGCTTATTTAGATATTTTACTTAGGTTTTGCTATTTTAAGTTCAGGTCCTTTATGCAATATAATATTGTACAAAAATAATATTCTTTTCTTTCCTATTTTTTTGTTACCAGACGATTAAATGATCCAAATAATATCTTTTTCTTTCCTTTTTTTTTTTACTAGACGATTAAATGATCCAGACTATTCACGTCCTGGATTAAAAGCTTACAACAGTGAAGGGGCTCTCCACAGGCTTGAGGTAAGGAAAATTAGTAAATTTAATAGTTTAATCATGATGAAGTGGAATTTTACAAATTGGAATCATAGATACTGTTTTAGTATATATTTTTTTTTTAATGTCCATATTGAAATATCGTTGTACACTGTCTGTATTTATGATCAGATATGTTGTTTATATAATAGTAATATGAAACAGCCTATTACAATTTCCGCAATCAATTAGTCTTTATTAAAACAAAGTTATATAGTTGAGTCTGTTGTAAATGTCTGTAATATTGAGACTAAGAAGAAAGAGGAGTACTTTTAGAGTTATGACCCATGGCCACTTTGCATAATCTTCTGTATGCTCAAGCAATGAAAAGTTATATAAAAATAAAAATCTCCATATGTTTTGTTCTTTAAAACAAAGAATTGACATTAATGTATTGAATAGCCATATAATTTAAATGAATATCTCAATTACTGTATGTCATACCATATTCAATGTACTACTCTACCCTGCAGTGTGTTGTGTTTTCTTAATGAGTGTTTTCTAGTTAACTCTTGGTTTGTTAGAATATTTATAAAGGTTATTTGGTTCTTTTCATAGTGCTGCTCGTTGTTTTAAATATGTTGTTGAACTTTCCCCAAAGTGTATTTTGGTTTAGTTTGTGTGACTTCTGATTGATTCTTCTTTGAGACACATTTTTATAAGCTCTCATTTTATGTCCATAATTTCTTGTGACATATCACCATTCACATATTGTGGAATTGACATTTTCACTTAAGTTCAAATTCATGAAATCTTATGAACATGATATAGGTCAGAGTTTTATGTTGTATTGTTCATTAGGGTACGAAGAATAAACTTTATTGCTTGTGCAAATTATTGGCTCGTAAATTTCAAACATGTGTTGTGAAGTCATATTTTGACTTTTAATAAAGCAATACAGGACCGAAGTTTATAATGAAATGCTGTAGATTTTTTTAAGTGATGATGATTTAAGATGTAGTGCAGTTAACTTTGTTGTGGTTGGATGTATTACTGAACATGACAAGCCTCCACCTTTGTTCTACATTACATTCTTACAATTTGAATGATTTATTGTCAGTGACATTTCATGAGAAACTCTGTAAAATGATAAAGCCATCATAGGAATAATTTCTATAAAACTTACTTTAAGCTTAACCTGCCTTCTCTGTTTACTTGTAGCTTTACTTTCTGTTATATAAATCTTATGCTGGATCAAAACTTTGAATTAACTAATAAGCCAAAGCAAGTTATTTTGAAATATTTTACTATGTTTTGAATCGAAAATATGTAATTTTGAACCATTTATTCTTTAACCTTTCATTAGATATCTTGAATTTTAGAATAGCTTACTTTGGTACCCTTATCTAAAAAAGCATTATATATGTAATCTTAGATTTTGTAGTATTAATATTTGCTTAGCTTATTAATATGTAAACTGTGTGGGATTACAGAAATACTTGTGATTGTCTAAGTCACGGTGAATTATTCATGGTTAAGCAGGATTATTCAGTTTATTAGTTTAGATATGAAAAAATATACAACCCCCATATATGATTAACCCCCTGAATCTTATTAAACCTTGACTTTTACAATAATGAAGGTAATCATCAGGAACTACTATAGTTTATTATTACATTTTCTTTGATCCTATACAATCTTAGCGTGTAGATTTTTAATTATTTCTTTTACTAACCACATAAACAGGATGAGAAGAGATTAAAGGACATAGAGAAAGATATATCAACAAAGTAAGTAATGGTTCTTCTGGTATTTTAATTAGGATTTATTGAACATTCAGTATAAAGCAAATCCATTCTGAAATGATAGTTGTTACCTGAACAAAAGTCTCTACAATTTTATTATGTTTAACAGCAACATATCGTTTCAAATATTGATTTTGATATATTTGATTAACTGTTTATACTAACAGGGACAATATACCACCTATTGATCTAGACAACAATCAATTAACTACAGAACATAAAATAATGGTAAATCTAGCACCAAAAATGTGTCTCTTTGTATAAATGTATCAGTGAACGGCACCATTCTCAGTCTTCTACAATCACTTCCTTGATTTTTCCTGGGGGTGGGGGGATGGCAGAATGGTTAGCATGTATTGTAAAGCCTGTCATTGATTCAACTGGTGTGGTTTCGAATCCCTGGTTGTACGTGACAAGGAGTAGGGTCGCCTGTCCAACCTCATGGGTTTTCTCCTCTCCTGCGTGCAAGTGAATTTTTGAAATAAAATTGAACACACATTCACATTAGTCCCGAAATCACCATTTCTCTCTTTCTCTTTGATCTTTCCCACTTCCCCGGTATGTAATCAAATTGAAATAAAAATGTGATAGACTGGTTGCAATTTGGGAATTCCACAATGCAGAACAAAGAGTACCATTAGTAAAAAAGAGAACAATTCTCACCTTTATTAAATTGATTAAAACAATATAAGTATAGTTTTTTGATTAAAATTGATAACAATCTTTTTGTCAGATGTTAGTTTTCTTTCTCTGTAATTTTTCATCTGTATTTATATAGATGTTTAATATTTGTAACTTTTCTAATTCTATTTTATCACTGATGAAGATTTTGTATCATCGTTAGAAATGGTACTTTTTATTGCAAACTTCTGAATACTTTTGACTTTGACTTCATTTTTGATTTTAATACCCTGACGGAATAATAGCAGTTGCTTTTAATATTAGGAATAAATTTAAAAGTACTTTTTCATTTCTACCAATAAAAATACCATTTCTTGGTATTGGAACTAATCTGATTTTATTAGTATTTGATTGGAATACTGAGTTATTACTTAAATGTTCAAGTGAATATTCAAATTTGTTTTCTGTTTCAATTTGTTTACTTCATAACAGACAAAAATCAGATCAAATTCCATTTGTCGGAATTGACATTGAATAATGAATACTAAAATTAAAATAGGCTTTGAAAACCTTTCTCTAAGTGGCTGTAGTTCTTTTATATATAATTGTGAAATTGGCTGGGGTACATTAATTTCAGATCAGTTCTTATGAACAAATGTCCATAAATGTATTTGTAATTTTCTTTGTGATGAATTCTGCTTGCACTCACTCTGTAGGAAATCTGTTTTACAAAACGGAATACTGGATGATCCTGGCTGGCTTCGATCAAGTCACGAAGCAGAGCACGATCGAACCTATTCACGGCTGGTAAATATTTCTTCACGCTTTCTGTGTGTGGTGTATATGGTGTTGTTTATTGGTTTTCATAGTTTTTCTATTGAAAAATTATGTCTACACGTACTTATATACATTTATTTTTGTGGGGACTGGGGAGTAGGTATGAACAATATATTTGGCCAGTCAACTAACTAGAAGGTGATAAAAACCCCCCAGTAATCTCACTGTGTTAATGCAATAATTTACAGTTGCTTTATCTGATTTTCCAGCTTTAAGCTATATTTTATGAGGAATAAATTCATTTCTTTTCATTTCGACTACTATTCTTCACTAAAGCTTAAATTATTATATTAACAAAACCTTAATCTCAACTCAGAATATACTACATGTATACAGTTGTATCTAATGACACAAAATCTTTGGTATCTAGGCTCAATATAACCTTAAAACTATATTACTCAGACTAATGAAAAACTATTGTTTCATTATTAGCTCGAACGATTAAAAAATTGGAATGATGAGACACAGGTGAGAGTTATATGTAGTAGCATGCATTGTTAATGTGTTTGTCGACATGTAGATAATTCATTGCATGACTGTGTGTATATCTTGGAACTATATAATATGATTTGAGCATATTCATCAATATAAAAGGACAGTCATAGATCTGTAATGATGGTCCTACTTTCTTTTAATAATCTCTCCATCCCATAATCTTTAAGTGGCATTTAGCGATCAGGAAAACACATTAACAGAACACAATTTTTATGGGATACAATCACTAGTTTTATTCTAAAAGCACGACGTTTCGACAAGTATCCCAGTTAATTAACTGGTTCAAATCAAGTGGCTGAACTAAAATGCATTTTTTGGCAACCTTATACTATCTTTCCTAGCAAGGTTTACCTTTTCTCTCTATTACAAAAGCATGCATGTAGAAATATAAATTGATTCAGTTCTTCGGACATGGCTTAATCTTGAGTTATTTTACTCTATCTGCTAGTATCATCTTTTATTATAGACTTGTGATGTTAATCTCTTTTGGGCGGACAAAGTTGTTTTTTGTTTTATGTTGATAAATTATCATCTGCTGATGTATGAGCTTGCATGGTTGAATAATTTTCCGTTTATTTTTTACCAATAGAAAATATGGCATGTTCAAATTAAACTATTGGGTGACAAGTTAAACATCTAATGAACTTTATTCCAGGACATTTCAATAGATTACAAATATGGATATTTTGTTGATGTCTTGTTGAGTTCTTGTGCACGGTTTTTGAAATTGAAATGGAAAGTTGAAAAGTCTTTTTGTTTATGTATTGTTTTGTACACTAACAAATGCCTGTATTGTTTGTTTTACTAATCTATTTAGGAAGATGATATTGAAAAGGAGGAACCTACCAAGGAGACACCAGTTAACAAAAAAGCATCAAAGCAAGATGTAGGCACATGTGACATTCAATGTTTCCCTGCACTTAAACTTACCTAATACACTTTGTTGTTATGTTGTGATGTTTGCCTGTAATATCTTTTGATGTCAGTTTGTCTCTTTATTTTATTATGGAACTGTCTTCCCAACTTATACTTATCTTAGAACATGAAGATCAAATACTAGTGTCACAGGCAAAATATAAATTACCATATTCTTCAGTGTATTATTAGGTGCATGTGTAGATAAAGCACAGGGTGGGTTGAGCAGAGGTGTTCTAGGAAAAAAATAAAAGCGCACCCTTCGACAGTGCCTTGTAACACTTGCCATACCAAACGTGTCTCAATAATACCAGCCAATTTTCATTAATATTTCAAAGTGACATTGTAAGAACAACTTAGTTTTGTGTGATGCTTCTTTATATTTACATACCACCATACTAAAGAGTTCTGACAGTCTTTATTAAAACATGCCTTTCAATATTAATGTTTAATGGAATGACCATCAGCTTAAACAGATTTAGATAGTTCTACGTGTTGTAAAAAATTTTGTTAGTCCCAATGAAAGGGTCTTGTGTTGCTTCCAATTTAATTTATCTCCTCCACTGAGAAAACCTGTTCACACTAGTAAAAATTGTGTTTCAAATGAAGTATGTGTACTGTATTGACCGATCTTTACACAGTTTGTTTTGTGTTGGTGTGTGTCTATCTATAGATATGTGTTTTATTGTGTGCTTTGTTTGAGAGATCTATACAATATATGGTTACTGGTTACTAATTTCATGAATATCTTGTTTATATACAACCCAGCGACCTTAGGTGGTTTGATTTACGTTAAAATTATAGAGTAGTTTTATATGTGGTACGTTTTATTTACAGATCATATTGATAACATAAATGGCAAAAAATTTAAAACATTTTAACCACCATTCTTATCATTAAAACAAAATCATAAATGATTGTAAGTCTTTTACTTTTTGCAAATGTATGAATATTGTTGTATCTTTATGTTTACAGAATCACTTACCACCTCATGCTCCTGTGTATCATGATTATCCTCCAAAAGGAATTAAAGACGCTCCAACATATCTCCCTGATGCCAATAAACATCGTTTTTATGCTTCATTACCTGTTGGCAAGTAATATTTATAACAAATAGAAGATGGTTATTCAAAATCTTACTTTCGAATCTAAAATTCTGAGTAGTATTTCACACAAAATCTAAAAAATCCAGGATCATATTTCAGAATTATTTGGTATTTGAGTACAAATGAACATTTAGAGTTCCTTAAAGAACTATTGATATCTGATTTCTATCCAAGACTAAAAGTTCTTCTTTTTGTTATGCAAATATGGGCTGTTGGTGGCCGAATGGTCTAATGTGTGCACTTTAGATCATGAGGCCTTTCATTGAGTCAAGTGGTATGTGACAAAGAGTAAAATCACCTCCTAACCTCATGGGTTTTCTCTGGGTCCACAGGTTACCCTGATGGCTAAAGACACTATGTGTAACTTTATAAGCACATGTACTGTATATAAGTTTTAAGATAACCTGGTTGGTGTTGCGGTTACAGCATGTTCTAGTATTTGATTATTGTTCTCAAAATTATGTCATGTTACGGTTATGATATTAGTCGATATGATATAGTAAGCCATGCTAAAAAGCAATGAGCGACATTATTATATAGCTATGAATAAATTTATGTTATTTGATTTGTCCTGTTTGACATTGGTTCGGTATAATCAAGTCATTATTTTGCGAAATGTAAATAATCATGATTTTTTTTTTTATGAACAGGTGAACAGGAGTCCCAAGCTGAATTACAGAGAAGAAAAGATGCATATAAAAAAGAATTAGAAAGACAGATGCAAGAAGCTGAAGCAGCTAGAAGAAAGTAAGTTTCTTTCTTTAAGAGATAGATGAGGGATAAATGTCAGAATGCATTTAGTTGATTCAATTTCTGGTTCTTATGTATTGATATAGAAATTTACCGTTGTCCTGTTTAGTGTTAGATAAAGCAATAAAAATCATTTTCCTTTCTTTGTCTCTCTTTTTAAGAAAATGTAAATTATTAATAGATTTCCTAAGATTTATGAAGTTGAATCTTACAATTTTGATATCTGTGGACCTTAAAAATGATGAAAAAAAATCATAAAGTGCAAGGGTTGAGATATGTGACTTTTTTGAATGTGACGATTAATTATATTTTGTTTTAATTAAGGAATAGAGTAGTAGAACCTCCTCAAGCTGAGGTTGTGAAACAGCAACAACCAGTTCAACCACGAGTTGTTGTTATTCCTAACGTCCAAAAACAACCTGAAGTTATACAAGCTGCTGCACAGCAACAGTATCAATTAGCAACTGGTGGTGACAGGTTAAGGTGAGTAGAGAGCTTCAGTTTGTCAACATATATTTCTTGTTTACAAGATACTAGGGTCGGGAAATAACAAGGAATGATATTTGCGTAATGTAATGAAAGTTGCCAGTGGTAAATAAGGCAGAGTTCACACATTATGTATTCTTCACAAACTTTGTTGTTGAAACGTGGATAATAATTTTAACTGTTGAGGTGGGGTGAATCGGCCGAAGGGTTAACATGTGTGTGGTTGATCATAAGGTCTGTCATTGAGTCAAGTTGCATGTTTGCGAATCCCGGCTTTTACTTGAAAAGGAGTGGGTTTTCTTCAGGTCCTCCAGTTCTTCACACTTCTAAAAAAAACCTGTGTGCAAGTGAGTATTTGAAATAAACATGAACAATGTGTTAGTCCCGAAATGACCTGGTTTGTGTTGAGTGGACCGTAAACCGTATTTTTCTCTCTCTCTTTATTTTAACTGTTGAGAATATGATGTAATACTAATATAATACCAAAATGATCTCAGTCCCTACAGAACATCGTAATATTACTTTAATGTTCACACATTCATATTGTGTTTTTTTATAGTCCAAGAGCTGAAATGTTGCTGGGAAGAACTCGTGATCTGGAAAGATTGGAGAGAAGACTGAAAAAAATTGAAAATCAACAGCATGGTATATCACAGTTAGACCTAGCAGAACTCGATTTTGTGTCACATCGTGATCCAAGAAAACAGATGTATCAACCAAGTCACGAAACAACTATTATATTAGAACAAGGCTTTGATAGATTATTAGATCCACCGAAAGCTGCCACCATTAAACCCCCAATTAGTCTTGCTTATCAGCCATCGTAAGTGATTTTTTTATTGACAATTTTATTAGCCTTATTCATATTTAATTTTTTGCTTAAACCGAAAATTGAAATCACGTTGGACATTTTTTGACACCACATCATTCAGTGTATAAGAGTTTCACTGATATCAGCTAATCACAGGCCAAATAATTAGGAAAGAAGGTTCTAGGTTTAATCCATATGTTGACCAAGGACATCATCTTATTGCTGGGTTGGTATGAAAAACCGATGTACGGATTGGCTTGCACATATTCATGGCACACTGTTGGATTGTTGCAAAATAGTAGGACATTAAACCCCATTTCATTTTATTGTAGATTTATTGCTACGTTAACCAGACTCACTCTTCCTAAAATTGCCCACAAAAAGGAAGCCTTGTATACCAACACAGTCCATTTAATAATAAGTCAATCATACATATGATGTGACCTCTTGCCAAAATATAATTGACAGGATTATAAATCTGACTGGTATTACCTCTAAAACAGTATTTTTTACGTTTCTCTACTTTTTATTTCAGTACATATGTAACAGGAGGTCAAAATTTTGATAAATTTAATTCAATAGATCAAGTTTATCATTATTATGGTGCACAAAATCCATTGGACATTCCTGTTGGGGCTCCGGCAGCTAATTATGGTATGTGTTCATGTAATTGTATATTAGATTCAGCATCTCAAATGGAAATACAAGACTATTGTTTAGATTAGCTATATGTGTGGAGATGGGTGCATTGTATGGGTTAAGGTATTCTTTTTCAAGAAAATCCAAAACAAATATTTTTTGAAAATTCACCATACATGATGATCCGATAATAATTCTGTTGAGAATGATCCTATATGAGGCTGTTTGAGAGAGAGAGAAATAAGGTTTAACGTCCACTCAACACAAACTAGGTCATTTCAGGACTAACATAAGGTTCAATATTTTTTCAGTAATTCGCTTGTGCATAGGGGTCTTTTGCAGTGGGGGGGTGGGGGGTGCTGCCTTGATACATATAGGTTGAGTCAAATCCTATCATATTTTACGATGGGTAGATAGCTTCTGTTGGGCTTTATAGTTTTTGCTTGATTGTGTATTTTAATTTTGTTTTAGGTGTTGCACCAGCTGTGGTTCCTAGTGGAGGTGTTGTTGTTGATAATTATAGAGCTATGGGTGGAGGTGGGGGAGGAAGAGGAGGGGGATATGTATCACCTACAATGGCATATAATGAGTAAGTATCATTGTTGATTTCATTTATAATAACATCATGACGAGATTCTTATATAAATATTCATTTCGATAATGCATTTAAGGAATAATGCTTGAAGGATTAATTAGTTATTTTAGGATCAATATTTTGTATATTTTTAGTATACGAGGAGTAGGAGAAGCAGACCCTAATGACGACACAGAAGCAGAACGTAAAGCCAAACGTGCTCAAGCTCAAATTTATCAACGAGAATTAGAAAGACAGGTCTGTACCTGAATCATATACTTGTTACTAACATAACTATAGTATTTAGTCAATTGGCGTGGTTTCAATTTCCTGGTTGTACGTGGCAATGAGTCGGGTTCCCTGTCCAACCTTGTGGGTTTTCTCAAGGTCCTCTGGTTTTATCCCACTGCTAAAGAGGCCTACACGAAAGTGAACCAAATAAAATTGAACCATATGTTAGTCCTGAAATAACCTAGTTTGTGTGGAGTGGAGTTAAACTCTCTCTCTCTCTCTGATATGCTATTACCTTATTATACATGCAAATTATTTGTATTACTATCTAAATACGAACTAAAGCCCTAATTTTGGTCAATAAAAGTTATTGAAACAGTGTTGATGTTGATGATGTGATCTGTTATAGAAGTACTGATCTATTCTGTTAAATTTTAAAATTTTGGTTTGTAATATTTTAGTTTGTTTTAAAATTTTTAATTTGTTTATGGTATAGACGTTATTAGCTGTGATTGTATAATTCAACATTAGGATTTTCAGTGGAAATACATTAATATTTTTAACACAGTTCAATCAAAGCGGTTCAGTTATTTTAAGCCATGGAAAAAGAAAATCGGTTCATCGTTGTTTGCAGTCAAAAGATTACGACTTTGGTTTGAATTGCTAAATATCTACTGAATTGAATCATGTGATTTATGTAGTACTACAATATTTTAGGGAACAGTTGTTACAATTAGTGTGTTCAAAAAATTATTTTAATTCAAACTGATATTTCATATCAGTTATATATTATCATATACGAGTGTATACATGTATATATAAGTGATACGATTATAATTTTTTATCATTTTAGATGGAGGAAAAGAAATATAAGAAAACTTTAGAAAAACAAGAGCAAGAGAGGTTTTTATATTTGTCTTACATTTTCCAATATTTGGCTTTGATAGATAGTCCTTTAATTAATAAATTATATTAACACTTTAATAAAGCTACAATTATCAATATGTTTGTATGAAATTTTCATTTGAGTCACAACATTTGATTACAAAATGGTGTTTAACATTCTAGAGTGGATATTGTTGAAGTTTTTCTGCATCAATTTTCAATATTAATTAAATTGTCACACTTATATTACAAAGAACATTAAAATTATGACAATTTATTTTGTGTAGTCTCATCAATAAATCTGTTTGATGGTGTATGTTTCATTGCTGGCAATTTATATTTTTTTTTCTAGATATGAACGTAAATTAGAAGAAGACATCAAGAATTATAATCCCTATGGTCGAGGTGGGGCAGGTGCTCCTATGAAAGATGCCCAGGGCAATACTGTAGGTTAGTAGTGGTCCATAGTTTGTTATTTTCAAAGTACCTTTATGTTATACCCATTCATGGGTCTTGGCACTGCATGGTCATAGTACTCTGACAAATATCAATTTTTAGGCCCTTAATTTCTTTTAGATTAATATTACATTCCAAACATTAGTATTTAGACCATGGGTTCCATGTCGGCCGTGTCAGAGAATATTTAACTTAAAAATATTTATCACAAGCCTTACAAAAAATATTTAATTTTTAAGTCTAATATATAATTTTTTGTGTACCATATGTTGACAAAGTGGTATAGACACGTGAATTCACAATACTCGACCGTGAATAAAAAACACGAAATATGGATTTATTTTGCAAAGTTTTCGTGCGTTATCAAAAATGACCGGTAGTGAAAATTTTGAAGTGGAAGCCCAGATTTAGACTCATGTTGTGACATGCAAAGATTTAAAAAGGAAGATGATGATTGATATTTTGTATTATTTTAATTCTTTATACTTTTAATTTTATTGTACAGCTGACTTGAGGGCTTTACAGAAAGGATACAGTCCTAGATATGATACAGGCTATGTTGATCCATATATTTCTCCACGAGGTGTAGCTCGAGCAGCCTCACCTAAAGATGATCTGATAAAAACTCCACCTGCCCAAACCACAGCACTTGGGGAAGCAACACACGCTAGAGGAGGTCATGGAATATTTGGCCATCCAAAGGTAAAATCAGCTCATCTGGGTAATAACACTCCATGTCAAATAAAGGGGTAAAAATGGAAAACGAATAAAAGGGATGGCTGCATGCAAATTGTTAGTTCACAGTTCTTTTAAAGATGCATTATGCAAAAGCTAAATCTGTCTATTGAAGGTCTTTCTTCGGGCCTTAAATGTTATATAAATCAATAATTAGTCATTTATTTAGACATTTAGTTACTTGCCAAGACCATGATCAACTCTTGATTCCTCTGGATGCCCTAGATTTTCAACAAATTAACACATGATTGGCAGTTTATGGTTTAATTAAAAAATTGATAATCAAGACTTTGTTTACCATCATAACAACAGTAGCTATTACAATTGATACTCTGCTATTCCCCAAACAGCCTTAATGTCACTCGTTGTGATATAATTTCAATGAAATTTTCATAATAATCCCCTTCATTATCTATTTTTTTAACTATTATAGTATAGTGAGAACTGTCAGCTCTTTATGTAATCACCCATAATGTATCTTTAACATCTTTGCAAAGTCCTTGTCAATATCTTTCCAAGAATACATGTAAACATAGCCATAAATATACTTAATAACTTTAGTTAGATTATTCCTGTCCATTTCCAAGGAAATTAATGCAGGTAATTGTATTTATATTTGGCACTCATTGAAATAATTACTTAGGACAATGGATTCTAACCAGTAATCAAAACACAAATTCCAATGATTTAATTGTGGTTAATTATATCCAAAGAATTAATTATTGAAAAAAAAAAAAAAAATTATTATTTTGTCTTATTTATTTTTTATAGACGGAAGCTGAGAAAACTCAGGCTGATCGTTATAAAGAAGAATTAAAAAGACAGGTGAGTAGTTGATAAGTCTTACTATTCCCTTCTGCTCAGTAATATTAGCTTACCTAACTGATTCGTTTTTAGTATGTTAATACAGACGATACAACCAAAGCCATGTTGAATTCTGGAAGGGTAATAGGCTATATGTTTCGATTTAAACTTTCCTTTTCACCATATAGGATAAGTCTTTCTGTTCTGTTCAATGAGAGCTTATCATTAGATCATTAGAGCTTTTTTCTTTTATGGGGGGGTTTGGATGGCCTAGTGGTCTAGAGTGCTGCGCTTCGACCTCTAGCTGGCCGGTCACCTCTGGCTTGCGGCTGTGGTTTCGATCCCTGGTGTGAGCGTATGTGCTATGGAGATGGGGGTACCTTCTTAACCTTGTGGGTTCCCTCCGGGCACTCCAGTTTCCTCCCACTGCTAAAAACCCCTATGCACAAGCGAATTATTGAAATAAGATTAAACCATATGTAAGTCCCGAAATGACCTAGTTGGTGTTGAGTGGTCGTTAAACTCCATCTCTCTCTCTTTTTTCTTTTATGAAATTTACCTGTAATATTCCTCTTATTTCTCTTGTCTGAATAATGAAATAAGATTTAAGATACAATTTTATTCAATTGGTTATAATTTTCGCATGATTTAATAGATTGATAGAATTTGTTTCAATTGGTAATTATTTTCTTATATTATGATAGATTGATAGAAAAAAGCGAGATGCTGAAATGGAGAAAGAACGAGAAAAGCGTGAAGAAGAGAAACAAAGTAAAATAGTCGAAGAACAGAGGAGAAAAATGCAGGAAGAATATGATGAAGAAAAAAGAAGAATTATGGCTAAAGAGGAAGAGGTAGAATGACTTTCCAACTAAAATAATTTATAATCGTTATCCTTATTAGCTGTACCAAATAACTTGTGGACCTTAAGATGCATATTTTAATCATAATCTGAATTATGTCTATGGGGGCTGGTGGATTGCCGAATGGTTAGCATGTGAACACTGTATCATAAGGTCTGCAATTCAATGGTTGTACATGGCAAGGAGTAGGGTCATCTTTCAAGCTCGTTGGTTTTCTCCAGGACCTTCACTTTCCTCCCACTGCTAAAGACCTGAACCCGCAACCAAATTTTTGAAAAAACATTGAACCATGTTAGTCCTGAAATGACCTAGTTGGTGTCAAATGGATGTTAAACCCTATATATATCTCTCTCTGTCTATAGCTATCTGCCTTATTTGATTCAATTTTTATTCTTATTTTTTTTGTCCCCCGCCCTTTCGAAGAAAGTTGGGGGACTATTAAAATGGGTTCGTCCGTCTGTCTGTCTGTCTGTCTGTCTGTCTGTCTGTCCTTCTGTCTGTCCGTCTGTCTGTCCGTCACACATTTTGGGACACAATAACTCTCTTCCTAATTGAGCTAGAATGTTCAAACTTGGTGTATGTGTTTATTAGGTCAATGCCTTGATGGAGTTCGAAGATGAGCATTTTCCGCTTAGGGTAAGCAGAGATAAGCAATTTGATTGGTTGATGCTTTGGGACACGATAACTTTAGTTCTAATTAAGTGAGATTGATGAAACTTGGTGTATAGTTTCATTATAGTAATACCTTGACTAAGTTCGATAATGAGCATTTTCTGCTCAGGGTAAGCAGAGCTATACGCAATTTGATTGGTCGAGAATTTGGAACACAATAACTCTCCTTCTAATTGAGTTAAAATGTTCAAACTTGGTGTATATGCTTATTAGGTCAATGCCTTGATGGAGTTCGAAGATGAGCATTTTCGGCTTAGGGTAAGCAGAGATAAGCAATTTGATTGGTTGATGCTTTGGGACACGATAACATTAGTTCTAATTAAGTGAGAGTGATGAAACTTGGTGTATAGTTTCATTATAGTGATACCTTGACTAAGTTCGATAATGAGCATTTTTTGCTCAGGGTAAGCAGAGCGATACGCAATTTGATTGGTCGAGACTTTGGAACACAATAACTCTCCTTCTAATTTAGTTAAAATGTTCAAACTTGGTGTATATGCTTATTAGGTCAATGCCTTGATGGAGTTCGAAGATGAGCATTTTCCGCTGAGGGTAGAGATAAGCAATTTGATTGGTTGATGCTTTGGGACACGATAACTTTAGTTCTAATTAAGTGAGAGTGATGAAACTTGGTGT